>OY757275.1:6079486-7350971 GCA_963584085.1 Pyrausta aurata | reverse complement strand
GGACCCGGCCAACCACCAGTTGAACAAGCAGGAGAGTTCCGACGTGCACTAGGCGATACGCACGCTACGTTACAGTACCGTAAGCCGCCGAGCGACACACTTACAAACAAACAATAGTTTTATTGATTCCATCGCAACTATGTCATAAGTACCTATGTCGTAAGCCAACGAGTGATAATTATGTAGCGGCGTTTGCATTGAGACGCCGGCGAAGGGCGGAGATGGGAACGAGACGAGTGATACTCTAAAGTGACGAGGACTCTGGACTCAGTGAGTGCGGCAAATATAGGCAATACGAGTGAGTACACGTATGGTTACTCTGTGCGAAGGTCTCAGTGCAAACGGCGCGGTAAATGAGCGAATAGTTGATTCTGTGTTTGTATTTGGTAAGTTGGGACAGCTATATATAAATACTGTTATGTAAAGCGCGCACCGATAATGGCGCGTGATGCGGTCGCGCGCGTTCCTTTTCATATTATGTACTTTGCTTTAGTGGCAAAGGCTTTTCTATGTAAGTGGTGCCGTCGGTTACTCGTAAAATAAAAAGAAGAGAGACCTAAAACCTTGCTAGGGATAATAATGAGCTAGAAATAACAAAACGAGGTTCATTATAAATTTGTATTTGGTTCGTAATCTAGTTACTGAAGATTGCTAAGTAGCAATGTTTTCAAAGGTTTGAAAATAAGGTACGTCTTCTTCAAATAGTGATAAAGGTTGATTGATTGATGATTCCTTGTGCCCCGCAGGCGAAGTCTCAATGAAGCGGTTTACCTATAGGTCCTAGCTCCCTAAGAAGTCACTTCTCTACGAAGGAACATGACGGCGCTGCTGGCTTAGGACGTTACAAAACTAGTGTCGATCTAGTTGCAATAATCCCGGAGCGCGCGCGGCCGCGGCGGCGCCGACCGCATACATACGAACTGTTAATTTTTAAGTATCGACAAATGGACTGTAGATTCTATCATCACACTTGTAAACGAGAAAACGGGAGGTCTTCGTGTTTTTTTTTGTTTGAAATGTACAAAATCATGCTTTCATTTGATATTTTTTTTCTAAATAGAGATTAAGTGAGGAATTTGTACATGAGCGAACACCGCGATCGGTCGCCGAGCGGGCGCGCCACATCCACCTGTTTTGAAAATCGTGAGAATTGGTATTTAAAATTAGTATTTACTTACAGTTTAGTTTAATGACAAAAACAATGTGTATATTTTATGAGAAAGTGAAAAGTTCTTAAATAAAACTATTGTTTTCGGATTAATTACTCTTGTGTTTTATTTAATTTCTAATTGATTCCCTAATACGTAGGAACAGCTGAACACATGATTGTAATTTAATAAATATTAAATACATAACAGTAAAAATGAGATCAGACGAACCACAGCAGCATTGCATCTACACATTTTAATTTGTAAAGTTTTAAACATGTAAGTTGATACAAATATTTGTATTTTGTTGCGAATGCTGCGATAAAAATTGGCACAATAACGCTAAATATAATAAAACTGGGGCTTCATTGTCACAACATTGATTCAAATAACCTACTAACTAGCAAATACAAAATAATTGACTAGATAAACTTCAAGCGTGAAGTTAGACTTTGAAGTTGATTCCATTGCCTTTTCATTCAGTCAGAGCTGGTCTTCTGAAAAAATAAAATTTCAATTTATACCATTGATGAAAGCTCAAACCATGAAAAATGTTGAATTTAGGTACTAGTTTTCGTTTTAATTAATGATACAAGTTTAAAAAACCACCATTTGCAAGAAACGTTCTTTAGTTTTTAAATTGACTTGAGGACGTAATGAGAGAAGTTGTATGGAATATCTGTCACATTAACCCGTAATGTGAATTTCAGAACTAATGAATGCCTTTTGCAAATGGTGGATGCCCTGTAAATGAAAAATTTAAAACTATTATACGGGTGTAGAAAAGTAAGAGTCAAATTTAAGGGGGTTGTCAAAAAGTTTAGAATACAGGAGAAATATTTAAAAAAGAATTGAAAAAAAAAAACAGCGACCCATCTCAAGAGATGTATGGGATGTCTCGATGTGATCATTCCACTTGACAATGATCGCGACACTCGGGCCAAGTGGAACGGGAGAATGGTGAGCGCGGTCGTTGCGGGCTCTAGTGGAACGAACCCGTAGTCCATTGGTGCGGACTATCATCTAGCAGAGACTACAAAGAGAAACATACCTAATCTATCAGTTGCTTCTCAGTTTGCGACTGCGGGGAAGGCAACCGCAGCCGCCTCGCCTCGTCCGCGTCTAGAGCGCGCTTCATCTCGTAATACTTCTGTTTGAACGAGTGCAGGTCGGCGTTCACTCGGTCGAGCTCTAATCTTAGGTCGGTCACTTGCTTCTCGCGCATGCTTAGCTCTGGAACATTATAGAGTATGAATACAGGGCGTCCACTAAGGGCAGAGGTTAGTGCGAGGTTCTATAAAAATAAATGTACATATTTTTTATCTCAATCTCACACAAGTTTTATCCGAATCTGTACTGCTCTACCTTGAGACAGCATGCATTATTTTTTTTTGGACAGCCTGTATGTTCCTATGTCAAAATAAATATTTTTTTTGAGTCCGCCGGAATTTCGTAATTAGTGTGTTTTTTGAATAAAATATATAAAAAACAATTTACCTGCAATCAAACACTTCATCTTGGTTGTTCTTTGCGCCAAAGCCCTCTGAGTCCGATTGAGCGTTTGCTGAAATATATGAAATATATGAAATAAATGTAAATTAATAGTATTTGTATTTTTAATCGATTTTAAATTAATAAGTTTAAAATCGACCAAATAAAAAGTAGGTCGCTTGATCATGACACAGCCTGGCGTAACTACCGCGATATAACCAATAAGATAGAAGAAGTGTAAGTATCCTGTGTTTTGACAGTTTATAAAAAGTACGTAAACGATTCGCACTCTCAAACAACTACCCACACTGTATCATTAGTTTGTGGTCATCTGCCAGAGTGTGGTGCGATGTTGTGAAGTAATGTCATTTTGGGTATATCAGTACTAGGAGTCAAAGTGTAATTAATAAACTTTGAAAAAGACCAAAAACTTTTTGGATAGAAGTCAGTGTATTACTCACCTGAATCTCAGGGCTTGGCTGAAGAGCAAGCATGTCTTTGACAGCGCTATACAAGTTGCGCGTCTCCTTCAGCTCTCGATCCTTGAGGACCAGCATCTCGCTCTGTGCCAGGACCTTTCTGTAAGTAGTAACAAAGTTACAAACAGTTGTTAATGTTGTTATATTACCCGATTATCGTAAGAATGGCCCTGCCTATTTCATGTGGTGTACGTTTGGTTGAAGTAAGCGTTTGCAAGCTAAATGACATTCAAATCGGTCAGTAGATCCCTATCCACGTGTAAGCGCTACTATAGATACCAGACAAGCGCTTACTTCGGGTTAAAGGGGACCACCCAACTAACACTCCGAAATGTGGTTTGTAGAAAACCAACACATGCTACCTATCGCCTATGGTCTAGACTTAGCAATTTATTTTCGAAGCCTTAATCGTCTGATATTTTTTTTATGCTCGGTTTTCTATCGAGTTTAAAGCAGCCAGCTAGCTAGACTTCTAAGAACACTAGTATAATTTCCTGAAATGTTCTAGGGCCTAGAATCTAGGCAGTAAAGTAGATCTTCTTCGTATAATAATCGTTTAATAACTAATAGCGATAAAGTTAAATAGCTGTCACTCATTCTATTAAGGTCGGCAACTGTTGGGAACGCCCCTTCGTGCGATCAGCGATGATTTCAAATCATTGCCTTAGTAAAAAGGTTTCTGTTTGTTTCTGTTGCGTCATAACGATGGCTGGCCTCGACACGGTGAAAACTCCATTAAAATTGAACATTCCGCGGATTTCTATCGATAACTCAGAAATGACAACTTTAATGCCATTTTTTTAAGGAATAACTCGTTCACGATCGCATTTTAATTAGGCTTGAGAACTAATCGTTTGGCTTTGATTACATAAACGAGGCAGATGAACCTTTAGGAACATAACTCACAGTTGCACACACGAGCGAGGTTGAACGCAACGTTACACATTGCAACAAGTTAAAAGATTGACTACTGAACACTTCTGGGTACCTTCCTACCGAGGAACTGATGTGATGACGACCGTTAGGACGACGTAGTCCACTAAAGTTTAGTGGCCTACAATGACGGGTCCCCATTCTAGAACTTTTCTGTCCTAACACGTTAAAAACACGCTCATGTCTAAAGGCTTATAATGTTCTAGACTATCTAAACGACACGAATGTGTGGCCCGTCCAGCCTGCACCGACGGATGTACTTACCTTTGATGATTTTGATTTTACGGCAGCTAGTGGGTGACTGAGTTTGTTCCGGCGTTTCTTCTCAGCACTTGCCTAATTGTTTGTGTTCTGTCTCGAAGCGATGGTAGGGCCCAAAAGATAGGGAGACATGTTTCGGCCCTTTCAGGGAACGTTTATTTTTATTTTTTACACTGTATATTTGACGTTCATAAGTGTCGTCATTTCGTGACCTAAATTGAAATAAAGATTTTGAATTGAAATTTGAATTTGTCATCACATCAGTTCCTCGGTCAATCTTTTAACTTGTTGCAATGTGTACATTCTGTTGCGTGCCACCAACCAACACCAAAGATCCGTTCAACCTCGCTCGTGGCAGTAGTTCAAGCAATTACTTCATTACCTGGTGCCGACTAACCAAACAATTGAATACAATGGCGCGCCGCCTTCATAAAATAATTGCAGTTAGATTAGAATAAATTCAGATCTGCATAGCAAATGGTACGTGCCAAGTACCTGCAGTAATAGGCGGCGGGTATTGATTATGATGATCATGCTAATGAGGTGTTGGTTGATGAGTTATTGCGAATTGTAATGCTAAAATTCGTCCTCAATGTAAAATAGTGAGATTGAAATTTTAATTTTATTTATTCAGATTGAGACTAACACGTAGGGCTATTATATCTTCTTTGTTTTAACTAAGGTCAATGCAGAAACTGCAATAAGTAAAGTAAATAAATCAAGGATAATCATAGGAACAGGACTGTTACTCATGTATGTGGGAATTAGGGGAATCTCGCATTAGGTAGTGTACTTATTATTTAGGTAAAGCAGACTATAATAACTTCGTACCTACTACTCCTCTAGATAACTCTTAATCACTCCGAGCGCTGTCAATGACTCCAAAAGACTCCCACTTTCTTCACATTTCAATCATAATGTCAACTACTACATTCCTTTTTAGGGTTCCGTAGCTGAATGACAAAAACGAAACCCTTATAGTTTCGTCAAGTCTGTCTGTATGTCTGTCTGGCCGTCTGTATGTCACAGCCACTTTATTCTGAAACTATTAGCATCACACCCCTGAAACTTGGTAGGTAGGTGTATCCTGTTTACCGCTTTCCGATTCAGGTACAAAAAAATTAAAAAAATGATAGTAAAGGGGGGGTAGTAAGTCCATACATGAAACTAAAACCAAAACATTTTTTTTTATTCAAACCTATACGTGTCTATAGATAGGTCTTTCAAAATGACATTGAGGTTTCTAAAACCATTTTTTCTAAAAGTCTAATGTTTGAGAGATGGACGCTTCCAAAGTGGTAAAATGGGCGTCTACCCCATCTAATTTTTGAATTAAGAAAGTGAAAATTTTGAAAAAAATACATGATGTAGATCTTAACAAATACTTTTAACGAAAATTGGTTTGAACGAGATCGAAAGAGTAGTTTTTGAGATATAGCACATTTTCATCAACCGCAAATATAACTTTGTTATTCATACAATCACTATGAAAAACAAAATTATTTTTGCCGTTTAAAAATATTGTGATATTTTCGGTATGTGGAAGTAAGTGGACCCCGAATTCAGTAAGGGTGGTACGGAACCCTCAGTGCGCGGGCCCGACTCGTGCTTGGCCGGTTTTTCAAATTCAAACGTTCTTCTCCTTTCGCTCGTCTTTCATCTCTTACTCCTAACGTTCCATTGTCCATATCCTATATGTATTTCTTTAAGAAGCTCAAGTGGCGGTAATCATGATATCAGAGAACAACTCATATTCGTTTGGGCTACATATGATAAGTTCGAATGAATCTAAGTCTCAGTATGCAGGATTTTACTTACTTCTGCATCATGACCCCTGGAACTACATTCTGCAATGCATGTTGAGCAACATCTCCTGAGTTACTTCAAAATCTCAATAACCCATACAATATTCACTTATACTGAGTGAGTCTGTTCAGTATTTCACGCGCCAACTATTTATTATTATTGGTTGTTGGGCCCTATTGTTGCCAGCTCGACCAGTTATGATCTATTGTGGCAGTTAGAAGACTTGACTTACTTCTGGGTGAGCCTCAGCTTCTGCGTAAGCTGGACGCTCTCAGGGTCTGTTCCTTGCAGCTTTCTCCATCGATGCACGTTCAGCGGCGTCTCTAGGGCTTCCTCTAGAGCTCGGACGCGGAGTCTTTCGCGACCCAACTCGCGTTCTAGGTTGAACACCTGGCAAAGGTATAGTCAGTGTTGTTAGCAAAGCTAACACAATATTAGCATTATGTTTAGCTCATTTAGTCGTCCTATACTTTAAATGAGTCTCTTGTAATTGTATCTCAGAAACGGCTCATTCTCACTCACTCACACATTCTCATAATTTTTATGATATGTTGTACATCTATAGGGGGTTTCGTAGCAGATAAATCGGTCTAGCTAGGTTTCGTTTTCAGAAAATAATGTTATTACCGGGTTTTCAGACACTGAATAATCCAATCTACCAATTTTAATGTTACGATAGCTCAGGTGGGTAAGACGCGCGGTCTTGAAACTCGGATGCATGGGTTCGAATCCCGATAGGTCCAAACCTGTTTTTTTTAAAAAAATACTGCGCAAAGCTCTGTCACTCCGATATTGATGATAAATAGACATGCTACGGTTTGTTTATCTTAAGAATTCTTCGAAAAGAAACTAGGTAAAGGTACATAGGTTTTTATTCTATTGTTTATTGTACTATTGTCCATTGTATCGAAATAAATTAATAATACATTTTAATGTTTTGTGCCCTTCCAATAAAACAATACTTATTCTTACCTCAAGTCGCAGATCAGTCATGTTCTCAATGCCTTTGGACAGTAAATTCTTTTCTTTTCGTAGTCTTATTATTTCGAGTCTCAGCAATCGGATGTCTTCAACTCTTTGCTCATATTGACGTTCCCCTAAAAGAAAAAAACGAGTTATATTAAAAAATGACTGATAAATAAATATGCCTACTATTTTTCAGCTCGAGCATATTATTATGTATTTGCAGTAAAGTCATATACAGCGTGTGGTCTGTACATAAGAGCAAAAAATTTTATCAATGATTCTACAGAGTCAACGTAGACCTTGACATGGGCATAATGCTTCAAATGCTTTAACACAGTAGTAGTAATCCAAAATTATAAACCCTAATCAATGTAAGTATATCAAAATCGCTAACTCGTTGTAGTAAATGACCGTGTAAATGTTTCAATGGACACATTTGTTTGCGATACATATCTGGCCTGATTACTTTTCTAGAAAATAACATTACTAATTTTGTAATAATTAAAATAAATTAAAACCATTTAAAACAGCTAACTGGTATATTAAAAAAAAGCTTATATTTAAAATGTTTGCTCCTTTTACAGGCCACACCCTGTATTTTATAATGTTATGACAACTTATGATCTACCTCTATGCAGCGTGACCTCCAGTATGCGTATCTTCTCATACAGCAGCGAGATCTCATCGTTCCTGCGCACGAGTTGAGCGCCGACCACGTCGCGTTCGTTCATCAGACCTTCCAGTTCTTTCATCAACTTGGCGCGGGCTGTATCACCTTCCTGCGGGATGAAAGGGGAAGGTGAAAGAGCATGGTAGGGGGATGAAAGAGCAGGTTGATAGGGACGGGCTGAAAAGGCAGGATATTTTCAAGGTCACTGTATACCTAACCACCTCAATGAGCTAGAATTTCTTGCGCCTCGCGTCGTGTTTCGTTTGAAGTGACGCCCGTTTTAAATGTTGTCACGTGTGTGCAAGCAATTTTTATTTTAAGTTGCGCAACACTACGCCGGCAAAATAGTGTCATTTTTTCTGATATTTTTAATGTTGTTATTGTATGTATGTTAGTCTTTAAGGTTTTTATTGTATGGACCTTAGTTGCCTGAAATAAATGATTAAATTAAATTAAATTAAAGTAGGCGCCAGAAACCTCACCGTATAATATAAGTGTAGCGTTGCCGAATCGTCGATAATTTGACTATAAGTGGTTGAGCTCAAAAATCATCTATATTATCGATAGGACTATCTATATTATAGGTTTCATAGATTCCACGTTCCTTGGTCCAATGGCCTACATAAACACAAATTAAACAAGATAGTTACGTGGCAAGAAACCATCCTCGCTCCATTATGACCTGGGTAAACTGATGGGAGACGGAATTTCTCATATAACCTAAAATAAATAAATAAATATGCGCCAGACAGCACACCAATTGTCTGGTATCGTGGTAAGGAATTGTCTTCCTTGTGTTACGAAGTACCAGACAACGATTATGACGGAGGCGTCTCCCATAAATACTTAAATACATATATAACATCCATGACTTAGGTACAAATGTTCGTGCTCATCACACAAACATTTGCCCCTTGCGGGATTCGAACCCGCGACGGCCGGCGTAATAGTTATACCTCTTGTTATCGACCATGGGATCGATTGTAAATAAAACTATTGTTCTTTCATACAGCCCAAACAAAGGTACATTGGTAGCACACACGCGTCGTTTATGTAGGTCTGTCCGCCAACCGAACAGCCCCACCGGCGTCCGGCATCTCTGCTGACAGCTGCTTGATTTTAGTAGATCTGGCAATATCCTACCTTACTCTTGAAAGTTTACAAACCATAACAATCCTGTTCAGCCTCGCCTCCTCCTGTTTCAAGGCGGCTATATCGGCCCTCGCGTCCGATAACTTTGCCAGTCCCGCCTGCACCTCGCTGCGGAGTTGCTCGTTCCTCTTGTTGCATTTGGCCAGGGTCCCTTCGCAGGATTTCAGGCCTGTTTCCTTGCCGCTGATGTCCTCTTTGAGTTGCTCGATCTGGTAGGCCAGCATCTGGAGAAGTAAATACTCAGTGTTAATTGGCTCTGCTCACGGCTCAGGGCATGGGGAAGTTCAAGTTGAGTTGTTAAATTGCGTTTATGATATTTGTTCAGTAGAAGTGGTCAAAAATTTAGCAAGATTAACGATCAAAAAAGTTTTTCTTAGTTTTGAGTTTACGTCTAAGTCAGAATGTACCTGATTAACTAGAATAGTTACTTTTAGTTACTCTCTCTAAAATGTATCAAAAACTTTTCTGTATACCGCTTCAAACTTCATGAAATACATTGTCAATATGAATTTTACCTTGAGTTTCTGCTTCAGATCCTGTATCTCATCGAGCGCCTCCGTGTAGTTCTTGTGCAGCATGTTCCTCTCGGCCCTGGTCGCGTCGAGCGCCACCGACAGCTTGCGGCCCTTGAGCGACTCCTCGCGAAGGGCCTTCTTCAGGTCCAGGATATCGGCAGTACGGAGGCGGACCTCCTCTGTTGTGCGGAAGATGGTAAGATTCAAATAAGGTAAAATTATATGTTTTATAACATATAATTTTACCTACTTTAACTATGTAACTTGAACCTTGTAACTAAGTCTATTCTAATAATGTATCAGCTAGTTACTTATTTTGGCTGTCTCACGCACTGTAGGCAAACCTCAGTGGTTTTTATCAGTGCATTAAACCATGTATTTTTTGTATTGTTTATACATGATAATAAATGAAAAAAAAAAAGTCACAAGCATTTAGTAAGAAAATTCAATCAAGGGCCTTTAAGTCTATTTCAGACGGTTTATGGTGCAATGTTTGTACATCGCTTTTAAGCCAATGCGAGAACGGCAAAGTCTACCACATGCTACTTATTACTTAAAACGTTCCGGGACAGTCAACGCCTACAGGCTTGAAAACAATAAAACATCTATTGTGTCTGGAATAGTGTCCCGGAACGTGTTAAACATGTAGTAAGAAAATAAGGTTTAAAAATACGTACCAGCTATTTCGTCGATTTTCTCATTGAGTGCTATAGTTTCTTCGAGCATTCTGTAAAAGAAATAGCAACAGAGATCACATTAGAAACATAACATCAGCATTCACTTGTTTAAAAGGTAAAAATGGTATTAAAGCTCGGTGTCACAGGCAGACGACACCGAGCTTGAACAGTCGCCGAGACCATGACTCGTGTAACCGGGTCGAAACGTCGGGAAGGTAAATACCATTTTTACCTTTTAAACAAGTGAAAGTTGCATAAACTCCCGTTAAATTGTGAAGTTTAGTTTAAAAATATAACATCACCATCCACTATGACCTTATTTTAAAGTAGTCTAACTACTTATTTCGATTAATTTACAAGACTGTAAAGTCTTTGGCCATAGAATGACTTACAGAAGATACTTTTTGACATATGTGCTGCTCATAAGTTACTGTGACCGAAGGTAATTGGATTTTACGAACGAAGGGGCAGAGACAGAGTAATGACCGCATCTTTAGTGCTACAACTAAAGTGCTGTAGAATGTAGATGCATGCGCCCCTATCATCCAACTTATAGTGGCTAGATTGCCTGCCGTGAACTAATCCGTAAACCTAATTACTAATCGCTGTCATGTTGACGGCAGTCACCGACAAGAGGCCGCGTATTTCGTTGACATGTCTTCAAAATACCGTCCACGCGTGATACCGTCACGCCGTTGAAACTCCATTGGCGTGTCGGTGGCACATCCTTAACTGTGGGTTGTTGACGGCTGCCGTTCGTTTCTTGTTATCAAAGAGTCTACAGCAGCTGCCGTCAGTTGTCATCAAGTGCCGATCTTCCTGAACACTTACAGGCGTGTTTCCCTGCACTCACCTGTCCTTATCTTTCTCCAGTTGGCGGATGATGAGTCTCTGCTTGTTGATCTGGCTCGCGCTCACGTCTAACTCGTGCTCCATCTGCTTGCGGCGCTGATCTGCTAGGTGCAGCATTTGCAGGTTCTCCAAGGCTTCGTCTAGAAAAACAAGAGTTAGGTAAAAAATCACCATCATTATCATACTACTGCTGATCATAGGCCTCCCCCACGGCTTTCCACAGCGTAGGATCGCAAGCGGTTTGCATCCAGTGCTCGAGTGGCAATGGGTAGGGCACATAGCGTAAAGAACTGATGGCGGGCGAGAGACGTCAACCGACAAGATGGACAAACCACCTTGTAAAGATCACGGGATCACACTGGAGGTAAGAAATACGAGTAAGTAATTAAGCTGTTGCTGTTGTGTGTGATGGACTGATGCTCATTATACGAGAATGCTGTTCCACTTCCAGTGATATTTTGTTACGATCTGATACTGAGCCTTTCACTATTTTATTAGCTTTTCCAGTGATTCCAATGGATTATAAACCATTTTTTTTTAAATCAGAGTGAAGAGGCTTCTTTTGGGTTAGCTCACTTCATCGTCGTGTCTGTATGCCGTATCTGGTCTAGTCTGGAGACAGGAGCGAACCTATTGTCATTCTTTTCAGTCGCAAAGTAACATAAAGTTGTTTCACAGCTATCGCTATTATCAGCTTTTAGAGTTGGTTCCAATATTCTAGTTAGAAAACAGCATAACCCACTCACTCTGTATCTTCTGCATGTTCTTATTGAGGATGTCTTTCTCCCGGTTTAGGTTCTCAATCTCCCTCTTGTCAGCTTCAGCTTGCTTCTTTCCCAGCATGATCTCGCGCTCCATCACGCTCACTTGCTGACGTAGACGCTCACTGCGGGGGTTGGAAAACTTGGTAAAAATAATGATGTTATCGTCAGCATTTCTCGCAGGCCATCTTTAATTCAGTTACTATTACTACGGGTACCGATATTGCGAGAATTGCAGAAAACATTTACGTGAAATATTATCGTCTATGAGGTCTTTATTAACTAGCATGATTTTATGTTATTTTCAACTTCCAACGACATAATACTGCAGAACCTAACTATGATATAAATTGCACTTGTAAAAAGCAACTGTGTGAGACAAGGAATCGAACCCTGTGTCTTAAGCTATCCGGGCTTTGATTAAAGTAAAATAGCGGAAGATACGGCATGTCATACTAATTATCAGCTAAAAAATGGCACTACACATTCCTTACGTCACACGTCTTATAAATGTCACCCGCGCACGCAATCCAATGGCAACTAGGCGACGGGGGCCTGATTTTAGCGGTCCACTTTCGAGTGGCGCGTCACCTATCTTCCGCTATTTTACTTTAATCAAAGTATCCGGGCATGCGCCTATACCATTCGGCAACCGACACATTTGCAAGCTTGTTGAATTTTGCAAGTGCTTAGAATAGTTAGATACGGGATTGCTACCATGTACCTTATTATTTATGAGCTTCCGATATTTCGGCACTGTTGCAAGCGCCATGATCACGGAGTAACTGACACTAATGTTAGTCTAACTATTCTAATGTTAGTGACCATGAAAGTTTAAAACAATATATTGCAAGTGCTTTCTTTAACGTGTAGGCTTCGTGCGTCTATGCTATGATGGTTGTAAGGTGGTTGTAAGCATTACCGTTCAGCCTCCACGGAAGCCTTGCTCTGTTCCAACAACGTGAATTTCTTCATCTGCTGCATCGCCTGCTTGCTCAGCTTGCTGACTTCGTTGCGAAGGCGGTTGCCGTCGTCTATTGTGTTCTACAATAAATTTTATTATAACGATCATTACCATCCTACTACTATTATAAAGGCGAAAGTTTGTAAGTATGGATGTATGGATGTATGGATGTATGGATGTATGGATGTATGGATGTTTGTTACTCTTTCACGTAAAAACTGAATGGATTTGAATGAAATTTTACCACAATATAGCTTATACATCAGAATAACATATAGGCTAAAATTTTTGAGGTTTCTAATGTGAGGTCGTAAAAAAAACACATTTTTTGCGCTACTAGACGGGGCGAACCTGAAGTCCACGCGAACGAAGTCGCGGGCAAAAGCTAGTTAATGATAAAAACAACACATCTTTAGTAAATAATTCTCATAAGAGGATCGTGTGCGCGCGAGTTTCTAATACAAAAAGTGATAACATTTACCCTTAGCGTTGTTCAATTTTGACATTTCTTTTTTACATGTTTGAGATATTTTGAAAAACAGCTCGTACGTTTTAATTAGTTTCAAGGAATTTCGCCTATTTAAACCAACCAAGCCCTAATTTTAAAAAAACCGTAGACGTGCAGCTTAGTTTAGGATATACGAAAACGAATGAGACTAAATTTATCTCATTCCATACAGGATTCTGGTTTGGAAAATGTAATCGCTCGCAAGCATATTTCGACCGCAAAATGCCGCAAATGTAGGTAGTTTTGCGCTGCGTTCCGCCTGCTCACGATAGTCTAAGTTGTGCTCAGTGCTGCCTCGGTCAAAGTGGCTAACTTCTTAGCCTTTAGCTATAAAGCTGATGACACATTATCGGACATGGCTGACGGACCCGGTTGTCAGCCGCGACTGATAGGTTTGCACAGTCTTTAAACATCCAGCGCGCCAGATCTCTGTCGGAGTTTTCGTCACAACTGTCAGCCGCGTCCGATAATGTGTCATCAGCTTAATAAACCACTTACCCTCAGCTCTTTAGAGGTGTTCGACAGCTGTTGCTTGGTATTTTCAAGCAGTGCGTTCGTGTGGTCCAGGTTCTCTCTAAGTTGTGATGCTTTAGTCAGTGCTGCTTCCTCCTCATCCCTAGCAGACTCCAGTTTTGTGGTCATCTCTTTGAGCTGTCTGTCGCGGCGTTCAAGCGTCTTCTCCGCTTTCGATAGCTGTACAATGTGGAAAATTAATTTGTTAAATAGTTTCTTCTTTGAGCGTAATAGGAATGAAAAATGGGTATTATTCAGATAATCTTAATGCTAAATACAATACTAATCACGCACGTAACACACACACACACACACACACACACACACACACACACACACACACACACACACACACACACACACACACAAACACAAACACAAACACACACACAAACAGACACAGACACCAATCAAGATCTATCTGGGCAAATCTCAACAACCAAGAATTTTTGTCTAATTTTGGTGGTAATTTTAGTTTATAACTTTTCGGCTAAATTTGTTTAATCATAAGCAAGAGTGTTGTCTACAGTTACATGAAACGTCAGTGAAATTAAAATAATAATAATAATTTCTGAAATATTTGAAACACCAAAATTGATCACCCACCAAAATTGTCACAGGCCACCAAAATTAGATAATCTGCCACCAAAATTTATCAACTGCACCAAAATTAGAAATCCATCAGATACGGTAATGCAACATTCTGTGTTTTTGGTTTTGAATGTTAATAATAAGTATCTTAGTGAGTGGTACACACGGTATCACATCGACCTACCTGATTTGTCATATTTTGTCGATTAATTTTTAATATTTCCATCCAAAACAAACACAGGAATCACCAAAATCATTTGCAACATTTCGACAGATTTGAGGAGAATGATGTGACACCGGTGCCGTGTGCCTACCACTGTACCGAGAACCTCGTTTTATACACACTAGTAGGTTTTAGCCAGTGAGTTGTTATTACTACTTAAAGAGAAGCTATATATGTCAAGCAAAATTGACAAACGACGACAAAATTGTGACGAATTCCTTGAAATTTGAATTTCGAATAAGAAACCTTTTGTATAAGTTGTTGGCCAGTGGCGTCAATTCATGAGGCACGATATTTGTTCGTGGTGTCAGTTCCTTGAGCTAGTAATAGTTGTTCAATGATAATAATCCAAAACCTCACAGGGTACAGGAGCTGGAGTCTTCTTGAGTGACCTAAATATTAATATATCAACTACTCTTGACAAGCTAAATACAATCTTTCAAGCAGAATGTATCGGCATCACCAGAGCAGCACAGGCGGTTGCAGCCAGAGACGTAAAAGACCAACACATTAAAATCGTCTCGGACAGCGCATCGGTGCTCCAGGCCCTACAAAACAATAGCATCAAATCTGTCCTTATTTGGGAGTGCCATAAAGCACTCCAATCCATAGCAAGCACAAATGAGGTAACCTTGCAATGGATCAAAGGACACAGTAACTCACTAGGCAACGACGCTGCTGACGAACTAGCCAAGAGGGGCTCGGCGACAACAGTATATGGCCCGGAACCATTACTACCCATACCGCAGGCCCAAATAAGAACTTGGCTACGTGCAGAAACCGAAGCAGCATGGAGAAATGGTAAAGGTTGCAGGCAAACAAAGAACGCAATTCCGGAAGGTTCGAAAAGGCTTGCCCGCAACCTCATCCGGTTACCAAGAGACAAACTGCACATGGTTAAAGCACTATAGCTGGCCACAGTCTCTTAAACAAACATCTATTCACAATAGGTGTCACAGATAGTCCCCTATGCAGAGGTTGCATGGGGGCAGAAGAAACACCACAGCATGTGCTCATGGAGTGTATGGGTGTGATGGAACAACGGGCAAACTTTCTCAAATCCCCGGCAACATTCCCAGAGGTCTTTAGCAATCTAGGCAGTTTGCTAGCCTTCTGGGAGAGCCTGGGGTGGTTAGAATGAAAAAGGAGGGATATACGGCCCAATCGTGAGGCTAAGTGCGGAAACACCCCAGCCAAACTAACTAACTAAGTTGTTCAATGGTTTAAGCTCTCTGTGCCTCAGACAATCACCAGATGAAGTTACGAGAAACCGCGCTTAGTAATTAAAAGCCATGATTAACCGCCGTTATTTTAGAAATCATCATCATCATCATTATCAGACTAAGGACGTCCACTGCTGAACATAGGCCTTTCACACGGCTTTCCACAGCGACCGTTTGTAAACATCCAGTGCGATCCTGCGATCTTTCAAGGTCGTCTGTCCATTGTCGGTGGTCGTCCTACGCTGCGCTTTTGGTCGAAGGGTCTCCAATCTAGAACTTTTCTGCCCCATCGGCCATCAGTTCTACGCGCTATGTGCCCTGCCCACTGCCACTTGAGCTAACTGATTCGTAGGGCTATATCCGTTACTTTAGTTCTTCTACGTATCTCCTCGTTTCTGATTCGATCTCGTAGAGAAATACCGAGCATAGCCCTCTCCATCGATTTTGAGCTTCTTTATGAAGCCCATAGTTACCATAGTTAGAGACCACGTTTCGGATCCGTATGTCATCACAGGTAACACACACTGGTTAAAGACTTTCATCTTCAGACACTGAGGTAGTTGAGACGAGAAGACGCTCTTGCGCAGTTTCCCGAACGCTGCCCAGCCGAGTTGGATTCGTCGATTGACTTCTTTCTCAAAGTTGGACCTACCTAATTAGACCACTTGTCCAAGGTAGACGTACGCATCGACAACTTCAAGAGTTGTGTTCCCAACAGATACCGGAGTGGGTACTACACGGGAACTCGACATAATTTTCGTCTTTTCCATGTTCATTTTAAGACCCACTTGTTGGGATACTCGTTTAAGATCTTCGAGCATAGTGCAAAGATCATCCAGCATCTTTGCCACACGGCCTATATCATCGACAAACCGGAGATGTATGATGTATTCGCCATTTACTTTGATGCCGAATCCTTCCTATTCCAGGAGCTTGAAGGCGTACCGACATGGTGGCGTTGTTATACAGACACTTTAACACTTCTATATACCTATAGTCTATGTGACACCGCTGAAGAGACCGAAGCACCGCCCAAGTTTCAAACGAATCAAAGGCCTTCTCATAGTTCACAAACGCTAAACGTAGAGGCATATTATACTCCTCGGACTTCTGTATTATTTACCTAAGCGTATGGGTGTGGTCTATGGTACTGTAGCCTTTTCGAAATCTAGCTTGTTTGGGGGGAGGCTGGAAGTCATCAAACCTACGTGCGAGGCGATTCGTGATGACTCTTGAGAACAGCTTGTAGACATGGATCAGGAGTGAGATGGGTCTATAGTTCTTCAATAAGGTTATGTCTCCTTGTTTGAAGAACAACACCACCACACTCCTGTTCCATGCCTCAGGCATCATGCCCTCTAGCAGCACGAAATTAAAGAGTTTCTGAAAGTGTTCCACCCGCATTCAGAAGCTCTGATGTGATTCCGTCCTGGCCAGGTGCCTTGTTGTTTTAAGCTGTTTCAGGGCCATCCTAATCTCGTAGAGGCTGATGTCTGGGATGTCTTTTGTGTAGTGACGGGTTAGGATAGCTCTTGGGTCTCTGACAGGGCTATCAACGGGTTTGGCAACTGAGGTGTACAACTGCCAATAGAACTTCTCAATCTCGTCTAATTTTGGTGTTAGTTAAGCAATTTTGGTGTACCAAATTACCACCAAAACCACCAAAATTGCACCACCAAAATTGAAATTTTATATAAAAAAATACGTAAAATAAAAACTGTTTCAGATATTCTACCTTACTTTATATCACTTTAAAAGCACACCATGCGTTCATAAAATACTGCATTGCCACAACAAATTAATTACTAAAAAGTAATTTAAACAGGAACACCAAAATTGCAGATTTTTTGTCCGGAGGTAAAAAAATGGAATACTTTCATTTTTGGCGGAAAAACGCAACGAGATAGCGCACCTGTTTCTTCACTGCGCGTGAGTGCCCGGCTGACTGGAGTGAGAGTCGGGAACAATATTTTTTTTTGTTCGTTTATGTGGGTTTGGTTGTCTCTTTCATAAATGCCACCAAAATTGTAAATTTCGCGCGGACAGACCATCTTGTCATGCTCTAGGGTTAGGTAACGCACCAAATATGAAAATATCACTAACAGCAGATGGGAAAATTAATCCGAATGTAAATAAAATAAATGAATTTGGAAAATTTCCTGTAATTTTCTTTAGACTGAGGATTATATCCAGCAAAACGGATTGCGGACAAGCCACCAAACTTAGAATTGCGAGGTAATTTAATTTTTTTCAAGTAACTGAAATATTTTATACAATTTATATTTATGGCCTGGTATGGATACAAAAGTTTACTTTCAAGAAAAAAATTTACAAAAGTGTATCTTTTTAGTACATGACGATTCTCAGCCCGGACGCAAAAAAATTACGCTTGGGATATTCACCCATCTACAAGGTGTAAAATGCTGTTTATGGTCCAACCACTACCGACGTCATGAAAACATTGTATTTTTGCTCACCTTATCGTTCAGGTTCCTAATGGCTATCCCCCTGTTCTCCACCTCGGCCTTCATGGTGGCGCTCTCACCCCTGAGATGGTCTACTAGCCGGTTCTGGCGGACTGCATTGTTGTCGGCTTCCTGAAAGTAAAAGTGACTTTATGTACAAGTGTTAATAAGTAATAAATAATAGTCCCCCTAGCCGATTACGATTACCGTGGCCAGTCACAACGACTAACCGACTGACATATTATAGTGCACAAGTGTGTGCGCAAACACAGGTGCACACTCTCTATTCTTTTCACTCTCATAGCCCGATGGGACAGCAATCTGACACGACCGGAGAAAGATCAGCAGGCACAGGACCAACGGATTTATGTGCTTTCCCAGGCACAGGGGTTAAACACCGCCAACTTTCAAACTCCGGGCTTCCCTGAGAATTTCTGAACAGAAAAACCCAGGAACATATTTTTGGCCCAACCTGGGAATCGACCCTCTAACCGCTGCGCCACCGAGGCAGTTAAATGAATAATAAGTAAATAATAATTAATAAGTAGCAAATCTGGTATTGCTTTTGTACTGCTGCCATTGTTAAGATCACCTCCTCTAAGATCTAGCTGCTCCTCCATCTTAGCAATGGTCTCCTCACCAGTCGTATTATTTTGTTCCAACTCCTCAATGTAGCCCATAGCGTTGGTGACACGTAGCTGCATGTCATGTTGCTTAAACGAAGATCGACGGAGAAAACCGAAGATTTACGAAGATGCCTACACTAAATCTGTAATATATCTGCTTCTACCTCTCTAATGGTGTCTTACCTCTAGCTGTTCCTCCATCTTGGCAATGGTCTCCTCGCCAGCAGTGTTCTTTTGCTCCAACTCTTCAATGTAGCTCAGAGCGTTAGTGAGCCGCAGCTTCATTCCGTCCAGCTCGCCCTGCAGTCTTGCCTTCTCTTTCTCAAACTTTTCCTTCTCTTTCACTGCTGATGTTGCCCCACTGAGGATTTATTAAGGTTAACAATAAGAATTTTATATTGATTTTAAAGTACTTTGGATTATTTATGTATATAACTGTTTCAACTTTGTAAAACAAGGCTAAATAAGCTATTGTTTCTTGCAGTTATCAATGCTGCCGTATTTTCATTTTTAAATATCAATTAATATTTTTGGGCTCAGGAAAATCTGAGCTAAGTTTAGCGAAGCAGGTGGACGTCAAAACAATTGCTTCTAATAATCGTACTTGTTAACTTAGGCCTTTGCCGCACTTGACGGAAAGTCCGCTGCAGATCTTCTGCGACGGAACGCCATAACATGTTATTGCATATAACTCATCGACAACATACGATGATTAGGGAATCATCGTATGTTGTCGACGAGTGCGTCTTATTTTCTGGACTACATAGTTTGGCTGACCTCAGCAGCCCACATGTAAGCTTTGACAAGTAATATAGGGTGCCACCAATTAAACAGGTTTTTAGGCGTATATGACCTTAATTATTTTTAGGTATTTACCTATTTTAGGTAGAACCTGCTTGTAAGTAACTTTTCTACACGAGATTGTAGATTTAGGGTTTAAATTCCGATACTAACGCGTCATCATCTCCAGCCCTCTTCCTTGCATCCAGCTCTTTTTCAAGCCTGGTAACAGTTTTCTTCATGGTCTCGAGACTCTCCACGCTGGCCAGCTCACGTGCGTGCATCGCATCTGCCAGGGCCCGGGCCTCCTCTGAGAAAGTATATCAAATTTACATAAGTCGAAGGAATATCCATTATTCGTGTAATACGGCGTGCTTATGTTGTTCAACCTGATGGTAAGTAATAGTTTGGCCAAGGATAAATCATGTCATGCTTATAACAGTCTATTTCTTTACTTTTTTTTTTAAATGCCAAAAATACTGTTTAGGGATCATTAAATATATGTATTATTATGGTTAAAGGCCGGACCCACTACTCCGTACCATACCATTACCGTGCTAGGAGCGTATAAGACACGGAAAGCAATACGATACTCTCTACTTTGGCCACTGAACGGATCTACCGCGTTCTGTCTCGCCTTTATATGGAGCGAGGGTGTTGGTCGGTAACCGAACGGTCTAGTGGGAACAGTTTCATAGTTTTCAATACAAATAATATTTTTTTGTCTGATACGTTCCTAGCAGGTCATGTAGTAGGTAGTATGACCTACTACTAGTAGGCAGAAACCTTAACGCTGCAATTTTTGCCTTGCTAAGAGGTTTCATTAGAGTTTTCATTGTAGATTACAGACCCAGGCCACAATTCTAATAAATTATTGTGTGGAAGAACTGGATTCAGATAAAAATTCAAAATTCTTTATTTGCCATTAAAAGGGTATATACAAAATGCAGATGTGACAGAGCTGTGTTCCTTAAGCCTATTTAGCTATTTTATTTCTAGCATGCAAATTACACAAAATAAAATAAATTAAGTTCACATAAAAATATAGAATTAAAATTGATTTAATAGAATTAAAATTGAATTTGGAATTAAAAATTAAATGACATATAATAAAAAATGATTTTTGATGTCATTCATTATTCGTCCACAAATACAGTTATATTATGGAGGCAGTGTGTACCTTTCTACGCATTGATCTTAAATTAAAAAAAACTCGTCAATTGAATAAAAATTCTTTATATAAGCTCATTATGGTGATTATGTGCGCTTTTATAATAGAAATTGATTCAGTTGAAATCTTAAACAATAAATAACATACCGATGTCAGCTCGCAGCTGTTCGATGGTTTTGTGGGCATCGCAGATTTCTTCGACATACGAGTTGACCGTCTCATCGAAGCGTTTTAGCCTGTTCTGAAAGATTATTTAAATGTGAGTACATAGTTATGCGCTATTTTTAAGGCTCAGTTGCATACGTACAGCGCATTACGGAAAATGAAATCCGTCAGTACGATCATCGTTTTGCGATCCTTAGATTGCATACTAAAAATACTACGGATCCGAATCATTTTGTGATAATTCACGAAATGTTTCTAATCCGCAAAACGATAATCACATTGTTGAATTTCGTTTTTCGTAATTAGTAGGCTGGGCAGCATTGAGTGGCTCAAGTAGGTACCTAAGCTTTATTATACAAAATACGGTACTATTTAAAATAGTTTTTGAATTAAGGTGCAAGCGTCACACCACTGAAATTGTCTTCTAATGTCTGATGTCTAATACGGCCTACTCGGTGGTTAGTTAATTCCAAAGCATTGTTTAGAGATAAATAATCCACTATTTACAAAAATGTCTGAAACCGAGGCTACTAAGGTTTAATTGATGGTATTGAGATAATTTAGATAATCAATCACGAAGCCATTATTTCAGCTATTTAATGAGGCCTTGGTGACAATTCAGTCAAACCAAGCCGTCTTTCCTTATACTTACAAGAAGTTAATCGTCTAAATAAGTGAATCATTGTTTTGTAACAGATAATTTCTTATTTATTTTCCGCCCATTATTATCTCTTTAAATTACCTCTAATTGTATAATAGCAGGTAAGCAGTCCATAAATACTTTAAATTCCAAACTGATTTTCCATAGGATTTGTTATGCATGCGGCGCGTGGTCAACGAAAAAACTTAAATTATTATTATTATGAGCCCGTAGTGTCCCACACTGCAGAGCAAAGGCCTCCCTACCCCTTTTCCACTCTCCACGATTTTGGGCAACTGCCTGCCTGCCTAAATTATTACTTAGTTAAAAAGTTTGAGAAATCATATACGTAATACCAGCCAGCAGAGCCGAGCCTTTTTGTGCGGCCCGCCAGCCAGCCTCCTGACTCAAGATCCCATGCTAGACTGGCCAGTAATCTTGGTATAATAGGAAAATATGGATCTAAATTCGCGGTCGCTGCGCTGCTGGCGTTCTTAATGTTCTTAAGTCATGGATGTTATATGTATTTAAGTATTTATGGGAGACGCCCCCGTCATAATCGTTGTCTGGTACTTCGTAACACAAGGAAGCAAATTCCTTACCACGAAACCAGACAATTGGTGTGTTGTCTGGCGCATATTTATTTATTTATTTTATTTAATGTAGTTTCGTAGCTTTCAGGCATAATAATATGTGTCCAACTTTTACGCACTCGCGATATAATTTAAAATAGTATAACGAATCACCAAATCGCAGTTGTTTCGATGAGTGTGTGAATGGTGGTTGAAATTTTCGCGTTGCGCTGCGCCCGTGGTCACAATCAGAATGCTTTGCTGCTGTTCTGGTTTTATGAACTTCCAATTTCTTTGCTCTTGCTATACTCACCTATACCCTATGTAACTTCGAAATGGCATAATTATAACACGCAAAAGCAGATGGCGGCCTGGCATAATCGATGTCGATTTTTCGCGCTCGCTTCTCTCTTCAAACTTTGCTTTGCTTTACTACCGGAAAAAAAACTCAACAAAGTATCGACAACGACGTATAATCAGATCGAAATTCTTTTTTTATCTTTACAAAGTAAAATCGGAAGGAATGTCATCTAAACAATTGGAGTCCGTAACAAAAGAATGGTCTAATTTATTAAAATTATTTTTAATTTTGTTGGCAATGCAGAGAGAGGACAGTAGTCTTACTAACTTGGTAGATACCTAAATGTGGTTTATTGTTTTAAAATAAATGTGGTTGCCTGAATTCCCTGAGATTATACTTAGGGAATTAGTTATTAATTTGAATTACTTATTAATTAGAAACCCTTAATAAACAAAGTTATTTTAGTTACCGGAATTTGTGTGCAACGAAAAAGTGTGGTTTGAAATATTGGTGCCGCGGCTATACGTAGTAGTAATAGTTGCTTACCTATGAAATTAGCGTTTCAAAATTTATGCAATTGCAACTAGAACTTGAATATCTGACGATCCTAATATTTCATGTTCAAGAATTTGAACAAAGACAAATGGAAATAATTGTGACGGCATTAAAAAGGCCCAATAAGTTTTATAATCGTCATGAATGAGCTCATAGTTAAGTTGGTGATATTGATTGTAAGTTTTATACAACCTTCTTTGTTAAGGCGACTTTCTACCACAACCTGTTAGGATACTTGCATTGTTTTGGTTGTTACCCTACTCTACCAAATTATTGTGTGGCGTGAATGTGGAAATCCAAGTTAAGGTCTGTGCTATTGTTCTATATCAAGGTAACGAGTCAATTAAGACAATATAATAATAGGATAATCTATTTAGAGCGTTAGCACAGAATAATGCGTTAGTTCCGTACGCCTGTACACAAATACTGGCTATGACGTTAATCAAAAAAACATTGCTGCTAGCTTTTTCTTTTGCTTTTTCGTTGCTTGTCGATTATTGTAAACAATACTGACATTCATTTTTATAATTAATCATGTTTAATGTTTTTTTTTTTTAATAAAACCAACACAAAATGCACAACCTACTTCTTCTTTTTAATTTAAGAGCTATGCTTTTGTCGGAGGAGTTTTCTCCATTTATCTCTATTCCGAGTCATCTCCTTGACCTCTTGGTACGACTCGACGTCCAACTTAATTCCTTTATTTGGGTCATATTATACGCTCTTCTAGGTCTTCCTCTTTTCCTTTTCTCTTCAAACCTACATTCAACAACCTACATAGGTACCCAATACATCGTTTAGCACTGAGATCTTATGAAATCAAATAGTTAATTAATTCTAATTGGTAATATATTTTAAAAGTTATAAAAAGATTGTTTCATTGTTTGCAATATTAGTAAGCAAAGAAAAATTGACTTTAGTGAACTTATGATCGATGTTGATACTTCAATGGACAAGTTTTAACGTTTAAACTGTTCGAAATGAAATACATTTTTAGTTGACTTTAATAACAGGAGCAATAATTGTGTTTTTTTACGGAGTGACCTCTCACATCTGCCTACGTCACGTATCTAAGTACGTAGTGTCTTTGCTTTCTTACAGTAAACATTTACTGTTTGATATTTTTAAACATTAGATTGTTAAAACAACTGTTGATTGTAGAAGATAAGTCATGTTTAAAAGGCAGTAAGTCCATTTATTTAATTACAGATAAAAATTTAATAACGATTTCCGACGTAGATTAATAAGAAAGATTAATACATAAAAACATTACATCAGTAGGGATAATGATGTAGGGATATGATCAAGGTAACAATAGTTAAAGAAAAAGAATAAACAAACTTATTGTTTTAATTAAAATAAATCGATGAAGAGCTTTTTACAAATCAACTAGCGGTCCCAGAGAACATCATTTCGCCCCGGCCCCGATTTATTTTTATTATTTATTCGGGGCCAACACAAATTTAACAAAGTCAGTTAGTTAGTTTAACGCATGCACACAGTGTGAGGAGAACCCACTTACTTATGTGCTTATGATTGTCGATGTATAAAATTTGAAAATTAAAATGTATATTCGTTATTGGCTGTAAGTTTAGTTTTTAAGATTATTCATACATACTGTACTAGAGCTGTGAATCTTGTAATATACAAACAAACAAATAAATAAAAAAATAAGGTTAAAATTATGAAAATCACGTCACGAGTAGAAGTGTGCGACTTTCTTTAGTTAGTAGTCTCAGTGAAATTAAGTTTACCTTATGGCACAGAATATATGTATAATAGTATATGGGTTCGTTTGTTTAATTTAGAAGCGTTTCATTAGCTGGATTATTTGTAAAGACGGGCAAATAAGGTCGAAAAAAGGTTAAAAAACTTACATTCAGCGATTCCATGTGCTGTGCATTCTGCAAGTTTTCAGCTTTCAGCTTATAATACGAATCGTAAAGCTTTGTGTACACGTCGGCGTATAGCTTCAGACCTTCGGCTTCGCGCATTTGTTCTAGCACCTGAGAACATAATAATAAAAATATTTTAAGTCAGAATAAATGCTTTTGCCCAATACACCGTAGCATACCATGAAAAAAAATGTTTTGTATAGAAAACTATGACACCAGACCGTTCCGTCACCGACCAACACCGTCGCGTGCCATGCACAAAGCGTGTCAGCACCGCTAAAATAGGTTCTCATTCTCGCTCCATATAACGGTGAGACAGAACGCAGTCAATCCGTTCAGTGGGCAAGGTAGAGCGTATCGTGTTGCTTTTCGTGCCTGACACGTTACTAGCACAGTCATGATATGGTACGTGCAGTAAGAAAAATCCATTGAAAGGCTTAGTTATTGTACCTAAAATTTTACAAATAAACTTTTGAGTCTGAGTTTTTTGAGTTTAACGTTTTAAAAATTGCCAACACACTGAGATACTCTCATCAAATTAAGAGCTAGGCTCTTGTCGGTGTTTTTTTTTAAAACACTGAATTAGGGAAGATAATTTAAGGGTTGCCCTCTTGCCTTCGACACTGCAGCTTAAAAACCGGGGCTTTTGAGGTCATATTGTGGGATGGACTACTCTATTGAAAACTTTAATAGAGAAACCTATGCCACTGGACTCCCCACTACATTCTGGTATTCCTGCTGCTGTTACTACTAGGCTACTGTGCTTTTTTTACGTACTTTTTCAAACTCCCTCTCGGCCTCCGTAGTTTCCGAGCCTATGTTCATAGCTCCCCCGAAGGGTTCGTCCTCCTCAGGGTCCATCTTTACCCCCTACACTGTACAAAACACAAAAACAACGAAATGTAAAGCAAAACAATGTAAAAAATTAGGGAACTCGTGTTAAGCGGTTGCCATGGTGACGGCGTCGGTAGCAGTGACAGGTTGCTGTCATGAAAAAGTAAGTTTGGCGGGCATGAGTTTTGATAACATTTGAAGAAAGAGGTTGGTTATTATCATTGAGTTTGATTGACATTAATACTATGTAAAGGCCTTAGGTAAAGGCCAATTTAAACCAGACGAGCAAATGCTCATTCTATCCCCACTTCATTAAATTCTTCTACTCAGAGCATTCGTTCGTTGTTCTATAGAATATTCTACGTTTGCTTGATATTTTGGTGTAAAAACGCTGAAATCGAGCTTTCGCTTAGAACAAAAAAACAAGAATAAATGTTCTTGTTCTAGCTCTAGTTCTATAGTTATTAATAAAATGGATCGGTTTGTTTTTTTTTTGTGATTCATAATCGTACTTATCCTGAAAATTCTATGCTATGATGAAAGGTGCTGAAAGTTTTTAAACAAATTAATGTCAATAACTTTATTAACTACAGTTTTTAACAATAAGGACGAGGTTAAGAGACCCTTACGCAAATAGAGAGGGGTGTGTTGTCTGTAGTATCGTAACTCGCAACTCCCAAACGGATAAACCGATTTTCGTTTTGTTTTTTTTTGTGTCAGATAATTTTATCCTGAGTGTTCTTAGTCATGTTTCATGAGAATCTGTTCAGCCGATGTTTTATTTGCGACGGGGGTTTATTAAAATTTTAAATTTATTGTAATAGTTATGAATAAGATTTTTAAGCTACACGAGCCAAGCATTCTCAGCGTTAAATCCTTCAATTTATTATTAGGCTTCACCTTCAATCATATCAAACAAGCAATTTATCGAAGTAGGCTTGATACTAGCAAAAATTGCATACATAATAAATTAACTACATTCTAGCCACACATACAAGTGACTCCTAAGCTAATTAATAAATCATTGAATTATTCCGCGAATATTTTCGTCGAACATCGAACATTCTAGTTCACAAAGGTCAGTCAGAGGCTGGATAATTGTAAGTTAGTAAGTATATAACTAGATAACTGGTCACAACTGGATAACTGTTCAGATCCGTCGGGGGCCCAAATACTTGTGCAACCGCTCGCCCTTCAATCAATTTGAATTGATTAAAACTCGCGTAATTTGATCTTGATGGTCAGCGTACGTTAGCGTATACCGAGGTACTTATTGTTAGTTTAGAAAAGCACCTTGGGCATCTAATTTAGTTGGACTAATTATCAGCGACGAGCGAATAACCATTATTATCAGCGACAGGACGTCCACTGCTAAACACAGGCATCTCCTATAGTTCTACTCTGATCGGTTGCAAGCAGTCTGCATCCAGTGCAATCCTGCGATATTTAAAAGGTCGTCTGTCCATCTTGTCGGTGGTCGTGTTACGGTGCGCTTTTGATCAAAAACATTGAAGTATCTCCAATCTAGACATTCCTTGCCTCAACTTTCATCCGTTTTCGCTCAATCTATCCTGCCAATTTTGACCTACATTGACAGACAGGTACAGAAAATTGTATTAATACTAACTTAAATTATGAGTACCCATACCCATGTAGTAGGAAGTCTAGTGGAATAAGCTTTTATATTAGAAGCTACTCTATTGCTACGGATTACAGGTACATAGTAAAACCATTAGTTCCCAACTCAATTAAGTAATTGCCGAAGGCCTCAGCACTCGTCTAATTGTACAGCTTCAGGAAGCGACCTATTGTACCAATCAAACTCGTTAATGCAGATTTGAGGGCCTTCAATGACGTATTCTCCTAAACGTACGAATCATTTGTAACAATAAACGGTTACTAGACAATCAACTTATTTAAAGGTAAAGTAAAAAGTAAGGTTGGCCTCCCACAATCCAAATCCCATTGCTGGGCAAAGTATGAGGTTTTAGGTATGAGCCATATTCCACCCCGCGGGTTTAGTTCGGATGAGCGGAGGAATGTTTGCAAGGTAAGTGACGAACCTTGCTGTCAGATTTTATCGAGCCTGCCTCTGTCTGACCAGACTTAACCAACTGCTTTACGAGCCTAGCCTTCCGAAGCACGGAGATTCTCGTGATCTACGTCACTATATGGTCGGAATGGTCACCCATCCAAACATGAGCGCGCCGTAAGTTGTTTTACTTACAATTCGGTATTGCTAAGTTACCGAATAGAGATTTTTGTATTTTTTTGTATTACTTACAAAGCAGTGTCACCACTGCGCAAACAGGTCAAAATCATAACCCTCCTTTGTGCTTCGCCGTAGTCGGGTAAAATGAGAGACCAAATTTCTATTATTGAATCGGTTACGTCTATATTTCTACTCATCGCATACTATGAATATATCTTATATAAATGCCCGACAGAGTCGTACTTACTATCGGGGTTTCACTGTATGTATATCTAACGTCTAACAAAATAAATTGGCAGGACTAGAAGTCTCATAAAAGTTAATGTTTTATTTAGTGCATAGCCTCTAGTAATGTCATCATAACTGAAATGATCCATTAACCGAACCTAATGATTGACTATAAGGCACAAGGCTTAGACTCAGTGCTTGTAAATAATTCTAAAGGCTAATTAAATTGAGATCAGGTGTTTTGTAAAAACGGCAAATTCGTTCGACTGTAAAATAACCTTAGTCTATCCACAAGTGACAGAGGAGTAAGTAGTTTTTCTCGTAATAAATATGTAGAATACGCGTTGAACCGAAACCGTAGGTAAGCCTACGAATTGAAAACATCATTCTTGAATTTTGCTCCTATATTTATCTGTAGTTCCCTAATATTGATAGTTCTGACTCAGTCCATGCTATACGGATAGAAACTTATATAGGCTAGGCTCTGTCATTGGGTATGCGAAGGACCTTAATTCAATTCATGCATGCAAATGCAGGGGTCTAGGCTCCGAATATGTTTTTTTCCCATTAGGTGTCGAGACCCTTGGTCCGTGGGGCACTTTAAAACTTTAAAAATAACAAAAAGGAATTTACTTCCTCGGAGTCGGACAAATAATTAGTCTAGCTATTCAACGGGGAACGCTACCAGTATCTCCGGAACCTTGCTGGACAAGAGACTCCTTTAGTAACATATTTCAATATAATATTATATTTTTTAAGATTTAGTTTATACAATGCATAACTCGCACACTGGGTTTTTCCAGAGCAATTTTTAAGAACAATAGAAACATTTTACTTGTGACAGCTAGCGCGATCCTCAGACTTTTACTGCTAAGCTTACTGTACATAATTTCACTGTGTTCGTGGTTAGCACTGTTACTTTTATTTTTGTTTACATCAAGGGTACTATTTGCCTGTAAATAATCAATTATGTATGAGCCAGACTTTTTGGCTGGTTAATTAACAGGTTATATCTAGACATCTAAAAGAGAATGTGTACTGTACGAAATTAGATTGCTTTTTTCTCCAACAAATAGTTACTTAGTCGGCAGTCGTATTATTAGGGAAAGGCTCGAGCTAAATAAAGCGCTTATTCATTACTATTATGGACTTATACATATATTACTTAAGAATGAGTTATTTTTTCAAAAGCGTTTCAATTCAGCGACCGACTTTACATGTAATAGTAGCCCCGTACAAATGTTTACAGCATTTTTTCATACTTATGGCATATTTTTTTACTCTTAGATTTTTACGTCTTTGTAGGTATTACATAGGGAAATTTCTTGTGAGTTGTGTGCCTTCTTCTTTTTATCTTTTTTTTAATATGCTGTTAAAAATCCTGTGACTTAAAGACTATTGTCATCTCCTGTATTTTGGGGTTTCCCGGGCTAAATAAAAGTACGGAAGCAGTCATACTCATTCATTTCGGAGAAATTAAATAGGTACAAGTACAATCGGCTAGAAAAAAATATACAAAAATTTGGAACTTTGCATGTACTAATTAAATTAATATAAAGATAAATGATTGCTATAACAGTGTTTTAAATAACATATTGTTTGTAAATTGGTTTGCATTTTAAAACATGTCTCGTACTTTTTACACCCTGCCTTAGATTGGTTAGAGACGGGACATTCTTTTTTGTTTCATAACAGTCTTTTTTTTCAGTATTTCTTAGCTCGACTGTACCTTAAATAAAGTGTCTATAAGCTTCCCACCAATAGCAAGACTTCGAGGAAATGTGACGTAGATAGATCGCACACGTACATATTTGAAGATCAATATTTCACTAAGTGAACTTTTAAGACCATTCAAGTCATTTCTCGGTACAGAAGGTATACGGGAAATAAATTAAAAATGTGACGCTGATTTTATTTGTATGCAAAAGTTATGCTGGGATCACACTGATGGACACATGTATGTATAATATTGGTTACAACCAGTGAGTTGTTACTGCTACGTATAGAGAAGCTATGCCAAGCAAAAAAAAATGAAAAATTGAAAAATTTGAATTTCGAATTATGACAAATCATTATGTGAAATTCAAACTACGAGTTGATGACCTTGTCATCAATTCATGGAACACAAAATTTGTTCGTGATGTCAGTTCCATACGCTAGTAATAGTAGTTCAATGGTTACAACCAGTTTATTTATTTTTTACCTGAATGTTTTAAAGTTATGAGTATAGATTTTATTTTAAATGCTTTGTTCTGAATGATTCACTGACTGATGGATCAACGCACAGTCTAAACCGCTGGTCGTAGAGACCTGAAACTTTCATTGTGTATTCTTTGTATGACGTAGGGATCTGATAAGAAAGGATTTTACACCCCTAAGGGGCTGAAAAGGGGGTGCAAATTGTGTATGGGAAAATGTGATTTCTTGGTCCTTGGGGGGGGGGGGGGGGGGAGGGGGGGCTAATAAATATTTTCGCTACGATCTAGAGTAACGAAGTAAAACTAAAACGCGCGTATGAAGTCGCGGGCGGGCCGCTAGTCTTATTATAAGGCTGTGTTTCCACCAGAGATGTGCGATGGAAATGTGTCGTACGAGGATGTCTAGCTGTGCTGTGAAAATGTGTGGGTGTTTCCACCAAAACTGTGCGGTGAAAAGGTGCCTACGAGGATGTGTAACGGAGCTGTAAAAATGCGCATCAATGTGTGGTGCGAGGATGCGTTGCGAAGCTATGAAATGTGTCGATGGGGGTGCGGTGTATGCGCAAACCTTCTCAACACACATTCTTCGCAACACATCCCTCGCACACATCCCTCGAACACATCCCTCGCACACATCCCTCGATTGTTTTGTATGCGCAAAAATCTAGCTCCGCTAAGCCGTTTCCACCAGAGCTGCGCTGACCGAGGCGAGGTAAATGAAGCGATTCTATTAGTTCTTTACAAACACATCTCTCGCTACGCATCCTCGCACATCTCTGGTGGAAACGCAGCCTTAGAATGAAGAATGACGAGGAAAGCCGACTCCAATTGAAATGGGATAAGATAAGATGGTGCAAACACACATTTTGGTACATTTCATACATTTTTGAATCTTTAGATTTGAAAAAAAATATACCTAAATACACAACAGGACAGTGATTCTGGTTCTTAGGATGTTATGATGATTACAGATGATGATGTGTACAGTGTGTCTATGACCTTATATTGGTAATTTGTATGAATAATTAATTGTGTTTTACATATTTGAGTGTACACATCTAAACTACTCATAGATGGTACTTGTGGCTTGGTAATTTAATGCACCGTATTAGTATGATGGTGGGTAAAACCCACGTAAAACCTATTACTTATGTAGAGTTTTTTTAACATGGTGAAATAGCAGAATGTATGATGTTTCATTTGTTTTTAAAAGTGCATCATAGAAGATTAAGCAATTTTTGCGTGACAGGTATTTTATTTAACATAAAAAAAAAACACTCGTTCAGACCTAAGAATCGAGATTCGCACCCGTGCATCCGAGAATCGACCGCGCGTTCTACCCTGGGTACCTGGAGGCCAATTCTCGTGCAGTTCGTATATGAAAAAAGTTCACCGATCGAAATTTTCTTTTTAAACGAAAATACAGTTATTGCTTTATCCGGGTCACGATTTCTATGCATTTTGGTATTTTTCGTGCGGTAGTTTTTTTTTCGTGGATATAAGTACCTCTATTATGATTTTTTCGGTAAAACAGTATACTCGTAATCGAATTTCCACACGAAATAAATTAGATCATGCGACAATTGGCCTCCTGAGCTATCGGAACAACCTTTGAATTCAAACAGTGAGTTGTTAAGTACATCCATGCCAAGCAAAATTTTTTTGAAAATTTGAATTTCGAATCATGAATTTGTACTACGAGTTGATGACTGTGTCATCAATTAATGGAGCACAAAGTTCGTGATTTCAGTTCCATACACTAATAATAGTAGTTCATTGTATTCAAATGATATTGTAGCAGATTTTCAGTGCTTTTAAACAAGGTTAAGTATAACATCAATTTCATAAAATGAAACCGATAGCTAAATCGATTTTTCATTTCGGAAACCTCCTATATTGAAAATTTCATGATAAGCGTTGGAGCTTTTTGCGAAATTTAGAATGTAAACATAGGATTCTAATAATTGAATTAAGGAAATCCTTATATTAATACTAAGTCAACGTAAACTCAATAAAAAATAAGCGTCCATTGTAACTAAATTACATTTCCCAAGTTCATTGTATGTGACATTTAGCAACTCGGTTAAATAGTTCCTACGGGAGGTCCCCCCCGCGTCCGGCTTGACGCATCCATGCGAATGCAGGTTTAAAACGAATAAATCGATGTAGTTAGGTGGCTGCGGCACGCGCTACGTTACCCAGGACGAGATATAAGCGTTGAAACTACAAGGACTATATAAATTGTCTGTTGTCCGGCATCGCATAGACAGCGCCTTGGCCGCACCGCGTAATAAAAAAAACAATTGTCATAAATCGCGAGTGCGCGCGAAAGTCGCGAGTGAATTTTGTTTTCTTTCGGCGACGCTTTTTAGAAACTTTTTGTGACAGTGTGTGATTTTTGGAGGTTTTTTTATAAATAATGTGAGTATTTTTTTAAATAATTTAGATTATTAATGTGAATTTGGGAAGGAAACATAAAGATTTTAACATTGTAAAATTAATTTAAAAAGAAAACATAAAGATTTTAACATTTTAAAATTAATTTAAAAAATATACTTCTACTAAAAAATAAAATAAAATTATCTACTACAAGATTTTTATCTGCTAACTTTAATAAATGTTTACAGCATGCTCTTTTTACAATGACACAAAAAAGTAACGCATTAATTTTGGCCACTTTTTATTTCATTTATTAAAACGTAGCAATTTAGTTAAAAAGTTGCAATTTTGCCAAAAATAATATATTACGAATTCAGGGATTATTTTAAACAGAATCTTTAAGTAAAAAAAATATTTTTATTCTTTAACACTAAAGTTTACAAAAGCCTAGCTACAGAAGAGTAGCTAAATTAATGAAATTGGTAATGTGTACAAAAACTTACAAACATTTATTAATTTCAATATGCACTTATGATTTATTCCCGGCGGACTAAATGCCAAAAGCCTTTGGTTCTCTACACCACCATAAAGCCAATAATAATTATAACAGTTAGATAGATACATGATGATTATAATCAGTGCTATTATAAGCTTCCTCCATATGCGTTGTACTCTACATCATTGCTACAAAATAAGTATTAATCATAGTATATTTACGAGTATTAACACTTGATTAGCAATTTATCTTCGGAGTCTCAGACTCTCTTAACTTATAAATACTTAGTAAATACCTAAAACAGGACTCCGGCTGCACAAACTTTTCGTAACAATGACTTTACATTTCGATGTCCAAGTGTAAAACATAAGCTCCTAAGATGAATGTCATTGTAAGCTTTATCTCAATTAGTCCAAACGTAGATCAAATGCAAATGTATTCCAACCAAAGGCGATTTATTGAATGCAACATACGATTATAAGTTATACAGTTTGTCTTGTTTAAACAGTTTCAAATTAGGCTATTTAAATTAAAAAACAGATGTTCTGTAAAATAGTTCTGGTTGCATTATTTTTAAGCAATATGAAATATTAATGTAAGTCCTGAAAATGGATTTTGATTGGAGCCTAAAATTGTTAATTAATTTGTGTAGTAATTGACTATTTCGATTGTATATTGATTTACGTAATAAAAAATACATTCACTTTTTATCTCTTGCATATTCAAAACGTGAACAAAATATATTTTTTTGCATAGGAAATCATACATAGTAGGTATGTTATCTACCAGATTTTAATGTTTATTTGTCCCATAATGCGGAACTGTAGAAGCTTGTTTTAAAATTGAGCAGCCTGTATGTTACACGTGTGCACGATTTTGACTTGATATTTAGGGTACGACACGCATCTACGATTTCAATTTATTTTTAATTCAAATTTAAATATGAGTTAGCCTTCAGTAGATGCGTCTTGTTACTGTCAAATGATTTTTTAATGTCAAGTTTGTAGGAAGTCTATTCAGGATTTGAAATATAGGCAGATAATGATGCTGACGACATTTGGATAACATTAAGAAAGAAAGAAAAGCTTTTATTGATTAAGTACATCACACACACAAACAGACAAACGCTCTCATTAGGAACTTTTAGTTTTTTATAAGAATAAAAATAACACTTAATTGTCAAAAACGTTCAAAAACATTTTATAAGATAATATAACAAGCATATAAAGCTAAATACCGTGGTATTTTAAGCATTTTTGTAAGGCAAGTTGTTTTAACATAGTCTGATGTATTTTCGACTTTACTACCGACCTCATAAGATTTACGATGAATTTCCTGAGTGACACATAAAATAGGGTTTTACAAACAGACTCATCAGTGTCAAGTCAGGCCCCCGATGTGACCCTAGGGTTTAAATAAAGTTATCTAAAGTGTCAATGTATTGCTGACCTAATATCTTAATCTTTCGTTTTTTTATTATAAGGTACGAGTACTTAGTACTTTCCTTTAGATGCGGCGTTCATAAAAAATCCAAAAACGATTTCAATTAGGATCTTTACTTGATAAATTTCGTTAAAGAATGCCATACAAACGCAAGACAAGCATTTATTTATCAATTTTAATAATTAAACATACACATATTGTCTTTATACAAGTCGATTTAACACAATAAGAAATACACTTCTACTAAATCTCAAAGTATACTTATCGGGCTCTATGGGGGTACACAACTCTACACAATAATTTCCTCAACATAATTATTTTTGAAACGTTTCAACTTCTTTTCTTTTCTTTGCTGCCAGCGTTAAAGAAATGAGGTTGCATTACGTGAGTATTCTTGTTCTACTAGTCTACCACCATAAACTAAACAAGGAACCACCATGCAATTAGTTCCGAGGCCCAAAACACAGGTTTTCGACCTTGACCGTGATTTTCGGCGCGTTCCGACATTGTAAACGTAATCCACGTAGCGGCAAATGTTGGTTATGCAAGTGATTGTGCTGTCTTGTACTCACGGTCAAAGAACTTTGTACCACACTATTATTAGTTGTTACTTACTTGATCATCATCATCATCATTTTGGCTTGTCCTCTTTGCCGGCTTCTAGCATTGGCGCTAAACTTACTGTTACTGAACTTTGTCCTCTCTGTTTATTTATTTTCTCTTCCATGCGTTACAAGTCCTTAGTATCCTATCCAAGGATACAAGTATTTATTCCTGTCTCATAGTTCAATGGTGTGGATTAGTATAATGGATAATACTTAAGATTTCTTGTTAATTTATGTTTTTTGATATTTAAAATTTCTTAACCTCAAAAAGTGTAAGCCGAATTTTCTCTTCGAATTCCTCCAATTTCCAATTCCTGCATACGAGTTCTAGGAGAATCATTTTCCCTAGCTTGAAGGAATACAAAAAAACCGGCCAAGTGCGAGTCGGACTCGCGCACCGAGGGTTCCGTATAAACCTGCAAGGTATTTGATATGAATTTCAACTTGATAGCTCTACGCGTTCATGAGGAAAAAAGTAATAAGTTTATATTTATTAAAAAATAAATATTTTGTAATGTAACTAAAAATTAAAGGTTTTCGGAATTTTTCCTTTATGTGTGCTATAAAACGTTGCTTCATGCCAAATTTCAAGATTTTAGGTCGACTGGAAGTACCCTTTAGGTTTTGATTCCCCTGCGAGTACTTGCGAGTTTCAAAATATGCAGCTTAAATTGCTGTTTCTTTTGATTGCGTTGACATAGAAGTTTGATTTTGTTACAGCTTAAAGGTATTATAGACCTGAGTATTTGGTATGAATTTCAATTTAATACCTCTACGCGTTTATGAGGAAATGGGTAGTAAGTTTAAAATTATTTAAAAAAAATATATTATGTGATGTAACTAAAAATTTATGGTTTTCGTAATTTTTCCTTTATCTATGCTATAAGACGTTTCTTCGTACCAAATTTCAAGATTCTGAGTTCACGGGAAGCACCCTGTAGGTTTTGATTCCCTTGCAAGTGTCGAAAATTTGCGGCATAAACGGCTGTATCTTTTGATTGCGTTGACTTAGAAGTTTGATTTTTTCACAGCTTCAAGGGACAGTAGACCTGAGTAATTGATATAAATTTCAGCTTCATACCTCCACGCGTTCCTGAGAAAAAGGGTCTTGACAGACGGACGGACAGACGGACAACAAAGTGATCCTATGAGGGTTCCGTTTTTTCCTTTTGAGGTACGGAACCCTAAAAACACTTATGTGTTCAATTACATAACGATTACATATTCTAAAACAAAACCATGTTATGACCGTGACAATGGAATTCGGAATTAGATCAGAATGTGCATTGTGCTATGTTGAACAAATGTATGATTCATTCTGTGTTTTAGTAGAATTGATATGTATGGATTTTCCCTCATCCTGGTTGAGGGAAAGGGTCTTCAAATTTAATGAAGTTGCAATGACGGGCACGAAATTAAAATTATTATAGACAAAATTAGGTAAAAAATAATGTTCATGATAATTGTGCTCGCTTTTTTTTATTTTTTGTTATTTGATTAATAAGTAGATATTTGACCTCGATAGCACCTGATGTCAGGCGTGGATGAGGTATAGGGGTGTGCATCTGCCTAGTATTCATAGTAGTAGTTAGTGCCTTCGCATTTCGGTACTTATTGAATTCGAAATAAAATTCGAAAGATAGAGTATGAGAATAAGCAACTATCACAAAGAATAAATGTTGCTTCAATTAGATCTTCAAAATAATCAAACAATATAATTTATTATTTACCTAAGGTAACTCGTGCGTTCATGTTTGCTTTCACTAAAATAAGCTTTACCTGTTTACTCTTAAACCCTTTTGGATGAAGGATATTAAAACTTTCCGACGACGTTATTTTTTTACGTATAATATCCTGTTACGTATATACATTGCTCTTTTATACGTATAGCTCCTATAAATGAAGTGCCTATAAAAGTTGTCATCTTTCGTCTCTTGTCGGGAATTGGCTCATACCTGTAACTGTGTATTGTTAGCGACGACAACACCATTAAAACCGTCTGGAATACACACAAAAGCCAATATTATACATAGCTTATTTAAACCTAACGTGTTAATAAAATTATTAAATCAAATCTGTAAATTGTTGACGTCTACCGTTACAGATTATATATTTTTGTGGATTTAGGTGAAGACATTTGAGGCGGGTAACAGGTACCTACCGACCTGCACCGACTAACTAGTGATGTGCCGTGTTGGCTATTTCATGGAATTGAAATTCTTTATAGAGATTCTCGCGACTCAAGTCCTGATTTGAATCTTGTTTTAAATAATATTCTAGTGTCAGTCGGTCCTTATTTGGGTTTTTGTAACGAATTTCCAAAATATTTCAAGGTTAAAAAAGATGACTTGGCACATTACTAGTCAGTCGGTACCGGTTACCTGCCTCTTTATGTCTTCACCCTTTGTCTATATGTGCGTTCAGTTAGTTACGCTTATCTCAGAAATCTCATTTTTATAGAAAACTACAAAACCCTTTAATGCCCGTCATCATAACAGCCTAAAGAATCTCAAAGGTCACCGATAACAGTTGAATAATAATATGCTCGTTATGCAATTAGGCCAGTGACCTTAACCATGGCGATGTTTTGTGGAATGCCCTCGTAGCCAAGCGTGAACAGACGTGATGCTTACCGTAAACTATCTCAGCCTTGGAAGGGTTAAGATGGAACTTGTTTGTGGCTAATAATATTCTTTACTGCAGTAGATGAGTTAAAACTGTGTTCTAGTTTTGATTGCGAAGCTGTAACGCAATAAAAACAATGAGCTCTACATAGTGTAAACAGCGAAGAAAGATGACAAATCTAGTCTGTTCATTTAAGCATTTACCAATCATAAAATTAAAAAAAAAACGGTTTTTATCTATTCTATCTATTTATATATCTATATATTTATATAGTATTTTATGCTTAGTGGAAAAGGATAAATGAACCAGATAATTGAATGCTGGCTGCTAGCTAGGCTATTCTTGTATTTACTGCTATGTGCAGTAAGAAAAAGTTTAAAACCATAAAATCTTGGTCTATATTTACCCCGTTGTTAATGGTAATAACAACGAACTAGTTGGTCCTTGAAAGGGATATAGCCAGAAGATTCTTGCAAAACAGGTTAAGCCGGCGCGTCTAGGGTTAATGTATCTTTGAAGAACGCATCAACAGAATAAAAAAAATACTTGCAAAGTTTGAATACGACTTGTTTATACTGGAGAAGATTCCTAGACCTACCTAAGTGGAAGTAATTGTGCTAAAACGGTAGAATCGATTAAGACAATTTTGACATTGCGAGTTATCTATGTATGGTTATGCAATTAGGCCAGTGACCTTAACCATGGCGATGTTTTGTGGAATGCCCTCGTAGCCAAGCGTGAACAGACGTGATGCTTACCGTAAACTATCTCAGCCTTGGAAGGGTTAAGATGGAACTTGTTTGTGGCTAAAAATATTCTTTACTGCAGTAGATGAGTTAAAACTTTGTTCTAGTTTTGATTGCGAAGCTGTAACGCAATAAAAACAATGAGCTCTACATAGTGTAAACAGCGAAGAAAGATGACAAATCTAGTCTGTTCATTTAAGTATTTACCAATCATAAAATTTAAAAAACGTTTTTTATCTATTTATATATCTATCTATTTATATAGTATTTTATGCTTAGTGGAAAAGGATAAATGAACCAGATAATTGAATGCTAGCTGCTAGCTAGGCTATTCTTGTATTTACTGTTATGTGCAGTAAGAAAAAAGTTTAAAAACATAAAATCTTGGTCTATATTTACCCTTGCTAATGGTTATAGCAACAATGTAGTAGGTCCTTGAAAGGGATATAGCCAGAAGATTCTTGCAAAACAGGTTAAGCCGGCGCGTCTAGGGTTAATGTATCTTTGAAGAACGCATCAACAAAATTAATAAAAAAAAAACTTGCAAAGTTTGAATACGACTTGTTTATACTGGAGAAGATTCCTAGACCTACCTAAGTGGAAGTAATTGTGCTAAAACGGTAGAATTGGAAATATGAGATAACGGAAAAAAGTTACCGGGAATAACTCGTGTTATATCAATTGCGTTCTTAAGTAAACATGCGGTATTGTTACGTATAATTATAATTACATATCATTAACTTATCACATTTATCTGCAAGGGATGCGGCGTCAACTAGATTACTTAAACCAGGAAAACATAACGTTGATGATTCGTAATCTGTCAGTCACATCACAGCATAAAGTAAATATTAAGTACATTGGTAATACGCAGTGCTCTAAGTGGACATGTTTCTTCCGCATCAATTTATTATAAGATTTTTCTATTAAATGTAATTTTAAATTGTAATTTAAATGTAATTTAAAATAAAATATAAATTTTCTATAAATTTCATGTTAAGATACAAACTGGTATCTGCTGGAATTCAAAACAATGACTAAACCATGACCCTACCCAACCTATTACCAACTCTGCACTATCTACCTCAGTAGCGCAGCGGTTAGAAGGTCGCATTTTAAAGCGACGGCTGCGCCAGAGGTCCCGGGTTCGATTCCCGGGTCGGGCCAAAAGTATGCACCTGGGTTTTTCTGTTCGGAAATTCTCAGGGAAGCCCGGAGTTTGGAAGTTGGCGGTGTTTCAACCCCCGTGCCTCGGAAAGCACGTAAAGCCGTTGATCCTGCGCCTGATCTCTCTCCGGTCGTGTCAGATTGATGTCCCATCGGGCTATGAGAGTGAAAGGAAAAGAGTGTGCACCTGTGTTTGCGCACACACTTGTGCACTACAAATGTCCCGCGCAGTCGGTTAGTCGTTGTGACTGGCCACCGTAGTCGAAATCGGCAAGGAGAACTATTATTATTATTATATACCTATCACCGTAAGAAACTAGAAGGTGACATGATGGTGAAAGTGCTATTGAATAAACATAAACACAAGAAAAAATATAAAAATAAGATATAACATCGTATGTAGAGTAAGCAATAGAATAAGAAACAATGTAAAAAATAAGGATGAGCCCTTTTGCGAGGAGCTCCTTATTAATCTGAGCATAATTTTAACTACAAACTTTTTTTTTTTACCTATATCATCCCACTGCTGGGCAAAGGTCTCCCCCAAGCTCTTCCACAAACTAATACAGATCAAAAATCTGTGAATGTAAAATGAAATAATAAAAAAAGGATATTAACATAATACCAGTATTTTATTAATTCATTTATACTCGTTTGTTACACGTGCAATTTGTGTAAGTTGTACATTTATTTGAGTGACGTCAATATAAATTAATTGACTTGCTTCGCATTATTTATTGAAGGAAACGTGATCGTTAATGTGACGAGAGCTTGGACAGATAATTGCAGCTTTATAAGTTGTCTTTGTAAGTGCAGTCATGAACATTTATTTGAGATCCATCTATGTTGGACTAAACTATGTCTACTCTCAAACTACTTTGAAGAGGGGATTTTCCACCCATCGAGATAATATATACAGGGTGTGAAAGAAATGAAATATAGGAACCTTAAGTTTGTAGGAATATTAAGTAACCAGTAATAAATTCAAAATGGTTTTAAGGAATAAAATTGTTATCTTCTAACACAATAAATCGAACCAGCAATTTTAAACAGATGTGTCCAGTCATAGAGCTTGACATTTTCATTTACTACATCGAGTTACCGATTTTGTTATGGTACATCGATTAGGGATAACAACTATGAATTAACACTCTGAGTTAAAGCATTTTATAGCACTATGTGGAGTAAACTTTGTAGAATCCTTGATAAAAATTTATACTCTTACAGGCCACACATATTCGATGATTTCACCACTATTTATTGGAGTGACATTTTCTACCTTTTGTCTCGTTATCATTTCTAAGTTGTCAATTTGTTAGACCCTATAATTTTTATTTAGGCAAGATGTAAATACTTGCTGGTATCTCGTTATAAAGACTAAAATTCATGGCACTTATATTACATTTTAAAATGCAAATGAGTTGATAATATAGTTGTATGACATGTGTTAACATGCATCATGTTTATTAATTTATACGATTTGATGCAAACTATTAGTGATAAAAAGATAAAATTAAGGTAACACATTAAAATGTGTGATTTCAATAAATTTTATCTATGATTTTATTTGCAAAATTAACCAAAAATAACGTCAATGTAGAAACTAAAAATTGAAAGATACTAACGTGATTTAATTTTATACGAAGGGGTCCGTATTTATATCCGTATTGTATAATATACCCTTGGATTAATAAAAAATACGTGATCTGTTCTAATATAATAAAGCTAAACGGTAATACTTGTTTGAACGCGCTTATCTCAAGAAATATAATCGATTTTAAAAAAATATTTTTGTGTTTGATAACTTATTTAACGGAGAAGTCTATAAAATATCATGCTGTGATGGAAGAGGAGGATGCAAAACTCAAGAATAAATAATATTGAACGAGAAGTATTTTCTTAATTACTTCGCAATTTTGACGTTTGGGTGCGAGAAGTGTGAAACATTAGACTTCATATGTACAAAGCCTTCTTACCAAGTGTAAGCCTATGGTAAAGAAGATGCATTTCGGCTCTCGGTCTTTAATGCTCTTTCAAATCAAGTAAGCAAAAAATTCCATTGACGAAGTATATCAGTTGCATTCTCACAAAAAAAAAATGGCACAATTCAAATCAATTGTCCATCACTTCGCGCATCAAACTTTTGCGACAGCAATCGTTGATTATCAACACGCGATCTTATTATTTTCTAACAAAAGACATTTACAACTCTAACGCTTGATTATTTGAGTGCAATTTGAGCTGCATTGCATGCATGTTGACCCAAATAAAGTTTGCGAAGAACCTTGCGCCCGCTCACTTCGGAAGTAGTCGATTCAAGGTAAGACTCGAAAGATTGTTTGTTTTAATATGTGTTTTCTTTATTATGCACTTTTGTGCAGCTAATTAATCCAGCCGTATTTAGATAGCAGTGGGATGGTGACACGTGAAGAATTATTCCTTTTACAAATTAGGGTGTGTTTGGTACAGTCAACATATAATACAGGATGTGGCCTGTAATAGAAGCAAAAAATTATAAAAACCGACTTCAAAACCAAAATGCACTAAAAAGTCTTAAATAAACTCTTGAAATGACTCCATTTTAGGCAAACCATTTCTTTTTGGAGTCGGTGCCATCGCATTGGCTGTCTTCTCACTTTGATGAACGACTATCTCAAGCACCACCTTAAGCGTCATCTATCTGGGCACCGACTCCAAAAAGAAATGGTTTGCCTAAAATGGAGTCATTTCAAGAGTTTATTTAAGACTTTTTAGTGCATTTTGGTTTTGAAGTCGGTTTTTACTTTTTTTGTAAAAGTTAATTTTATTTGTTAATTTTTAGTGATTATAGAAGGGGGAGGGGGAAGGAGTTGTATCTTTTGACTCTGTTCTTTTAGAAGCTACTAATTACCTTTCATAAGTTCTGTCCTTATAATCACTGAACTCCTCAGCGTTAAGGAGTTCCACCATCAGCTCAGCTCTACACAGTGTTGACGTAATAACATGTCAACATTAAGATTTTAGTACAAAAACACTATACGTGCCTTCAAAATTTGAGGGTTTCCCTCGATTGCACCCAGATCCCATCATCAGACCTCGACTTGGGGACAATGGGACCAACTAGAAGGTATAACCTCTAGGTAGGCGAAAAAAAATTTCGAATCGGTCCATAAACGACTGCGATATGAGGTAACATATAAACAAAAAAAAAAAAAAAAAAAAAAAAAAAACATACAGTCGAATTGATAACCTCCTCTTTTTTTGAAGTCGGTTAAAAATATAAGCCCTTTAGGTAACCAGTAATCAATTATATATAGTTTTAATTTATGAAAAACTAATTTATTGTTTTTTTCCAACAAAATAAATCGAACCAGCAATGTATTGCAAACAAATGTGTCCAGTCATAGAACTTGACATTTGTCATTTACTACAACGACTTAGCGATTTTGATATACATTGACTAGGGATTATAACTTTGGATTACTATACCTACTATATCTGAGTTAAATCATTTTAGAGCACTATGACCAGGTCAGGGTAACTAACTACGTATACTCTGTGGAATCATTGATTACATTTTTTGCCCATATTACAGGCCACACGCTGCTGTATAATAACATAACTATGTAATGCTATCTAAGTATTGTTAAATACGCATTGTCCTGTCAAAAAGGAAAATTTAATATTTTTATTTTTCTAGCTTGCATATTATGTCAAGGTGTCGAATTTTAATACTTAATTCAACTCGGAATAGGATTTTGATTATCGTAATGACTTAAATTTAAATAGTTCTACAAAAGTCCATCATGCAATAACCAAATAAACATTACTTATTTACTACCTTTAATAAGGGTTTCCATATTAAATTGAATATGATTTTCCAATAATGATAAATGGCAGTATGTAAAGTGAGCAAATTTTCAAATTGCATGACAACCAAGCGAGGACAGTCGGCTTCGGTATTTTGAACAGTCTTTCAAAGATTTTACATGCTAAAAAACTATTAAATATTTTTTGGTTGATGTAAGGTATGCCTGGTAAAATAAAATAAAAATGATGAAACGTGCATAACATTATTCTTAAAAAAATAAACTACAATACTTCTTTATTATGATTTAAAAAAAATCTCAAAACTAAGTATATTTTAACGCCAATTTATTGGTAAAGCTAGTGGTCGCCGGCGGCTTCACCTGCATTAATGTGAGATTTCCCTTTACCTCCTTCAGGAAAATAAGCACATCTCCTTCTACATTGCTTCAATATACTTACTATAAATCCACGCTTAAAGTCGATTCAGCTGTTTTAGAGTGGAAATGGAACAAAATTTGTGCACTTATTTACCAGTATGGTCCATCTTTAAATACCATATTTTTATGCAAACAAAAATAATAATTCTAATTCATTCATCATCTTAATTAAAGTACAAACACATTTTCGTTTTCATTTATTACTCGTAAGACGTTATAATGTTTATTATATTTAATCGCGATGTGTTACTGGCAGTCAAAAAGCAGTCAAAAATCTTTAACAGATCGTTAGTATTGTAATATTAACAGTTAGTTAATGTCATCGTAGTTTCCGCAGGAGACTGTACAATTAGGTTTAACTAGTTTTTGCAACGTTCGCTACTTCAAGAAGATTTAATAAGTTCAAGTTGATCATGTTTTATTTATCCGTTCCGCGACAACTGTGTTTTGCGTGTTTTCTCAGCTAATGCAAAATGGCCAATTTTAATACATAAGCAAGGGCGTGTCCTAAAACATGCAATTTAAAGTATTTATGTTTGAATTAACGAATTAATTTATTCTATAAAGAAAGACAGAGCGCAAAAGAGCAGTAGGTTAATACTGAGATAATAATTGTATGAAGTTTTGAAAAAGTGTAAGTATTTTCACCGAAAATACAATGAAATATGTAAACTAATTTAAAAGGGTGAGAAAGATGTTTTTAAACTTACTTAAGTCAAAATTTAAAAAAAAACTCCGGCTCGGACTATGCTAAGGGATGTTGTTTTAAACAACTTAAAAAAAGCAAGTTTTTAGTTTGACCTGTATGTTTGTATGTATGTAAATGTTTGTCCGCGATAATAAACCGAGTTTGTCTAAACTGATTTCGACGCGGTTTTCAGTGAAATATTGTATATTATTCCTGCTTTTTTCATGTGCTAATTATGTAGATGAGAATTTAAAATTTAACCGAAGATATTAAGTCAAAATAATAATAATTTGGATATGATGACTTGTTAGTCAGTATGTTTACAAGTATTCCTCTTACTAAAGAGTATCTAAAAAAAATATCTTAAGATCAGTGTGCAATTTGTGTTTATAAAAACCCAATTAAATCTTAAAATATTAATTGTGATTCAATCAACAAAACCTTCGTTTCATTTCAAGCGAGTGAGTTCCGTATATTCTTCGTGATCTTACTTTTTTACTTAACAAAAAAAATTGCGCCTTGAAATGTAATTTTTATAAAGTGCAACCTTTTTGCTCACGGAACCGTACACAAGGTGATACAGCGTAGATCCCAGTTCTCTCCCGTTTACATTGGTGTCAATTCTACGAAAGTTGTTTCTCAGTGATTGAAAATGTTAATTCAAATGCGAAGACTAGTAAATTGCCATTTTGATTTCAATGTCATTTTTTAAGTTTAAAACAGTTGTTACCACAAGCTGCCAGAAACGAAACACACCGGTGAGATACTTTTGCGAACTATTTTAGTTACCTAGAGTTTAAAACAATAGATAAGTCGCGGTCTCTTCTCGAATGTCAGTGTAAGTACTGGGGAGATTAGAATATATGAACATGCAAAATTTCAGATTTCTAGTACTTAAAGTCTTTGAGATGGCGCTCTATTTTTGGATCACTCGCTTCAAGATGGCGAGTGATTTTCGTTAGAATACGAATTAAAAGTTAAGGAAAATAACTCGATCTTTAACGAAAATCACTCGTAATTTTGACGCGTGTGATTCAAAAATTGGGTCGTCGCAGTCGGGCAGACGGACATGGCGAAATCATAAGGGTTCCTTGTTGAACTAGGGAACTAAAAAGAAAGAATAGTGTCCAATATTTATTTATAACGATTAAAAGTAGTTACAAAATTGAGATTTTTTTAAAATTACTGCCTGCTGATTTCAACTGATTTACATTCGAAAATCGAACATTAATCAAAGGAAATCACACGCCACACTCACGCGAGTGATTCAAATAGGGCCCCAAGAATATGTAGCTACTCTCATAGGTCACTTTGTGGCAAAATGTTGTTGACCTCTGTCCGATATTCATGATGAATGGCTAAACGGTTGACACACCCCAAATATGCAAATTACTTTAATTATCAATTAGAATATATATTTATAATTAGATGCACGGTAATTTAAATTTATCTATAAAACTAAAAGGTAAGACTGTGATGACGGATAGCCTTTTAAAGAGTAACTTATTTTGGAGGTAAGGAAATGTTTTATGCTGGCTGCTAAGGAGTAGGACACGAAGCAATGGGTTTGTATGTGGGGCCTTTATCATCCATCATTAACCGACTTTAAAAAAGGAGGTTCTCAGTTCAACCTGTATCTTGTGGCTCACATTCAACGAAGCTAACCGTCGATTTAGACTAAAACACCTAGACCGCTCCAATTTAGACTAATTTCGTTATTTATAACAAATTTTTACACTGAAATCATCTATACGATAGCCATGGATAGGTGCATTTAGTGATACAAAGAGTTGACTCTATACAGGATGTAGATTTTAATCTGTGCAGTACTTACAGAGGTGATTCTATACCTAAAGGTGGGTATTCATATACTGACAAACGTTACGAGTTGTAATGTAACATATTACACAGCGAGCATTCGTGCAGTCAGTACTTACGTCGTGTCACGGAGAAACCAGCGAGCAACGAGCCGCTCGTTTTCCGCGGTTATTTGGCGAGTCCTTTGACTGTTACGTGGTTTTGTACAGAGTTTTGACGAGGATGTTACGCCGATTCTAGAACACAGCGTAACATGCTCGATGCGAATGTTACATTATACCTCATAGCGTTGGGTACTGACCATGAATCATGATGACTTATTTTTTCTTACTTGACAACGCGTTTGGTGTATTGGTTAGCGCTTCTGACTATTTCGTCGCTGGTTCGAATCTCGCAGGGGGCAAGTGTTTGTGTGATGAGCACGAACATTTGTACCTTTGTCATGGATGTTATATGTATTTAAAAGCATTTATGGAAGACGCCCGTTATAATCGTTGTCTGGTACTTAGTAACACAAGGAAATCCTTACCACGAAAACAGACAATTGGTGTGTTGTCTGGGTTATGTTAATAAATAATTTTCACAAGTTCAAAGTTTAATATTTTTGCGTCATTTTCGCAAGAACACTCGGAAAGTTTTCACGAAGTTTTCGTTATAGCTTAACTGAGTGTGTGTGAACGACTACGCTGCAACTTCTTTCCGCATTGAAATCTACAACCTGTATAGTCCTGGTTCACTCCTTTTACCTAATCCAACTTCCAATACATTAGTTAAAAGTATACTATGTGTAAGACCCTCTATGTGGATTGGTATTCGAACAGGCTGCTACTAAGCAGATATGCACCATCCTAGACCTCATCTACACCTGAAACTGGGTGCGATTGAGGTCAAATATCTGCTTAGCCGAGAATAAAAAAAAAAACGTTTAACCGGAAATGAGGGTTAATCGATATGTACGTATTTGTGCAATGTAAGTAAATGCATTTCCGGTGCAGTTTGCGGTATGGGTTGGTGGCCTCTGCTACCATTAATGTCAACCAACTTTTCCATTCCAAATGAGCACTTTCATCTTTTGAAGGTAGATCTTTATACCCGGTACCTTTTCATCTGCTAAAAAAGGAAAAGTAGAGACACCGATTTGTCTCTACTTTTCCTTTAGCTTTTTTTTTTTAGCAGACACAGTCAACATTTTGACATTTCGCCTTGCTAAGTTCAATCTTCCGATTTTCTGCTGCAAATCGTAAAAAAATATTGTTAGTTTTTAAGAATTATTCAGAAATTATTCTCAAGTAATGAATACACGATAACACGAATTTTGTCTCAGCTTTTTTCGAGTCTGTAAAATCGTGTACAGACCAACAAGTCCAACGCAGTGATCGTAGAGTTGATTCAAAACCCAAGCTAGGTCAAAAAACATATTCACAATTCACATTAAGTTAGATTTTCGATTCGAGTCAAGTTGGCGGGGATTTATTGTACCTACTTTTTGATCCAAAAGTAACGAAAATAGTTTTATTTTTTGAAAATATCTACGAAAGATGAAGGCGAATTTACATCTTCCACAGAAATATTTGAAAACATATGTAAACAAGCGTGGTGCGTTCTTTACATATTTTTAATAGTTTGAGAGTCGTCTTCGTATCAATTGTAAAGGAGATGTTTATAAAAATACCAAGACCATTACGGTACTTCTAAAAATTGCTTAAAAAATGCAGGCAATTAGACAGACTATGTAATTTATTTCACTCACAATTTTGAGGTAACAAAAGTCTATTCTACTCCAAAATCATGTCAAAACGTGTAAAAAAATTAAATTTGTCAATGTCAAATCTCATTTTGCTTTCCGCTTTCACTCTTTTTTAATCTGTTCAAACAGCCGATTGACTAACAGGTACTTGACAGATTTATTAGACAACATGAAATACTGCTATGATTATTTTTAGTAACATATTACCTAAAAATGAAATATTTTACGGACGAAAATCATTCTTACAACGATCAAGCTTTACTTAAGCTATTTTTTTGGTGTCATGTACAAAATGTTGGCATTTTACCACAAAACGTCAAATCTTTATTAAAGTTAGAGAGTGATATAAAGATTACCTTACTGTTTTCTCGTAGTTGTTTTATATTATTCATTCAGTTGCTATATCAAGCTTAAGGACTATGATCCATATTAATAAATACCGTTTATTTATACCTACTCTTAATTAATAACTTACAAGCTATTAACCTTTAACAAGCAAGTAGCGTAGCAAAAAACAATCTAAAAAAAATATCAAAGAAGATCCGCTCGCTTACTTCCTTACAAAAAAAAAGCAATTTTTACGACTACTACCTGTAAGATAAGAAGTAGTGCTCAGTCGGAAGTGAGTAAATCTTTGATCAATTAGGTAGGTACTCGAATTTAATGTGCATATTTATTGCGAGGCCTTGGGTAAGCGTTGAACTCTCAGTCTTTGTAGTAAAAGTAAGTTTTAGTTTTTAAAACCTTAAGGGTCAGTTACACCATCGACAATGGTTAAAAAAAACGCCCAGACAATCCACCAATAGTCTTGGTTTCGAACTAATAAGTTTTCGGTCTAGTGCTACAAATACCAGATAGCGAATATATAAGGTTACCTCGTTTTAAGTGATAATATTTAAAGGGCTGATTCAGCACAATAAATTAACCATTTTTTGTAGAAAACACTTTAGGGTTTTATCTGCTAGTTTTCGAGAAAATTGGAGAGTAAAGGTAATATTTTTTTTCAGATTTTTTTTTTTTATTAATTAAGGTTAAGCTTAGAGAAAATTAAGGTTTGGGCATTGAATCGAGAGAGGCAAAGCCGATGAAGTAGATAACTTTTAAATTGTCAGGGTGCTGTTTTGAAAAAAATATATTGTTTTTGTCGAAGAAAATAATAAAAATGAAATGTCGATTTCCCAAAAAATAATGAAAGTGTTTTGTTACTATGATATTTACGAATACACTGTTAAAATATTATTATCACTTCAAACGATTTGACCTTAATAGAGTCTTAATAACCTATATCTTGTGTCGGTAGTCGTACTACAGTTAGTGGGACTTGCGCATGATGATTTAATCCTGGGTTAAATCATCATTCTGTCTCTGTCAACGTCTTATAAACTGACAGAGACAGAATGATGATTTCATCCTGGGCTAGCGTAATCTTGAGTTAATTCACCGTGCGCAAGTGGGCCTAAGTGAGTTAAAACTCAGTAAGGTCAATGTATTGTTCCGTATTTCACCGAGCTTTACACACGAAGGGCCCCAATCAGAATGGCGTCCAATACACACCGGAAGTATGTATTTCCTGTAAACAATTTAGCCAATTTCATGCTAGTATGATTAAGCAGATATTTGATTTAATTTCCATACGTAAGTCACACGTGTAAAGTTATACTACTTGATTCCGGCCTTCGAAATGGCATGTGTGATTTTTAAAATTATTAATTAGGCTTAAGGATATAGATGCATGCATATTATTAATTTAAGATTAATCGACATCTTAGATATATATCTTATGTCATACGGCTAAAGAAGTAATTGATTGAATGGCAAAAGTGTTACCTCCACACTGTTTTGGACACTTTCAAGAATAATGTGCAAAGTAAAAAGTCTGATCATCTGTCATGATGATCCATCTAGAATTGTTATTACTACGCATAGAGAAACTTTGCCAAGCAAAAAATGTGTCGTAAATACGACGACAAGATTGTGACGAAATCGTGATGTATTACAAATATGAGTTGATGACAAATGGCGTCAATTTATGTAGAGGTAGATTTGTTCGTGGTGTTAGTTCCATACGTTAGTAATATACGAGGCTAGTCTATCGTATACCGAGTATTCTATCTAATGCAAATTAAGATTTTGATTTGATTTGATTTATCTACTTCTAGGAAATCCTAAAATCGTATTGTAAAAATCGGAAGCAGAATTCTCTACTCTAAGTTATAACCAGTATATCACCGGAACAGGTGCTTAAAACGATGTCGAAATAAAGGCCAGCACGCCCAGACTCCAAAGAGTTGCGAAACTTCGGACACTGCTACTAGATAAACTCGATTGTATTTCACTTAGTTATTTCTTTAATATCTTTATTATCCGTAAGGAAGGTATAGGTATATCGATAGATCCTTCCAAAGTGATCCAGAACCGACGTAAAGTCTAAGAAGTAAGCGAGCCATGCCACTTTGAAGGTTATTTAACTTCTCCTTTACGTACCTGCCTGAGACTGAAATTTTGACGATTAATAAAAATCACAAAGTAAATAAAATCTCATCTTTGGTGTCAGAGCTCGTTTTTGTGTTAAGTTCTGCTTATTTGCATGTATTTATTTTATATTTCACAATAAATTGCACTTGTAAAATGCTACGGTGTCAGACAAGAAATCTGTGTCTTACGTTATTCGGGATCCTGCCTATCGTAATACACGTTACTGCCGGTTATCATAATACACAGGGTTCGATTCCCTGTAGTCTGAAACAGTTGCATGTCGATTTTATACTCGCTAACAGTAGTACGATTTCCTTCATTTTACACTTGCACGCTTTGGATTGATCGTATCAATTTGCCCGTAGTGGTCTGACATTAACTTAGTTTAACTTATGATGATAAGTACTGTTACTTGTTAAATACAAAATACAACAAAGTATCTAGTTATTTATGTTGGTCAAATAGAGCTATGTCCCCAGTGTAAAAGCTAAAATATTATTTTACGTTCCTGTACCATGGCGAGTTAACGCCGCCATTAAATAAGCGTGCCCCAGTACCGTTCCCATGAGTTTACGTCGGTTTTACTCGCTAGCGACGACGTAACTTTTTGTATGGTAAATTTTAGTTCTGCAAGTGACCGCTAGGGGCGCTGTGCAATTTTCCATAGACTTTTTTTACGTAGTCTCTAGCGAGTAAAACCGTCGTAAACTCGTGGTATCGGTACTGGTGTTGGGTAGCAGTCACATCAGTACTGACAGAAGGCTGAAGATATTAGTATCAAGCAAGAAAGGCTTCTGACTGGATGTTAATTAAGAGGCGGGAAAACGTGGAACGTGGAAGGCAAGAGGGAAACAAACACCACACTATCTACCCCAATTTGGAGTTTTTATTTAAAAATAAACTCTACTGACAAGAGCCTATAGCTCATAAAATTGATCGTGATCGACGGTAGCGAACGTCCACTGAAAAGATGGTTAGACATCCTTGTAAAGATCGCAGTATTACAATGGATGCAGGCCGCTTGTAACCGGGCGCTATGGAAACTATATAATAACTAGCGGACCCAGCGAACTTTATTTCGCCCCGGCCCCGTCCCGCGCCAGTCCCGGCCCCGTCGAACGGGATAAATGTATCCTATGTCTTACTGGTTATAAGCTCCTCTCCACCGTTCCGCCCCGGCCCCGTCCCACCCCAGCCCCGGCCCCGTCTAAGGGGTATGAAAAATAGATGTTGGCCGATTCTCAGACCTACTCATTATGCTCACAAAATTTCACAAGAATCGGTCAAGCCGTTTCGGAGGAGTATGGCAACGAAAACTGTGACACGAGAATTTTATATCCTATTAGATAGCCCATGTCCATCAGTTGACGTTCTGTGGTTAAGGTGATGGTATGGACGATAAATATACTGATATTATCACATTCCGGACTGTACGGAGGTTTTTGAAGTATGTTATGACGTTAATGCAATTTTTATCATTAAAAAAAACGCTTATTTCCTCGTTTCAGAAGTATGAGTAGGCCTGCTTTGTGAATCCACGTGTAATGTTTTATGGAGTATTCTGGTATTTTTTTGTGGTACCTATTAGTATTGCCACGTGTAACTTTGCCTAATTTATTACTTGAAACCAATAAACAGTTAAGAAACTAATGCATATTAATAGCAATTTATTTACTATTTATGGAATTAAAAAAAAACTACTACCGCGTAATTTTAAAAGTAGGAGTTACATAAATTATTTTAATGGGGAATTAAAATTAAATGTTTATGTACTTACTTACATACATAATACGGAATTATATGTATAACGAGTACAACAAACATTATCATTAAAAACCCTTTTAAAATTCTCATTGGATTTATTTTACGATACAGCACCAAGGTAGTACGGAGATAGAGTTGGTTCACATAAAAAGCGATAATATTGGGAGCTATGAAATAAAATCACTACTATATTGGAATGTGTCTGGTAACTTACAAAGTTATCAAGCTTTTATTTAATTACTACTTTAATGAATAAAACAAAGTACTCTTGTTTATTTTTAATAAATTGTTATTAATTTAATATTTTATAGATCGTCAGTCCTTCAAACGTAATTTATATATATATATATATATATATATGTATATATATATCACTAGCGGTACCAGCGAAATTCGTTTCGCTCCAGCCCCGTCCCACCCCGGCCCTGTTTTATGGGAATTTTCTTTGCTATAAACCTCACGGAGCCCGAGACCTTTCCAAAGAATGCAAAACCGTGGAAATCGGTTCGTGCGTTCTGGAGTTATAGCGTCAGGAAGGAAAACCCGACTTATTTTTATATCTTAGATTATATAGTAGATTTACCTAATTCTAATTTATTTATACCACATTTATTTTATATTTATTTATTTTCTTAGTTTGGGGACTACCAGCAATCCCTCTAGATAAGTTATTTTAATTTCGAACTTATCAAAATTACTGCGTTACTGAATTCTTTTGATAATAAACTTATTCTTATTCTTTAAAGAAATACACCACATTCTTAGTATGCGATTGGAATTTGATATCAACTTCCTGATAATTTATTACAATGAAATGCATTTGAAATAATATACATAAATATGCAATAATTTAATTAATAGAGAGCCAAATAACACATTTAAATCTTAATCAATAACTTCCTGTCGTAAGTTTATCTATATCGTGCCTCTATTTTTAGCTTCTGTTTGTAGGTATCATTAGGAATCATACTATTAAAAAACATCCTGATTTTGATAAGCATCCGAAACTATTCAAAGTAAGAGTGAACAGGCTTCTTCTGGGCGAGCTCGTTCGATCTTCGACTCCATCTTAGTCGTACTTGGCTTGGTCTGGAGTCATGAGCAAACCCATACTGAATAATGAAAAAAGGGTTAATCAATATTGTGATATATATTTTATAGTCTCCATAAGCACCTATAATCTGGATATAGTAAACCGAAGTTATAATAAGTGTTTAAAAACCGAAATCACTTCTAGAAAAGGTAAGAAGTGCCCTCGTGCTTCGCTTGGGTTGGGTTTGGCGGGGGACACTGCTATGCCCCCAGATATAAATAGTAGATAGTAGGATAGTAACCATAGTTTGGTTGATCATTGAGCCATAAAATTCGGGTTGATAATTGTAAAGGCGATATTTTTAATTAGCTTATTTTAATTTTGGGTCTTGTTCTGGTATACAAAAAAAAACATTCGTCTGCTAAAAGGTTATTATGACGGTGACATGGGTTCCGGAAATAAGAGGTTAGAAAACCACTATAAATCTTCTATTTTATTAGAAGCTAAACAGACATTTGACCTCGATCGCACATGACAGATGTGGATGAGGTCTACTTAGTATATACATATCTTTTACTGGAATGCAGGCCTTGCGATGTTTAGCATTCACTATATTGGGCCAAGTACGTTAAATAACTGCGGCCGACTCACAAACTGTTGATTTAAAATTAAACACGCCGCGTTAGGTAAGCGGTTACTGACCTAGCACAACAAGGACATGAGATGTGTGGAGTAGTTGTTAATAGATACTTCTTTCAAAAATAATTAATTTTTCATTAATTTTTTTATGATATCAATGTAGAGTCTTTGTATGTAATGAATGAATGACATAGCATGGAAAGAACCGAAGCAAATTTTTTTTTATTTTATCTTTATTTTTTCATTAGCTTTAGTCAGTACTAATTCAAATAATAATTTAGTAATTATAACACAAAATTATTATTAATTCTTTAATGTATTGAATTTATTTGGAGTAAGTTTCAAATCAGACCTAATCTAGTATTCTGAGTACCCAGAACTTAGACTTCTCTATACGAAATACGGATGAGAAATAATCTTTGATGGTCTTCATCGCAATTAACCTAAATGTACTCTTACTTCCTTAATAAAAAAATCGGTAAAAACGGTATTCTGGAGGTGTTATCAGAAAGGTAGGTAGAGAGTTAAGTAAGTCTGACAGATAGATAAATTGGATTTGTTTTCCCCCAATAGTTTGCCACATGCTGCAAAGCACACTATCAACAAAAACCTCTGTCGGTGAATCGATTGGATAGCTGTTTTCGAAACGAGGTCAGTCTCACCAAAGTTGGTATAATATTGAATATTTTTATGCTCAAACTTATTTAAACAGTCTATTCATTCTTCTATTCTATCCAAGATCGTATGTAATTGTTTTTTTTGTGTAAACAAATAGGTCAGGTTCAAAACGTCTAGGCTGCAAGGTTTGAGTTAAGTCTTTTTTAATGTCCTCTCTGCAAGTGGCGGGTCACAGATGAAATAATGTTGGTTATTTTATTGTGTACTCTTACGTGATATATGCCAATGCCAGAAGAACTGGCCGGCAGGGGTATTACATGTTTAAATAAGTGATCGCGATTCGTTTGCCATCCATGTGTAACATGGCATAGCAAAAGATAAATCTAGACCATTTTTAACTGGGAATAGCGGACGCATAGAGCAGTTTTAAGTTTGGTTGCACCATAATTATTGAATAAAAATTTTGTTTAATCTTATTGCTGTGTCCGCCACTCACATTCATTTCTGCTTATCCCAAAAATATGACTGGTAGAGATTGCCACATGGCGATATGTTCGCCTTTTGTAACTTGCAAAATAAAGTATAAATGAATTAATCTTACTTTAATTTTTGAACCTAAAGTTGGATATAGCTATTTGAGACTTAGTGCAACTTAGTCTTATTAGTCAACGCTTTTAATGAATGTGAATAGATTTAAGTAATTACTTAATAACACAGTGTTAAAAATAATTAAGTCGATTTGTTACGCAACCGAAGCTATATTTATGTTTGTTTTGACCTTATTGTCATCGATATGACAAATATTGTGTCTGACTATTCTTAAGTAGTGTTATTTGTCACTTGTCAATACGGAAACGAGATTCTTGATGACATACGGGGCTACTACCATTCACAGATCTATTTTTAACGATACGATTATACTTAAGTTTATTGAGATTAAATATAAAAAAAATTACGAAAATAGACATTTGCTTCCGGTTTCTTATACACTTTCGCAACTTGAAACATTCTTAAGACACGGGGTTCAATTCCTCGTCTGTCACAGGTTCACAGTTGTCTTTTTACTAGTGCAATTTATATTATTAAGTTTGTATGGTGACAAAACACTATAAAAACAAAAATAAACTATTGTCCTCAGAGATAAGTCATGATTGCTTTGTGTCGTGAATTCATGATCTTTGTATTAAATTAATGACAAAATCAACAGTAGCTTACAACCGGTTCTTTGGAGATCAATCCAACTCAATTAATGGGGCAAGCCTATCACACCGCAGCCTAACCACTGAGCCAATATTTTTTTATATTGGTCTAATGTCGTGTGTAAAAACGATTTTCATTTAAAAGTGGTTAGGCACCAGACGAAACGTAACGACGACTATGATAATAATAAGATAATTTAGTTCTTTCTTGATTTATATTCTATAAGTTATTGCTTTCCATTATGTGCAAAGATATTCCTAGAAAAAATCCTGCCACTCGTTCTAGGCCAATGGCTTGGATTCATTCACGAACCATTGTTTTCTTTTTAATAAATTCATATTTAAAGTCCGTTTTTCTTCGTTAGTCGAGTATTGTAAACAATCTTGATATTCCTTTTTAGCGAAAATATTCCTTTTAAAACAAAATAAACATGAATTTACTTACTTGACATCTTTTAAAATTAAAATGTAAATTAATTTGATTTGCTGATATTATTTTAAAAGTTACAAAAATATTGTTTACAATGTTGTAAGCAAAGATGAATGGAGTTTATTTACGTTTCCGCGGTAAAAAAAGATTGATTTACTATTCTTTTACTGCCCTCAAAAGCAGGATGAGCTTAAACTACTCATCATCATCGAAATTTATGAGCTTATTGGCTCATGTCGGTATAGTTTTTTCCATTCTTTCCGGTTTTCCGCCATTCTCTTGACCTCCTGATACGATACGACATTTAACAATTGATTTATTTGCTACATATAGCTTATTCTTGGTCTTCCTCGTTTCCTTCTTCTTCCATTACAGTTTTGATGAAATGATCGAGGTGTCCCAACATTTGGCCACTTATAAATATTTTTTATCCCAATTTAAAGAAAGCCATACTTATAGTAAGTAGCACAGGATGCGGTGGTTCGATTTCCTGTCGAAATGTTGACTTTTTCAAGTAAAATTATATTTCTAAAGTTACTTCTTACAGTTTTTATACTTGTCGAATATTGTCAACAATCTTCATATCACTTTTAAAGTAATATCGATGAAAAAAATCAATTAAACTAGGTAATTATTTGATTTAAAAACATCTCGATGTTCAACGATGTCGACCGGCCGACCTATGTCGGTACCGACTTCAATTATACCTACTTGCTTATATAATGTGTTTTCCGTATGATGCTAACTCGTGATCGAAAAGAGACTATTTACAAAATTCCAGAAATTAATTAAATAAACAGATTTTACAAACATTATATGATTGGATTTACCTTCCCTGATTCACTATTGCAAACATTTGTCAACGTTTACTAGTACCTATTTATTTGCTATATAATTATATGGTTTATTCATTACCTACTTACTTACTTAACAAGATGTAATTTGAGACTAAATTATAGGAATTATCGTATACTTCTTAAGGCAATGATATTAAATTAGTACAATTAACATTACGAAGCAACTGCCTTGGTATTAAAGTAATACGATAATAGTTACTTAATAGCAGATACCTAAGTATTCATCAGTTAGGTGTTACAGTAGAATATAATAAGCTCCGCAAGTTGCCAATCCGCTTGAACCTTGTCAAATTAATAACCGCAAAATCCCTTTGCAACTAAAAAAATAACATCAAAAATTTTAGTCAAATTTCAGTCACGCTTGATTATATAAACCAAACTACATAAGTATTATTGTTTAAAGTATCTATTTATTTATTTATTAAAACATTATTGCACTGTGAGCTATACAATTAATTGGCAGACTTGATGCTCTGTTAATAAGACTTGATGCCTTAGGGCATTCTCTACCAGTCAACCGCTTATCATACAAAACAAGATATCGAACGAATTAAAAACGAGAATACGCCAAAAAATGGCCGGCCACCAGGTGCATTCGTAAACGCAGGGCTTATTATGGGCTTATTCTAACCAACGTAATTTAGGGGGAGAGCTAGGAAGTATCTACCTATGGTTGTTGACTGGTAGAGAACGCTTTTGGCACTAAGACCATATGTACGTGTGTGTTATTATTTTATTTTTATTTGTTTCACTGTATATTTGACTTTCATAAGTGTCATTATATGACCTAAATTGAAATAGAGAATTTGAATTTTGAATTTATGAATTTAACATAATGTTTTGTGCATGAAGTTTAAACTAAAATAATAAAAATTATACGCAATTTCCGCTTCGCTTCTTTGGAAACGCAGCCTTAGAATCGTGTAAAAATTATAAAATTACACGATATTCTGATGATAATTAAAACATTCGCATTTTCAGTTACTCGGGTTTAATTTCTTTCCCACAGAATGTAAATAAAGTTGTATGGGAATAGGGTTAATGATTCATTAATTATACAATTATGAATCGATTCGTGTGCTAATCAACATTATTTATAATTAGTTCATCGGCAAAGCTAAATCAATTTAGGGCTAGGCTGGGTTTACGAATACATTAATATTAAATTTTAACATGAACGATGTCAGTTACATCATTCTGATACTCGTAAGTACCTACCTACATAAAGTTTCAAAAGGTAAATGGGCAAAAACATATCTGAGCAACGAAATTATGATAGGTTTGTAATGAAAATTTGTAATGAATTTGTGTGTTTGTGATGTCCTAAATTAATAAATTCATTTTCTTTCTTTCTTTCAAAAAATAAGTAAAGACATATTTGACAACATCTCAAACAATACTATTTTAAGATAGTTACAAACGCTGCTAAAGCACTAACTATAGTGCTATGGAAATCCTATTTGAACTTCTTACTTTTTTTAGTAACGAAGATAAATATAGAAACTGTTGATTTCATTATTGACCGCACTGGGGTTTGAACTAGGGAACTCGGAGACAGTGTAACACCATGTCACACTATTAATGTCAAATCTGAGGACCTATTAGGCAAGGTAACCGCTATGTATTAACGTTAATTAATTTAATTAAAAACATTTATTACTTTCACACAAGCAGGTATCTACTTATTTTGATTAAAGGAATTTATGGGAAGGTCAGAAGACAGGGAAGTAAAAGAACAACAGGTTATTGTGGTGTTTTCGTGATGTTACAATTCAGAGTTGTTGCATCAGGCAGTATGCTATGTTACTTGTAAGTGATTTAATATGTTTATTATATATTTTATACAGAACGAGTCTTTAACTAGTAGGTACTTAATGTCACGATAATGAACGGACTAGCTTTGATCACCACAAACATTGTAAACCTTTTGAAAAGAGGCATTGACATTAGTGTCTGAGTATGTTGCGCAGCTTCTTCTCAGCACTAGCTTACAATGTCCCGAAGCAGTTATAGGGACGTGTAAAGTGGGTGGATATGCAGAAATAAATGACTTTTATACCTTTTTAGGGTTCTGTAGCCGAATGGCAAAAAACGGAACCCTTATAGTTTCGTCAAGTCTGTCTGTCTGTCTGTCTGTCTGTCTGTCCGTCCGTATGTCACAGCCACTTTATTCTGAAACTATTAGCATCAAACCGCTGAAATTTGGTAGGTAGGTGTATCCTCTTTACCGCTTTCCGATTCAGGTACAAAAAATTTGAAAAAATGATATATAGGGGACGTAAGGGAGCTTAACCAAGACCCAAAGCTCCAAGCCAACCTCACCTTCACGTGGTGCGTCCTGTTTCAACAGACGAGGCTCTGGCGACCGACCGATGGCCGGATAACCATCCGACAAAAGGCGCAGCTAAATGCTACAAAGAGCTGCGCCTCTGCGCTCGCCAACCCGCCTGCCAAGCGTGGCGAGTATTGGTAAAAATGGTAGGACACAGAAAAACCAGGCCCCCAGTCTCCGGCAGCCCCCAACGACAACTGGCCCTGGTAACCTATAACGCTTGCACACTGAGGACAGACGAGAAGCTGCTCGAGCTGGAGGAAGAATTGAGCAGGTTACATTGGGACATAGTGGGTTTATCGGAAGTCCGTAGAGAGGACGAGGACACGATAACTCTGAAGTCCGGCAACCTGCTCTTCTACCGGGAGGGTGACCAAAAGTCCCAAGGTGGTGTTGGGTTTCTCGTCCACAAGTCCCTCGTTAACAACATCGTAACCATCGAGAGTGTGTCGAGCAGGGTGATATACCTTATTACTCAGAATACTATTTACTCAGAATAACCGAGAGGTATTCGCTGAAGGTCATACAGGTATATGCACCGACCTCTAAACACCCCGGTGAAGAGGTGGAGGAAATGTATGAGGACGTAAGTAGAGCCATACATACATCCAAAACCTATTTTACTGTTGTTATGGGGGACTTCAATGCAAAACTCGGCAGTCGTGGCGAAGATGAGTTGAAAGTGGGACCTTTTGGATATGGTCAAAGGAACGCCAGGGGACATAGGCTGGCCGACTTTCTGGAGAAGGAGGGACTCTTTGCGATGAACTCTTTCTTCCAGAAGCCGCCTCAAAGGAAATGGACCTGGTTGAGTCCGGATGGCACCACGAGAAATGAGATAGACTTTATCATGACCACCAAGAGACGGTTATTCAGTGATGTCTCCGTGATCAACAGGGTAAAGACCGGTAGTGATCACCGAATGGTTCGAGGTACATTGAATATAAATGTCAAATTGGAAAGGTCCCGCCTGATGAAGTCTACGCTCCGACCTACTCTTGCCCATATCCAAAATCCCGAGAGCTTTCAACTCGAGTTGTCAAACCGCTTTGATTGCCTAGAGAGTTGCGTTTCAGTTGACGAAATAAACAACGGGTTTGTGGAAACTGTCCAAACGGTCGGGTCAAAGTTTTTTAGGCCTGGCCGTAAAAATAGACCTCAAATACTCTCGGTCCACACTCTCGACCTCATGGCAGAACGTCGATCTATGGCACTGCAGACCTCCGATAATGCTGAAAACTACAGGCTGCTCAATAGACGAATATGGAAGTCCTTGCGACACGACATTCGTGTCTTTAACACGAACAGCGTTAAAGAGACGATAGAGCGGAACCAAGGCTCCAAAGTGTTTGCAAGGGACATGTCTATTGGGCAAAGCCAGTTGACGAAGCTTAAGACGGAGGACGGCAGTGTAGCGTCGACGAAAGCAGAGGTTTCGAGGGAGATCGAGAAGTTCTATAGGCAGTTGTACACCTCAGTTTCCGAACCCGTTGATAGCTCGGCGAGAGACCCAAGAGCTACCCTGACCCGACACTACACTGAAGACATCCCGGACATCAGCCTTTACGAGATTAGGATGGCCCTGAAACAGCTTAAAAACAACAAAGCACCTGGCGAAGACGGAATCACAGCAGAACTTCTGAAAGCGGGTGGAACACCGGTACTCGAAGTCCTTCAGAAGCTTTTTAATTCCGTGCTGCTAGAGGGCATCACACCTGAGGCATGGAACAGGAGTGTGGTGGTGTTGTTCTTCAAAAAAGGAGACAAAACCTTATTAAAGAACTATAGACCCATCTCACTCCTGAGCCATGTCTACAAGCTGTTCTTAAGGGTCATCACGAATCGTCTCGCACGTAGGTTTGATGACTTCCAGCCTCCCGAACAAGCCGGATTCCGAAAAGGCTATAGTATCATAGACCACATCCATACGCTTAGGCAAATTATACAGAAGTCAGAGGAGTATAATATGCCTCTATGCTTAGCGTTTGTGGACTATGAGAAGGCCTTTGATTCGATCGAAACTTGGGCGGTGCTTCGGTCTCTTCAGCGGTGCCACATAGACTATAGGTATATAGAGGTGTTAAAGTGTCTGTATAACAACGCCACCATGTCGGTCCGAGTACAGGAACAGGATACGAGGGCGATTCCACTGCGAAGAGGTGTAAGACAGGGAGACGTTATATCTCCGAAACTGTTTACAGCGGCACTGGAAGACGCCTTCAAGCTCCTGGAATGGGAAGGATTCGGCATCAACGTCAATGGCGAATACATCACACACCTCCGGTTTGCCGATGATATAGTCGTTGTGGCAAAGACGCTGGATGATCTGGGCATTATGCTCGAAGACCTTGACCGAGTATCCCAACAAGTGGGTCTTAAAATGAACATGGAAAAGACGAAAATTATGTCGAACTCCCGTGTTGTACCCACTCCTGTATCTGTTGGGAACTCAATTCTTGAAGTTGTTGATGAGTACGTCTACCTGGGACAAGTAATCCAATTAGGTAGGTCCAACTTCGAGAAAGAGGTCAATCGACGAATCCAACTCGGCTGGGCAGCGTTCGGGAAGCTGCGTAAGAGCGTCTTCTCGTCTCAATTACCTCAGTGTCTGAAGACGAAAGTCTTCAACCAGTGTGTGTTACCAGTGATGACATACGGATCCGAAACGTGGTCTCTAACTATGGGCCTCATGAAGAAGCTCAAAATCACACAACGAGCGATGGAGAGGGCTATGCTCGGTGTTTCTCTACGAGATCGAATCAGAAACGAGGAGATACGTAGAAGAACTAAGGTAACGGACATAGCCCTGCGAATCAGTAAGCTCAAGTGGCAGTGGGCAGGGCACATAGCGCGAAGGAGACCCTTCGACCAAAGGCGCAGCGTAGGACGTCCGCCGACAAGATGGACAGACGACTTGTGAAGATCGCAGGATCGCACTGGATGCAGACCGCTCACAACCGGTCGTTGTGGAAAGCCATGGGGGAGGCCTATGTTCAGCAGTGGACGTCCTTCGGCTGATAATGATGATGATGATGATTATAGGGGGGGCTCCCATACATGAAACTAAAACCAAAAACAAAATTTTTTACTCAATCCTTTACGTGTGGGGTGCCTATGGATAGGTCTTTCAAAATGACATTGAGGTTCCTAAAACATTTTTTTCTAAAAGTCTAACGTTTGAGATATAGACGCTTCCAAAGTGGTAAAATGGGCGTCCCCCCCATCTAACTTTTGAACTAAGGAAGTGAAAATTTTGAAAAAAATATAAAATGTAGATCTAAACATAAACTTTCAACGAAAATTGGTTTGAGCGAAATCGAACTAGCAGTTTTTGAGATATAAGTACATTTTTATAAACCGCAAATATAACTTTGTCTTTCATACAAGCACTATGAAAAACAAAGTTATATTTGCGGTCAACAAAATATTGTGGTATTTTGGCTAAGTGGAAGTAAGAATCCTTAATTCAGTTAAAGTTGGCACGGAACCCTCAGTGCGCGAGTCCGACTCGCACTTGGCCGGTTTTTATGACTTTATCAACCACGTATGTGTTTACGTCAGTGGACTATATTTAATTGAATCTCGACATCGCTATTTCAAGTAAAGTAAAATTTTCAATCTCTACAACTTCTATGCCTCAATCTTGATCTCTTTGTGGAATAATAGATTCTGCCTTTGTGCCTGAGGGCCAGTAATTTGCCACCAATTGTACAATCAATCTATTTGTGCGTGCGTCTATCTAGGACATGACGTCTTTATGCCGAATAACATAAGTACATTTGATGCAAATGTTTGCTTGATTGTTTACCATAATCTGACTATCTGCCACTGTAATGGTTACATGGTTATGATTATGGTTATGGTTATGGTATTGTTATATGTTTATGGTTAAGAAGGACGGAGTTGATGTTACCACAGTAAGTGAGGAATTTTGGACTAAAACCCTTTTTAGGGTTCCGTAGCCGAATGGCAAAAAACGGAACCCTTATAGTTTCGTCAAGTCTGTCTGTCTGTCTGTCTGTCTGTCTGTCTGTCTGTCTGTCTGTCTGTCTGTCTGTCTGTCTGTCTGTCCGTCCGTATGTCACAGCCACTTTATTCTGAAACTATAAGCATCACATAGCTGAAACTTAGTAGGTAGGTGTATTTTGTTCACCGCTTTTCGATTCAGATACAAAAAGTAAGAAAAAATAATATTTAAAGGGGGGCTCCCATACATGAAACTAAAACCTAAAAATTTTTTTTTACTCAAACCTATGCGTGTGGGGTGCCTATGGATAGGTCTTTTAAAATGATGTTGAGGTTTCTAAAACCATTTTTTCTTAAAGTGTAAGGTTAGAGATATAGACGCTTCCAAAGTGTTAAAATGGGCGTCCCCCCCCCTCTAACTTTTGAACTAAGAAAGTAAAAATTTTGAAAAAAATATATGATGTAGATCTCAACAAAAACTTGCAATGAAAATTGGTTTGAAGGAGATCGAACCAGTAGTTTTTGAGATATTGCACATTTTTATCAACCGCAAATATAACTTTGTCTTTCATACAAACACTATGAAAAACAAAGTTATTTTTGCTGTCGCAATATATTGTGATGTTTTCGGTAAGTGAAAGTAAGTGGACCCTGAATTCAGTTAAGGGTGGCACGGAACCCTCAGTGCGCGGGTCCGACACGCACTTAACCGGTTTTTTACTTCATCATTATCAGCCAAAGGACGTCCACTGCTGAACGTAGGCCTCACCCACGGTTTTCAACAGCGACCGATCGTAAGCGGTGTGCATCCAGTGTGATTCTGTTATCATAACAAAGTCGTCTGTCCATCTTGTTGGTAGACGTTGCTGCGCCTTTGATCGAAGGGTCTCCAATCTAGAACTTTTCTGCCCCAACTGGTGTCAGTTCTTCGCGCTATGTGCCCTGCCCATTGCCACTTTAGCTTACTGATTTGTATCTCCTCATTTCTGATTCCTTTTTACTTGAGGTGGGCTAACTCCACTTTCCTCTTGACTCTAGCTATACAATCCAAGCGTATAAGAGACAGTGTCAACGAATTATGTAGCGAGTTAAACCAGAAAAAGCACTATGATTTCAAGATGCTAGGGTTGTCATTGTAATCATTACAAAACAATGACGCAGGTAGAGTGTTCCGCTCTTCTGCTATACGCATTCCAACTAATCTAGATTGGGCTATTAAAATCTCGTTTTATTTGCCTGTTGGACTTTTAAAAACATACACCGTAGCGCAGGATGAAATAATTTGAATTGATTTGCAGCCGTTTATTTGATGCTCAGACGCAATCCAATGATATGGGACAGTGTGCGTGCATGTTACAATTGCCAATGTGGAAAAACGATCCGTCTTAATTAACGAAGTCACTCACTATAAATGCAATTTGATATGAGTGTGAATGTTCTATGCACCCATTAACTATCTGGTATGAATGAATGATGAAATGAATACGTATCTAATACATACAACTATTTTATGTAGTAACTGAGTTTACGGTATTTGTTGTCTATAATTACTGAATTGAATTAATCCCTCACGCCGTTGTTCATCAATAATCTTTTGTATGTTTACGCAAGTATTTAAAACAATGTTAGTAACCACTGTCCTCAGGCTAAGAACTCACGAAGCGGTTTCTACCAGTGTCCGCTAGCGATGCTGAAGGAACCGATTTATTTATTTTGTCCTGTTTCAGCAAAATCTTGAAGACTTTTTCAACATTGTTCTAATATATTTTATTACTTGTTCCAGTCAGAATGGGCTCCTTGCCTCGGGTCTCAGTTGCGACCGGCGCGCGCGCAGCCGTGCCAGCAGCGCCGCTACCGCAGCACCTCGCACGGCTAGCTAGCAGCGATAGGACTGCTCTGGTATATTCAGGTATGATTCATTTGTTATACCTATTAATGGCCAATTTCCATTAACATTAGACACGCAAAGAAAATTTGACTTTATGTGCATTTTTTTGACAGATTGGTTATTAATTAGAAGGCGCTTGAGTACACACAAGTAGGACCTGTTTCACCGTTGACAAATAAGACGCACTAACTAATATTAAAATATGGATCGTTTGAAGTATTGGGCAGATAATGCCAACTTAGAACCTATTACTTAGGACAGTGTGAAACGAAGGAAGGGAAGAGAGCTAACTTTTGACAAATAGCCTGGCAAGACGACCTCCACAATGACTATTTAACTAGGTGTTTGCACACTGTCCTTACGTATACAATGATAGTCATTAGATGTCAAAGACTTTTGCAATCATCGATTTACATCAGTAGCAAATTGCAGTTACGAAGGTTAAAATAGTACTTAAGTACTAAGAAGTCTAACTTATGTGATAAGACCTCAGCAGTGGTGATGTCAGGTTTATTAGGGCTATTAAATAAAATATTGTTAAGGTAGGTCATATTATGTTCTGCAATGTTTACTTCAAGATGTTTTGCTGTTGTTTAACTTTGCGTAATCACCAGTAAAGCTGAAAAAAAAATTGTTTGTATCTTTGCAACATTTTAAGTGCTTTTTGTCTCGAATAAGATGAGCTGACTTTTGACCACTGTCTAGAATCTACAACATAGCGTTATTGGAAAATAATGATTAAAAATCGCCTACGAACTGGTAGGTTAAAAAATGTGTTACGTGAACATGTTTTCCTAAATACATTTATTACCTTATTGATATGGACAGTCCGAAAACAAATTATATTCAAGAACTCGAAGGAGTCTCTGGCCCTGCTGTATGAAAGTTTACTAAAATATACCTTTATCTTTCAGATGAAACCTGCAGCGTTCAGGTCAGCTACACCGAGCTGGCTGCCAGGACAAACTCCTTGGCCAGGGCCATTGCAGGTCGCGCCAGGCCATCAGGGGCCAATAGGGATGGTGACTACGTCATTGCTGTGTGCATGCAGCCTACACACAAGTAAGGATCCTTACGAAACAGTTATTTTCGTGAGGGAAATGCTTTGATTCCACTAAGATTCCCTATACGAACCTGAGAAGAAGCAATAAGGAAAAAAAGCGCTTCTCCTATATCCTAAGGTGAAGAGAAGCGCTTCTTACCAAGTGCAGTTGTTGGAATTATGATAAAATCACTTGCATGATGATTGACTTAAAAGCCAAACACGAGGAGCCTAAAAACTATAGTTTGGAATCTGGATGGTAAACCTGTTAAAAGTAACTGTTTTATCAGCTCTGAATAAGTCATTGACTATTATCTAACTAAAACTGTTTCAAATTCGATATTCGGAATACATCACAATCTTGTTATCTGTACCCCAATCACGAAAAACTATCGACTGCGTAAGCGTATCGAGAAATGTCAATTCGTTTGGAAATTGGACTAGCGCCCCCGGCCGGTGCGTAAAGAAATTACTTTTGACATTATTATTATTATTATGAATTTTGACATTTCTCGATACGCTTACGCAGTCGATAGTTTTTCGTAATTGCGGTACAGGTTGCGTCAAATTTCCTGGAATAAGTATGCATAGATCAAACGACCACAAGTAAAATGCGGCGTTAACAATTATTTTATGTATTTTCCAGCACAATCCTGGCTCTGCTAGGGACATGGAAGGCTGGAGCAGCCTACGTGCCCATGGAGCCCAGCTTCCCTCAGGCTAGGATATCACACATCTTGAAGGATGCTGAACCATCTCTTATCATTTATGATGATACAGGTCAGTACCATTACCTGTTAATTATTTACATTTGTATCAACCTAGGCAGATAAGGCTCATTATTATTGGCAACAATCAAATAAGCATGACAGTATCTACGCTATTGTACCTACTGTGTATAATAGTTAAATAGCAATACGTCTATTATAACAGCAACTTACTAAACCGCATTATATGGTAATTGATATGAGTTATACCAGCTTCCCTTACATTACGTAGATACACAACACAGCTCACATGTCACATGACTAAGTAATTAGCATCGTCATAGGTTGATTCCATTGAGAAAGATTCACACATATCTACAAACAACATCTTATAAGAGTATTTTATAACTTATGTTATTTTTACAGCAAACCCCTCAATGTTTGTGGCAAGTGGGGTACCTGCAGTATCCTTTGAAGAGTTATCAATGGAGGCCAGTGGAATGTCGTCTGATGACGTCAGGGACGCAGAGACGCTGTCACATCCCAGGGTTGACAGCATAGCTATAGTTCTTTATACTTCTGGCAGCACTGGTGTTCCGAAGGGTAAGGTTTTTTTTAACAGTCAGAATATTTAACAGTGGAGATACATTGACAACAACTATCTTTTCTATTAAGATGAGTTCCAAGAACTAATAACCAACAACTTAATCATCTATTTGACAAGTACAGCTCATCTATTTATCTATAGTCATGATCTCAGAGATCCAAAGTCCATCAGTTCGTCAGTCAGTTCATCAGTCGACTCGTCCAAATCCAGAAGATGTTTGTTATAGATTTACCACACGGATGTCATTGGCACTGCTTACAAACTAGGGGACGTATTGCCATTTAAGGTTCAGGCAGTTTAATTTCCACATTGCTAGCTAATTCGCCAAATTGGTATTGTGATCCTACTTAAGAAATATTTAAAGTAACTCTTTCTCACTCAATCATATAGTCGTAGTTAGAGCTTGGAAATAGGTCGGAATCAGATATCGCAATAGCTTCTCCATTCAAAAATAGAGCAGCTAGCAATATCTAAATATTCACACCGTCCACAGGCGTCCGTCTCCCCTACTCAGCTATCTGCAACCGTCTCTGGTGGCAGTTCCGCACGTTCCCCTACTCCTCAACCGAGGTAAACTGCGTTTGGAAGACAGCCCTTACCTTCGTGGACTCGGTCTGCGAGATCTGGGGACCCCTGCTCCATGGGAGAACCCTGGTCATATTGTCAAGAGAGATGACGAGGGATCCTCAGAAGCTGGTGCGGATTTTAAGTGAGAATCAGGTGAGGAGATATGTCTATTTTACTTAATTCTTCTTAAACATGAGCAGTAGTTTAAAAATTCCACACTTAAGACAAAGTGGATTAGTAGAAGCTAAATCATTGCCCTGTGGCTATCTTCGAAAAACAAAGAGCATGTGCGAATATTTGGAAGTAATCCCATCCGAGACAAAAGCAAAAATTTTGCTGTTCTGTTACCACTAGACTAGTGAGTGATAAGTAGCCATATTATACTAGATTTTCTTTAAAGTTACTTCTTATTCGTTTCAGGTCCAAAGGCTAGTCCTAGTGCCAACCCTCCTGCGATCCATCCTCATGTACTTGTCCCTTAACCCATCAGAACGGCCTCTCCAACTCCTCAAATTATGGATCTGCTCCGGAGAAACCCTTAGCAAAGAACTGGCGTTGAAATTCTTCCAGTACTTCGGTGACCATGAAGGTTACAAGCTAGCCAACTTCTATGGAAGCACAGAGGTTATGGGTGATGTCACTTTTCATGTGCTGGAGAAGAGTGGGCAGCTGGATCAGCACCCTACGATACCTATTGGTAAGTTTCCTTTTTGCCTGTAAAAAATATCTGTCAAAACCATAGTATTTGAAGTGTAGTATGACCACTAGGGCTGTATACATACTCATTACATAGGCCTTAGTAATGAGCAGAAGAGCTGTATAGTTCTATTCTAATTGTCATCCTATTATAGGTAGACCGCGAAATTGAGACCTCACCTGCGGTACAAAGGGCGCGGGCGGGTGTTTCCGCGCCGCCCGCACCCCGCGCGCGATTCGCTATCGCCACCCCCGCGTCCCTATACCCCGCAGGCGAAGTCTCAATGAATCGGTTAACCTATAGCTTTAATTTATGCACGCTGAGTCATAGTCTACTACTACACACAAGCATTCCAAAGCGCTAAGAGTACGCTAGCGTAACCTATTAGCTGTCATCATATCATGAGGTGATGTATTGCACTTTGGCAGATAACATAAGCTATCAATAGGTATCTCTTGATCACGATGTTTTTTTATTACCTTAAACGTTTTAGAGATAATACTAACGTCACAATCAGCTCCAAATGCTTTAACGTCATCATGCAATTGTCACAAAGCCAAATAAGCCTCTAATTCGTCGCAAAAATGACTAAAATCCAACCGTTCCTCCACAGGAGCACCTCTAGACAACTGCGCAGTCTACCTCCTAGATGAAGAGATGAACCCCGTGCGTGAATCGGAGCCGGGCGAGGTGTGGGTATGCGGACACAACCTGGCCGCCGCGTACGTCGGTGCGCAGGCCGCTGACAAGTTCTGCGACAACCCACATGCGCAGCACCATGGTATGTGATAGAGAAAATGGTCTTTAAGGGCATACACATAGGGTTCTTTTCAGCCAATTATTATTTCACTTCTGGCAACGCTGGTGTATTGAAGTTCAATGGGTAAGGATATATGAAGAGCCATGCAACGTGTTAGTGACTCCTTACCTGGCTCTTGGCTGCTGATATGGCTCCTGATATGAGATGGGAGGAGCATCTATGGCGGCATTATAAGGATAAGACAGTGAATACAGTTAATACCATTCCACACACGGGTGCTACAACGTAAGCTTTAATACAAAGTAAGTGTCATCGCGAGGCAAGGTACTGGTGACGCTAAAACTAGCGCGCACAATTAGTTCTTCCGGATCCATAAAAAACGGCCGCGCGAGTAAACTATCAGGCAGCGCCATCTCGTAGCGATTTTAGACAACTATGCGTTACTATACCTTCTATAACTTTCGATTACCAATAATTATATAACAAACTAGGTATTTCTTTACAGAGTTCAGACGTCTCTACCGAACTGGTGACTTTGGTATACTTCAAAAGGGGGTGATTCTCTACGCTGGTAGAACCGACTCTCAAGTGAAGATACGAGGCCACAGGGTCGATCTTCAGGAGATTGATAGAGCTGTTGCTGCTGTGCAGGGGGTTGACAAATGTGAGTTTATTTTTTATTCTTCTCTTGTTTCATCCATTTCTTCCTTGCTCGTTAATCATTAAAGATGATACCCAAGAGTAATGATGATGTTTGTCATTTATGCCCATTGTCTTATTTACAGAAGCTCAGTCGTTTATCTATTCAACCTTATGGTTAACAAAAGCAAAATCATCTCAGAATCCGGTCTCTCCTATTATTTAAATGTTAAGTAGATTTTCTAGACTAAAAACTAACACTATGAGATAAAAATCAACGGGAGCTAAAAATGGATTACTTTGGACTCGTACTCACATGAGGTTTAATATCGACATCTTGAAAGATAGTAATCAAGGATCAAGATGGCAATATTGATATTTAAGCTAAGGCTATTAAGTGCAGCCTATTTGTAACCGCATCAACAATCATGAGTTTTTATTTATCTATTCCCAGGCGTGGTACTCTGCTACGGACTCGAACGAGGCAACCCAGAAATCCTGGCCTTCGTCACAGTTCAGCCTGATGCCCGTCTGGGCGCCCACCACATTGAGGCTAAGCTGAAGAACGCTCTCACGAACTACATGATTCCGCAGGTATGGTGATGGTTTCCTACTGTGCCGTAAATAGCGTTTTCTGCACCCTGTGCGAGCTTCTAACTGCGCCTTTGTAGTTGTTATTTAGATAGAGCAATGCTATCTATTCCTGCCTGGTCTGGCTATTCTCGCGCCTCCCAGAGTCTGCGCCCTGTCCTTCTAGATTTAAACTATTAATAGCAAAATTGACAGTCGTTTGTGAACATGTAAAAGACTTTCCACTGGACGCTACTGAATCCGCTCTCTGATGTTCTGGTGACTTAAAAATTACACTTGCTCAATGAAGGTCTCTTTCTTATACAGCATGGCTACTGGTGATAATGCTTTGCCATGTTTTGGTGCCTTATAGTTTGCCCTTTTTCCATCGGATGCTTCTGAATCAAAAAGTAGGTTCCATAATAAAGTCATGCTCAATCAATAATAAGTTCTAGATTAGAGAGTGGAGACCTTTTGACCAAAGGCGCAGCGTAGGAAGCCCACCGACAAGATGGACAGACGACCTTGTAAAGATCGCAGGATCATACTGGATGCAGACCGCTAGTTCAGTCGATGTGTAAAACCGTGGGGAGGCCAATGTTCAGCAGTAGACGTAGTTTGACTGTAATGATGTTGATGATGATGATGAATCTATAATAGCTGTCTAGGAAACGAATGCATCAGTTTTTCAGACACTTAAAGCTATGTGTGTTGTTACAGGTCATCGTAATCGATAGTGTTCCTCTTCTTGTCAATGGCAAAGTAGACAGACAAGCTCTTCTCAAGATGTACGAAAATACAAACAATAACGGTAAGTCTTTAGATTCTTCAATCTGTACTAATTTTATAAAGCTGAAGACTATACTCATTTTATAAAGCTTTTTTTTTCCTTTTTTTACCTTTTTTTTCCTTTTGTGTATATATTTTTTTTTCTTTCAATCTTTGTATATTTTTGTCATTTTTATCTGTAATATTGTGTATGTGTGTGTTTGTGATGTTAACCAATAAACGATTTTACTTTCTTTCTTTCAAGAGTTTGTTAGTTTGAACGCTTAGGTTGCGTGACCTCATAATTTTTTCGAGATTGCTCACACAATATCCGAAGGAAATATTTTTACAAATATTTTTAAAAGAAAGTACTTGCAAAAATTCAACAGGCTTGTAAATGTGACGGTGGCCGAGTGGTATAGGCATACGCCCGGATAACGTAAGACACGGTTGGATTCCTCGTCTGTCACAGAGTCACGGTTGCTTTTTTACAAGTGCTATTTATATTTTATTTATTCTTTCACAGACGACTCTTCAATCCCTCTAGAGATCGACTACACAGGAGTAGACCCATCTAACATGGAGGCCGCTAGGGTGCTCTTTGAGACCGTGGGCGAAGTCCTAGGGCGCTCAGTGAGGGGGGCCGTGTCTGTCCGTGCTGGTTTCTATGAGCTGGGAGGAAATTCTTTGAATTCTATCTATACTATCACCAGGCTGAGGGATAAGGGGTATTATATTGGTAAGAGTATTACTGTAACAACTATTAAACAGCTATGGCTAGAGTAAGCAAGAGTTTTTACAGTTTTCGTCTTTCTGTCAAGAGATGGCGCTGTATATTAGTTACCTCGCGCAGGCACCATTACAACATTAATTAAGACTTTTACAATCTTCTCTTTCTGACATAGAGATTATAACGGTTGTTCTAAGATAATCTAACGATAAAACCAGAGTAAGAGCAAAGTATGAAGGCTGAACCAAAATGCCCTTTTTAGTTAAGGGAAATCCTCATGGTGCGAACTAAATTCCTATGGACGCGTAGAGTGTAAGATGATCACGAAATAGCGTGTAGTAAATTGTGTGAGCCATTGTCAATAAAGGCAATAATAGTACTCATAAATTTTAAGTGGCTATATCCACCTAATGTCTAAAGCATCTATGGTTTTCCAGAAATCAGCGACTTCCTCGGCGCGACTAATCTAGGCGAGGTCCTCACGCACTTGACCACCAACCCTGACAACACAGCAGACAACAACGAGGCCAAGTTTACTGTGGAGCTCATCAAGGATGAAGATGAACAGAAGGTTGTTGAGTAAGTGGATTTAATGAAGTCTCATCTTCTCACTTTTCTGTGCTTACACTTTAAAGTAGAACAAAAAAGTGGATATTACCGTTTCATCTCCTCTATAATGCGGTATCGAAGTTTTAGTTGAAGTCTATGACATGTATTTTGGATCTAGTTAGTACCGCAGACTTTATATATATAAAATTTCGACTGTCTGGTATACTTAATTAGAACCGAAGTTATAAGCACCGAAGCACTTCTAGGTATTGCCCTATGCTTCGCTTTGCTCCGCGTTGGCAGATCTATCCATATAATGACTGAAGCCCGCTACACATTTCCTCATCATTTGATGGAAAAGCTCGATGTGAGCGTTCACATACCTCGCGCCAGATAGCTACCAGGGACATCTCTGATGGAAATGCAGCCTTAGTTACCAACGTTCAAGCTGATGGTCGTTGGGGCAGAAATGTTCTAGATTGAAGACCCTTTGACCAAAGACGCAGCGCAGGACGTCCATCGACAAGATGGACAGACGACCTTGTAAAGATCACAGGATCACACTGGATGTAGACCGCTTGTGATATGTCGCTGTGGAAAACCGTGGAGGAGGCCTATGTTCAGCAGTGGACGTCCTTTGGCTTGTTATAATGATGACGCTTTTCGTGCTCATAACATTTATTTATTTATTATCCAAACTTTAAGGTATAAGTTTGGATAATAAATATAAATTTATTTTATTATCTATCATTACAGGATAATCATAACACCCAATGCCAATGATAGTACGTAGGTAAATGAGAATACAATCTAATTTCTATTAAAACACAAATTTATGTGTAGCAAATAATATAATGCGGCTCGTGTGAACTTACTCAGAGAACAACTAAAAAGATCTACGTCGCTCGGTAGTGCGTTGATTGATATATCGCGTGGCGCGAGTAAACAGCAGTCAGTCCTGCAGCAGTTTGGTGCGCGCGCGCAGTTTGGTGATAATAAACTTTTAAAACTTTTTTATCCTTTTCCTTCCAGGATGATAGTATCCTCATTCTACGAGAAGGCTGAGTTAGAGGAGTTTCTCCGACACGAGATAGACACACAGGACTACGCGCACTGCATCCATGCGTGTTGGGACGCTCTACTGAAGGCACGACTCAGTGTAGTGCTCAAAGACAGTAAGTTATAGTCCTTAAATACTTAGCATTCTGTCTCACCGTCATATGTAGCGAAAGAGCGAGCGAGAACGTATTTTGCCGGTGCTGACACGCTCCGTGCATGGCACGCGACGGTGTTTGTCGGTGGCGGAACGGTCTAGTGAGCAAGGTGACATTGTTTTCAATATAAATAATATTTATTTGCCTGCACGTACCTATCACGATCATAAGATACGATGCTACTGGGAAAAACCCTTGTAATCAGTCAGGTATCAAACGACTCCCGGGAGTCGCATAATAATGGAATTTCTATTGTGTCTCGTTCACACATACTTGACGAGTTAAACAAAAAGATACATCATATGGCTATTAGCTATTACTCCTTAGTAAGTTTGACATCTCCATATTTAATAAATAAATATATTTTTTTATATAAATATGTGCCAGACAACGCACCAATTGTCTGGTTCCGTGGTAAAGTTTTTTTTCCTTGTGTAACGAAGAACCAGACAGCGATTATGACGAGGGCGTCTCCCATAAATACATAGGTAAATGTTCGTGCTTATTATCACACAAACAATATTTATTTTTTAAAGTCACCTAATCAGCCTGCCTCATTAAGTCTTAATTAATTAATAAGACCAACTTTCTTCACAGCCAGCGGCACACCAGTGGCAGTAGCTCTGAACTTCGACGCGAGAGATGAACCTGAAATAGAACTGTCAGGAGGGCTTGCCAAGATCATGGCCTTCTTGGAGTATGTGGAGAGCTCTGTGAGGGACACCATGCTGCCTGAGGGGAAAGGTAAGAAAGAGTGCGTCGGTAACGCAGCGGCTGCGACAGAGGTCTCGGGTTCGATCCCCGGGTCGGGCCAAAAATATGTACCTGAGATTTTCTGTTCAGAAATTCTCAGGGTAGCCCGGGTTTGGAAGTTGGCGGTGTTCCACCCCGTGTCGCGGAAACCACGTAAATGATCTCTCTTCGGTCGTGTTAGATTGCTGTCCCTTCGGACTATGAGAGTGAAAGGAATAAGGATTTGAAAGGAATAGAGAGTACCTGAGTTTGCGCACACACTTGTGCACTATAATATATCCCGCGCAGTCGGTTAGTCATTGTGACTGGCCACCGTAATCAAAATCGGCTAGGGGGACTATTATTATTATAATATTATAACTTGTTTTTCCTTTCTGTGTGCCCTTTAGCTTGCTTTAGATCACGACTCCTTTAACATACGACCTACTCCACGTGCTCAATTGTACATTTACAAGAACTTTTATTTATTTTATTTTAACTTGAGTGCACTGTAAATTGTACGAATTAACAATGACTGAGAAGAGTCGTAAATACTGATTAAGTTTACTTTTTATCTCTCCAGGTGCAATTCTCCACTCATTCATGATGGCGACAGACTCGAAGCTTAGCGCTCGCGACAATGTGGCAGCGATCCGTGCGCTTGAGCATGCCACCATCCGCGTAGCTCGTGAGCGGCGGTTCAAAGGAGTGTTTACTACGAATACCAGCCCCCTTACACAGGTATCAATAAGGACCTTAACATTCATATTACTTACTGCCCAAAGGTATCTTTCTTCCCGTCTTTGGCAATGAAGTGAAAAGAGATAGATAACGTGGCAGCGCGCCGTGCGCTTGAGCATGCCACCATCAGGGTCGCTCTTGAGCGCGGTTCAAAGGAGTCTTTACCACAAATACCAGTCCGCTGACACATGTAACATTTTTAGCGTTCCGTAGTCCAACATGGAACCCTTAGTTTCGCCATGTCCGTCTTTCCGTCTGTCCGCAGTTCAGCGCAGAGACCTGAGGTGCTAGTTTATACAAGGATCATAGGTCCGTACTGCTTTAGGACATCACATCATCAGCCTCATATCGTCATCCACTGAACGCAAGTCATTTTGCTTGACCACTTTCTTACCTTATCCAATCACTGCTAGCTGCCAATCACTGCGTCGGTGTGCAATCCGAATATATTCAAAGTTAGAGTGAACAGGCTTCTTCTGGGCGATCCATCTTCGACTCCGTCTTAGTCGCACTTGGCTAGGTCTGGAGTCAAGAGCAAACCCATACTAAATAAATAAATAATCAATCAGCTCCCGACGCAAAATAAGAGGGGGTTATAAGTTTAACGTGTAATATAGCTCGCAAAGGGATGAACTATCTATGTTCAATGAAAATCTGTACAATCGTTTTTTAATTTGCGATGGTTTTTTATTTATTTAAATGTAATAATTTATTTTAACTACCGAATTAAGTAATACCGAAGTTAAGCAACTTACGGCGCGGTCGGCGTTTGGATGGGTGACCATTCCGACTACAAAGTGGCGTATATCACGAGCATCTCCGTGTTTCGGAAAGCACGTTAAGCAGTTGGTTCCGGCTAAAATCGGTTGATATTAGTCATTAAGCCTAGTCAGAGGCCCTATGGGCGGCTTGATAAAGTCTGAGAGCAAACACCCCTCCGTTAATCCGCACTGAGCCCGCGTGGTGGAATAGGTATGGCTTATATACTACCTCACATTTGAGGTAAGGCCTTTGCCCAGCAGTGGAATGCTTACAAGCTACCTTTACTTTTACTTACTTTTAATTTATTTCAACAGCAACTAGGCACGGACGTGCTCGGCTTCCAGACCCTGCTAGACTATCAGATTAATCAGTACGTAGACGCGAACGGAGAGAGGCCCTTCGGTAAAGCTGGCGACGAAATGAGGGCCATCGTTTGCTGGAAACCCGTGGAATGAAGATGTTTATGAACTCAATTGTACCAACTGACTTTGAGAGGCAAGTTAAGGTTATTCTGTGTTAAGGTCGTAGCAGACGTATCTGATCTGAAGGAGAACGTCGCCGTAACGCTATAGTTTTTGAATTGAGGCGCTTACACTAACGACTCCGATTAATTTGCGTTGCAAGATGTTTTATACAAAAGAACACTGAACGGCTCGATTTTGACGTTCCTTTTCTTGTCAGATGTTATAAGTTTGAATAATTCTTTTAAGACGCCACCGCATTCAATCGAATTCGATTTCTAGGTATTTATGTTTTATTTGTATCGGATACGGATAGTAAAAAGTTGTGCTAGGTGTTACTACTAATAAATTAGTACTTATAGTAGCATTTCTGGATCACTTACTACTTCAATCAAATATTTTTTTAGATTTTTTGCGGCTTTAAAAATTTCAAAGTCAGTTTGTGAAATTGAGCCTAATGACTAGTTTTAACATAGTTTTAACGATTAACTAGCGCATACTTTTCTTGATTCTGAAAATGCGGAATAGCTCTCTATATCACACTATTTGTGACAAAAACATTTCAAACTATTTTATAAAGGGACAAAGCAATATTTTACGCAATGCCAGTGATATTGTTTCCTATTTTAGCTTACCGACTAAGTACTTTATATCATTATTTATTTTAAGTAATAAAGCACATACACCACTGAATTTATAATGTCAAAAATCTTAAATATTAAAACGATTAAATAGTATTGACAAATCAGATTCCAGTTAATAGGTATTTTGTGATATATTTTTACATAATTATTTTAAAGATACTTGTCATAGTTAGTTTTCGTCATAGTTGCTACAAAAATAAGTTTTACAAAATATTGCCAACTTGCCCTAGTGTTATTTAAAATAAGCTTTAATATGATAGAAATCTACGTAATTATACCTAATCATACTTAATGTTGAGTCTATTGTTATCGGAAAAGAAAAAGTTGGTACTAATACTAGTATGATTAATTTGACGGTGTATCTTGACGTTGTAAAGACAATTTTAAGTATAGTTCGCGCAAATTGTTAATGCTATGGCGGCCATTTTTGGAGCATTCTCGTTAATACTTTTTTCGATGTCTTGTTTTGTATGTGACTTTACTCTATGCTTTTGTCAAGAAAAAAATCAGCTATTTAGATTATTGTCGTTTTTTTTAATTTTGCAAAACGCGTTTCGATGCAATTAATTTGACAAGGTTCCAACGCATTAGCAACTTGCGGGCGATAAATAAGTTAGTTCAAGTAACTTAGGTCACAGATAATATAATGCTTAAGTATCGTAAAAGTATTCAATAATAGTGAGCCTGTACGAGTGATATTAAATTTTATGTTATGTCTCTCAATTAGATTGAGATAGTTGTTTAATGTGAATTAACTAGATCTCTGTTTTAATAATAAGTTAAGGCCTTTAGAGCTGTGTGTATGAATTTAGTAAACATAGTTTATGAAACACATTAATCATTATAATTAATAATAATAATAATAAGTATGTACGTACATGGATGAGTACAAAAAAATATATGTAGGTGTATTATTGTATTGGTTCGAGTACAAAAAGAAAAAAAAATAAACTGTGTGTTAATATTGATAAGTAATGCAGGCAACATTTATGGATTTCACTACAACCAACTATGTTTAAGCAACTGTATTTCAATTAAATTAAGTAGACATCACTTTCATGTACATGTATTACCTATGGAATAAAATGTATCATGCACTAAAATATTTTTTATTAACTCGTCAAGTATGTGTGAACGAGACACAATAGAAATTCCATTATTATGCGACTCCCGGGAGTCGTTTGATACCTGACTGATTACGTTGGTTACGTAGGTACGTTTTGCTGACTACGAGGAGACTTAGTAAGTAATTAAAACCTTCTGATTTTTTTTGGTGGAAAGAAAGAAAGAAAGAAAAAACGTTTATTCAGCACCAAAATATTTTTACAAAATTGGACAAAATTTATTATTTTTTTGATTTTTTTATTTTTACAAGATAGCGACTATTTAAAAGCTTAGAAACTTTCGACCCGCTTTAAAGTCCGCCATTTAAATTTTGATCGAAAGTAGGTATGTAGCGGCCATCAATGAAACCATATACAACCAGCTCCTTGCATTATTTTACAAATAAAATATTATTAGACAAAATCTCTTAAACCGTCACATTTGGCCGAAGGAAGCTCAATTTTAGGTCTACATGTATAACAGCTTATAATTCGCTTCGATTTTTTAAGGTTTTAGTTGTGACCGTCATTTCGTAAAAAAATAAATAACCAAGTGGACCACGCTCCATAGATAAAAAACAAATACAAAGGGTATTTGTTTTTTTTTGTTCATAGTATAATTACTCCTTGGCCTTGTTGAGTTGTGTATCAATTCAATAAATGATTAGGATAAGAAAGAAAAATAAGACAGCAAAGTTTAAAATTGATAATTATGTTTATTTATTGCATATAATGTAAACATACATTTCACTACTTAAACTGGTAGGTATTGACTAGAATATTTGACTAGTTACATTATTTTGTATATTCGTAGAAGCTGATATCATTTAATGTGAATTATGACGCTGATAGAACCTAATTATTCAATAAATACATAAAAAACTTCCAAAAACAATGTACAATATGACAAAATAATAACAATATGAGTAGGCTAGTTAGTTTATCTGAAAATATGAGTAAAGTTTAATTATTACTTACATCTTCATCAGAATAATGGTTTCGGTCAGTGAGCTGTTACTACTACGTATAGAGACGCTATGCCAAGCAAAAAATGTGCGCATTTTTTGGACGTGAACTGTCAACAGACTGACGTATTCCATAAATTTTGAATTTTGAATATGAAACCGCAGAAGTGACACAGACTTTGTGCCTACTTAACTTAATCGTATTGAATGAATATAATTTTATCAAAACGTTTTAATCGTTACTTACTTTGATCAATAGTTATTTAAAAGAGCTAAATAAATAAAAGTTTAGCAAATAAAAATCTGTAGGTCAAAAACTCGAATGATATTTACAATTTTTTTATCATGATTTTTATCATTTTAATTTTTCATACGAGATATTTCTAGAAAAATATAACTACCAATGCAAAACACCTTAAAAGAAATATCACAACATCGCATTGTCTAACCTCTATTTATTACCTACCTACTTTTCCATTCTGTGCGTGTCACTTTTTATAATCTTTGATTTTCATGTAAAATGGCGGCAATTTCATGCCAAAAATTTATAACATTTTGAAAAATCTTTACGCTGGTTTAAGCTAACATTTTAATTTCCTACCGATGGTAAGTGACGCTGGTACCGTTTATATTCCTGTTGGTTTTATTTTCGCATGTTTTTAAAACGCATGATGGCTTTTTTGTCAAATTAATTGACCAAATGTCACATTGGTTAACGCTACGAGCGGGAGTGAGTGACTGTGATACCGCGCATGCGTTGATGGTCTGTGACCATCAACTCATCGGGCACGAGGTTCCTTAGGGATGTCATTTCCATACGTAGTAATAGTAGTTCAATGGTTTCGGTACAAAAAATATTCATACAATGTAAGTACATATCCGGTAACAGTTATGCTTCAATTATTTTTAAGTAAATGCAATCATTTGTATATACTAACTAACAGTAATTATTAAAAAAATACTACAGTTAATTTAAGGCAACTCTAATTTAATTGTTAAACCCAATACCCTCACTCAGAGACGTCATTTTTAAGCTAATATTTACTAGTGTATTAAATAAAGTGTCATAAGTACAATTTTCTAAACATTAAGGTATGGCGGTTATTATAAACAGTATGGCGGTTAAAAAGCAGTGCGTTTTTAAATGTTAGGGCAGGGACACACTACGCGCATTTACTAATAATTCATATACCAACCGTTATGAAACCGTTTTTATTTTTAATCATGTTTAGTTCAGTACGGGAAACAATGTATGTCCTTAACTAAACAAGCAACCTCGAGTCCTACAAGTTACCAAATAATTAGATATTAATATATATTAGTGAATGGTTAATCACCAACCAATGGTTAAAAAACTTTCTGCAGATGTCGTTATGTGACTGATTATCATTTGATAACGATTGTGTTAATTTTAAGCTACTCAACTGTTTGTATACGTGAATTGATAAAGTACTCTACATTTATAAGTTTCTACATTGTGATATACGCATTAACTAGATTTCCTATACATGTTTTGTATTGATATTAAGTACCGATTTCGACGTCTTTTCGTTTCAGTGAATACATCATCAGGATAAATCTATTAAGTACGGTAATGTCGGTGATAACCAGTGATATTAAATACAGTAACGGCACATTTAAAAAGCTGAATCTTCAAGTTTTCAGCAATGACTAGAAGTTTAACAAAACCAAGTTTTGACTGGCGGTTGGCCATCAACCGACACCTCATGTCAAATCGGGCCAGTGATGCCAAACTTGGTCAGATCCGGGACATCGATATCATCCAGGTTCTTCATTGAAACGTACCCATCAGATTTTACCGGCACATAATCTTCTGCGCCGTCTTGGTAGTCCACAATTGGATCCTTAAGAATATTGTCAAAGTCAGTAGTGATGTTGGCATCGTTGAGTAGTTTGAGAGACTCTTCCAAAGCGAGATGGGTTCTGTGTTCGGGAGTGTGGCTGGTGGATGGAGTGTTGTCGATGTTGGCTGATCGTCGATGGTGGAGAGAGTTGGTGTTAGACCCCATGTACGGGGGTGGTTGGGGGCGGTTGTAGTTGCCTGCTAAGTTAGTGGTGGAGCGAGGACTGTATGGACGGACGAGGCTGTTGTTTGGGCTGTAAAAGAATGATCTTTGGTTAGCAATCAATAAGACTTATTTTAGATTTTAGAATACGACTCTTATCATAGGGCCTACCCACTGTGGTGTAAGTCTCTATACTGTTTTATCTTCGAACAACCAGATCTCTTTGTCTCAGGCTCTCAAAAACGCTGAGACAAAATTATTGTTTTCGTGTATTTATTGATTGAGAAGAATTAAAAATTACAAATATTTTTTACGATTTATTAAAGATAGCTACATAAGTTGAAATATTTTTAATGCTGCAGAAAATCATAAAATTGAACAAATTTACGCGAAACGCAAAAATTTGACATTTCTTGAGCTTCATACTGTGGCTGCTTGTTACATAGAAAGCGTATAGTATAGGTTCGGTTAATCGGGTCCGCACCAGTGGGTAAACACCTTTAGAATTTTTTGCTGTTTCTGTGTCTGTTCGTAAAAGCAATAGTGCACTATTATGTATGGTAATTAATATTATTATGGTTTGATAACTTACCTAACGCCTACGCTTTTGTTGCTAGCATTATCGGCTACTTGAGTCTGCTCCGTATTGCCAGTGCCATATCGACACACCTCTACTTTGGCGGCTTTGTGAGCTCTGTAAAATATAATATCTATTTGACTGACAAATATCTACTTCTAACAAATATCTCTCGGAAGTACAATGGAGAAGAGCAAGAGAGATTAGTATACAGAAAACCATGTATCCTCTCAACTGGCGGCCATCTTGCTCTTCAAAGTCCTTTGACTGACCCCTAAATGGGTACAGTAGCATTATTTTGACCATTTCGATATATTACGTAACAATGCCCTAAAAAGTGTATAAATATTTATTTTTTCCATAAAATTGTCTATAAACCAACGTTATTGTAAAGTTTCCTCATAACCTTTCAGTATTTTTGCGAGAAGGAATACCTACGACTACGGGTTAATAATTAGTTGCAAAAAATAACGTTTTCGTCTATAGTTGTTATCAGCACCACATAACGTTAGTTTATTAGGTGACAAAACAATAGATACACGACCAAACACTAGTTATTATGAAGGTTAGTCACGTAACGTTTGAAAAAAATACCTCTTCCGTTTTCTATAGTCAATGCAAACGTGGAAAATGTTATCTAGAAAACGTTCAGATTCAGGATCTCGCCTGAAAATAGCACAAAAAAAACAGGTTAAATACTATTCAGACTGAGCTGCCGGTGGAAATGTCAGTCATCTACCATTTGCTAATCTCATTTTCGTAAAATAGCCCGCACGCTGACCCAAGACAGATGGATAGACAGAATGAGCAGAGATGAGGTAAATAGAAATCCCGTATCAATGCATGCGATGTTTTACAATCCTTAAGTGAGTTTTTTTTTATGTAGATAGATAGACATGTCATGATAGGCCACGGTTTCACCTGATAGTGTTATAATAGTCTCCCTAGCCGATTTCGACTACGGTGGCCAGTCACAACGACTAACCGACTGCGCGGGACATATATAGTGCACAAGTGTGTGCGCAAACACTGGTGCACTCTCTATTTCTTTCACTCGCATAGTCCGATGGGACAGTAATCTGACACGACCGGAGAGAGATCAGGCGCGGAACCAACGGCTTTACGTGCTTTCCGAGGCACGGGGGTGAAACACCGCCAACTTCCAAACTCCGGGCTTCCCTGAGAATTTCTGAACAGAAAAACCCAGGTACATATTTTGGCCCGACCCGGGAATCGAACTCGAGAGCTCTGGCGAAGCCGTTGCTTCAAAATGCAACCCTCTAACCGCTACGCCACCGAGGTAGATAGCTGATAGTGTACACACTATGAAGTGTGCGTACTTTTCGATTGTAATATGTTAAAAGACTAAAATTATTTTGTCTGCGTACCTCGAGTTCATTCATAATAGGCGTTACAACCTCTCGAACCCCGTAACCAAAAATATCTTAGAAAATGATGAATAATACTTACATGGTAGCATAATGGAAGCACAGCACCGCAGTTAGCGCAGCCACAGACAACAACAACAGCAGCAACGGAACAGCAATGGCCGCCGTCAGTTGTCGCGTATAACTGCGGGTAGGCAGCGAGTGCTTGCTCGGCGCCGTCCACGCGTCGTGGGTTGAGAGGGCTTTGAACGACTTGGCAGATTTACTGTTGTTCGGTATCTCGGTTAGGTACTCGAGGTGTTCGGTTGAGCGGTCTTTGTAGATTGTGTTGTACTGCAATGAGGTGTTTAGTTTGAGGGATTGATAAGAGATGGCGCTGGCTGTAAGTTACATGGCATTATGTATATTCTATCGGGACCATAAATATCCAATTAAACGAGAGGGCTGTACGCTAGATTTGTATTCAGGTTCGCTTTCTCATCAAGAATTACTAATCACATTTCCATTTGCCCAGCAAGTTGTCTGATCACGTATGATGATGGCGACTCATTAGATTTGATTACAAAATTCATTAATCAAAAGACTTCACCTACAAATACATATTATCGAAAAGACTTAATGTGCACACCATTTATAGTGCAGAATTTGCCATCATGTGCCACATCAAACTACCAAAATCTATCAAGAAGTGCAATATGGTTTTGAACGCTATTTAATCCGAATTTGGAAGCATTTTGATTGCGTTAAGTCAAATAAAATAGGTGATTCGCTCTATAATTGACATAAAAACTTACCAGCTCAAAATTACACCAGTCCAGAGTGAAGCCAGCATCTCTGAATAGCCTCTCCGACGTGGTTCGCTTGTACTCTCTAGGACAGCTAGGCAGACGGGAGAGAGGACGGACCTCTTCTCTGAGCCACTTGAGTTGAGAGGAGAAGGGCATTGAACTCCCTAGGCGGACTACTAATCTGTGGAAAAGAATGACAAGACAACTTATTTCATTGAGGACTTTTCAAACTCTCAATAGCCATTGCGTCTATTTCAGACCATTGAACTACTATAATAGCGTATAAAACTGACACCACGAACAAATCTCGTGTGCCATGAATTGACGCCGCTTGACATCAACTCATACACAAATGGTTTTATATACGTAACTAGACTAGACGCTTTGTCAATTTACATCAGGTGCAATCGTGGCTAAATGTCTGGCTATTTTATTTAAAAAAAAAAAAACAGCACCACAGAGCGGCAGTATGTTAATGAAACAATAAAGCACTAGAATACAGAGATCAATCGATCAAATCACAAATTCGGTTTGTGTGATAAGGATCCCTTATTAAAAGTAACAAAGCACACTTAAAGTCCGTTTTCTTTGTTAGTCGAATATTGTAAACAATCTTTTTTTACTTTTAAAATAATATCAGTGAATAAAATTAATGCGACATTTGATTTAAAAAGATCTTAGTGTTCAAGGATGAATTAATCAATGTAGGTTGTTAGTTTCGTGTTTATCTTATTTTAAAAAACCGGACAAGTGCGAGTTGGACTCGCGCACTGAGGGTTCCGTGCCAACTTTAACTGAATTAGGGATTCTTACTTCTTCTTAGCCAAAATACCACAATATTTTGTTGACCGCAAATATAACTTTGTTTTTCATTGTGTTTGTATGAAATACAAAGTTATATTTGCGGTTGATAAAAATGTGCTATATCTCAAAAACTACATCTACAAAAACTATATCGCAATGACTAACGGACTTTACCCTTCGCCATCACTAGGTCTTAGAGGCAGCCGAGCTCCCAAATCGATGGCCGAAGCCAGGAAGGTCGTGTAGAGGTCATGGCTACTCTCCGTCCAGAGTCTAGCCTTCAGAATCTCCTTGAGTCGAGTCATTCTGAAAGATTATTCGGTTATTATGATAACAAGCATAAATAGTAATACAAGTGGTCAGGTCAATGTAAAAAAAAAACATTAGGACATTAACAGCTCAACATGAGATAGATTTATTGTGTACGTTACGTAAATCATGTGACTAATCATGTTCATTACCCAAATCTGTGAGCCTTAAATAAATAAAATAAAAATAGAAATAGTAATACACATGGCTCTACATGTAATAATCAAAATTAGTTAGAAGAGACACACAGATTTTTATAGAACTTTTGGCTCTCTTTTCGGTCCGCCATTTTAATTTTGATCGAAATTAACGGCCATCAACAAAACCTTAACAACTTGATTCCTTACATTATTTTATAAATAAAATATTGTACGTCAAAATCTCCTAAGCCTCGACGTTTAGCCATATACATTCTGTAAAGGGCGCTCGAATTTTAGTTTTACCTTTTTAACAGCTTCAAATTCAAATTCGAAATACAAATTCTTATTACTGCCTTACTGGACAATTAAATACTTAACACGTTCCGGGACACTATTCCAGATACAATTGATGTCTTATTGTTTTCACGCCTGTAGGCGTTCACTGTCCCGGAACGTGTTAAATATGATAGTATTCTTATAACCTGTGTTCGTCAAGTAAATCTTCCACGTTCAGATTGTCGATTTTCAGTTCGACTTCGTGCCTTGCCATGTTTTCTTTCGGCTGTACTTTGAGGGTGATAAGAACTCTGCGTGTTTCGTAATCTTGCCGGTTTAAGCCTATTACTTCCAACTGTAATAATAAATAAGTTTAGTAAATTTTTGTTTGTACTTAATCAAACTGATAACTTTGTATTCGGGTACGGTCATAATAATATTTTAAATTGCCAGCAAATACAATGTTGGTTAGTTGGTTCACTTAAAAAAGTAAAAAACTTTTTTAAAAAGCTCGGTGTGTCACCGCCTTTACATTTACCGCGCTAAACAGACCGTTTTTGTTACCGGTATTTTTATTATTGCACTTCCGTTTTAAAAAAGCGGGAGATTCGAAAATCAAATTACAGTTATCGGTTTGTTGGTCCTTCGAGGCGGGGTTCCAAATATGAATCCGGAGTGGTGTCTTCCGCTGTATATGTACCGCAGCCATGACGGTAGCTCAGGCTTGCCTTGCATAGATGCATGAAATCGATATTGTTGATCGAATTCTAAAAAATTGAAACACAATTATTATATAGCATTGCAGATATAAGTTTAAAAAAAAGTGCATAAGCATCTAGACTATAATCATATTAATAAGTTCTGGTAAATGTAGCGCAATTTTTCCTCGTAATTTTTATTATTATTTCGTAGAGTCAAACCCACATTATTTGTACTTAAATAAGGAAAACAATGAATTTATTCCTTAAATCATGCAAGTGGTGTGCCGCTTTTATTAGCACATTAGAATTTGCTTTAAAAAATAAGTACTACGTACGTAAACCTCATTTTGAATACCAATTAGGATGACAATTAGTTGTGCGTGCGTAAAACAGTTTCTTTAAAAATAAATAAACACAAACCTTGATACGTCCAGTTGAACAAATTCGGGCTGATAGGAATGGCAAACATTTCTGTTTCAACAGCATTGTGTACGTGAGATGACGCTGTTGCTGACGCTATTAGGAACAACGCCGTCAATGCCTTGGTCACCATTTTTAGAATCTTAAAAAAACAAGGTTATTTTATTTCGCGCATTTTTTTGTTGTTTTTTTATTATGGTCTTGGCATGGCGGGTGGGATGTAGAGTTCTTCGTGTTAGTGGCCAGTATTTACTTACCTACATCGGTGCACCCAAATGCAGACTCCAAAATTTTGTGCACTATCAAACTAAATTCACTGAAATGCCGACGACCCAGTTCACTAGAATAGAAACAATGCAATCGATTTCTATTTTAACTGTATACAAAAGGTTACTGGCTGAATACGGATCGCACATGTGCAGTAAAAGGAACGCCCCACGGATGTGCAGGGACGGATTTGTTTTAAAGGACGCGGATAGGACGTATCGATTTTTCAGATTAAATAATTAGTTACTAAAATTAAATCACGAGTATCACGACTGAAAGTAAACAAATTATATCAAAAGTCCTGGAGCGGTAATCCCTATTGAAAAATGAGCTTCGTGCGAGCTTATAATAAAAATAAATAATCTTCACAATGTTTAAAACTATCAAATAATTTACTGAACCGTATTAATAGACTGGATCCATTGCCAAGTCGAAATTGAAAACAAAATAACCAATATTTAACTACGATGATACACTTCCGTAGGTATTACGATATAAATACGCAAGTACGTCCCTGAAAACGGGGCGTGACGTAAGTCCTGAACCGACGTCATTGGTAAGATAACCCGGCCAAATAAAAATGTTTCACTGAAAGGAAAACAACGTTCCGTTTCACATAATTTGCACATGGTAAATTGCATAATTTTCATATCTTTACGTGAAACCGCTATTCGTGAAAATTGTTGGAGGACAAAAATTGCACGATATTTATTGATTAAAACTCGCGTAAAAACTGGAGTACCTAATTTTAAAAGTTTGCGAGTTTTCTCAAGAAACGAGTGAAACGTTTCGATTTGGGCGGGTTATAATCTGTTTATACACTGCGGGTGTGGGCGTAAAAATGACATTCATTCATTTACACAAATGTCAAAAAGGGCTAGGACGAAACGGGTGATTTTGAGTTTTCGTGAAGATATTTGGATAATCAAAAGTGAAAACAACAAACTAAACTGTAATAATGTGATTAAAAATGCTTGTGCATAAGGCGTGTACTCGCCGAATCGGCTAAAACGGCTTCAACTGCTGTCTTTTATAAGATTAACCTCGCTACTTTTGGCGCAATTGTTTTCTCATCTATCGTTCTCGATAACATGTTGAAGTTCAAAAAGATGGGATCGGATAAAGTGCCGTTGCTTCTCGTCACCGCAAATGTGGGATCAATATTCGAAGAGGTAAGTAAACCACACTATTATGGTAAACTTTTCGTTACCCGTTAACACTTCGTTAGTTATCGAGTAATTTAATTAAAACATCTGTGGAACGGTGACAATGTGTGTGTATATGTGTGTGGGTGGTCTTAATTTGAATTTGGATTTTATTGTCTCCTTGACCCGACGCGGGCTATTTAATTATAGACTTTGTTGAGTGTTAACGCCCCCTTGATCTTGTAATTAATTTAGGTCCATATCCAGCTTGTTAATACTGTCCAATATTAAAGAAGGATAAATGATCATACATAAGCAATCAATCAATTACATATAACTTTAATAGTAAATTAAAAACATAAAGTCAAATATCTAGTTGTTTGTACCAAGTGGAAAAAGTCTGGAATGCATTACCTAATCATTGTTGTACCCATTGCAAATATCAAATTATCAAATTACATGGTACTTCAGACAAGATATACATAGACTAAGATTACACGGACCCTTAGGAAATCAAGCACAGTTTTCACGGATCCCCTAAATAAAATTGCATTTTATGAGCGATTTATGTATGGTCCAGAGATAATACTGCGAACCCCCATGCATATACTCGCCGACCCCCAGGGTTCCGCTGATCACAGGTTTGAAAAGACAACTTTATACCATAGTCTTAGTTTTAAACCATAGTTTTGCCATAGCAAAACTAAGCCCAGTGTGATTTAGAAATATGTAGTCAAAGGTACAAGTGAGCTCACTCAGTAAAACCTAACCAGACTATTCTGTCTTTCCTTCTGTAGCACAGCCCATGAGAAGACGTAGGAATTATCTTGTGGAATCTCAATAAATTGATAACATTTTTCAATTCTGAACTATCAAAGCGGTAGTGTGTCTCTTAGGTGTATGTAAAAAGTACCTATTTATTAAATATAAAATTAACAATTTTTAAACTTATCTCTGAAACCATACATGAGACGTTATGTCAGTAGGTTTTTTATTCTTTATTCTCAATATTTATGTTAATATTAATTTCTATTTTAAAGCAGGTTTTAATCATATAAAACTTATTTTGATACAATTGAATAAATATATTTTATACTGATGATTCACACATGATGATATTTTTTACGTATTTAATTTGGATTCTTGTAATATTTATATTCCATTCAATGGCTTTTTTTATGTGACATTTTACACTATACCTGTCAGTCACTATTTTTTTTAAACTTCATAGTTTATATTCATACTCATACCTAGGTATACATATTGTATCATTGTTTTTGATAATACTGATTATGTTTTGTTTTATTTACTTAAAGGTTATTTTTAAACTACCTTTATCATTCTTTTACTTATTCTTAATTATTTCAATAACAATTAACAGAGATATACTCTACATACCTTAAATAAAAGTCTGTCAAAATAATTCAAATGATGTTGATAGATATATTTTTTCAATTTTTTTATGAAGAAAAAGAAAGGCCCTGAATCTTGATGGTACTTTAGATGGCCACGATGCAGTGCATCAACTCTAAAAAAGAATTTATTTATAGAAAATGGAGTCCTTTCTTTCTTTAAAGTCAGTTTTTACTTTTGTTAAGTTGTTATGTGACGACTGACTGTTCCTACCCAGCTCTTTAATATTAGTTTTGAGAGCCATATCCGGCTACCATTGACCCTTGGAAACAGGTGTTCAATACTACACACTTATATTGATTGTTATCAAGTGTTATCAGCACTAAAACTATATATTAGACACTTAGAATTCCGGCGGCGCGTGTCCTTGATAAGTTTCTGTTAACTGATGTGATGACTAACACTTCTGTTTCAATAGATTCTCCAATAGGTATTGTTCCTAAGAAGCTTGATTTATATTTTTTGTATTAAATATCGTCTTTTTCGACAGATATCTTCAGATATATTTTTTCTCTCCGATATCGTGCAACATCAGAAGTAATAGATAATATAATAGTCCCCCTAGCCGATTTCGACTTCGGTGGCCAGTCACAACGACTAACCGACTGCGCGGGACATATAATAGTGCACAAGTGTGTGCGCAAACACAGGTGCACTCTCTATTCCTTTCACTCTCATAGCCCGATGGGACAGCAATCTGACACGACCGGAGAGAGGTACTCTAGTAACGAGCATATAAAATTGGCTTGGCAAAAATGTAGACAAGTCCGATAAAATGGGTCGGCAATCCTACATGACCGGAGTGAGATCAATACTTTAAGCGCTGGTAGGGCCCAAAAGATAAGGAGACATGACATGTTTCGGCCCTTTCAGGGCACATTCATTTTTATTTTTTTCACTGTATTTTGACGTTCGTGTCATTTCATGACCTAATTGAAATAAAGATTTTGAATTTGAAGTCATCAACGTCTTCGTTTCTTTTGAAATGATGCAGTAATGACAATGATCATGCGGAGATAATCTCTTCTCAGGCGTAAGAAAAACGTCTAACGGTCTTTTTTGAGGCACAGGGTACATATTTTTTGATTTTGATAATCATAGAATTATCAACCCTTCTAGAAAGAAATATTAATTCAAATTTTATGGTTAGAATACACTCTATCATGAAGATGTTTTCGTAATAATGTTCTTTTTTACGTTCGTTTCACATACAAGTTTTATTGATTCTGGCTGCTTAGATTTTTTTTCTGTCTGCATCGAATAAATGAACGAACAACCACGTCCCTCATCGCGTCTGTAGACTCGAACCTTGTTCAGTGTTCATCACACAATTATAAATTACGAAGCCTACACGACCTCTTTCCAAGGATCTCGGCGACATTTATAACTATTAGTCTGAAACCACTTATACGCGTAATTAGCGACGCGAGTCGCAAACGTTTTATATTATGCTTTCACTCACAATGATCTATTTACGACAATGCCGCGTACGCAAGTGACTATGTCATCATCATCGTACTAGGCATTTTGGTTTACGTCATAGACTTAGGTCGTACTTTTTTAAACTAATAGTTATGCCTATTTCTATGATATATTTTAATGTTAGGTGTAATGTTTCCTAAATTAATATAAATGGCCGGACAATAAATATTTCTAGTGGCAATGGGTAGAGCACAAAACGCGAAGAACTGATAGCATTTGGGCCAGAAAAGTTTTAGATTAGAGACCCTTCGATCTAGGACGTAGGACTTCCACCGACAAGATGGACAGAGGACCTTGTAAAGATCGCAGAATTATACTGGGTGCAGACCGCTTGCGATCGGTCGCTGAGGAAAACCGTGGGGGAGGCCTATGTTCAGCAGTGGACGTCCTTTGGCTGTTAATGATAATGAGCCGTACATTTGTCTACGATCTCCCTCACAGGTATTGCTAATGTGACCTAAGATGATCATGTACAAATAATAACTCGAATCTACACACTGTTCTTAAATATAGTGTTTGAATGTATGTATAGTACATACAGAATCCTCTCAAATTGCTTTATACTTCCCCTGTAGTATGTAACAATAATCCAGAAACTTCTGTTTCAGCGTTTAATAAGCAATATTGTTCAATAATCAAGTAATAGAACTAATTTATTTACTTTTGCTGGTCCCCGATCGATCATAAGTTGGTCCCTCAGATTAATCAGTAAGTAAAAAACATAATTTTTTGCTGTAGGCATTATTTTGCAAGGCCTATTTACATGAATAAGAATATAATTAATAATTGCTCCACCAAATGGTCTACTACTTAAATGGTCCTTCGAGCTGGATCAAGACTGGTGAAATACTATAACAATCTACGTTTAACTAACTTGAATAAACTCGTACGTAATTACGATTAAGAGCTCACCTAGGTACTTCCTTTAAAGGAAGTACCTAGGTGCTAACTTAGTAAGTAGGTGTATTTTGTTCACCGCTTTCCGATTCAGATACAAAAAGTAAGAAAAAAAAATATTTAAGGGGGGGCTCCCATACATGAAACTAAAACCTAAAATTTTTTTTTTACTCAAACCTATGCGTGTGGGGTGTCTTTGGGGTCTTTTAAAATGATGTTGAGGTTTCTAAAACCATTTTTTCTAAAAGTGTAAGGTTTGAGATATAGACGCTTCCAAAGTGGTAAAATGGGCGTCCCCCCCCATCTAACTTTTGAACTAAGAAAGTGAAAATTTTGAAAAAAAATGTGATGTAGATCTCAACAAAAACTTGCAACGAAAATTGGTTCGAAGGAGATCGAACCAGTAGTTTTTGAGATATTGCACATTTTTATCAACCGCAAATATAACTTTGTCTTTCATACAAACACTATGAAAAACAAAGTTATTTTTGCTGTCGCAATATATTGTGATGTTTTCGTTAAGTGAAAGTAAGTGGACCCTGAATTCAGTTAAGGGTGGCACGGAACACTCAGTGCGCGGGTCCGACACGCACTTAACCGGTTTTTACCTTTAAAATCGGACGAAAAGGTCAAAATAGAGATAACAAAAAAAGTTTGACGTCAATCGTTTTAAAATAGTTTTAACGACCATTATGTGGTTCGCAATTAAGTTCATTTTAATGACAATGAAGAATACAGTTATCGTAAACAGAGGCATAATAATAAGGTAAATGTGGGTAAATAAATGTGTGTAAATGATAATTAAGATTTATTTTTGTACAAAGTAAATAAATATCAGAATGAGTTTCCACCAGTGGATTCTATTGATTCACAGTTTTAGTCTGATCGTATGTGATGTTTTTACTGACACAATGGGTGTAAATACGAGTAAGGTCAACCAGGGCAAATGCAACTAAAAAATCATAAGTTCCAAGTTTGAACAAACGCTGTTCGGTCATACTACATTTGCTTATTTATTTGACCCGTTTACTTCATAACATATACATTTGAGATTATTTTAAACCATTCAAACATTCAAAAAGTCCTATAAATAACTGATAGTGACACAATTTCCTCGAAATGGAAGAAAAAGTTACATTTACCCCTATTCGGGGGTAAATGCATCTAAATACGACTGTTTCTTATGTTTTTATCTTATAAAAACCTAAATATAATATTATTATGAGCTCTAATCTTATTTATAGGATTTTAAACTTTATTACCCTGAAACAATGGCTATTTTTAAGTAAAAGCAGATTGTATTATGTGTGGGGGCTAATGCGACTGTTTGTTGAAGAATTAGTGTGGGAAACGCAAAGAACTAGCACTATCGATATTTTTTACAATACGTATTATTTTTATCGGGGAATACCGGGACTATGGATGTATATAATATTGCTAAATTACCTTACACCAAATCAAATAAATATGTTTAATAATAATAATACTGTTTATTATTTTTCACTTATTATAACTACTAGTACAATCACATAACAACCTTTTAAAGAAACGTTACATATCATATACATACCTGTATATCAACTTTGGTACTTATAGAAAACTAATTGCACAAGTTATTCTAATATTCTAACATTGCACTTTAAATATATTTATCCATGAATATCAAGTTTTAATTTTTATTTTATTTTACTAATTATTTATTGTTCAATCACAGAACTACCTTTTAAATAAAACTTTTATTAACAAGATTATACTATTTACACAGCATCCACTGCTTTTATTAGATTTTCTTGCGTATAGCTATCCACTTTTTTTGCGTTTATAATTGCGCACCATCTGTAATCAAAAACTTACTTTTTGTAGATCTACCGGGGCAAAATGATGTTTCTTATCGTTTTTATTGTTTGATCAAGTATATTAATCGATTTGCTCATAGAAAAAAAATATTTATGGTAATTTAGAGTTTTAATATCATATAGGTAACGTGGTACTATTACTTACTACCTACTAACAACACAACAGTTTCATATTTCTAAACGAAGTAAACAATAACCTTTCACGTACTTATTTATGCCTCAAGGCGTACGCATTGGTGAAAATGACGAATATGAACTTGATCATCGATGAAAACATTCATAATCTCGACACCGTCACATCACTAGTGTAAGCAGTTTCATACAAAAATATATGGGGTTATTGTAACTAACCTTTAAGTTGCAATTACCCCATAGCGAGATTTTTGTGAGGAAAATGTAACTGCATCCATTACATTAGAAAAACTCAATAAAAGCACTGAAAAATATAAACAAAATCACTTACGGTTTATAATTAATCGTATCCAGTCACAAAAACTTGCTCAAATCACTTGAAAACATTTTTTTAACAGCAGCAACAACAACGAGATTTCACGCGCTGCACCTTCAAAATAGCGGTTTTACAAGATGAGCTGTCGATCAAACAGTATTCATCCCAGAAGCGCCATCTACCAAATGTAAGGTCTAATAACCGTTTAGTTATGGAATGCTAGGTGGCGTTGTATTAAAACAGCCTCAATAAATGAGTTTTCATAGGGAGTTGCTATAGCCCCACAGTTGCATTTGCCCTGGTTGACCTTATACCAGTAGAAAGCTACACTTGCCTGGTCTGGCCAATATTAAGCTAAGTACTTGGAATTAAAATCTTAATATTATAAAGCTGAAGAGTTGGTTGTTTGAACGTGTTAATCTCAGAATCTACTGAAGGCCTACTACGAAAAACGAAATCCGTCAATACGATAATCGTTTTGCGGATCCAAAGCATTTCGTAGTAGGGATTCCATACTAAAAACATTTTGGATCCGAAAAACGATAATCGTATTGACGGATTTCGTTTTTCGTATTAGAACTCCTTGTCCGATAAAAAAAATATAATATTATAATTATGATAGCTTATTTACTTATCGGGGAAGGCTATGAGCTATAAAACATCACGTTGCGACGGGAGGGAGGGAGCAAAATAAAAACGCGCCGACGCAGACGCAAGGACCGCTAATAATGGATATCCGAAATTAAAAGCACTTTCAACAATTTAGGTATTTTTTAGATTTTTGTTTTGTTATATCCAGAATAGAAATCCTGTTGCCGATTTTCTTTCAATTAGTACCATCATATTAAATTTCGATCAAGAGTCGAATAAAAGTTAGTAAAAGGGATAAAAAATACTTAAACTAAATAACAGATCTTTGTTTTACTTCCCGCTGGCAAGATTCAACTGAAATCCTGAAGAAATCAAACAAGGCTTTTAGCTGCTTTCTTCGAGAGAGTAAGTGCCTTATTTGTTTTTAGACAAACAAGAAAAATTTAAACTAAGACATGCAACATAAAAAAATAAGACTAGTTGGGTTGGTTTGATCGAAACTTTTAATTGGTACTCGTAGTCGTTAGGTGTAATGTCTGTTGGTTGATTGTGTCTATATTTACACAAAGTTGACTGGAGTTTCAATCTAGCTAATGTGTTGGTGTTAACGTCATATCCGATCAAAACATAATATTTGCCGAAATGGTACACAAATAGCCGCTACAATGTAACGTACACGACACGAGTATGATATGGGTACATTGCACCTTTTTAGGGTTCCATAGCCGAATGGTAAAAAATAAAAAATAACCTTATACTCGTAGTTTCAAGTCTGTCTTTTTTTTGTTAAATTATAAATTGCACCTAAAAATATAATTGTCTTAGGCGGGGAATTGAACCCCATATCAAGTGTACGGATATCCTTTAGCCTAGCACTCCGATAATATTGTAGCTATGACTCTCATAGAAATTACTTTGACAAGGGTGATTTTGGGTGCAACAACAATGATACGAATATGGGTCATCGTGAATATAACAAAGGTAGTGTAAAGTCGTGGGTAAAGCCACTAAATAGATATAAAGCCATAAGTAGGTAATTGTTAAACTGTTGTTAAAATGTTAACTTTGTTGTAACTCGGGAATTGAAAGTTGTCAGACTTAGCAACGAATAATATTGCTTGCACTGTTAAAATATTACAATAAAATCCCTAAGATTATTAGTGTGAAAGTTTGTATGCATGTACAGATTTCAAAGTGACTAAGCCGATTTTGAAGATGTTGGATATAGAGCTTATTTGAATCATGAAGATTGACAAAGTATCCCTAATTAATTATAAATAGTATAATTTAAGTAAAATAATCCTGAATATTCACCACCAATAATCGTCCACCGACAAGATGGACAGACGACCTTGTAAAGATCGCAGGATCGCACTGGATGCAGACCGCTCACAACCGGTAGTTGTGGAAAGCCGTGGGGGAGGCCTATGTTCAGCAATGATGATTGCTAGCAGACTGGACTGCCTATATGTTGGCCGTTCACGTACCATTTCGGGGGGAGTGGTGCAGAACTGGCACACTTTAAATTGTATTTTGAATTTTGTAATGTAATTTATTTGATTTAATTATTTTTAACTAACATAGTTTATAAGATCTACTAACAATCTATGAGTCATTGTTACTTTTAATAAATAAATTATCTATCTATCTATCTATCTAATGGACGTCCTTTGGCTGATAATGATGATGATGATGAATCCTGAAAATCAATCCCCTGATATGGTAATGACAGGAATGAGAGTTTAAAACCGAGTGAAGTAGCAGGCAATCGCTAGAGAAAGGAATACACATACGAAAAAAAATGATTGAAATGAAGTGGTTGATCGATTGCTATACGTGTACCATTCCACAAATATTTGAACAGCGGGTCAGAACAAATACTTGTATCAAATTATCACAATGTTTTATCTTGTCTGTCGCTGTTGTTTCGTGATAAAAATATAATAAATTAAACCAATCTCCAAATGTTTCATGTTATCCTGTGCTATGGTATCCTGTTATGTAGGTAGGTATGCATATATTATCAAATCCGAAAGGCCTTGCCTGGGTAAAAACATTGGACATAACTGAATGTCAATTAAAAGCTAAAGGGCTTAAAAATATATTTAAGCAACACCTTACTAAGTGTATATGTGTATACTCATACGTACCTACACAAACCATAGACACAGAATCATAGATATGATAAACACTACAATTTTTCCATAAAATACCGACCGCAGTCTGAAAATAGTATCGCAAATGTCATTTGGCGAGAAATTGGATTGCGTCCAGAAGAAACTTTTGCTGAATATTCAAAACAACAACAGTTTTAGCGTAATTCAGACCCAGCCCAAGGTTAATGTACACAGTCTAAGCGAGGTTACAGGACTGAATTCTTTAGTAGCCTAATCAATTATTATTTTATGACCCCATAACCTAGAGCTTTACAATCTTGATTCATAGTTAGAAAGAGCTTAGTAAAGAAATAAAACTGACATCATGTCACCATTTCACGATGACTTCCGTTGATTACACCTTAATCATGTTTTATTAATGTGGTCAATATTAATAAAACGTTTTTTTTTTCTTATTTAAAGTTAAAAGTGTCTTAGGCCCGGTTTCGTGATTGACAGTTAACTCAATTAATGGGTCGTTGTTACCAGCGGTTCAATATGCCAGAATGGCTATTTTAATGACCATTCGTTTAGGTATTTTTTCTACGAAGAGAGCGAGTGTTATGTGACATGTGAGTGTCAAAAACATTCGAAAACCAATAAAAATAACCATAAATACAGTTGCGTCAATATACTCTTTAACTCTTTCCAGCCAACAACAATGCTCCCGATCTGGACTTCCGAGTTTCTTCAAGCAGTAGCCCGGATGGACCCGAAGTTCATAGCGCTCCACCTTCAAGAAGTAGGGGGCAAGGCGTACGAGAAATCTATGCAGTACGTGCAAGACTTCGTGCAGAGGTTGCTCGACTGTCCTGAGCTGCGGCTGTTCGATAAGATCAGGATATTCCTGGACGAGGACTTCAGCTCGCCTGAGAAGTTTACGGTAAGAGAATCAGTCTTCTTCAACGTATCATATCCGAAAAAATGCAAACGTTGTGGATTTCCTTTACTCTTGCAGTATTCATCATCATCCTATCAGTCCATAGGTTTCGAAGGTTTTCCGCTTTCGCCCTGATTCCTATCCACTGCAAACGATTTCCAAATTCTCGTCATCATTATAATCAGCCATAGCACATCTACTTCTGAGTACAGTCACATAGATTTCCGCAGAGACCGGTTGCGAGCAGTCTGCATCCAGTGTGATTTACTTATTCATCAACGGCGACACAGTATTTAAAATCTTTATGTAAATTCAGCTAATTTATAGATATCCATAATTTTTCATACAAAATTAGGTTGGCGTCATAAAACTGATCCTGCCATCTTTACAAAGTCGTCTGTTCTTCTTGCTGGACGACATTCTACCCTGCGCTTCTGATAAAATCTCCAAAACTGATCAATTCAGTAGTAAGTACCATCAGAGCTGAAGTTCATAGCGCTCCACCTTCAAGAAGTAGGGGGCAAGGCGTACGAGAAGTCAATGCAGTACGTGCAAGACTTCGTGCAGAGGTAGCTCGACTGTCCCTAGCTGCGGCTGTTCGACAAGATCAGGATATTCCTGGACGAGGACTTCAGTTCGCCTGAGAAGTTTACGGTAAGTGAATCAGTCGTCTTCATCGTAACGAATAAATTGCTATAAGAGTAACAATCGTTCCTATAAACCCTACAATCCGGCAGGATATCTTTATCATCCAACTTAGTTTTTATCTAGTCGGAAACACAGGTAAATATTAACATCATCGCTATAAACTTCTACTACTGGTTTTAATTTTCAAGAATCAAAGCATGCATTTTTCATTTGACAGGCAGAACTTGTAACAATATCGTCGGTATTCTACTATAAGAGCAGATTTCACCGCGAATCACTTGAACTTCGTTTAAAGGCCCATTGAAATAAGACGAGCGAATGCTCATTCTATCCCCACTTCATTAAATTTGTTCGTTACTTCGTTGTTCGCTGAATATTGTAAGAACGCTCGCTCGATACTTTGGTGTAAAACGCTGAAATCGAGCTTCCGTTTAGAACAAAAGAACAAGAAAGAATGTTCTAGTTCTAGCTCTAGTTCTTTGTTCGTTTGGTCTGCTAAACCCACCTTAAGGCTGTCACTACCATATAAGTAGTGGGATCTAAGTTCAAAGTATGTTGCAATGTTTTGTTTTACTCCCTATAAAAGTATTTCATATTTCCAGGCCCTAGGCAACATGTACTTCGCGCACTCGTCGCTGACTGACCTCAAGGTGTGGGACTTCGAGCTGAAGGCGTATGTGGACGCTGCGGGCAAGGAGGTGCACAGCGGCAATATCGAGAAGGTGCCCACCAAGGAGAAGGCCAAGTTCCCGCAGCATTTCTTCCCCGAGGTACTACCAGGGACACCGCCGCCTTGCCAGTTTAAGAGCCATAATTACTTATTTTTTGCCCTCTAGGACGACCAGTTTGACGTCCTAAACTTTAGGGATGATTTACGTAACATGTATCTTATTTGATGGCGGCGTTTACTCGTCATGGCACAGGATCTTCACTGAATATTGTAGCTTTTAATAGAGAAGCCCTAGTGTTGATTAGCAGTCTACATCTGTACTGGCAGAAGGCTGAAGGTATAGTATATCAGGACTGAGTATTAAGAGGCGGAAAACTCCCGATTCTTCCAATGCAAAAGGCAAGAGTGAAACCACAACACTATCAATTCGGAGTATTTTTTTTTAAATTTGATGATAATGGTGTATGTACATCTTACTAAGCAACATGGATTTTTGAATTCAAAAGTTAAACTGTGTCTTCCTTTTCAGTGCAAGTGGTCTCGCAAGGGTTTCCTTCGCACGCGGTGGCTGATCCGCGGCACTGCAGTCGAATTCGTCAACATTCACCTGTTCCACGATGCCAGCAACCTGCTAGCAGCCGAGCCGTACCCGTCTGTTGGTATTATTTTAATATTCAAACTATTATAGGCATTTCGATTCATTAAGACCTCGCCTGCGGGGCGGTGAGGCGCGCGGGGAGGCGAGAGCGGGGTGTGTGAGGGGTGCGGACGGCTTGGATATCTCCGCCCGCGCCCCTCACGCACCGCGCTCTAGCCGAAGTACCAATGAAGCGGTGTACCTATACTCCTTTCGCACTTCCTCTCTCACACATTTATACCGCCATACCCTTCTGTGGCTAATGTGACTTTAAAACCACACGTTCAGACACACACACGTACATGTTAAAAACGTACGGAGAGTACATTTTTATCTCTCTTGCACACACACACACACAAACACACACACACACACACACACACACACACACACACACACACACACACACACACACACACACACACACACACAAACATACACACACACACACACACAAACACACACACACACGCGCACACACACGCGCACACCCACGCGTATCTCACTCTCTCATACCCGCACACTTGTGTCACTACCCCAGCGTATAACACAGGGTTCGATTCCTTGCTTGACACACTTGCTTTTTACAATTTTAAATGTATATTATTAAGTTTGTATAGTGACAAAACACTAAAAAATCATACATCATTGTTAACTAACCCCCTTATTCATAATAATGCAAACAGTCTTATAAACCTGTTATAACTATTACACGGTTTTGTCTTGTTCTTTCTTGGCTGACAGCGCCAAGAAAGATTATTTGACAAAAAGTGTCAAAACAGAGTAATAGCTAAAATAGGTTAATTGACAGTTTTCGTTTTTATGAATAAGGGGTAAGTGATAAATATTACTTAATCCTAAATACCTCTCTTGTTCTAACAGGTGTACTGCAAAAGCCGTCGACGCGCGTTGCGGCATACTCTCCGCCATCTTCATTCCGACGTGAACGCGGCGCCGTACTTCATATTCGGGGACTTCAACTTCAGGACCGATACTGGAGGCGTTGTTAAGGTAAAAAAACGGACTTAAAAGTAAAAATTAACAAATTTGTTTCCCTTAAAAAGAACACTTTAAGGCCCACTTGCGCACGATGATTTAACCCAGGATTACGCTAACCCAGGATTAAATTATCATTCTGTCTCTGTCAGTTTATTTGACGTTGACAGATACAGAATGATGATTAAATCCTGGGTTAGCGTAATCCTGGGTTAAATCATCGTCCGCAAGTGGGCCTAAGGTGGTTATTTTTTTTAAATTACATACACATCATAAGCTTGTACTTACTATAAGAAAGGAAAGATTTCTCTCTGAAGGAAGATCTCACTCAGTGATGTTTTGAAAGTCCCCTCACTAAATAGTAAACACTTGTTATAAGTGACAATATATCGGTGATTACATCTCATGTGATGAAAATAGAAGGACCCTATCGGTGAAGTTCAACTTAGTATTTTTCCGGCTTCAATGCCTAGCAAATTCTCTACATGAATTTAACCTAAATAATCAATTTTCTTTCCCACAGAAAATAACAGAAGATCTGACAGCATACCGGCTGCAAAACGGCGCAAATGCAGAGGTGTCGAAACTACAGTTCCGCGCCGCGGACGACCGCATCGTGCTTACTGTGGGGAAGAAGGAGTTCGCACATACTGATCATCAGAAGATATTTAGGGAGCCTTGGGTAAGTGTGTGTGTTCGTTCACTCATTCATTCATTCATTCATTCATTCATTCTTCGAGACAGACGACTGCGTCGTGCTTACTGTGGGGAAGAAGGAGTTCGCTCATACGGATCATCAGAAGATATTCAGAGAGCCATGGGTGGGTGTGTGTTCGTTCACTCATTCATTCATTAATTCTTCGAGACACGACCGCGTCGTGCTTACTGTGGGGAAGAAGGAGTTCGCTCATACAGATCATCAGAAGATAGTTAGAGAGCCCTGGGTGAGTGTGTGTGTTCGTTCACTCATTCATTCATTCTCCGGACACGGCGGCGGCGTGCTTACTGTGGGGAAGAAAGAGTTCGCTCATACGGATCATCAGAAGATATTTAGAGAGCCATGGGTAAGTGTGTGTTCGTTCACTCATTCATCCATTCGTTCGTTTCGAGCGGCGGACGACTGCATCGTGCTTACACATACGACAGCATAGTGCTTACTGTGGGGAAGAAGGAGTTCGCTCATACTGATCATCAGAAGATATTCAGAGAGCCATGGGTGAGTGCCTGTGTTCGTTCACTCATTCCGTCCTTTTAAGGTCACTTCGGACCCGACTACATCGGATTATTCGGTCAATTAGAAGACATGTATTTAAGTGTGTTTATGTTCGTTCACTCACTCATTCTTCAGTTTAGTTTACTTCAGACCAGACTGCGTCGCATCCATTAAAGATTTTCAGGAAGCCCTGGGTGAGTAAGTCAGTGTTCGTTCGTTCATTCATTCATTAAAACTGAAGATCTAACAGCATGTATCATAAAACGGTGAAGAAACGTCAGTTCCGAGCGGCGGACGACCGCATCGTGCTTACTGTGGGAAAAAAGGAGTTCGCTTATACCAGGGATGCACAGACCGCGGCCCGCGGGCCGCTTGCGGCCCGCCGGTCGAATACTGGTGGCCCGCCGACAGCAAAAATAATACTCTCGTACATTCGAAAAATATTGAATTCTATTCCAGAATAAAACCAAAAAAAATATGTTCGAAAAGTAATTTGAATCTCGCGCGCGCGCTCTTAAGTGCACGAATTCCCGATTGCTCGCGTAGGTAGATACACGAAGCTTCCAGAGTCGGTTTCGAGATTTCTCCAGACAGTTTTCGACTCTATACGCGCGGTATAAAAGCCACGCTAACCGCAGCGACCGATAGTTCGGTTTTAATTTGAGTGAAGTGTCAATAGTTCTAGTGTAGATTTTAACTCGACTAGCCGGTGTCATATATTTTGATCCACATTCAACGTAGATTTCCCGTCAAGTGCCGTGTATAATTGTGTTGTGAAATCGTAAGTAAAACTCTGTTATTAATAAGTGTTTCCCTACCTATTTAAATCAATCTACCTAAATAAAAAAGGATGGGTAATTTAAGTAGGTACTGTAATTGTTTTTAGGTGCTGTGTTAATCCTAGCCAGGATTAGAACGCAACATGGACAAGCCAGGACCTAGTAAAAAACGTAAGGTTAAAGATGAAAATCGGCAGTTTCAAGAAATTTGGACTGAGAAATACTTTTTTGTATGGTCGCATAATAAAGTCGTTTGTTTAATTTGCAAGAATTCTGTTGCGATTGCAAAGGAATATAATGTAAAAAGGCACTATGAAACGCAGCATCCTACTTTTACCAAGTTTACAGGCGAATTAAGAAAGCAAAAAATGTTGTCTTTAAAACGGGAGCTTATTGGTCAGCAAGCTATGTTTACAAAACCCATCCAAGATTCAGAAACAGCTACAGAAGTTAGTTATGAAATTTCTCGAATGATAGCAAAGCGCAGTCGCCCCTTCAATGATGGGGATTTTGTAAAAGAATGCATAGAAATTGCCGCTAAGAAAATGTGTCCAGAAGCAGCAAAAAAGTTTGAGAAAATTCAACTGAATCGTATGACTATCCAAAGACGTATTATGTCTTTGTCAGGTAATATTGCGGAACAATTAAATGAAAAAACTAAGATCATTGAATTTTTTTCATTAGCACTCGACGAATCCACTGATATTACTTCCACAGCTCAACTTCTCATATTCATACGAGGTGTTACTCAAGATTTTGAAGTCTTAGAAGAGTTGTTAGGAATGTGTTCATTGAAAGGTCAAACCAGAGGAGTTGATATACTCAATGTACTTTTGGATGAGTGTTCAAAAACTGATTTGGACTTATCAAAATTATCGGGAGTTGCCACTGACGGTGCTCCTTCGATGATTGGTGTCAATTCTGGGCTAGTTACTTTGCTGAAAAAGCATATGCAAGAAAAAAACATAAACGCTGAAGATCTCATGCAGTTTCACTGCATTATACACCAAGAAGCCCTCTGTTCTAAAAAAATTGAATTTCAAAATGTCATGAAAGTGGTAGTTTCGACTGTAAATTTCATAAAATCACGAGGACTCAATCACAGGCAATTCAAACAATTCCTTGATGACATCGAAAGCGAATATGGAGATTTACTGTATTATACAGAAGTAAGGTGGCTAAGTCGTGGATTGACCCTGGAACGATTTCTAAATTTAATAGAAGAAATTGGAATATTTCTGGCGGAAAAGCAAAAGGATGTCCCGGAACTTAAAAATCCTGATTGGTTGTGTGATTTGGCTTTTTTAGTTGACATTACAAATCATTTGAATGTCTTGAACACACGGCTTCAAGGCAAAAATCAACTGATATCCCAGCTCTACGCTCACGTATCATCCTTTCAATGCAAGCTGACACTTTTCAGATCGCAATTGAATTCTGGAAATTACAATCATTTTCCGAATTATAAGAAAATGGCTGAAAAATTCAACAAAACTGCGATTAATTTCAGTTATGTAGAAAAGCTAGATATTTTGATTCAATCTTTTCAAGAAAGATTTTCGGAGTTTAAAAAAGTGAAACCTCTGTTGGACATATTCAGCAATCCTTTCACGATTTCAGTTGAAAATGCGCCAGAGTCAATGCAGTTAGAAATTATCGACATTCAAAACGACCAAGATTTACACAACAAATTCAACGAAGGAGACTTGCTGAACTTTTACCGCTGCATTGATAAAAATACGTACAAAGAGTTGCGCATAAACGCTCTGAAATGTGCCAGCTTATTTGGTTCTACCTATATATGTGAACAAACCTTTTCAATACTAAATAATAATAAAACAAAAAATCGAAACCGCCTTGCAAATGAAAGTTTGGAAGCAGTTTTACGTGTTGCTACAAGTAAATTTGAGCCAAATATAAAAAAGATTGTAAGCACTATGCAGTGCCACGCTTCAAATTAATAAATTCTTTTTCAATTTTAATACATAATTATCAATTCTTTATTGTCTTTAATTACCTATACTTCTGGCGGCCCGCCATCAGTTCATAATTTGCCCGAGTGGCCCCTAGTCTTAATAAGTCTGTGCATCCCTGGCTTATACAGATCATCAGAAGAAATTCAGATAGCCATGGGTAAGTGTCTGTGTTCGTTCACTCATTCATGCATTCATTCGTTTCGAGCGCGATACGACCGCTTCGTGCTTACTAAAGAGAAGAAAGAGTTCGCTCATACGGATCATCTCAAGATATTCAGGGAGCCAAGGGTGAATTTATGTGTTCACTCATTCGTTCATTCTTCCGCGGTGTTCTCACTGCCGTGAACAAGGAGATTGTGCATTCAGATTTCAGACTATCTTTGTTAGTTCATTTATTAATTTGTCAATTAATAATTCTTATCAGAACAAGCTACAGAAATAATACAGTCGCCATCATAATTTGAACTGTAATCCAAGGTTTTAAAATCTTTTTCCAGCTGCAACGCTTTGACAGAGAGCTGGAAGCGCTGCGTCCGCACCTATACGAGTTTCCAGTCAAGTTTCCACCGACATACCCCTTCGAAGAGGACATCCATCTGCCCACACATTATATGAAAACCAGGTATGGGGAGATACAATTTTACGTAACCTCTCTTATGAGGTCTTAACTTAAAATCAAAGCTTAAAATCCATAGCATTGTGATCGAGTTAATTCAAATTCAAATATTTTATTTCAAAACAAAATTCCATATAAATTGTTAGTAAAATAGTTATATATTATAGTTAGGTTCAATTTTAGTTTTATAAAAGCATTTTGATAATTTCAGAATAAAAATGAAATGAAATAATCATTCATAATGTCAAAATACAAAAACATGTCCAAAACAATTTCAATTTTAAATCACTTTGTGAGTGCCTATTTCTTAGAGCCGATCAAAAGGGCTGTCCAATGACTAGTAATAGGACACTCGCTTAGTGTAAGATATTTTTAACCTTTTGAGCATTGTAATACATTTGATTCTACCTCAGCAGATGTCTATCGTGCCAATATCTGACTATCTTCAGTCATATAAATTGCACTTGTAAAAAGACAACTGTGAACCTGTGACAGACGAGGAATTGAACCCCGTGTCTTACGCAATCGGGGCGTATGCCTACACTACTCGGCCACCGTCACATTAACAGGCCTGTTGAATTTTGCAAGCGCTTCTTAACGCGTAGGCTGCGTGACATCATCGATGTTGTGAGATTGCTCTGACAATATCTGAAGGAAAATATTTTTACAAATAGTTTATTTTTGTTTTTATAGTGTTTTGTCACCATACAAACTTAATAATATAAATTGCACTTTTAAAAAGACAACTGTGAACCTGTGACAGACGAGGAATTGAACCCCGTGTCTTACGCAATCCGGGCGTATGCCTATACCACTCGGTCACAGGTTCACAGTTGTCTTTTTACAAGTGCAATTTATGTTATTAAATTTGTATGGTGACAAAACACTATAAAAACAAAAACAAACTATACCTTCAGTCAAACCTCACACTTGGTTCCATTATAACGTAGTCTAAATTTATTAATAGATGTCCATCGTGGTGCGACCGCATCCTGCTCTCCCAGTCGGCGCGGCTTCTAGTGCAACAACAAGATACAGGGCGTCCGGGGGAGAACAGACATTTGCACACTTCCAGGTGATTTCATTAATTACTCTTAGAACTATAAATTGCACTTGTAAAAAGACAACTGTGAACCTGTGACAGACGAGGAATTGAACCCCGTGTCTTACGCAATCCGAGCGTATGCCTATACCACTCGGCCACCGTCACACTAACAAGCCTGTTGAATTTTTGCAAGTGCTTTTTAACGCGGGCTGCGTGACATCATCAATGTTGCAAGATTGCTCTCACAATATCCGAAGGAAATTTATATTATTAAGTTTGTATGGTGACAAAACACTATAAAACAAAAATAAACTACTCTTAGTATCTCAAAACTGCCCATGCATCATCGCTTACTACCGAAATTTATTACCTATTTATACTAGACTAGCGGTCCCAGCGAACTACATTTCGCCCCCAGCCCCCTCCCGCCCTGACCCCGTTTTATGGGAATTTTCTTTGTTATAAACCTCACGGACCCCGAGACCTTTCCAGCGAATGCAAAACCGTGGAAATCGGTTCGTGCGTTCTGGAGTTATAGCGTAAGGAAGGAAAACCCGACTTATTTTTATATAGTAGATAACTGTTATAGGTAGACCGCTTCATAGGATAGGAGACCTCGCCTGCGGGGCGCGGGCGGTGTGGATACCCCGCCCGCACCCCTCACGCACCGCGCTCAATGCGAAAGTCATGTAACTAAAATGTAAAGTAATAGGTCGATCGAGAAAGAGATGGATGGACTGTGTGAGATATGAGTGTGAAAGGAGTGGGTGATTCAGTGACGAGTGATAGAATAGTGTGGAAGCGAAAAACATACTGCGCTGACCCCTGATAAACTGGGAACAGGGCAAGAGAATGATGATAATGATATTATAACTCACTCGCTTTGTCAATTTGTTGTAATGTCTTCATATTAATCGTAATAATCATCGGCTAAATGAAAAAAAAATACAATATGTAAAACATTTTTGATAATAGGAAATCGGTAGCCGAATCGACGGATAGCAGCGGCAGAGTGTCATCTTCAGATAGCAGCCCTGCAAGATCTGGGTCCCCAGTCAGACATAATCACCAAGTAAGTAACAATTAAATAGGTATTTGCCTGTAGAAATAAAATATGTTTTGCGTTTGGGTAATTTATATGCCAACAAATTGAAATATTTTTTTTATTTCTAAAAATAAGTCCATATTTTATATTTTATAAAGTAATGTTTCTCAATCTATGTTTATTATGATACAATAAACGCCAATCAAGAAGTGTGACGTCACGTTTCTCTGGGTGCGTTCCATTTGAAGACCGCTACGCCCGCGAATGCCGTATCGTTTCACTTAGTCCTCAAGCGGCGCCGAAGTGGGCTATCGCTATCGGTCGTCGTGGCCGGCAAGTGGAACGCACCCTCAGTCAAGCATGTCAAAGTGTTTTGTCTCCTCTACAGACTCTGCTTTCCAGTAAACAAATTAAAAATAAACCACTCTCCTAAGTCACGCTGGATTTCTACGGGTTTGAGGAAAAGCTGTCGAATGAAGAAAATATTACGTTATAAATACTATAAAAGTAAATCAAAAACCGATAAACATAAATATTTAAGCTACAATAAACTTCTAAAAAAATGCACAAATTGCTCAAAACGCATTTCAAATGAAAAAATTATATCAAACAGCAAAAATATCTGCAGAGCTACATGGGAGGTTATTAAATATGAAACAGGTGGTGCACGCACTAGAAACTGTTTAAACAAAGTAGTTAGTGAAGGCAGAGAAATCACGGACCCTACAGAAATTGCCACGACATTTAATAATTATTTCATTTATAATACTGACCAAACGAATAAAAATCTAGAAAATACATCCAAAAACTATTTGCAACACTCAATTTTTCTACAACCAGTTGATGTAACCGACGTTAAAAAGATAATAGGGGCTCTCAATAACACAAAATCGGAAGGTTATGATCACGTGTGTACCCAGGTAGTTAAAGGCTGCAGGGATGAAATTGGCCCAGTGTTAACTTTTTTAATCAATTTGTCGCTGGAATCAGGGACTTTCCCTAATACGTTAAAGACCTCAGTGTTAAAGCCTCTACACAAAAAAGGGAATAAATCGGAAATCAACAATTACCGTCCAATAGCTTTAATTCCAATATTTTCCAAAATATTTGAAAAAGTAATGCATGAAAAATTGACCTCCTTTTTTAAAAAATACAACATAATAAATCGGAACCAACATGGTTTTCAAAAACGTAAATCTACAGTGCATGCGGCTTTTAACTTAGTTGATGAAATCTTACTAAGTGTTAACCAACTTAATTATACCACTGCAATGTATCTTGATATGACAAAAGCATTTGACCTCGTCTCACACCAACTCTTGCTAAGTAAACTTGAGCGCTACGGGATTAGAGGACCCGCTCTAGGCTGGCTACAGTCATATCTAGAGAATAGACAGCAGTGTGTTGAGATTATACAGGTTGATGAAAGCGGATCAGATGTGGTGTACAGATCTGGTTTTCGAAAAAATAACCTTGGGGTGCCGAAGGGTAGTATCCTCGGTCCATTGCTGTTTTTAGTTTACATTAACGACTTGCCAGATATACTTGATCATAAGACGACGCTATTTGCTGATGATGTTTCGATAATTGTTACGACAAATAAAAAATATAGTTTAGAACAACATAAAAATGACATCAAGATGACTCTTATTAAAATAATTGAATGGCTTGACAAAAATAACCTACAAATAAATTTAAGTAAAACTAGCATACAAAACTTTAATAATTTTAAAAATCATTCAATATACATTGACTTAAATAACGAAATATTACATAATGAAAACAAAGTGACTTTCTTAGGTTTAATCATGAATTCTAAATTAGATTGGAAAGAACAGATAGAAAAAGTATGCGATAAGGTAAATAGGTTTGCATTTGCACTTTACAAGCTTACAAAAGTTGCAAATAAAAGGACTGCTGTCACTGCGTACTTTGCATATGTGGAGTCGGTATTGAGATATGGGCTCATTATCTGGGGAAATGGTACTAATATAGGAAAAGTTTTTATTGCCCAGAAAAGATGTGTGCGCGCCTTATGTGGCATACCGTCGGACATATCGTGCCTGCCCTATTTTAGAAGCCTAAATATACTGCCATTACCTTGTTTGTATATTCTCGAAATAGCAAAATTTGTCAAACAAAATTATCACCTATTTCTACAGCTGAATCAAACTACAGACAGAAATCTTAGAAACCGAAACCGACTTATACTTGACACAGTACCTAAAACAAAGCGTTTCTTAAACAATTGTTCTGCTATGGGCACGGCTATTTATAATAAAATTCCAGAACATATTAAACAACTGCCAACCCCAAAGTTTAACAAAACTTTGCGTAGATGGCTTTTGGAGAAAACCTTTTATTCGGTAAAAGACTTTATGAAAAACAAAAATTAAACTCTTTTAGCAATAATAATCGATACATATTAATCTGACATTAAGTATTTGTTTTTAAGGTTGTATAATAAAACGTATTAATAATGTTTTCACTAATGTATTTAAAAATGTATTTAATAATGTTTTTCATATTAATGTTTTCATTTGCATGCTATTTTATATGGCTAAATAGGTGCACTATGTTCTGTACATTTTACCATCAACATTTATTGTAACCACCCTATTTAAGAGCAAATAAAGAATTTGAATTTGAATTTGAATTTACAGTGTGACACGGATCTTCTGGCCAACGGTGACAGTCAAAACTAATGCTGTCAAATTAAAAAATGCGGTTGCCAGATCGAGTGTAGCGAAATCTCCCCAATCTTACAAGATATTTTCCGATTTTCCCTTTTGTTTTATTATCGTACGTGTTCTGTGTAAACTATTAATATAATTGTTTTTAAGTACCGTAGAGCTAAACACCTAATCAATGGTTTTTATTATTAATGCAATTGTTTTGTGCCGAAAATCGGTGGAACATACGTGATATGCATCTTATTGTAGAAAATGCCTTCAACGATATTTCCATCCAAGAAATCTTTTCTTGACTTTGGCATGGATGGGTAAAAAAAGACCCTAATAAATAGACTCCCTGAATCAAGGGAGATTTTCCTGCTCTGGCTATCTTATTGAATGCTAGCGCCCCCCTGTCAATGTCATCTGTTGGCCAGAAGATCCTTGTCGCACTGTACTTTACTTGAACAAAGTTCATATTGAACTATAACCAAACCTTGATTTGATACCATATTAATTATCCATGTTAATTTTTAAGTTCATACGGAGTCATATCCCATTATGATCAAGCTAGCTTTATCTTATTTTATATCTAAAAACAGGCTTTTAAACTGTATTTTCTATTTTCAGTCTAGTCCCGGTAAAACTTTAGAGAAGAAAAGTAGCGTGGCTGATTTAGACGCGCTATGTGTTCCCGGTATAGCCGTCAGCAGGAAGAGTATTGCTGACCCGACTAGCGTGCAGCAAGCTATTAATGCAAGGTAAAAATGTGTAGTTTTACTATCAAATGCAAAAACAATTCGATTCGCAATTTCAATCAACCAATGATTAGAATTGTATCGTGTACTGTACGTGTACACTTGAAAATAATTAATTGAATGTTATTCATTTCATTAAATCACTCGTATTTAATTTTATCGAATTTTCAAAAGCTTTTTAGGGAAAACTCAGTGTTGCGTCACAATACCTCAACATTAGGCCCACATGCGCATGATTATTTAACCCAGGGTTACGCAAATCCTGGATTAAATTTTATTTCTGTTTCTGTCAACGTCAAATAAACTGACAGAGATAGAAATGATCTATTCTATAATTAGCGTAATTGTGGATTAAATCATGCAAGGGCCTAATAATGTTAGGCCCATTTGCGCACGATTATTTAACCCAGGATTACGCTAATCGTGAATTAAATCATCATTCTGTCTTTGTCAGTTTATTTGACGTTGACAAAGACAGAATGACGATTTAATCTTGGGTCATCATGCGCAAGTGGGCCTTAGAGATTTAATTTGTGATTAATGTGCCATATTATGGCTTCAATTCTTTTGGACCAGAATAAAGTTACTAAGACTAACAAAATCATATTGTTCTCAGAGTATCCGAATCAGAGGGTTCTCCTAATCGTCGCAAACTCGTTCGGAACCAATCGGAAGGATCTCCGAAACCATGTGGAACACTCTCCTGCGAGTTGAGGCGTCTGGTGGACGCGCCGGCGAGGAAGCGACACGAGTATGGAGTGATAGGCGCTGCTGCTTGTATGGGAGACCATAAGGTAACCATAACAAAGTACCTATTTTCCATTTCCATTACTTAATCCAGCTATCAATATACAACGTGTTCCTTTTGATATCCCATGACTATATGGGCTTAGGGTATATTTTAATTATCTATGGGGTAGACCTAGAAAGAGGTGGAGTGACGATCTGTCCAGCTTTGCGAGAGATTGTGAGTCGTTGGCCGCTGACAGAGACAATGGAAAAAATTTGGGGAGACCTTTGCCCGGCAATGGGATGATGTAGGTTAGATAAAATAAAATAAAATATGTATCACTCGAAAACTATCAAAAATTGCGGAACATACACAGGGCTGATCAGTAGCTAGGGATGCTCTAAGACTTTTGCTTGACACTATTTTTGGGACACCCTGTATAAGTAATTTAGACTCTTCTCTACAACACGTGTGTGTGTTCTATGTAATATTTACATAAAACGAAATACTGTTATTCTTTTGTTCCAGCCGATCTACCTCCGCGTAACCCTGCAATCGGACCGAGGTACACTAGGCTGTTGCGACTGCAAGCTCCCCTGCGTCCTCTGCGCGCCCCCCCGCCCCCTCTCCCGCCGCCCCACCGACCCCTCCCTCCCCCCGCTCCCCCACTCCAGCCACCACTCCCTTTACAAAAATCGTACCGGCTCCTTAAATGATATCTTTAGGATACCTCACGTAGAAATCACTAAAGCCGACTATTCCAGTTTCGATGGCATTTTTGTGAACGATGTCGATAGTAGCCTACTAACTGTTAGGCAGTGCCTCGACCCGTACACACCGGAGAGTATAGACTCGCATACACCAAATATAGACGCGTCTTCATCGGACGAGATAGCAGAAATCGTTTATGTAGAGCCGAAAACTAAATTGAACAGAGATAGGAGCGTGTCCCCGACTCAATTGAAGAGTAGATTGGATGCGTTGATCAGTGACGGCGTGGTGGAGAGTGGTAGGAAACTGAGTGCTGTGTCTGAGAGGAGTAAGAGAGGGTGGGAGTGCCTTGTGTGGGAGTGCTGCGGGCTGTGCCGGAGGAAGGGGACCAGCTCAAACAAGACTATTAGATGACACTATCATCGGATCCTAGTTTTGAACCAGATTTTGCTGATAACTTTAAATAGTCAATTTTCATTTTGAATTGATTAGGGCGTCGACTTTTAATACGATATCAAAACATTAAATACCTGTACAGTGACGACTAAAATGAGCAGTTCCAAAAATGACCGCTTGGGCAGCGCCACTGCCTCTGAAGACTTGACAAACTGACAATGATAGTTTACCTATTACGAGCAGTTCCAAAAATGACAGCTTGGGCAGCGCCACTGCCTTTGGAGACCTGTCAAACAGTTTGACATCTCAAGATTAGGCCAAAAACATCTATTTTAGTTAGATTATAATTTCAAGATGACTGTAATTGATTTACTTACCGATAAAGGTAATAGTGATCAAATCTATATTGAAACCGTATTTATTTTGAATCGATTAGGGCATTGATATTTTTTTTACCGATTATGTCGATATTAAAACATTAAATACAACGACGACAAATACGAGCAGTTCCTAAAATAACGGTGACGCGATTGCAACTTCGTTTAATAACGCGATAACGTTATCTAAACTAAAGGATAGTGTTTTTATAGCCGTCTTTTAACTGACGTATCTATAAAATTATTAGGCAATGACACTGAAACGAATTGTATAACACAACCTACGATGAAAATTTATTACTAAAAAGTATGTATCTTTTATTATCATGATATTCATTTTCAATCGAATGAGCTATGGAAACAATTAATACCGATTAATCGATTATCAATTTACTATATATATATATAGTAAACAGCATCAATTGATGATAATGACTGGATGAATTGCTGGCTATCGATTATCTTATCGATATAAATATTAGTGACCAAATCGATGACAAAAACATTATGTATGCTTTGTGCTGCGAGCTGTGCCGATAAGACTATTAGGTGACGACATATAATTTCGAAATCGATTATTAGATACAGTAAAACCAATCAAATTGACATTAAAGACAATGATAAAATATGTTTATCTGTGAGATAATATTTGAACAGTATATTAATTGGCCTATTGGTTAAGATAATACATAATAGATTGACACAAAAGCTACCTTGGCATGTAGTGATAATACTGATTGATTAGTACTAAATGGTAGGTTAAAAAAATTGGTTGCCTGTAAAGTCGGTATACGGGCGAAAGTTTTACGTGACAACGACTTTTGATGTCTGTCTCTCTCGCTCTTAGGCGGGCTAACCATGCCCGAGTGGAAGGGACGCGTGCCTCTCACTCGCTCTCATTGTGAGCGCATAACGTGAAAAAATATTGTATGTATCTATCGGGACTTTCTTTTTTAATGACTTTATGATAAAGGTCTAAGCCCCTATTTTTGAATCACTCGCTTGGATATGGTGTGTGATTTTCGTTCGAAAACACATAAAAAATCAACGGAAATCACTCAAAATCTAGACGTGAGTACTCACAAAATTGAGCAATGATTTTTCAAATCCTTTTTATGCAAATTACAACTGGTTTTCATTCCAAAATTCGACTTTAAACATTGAATATCACACGCCATCTTGACGCGAGTGATTCAAAAATAGAGCTCTAGGCCCTCTACACCGTACAATACCATGACCGTGCTAGGAGCGTATCAGACTTTGCCCACTGAACTGGTCTACAGCGTTCTGTCTCACTGTTATATAGAGCGAGTGCGTGTTTTGCCGGTGGCGACACGCTCCGTGCATGACACGCGACGGTGTTGGACGGTGACGGAACGGTCTAGTGGGAACAGTGTCATAGTTTTCAATACATTTTTTTGCAGAAACCTCAATTGTAATTTGAGAAACAATACGAACTTTTCGTCCTTAACTTTTGTGTGACATTTAGTTCATATAAAATGAAGTTCGTGATTTTTGTGCAAACTTACTCATATAATTACTTCCTTCTATCCATAAATTTCTACACATCATTGTCCTAAACCTATCCTTAACTCCTTGGCGGGGAGTGCTGACGCTTTACACGTAGTAGCTTTACGTAGATAGATGTAGTTTTGTAACGCCTTTGCTGTAGAAATTTTAAAAAATAACTAGTGCATTCCTTTGTTTTAGCAGTGTTGTGTTTTTTGTGTGTACTATCGAGGACACGGCTGCATTACCAGTTTAAAACCCAAAATCGCTTGCACCTTTTAGTGTCGTGTGTGCACGCGATTTTTGTTTGAAAGTGCGCATCCACCAAAACCATCAAACCAATTTCAATTATATATCTAAAGTTGCAAAGTTCATTTTCAGTTAAGATTTTTGGTTGGTAAATGCGCTTGGTATGATTTTTGTACAGTTGTTTTTATTTAACCTCTACTTTGACTCAAAGTTTAGTGCACGTCAAGCTACCGCAAAATGTTATGGTTTCTCAATTATTTTTCATCTTAGTGTCTGACATAATAAAGTTCAATTTCAAGTTCCATTTGTGGTAGGTTGATGTTATCTGTACAGTCACATTCCGTACTCAGAGTACCAACATATGATCAAAAGATAGGCCTTTAACTGTCTTCTTTAGTAAAAAAAAGACTAGAGCAGTTACTATCAAGTGGTTAACGAATATTTGACGAACTTGAACTAGAAACAGCCACTTGACTTGTAACGTCATGGTGCTATTGGTGTAAACTACCAAGTCCATGCTATTTTTAAAATTACGTATTACAGTGCGACAAGGATCTTCTGGCCAACGGATGACATTGACAGGGCATTCAAAAATGTAGCCAGAGCAAGAAAATCTACCCTGATTCAGGGAGTTTAGGAAGCTGTTTAACGAATATTTTTACCCAAACATGGCGATTTCTTGAATGAAAATGTCGTTGAAGGCATTTTCTATCATAAGAGGCATATCATGTATGTTCTACCGTTTTAGACGCGAAATAATTGTATTAACAATAAAAACTATTGAAAATTAAAACTTTATTTAAGGAGTTTATCTCTACGGTATTTAAAAACATAAATATTATTAGTTTTCACAGAACACGTACGAAAATAAAACAATAGGGCAATTCTAAAAATCTCTTGTAAGATTGGGGAGATTTCGCTACACTCGGTCTGGCAACTGGATTTTTGAATTTGACAGCGTTAGTTCCGACTGTCACCGTTGGCCAGAAGATCCATGTCGCACTGTACCTGTTTATGTTTACTGATATAATCTGTAATCCTAAGAAATGTTATAGTCAAATCTTTAGATTAAAAATATACCACGACCCTCAAAATGAAAAATTTTGATAGTTACCAAATATCATGCTTAAACTAGTTATTACTATGATTTTGCACGAGTGTTGTTTTGATTAGTTTGAGCGCATGTTTTGTTTTAAACACTTTTTCTGTTTATTTGAGTTTTAATTTAATATAACACTCATATTGGTTTAGCATTGATATAACCGCGTATATTTATAATTTTATCATCCTTATTGAAAAAAAAAAACACTCTATTTGTATTGTAAATATATTCGCATTTTAATAAAGTTTTAAGTTGTACGTATTATAGTTCAAACTCAAAATATCAAAAATGGCGCAAATTTCTGAGACTTCCATAGTATGGAAGTGTTTTTGTTCTGATTTTATACTTACTAAAAAAATAGCACCAAATACACTTTGATATATTAATTACTGAGTAAACTTACTTTACATTCTGTGCTTAGAACAATATGAAATATTATATATATTTTAAATATATTAAATATTATATATTTTAAGAACAATATTATAATATAATACCAAATGCTTAATACATTTATCTAGTCTAGTTCTGCTCAAGCGGATTGAAAGCATTACTTATTAATTTTGTTAATATAATAATAAAAAAATCATCATTTTTCTAATATCTGAAATGTTAGACATTTCTTATGGTGATGTTTATAGCATTATTTTAGGTGGTTATACTTTTGTAAATGAATTATTCGTTAACTAAGATTTTTGGTGCAATTCGGAGCGAATAACGTAAAGAAAGAAATAAATTCTCAATGAATGTTTTTAAAAAGGTTTCACTACCACGATTTAATGTACATCTAGCGCCATCTCTTGTTAGTGTAAAAGAAACGTCTTTTACTTTACATCAAATCATACTGAAAGAAGGAAGAGCTAACCACCATAACCTACCCATGTTATTTTAAGCGCTTCAAAGTAGGTAATATCTGTAAATTGATAGGATATAATCTTTTTTTTGCAATTTATAGGCACGCTTTAACTTCCAAAGTTAATTTTTATTTATTCCTAAAGTCACTATAAAGACTGGAAACTAGTGTAGAACTAATTTTAGGCTTGTTATACTTATTTTAATGCAATAATGAAGTTTGTGGATATAACAAGTGTATGGATTACATTTTTTTTTTTTTTTTTGGAGTTCTGGTTTGGAATGTTCTTAACACGTTCCGGGACAGTGCCCGCCTACAGGCGTGAAAACAATAAAACATCTATTGTGTCTGGAGTAGTGTCCCGGAACGTGTTAACGTAACATATAAATATATCTTATGATATGAAAAGCTATTCACAATAACATTGTCCATATAAAATGTTTTTTACTTTGCATTTGTGTATGTGAGAATCTCATGCACTTAGGTCTTATAGCACGATAACGATGTAGCTTAACTCTGGGTTAAGTCATCATTTTGTTGTATTCCGTTTATTTTATTCGATGTTGACAAAGACAGAAAGATGCATTGACTTTTTAACTCTTATTAAGTTAACCCTGAGTTGTGCAAGTCCCAACTTAAATCCAATTATGTGTATGTTTTTAAATATTTTCAATCAACTTCTGTAATGTGCTGCAATTCCTATTTAATATACATTCCGCACAAAGTTTTGTTTGTTATATATTATGTCTAATATTCTTACATTAATTATTTTTCAATTCAATAAAACGTTGGCTCATGAAGTAACAGCTGACGATACTAACATTTTGTTTAGAAATATTTTTAACAATGAAAAAAAATTGAGAATTTATGAGTTTTTTTGAATAAATCAAATAATTTCTTTTATTTATTTTGCTGTACAATTGGTTCGGTAGTTTTCAGGCGTTATTATACCAATAGCGTTTTATTTATTATTTAATGATACGGCGTAGGCGTTATTATACCATAAGCGTTTTATTTATTATTCAATTTATTATTTAAAGATCTTTACCATCTTAGTTTTTTATTAATCTGATTTGCAAATGTCTTAGTAATAAATTTTAATGTAGCCTATTACTCTTGAATTCAAAAACCTCGACACTCCATCAGTACCTAATTACTTTTCAAAATATATCTTTGCTATATTTTGTATTATTGACGAATCATACTCCAGTGGTGGAAGTCTCGACCAGTTTTACATGTCGAACACCAGATGGCGCTCGACTTAAACTGATTGTTTTGAGTTTAAGAGTAAGGCTGTCAATTTAACCGCTTTGTGAGTTTTGTTTGTGACTGTTTGTAGATGAGTTGTGTAGTGTGCAGTATTTGGCTTTTGCTTGTAAGTATAATTCCGTTTTATTTTTCACCTTATATCTTTACGAACCCCTATTGCACATTGTATTGTGTTGCTGTAGGTAGATGAAGTTTTAGTAACATGGCTTTAATCACTCGTCTTAAATAAATATAAATGAAGAAAAATCATGTCATAAAAACAAAATCCGGTAATGCCTCAATGATCGATTTAAGTAAGATTTTTTTAAAGACATATAACGAATTCACAGAAAATGTTTTTGGCAGTATTCAGCCGTCAATTATAATTTAATTATACTTCAATTATATTAATATGTATAATATTTGGCGACTGCTTAAAACCACAATATGTATATATTAGTGAACCAATCTGTATATTATGGCTTTTTCTTTTAATATAAAAAATACAACTGTCAAGTAAGCTAATATATACATTTTTCAGGTAATTTCCGCCAAGAATTCCACTCTGAAACATCGCCAAAACACGCCAAAACTGAAGAAACGGAAAATCTACCGGAGACTGTCGCAGATTCGCCAAATTCACGGTACATACACTTTAATTTAGATAGTCCTAATAATATATTCAAAGAAACTGATATATAATTTTCTAATTGTATTGTGCGTGTAACGTAAATCTCAAACCATGGCAACTACAGTAATTTCAATGCAACTTGTTGCGCAAGTAGATTTAATAAAAAATGTTTAAACATCCTAAATGAATTGAATAATCAATTTTTTTGGAGAAGGTAAACAGTCTTCTTTCAGCTATAGGTTTCAACATGTTCTGTATCGAAATGTTTATAAACCTACTTTATACCTGCAAAAAAAATTTAAAAAAAAGTTTAGTATTATCATTATTGGTTGTTGGGCCGTATTGTTGCCAGCTCGATCAGTTATGATCTATAGTTAGAAAAAGTATAAATACATATTTCAAAAAATATATTTATTTAATAACAGAGTGCATAAACATACATAGTCACAAATATATTTTCATCTAACTGTATTTAGTCACATTTGGACAATATCGGCTCCCAAACTGCATATCGTTAAATAAATAGTTCATTCTGTCTTTAGTGTGGATGTTGCTTAAATAAATCAGAATAATCTTAACTCTTATAAATCGTATCGTACCATGGTAAAAATACTTCGACAAATCTTAGTATTCACTTAGGAGTCACGTAGGGACATTCCAATAAACATTACTTTTTAAGTAAAATCTATAATAATTATGCGTCTGCCTTAACTTAGGTCATCTTTTCGCAAAATGATTTTACTCGTTATTAACACGTCTGATATTTATGTATATATTTTATACATATTATGTTTAATTATATATTTATATTTTATTATTATGTAATTAAATTAATAACATTAATTTGTATATTCGAACTTACATTGTCTTCCTTTAGTAGCTATACTTTAAAAAATCATTTTATGAAATATTATAATTAGTATTGCATTTTTGTATCTACTATAGACATGTCAGTCCACAATATTTGCTTTATTTGTCAAAGGTTTATTGTGTCACTGTCTTCGAATATAAAATTTTATCAAATATAGTCTTCACTCCCGCTTTGAATGTACGAGTACGTGTATTATAAAAAAAATACAGGTGTTGCTATTTTCTGTCCATCATACAGGTATTTCCTTCGTATAAAAATGATAATCTTTTATTGGCCACTGCCAAAGCGTATATTGCGAGGCCACAAACACAAATTATTTTATGTTAGACAGGGAAGCATAAATAACTTAACACAGGGTAATATAATTTGCCATTATTATAATGACATAAAACTAGAATAATAATATAATCGTATTCGTTACTAATGCTTAGTATAGGTAAATAAATACACTTGGCTTGTTCAAATTAAAATGTTCAGTTTTTATTCGTTCAAGTAATTTAACAAGAGTTTGAGGAGAGGTATTATTAATACATAATACTAAATAAATGTTTAACCATAAATGCTAATCAATCCTGACTACTACTATAATTTAAGGCTCCAATACGCTATAAATGCGAAAAAATAAAAGCCCGCTTAAATACATTTTAGAGCTTACAAGTAATTGAAACACACACTATTATAATTAGCCAAGTGTGCTATATTAAATAATTTAGGTTTATACAGATTATTTACTTTTGCAAATAATTATTAAATTGACTTATTATTCAAATATATTTCGGTTATTATTACCTTGATAGTAAAACTTAAGCATAATAATGTATTCATCCATATTTTTAGATAGTAATTAATTGTTACATTTTAATAATAAACTGTGTCACTTTATTAGTTTACTATAAATTGGTGTCTATAGTTAAATATTCCATAGTGATTATCTAAAATAAAATATAGTCGTGAAATATACAAATTAGAGATGGGCCGAGTACTCGGTTAATACTCGGTACTTGGCGTACTCGGCAGGTTTTTTGATACTCGTACTCGGCCGAGTAACTCGGTTTTAATGCCGAGTATACTCGGTTTAAGAAAAGCAATATAAATTCAAATAGATATCATCTAAACGACTGGGGAAATCTTTCATAACCTCAATTATGATAATAAATGAGTAGAGACAAAATGAGGAAAATGTTAATAAAAATAATAATATGTAAAATTTTAAGTTAGATTGTGTTGTGGTGATGCAAAGCTCTTTGCACGTTCTAGTAACAGACAATTCCTTTATTCTTCGTAGACTTTACCAGCTTCATAGAAACACTCTTGCTAAGCGTGCCAGTTCTGAATACCATGTTCGGGGCCGTGCCCACCACTCGAAAGGACTCTTGTCTTTTGCTAGCAAATTTTCTTTGAAATAGCGACCATATTAAGTAAATAAAATGTAAATCAGTCATTGGTCTTTATTTATTGTTATTATCATGTTGTGGATTTTGTATCTAAAAAAAAAGTAATGGTACTTTTAGGATCATCGCGCTCTAGTGGCTTGATGAAAGCTTATTCTGCGCGAACCTGGTTTGTACTTGTTTACACACCCGAAACAGAAATTTTATTGAACCGAGTTACTCGGCCGAGTACTCGGTTGGAAAAAAAATGAACCGAGTAATACTCGGTACTCGGAACTCGGCAAAAGTGCTACTCGGCGCATCTCTAATACAAATGATAATTCATGTATACATCAAATTTGACTAAACGACTATTCTTGGTAGCGTTAATTCTCAAGAAGCTGTAGCTTCTTTAGCTTCTGACATGTATGTAATGATTAGTAAGACCACTTTACTGTTCCGTTTAAAAAGTATAAGTTAATCATTACTTTCAGAACTCAATTTATTTGTATGACTATATTTACATATATTATAATGTGTGTTCCTCGCCACACTGTCTAGGACGCAAACTTGCCCCTTGACGGGTGGCACAAAAATACTCAATAATTTAGAGGTATGCACTTTTAAAAGTATTAAATGCATTAATTAATTTGTGTAATATTTTGTACTTATATTCTTCTAAAATTATAACTGTTCTAATTCTTGTTGCGGTCCATTTCTATGGATAAAAGAAATCAAAAGATATTAAATTCAATGAAGATTATTTTTTATTGAATAAATACTAACAAAACATGACAAAAAGTACCTGCAAAATTTACTTGTTTGAAAACAAATCGGTAATTCATATTATTATCAGTTTTAATTTTATATAATTAAAAAAAATAACCAAATAGTAGTCATAATATTATTATAGTTACTCTTATTTACTAAGAAATTAAAATGTAGTTAAGCAAGTGTACGTGTAATATTAAGTTCATCAACATATTTTTCATAACACAAAACACCAAATAATCGAGGGAATTTTAAAATAATTAAAATTAATCTATATCCAGACAATATGAGTAAAATAGAAAAATATTTAGGACGTGTTTGTAGCATTGCAGTGAATTAAATTAAACAAAGTTAATAGATTCTCATTTAATTGGGATATAGTATAAATATATTAATATTGACACGCCCTAAATGAATTCACAAAATAACATTATTTTTTTTTCAATTATTCAGTTCAGATATCGTTTAGATGTAAGTGTGAGCAACACTGCACATTTAATTAAAATCCTAATATTACATTCCAATATATATTGTGTTAATATCTAGTAAATAATAAAATATCATAATGAGATATACATTTATAGACAGCTATACATTACAATTATATGCGGGTACTTACATATTATATTGAAAATTTTAGTGTCTTTTAGAGTGTGTTGTATTTGTAATTTGATATCGTCGAAATTTTATAGATGTTGAATAAAAAAAGCTGTTTCTAGCTTTAATCTATATCAGTGTTATTATCGTCTTAGCTCTTACTACTTATCCTATTATAGCTGGGTAAACTTAACTTTGCAGAATATAGCATTCTTCCATGTAGCTAAATAAATATTTATCTAATAGTTTTGCAGTCTCATTGTCGCTTTATCTGCTGCAAAGTTTGTATGTAGGATTCCTGGGAGATTATGACGCAGTTTCTCAATAATTTCTAAAGAATTTTGAAGGCTCAATCTTAGAACTTATGCCACACTAATATATCTTATGATTGGCCTCTTAGGGTTAGGCCCGTTACAGTGCTTGACCAATAGTCGGTGCGCACGTTCAGTCGCACTTGTCATTGGTACTACTACCTCGTGCGGCGAGGCAAGAGCAGGGTGCGTCAGGGTTGCGGGCGCCCGAACGATGCTATATCTTCGCCGCCCACACCCCTCTCGCACCTCGTTCTCGCCTCCCCCTGCGCCCCTGTACCCCGCAGGCGAGGTCGCAATGTCGCGGTCACCTATCCCCATTTACTAAGGGCTTAAAAGTACTAAGATTAGGGCCAGAGTGTGACCGACGATCGGTCAAAAGGACTGGAACCGGCCTTAGATAGTTAGTCCTATCTAAGATGGATTAGATAAGGTGGCAATGAGTGCAGACATAGTCATTGTTTCAAATCAGTCTAACTTGTTAAGATTTATGCCTTAATCATATGGACCGTTTAGTCGGGTGTAACTCTACTCGCTACGTGTGATCAAGGTGAAATGACTGTAAGAACTTAATCAAACGTCCTTATATTACTATAAAACTATTACTAATGTATTGTTCATCTGTAAACTAGCTATTAGCTAGAACTAGTCAATTGTTTATGGTCGTATACCCATCACGTATTGGTGATTTAGAGAGTCAGCATACAAAATATCCTACAATATTATTAGGTGCCAAATATCGATAAAGACAGTTTTCCAAAAAATAAATAAGCGTATACCTATGGTTATGGTGCCAAACCCAAAGAAACCAATTGTATTTCAAATACGTGCGTACGTAAGTTCTACATTTTCCGAGCTATTGACTGGTAGAGAATGCGCTAAGTCCACTTATATAAAATGTATTAGAAATCTTTTTTTTATAATAACACACACTATAACGTAGGAATTTATAATTATAATAGAAATTATAATTATAATAGAAATTATAATTTCATTCTATATTCTATTCTATAATTATATTATAAGTATAAATTCTATTATTGCAAAACTACACATAACTTTTGTCCTGATTGCCATTATCAAGTTAAATAAAGTAGTTTATGAAATAAATCCCATATTGCTACCTGATGGGTATACAACCAGCCAAATATATTATCTAATCTAGAATACTATTTCTTAAAATCATATCTCGCCAGTCCAACAAATATTGTTTAATAAAATAATCGTATGACTTGTATTACCGTAGTGTCCTAGAAAATGTCTTTAATTACAACCTTAATATACGTGTAATATTTATTAATCTCTCATCGGTCATGTCTTCTGCCGTTTCACCGAATTAATGAGAGTGAAGGCACAGAGAGTGAACTTGTGTATTGCGCACAACAATACACAAGTATCTCTCTCCGTTCAGACGGGCCACCATTACCGAAAATCGGTAGGATATTGTTATTTAAAGTATTAAATTGAATTTTATTAATAAAGTATTAATTGATTGAGGTGCTCGTAGCGCAGTGGTGGCAGCGCTTTGGTAGTAATACCGAAGTTAAGCAACTTACGGCGCGGTCGGTGTTTGGATGGGTGACCATTCCGACCATATAAGTGACGTATATCACGAGCATCTCCGTGCTTCGGAAGGCACGTTAAGCAGTTGGTCCCGGCTAATATCGATTGGTATTAGTCGTTAACCCTAGTCAGAGGCCCTAGGGCGGCTTGATAAAATCTGACAGCAAGGTTGATCGCTTGCCTTGCAAACACCCCTCCGCCAATCCGCACTGAGCCCGCGTGGTGGAGTATGGAGTATGGCTCATACTACCTCACATTTGAGGTAAGGCCTTTGCCCAGCAGTGGAATGCTTACAGGCTAACTTTACTTTTACTTTTTTAAAGTATTTAATGAAATTCATGCGATTATTTTATTATCATGTCATATTTACTCTGTGTGTTACTTAGTTAGTAGTTACTACAAATCTATAATACTCTTAGATGAGCAATTTCAAGTTTAATTGTTGTCTTCTATCTCTAGTCATTTTATGTGTCTTGTGATCGGTGTGATAATATTAAATATTACCAAATATATTCGTCTGTTTTATTTTTTAATGTTAAAACGTATAGAACGTCACATACATAAGTAACATACGTTAAACAACATATAAGTACCTATTTTATTAATATTATCGTTATACCGCTTTATAGTGTGTAATTAAAATATGTTCATGAGTTCAAAGCTAATTTGCTAATCTGTAGGATTACTCATAACTTTATAACTCTACATTTCTATAGTACCTACTTTTATTTATGACAAGCGAACCTAGTATTAAAGTAAAATTTCAAAAAAATCTTGGACATGTAGGTTCCGCTATAACTTAAATTAATTACACAGTAAGTAGGTACACAGTGTAATACCAGTTCGTATAGCGTATAAAGAGGTACAACACCCAAAGATTCCCAACTCATTCATAATAAGCTTTAGCATTGGAGACCCTTCGACCACAGGCGCAGCGTAGGACGTCCACCGACAAGATGGACAGACGACCTTGTGAAGATCGCAGGATCACACAGGATGCGGACCGCTTCTGATCGGTCGATGTGGAAAACTTCGGGGAAGGCCCACACACAATGTTCAGCAGTGGACGTCCTTTGGCTGATGATGATGATGGTTGGAACTCATTAATAACCTTGATTAAAGCTAGTCGTCACCACAACAACACAAGGAACTAACGCAATCATCGTCACAACAACCGTCGTCGCAACAGCAGCCATCATCACAGCAACCATCACATTCACAGCACTCGTCACAGTCTCCATAGGCTTCGCCAGAACAGCAGTTGTTCCAACAGGACTCGTCGCTGCAACATCCTTCACAGCAGCTATGCCAACAGCCCTCTTTAGAGCAATCTTCACTACAGTCCCCGTAAAAAAGCACGCAACTGTGGAACAGCTTCGTGAACTCCGCTAATATCTCCCTCCATACCGATAAATTAATTTCTGGAGTCCTTTCATGAGCCTCACTTTCTTCAGCCTTTTTGTCACCATCTGCCTCTTTATTTTCATCTGACTTGCTGTTCTCTGCTTCATTCTTTTCTGTTTTAGTTTTCGGTTGTTCGTCTATTACTTTTTCGCTTTTAACAGAATTCACGTCCTCCATCTTTGCATTGCCAAGTTGTTGACTAGAAAATGTCCGTAGGCGTTAAGTCCGCCAATTGTACAACTCACGATTCGATTTATATTTCAATTACAGCACATTAGTTAACTGTTCAAGGACCTTACAATAAATGAAATGTGTGTTAGATAACGTTGCTGTTCTCATTAATAATTAGCTGACGGCTATATCGTCACGGTTGCATACCGTAGCTATGATAAAACGGGCCCCGTAACCATTGTATTCCCCAAACTGTTTATCTGACCGGTATTTCCTTTCATGAGATTAAAAAAGAAAAAAACAGTAACTTACTAAATAATAAACATGCGTAAATATTTAATTCATCCATCGATACACTTACGGCCTGTTTCACAATGTCTAAATAAGTTCACATTAGCGTTATCTATCCACTGCTTCCTGCTTTATACGAATGTTGTTCCTTAATCCATATACGAATTATTCTTTGGTTATAACTTATTTGTCGATGGTGAAACAGGCCCTAAACAGTTAAGTTTCTTGTCAAGGGGGTTAATTTGATCTAGTGAGTAGTTACCATTCTTATCAACATTATCAGCCAGTTTCTATTATTACGGGGTGGAATTTGTTATTTAGGTGATGGAATAACCGGTATTTTTAAAAGACGCACCATTTTATTAACCTGAATTATTGAAGATTGGATTTAAAATATTAAAACCTATTGGTAAATGGGATTAGGAATGGAGTTGGTAGGCGATTTTGACGTAATGAATGATTTTACTAAAATATAAATTGTAAACATTTATTGATTGATAATTTTACTATGCTATACATTACATCGTAAATAAACTTAGGTATGTAGATTTACATAGTAAACGTAAATGGAAGTAATGGAAAAACAAAATCGGTCCCGGTAGGTACCTTATTATTATTTATATTTCATAAATTCGTATAGAGCTTGCACAAAATTAATATCGAAAGATATCTTTCAAAACATAAATTACTATAGCCTTGAGAATCTTAGTATACTATAAATTGCCAATAGTAAGTACATTATGTACGACTTATAGCACCGTAACATTGTAAACACTGTTAATACATTATAATCTCGCGAGTGATTATATTTTGATTTATTTATTTAAAGACTTAATTGCACAAATTTAGTGTACAAAGATGGACTTCATGCTAAAAGCATTCATATAGAGAGATATTTATATAAATGTATATAAATAGTAGAAAAGTAGTTAAAAAGTACTATAAAAGGATAGCCAAAGCCAATCAATATTTGAGCCAAGTTTTCACAAGTCTTTAAACTTAATAATAACTAGGTACTGAGTATACCTTAAAATAATGGTATGTATATTCAATAGTGTTCCTATGACTACATTATTAGACTTATATTTTTATTTATTCATAATACATTCATAATTTCTTTTAAAAAATCACATCCATTTAATTATTATCATTTCCACTTTTTTTAATTATTACATAACAAAACAATACTATTTTAACTTTAAAGGATTTGAATCACAGGATGCATTCTCCGGTCAGCTTTATACAAAATTGACCGGAATCGGGCAGCGTTTCTATTGACCAGACCGCAGAAAGCATCCAGTGTGTTGCATTAAAGTAAATGCAATAATATTGCACTAAAAATAAATCAACTATTGAATTATTTCATAACTCTGCTATACACAAATTTTAATATCTAACTTATCTTATTGTTACTATCATCCCTGATCTTTACAATACCAGTCTTACTCGTATAAAGGAGTCACATATTATGGCCAGCACTTTTAAAGTATTAGAACAACTTTGTCTTTTTGTAAAACATCATTTCAAATAAGATACATTTTCATATTTTCAGATGCAGTTTACTAAGTGTTCGAAACTTTCCATGTTTTTTTTTAATGATTCCAGTAACCAAAAACATTGAAACAGAGTATGCAACCAGAGACACCCAGAAGGCAATGCATGCAATCTTCAAAATGCCTGCAATCTTCACCACAGCAATAACAATAGCCACTATTAGCGCTGTTGCAACACTCAGGGCAATCACAAATGCACATGAAACACTTCATCAGGCATATCTCTGTGCACAAACCGCACTTAACAAAGAAATTAGATAAAGTGCGGCACAAACAATATGATGCCAATGGATCATCATCAGCAATGAAACAGCAACAGTCAGCTGGGTTTGTAGGAAAATCATCATCTAATTCTTTTTCATCTGGCTTTTCATCTGTAGCAATTGTAATGAGAGGCTTCAGAGGGATTGGGTCACCGTTTTCTTCGCAAACTTCCCTAACATCCTTCCTTGGAATCGCAAGGAGTCTGGGCGATGCTTCGAAAGTTGGCTGAGAAGTTATCACTCTCTCCTCAGACATTTTGATTTAGAAATTAACTTTTTGCCAATTGAACACTTCTCAAAGTCAAAATGTCAGGTGCACATATATGCTTTCTTCACTGTTCCTATTACAAAGTGTAATGCGAATGCGCGGGATAATCTATTTTTAGATTTCAAATTGCCTGTCCAAATTGTATTGATTTACAGCCCACATATTGTACCTACTTATGTAAATTATTTACTTCAGGCGGCAGAAATGTTGCTTAGATATGGTTCTACGGATTCATACAGAATAAAAATAGTAAAATTACTCCTTCAAGCTAAGGTGTTGGAATAAACAATTTGGTATTGTTTCTGTAAGTACATAAACGTAGTTTGATTACACGCAACAGGTTGATAGCAGAATAATACGTATTTTACACAAGGTTATGAATTGAATGCATCACTTTATGAGTTGAGACAATAAATTAAAGCGAATTATTTACTTATTACTTAAGTTTAAACAGTCCAATCGATCTAAAATACTGCTTATTTATTTTCGAAAGTTTTATCAATTTTGTCAGGGACGTGCGTGCGTGATTGACAGTGACATGACATTGACTGACAGTAAGTTTGACAATTGACATTTTAAGCCCTTGACAAGGCAGCATGGTCCTAAGACCTTAGCCTGTGTGCCTGAAGGAACGAAATACAAAAAAAAAACAAATTAAAGCCAAGGAATAAATTATTATTCAGCAATTAGTTAGTTATATCAGTAAATACTCCTCTACTCCAGCGTTCGTATTATTATTGTAAGGATACACATCATGACATGACTCCTACTATGACTGTACCTCCTTTTCATACTTACTATACTACTTATCTTACACATTTTTCGTGGCAATAATCAAATTCAAATTCAAATTCAAATTCAAAATGTTTATTTGCATATAAATAGGGTACAATACATGGTCATAATATAACAAATAGAGCTTTGACCTATTCAGCCATATGTAATAGCATGCAAATGTTTAAATACTTATTACTAGTCATAATATTTTAAAAGATTTAATTTTATTTTATATAACTAATTAATAAAAAAAGAAATTCAGTATGTCAATTAATACAATTATTGTTTGTCATTAAAAAACTCCCTGACAGTATAATAAGCCTTATTCACCAACCACATAAACAGTTTATTTTTAAATTTATTAAGCGGCAATGATTTCATGTCCGTAGGAAGTTTGTTAAATACCTTTATAGCCATTGAATAACAGCCCTTGTTAGAGGTTGCCTTCTTATGTAATGGAAGAACCAATTTATCTCTGTATCTTGTATTGAATTTTACAACTTCGCTATTTTTCGTAAAGAAATGTGAGTGCTTTTTGACAAACATACATAACTCAAATATATAGATGCTTGGCAATGTTAAAATTTTAAGTTTTGGAAACAGTTCTCTACAAGAAAATAATGGGCCAACTCCGCAGATCGCCCTTACACATTTTTTTTGTGCGATAAATGCCTTGTTAACTGCAGAGCCGCTTCCCCAGAGTATGACACCGTATCTTAAAACGGAAGCTACATAGCCATGATAGGCGAGTAGAGCAGATTTTTGTGATGATGTCCTAGTCAATCTGCGTAGTGCAGCAGTCAGCATCATAGTCTCGTCTAAGTATCCAGTAATGTTTGGTGTGATTTTGTTTTTTATTTGCGAATTTTATTGTTAAAGTTTGACCCGTGTTATGGTCAGATAACCCTAATTCATGTGTTTCACCAATGGCTTCTTGATCATTGCTTATTATGTGTATCTTAACATGGCAATCAGTCAAAACAACTGCAGTCACAATCTCCGCAATCACAATCCCCACAGTCACAATCTCCGCAATCACAATCCCCACAGTCACAACAATCGCCATCCCCACAGTCACAATCACAGCAGCCCCCATCCCCATTATTCTGGTCCCCACTGCTAGTACAACAGCCGTCTTGGTCCTCACAGCAACTGGCACAACACCGCCCCAGCCAGCGACAGAATAAAAAGTTTAGAAACACGTCATCATCGTCTGCTACGTAGCAGCAAAATCCGTCGTTGCAGTCATTTCTTCGCCTTCTTTGTTCTTGTTTTGCCTCAGCTTCTTCGGGACTGACCTCTAATTTGTCGTTATCATGTTCATGGGCCTTCATAACGTCGTTTATTGTTTCATTATTCCAGCTAGGCTGGGTAGTCACCACATCTTCACTCATTTTTTCTTTGAGAAATGCAGAATAGTGTGCTTAATGATTATTCCAATTAGGAAATATTCTATTTTTAACTCACAGTATGGACTGTACAGTCATCATGTCATCAACAACAAATAATCCCAGTTGGTTGGTAAGTATATATCGATGTTGTATTATGTTACTTCGCAACAATCTCACAAAACACAAACACTATTTTATTGCTTATCAACACTCAATAAATAGTATTACTCATTATTTATCAGTGCTTTGTATTTTAATATATTATTATCAAAATGAATAATGCCGAATGTATCTTTCTTGATCTTAACGATTACACTATATTACTCTGAACCGGTAATGATAATGACCCAGAAATACCGGTTATCAAGATACGTAAGATTACGCGCTATTAAAATTAAAGTCACACAAAAGACATCCACGCGTTGCGGACCAACGCCAACTGATGCAATACAATAATTATGCATAAAACATGCACGCATGGACAGTACGAGCCATGTGCGTAGGCGCAAAGGGGCGGAGTCAAGAGAAGTCAGTTGGACTAAATAATGCAAACAAAACAAATCAGAGGAATACCGGACCGATTATGTGCAAAGGAATTGAGTTAATAATTCGACATTCGACTCGACAAGCTAAGATGGCCTTTTATAACTCAGCGTAGTCAGCGTAAATAAACGATGTGAAAGTTTTGATTTATTTGTTTCTTTTTATATAAAAATAATATCTTGAGAATTACGAATTATACTTAATAATAAGTATAGACAACCTACCATTTCGTCCCCTTTACTGTCGAGACTGTGGGCTGTTGGGGGTCGGAGGCCAAGAAATTCATTGCTGAGGTGGGTCGTCGCTTGAGGGTAACGTCCAATGATCCTCGTGCGGGATCATTTCTTATCCAGAAGTTGGCTCTGGCCATCCAGCGGGGTAATGCGGCGAGTGTGATGGGTACTTTTCCCCCTGGCACACTCCAAGGTTGACACTGTGTTGTTTAGTTTTATTTTTTAAATTATTGTAATCAGTCAGGTATCAAACGAATGCCGAGAGTCGCATAACAATGGAATTTTTATTGTGTCTCGTTTACACATACTTGACGAGTTAATGTTAAAATTAGGAGAGTTATAGTTATATTATAGTTAAACCAATGTTGTACTTAATCATTATTCATTAAATTAACTTTCTATTTTTGTTATAATAAGTATTTCTTACAGATGCTCAGTTGGAATTCAAAACGAAATATTTCGAGACGCGATTTCCTGTTACAAAACCGTTCAGTAAACCAGTACTCATCAACTTCGACACACGGAGGAAAGGCTGGTAGTAAGTATACATATAGGGTCCAGTTTTTTTTTCATACATAGAATTGGGGTTGGATAAGGACAGAAATAACATTGCATTCATATAGGTATTTAACTTTTTTTATTACAATCTAAAAATCATTTATGTTTCTAGGCACGCTACATAAGTAATCACTGTTTGGAAGGATTTTACAAAATGAGTTGTATGACATTTTTATTATACAAATGTATTCTAACTTCTAAAACTGGATTTATATGGAAAATAAATATTTTACTTTAGTAAATTTTACTGCTAACCATCCCTTTACTTTCTTAAAAACGTTCTTCTATTTATGAAATATAAAAATAAAGCTAAATAAATAATTATTACCTATTATTTCATTTATAACCAAATGCGGAGATAATGATTCGTATTTCATACAAAAAGCACTTTGCCTTAAAATAAGTCATGAAAAAATTTACACAACACAACGATATTATTATTGCCTATTTATTTAAATACTGTACTAATATTCTTGAATTGTAGACAAAGATATTTACCATCAAGAAAATCAAGTAGCAACATAGAATACAAGTTAACTTTTTTAAACGTACCTAATACATAATTATTGCCAATACTTTAAGGTAAAAAATCTGGTTCAAATGAGCCCATTGTTGTAGCATAGGTAAGCAATTTACAAGTTAATTACAGAAAAAATTGCTCAAAGTTGGATGATCAATTCCCAGTTTAAACACTTTTGGCCAAATGTTTTTTTTTTGTATTTTTCTATTTATTTCAAGAATATCAAAGAACATAGTTATTGTGATAATGTTTTACTGCACTTGTATTTTTCAATAAAGTCACCAGAAAAAAATCTAAATTGGAGACCCTTCGATCAAAGGCGCAGCGTAGGACGTCCACCGAAAATACGGACACATGATTTTGTAAAGATCGCAGGATCACCAGACCACTTGCTAGCGGTCGCTGTGGACAACTGTGAGGGACGCCAATGATCAGCAGTGGACGTCCTTTGGCTGATAATGATGAAGAGTTCCCAGATTCTATTTAAAATTCCTCAAGCTGACTTAGAATCTGGTAGAATCTTTTTAACAATTCAAAGACAATAAATGGGTATAAGAGAATCCGTACTCTAACGTTTTAACTACATAATAAAATCTAAAAAAATACATTCTTTTAAAAATATGGAAAAGAATAATTGCATCTCGACTATGCATTGCATATGGACGTAAATACAAAGATCGTTATACTTATTCTTGTTAATGGTAGATTCATTGAGAAAACCTGACATCGATTGATATACAGGTAAAAAAATGCATTACGTATGATACGCAAAGCAAAGTGCATGAAAGAAAATACATTATTTAATTAATACAATAAAGTAATTTGAAATGCATAATATGTTGTTGACTTTAATAAAAATAACCTGTACCACCTTTATAAGTTCTAGTCCGTTCCGTCACCGACCAACAACGTCGCGTGTCATGCACGGAGCGTGTGAGCACCGGGATATGCTCTCGCTTCATGTAAAGGTGAGACAGAACGCTGTAGATCCGTTCAGTGGGCATAGTGGAGTGTATTGTGTCGCTTTTCGTGTCTAATAGCACGGTCATGATATGATACGGTATACCTTTATCGTGATATTTTCAATTAAAAGTCTACTTTTGTCAATTACTTGTTAAAAAGCGTTTTATTTCAAAGTTTACTTAAAATTTTGCAACAAAACAAGCAAACGAAATACATTTCTGTACCCACAAAACCCGATCCAATGAATATAGCCATCCCTTTACTCATACCAGGCTGTGTATGCGTTTGACAGGGATGGCTATATTCATTGGATCGGGTTGTGGTCCTGAGTAAGGCTGCTGAGCTGATATTACGTACGTTTGTATTTAAAATGTGCTTATTACATAAAATTGCGTTACACACAATCCCCCTTATTAATAATAACTCAAACGGTCTTTTAAACCTATTTTAGCTATTACACTGTTTTGTCTCATTCTTTCTTGGCGCTGTCATCATTACACAGAAAGTGACAAAACAGTGTAATAGCTAAATAGGTTTAAAAGACAATTTGATTCAGGGAGAATCTCTATACCTTCTCGGATAAGTCTTGTTGCAGTCTTAAGGCAAAGCCGTTGTCTTATGAAAACTAAATGCAGCGAAACGATGCGATGTGATACTATAATGGACATCTATGGTACTACGTCATTTCAACAATATTTTAATTACTAATAAATAATAGTCCCCCTAGCCGATTTCGACTACGGTGGCCAGTCACAACGACTAACCGACTGCGCGGGACATATTATAGTGCACAAGTGTGTGCGCAAACACAGGTGCACTCTCTATCCCTTTCACTCTCATAGCCCGATGGGAAAGCAATCTGACACGACCGGAGAGAGATCAGTCGCAGGACCAACGGCTTTACGTGCTTTTCGAGGCACGGGAGTGAAAAAACGCCAACTTCAAACACCGGGCTTCCCTGAGAATTTCTGAACAGAAAAACCCAGATTTTTGGCCCGACCCGGGAATCGAACCTGAGACCTCTGGCGCAGCCGTCGCTTTAAGATGCGACCTTCTAACCGCTGCGCCACTCAAGCAGTTATTTTTAATTACTACCCGGTTATCGTAAGAATGGACTTCGTCATGCATGACACCACGCCCCTCACACTTCCCCGGTCACCCACCCGCATTTTTCCGTCTCATGTCAATACAGGGGGTGTATTGCGATCCAACTTTATCCGTTCAGTTTCCAGGCAGTTCAATTCCCACTCATTATAAACAAATGTTATGAATATAATAATACTACAATGGTGTGAATATTAATATTTATGTTGTTATATTATAAAAATATTATCAATATAATGCGCAATTGCAATACGAATTGCTAATTTGACATTAAAGCAGAGCTGCTTAACTTTTTCACGCTTTCCCTTGCGACACCGTGCAGTGACAGGTCCATTATTATGACAACCGGGTAGTACCTATGTATGTATTGACAAAAAAACTTTATTGTCATACTCGATTGTCAAACTATCGATACATAGACAACACTATCATCGAACGCATCGCATCGCATCGCACGCATGAGTCGATGTGTGTGTATGGTCGAAGTAAGCGCTTGATAACTATACAGCGCTGTCGATTGCTGCTGACCTTTCATGTAGAAATTAACGCCTATGCTATTGTTTGTATGTAACAAAACACTATAGAAACAAAAATAAAATGATAGTTACATACATAAGATTTGATATTTGAATTCACAAACACGCAACTCGAAAGTTGTCATGCGTATAGTCGACGCCTTAGCAATTGAGTCGTGAGTCTGTAATGTCAATAGAGATAGCGATATGCAGCGCGCTGCTTTATCGGTAAGTGCAAGTGAGAAAGACATGATAATGACACGACTCAGTTTTTAACACAACGACTATATTATACAACTTTTATGGTCCATAATCTAGTATCTGCTATTCTTTTAAGCGCATATTATTGGATTTGCTAAAGGTCAGCACTCGTCAGCGCTGCTGAGGGCTATCAAGCGCTAACTTCGGCTATACACACAACGAATAAGGCAGTTGCGGCTCGGTGCGTCTACCGTCATTCCTTCGGCGCCGTAGGAGGGGTGTCTTCCGCTTTCCGTTTGCTGCCCGCCTAAAAATAAATAAAAATCTATTTTATTTTATTTAATAAGGTACATCAACAGTATAAAATACACAGCACTTACATAGATTAAGACACAGTTTAGTTCTAGTACATTACACTAATTAAAGACATACACAGCATTCGCCATAACATAAAAACAGTGAAAGGGGTGTCGCAATACAAAAAAAAAAAGGTCTAACAATAAAAATTATCTAATAAGTAAAATCTAGGATAAGACATGACATACAGTTGCTTCACTTAGGCCCAGTTGCGTGATATACAGTTAACTCAAATTATGGTTGAATTTTGTTTCCAGTGGTTAAATATTTATGATTGTGCGCGTTTTGAAGAAAAAAAAACCTTGACCAATGGTCATTAAAATAGCCATTCTGACATTTAGTTAAGGTAAACGATAAACACATAAAATATAATATATGTAATTTTGTATGGACGATTTTGTCTGCAATAAAAGGATTTTATTTTACTTATTTATAAAAATTGATAATTAAATTGCACTTGTAAAAAATAACTGTGTGAGACAAGGAATCGAACCCTGTCTTAAACTATCCGGGCGCATGCCTATACCACTCGGCTACCAACACATTGGCAAGCCTGTTGAATTTTGCAAGTGATTTCTTTAACGCGTAGGCTGCGTGATCAATTTTGCGAGATTGCTTTGAATATCCGAAGGATATTTACCAAATAATGGAATTGCCAATGTATCGGTGGCCGAGTGGTATAGGCATGCGCCCGGATAGCGTAAGACACAAGGTTCGAATCCTTGACAGACACAGTTGCTTTTTACAAGTGCAATTTGTATTATTATGTTTGTATAGTGACAAAATACTATTAAAAAAAATATAATTACATAAATCACATTGAGTCAACTTCACTCAACTCCGATATTGTGGACAAAGAAACGTAAAATAAGACTAAACACATTTATTTTCTTACCTGCTGCGCCTTATTTTTATCAGGCTTGTACTTCTCCCATTTCTTATGGTTCAAAGTGTCGAAATCCTCGCAGTACTGGGCTATATCCCTCAAATACGTGGACAAGTGAAGCAGTTCTCTATCTCTGTCCCTGTTGAGATGGGCCTGTCTGAAAGGACGTATCTTCAGACCGCTCTTTGGATTCATTATGAAGTTGCGACGGATGTCGTCGAACATTATCGTGTTTTTTGAACTGTATTGGGGGTACTTGCCCCATATAACTCCTAATGGTTTCACCTGGAAAAATAGTAATAATAAGTTTAGTTGAGAATAGATTAATAAAGATAGATTTAAGAAAGAAGCCAAATTATCAAAAACTGATAAATTTAAAAGTAGTTGTTATTCCTGTTGTGTTTTGATAGGTAAAGGAAGTTATAGTAAACTTAGTTGGATATTCTGTTGATGAACACATTTTTTATAATATTATATTATCATACTAGCAGTCCCAGCGAACTTCGTTTCGCCCCCAGCCCCGTCCCGCCCCGGCCCCGTTTTATGGGAATTTTCTTTGCTATAAACCTCACGGAGCCCGAGCCTTTTCCAACGAATGCAAAACCGTGGAAATCGGTTGGTGCGTTCTGGAGTTATAGCGTCAGGAAGGAAAACCCGACTTATTTTTATATAGTAGATAATTTCCATATACGCTTTCACACTTATCCAAATCCGATTTCGGTCAAAGATTTGATTCAAATACGAATACGAACTGTATTTGGATTAGTGCGATAACGCCCTTATAGTTTTAGTCTTTTTTGATATTAAAAAAAAATATAGCTAATTCAATTAAATTATTGTATACTCACATCAATAGTCCCATATTTAGCCGTATGCACTGTGATCATCGCCAAATAGTCAAGATAGAACATAATCTTATAATCCTGGTGCGTGGAAACACCAAGTAACCTCATCTTCTCCTCTATCCACTTCATGCCCGTTGCAGACCAGATCACTATGTCATAGTCCTCGTATGCAGACGTGAGGAATTCGTGTAGAAAAGGCCTCATTAGTTCATAACCTGCAAAGTTTAAAATAAAAATATTGATAAGTTGAAATGTCACATCTATTGCCAGGAACGGTGATTAGTTAGGAGCTAGAAGTAAGCTTTCTGCAACGCAGTTTAAAAAACCGGGGCTTCCCGCCATTAAATGCCCTCTCAAAAGCCACTCCTGATATGCTATTCTTTAGCCTTCCAGTACGGATGTTGCTGTTACCCAACACCAGGGCACAGGATTGTTCCTGAATATTGTAGCTTTTAATAAACAAGGCCATCCCACTTCCCCACTATATTCTGGTAATCCTGCCACTGTTTGGGTAAACAATACACAACAGTTGATTTTATGTTAAAGATTAGAAATTATGTGTGAGATATTGCGAGTTGTTTACTATAGTAATATTAAACACTTGCTTCCTCTACGGCAATAAAACGTGGTACTGCAACCGCGCATACTTATCTCTCTTTCACACTCACAGGCCTTATACTGTTGCACTGTACAGTGCACAGTTATCGATACGCGCGTGCACGGACGGTTTACTCCTTAGTGCGTTAATGATTTATGGTCACAGAGGAGTGTTTGCGAAAAACTGATGGCCGTTGGGGCAGAACATTTCTTGATTGGAGACCCTTCGACCAAAGGCGCAGCGTAGGATGTCCACCGACAAGATGGACAGACGACCTTGTAAAGATCGCAGGATCACACTGGATGCAGACCGCTTGTGATCGGTCTATGTAGAAAACTTTGGGGAAGGTTATGTGCAGCAGTGGACGTCCGTTGGCTGATAATGATGATGAGTGTTTAATACTAATATAATATAGTTATTAGCAAGTAGTTAAAATACTATATTATTATTAGTAACAGATTAAGAAACTTTAAATAAAGGTGTCTTACCAGTTTCAGCTACTGATCTATGATCAAATAAAGTATAATCTATGTCTAGCACCAACAGTTTCTTTCCTGGTCGAGGCTCATTAAGCATATTTATCTTGTAATCGCGAACCCTTTTGTTAATTTTAGCTAAATATATCTGGAAAAGAAAGACAAAATACATTTAGTACAAAACATTTAAACAGCAAAACAATTAGCTGCAATCAGTGAGTTGATTTTACAACATATAGAGGAGCTATGATGCCAAGCATAAAATATGTTGCAGCTTGATGACATACTATTTCTTTATATTTGAATGTCAAATATAGAACCGTTTGTATGTGTTGATGACAAGTGTAGTCATTTCATGTGGCACGAAATTTGTTTGTGATGTCAGTTCTATATGCTAGCAATAGTAGTTCAATGGCTGCAATACCTAATTTTTGTGGATGTCAAGTGTAAGAACTAGTGATAATTTTAACAATGTTTGTGTACAGATGAAAAGTATCACTTACACTGTAGAATATTACAATCAAAGAATGGCAAATCTTATTTTACATAATATCCTACTAATACTATCAATGTCGAAATTTGTGAGGCTGGATGTATGGATCTTTGTTACGACATCACGCAATAACTACTTGATAGAACTTTAGACGTAACTTTATGACTATCTAGTTCGTATACACTGGAAAAGTACCAACAACAGCATGTTAAGGTAAACACTGCGGTATCTTATGCAGTTGTTATAAGGCCTGGTTTGCAACAAAAGTGGGTAACCCGATGTGATGGCGACTGTAAATAGGATATAATTTAGTGAGGAACAATATTTACGCTCGTGAACCAGTTGGGGGCCGATAGTAGATAATGAAATATACTCTGTATTTTAATCAACGAATTTATCAATATTGTACTAACTTCTTGATTTTCAACGTCAACTTCCTCCTCTTCAATGTCCAGATCGTTGACAACCTCATCACCAACATCTGGCTTCGTTCTAGCACCTTCTATTGCTTCTTCTAATGATCCCATCATCATTATCTTTAAGTTTGGTTTGAGATTCAATTCTGATAAAGTAAAATTGTCTGTGGCCACTTTACCTGATTAAAAAAGATGGATAATTTTAACAACACAGTAAACGCTTAGGGATTGATAGGCTGCCGGCAGTCATGTAAACAAAATAATGCTGATAATCACATCCATGAGGGATTAGGGAGGTAATATAAAACAGGATGCTCTAGTTATCATCTGAAATTTTTAGTCTAATTTAATTAATTAAATATTATGTTAGTTTACTAACAAAGTATTTAGGAGAAAGCTAGGCCACAAAAATGAGTGATGCAATAGGTTTATATGATTACAAATTGTGTAATTGATGGCATTAAATATTATACATTAATCAAAATACTTTATAGGATGTATGAGTTATTAGGTTACATAAATAAATCATTAGTTTGATTGAAAGTAGTTTTTTATGGTTTCTGCAGAATATGAGAGATGTTAAGAAGCTACTTATTTAAGTGAGCAGTAAATTAAGAATCCTACATAGAGGCCTTGAATTATTACATTTAAGTGAAGCATTTACATTAAGAAAGTGCCGAAGGAGAACGCTTATGATTACATAAAGAGTAACTTCCTGTGAAAAATGCCTACAATTGAACAATAAAATATAGGTTATTTTAGTCAAAATACTATCAAAATATTTGGTTCGCGGTCCTGAAACAGGTTGTTAGAGTAGTTAAATGATTAGAAAATAAAAGATAGTTACCCTGAAACTTAACGTTGAGCAGTTTTTGCCTTTCGGGTTTGACTCCAGTAGCATTTTCGATGGCGATTTTTAGCATCGCTACCGAATCGGACGGCGAGAACTCCGGTATTTCGAACTCCTTCCCATTCCACTTAACAGTCAATTTCAACGGATTATCGTTTATATCACACATTTTTCACAAAATAACGCAAAATATCGACACGGTGAGTCGGTGACACATAAACAAAACAATTTTGACGTTTTTGACAGCTGTGTGTGCGTGACGTCAGCTATTTGTAGTTTTAATGCAAAGGAATCGGAATCATTCAGCCCATGCAAGAATGTTGAATATGCGTAGTAAGCGCGGGATTTTAGTGAAAGTTTTGAAAAAATATTATTACCATGTCACAGCACAGGGGAAATACGAAAACTCGATATGTTTTATATTAAAAAGGTTGCCTATGCTTAGATTATGTATCCTACCTACCTACTTAATATACTTCTTCTTAGGTGTCCCTCGTCCTGACCCCGCACTCCCCGCCAAGTCATGTACCTCAATTTCAGATACACTAGGCCAGTGTACCAGTGCGTACTAGTTTGAATACAACACAGGACAAATAAAAACAGTACAGGACGAAGGACACCTTCTTAGCCTAAGGATATTAAGGATATTATTGAGGATTAATTAATTTATTTATTAATATTGATTTATGAATAGGGAGAGATTATTAAAATTCTCCTTCAAGTTATCGGTCTCTGAAGCAATGATATTAAAGAGACTCTGAACTGAAGGGATTGCTGTCTTTCGAGTCTTTACAACAAGAAGTACAACAACCAACAAGCTAAGTATTACAGATTTTTATAATCAGAACGAAAAATAAACAAATAAATTAGTAAATTAGTCTTTTATTAAAATTAAAATACATACTTATTTATTTAAATAAATATTTTTAAAATAAATAATTATACTAAGACACCATGATTAGTTTTGTCTCGCTTTCACAGTATTAGGGTTGAAGTTCTCCACGGCGAAGTCTTCAGGGTCATAACTGAAGTCTAACTGCTTCGATCTGATGATCTCGCGGTAGACGTGCGCAGATTTGCGAGCTTTCCGCGTTCGGTCAGGGCTTGAGAAGTCCACCTCGAACAGGCCGAACTTTTCGCTGAAAATATTTTTTTTTTTTTTTTTTTTAATATTATGATTCCTTCATCTTTATCAATTACTAGCGGGTCTATCAACTGCGTCTGCGCTTTTTGAGATTGCTCCCGTCGCAGGCGTGGTGATGTTTTATAGCCTTAAGCCTTTCTCGATAAAATAAGCTATACAAAGCTTAAAAAAAAACTAAAGCTGAAGAGTTTGTTTAGGCATATTGCCTTATTAGGCATATTTTTTAATATCCATGGGCGTGCCATAAATCCGTATAAAAAGTGTAAGTAGATACATAATCACATCATTAGTTCAGTGCAAAATATTTAAACAGGGACAGTATATATTCTTACCCCCTTATTCATAATAATTCAAACAGTCAAATAAACCTATTTTAGCTATTACACTGTTTTGTCACTTTCTGGCAAATGATGACAGAGCGCCAAGAAAGAACAAGACAAAACAGTGTAATAGTTAAAAATAGTAGACTGTTTGCGTTTTTATGAATAAGGATGTTAGAGTATAATTTCAAAGAACTTACGTGTATCCATTCTTCCACTCAAAGTTATCCATCAGCGACCAGGCACTGTACGCCTTAACATCACAACCTTCATCGACAGCATCCAGCAAAGCGTTCAGGTAACTCCTGATGTAGCTGACCCTGTCATCGTCTAGCAGTCCACCAGCTGTTGACCAACCGTTCTCCGTCACCAGAACTGGTGGGTTGTCGTAGAGCGTCTTGATTTCGACTAACAGCTTGAAGAAACCCCAGGGTACTTCCTGTTAAAAGGTTTAGTTAGAGTTTAGCATATTGATGTGTCTGATGAGTTTTCAGGTCAGTTAGCTGGCTTCTGGTTAAAAGATCTTGGGTTCGAATCACAGGTTGGGCCGAAAGTTTGTAGGTTTTTATGTATTCGGATCTCAAAGTTAGTGGCGACGATAACTCGTATCTCGTATATCATTGCTTTCAATATCTTTCTGGTAATATCGGACTGGTTTCACACCGAATCTTAAGCGTGATGAAAAGAGACTGCACTTTCGGGCACTTGTGCGCATATACCTTGGATGAATTAATTCAGCGTATATGTCTGACATCAGGGTGACAATTCTCATGTAGTTCGCGTTCGAAATAAGGTCACTGATAGAATTAAATTTTTCAAAGATAATACAGTTTTTACTTTATCAGGGTCACGATTTCCATGCACTTCAATTTCTTCCGTGCAGTAGTTTTTTTTTACAAGTGAAAATATAGTTTGATTTTTTTAGTGAAAACGGTCAAAATCGTAATCGAATTACCACACGAAAAAAGTTCGATTGACGTGAGAATCGAGGCCCTGAGTCCACCATTCGACCACATTAAGACAATAGCGCGCCAACTGGCAGACAGACGAATAGCTGATGTAAAGCTAAGGGTTAGTTAGTCATAATCACAAGGTTTTGTTGGCGTTCATGCTTGGTATGTTTTACTGCCTCGGTGGTGCAGCGGTTAGAGGGTCGCATTTTAAAGCGACGGCTGAGCCAGAGGTGCCGAGGTCCTGGGTCCGGCCAAAAATATTTACCTGGGTTTTTCTGTTCCGAAATTCTCAGGGACGCCCGGAGTTTGGAAGTTGGTGGTGTTTCACCCCCGTGCCTCGGAAAGCACGTAAAGCCGTTGGTCCTGCGCCTGATCTCTCTCCGGTCGTGTCAGATTGCTGTCCCATCGGGCTATGAGAGTGAAAGGAATAGAGAGTGCACCTGCGTTTGCGCATACACTTGTGCACTATAATATGTCCCGCGCAGTCGGTTAGTCGTTGTGACTGGCCACCGTAGTCGAAATCGGCTAGGGCTAATAGTCCTATTATTATTATTATGTTTTACTAGAAAGTTAAACAATCCAGCAGTACTTACTTGCAACCAAGACGACTGCGATTGCGGCCACGACGGATCCTTAACAAAAACAGCACCCATGTCATCGTTATACGATGGTACAGCATACATTCCCTCCAAAGACGCGTCCCTATACGCCATCTTGGTTGTATACGTGTTGAGTCCGAAGAAGTCTGACGATCCTCTTATAAGAGATACATCAGCAGCTGTCAGTTCCGGTAAGCGCGACCGTTGGTAGCCCTGCTCAGCACTTTTGAGGCCTACGTTCCTTTTAAGTTCAGCTGGGTAGTCGCCAGATTTGGAGAAGATTGGGTGAGCGTATTGGCCCCACTGGAAGATTAAATAAATCAGTGAAAGATACTACTCTTCCTCTAGCTTATGATTCGACAGAAAATAAATTCCTTAAAACATTACAATTTTAAAGAACTTATTTTAGGTGAACGTCATCATCAAAACACGACGTTCGAAAAAACATTGTATACTGGAGGCCTACTACGAAAAACGAAATCCGTCAATACGATTATCGTTTTGCGGATCCGAAGCATTTTGTAGTAAGAACTGCCTAAAAATGCTTCGGAACCGCAAAACGATGATCGTATTGTCGGATTTAGTTTTTCGTAGTAGATCGTCAATACTATGGTTAGCTAATAGAGTATATTACATCTATGTTTATAGGTAACTCGTAGTTACACACACGGCGCGATTTCCTGAGCGGTTTTATTTCAAAACTCACGAGGCCGCCATTTTCTGCGGCCCCGCAGCTGCCGCGGCTGCGATTTTCAAGCTAATTTTAACTAAACCGCCGCCGCGGACGTAAACCGCGTAGTGAGTTTTGTTTTTACTTTTTACATACAAATCTGCATTCTACAGAGCCTGTGGGCCCGTGACGTGAGTTCTTAGCCTAAGAATGGTCAACTAGTCACGTCCCTACCGCTCCCCCTCGCACCCACCCGCGTTCGTCCGTTTCGTTTCAATACAGTTCATGTTTGCACACTTTTCTCACGTAGCAGTGACAGGTCCAATTAGTATTATTACTATCTTTATTATAACAAGCAGTGACTGCATTCACATCCTATGAATAGATATTGTTATTGTTCGATGAAATCATTTGTTTAAACTTACATCAAACTGCCTAGCGTCCATCGCCGCTTGGTGATCGTCCATCGAGTCTGATGCTGGTTCGTACCAAGTACAACTGATGGAAATACCAACAGAACCGTTCTGGATTTTCCTATAAGTCTCATCATAGAGTCTGTAGACTTTGGCGTGGGCGAGCAATACATTCTTAGCGCATAAGTACTCGGCTACGCCAGTCATGTTTACGAAAGGCGCTTTCTGGTCGCTGCCATAGCCTTCGTAACAGATCTGCTTTGGCTCGTTGATCGTGATCCAATTCTTCACTTTACCTCCGAACTTATCGAACAAAACCTTAGCATAGTCCACGAACCATTCTACTACTAGTGGATTTGACCAGCCTCCCAATTTTTGCAGATTGTAGGGGAGGTCCCAATGGTACATAGTAACAAATGGTGTTATGTTGTTCTTGATAAGCTCATCTATCAGGTTGTTGTAGTACTCCACGCCTGCTTGGTTTATTCTGTCCGAAAAGCCGTTGGGTAGGATTCTAGTCCAGGAGATGGAAAATCTGTAGAAGTCTACTTTAAGTTCTGACATCATTTGGACATCTCGCTGGTAGAGGTGGTAGGAATCGGCGGCAACGTCGCCCGTGCTGTGGTCTATTATTGGGGATGGTATGGTGTGGGTCGCGATGTCCCATATTGAGAGGCCTTTACCTGTGAAGTAAAAACTTTTTGTAAAATATCTCTTTACTTAACTAAATACGTTGCCAATAATAGAGCACTATTATATATAACGAGCAGTGAGTAGCATTTACTCATACCCAGTTGTTCCTACTGTTCCGTAAAAGACACACCTTAGTTATTAGAAACGACTTGTAGTTTTATCAAGGAGCTGACTATTTATCAGTTTTACATGTTTGCATTTAAAATTAGTAAAAAAATATATACTTTTCTATGTTCTTGATAAATTTATCAACCCTTTTATTACAAAATTGAACTTTTGAAAACTAAGTTAATAACTAATTTTAAACAAACAAGTTTTGTTCATGTTTGGCACATAGTACCTTATGTATCTAAGACAGAATTTTTCCGGAACATCTGGGTTGTCTAATTCTCAATAGAGAACTATTATAACTTCTGTGATAATTAGCTTAGCTGGACTAGAAGCAAATAGAAAGAGCTATGATAGTTTTTATTAAACATGGTATGGTAATGTAATACGTGGTCTATGTTACCACAATGACACGGAGGGCACTTAATTGGTTAATTTGAGCCGTTTTCCCTTTGATTATGATCTAAAACATTTTGGCAAAGTTTAGTCGGAACAATAAGTCAGTTTAATTTAATTTTACGTAGCTAATTACCACGATTGATTATTAATAAAGTCAGAAAATTTGTGATATTTAAAATTGTTCAATATCCGGAAAATCTAAAAAAAAATACCGCCAAACCTTCTCCCGGCTCCTGGTCACTGCTGTGATTTTGGATATGTTAACCTTTTACTAGTCTAAACAAAGTTACGTGTTCCAAGCGATTCCTTCGATATCTCTTCCTTTTTTAGACTTCATTGTTTCTTTTTCGCATTGAAAATATGTAAATGAAAACTGGACACGGAAGAAGTTTAAGCCTACTATTTTTGAAAACTTTACCGTCTTCATACCACCCTCCCTCAATTTGGTAAGCAGCAGTGGAGGCTCCGAACTGGAACCTTTCAGGGAAACTTCGCACCACCTTGTTGCTCCATACACTGACACTCAGAGTCAGTAGCAAACTGAAAATGAAAGCAATATAATTTATATTTCACTTATTTATCATTTGCTTTTAAACTACATTTCGAAAATTATTTATCTTTATAACTAGCGGTTTAAATTTTTCAATTTTCTGAGTTCCTATTACTGGTTAGCGCCAAGAAAACAGTTAAAACAAAAAACTGTTTTTAACTTCGCTCAAGTAGGTAGACAATCCTGTGATTAGCACGTTCAAACAAACAATCAAATACGCAAACTATTCAGCTTTTTAATATTAGTTTATATAAAAAAAAACAATCGACAATATAATTTAAACTAACGCTAATATTCTAAGATAGCTAACGGTATACGATTATTTATCAAGATGGTAAGAGTCCCTTTATCGTAAGCTATAACCGTTTATCTAACTGATAAAATTAATTGGGTTAAAAGTAAATATAAACTCACCATATCCGAACAAGCATCGTGTTTCCAAGACGGCAGAAGAACTAATACTAATTTCCTTCTCGTAATCTCGCATTCAGTATTGAACAGGGTTATTCCCAGTCGCAAAAAATCATGAGTGATTGACATATTTCGTAATATTTCTGTTTCAAACAGACACATTTTATTTGTTTAAACATTGCAATTGTTAAATGAATTTTCGTAGGTATTAGAGATGCTTATTCACTGAGGGATATAATAATATTATAATATTCAGATCCCGAGGTATATCTTTCCCCGGTTCAATTCAAACTATGGGATAGGTACATGCATAGTTTACAGCGAAGCGAGTTTTCTTTGTCTATGGACATATTTAAGTACTTATATTTTCAAAATCGGCGCGGGGGGCGGAAAATAAATCTTACTCGAATCGCTCGAAAACCTTTTATAGCTCGGAATATAAAATATTGTATTTCTCAGTGAATAGAGTTCCATTCAAAACTATGGTGAGCGATATTGATTAATATCTCGGGATATAATATACATATATTCCATAGTGAAAAGGCAGCTTTAAGTGTATGATGAATGAATGATATTGTATTACTTATGACTTGCATTATTTTGGTTTACTCTTTGTCTCGCTCTAAACAATTAATTCTCTGAAAACCTTTATCGATGATTTCCTAAACTTTGACCAAAGAACCTACACATCACCTCAGTTAGTAAGTAGGTATTTTACGTTACGAACAACCCAAAATTCACAAAACTGGCTTTTCCCTGCTCCATCACCATTTTTATTAACCAAAATATTCAAAAGCATAGCGCCTTATAACTTGTGATAAAAAAAGAAGGCGAAAATAAAATTAACGCATTTAAAAAACGGCCGAATGTGGTTTTATTTCTTTAATCATAACTATAGCACAGAATATATAATAGGTAAACCGCTTCATTGAGACTTCGCCTGCGGGGCACAGGGGCGCGAGAGGTGCGGGCGAAGCGAAAACACCTGCCCGCGCCGCTCACTAACCGCGCTCTCGTCTCCCCCCGCACCCCTTTGCCCCGCTGGCGAGGTCTCAATTTCGCGGTTTACCTATGGACTATAATATAGTTTTATAAAAAAGTACATACTACTTGGGCATTTAAATTAAATTTCTACAAGACTGAGACTAGCCCAAATGCAGGTTGGTGACATCACAGTACTACGATCATTTCAAGTCACAACAATAAAATCTTCTCACGAAATTTACGATATCGAATATCCCAATCTTGTGTACAATAAGCGGAATAAAAACAATCACGTCATGCTGTATCTGGAATCCCTCTCATGAGAACTTTTACCAATAGATCTTCTTGCGAAGTCGCCTCTTTGCGCGATGATCTCCTTTTGTGCGAACTATTCTTTTAAACTGTCCTCTTTCGTGAAAAAAAATCCTCTTTCGTTTGTCTCACCATTCTCTTTCGTGCGAACTTGCACTCATCTTTAAATTTTCGTGCGAATTCTCCGCTTAAACGCCAACTCTCCACTTGTTTGCTCGTACTCTTTTCCTTCACGTAATCTTTAGGTACATAATTGTGTTAAATAGTATAGTACATACAATCTTTTGTTTCATTCGTTGATTTGCACTTTGGCGGAAACGTAGGTAGGAGTTTCTATTTATCTTCAAAAATAATATTCTACCGATTTTCGGTAATGGCGGCCCGGCGCAAGATAGGCCAGTGCCTTGGCAGCGCAGGAGATATTATAGTGCCCAGATGTGTGCGCAATTCACAAGTGCCCTCTTTGTTCCATCACTCTCATTAATTCGGTAAGTCGAAAGTCCGACAAGACCGATGAGAGATCAGGCGCAGGACCAACAGCTTCTAGACAGAAAAAGCCCAGAAACATTCCAGCCCGACCCAGAATTCGAAGGCCCTCTTGGGTAGTGACCGACCAGCGTTCTAACGGCTATACCAACGAAGCAGAAGGTATCTTCAGAATATGGAATAATTAACTACATACTGTTTACAAAAGCTTATCTTATCAAATGCATTGCCCTTGGGCCTTGGCACAGATTTATAATTAGATTTGCATAAATAATTTGTTATCCCACCAATACTTTGATGTTTGTTGTCGAGACGTCAACAAACTGGTGTTGTTAAACCGTCGATGACGGGCCATCCATACCTACTAGTTATGGCGTCTTATCGGCAATTTAAGTCGGCAACTGCAATTGCTTAATCTGTCTCGGGTAAATTGTATAATTCTGCCGTTCTGATTATAACGCTCACACACACTGTGTCTCAAATTATATCATCTCTGACACTAATTCTAAATTGAACAATTAACTACTTTCTATGCACGGTTGCAAAAACAGTATTAGCCAATTTTCTAATTCCAATTATTATAATAAACCCAGACAGATACAATACTATGTTGGCGACTGTACCACTTAGTAACATTTTATCAGTACTCTTCAAATCGATAACATCATTGTGTGGTATTATTGTATTCTGATATATGTGTGCATGAGTGAGTAGATTTGTACAGCGCCGGCACATCAGACTATACATTTTTGTTGTAAAACAGTCCTTATTCCAACAGCATAAAATAATACCGCAGTGTTTAGCTTGACGTGCTGTCGTCGGTACGTTAGATTCTGTAATATTAGCGCGGCGAAAGTAAAAAAAAATCTTCAATTTCTATCTAGCTCTGTACGGTCGTCTCTTGTGCCTAATTACTTCTCAACTAAAATCGCTTGCAAACATGACACTAAAACGGGCATTAATTGAAACAAAAGACGACGCGCGGTGTAATAAGAGTTTGGCTCACTGAATAGATAAATTTATCTATTCAGTGGTTTGGCTCCAAGTGTGGTTTGGAGTGAGAAACCACGACCTTACCTACAGACGGACAGTTTTACCCTTTGGGTACGTAATATACCTGTTTTTACCGTTTGGGTACGGAACATACAAAAATGATAAATAGAAAAATTGGGATAAAAAACATTTTATTATAATAAAAATTTAACAAATAAAACAAAACTAAAAATTATCAAGAGATTTAAACATACACACAACTTTTCACAAGTCGTCTGTTATGTCAATTTATTTAATTAGATAACGTGTCCTGTATTTTGTTTATAGACTGCTGGTCGAATTACATCGACCGGTTATACTGATATCTGAAAGGCAGAAAAAAAATTAAAACTATTTAACGACTGACTCGCATTGGTGGTTTGACATATTTTCAATGAGGGCTCATATCGATGAACTTACCATTATTCGATTGCAATTTATCCTCTTGCTGAAACAAAGAAGTTTTTAGCATCTAGGTTGAGCAATATAAGTTTATAAATCTACTAAATTGAAACTTACGCCATCTGAAAAATTCCCGTATATCGGATGAAGATTTTTGGGTTCCTTTGTATTGATATTTCTTGTTTTAGTCCTGTGAAAAATATTGACTTCAATTAAGATATTAATATCTCCAGCGTCAATGCCATCAAGGAGATTAAACATTTATAAACTCTAATCATTGGGGCATTGTTGACGCTACTTCTGGAGCCTATTTACCTGAGTCTTTTCTTTCTATGACCATCCCTGCTGCCGTTAGTTCGAATCCATTCGTAGCCTCCAGTTTGTCTTCTGGGACTTATCTGAAATTGTATGTTCCTTGTCGTTAAACTGAATGCCTTTTAAAGGAAGTGCCATAATTAAATATACGTACTTACATATTTATATTTTCTCTATTAAAATTTTGTTTCACACAAAATGGCACACACGCGCGCACATAAATACTTAGACACGCGTGAGCGCCCATGCTCACTTACTCTCTCTCTCACACACACACACACCACACACACACAATGCATTACACGCACAACTTTTATTTATTTACTTACTTGCTTGCATGGCGAATAGCATTCGTCGAGACGCTTAGTTTTGAGATCTGTAAGATTCATTACTTTTAAAGTTAGGAAAGGACCTAAAAACCTTACTAAGAAAAGGAAGAGTTCTTAGCCTAAGGCCGAACTACGGTAGAGACGCTAGCTAGAGTCGGTGCATAAGCAACTGAGCCATGACGCCATAATATTATTATCAATAGAGATAAGAATATGCTGCGTGTCACTATATCGGTAAGTGCAAGCGAGATAGACATGACACTGACAGGACTCAATTGATAAAACGCCGACTATAAAGTCCGTTTTTCTTCACTAGACAAATATTGTAAACTGTTTGACTATCCTTTTTAGCGAAAATATTCCTTTTGAAACAAGATAAACACAAAACCTACAATATACATTGCTATAGGTAAACCGCTTCATTGAGACTTCACTTGAGGGGCACAGGGGCGCGTGGGGAGGCGATAGCGGGTCGTGCGAGGGATGCGGGCGGCGTGGAATCACCCGCCCGCACCGCTCACTAACCGCGCTTTCGTACCCCGAACCCCTGTGCTCCGCAGGTGTAGTCTCAATGAAGCGGTTTACCTATAATTCATCGTTTAACACTGAAATCTCTTTAAATAAAATAGTAAATTAATTTTATTGGTGATATTATTATAAAAGTTACAAAAAGATTGTTTACAATGTTGGACGAGCAAAGATTAGTGGAGTTTAGTCTACTAGTAACTACAAGTAGAAAAGAAAGGACTTACTCCTTCGTGTGTGATGGTAAACCATTGTCGGAGAGCGTTTTCTTGATTCATTTGTTGGTTTCTGCATGTAAATAGTTCGTCAGAAAAATAATGAGTTCGTAAACAGTAAAAATAACGACTTCTCGATAAATTCTCCGTACAGTTTACTATATATAAAATATACATCCGAAATCGGAATTAAAGTATTTAACAGGATATCAAGAAATAATAAATTGAATTGAAACAGGAGTTCTTACTTGGAATACAGGGAATATATGAGGGGCGTATAACTTTGAAGAGAACAGTTCGTTGTAATACCACTGGCTCTGCAAAAAGAGGAGATAAGTATTTTTTTAAGTTATAAATACATTTACAGTCTGGGCCAACACACCGTGCCATACCAAAATCTTGCTAGGAGCGTATCAGACACGAAAAGCAGCACGACACGCTCTACTTTGCCCACTGAACGGATCTACAGCGTTCACCGTCTCACAGTTATATGGAACGAAAGTTATAGCGACTAGTGCTGACATGCACCGTGCATGACACGCGACTGTGTTGGTCGATGACGGAACGGTCTAGTGGGAACATTTCATAGTTTTCAATACAAATAATATTTTTTCGCCTGATACGTTCCTAGCATGGTCAATGTATGTTATGGTGTAGTATGCCTTAACCTATAACTATACCTTAACTGTAATCTATAACTATAGTGATGATAAATGGATGGTGGTCTACCTACCTCTAGAAGGTATCTTGATGGCGTCAACTTGTCATCTTCGCCTGAAAAGAAGCCGATTCATGAAAAAATTACCCAAAAAATCATTATGCTACTGATATCACTATCAAAATATTAAATTGTATTCTTAAAAGAGTCGCATCTCAATTCATTTTATTTTTGACAAATAAAATTAGCCTACCTGGTGGTATAATCTGTGCCCGACTCCGAAAAGTAACAATTCTTCTACCCTCAGTCTTGTTGACAGCTTTTTCCTTCATCTTCCTCGCCTGATCTCCAATGATTTCGTTCTTCCCCCGTTTCTCTTGAATGTTTATGTCAACTGTGATCTGTTTGTTCTTCTTTCTTTCTACGATTGGACTCCACCAATCCTTGGTCAGCGTACCGACGTCACACAACCGTGGTTTGTCAGTGCCAGTACATTGGTTGGCTTTGGTTACGACCCTCACTTTTGCTCGTCTTCTATATCTTGGTAGGTCATCCGTGTATGCTATACTGCATATAGTACAGTCAGTATGGCTAGGATCAGTTACGAATGTCGGTGTGAAGATGGTATCACTATCGGTACTGTTCGAGGTGTAACCGTAGATTTCTTTTTGCAGGTCCTCTGAAATATTTGTTTAGAAGGTGATTTCAAAGTATATTCCGTAATAAACAAATGAATAGTGAATGTAAAGTTACCATCTCTTATAGAGAAAAATTCGTCGAACATCTTTAAACTCCTGGAATCTAGAAAAAAGAAAAGTATCGGTCATCGTCACCAATTACTTAAGCCAAGGTAAACAGGGGGGAATTTTAAGATGAGTAGAAGTCTTTTTTACTCGGTTATCGTAAGAATGTACCTGTCATGCATTTCACTCACGCCCCTCACGCTTCCTCGCTAATCCACCCGCGTTTGTCCGTTTCGTGTCAATACAGTTCATTTTCGCACCCTTTTCTCACCACGCAGTGACAGTGACAAGTCCATTCTTACGATTTAACCAAATTGATACTACTGTGACTAACGGATTGCAAGTGGTCCACAATTCATTGTTATCCTGCGATCTTTGCGCATAGCGATACGACAACCCACGCTGCGCTTTAAAAAAAAGTCAGCCTTAAACTAATTCAAAAACTTACAGCTCAGCGCCATGAACTCCCCAGGCATGTATTGCGTTGCGCAAGTGCACATTTCTTTTGCTTCGTTTAATTCTTCATCACCTGAAATCATTTTTATCTTGTGAGATCTTTGAAACATGTTTCTGTAACTCTGAAAGTGTGAATCTTTATTACGATCGCTTACTGAAAAAACTTACTTGAATTTGGTCCGAGATGGTCTGTGAAATTAACTCTAACTACTGTTTGTTCTTTTGTACTTCATTTTCATACAGTTACCTACACAAGTTTTTGCCAAAGTCTTCCACTGTATGATACGCGGCCTCAGCGACCATGCATCTATGTAGAGTCTGACTAATGAAAGCTGACCACAGAAAAGAGTGGCAATTTCAATAAAAGAAAAGTTAACTCTTTATTCTTATAGACAAAAATGCTTTAAATTCCTAAAAGAAAACTGCACAATATTGTTGAAAATGATTTGCAATTCTCTTTTAGGTAAATAAATCATTTTTGTCTATTCTTAGAAATATTCGTATTATTATTCGTATTTCTATACAGAGTATACTTTTCTTTTTTTGAAATTGCCGCTCTTTTCTGTGGTCAGCTTTCATTAGTCAGACTCTATTTTAGATTACTTACTGCAAGGACACATGCAAGCGCACTCTGGATCCACTTTATCAATTTCTTTTATTTTATCTTTACCGTCACTCAACTGTTTGATGTTACGCTTTGTCACTTCTTGTCTGACACGGTTTGCCGCTTTACCTGCACTATTTTTTTTATGATCAGTTTTCGACGCAACTCTATCTCTCAACTTTTCGTCGTCATTTTCTGACTCAGTAGTATCATTCAACTCTTTTACGAATTCTTCTGGCGCTATATTATTGTCATTTTGCTTTGATGCTTTATCACGACCGTCACTCAACTTTTTGATGCCAGTTTTTGGTGTTATACTGTCACTTAGCTTTTCTATGTCGTGTTTTGATGCTATATCACTCAAATTTGTGGTTTGACGTTTTGATGCTTTACTTTTACTTAACTTTTTGACTTCATGTTTTGACATCCTACTGTGTCGTTCTGATGCATTAACTGAACTTATTTTTTTATGGTCAGTTTTTGTCGCTACTCCATCTCTCAAATTTTTGATGTCATTTTCTGTCGCAGCATCCTCATTCAACTCTTCTACGATTTCTTTCGGCGCCATATTGTCATTTAACTTAGTTGTACTGTGACGCATTGATGCTTTACCACGACTGTCACTCAACTTTTCCATTCGATTTTTTGGTGTTACAGTATCACTTAACTTTTTGATTTCATGTTTTGAAACTCTACTATCACGTTGAGGCGCTTTAGGTGTACTTATTTTTTGATGTTCAGTTTTTGACGCTCTTTTGTCACTTAACTTCTTAATGTCATTTTTTGACTCCATTGTGTCTCTTAACTTTTTGATGTCATTTAACCTTTGTGATTTTACAACGTCAATTAACTTTTTCACATCATCTTTTGACTTTATACTGTCCATTATCCTTTTGATGTCATTATCTGACAATATATTTTCTTTTGTTTTTTTAACGTCACCTATCGATGGTTTCAACTTCTTGGAGTGTAGAGATGTGTTTGATATGTCGGGTTTGACACGTGTTTTAGATTTATCTTCACTGGAAGGTGGGATTTCTGTAGAAGTCTGTTCTTCATTAATCTTTGTTTCAGTAGAAGTTTGTTCTTCCTCCACTTTTGTTTCTGTAGACTGTTCTTCTTCAACTTTTTCATCAGAGTCTTCTTTGAATGGTTGTTCTACGTCTTTGGATTTCACACTTAACTGTTTCTTCAGGATGCTTTTTGTTGATGCAGTCCCTAAAATATTAAAATTTTATTGACCACGAAAAAAACAAAGTTATGAAAATGTGTTGACTTGATAGATTACTTGCAACGATGCTACCTGCATCGTGCTTGATATCACCTTTATTGGTTGTAGATTTTCTATCATCAGGATGTTTTTTTTAATGTTTCAATTTACGGCCACATTCATTGTCTTACGACTGCTACTGCCACAAAGCCATTTTTATTTATTTATTAAAGATCCACAGAACGAGGTACAGTCACATGATTTACAAAAATAATAAAGTATCTTAAAGATAGAATTATACCGTAACTAACTAAGAATGTTGACACAATAAGTTCTACAAAGTTTGTTAGTACTACAAATAATTAATACGGTTACAAACACAAATACTAGTAAAACTGAATTTACAAAAGTTAGTCAAGTTGGTTTGGCAAAATGTTAATTTACATCTTTTTAAAATTTAGCTAGACTACATGAAAAAAAATCCAGAGAAGGTTGCTTGTTGTTGGTTTGTTGGGACCAAATTAAATACTACCTATTTTTAATACCCTGGTATATTATGTATTTTTTTACTTGAATGTACTCGTATGACCTGGTTATCGTAAGAATGGACTATCACTGCGCGGTGACGCATGGAAAAGTGTGCAAAAATGAACTATATTCGCACGAAACGGACCAACGCGGGTGGGTGAACGGGGAAGCGGGGGGAATGTGACATGCGTGACTGGTCCATTCTTAAAAAAAACCGGGTATTACCTTGAATCTTTTTAGAGCTGCTTCTACGAAGGATTGTCTTCATACTGTTTCTAACTGTAAAGTAACATGTAATATGTGAATTAAATAGCACTATAATTAATATAATTTAAAACAGACCACTAAAATTTAATTCTTTTTGGCTTTTATGAGGGACATTAAAATATCGAATTTTCATCGGCTTGAAAATTGAATACAAATAGAAAATTATTATCTAAGTACTTAGTGGGAATAACTATGAAGTATTCTACAGAATAAAATTTCAATTTAAAAATGTTATTTTTTTTACCCGATTTCTTCGCTTCGCTTTCGCGAGCGGTAATACGTATTAGTTTTTCATCGACTTAAAAAGTAAATATAACATTTATTTAATTTTTTTAAATGGACGGGATATTATCTTCGTTTAGATATTTAAAGTGATTCGGAGTGATTATTATCATTTGATAAAAATATAAATAGGTCTGATGATTGAGAATGTAGATGGCTTGAAACTTGAAGGCAAGAGGCAGACTAAGAAAAATATCTATGGACTGTGTGAGACAAGATAATGATTTAAGTAAGTAAGTTTTACAGATAGTCTGTATTATCAAAATAAATGTTTTACATAAAGAATTACCTTTCGATATGCTTTTACTGATCATTTCTAGTACTCCATTTTTTGCTGAAAAAAAAGTAAGGCAACAGTTATATATCATAATGCTTATCAATTACTATAAAGTAAATACGCCATGTAATTGCCTGTAAAAATATAATTTGGATATAACGTACAATACCCATGGCGGATTAATTGACTTACCCTCAATATTTGAGTGAGACGAGCTTATATTATATCCTGAAACAAAGGTCAGAACGACATTAAGTAATTAAATGACTCATGCATAGTGAGTCAACGCTAATACGACTAATCTGGATAGCTAGACTCAGGGGATAAAGATACGCACTCAGGATTGTATATTGCCTCCCGTTCGTTACGCTTAGGAGTAAGTTGTAACCACTCTTAGTGAATCCTAGAAACCTTCGATGCGCTCAATATTAAAGATGGCACCTGTGCCGTAAGACACTACGTTAACCCCTTGATGATAAAACTAATAGTCCCCCTAGCCGATTTCGACTACGGTGGCCAGTCACAACGACTAACCGACTGCGCGGGACATATTATAGTGCACAAGTGTCTGCGCAAACACAGGTGCACTCTCTATTCCTTTCACTCTCATAGCCCGATGGGACAGCAATCTGACACGACCGGAGAGAGATCAGGCGAAGGACCAACGGCTTTACGTGCTTTCCGAGGTACGGGGGTGAAACACCGCCAACTTCCAAACTCCGGGCTACCCTGAGATTTTCTGAACAGAAAAATCCAGGTACACTTTTTGGCCCGACCCGGGAATTGAAACCGGGACCTCCGGCGCAGCCGTCGCTTTAAAATGCGACCCTCTCACCGCTGCGCCACCGAGGCAGTTATATAAAACTACTTACTGGATAATTGAACTGAATATTTTAGTGGACATAAATAAATTATTACCTGCCAAATTAGCTATGCTTTTGCTGAGGACGTTAAGTAATTCTTTGGTTGCTGAAAAAAATTTGTTATGATAAGTACATTAAGTCAGTCTAAATCATTATTTATAGTAGCTGTAGTAGTAAGTAAATTGGGTAAATTACACGACATGTGGGATAAGTAGGCTAACTACTGTGACAAGAAAATAAAAACTATGTTGCTATTGAAATATTACCTTCAATCTTCTGGCAACAAGAGCATTCACTATTATCTAGAAAATGAGGAAATTTGTAAATAGTTATTATTTCATCAAAGTGTTCTAGTTTATTTATTAGTAGTCAATAATATGACGCTTTCGTTGTGAACGGGCACTTACTTAAATATGGTTAATCTTATTGGTTACGTTGATTAAACAGTTAAAAGACTCTTATTATTGGACTTAAGTTAAATGTAGATGCTAATGTGGAGATAGTTAAGATATTATAGTTTAATAAATAGTGTTAAAGAGGACTACAGTGTTTCATTAAGTTTATATTATGTTGTTTGCATTTTTATAATATTGCCATAATAAGGGCGGGATAGTTTTTTTATTGTAATTGGCAAATCGCCTGAAATAAATAGATGAGTTTTTTTTACCTGACGCATCTCCTGGGCATTTGCGGCCGTTCGGTTTAGAAGTTTCATCTGCTTGAAAAAAAAGTGAGCAAAAATGAACTGTATGGACACGAAACGGACGATTACGGGTGGGTGAGCGGGGAAGTGGGAGGAATGTGACATGTTTGACAGGTCGATTACTTATGATAACCGGGTACTAATTAAAACATAAAATTACCCGCCGCTTTCCTGATACTACTTTTGTTGGTGATTTTTGGGCCTTCTTTTCTCGCTGAAATAAATTTAGGGGCGTAAGTTAACTAGGAAATTTAAAAAAAAATTGAAAAAAAATCCTGAATCTTATACAAGTTGTTCAGTTTGTGTAGCTAGAGTTCTACTATAGGTCAACCGCTTCATTGAAAAATCACATGCGGGGCGGTGGAGCGGGGGGAGAAGCGACAGCGCGGTGTGAGGGCCGCGGGTGGGTGTAACCGTGCCGCCCGCACCCCTCACGCAACCCGCTCTCGCCTCCCCGCGCGCTCGACGCCCCTCAATTTCTCGGTAGAGTCTGGCTAAACTATTGATCCTAGTTATAACAATGAAATTCAAGTCTCTAAAATTAACATGATCAGCTGCACAATTGATATCGTTCCCACTAAGAAACTTATTAGGGCATTGTAAAAAAGGCATAAATATAATTTAAATGAAAACAAAACACACATAAGTAAAACCTGTTTGCTGTGCTGAACCCAACCGGGTGGGCGTCGTAAATACATGGTAATAATAATACTTAATTCTATAAGCCCAAATTTTCAATATCCAGATAAAAAATATTCGTCGAATAAGTTTTATCTGACATTTGAAAAATCGGCCCTAAGTGATACACTACACTGCTATTTTGCAAAATTAATAGGTAAATGATTAAAAAAATAGGTACATAAAATTACCTGACATAATTTTCCCGATGCTTTTTTTCACTCTATTCAAAAGAGTATTGTCTGCATTAGTTACGGAAACGTTATTTTTTTGAAAACCTGATGCTTTCTTTTTAATTTCAACAACATAATCATCGTTTTCTGTAATATATTACAAAATTACGATAAATGATGTAATAAAAGGCACATCTGAATGCAAAAAAAGAAAAATTTAATAAATGCAACTTACCCGTCAACCTTAGTATGTTTGTGCACATTTCTGATTTTGTGCCTAAAAACAAAATTAAATGTAAGTAGGTATTAGTCTAGTGTAGTATATGTAATCAATGAGGTTTTTATTAATTAAAAACTGTAAGGAGTACTCAGTTTCCATAACAGCAATAAAGGCCATCTTAGGTAGAATTTGTGGCCAAATGTCTGGCTAGTTTATTTAAAAAAAAACAATTTTAAGCTTCAGCTGTGTACCTGTTGATTTACTATTTAATTAAAACGATAAAGAAGGTAGTTACTTACTGTGTTTCGAATACAAACTTGCATTCGAACCCGTTTCCTGATTTTTCACTAATACTGAAAAAAAGGGACATCAAAAATTAAGTATATCTGCTTTTAAGTTTTATAAACCTACAATTAATGTCTACTTACAAGTTTTCCGAGCAGAAGTGCTCTTGTTAACAGTCGAATTTTGGTTCTTATCTGCACAGGGACAACAAGATTTGTCTGAAATATAAAAAAATATGTCCAAATAATTATTTGGAACACAAAGCGATCCAGCGATCTTCTCACTCAACCAATCCGCACTTAATAAGTCGCGTGGTGGAGTATGGCTCATCCCACTTCATACTTGAGGCGAGGCTTTTGCCCAGCAGTGGGGCATTTATAAAGCCGCGTGGTGGAGTATTAGCTTGTAGCGTCATTATAATAATATGGCGGTTCTGACTCTTATTTCGCTACTATAGCGCGATTGTAGAGCTGATACCGTTATAAAAAATGCCTATTTTGGGGTTAGAGTAGCGCTGTAGCAGTTTATACGGCTGCTGTATGACTTATCTATAAAGCTAATGCAGTAGGTAATCGACAACCTCTTACGGCCACTGTAGAGCTTCATAGCGCTCGTCATAGTTGGGAGGCCTTTGCCCAGCAGTAGGATGATTTTATAGGCTTACTTTACTGACTACTCAACGAGCTAAATACTAACGGATGGTGGGTTTGAGTGCTTGCGTCGCTGTCGCTAATCTGGCAGTAATTTTATGAAGTAGTTTTTATAAATTCATAGACTATGGTTTATTTTTGTTTTTATAGTGTTTTGTCACCATACAAACTCAATAATATAAATTGCACTTGTAAAAAGCAACTTTGAACCTGTGACAGACGAGGAATTGAACCCCGTGTCTTACGCTATCCGGGCGTATGCCTAAACCACTCGGCCACTGTCACATTAACAAGCCTGTTCAAATAGACTGTCACACTTACGGTCATCAATGGTAATAATATTGCTTCCTCTAGGAAGATCCAAAGTGGAGTATTTCTTACAATCTACTGAACATCGACACGGTGTATTCACTGTGTCTTTCGTATCTGTTGACTGTCTCTGCATTTCTGTTGGTCCTGAAAAATGTTATTAGGTAACTACTATGGCATTTATTCCAATAGGGTTGGGACCTTCGGCAAAATTGCAGTTTAGAAAAATTTCACCAAAATAAAATTCTGTTACGGCCAATAATAAAGCTGGCTGGTTTCTAGCTCAAAGGATTAGCATAGTTATCCAACGCGGCAAAGCAGCCAGCATTATAGCCTCCTTGTCACAAGGAAATGGTTTCGTTTTTGAATGGGGTAGTCTAATTTTTTATGTTGCATGTCTTAGTTTTAATTTTTTCTTGTTTATTATTAATAAAGATTTATAGGGTAGTGAGTAGAAGCCTCAACATTGGCTATGCACCTTGTTAACAGAACAGGCCAGTCAAAAAAAAAATATAACCTGATGTGTTTTGGTGACTGTACTTACTGTTGGTGACAGGAATAGTTTTGGTGACAGTGTTGGTAGCGGCAATAGGTGTGGCAGTAGGATCAGGTGTAGCGATAGGATCGGTTGTTCTTGTGTGTCTCGTTACACCCACACCTATACTTGTTTTGGGGACAGTAGCTGTAATACCTTTGCCTGTAAAATAATGGAGTATCATATAATATAACATTGTATATTAGTTTATTTTTGTTTTTATAGTGTTTTGTCACCATACAAACTTAATATTATAAATTGCACTTGTAAAAAGCAACTGTGAACCTGTAACAGATATATAGGCATACGCCCGGATAGCGTAAGACACGGAGTTCAATTCCTCGTCTGGGTAAAGGTAATAGGAGCAAAAAATTTAATCAATGATTCCACAGAGTATACGTAGCTACCCTGACCTGGTCATAGTGCTCTAAAATGCTTTAACTCAGAGATATCGTAATCAAAAGTTATAATTCCTAGTCAATGTATATCAAAATCGCTAAGTCGTTGTAGTAAATGATAAATGTCAAGTTCTATGACTGGACACATTTGTTTGCAATACATTGCTGGTTCGATTTATTTTGTTAGAAATTATCAATACATTTATTTTTCATTATAATAAATTAAAACCATATGGAATTGATTACTGGTTTCCTAAAGAACTTATATTTAAATTTTTTGCTCCTATTACAGGCCACACCCTGTATATTTCTTGGACTCCGAGGAGGTTAACCAAGATCAGCGAAATCAGTCCAGCTATTTTTAAGTTTAAGGGAGACTTACGTAAATCTATAGTTTTAATAATAAATGATTTTAGGAATAATACTTACTGGTGGTGACTGGGGTAGTTTTGGTGACAGGTTCGGTGGCGGCAACAGCCGTAGCGGTGGCTGTTGACTGCTTTTTTACGCCCGCACATATACTTGCACACCGATCTTTCGGTGTAATACCTTTATCTGTAAAATAATGTATATTATTTTTAAAATAGAATTTAATATACCTAAATATGATCCATCCATTCCTAAGGGCAGATTCGCACAGACCAACATATCTTCAATGTTCGCAAAATAGCTTTTTGGACCCATATGAAATTTCTTGATACGAACTTTTTTCAGCTGATTGGCACTTATATTTGGAGACTTAGATAGATACTAAATAAAAGTAGAATTTGAGCAGCAAAATACCTTCATTCAAGATCTTAAAGTCAACTCAAGTCTGAAAAAATATTATTTTAATTTACATATTGCTAGGACTTACTGGCGGTATTGACAGGGGTAGGTTTGGTGACAGTGTTGGTTGCGGCAACCTTCGTGGCGGTGGGGCCAGCCGCAAAGTGCCTTCTTACACCCGCACATACACTAGCACAGCGATCTGCTGAAGTACCCTTACCTGAAGATATTAGAAAGTATCAGTACCACAAATATTTTTCTAAGAGAGGTTTCTGAATATAGAGTCCTCCGAAATAAACTGCATTGCTTCTAGGGGGTCGAAGATACATTATTTTTGCTGAAGTTAACGCGAATGCTACTAATTGTTAAATAAAACACATACGGATTTTAACGTCAGTATTTACACTTTGCGAATAAATCCGTCAAAGTATGTTTTAACTCGTCAAGTATGTGTGAACGAGACACAATAGAAATTCCATTATTATGCGACTCCCGACAGTCGTTTGATACCTGACTGATTAATCAAAGATTAGTTGGTTTGGTAGGTTAACCAAGATCAGGGAAATCAGTCCAGCTATTTTTAAGTTTTAGCGAGACTAACGAAAAATCTATATTTTTTTATTTTGTGATTTTAGGAATAATACTTACTGGTAGTGGTGACAGGGATCGTTTTGGGGACAGGGTTATTGGCGGCAACAGGTGTGGCAACGGCTCCAGAAGTGGCTGTAGTGTATCTCTTTACGCCCGTACCTACACTTTCACGACCTGTAGCTGTAGTAATACCTTTATCTGTAAAATATTTTGAGGAAAGGAATAAAGGTTGTAAGGATTAAAATGTTGGCGACAAAACTGCGGGGCGCGCTTGGTGAGAACGGCGCATAGTAAGTGACCTTGTGCAGTGTGTTTGGTGAAGTTTTATAGCTGGCAACAGCTGCTTTTCAGCTGCACGACGAAACAAAACTGTTGTCAGAACTTCTATCATATTCTTGACAAATACTTTCGTGTTACTGTGATCAAAATAGCCACAGACTCATACTCATACTCGTGGAATTCTAGAAATATTTTTTATTATTATTATTTCCAAGCACTTACTGGTTACTGGGGTAGTGGCGGCAACGGGTGTGGTGTTGGGACCAGAAACGGCTGTAGAGTGCCTCTTTACACCCGTGCATGCTACTTCACAGCGATCTTGAGCTGTCGTACCTTTATCTGTAAAATAGTGATTTCCATTTAACACAATTATAAACGTGGTGACCAAATTTTTTTATGGTTTAGTATTTTGGTCAATACTGTTGGGTGCGCTCTCTCGTTGTTATTTTAGCAGCGAGCGGCGGCTACTATATAGCAACAGCTCTTTTGAGAGCTACTATTATGTTTCTGACAGATGGATTTTTATTTCTGTGATAAGAGTAGGCACAGTATACAGGAGTAAAAGTAAATAGTCTGATAAAAGATTTATTCATTATTATTTCAAATTACTTACTGCCGGTGGTTACAGGGGCTGTATTGGTGGCAGGGGCAGTTTTAGTGGCAGTAGTTTTGGTGACCGGGGTAGTTTTGGTGACAGGATCGGTGGCGGCAACGGGTGAAGTCATGGGGCCAGAGGTGGCAGTAAAGTGGTTCTTTACGCCCGTACATGCAGTTGCACAGTGATCTTTAGCTGTGATACCTTCATCTGTAAATATACAGATTTCCATAAAATAAAATAATAACAAACCGTTGTAACCACTATTTTTAGGAGATTACGATGTACGTCACAAAACCGTGGGACGCTTTCTCTCGTCCTTTTTGGCAGCCAGGTACGGCTATTTTATGAAAACAGTTTTTTTGTTCATAGTAAGTACTGATATATTTCTGAGAGATTGATTCTTGTTTCTGTGATAAGCGTAGCCACAAACTTATAGGAGTAAATGTAGTCAGAAAAAAGATGTATATTATTATTTCAAAGCACTTACTACCGGCGGTTGGAGGAGCAGTATTGGTGGGAGGAGCAGTATTAGTTACAGGAGCATTATTGGTGACAGGGGTAGTTTTGGTGACAGGTTCGGTGGCGCCAACGGGTGGGGTTGTGGGACCAGTAGTTGCTGTGTTGAGTCCCAAAATACTCTTACATGCATTTATGCAGCGACCTATAGCTGAGGTACAAGTACCTTTACCTGTAAAATAGTGTAAATTGAATACCATTTCAAAACAATATAACAACTAAGGGTAGATTAAAGTGGAAACAATAACAAACCTGTTAGTTGTTCCGTACTATAATTAACGTGTTTTGGCTTACCTCTGGCTTTGCTTTTCACAGATTTTCCTGTAGTTTGATTAGTAGCAGCAACATTTTCAACTTTTTGTGTTGGTTGAGGTTTAGCTTTTTCGTCGATGTTTTTCTGAACTGCTGTGTCTTTTGCATCCTTTTCAGATTGGGACGCTACTATGAGTACATTGGGATTCCTTGTTGTTATCCCTTTTGTTTCGATATTTGCAGATCTGTATTTACTTAGTACTTTTGATTCTTTACTTTGTGGATTTTGTTTAGGTATGTGTTCAGGTTTGTAGCCATAAACGCAGTCTATAAACAGAATTAGTATGTTATTGTTGTTTGAACTAAAATTTGTAAGAAAATATATAAATTGAACACTCACGACAAGAGGTATCATCATTGCCTTTTGCTGAAAAAAAAATTGTAATTCAGATCAGTATAGTTGACTGATACTGATCTCATAATTTTACTGTGTATAGTCTGTGTAGTTACAAAGACTTAATTATAGTAAATTATTAGACATTCAAGTGTAAGGCTGTCTAAATTTTCACGTTTTATTACTTACCTAAGTCTTCTTTAGTTTTATCATCGCTTGATTTACTTAATATTCCTTTTAAGTATGTCATCGAGCAACCGTAGCTGAAAGTTAATCATGATTAAGTGTCATTTCATGACCTAAATTTAAATAAAAATTTTGAATTGGAATTTGAAATTTCATTAAAGGACACATTAGAAATTACACTGGGCCTATTGTGGTGCCCTGAGAGAGGTTTGCGTTCAACAGGGATATTAAATAAATAGGATTTATTGATCAAACTCTTTGAATTTTGAATTTTAAACAGGTAATGTTCCACAGTAAATTTTGCGATCATTGCCGTCTTTTGGATGGTACTATGAGCCATACATAACGTACGTACCCTTTTGATTCTATACACTTCTTTATAGCAGTAATATGCCTGCTGTTGGTCTTACGTAATTTTTTAAAACGCATACGGATTTCCTTGGTGCCTGTACTGTACGATGAGTCATCTGTAATTTATAGGTATTTTGTTATTATTATTTTTATCTTTAAAACTTCAAATAGTTGATTTGATATTACCTAAAATTTTACCACGATCTTCAATTCGGTCATGACGACATGTTTTGACGTTGGTGCAAAAATTCTCTTTCTGTTAACAAATAAGGATTGTCGGAAGTGTTAAATTGGCAGCTACTTACCAGTTTATCAAAAACATTTGCAATAAGGCTAAATATACTGCCTAATAATTTACATGCTTGATAAGGATATAAAAACTTACATCATCAGATTCTAAACCCCAATGGATATCATCTTTAAATCTGAAATAAATATTTAATATGAAGCCAAAAGTATGATGCAATTAAAAGTAATAAGATTTAAGTGGAACATACTCTTCTTCAAGCGTTTTGAAGTCGTCATTGCCCAAAGATGCATAGAAGCGCAACCGTCTGGTTATATCTGACGAGCTGTACATTTCTGCCAATAAATATAAAATTATTAAATCTATTCAAAAACTTTAATAGTAATTAATTCTACCTCTAGAATATTTACCACTTTCCTTTCCAAAAATTGCTTGGGTTCTTCTAAATGCGTTTTCCATAAAAGATGACGAGGATGTCTCACTTAATAATCTGAAGCCAATTTTCTTCCACAAATCGCCAAATGTCATATTTTTTTCTGAAGAATTATAAGAAGTTAAAGCGTAAGTAAATGTAAGCGAAAACAAATCATATAAATGAATCAGATACTTACTGTTATCATCCGGACGATAGGTTTCTATACTTTTATTTACAAAAGGTGCCAAATTGAGATCAATTTCCTCTCGATATCCTTTTTTCTTCTATAAATAAAAAAATATTAATTATTAATTAATTTCATTATTTCTTTTCACTCTTGTATAAATATAGATTGACAATACGTACTTTTTTACACTTGGAAGTACTGTTGATGACTGCTAAAGCTTCGCTGATCTCAGCTTTCCTTTTAGGTTCATTTTCATTTGTCTTGCATTCTCTTTTGATCCAATTTTGGTCGTCTAAATAAGCCGAAATTCTGTATTTTCTAGTATCATCATTCTCATCAATCTCTGCACTTTTAAAAATAGCATTGGCTGATTTCGATGTCTTTGTCTTCTTCTTTTTCCTGCGTTTGTGGTTAATTTTATCTTTGGAAGGAAATTTTGTGTTTTTAACAGCACCCAAGCTTTTGCTCGTTTTTGGCTGACGGAAAAGTCCATTAAATAAAATTCGAAAATGTTTGAAGCAACGGCAGGTACTTTGTGACGGTTTCACCGTTACATTATCTCCAGTTTCCTTGTTTGAATTAACATCTTTTTTCCTATCAGGCTTTGACTTTTGTTCTTTCTTATTATTCTCCGAATTTGGTTTTGCATCCCCAGTAGGTTTTTTGTGGTTACTCTTTATCTTTTTCGGCCTATCCGTGTTTACATTTGGCTTTATTTTTTCTACTTTGACCTTGGTGCCTTCCAAACGAATACTGTAAATGCTTGATTGTGGTACAACACTCAAAAGTTTTTCCGTAAAATTACTAGGTTTTTTGATTTTACGGTGCTTTGATTTACAATTTCCATTATAACAATTGCGTCTGGTGTTTTTGTAGTGCTTACTTTTCTTAACGCCCTCAGTGCTACTCTCAGCATTTTGTAAACGAGGTTTTTTCTTATTTGGTTTTTGATGTCGTGAAACATAGTCTTTCCTTTCTGTTTTATTGGTTTTAGCTGTATGAAAATCAATATTTTGAGAAATCCCTTTAAACGTATTTTGATTCTTACAATATCTCCTTCCACAATTCTCACAATATATCAAGTGTTCTTTCTCATTTCTGGAAAATCTTTGATACAAGCTGTGTCTCATATGCCTTACAAGCAAAGCTTTCTTAATAATGTTATTATCATCTTTAGGATAGTTTCCGTATTTTGTTCTAGGTAAGAGAGGAATACTATCTGTTTCAAGGTTTTTGTCCAATTTGGAAATCCTTCCACGTTGATATCTTTCTTCCGATTTACTTGAGAAAGTGTCATCGCTCCTCTGTGTCTCACATATGCTGAAACGCTGTTATGAAAATGATTGGATTTTATCTTTAAATTAATAGCTTAAAAAATATTTCAGAGCTTTTGAGGTAAGCTACTTACAGAGCATTTATAATTGCTTCTATTTTGAGATTCTTCATCGCCATCATCGTCACTTTCATCAGAAGAACCTCTAAAAGCAATATTTCAAACTGAAAAGTGATTTATATGTGAAAAACCAAAGATTTTGTTTTTTATGAGAAATTTATATCGTGCGTGATAGACGCACGATATAAAGTTATTTAAAACTCTTTTATCAAAATATCAATATTATGAACAAAATATAAGACATCTAATTGCTGTCAACAATTGTAAATCGATTAGTCGGTGAAAAAGTCTTAAAAGTCTTCATTACTGTGGAGCGCAAGAAGAAAAAGAAGCCTGTCAGCCGCAATCAATGTGGAACTGCACCGACCGGGCCTAACATGCTGCTGCGTCCTGCGATTCCGACGGCGCTGTTGTTTGTTTCTCGCCTACATCACACCACAAAGGCTGAGCAGGTCTCGGAATACGTGCAGAAGAAAACCAACATCACTCTGCGGGTCGTCAAGTTGGAGTCTAGTCGCAATGTGAATTTTAATTCATTTGTGATTAGAATTCCAACTGAAAAGATAGCGACCTTCATGAACGAAGGTTTCTGGCCGAAAGGTGTCGTGTTCCGGCGGTTCCGCGGAAGTCTACGGGACACCACGAGTAACACGCCTGTGAAATTGCGTGTAATTTAAAAATTATTTTAAACAATTGTGTCGATTTATTTTTTTATTATTTTGTATGTATGTTAGCCTGTAAGGTATTTATTCTATGGGTCTGTATTGCTTTTTGTAATCCGCTGCCTGATTTAAATAAATAAATAAATAAAATAAATAAAATAAAAGTAAGATGAATACTAACCTTTCCAGGCTCACGTCACTATGATCTCCATAATCCCTAGGAGATAGGCAAATTGTGCACAATTCGCCGATATCAGCAAAACAACTTACACAATAGACCCCAGGGCAGTTGGATGTCCTACATCTAAAAGAAAAACCAAATCAAATCAAAATCAAATCAACTATATTTGTGTAAAAAGTTCGATGAACTTACTACCGGCTAAAATAAATAATGCAAAAGAAAACTGGATTACAATAGAAGAAAGAAAGAATACGCTTCTATTACATTTAGTCGCAGCCTCTATAAATTTTACAAGTACATGAATTTATTAACCGTAAAATCAATTGGGTTTCTCTAACTCAACCAACCTGATAAGTTCCGTGTCCGATTTAGGTGCATAGTAAGTGGTTCCGCACAACAAACAATGTGGTTCTTTAGGACTCGTCCCAAGAAGAGAACGCAGACATGACGATCTGCGAATAATAAGACTTACGGACTTATAGAAGGGACTGACTTACAAAAATATTTAGCCAGTAATGATACTATATAGTAAATAAAATTATTCTGCATTGTTTAGCCTCCATCATTGGCATTGAAAGTTAGACCAGAACCAGATTAATCTTAAAATAACGTAAACAGTATTTACGTGTTTATGTTATGTTGGGGGGAAGAAAGGCACATGTGATAAAGACAAAGGCCGTCAGTTCGCTCCTAACCATGAGCTTTAAACTGACATGCAATAGCACCTGAAGTTATCTAGTAGTTTAAGACCTCGGGGTAAGAGTTCCATTCTTAAGCAAGCAATGGGTAATACTGTAAAAAATACGTTTTTAAACTAACGGTATAAGTCCATTCAGCCATCTTCGAAAGGTTAGCCTCTCCTCAGTTCTGTATTTGTACATCCGATGTAATTTTCTTCTGGCAAACTTCATGAAACCCCCTGATCACAGAAAATAAACAGTTCAAAATATCCTTCTAAGAATCACACCAATCATTTTGCATTAACCAAAGATACATTTAAATTGCAAATTACATCATTATGTTTGCATACAATGAAGATGACATTGTAATTGAAAAGGCTTTGATGAGGAGAACCGAAATGATGATGTCAATCATTGACTTTGGACTTACTGGACCTGAGTAGATGAGTGACTAATGCAACGGCAGTGGTTAAAGGTCATACATTATGATATGAGTAGAACATTGTTTCAAAAATGTGTATATTTCGAGAATTTACAGTAGCATACAATTTTGAGGAATTTGGAACAAAATCATACGACCTGTAAGTACTTGGATTAAAGACCCCGTTGACAGGCAGTTTGTTATTTGTGGAAGCCATCGTAAATAAGTAGAATTCAATACTAATAAATAAAATATATAACACTTATAGAGAAGATAGGGTGTCCCTCAAGGTTTCACAATGGGGCCCAAAACTAATTAGAATTTAAAATGATTAATTTTCAAATCCCTATTATTCTCACAAGCTAAAGACATTTTATTTAATCATCAATAGGCAAAGAATGTCTGTAAGAGATTCCTTTCAGCCATAAGACCTTCGAACTAAATTGTAAATTGTTTAAACTGACAAACTTAGAAATAATCTTTCTTATTCTTACCTCTTGTCCTCAAGATATGATTATAGAGCCAGTCAGCTCGGGCCTTCGCACGTTCAGGTTGATAGTGCCCCATGACCACGTGGCGTAACCGAAGACCGTATGGCTCAAACATAGCAAAGAACCATAGCAAGACGATTAGCACAACTGAGGGGAAATTGTATTTAATTATTATTAGAATGCTCTTGCAATGGAAATTCCTCGACCAAAGAGTGCGAGTCATAAGGGTTCCGTGCCAACTTTTACTGAATAAGGGGTCAACTTACTTCCATTTAACCGAAATACCACACTATTTTGTTGACAACAAAAATAACTTGTTTTTCATATTGTTTGTAGGAAGAACAAACTACATATTTGCGGTTGTTGAAATTGTACTTACATATTTCAAAAACTACCAGTTTGATCTCGTTCAGACCAATCGATGAAAGCGTTTGTAAAGATCCAAATTTTACTGGCTTAGTTCAAAATTTAGAGACAGACTTGACAAAACTATTGAGGTTCTGTTTTTTCCATTCGGCTAAGGAACCCTATAACTTCGAATGTCTCTAAAGTCTCTATTGTTTTTAATGACTCACCAATTTGCGTATAACGTGTGAAATCTGGTGGGTGTGGATTAGGTAGACAGGATATAGGTGTAGATGCAGGAAACTCTAGGAGAACCCCTAATGCTGCGAGCAACGACTTGAGAAGATCAGCCGTTGGGCCTGTGCCTGATATGCAGGGTTCGGAGGTGTCGGGTCCGGCTGAAATTAAAGGAAATTAGCTAAAGTTTACAGAAGAAAAACTAAGGTGACGGACATAGCCCTACGAATCAGTAAGCTCAAGTGGCAGTGCATCTCCTGTCCTGCCCCAAATGTCCTAGCTTATGCCCGCTTCAAGACCTACAGCAGGCGATCGCCAACGCAATCAACGTTGCACAACATTGGGCGAAAATATTATGATTGTTACCAGTCGACTCGAAGAAGAAGAAGGAGTGGCAGTGGAACTGATGGCCGCTGGGGCAGAAAAAATCTAGATTGGAGACGCTTCGACCAAAAGCCCACCGACAAGATGGACAGACAACCTTGTAAAGATCGCGGTAGGGAGGCCTATGTTCAGCAGTGGACGTCCTTTGGCTGATAATGATTACGATGATGATGTGCAACCGAAGAAGGTGCTTGCAATAAAAAATCATTAGACATTCAGCGTTGTCAGTTAAAGTGCTGAGGAACAGTTGCCAACTTAGCAAGAATTAAAAGCGAAATAGCAGATGAACTCTAACTAAGCGCTGATTAGTTAGTGGATTTACTGGGCTTTTTCCGCACTTAACCGCTCGATTGGGCCATCGCACATAATTTCTGTCTACTAAGCGCAAATTTCTGCTTAAATACGTTGACTGTCAAGTCCTGCTTCGACAAAGTATACCATTCTGGGATCAGTAAAATACAAGAAAGTATGTACTCACGATAGACAGTTTGAAGCCTTCCATGGTACCGGATGGTCATCAAAACCCAGTAAAGGCTATAATCAGCTACCATGTGGATAAGCAGCTTGAATGTGGTGATTGACATGAACACCACCGATCTGTTCAGGTATGCTTTCTCTGACGCCACCAGACGGAAGGATGTGGTCTGAAAAATAAGATATCATCCACGTAGAAACTTAGTTAAAAAACCGGTTAAGTGCGTGTCGGACCCGCGCACTGAGGGTTCCGTGCCACCCTTAACTGAATTCAGGGTCCACTTACTTTCACTTAACGAAAACATCACAATATATTGCGACAGCAAAAATAACTTTGTTTTTCATAGTGTTTGTATGAAAGACAAAGTTATATTTGCGGTTGATAAAAATGTGCAATATCTCAAAAACTACAATTTTCGTTGCAAGTTTTTGTTGAGATCTACATTATATATTTTTTTCAAAATTTTCACTTTCTTAGTTCAAAAGTTAGATGCCCCCCATCTGACGCCCATTTTACCACTTTGGAAGCGTCTATATCTCAAACCTTACACTTTTAGAAAAAATGGTTTTAGAAACCTCAACATCATTTTAAAAGGCCTATCCATAGACACCCCACACGCATAAGTTTGAGTAAAAAAAAATTTTTAGGTTTTAGTTTCATGTATGGGAGCCCCCCCTTAAATATTATTTTTTTCTTACTTTTTGTATCTGAATCGAAAAGCGGTGAACAAAATACACCTACTTACTAAGTTTCAGCTATGTGATGCTTATAGTTTCAGAATAAAGTGGCTGTGACATACGGACGGACAGACAGACAGACAGACAGACAGACAGACAGACAGACTTAACGAAACTATAAGGGTTCCGTTTTTTGCCATTCGGCTACGGAACCCTAAAAAACTGTATCTTAATAAAAATCTTTTTTTTTAATGCGCAATCCGCTTTACTGTGCACCAGAGGCGAAGTCTCAATGAAACGGTTTACCTATAGATGGATGATGTTCAACTGGTCATTTGGGAAGCCTTAGTTCATCAGTAGAATTTCGGCTGAATCAATCAGTAATGATTAGTTAGATAAAACGTTACCGTGACATATTTCGCTCGCTCTCTCCTATTCAACGGTAGAATGGTCTCCCTCCCTTCTCTCAGTCTTTTCAGATCCAGAATTCGTATTTCCTTAGTGATATACCTATTGTCGAACCGAGATCTTGTCTCGAACATGTGCTGATAGTTTTTTGCTCTGAAAACCAAATATACTTCGATCAAGACCATCAGACATACTTGCTTGCAAGTAGCTATGGTTGCCCTATGTGTATGAATTCGCTGAATCGGTAATCTGCAAGGTTTGTCTGACATATTCTCAGCCCAGGCATACTAGGAGACCACCATAACCTTAGAAACCACCTTTACCACATCACACTGACTCATTGGTCTAGTGATCAGTTACCTAGATTCTGCCCAGGAGGTTCGAATACTGGCGGGCCGATATTTGTTTGCAGATTTATCTATTACGGAATATAAAATGCAGTTTATTTTTGTTTTTATAGTGTTTTGTCACCATACAAACTTAATAAAATAAATTGCACTTGTAAAAAGACAACTGTGAACCTGTGACAGACGAGAAATTGAACCCCGTGTCTTACGCTATCCGGGCGTATGCCTATACCACTCGGCCACCGTCACATTAACAGGCCTGTTGAATCTTGCAAGCGCTTCTTAACGCGTAGGCTGCGTGACGTCATCAATGTTGTGAGATTGCTCTCACAATATCTGAAAGAAAATATTTTTACAAATATTTTAACAATCAGTTAAGATGATGAAAGCCAAGCCAAGCCAAGCTTGTCTTTTTACAAGTGCAATTTATATTATTAAGTTTGTATGGTGACAAAACACTATAAAAACAAAAATAAACTATAAATTGGCTTTCATCATCTTAACTGATTGTTAAAATATTTGTAAAAATATTTTCCTTAAGATATTGTGAGAGCAATCTCACAACATTGATGATATCACGCAGCCTACGCGTTAAGAAGCGCTTGCAAGATTCAACAGGCCTGTTAATGTGACGGTGGCCGAGTGGTATAGGCATACGCCCGGATAGCGTAAGACACGGGGTTCAATTCTTCGTCTGTAAAAGGTTCACAGTTGTCTTTTTACAAGTGCAATTTATATAAATTGCACTTGTAAAAAGCAACTGTGACTCTGTGACAGACGAAATGTGTTAAATGGGTGAATCAACTTTTCTCTGTCCCAACGTGAAAAGTTGATAGAAATAAAAAAGTTAAGGGGATCATGATTTTTACAAAAGATCCGTGTTCCTCAATTATTAATCAATCTTATTCCAAGAAAGGGCACGAATTTTGATGTGTGATTTACGAGTAAATTATCTCAGTCCAGCTTAGGACCTAAAAATCAGTCCCCTGGGTGACCGTTATTTTGACCAATAAAATAACAAAAAATCGGTACATAAATAACTGTCTTAGCAAGATCTATTTAATAACATTCTAAATCAGTTACCACATATTTATTAACTATTAAGACTTTTTTTATATACCTGAAAACTATGTCTCTTGAGTCACTAATTCAAAAACCAATCCTAAAAGTTCTTATAATTCTTTAGAAAACAGACACATAATAAAAATACTTCTTGGGCTAACTTATCTCATAAACCTTTAAAGTTCTACATTATATTTTTCGTGGAACAATACTTGTCAGTGAAATAAAACACAGAAATCTGCGCAAAAACAGGGGGACAATATGGTTTGTCAGGAGACAATATGTAACCCAACAGACAATAATATGCAAATAAACAACAATTTTATCAAAAAGTTTTACAAGCATAACAAATGTTTATGCCTTTATTTGTAAGAAAAGACAGAAATCACAACCGTATCATCTTATTTCAAGGTTAAGCAGTACGTTTTGTCATTTCTCTACTTCAATTTGGGCTAACCTCAGTAGAGGATAAGCCTGAATAATATTATTGAATCAAGAGATCATTCTCGCTCAAGCTCATATAATGCAACTGGCAACTATCTAAGAGGCTCTTAATTATTTCGGAAAAACAGGTAGGGCATAAAGCTTCTGGGGTTTTGTGTCTTGTAATTGCCCTAAAACAGCTCGTCCTCCCGAAACTGGGCTGAAATGTAACACCTCTATCCCTTAAAAGGGATTTAAAGGAAATGTCCCCGTGCCTGATCACCTGAGTATCTGTCTCAGTGACTGAATACCTTCTGCTTCTTTGAAGTTGAGATTGGATGACCTTCCGGCTGAAATCCAATCTCAACTTCAGACAGTTAATCAAATCCTTAACCTAAACATCAGCTAAAAACTTGAAATTATCTCCAACGTCAGCAATACTTCATTCCAAAGCAACTTCCTCAACTCTTTAAACTCAGGTTTGATATTGCATGGACTACATTATTATTTTGAGGACTTTGGATCTCCCAAATACCAACTGACTGTGTGGATTCGGAACCGAGCCACAAGAGTTGGGGGATGCTGAACTTAGTCAGCATAAGCTGCTTAAGCAGTTTAATGAATTTCGAAGCCAATCCGGCCCCTTTTCAGTATCTGAACACAAGACGTGAACGTGGTTTCCACCCTAATGTCATAGTCATAACAGTTTTAAGCACCAGATGTTATCGATCTACATTTCTGATGCGTACAGCTAAGGAAACCAACTCTTGAATTGAGTGACAATAGCTTCGTCGAGTCTAGGTGGGACAAATGATCCAACTAAGTGGGTATAACTTCGAGAACGAAAGTTCTAGATTGAAGATCTTTTATCACAAGAGTAGAGTTCTATTAGACATGACGGGTCTAAACGCGAATAAAAAGTCGTATAAGTAGTCGTCAAGCAACGTTCTTGCCGTATATCAAAGGTGTAACGGATAAAGTTGGAACAGTTCTCAGAAACTTCTCAATTAAAACTGTATATACTCCGTTATCCAAAGTGTCAAGATTTCTGCGAACTCCTAAGGATATTGTGCCCTTCCAAACACCAGGCGTCTACAAGATTGATTGCAGTTGTGGCAGTTCTTACATCGGGCAAACTAAGCGGTCAATAGCTGAAAGAGTAAAAGAACATATCACAGCTGTCAAAAATCTTCAGGTTAATAAATCAGCGGTGGCGGAGCACATCATAGAGGAAGGAGTTAACCACTGGATGGAGTTACATAATCCTAAAATCCTCTCCACCGATCGTCATTATTATACTAGGATAATACGTGAAGCGGTTAAAATTCGAAAATACAGAAATTTCAACCGGGATGATGGATATAAGTTATCACCATTATGGAATCCAGTGATTAATAAGTGTAAACCGCGTGTAAAGCCGTCAAAACCAAACCGCGATACCGTGAGTGTTGTTTGTCGAGGTGACTGTACTGACAATAATTTATCGAGTGTAGTGAGGGTGGCGGAAGAATCTTCAAGCCGCTATACTGACAATTTATCTAGTGTTGTGAGGGTGGCAGAAGAAACTTCGGGCCGCTCGCGCAGGCGATGTCGCAATCCACCAGTTGACTCGTGACCACGGCAGTTGCAATACCGCCGAAACGTCGAGCAGTGAGTAATAGCAACTCATAAGTTTTTATTCGCGTTTAGACCCGTCATGTCTAATAGTTATTGCAATGCAACGCGAAAGTTTAAAATCCTATAAGAGTAGAGTTCACCGGTGAGATGGGAAGACGACTTGCAACTTAACTGCTTGCAACTGGTCTCTATAGAAAACTATGGGAAGGTTTATTATTAGCAATGGACATCCTACGGCTGTTAACGATGGTATTGATTACTACATAGGACTCGGGCTTTTTAGGCAAATAGAATAGATTAAAGTCAGACATGGTCTTTCTTCGCCTGAATTATGTATTACGTAATTTACGTACCACATTTAAAATATGTATTTTTTGTTTCTCTCGATCTTTTTGTAAGTTTTCTCTTACAGCGCCTTTGTGTTTTGGCATGGGTGTATGATATCATTTCTCTGAATAACAGATTACATTTATACTGAGTATAATCAAAAATTGGCTAAAATTACTAAGAATTATTGTAACAGGTATGGGTATAATATTTCAGACTTTATTATTTGGAGAAATAATAGTAAAACACTGTACATCCATCAGCTTTTAGGAAAGTTATGTGTTGAACTTTACTTAATGAGACGGCAAGATGGGATAAGAAAAAACACTATAATAAGGCTTTATATTGTTAAAACAATATTAAATTACAAGTTATTACAGCAAAAACTAATTATTGTATGATTAAATACACTTTATTGATACAATAACCGCGTTTTGTCTCTGGTGTTACCTCTATTTGTCTCTTGAGTCACCTAAATAGTGAGAAAGGGGACCAGTAACTCCAAAGACATTTAGCCTTTAAAAAAATATAAACACGCCATTAACCACCAATTCACCTTCATTCATATTCTCACGTGATATTAGACCATATTGCTTATTGCATTTTAGTTCATAGTATGAAAAATAGAAGAAATACTTGGGAAAATGCGTGGTTGCCAGCGGAACAGTAAACGTACACTTGGCGTCACCTCTGACGGCGGATGAACTTGCCGAGTAAATTATCAGTCGCGAGAATAACGGACATGGTCACGTGAGACCTAGACCATTTTCTGATAGGTGCAAGCTTAGGTTGTGCCATTTTAAAACATAATACTCAATATAAGATAAGTAAGTCAGGGGACAACAAAATAACTGCTCTCCGAGGGACACAATTTCAAAAGTCAAAATACCTAAAAAATCGTTAAATTTTTCGGACGTCTCTTTAAACACGTGAAACTATGAGCTTTGTTGATTGGGATGCCATATAAGATTTATCTGCTGTCATACAGTTTTTTCACACCAGACCTAAAAATTAGAGAGAAACTTGCCGTGGGGACAGCAGATTTTTGTATGGGAGCCCAAAATTGTCCCCTGGGTCACCTAGTCAAAAACGAAAAATTGAATTAAAATGTTTATCAAAAAAATATTTTCATATTTCTTAATGATCTAAGTATAAGTTTATTCCATAAAATATATTGAAATAAGTCGTTTTTTCCTGAAAATTGCTTTTGAACACTTGGGACACGAAAAGACAAAGAAAAGTTGATTGACCCAAATAGCACTTGCAAATTCCACAGGCTTGTTAATGTGACGGTGGCCGAGTGGTATAGGCATTCGCCCGATAGCGTAAGAAACGAGGTTCAATTCCTCGTCTGTCACAGAGCCACAGTTGCTTTTTACAAGTGCAATTTATATTATTAAGTTCGTATGGTGACAAAACACTATATCGTCCCCATCGTGTCAAAATTAAATAACTGACACGTTTGCCGAAATTCACTTTTTGTTATTTTTAAATAATATAAAGTGTAAGCTACATTTTGGTCTATTTTCCGTTGCAATATGTATGATATTCGCGAAGATATCATAATTTTAGTAACTCTATTGACCACATATTACAACAAGGTTTGTTAAAAAAGTTTCGTGGAAAAACTGAATAAATGACAAAAAAATTAAATAACTACAATTGAGGGTTCTGACATACCTACCAACAAAATCAATAAGTGACTTTGTTGAATTCTGCCACAACTGACTCGGAAACATTGTTACAAAAATTGGTTGTGGCAAAATTGAATAAGTGCTCTTGTTTAATTTTTCATTAAAACATTGTATTATATAATTTTATCATAATCAGCCAAAGGACTGGTCCACTGCTGAACTTAGGCCTCCCCCACGATTTCCCACAAAGACTGCAATCTTTACAAGGTCGTCTAAGGGTCTCCAATGTAGAACTCTTCTGCCCCAACGACCATCAGGCCTAATCCGGCTTGTTGGGAGGCTGGAACTTATTGAACCTACGTGCGAGACGATTTGTGATAACTCTTGAATCAGCTTGTTGACATGGCTCAGGGCTGAGGTGGTAAGTTTTGTTTATTTATTTATTTATACTGTATTGCACAACCAGAGTTTTTACAAAAGGTGTACTTAACGCTATATGGCGTTCTCTACCAATCATACCTTTTGTCTCCTTTTTTGAAAAAAAAAACACCACCAAACTCCTGTTCCATGACTCAAGCAGCCCTCAAGCAGCACGGAATTAAAGTCTCTGAAGGACTTTGAGTACCGGTGTTCCCCCCCTTTTGAAGGCTCTGCTGTGATTCCGACCTCACCAGGCGCCTTGTTGTTTTTAAGCTGTTTCAGGGCCATCCTTATCTCGTAGAGGCTGATGTCCGGGATGTCTTCGGTGTAGTGTTGGGTCAGGATAGCTTTTGGGTGTCCGGCCTTAGCTATTAACGGGTTCGGCAACTCAGGTGTACAACTGCCCATAGAACTTCTCGATCTCCCTCAAAACATCTGCTTTTGTCGACGCTACACTGCCGCCCTCCGTCTTAAGCTTCGTCAACAGGCTTTGCCCAATAGACATGTCTCTTGCTTGGGAGCCTTGTTTTCACTCCATCTATCGGTTCTTTAACACTGTTCGTGTTAAAGGAAGAAATGTCGTGTCGTAGGGACTTCCATATTCGTCTTTTCACCTACTGTAGTTTTCAACATTAAAGGAGGTCTTCAATGCTATAGATCGACGTTCTGCTATAAGGTCGAGAGTCTTAGAGGACGATTTTTACGGCCAGGACAAAAAATTTTAGACCCCACCGTTTGAATAGTTTCCATAAACTCGTTGTTTATTTCGTCCACTGAAACGCAATTCTTTAGGCACTCAAAGCGGTTTGACAACTCGAGTTGAAAGCTCTCGGGATTTTGGATATGGGCACGAGTAGGTCGGAGCGTGGACCTCATCAAGCGAGGCCTTTCCAATTTGACATTAAATTCCATGTGCCTCGAACCATCCGGTAAACACTACCTACCGGTCTTTATTCAGTTGATCACGGAGACATCATTAAATAACCGTTTCTTGGTAGTCATGATGAAGTCTATCTCATTTCTCGTCGTGCCATCCGGATTCAACCAGGTCCATTTCCTTTGAGGTGGCTTCTGGAAGAAATGTACCCTGGCGTTCCTTTCACCATATTAAAAGAATCGATAAGATCCGGAATACCATAATACGTTCCAGAACTGGAATAGCAGATGCAGGCGAAAAGACAGCAAAGCTTAAATGGGAGTAGGCGGGGCATGTGTGTAGAATGCACCCGAATAGATGGGCCCAAATCGTCACGCGATGGATACCACCAGACGAGGTGGAGTGATGATCTGTTCAGCTTTGCGAGAAATTGGGTGTTGTTGGCCGCTGACAGAGACAAATGGATAGAATTGAGGCAGACCTTTGCCCAACAGTGGGATGATGTAGGTAATATAAAAAAAAAGTATTACTTGGTTGTTTGCCAAAACTTGCAAAAGTGACGTACAAAAACTTGATAATTGCAATTTTGTTATAAAATACGTTTGTGGCAGAACTAAATAATTACTTTTTTATTTTTATATTTAAAATAATATAAAGTAGCATTATGATAGACTATTTAAATTATGAAGTTGAAGCAGCTTCATAACATATCAAAATCTCGACGGTAAATTTCCTTCGGCTTGGAATTTTATCGCCATTTTTGTTTAAAAAAATCACAAAAACTCAAATATCTCGGAACTTTGGTTTTGTTGGTTATTTAATTTTGCCACGACGGGGACGATATAAACAAAAATAAACTATATAACGGAATAACAGACTCAGAAGCAGCTCGGAGTCAGTTACTTAGCGGTGGTGACATCCGCATGACTAAGCAAGTTCAGCCACTATTTTTGCAACTGATCTTCAACGGTTATGCCGGATTGCCTTACCTGAATATGATCAGCAGAAGGAACAAGCTCGTCACACACGAGCTCCAAGACAGCCAGGTCAGCAGCGGATCCGCTCGCTTCCTGATCTCGGTCACGATGCCGGCAGCCACCTGACTGGCTGAGCGACTGTCGTTGCTGCTGAACGAGTAGGAGTGGTGGACGTGGACCCGCATTGAGAGCATGTTAGCGAGGCGGGCTGAGTAGTTTCTTAGTCCTGATGATAGAAATGTTTTGGTTTTTCTTAGGAAAGAATTACTAACATTCTACGTATAATCTGTATTGGATTTGGATTGGTTGCAATAACTGTTTTTTTTTAAAAGCCTAGTCTACTTCTTTTTTCCCGCGCCTTATGCAAGTTGAGAAAAAAAGTGAGGAACTGATTCTAATTCAATGTCTGTTTGTATACCACTTTATGCCAAATAAAGGTATTTGAATTTGAATTTTGAATTTGAAAGTGTTTCAAAACAACAGATAAAGAATAAAGGGAGCTACTCAGAATCTATAACTTAACAACTTTCTCCTAGAAACATAGAAAGAATAACGCCAAAATTACTTCCCGTACTTAATCGGTCACGTAACCCGTCTGATTTCTATGGAGGTCGTTTTATTTTTGGCATATTTCGACTCATATTTCTAGGAAAAAATTGTTTAGTTCTGATTCTGATTTCCCTCTATTATTTAAGGGTTGTTTTGGGACACCTTGTACAACGAATTTGCAGTGCAAACTTTTAATCGCATTTTGCTTTTAACAAACTATTATACGTTGAAGATGATTTCCAAAATCAGAACCATCTTATAAATCCTAATGCAGGGAAATAGTACCTATCTTTAATAAGTTTGTGTTCGTTTCTGTAATAGTCTAATATCCCTAGGTTGAGTGAGACTCAACAAAATTGGTTTTGCCGTTTTCGTGTGAGAGAGACAGAACATACAAACCTACCTTCACACTTTCGTATTTATAATATTAGTAGGCAGACAAATTGAAGGATTCTTACTCTTCCTTATAATAGGCACAATATCTCCGTTCAGGTGCTCCATGAATACACAGATAACATCAGGTTTCAAAGAACACCTGAATGCAGTCTTTTTCATGTTGTTCAGATTGATTTCTTCAGACATCTCTCTCATGATTAACTGGACCAAATCGCCTGATCTAGTTCTCTTTTTATTTGGAACCTCCAAAGTTTTTGAATGAGAGGCTTTGATTTTGGTATTGCAGAGGGAAGGTAGAGAGTTCAGCCAGAGAAAACCTGACTGGATTACTTGAGCTGAAAGAGATTAATAGATTAATTATATATTAGGGTTCCGTAGCCGAATGGCAAAAAACGGAACCCTTATAGTTTCGTCAAGTCTGTCTGTCTGTCTGTCTGTCTGTCCGTCCGTATGTCACAGCCACTTTATTCTGAAACTATAAGCATTACATAGATGAAACTTGGTAGGTAGGTGTATTTTGTTTACCGCTTTCCGATTCAGATACAAAAAGTAAGAAAAAATAATATTTAAGGGGGGGCTCCCATACATGAAACTAAAACCTAAAAAAATTTTTTTACTCAAACCTATGCGTGTGGGGTGTCTATGGATAGGTCTTTTAAAATGATGTTGAGGTTTCTATAACCATTTTTTCTAAAAGTGTAAGGTTTGAGATATAGACGCTTCCAAAGTGGTAAAATGGGCGTCCCCCCCCCTCTAACTTTTGAACTAAGAAAGTGAAAATTTTGAAAAAAATATGTGATGTAGATCTCAACAAAAACATGCAACGAAAATTGGTTTGAAGGAGATCGAACCAGTAGTTTTTGAGATATTGCACATTTTTATCAACCGCAAATATAACTTTGTCTTTCATACAAACACTATGAAAAACAAAGTTATTTTTGCTGTCGCAATATATTGTGATGTTTTCGTTAAGTGAAAGTAAGTGGACCCTGAATTCAGTTAAGGGTGGCACGGAACCCTCAGTGCGCGGGTCCGACACGCACTTAACCGGTTTTTTTTTCTGTATTTCAGACTCTACTTTTAAGCACCCTCTTGAATTTAGCCCCGAGTTTTTCTACACCCTGTATAATACAATGCTCTAAATGAAACCCACAGAAAAGTTAAATGAAGGTTTCCGTAAAAAAAGCCTAGGCAGGTACTACAGATGTTGTGTCAATTCCACCTTAAAATTGTCGTAACCACTGTAACCCTATACCTAGTTATGATGAACAACGCAATCAGAACAGTGCTAATATTTTTTTTTTCACATTTCCAAGTAAATATTCATTATCTGTGAAATCTTTCCGCTGAAAAACTACACGACCCTAATCACCTTGCCAAGGCCGATCGATTCATTTTACTTGGAACTTGAGTATTAGCACTTATATTGTGTGGGAAAGACAGCTTTTGCGACAGTTAGGTATACTAATTTGCTATTCAAGGAAGTTGAACTTTCTACCTGAAAACAAAAACTGCTACTACCCTATTCTAACTAAAGGTTGACATTGTTTTACTGCTTGAGATTGAAGTACCAAATGCTTTAGGGTGAATCAACTTTTCTCTGTCCCAACGTGAAAAGTTGAGAGAAATAAAAAAGTTAAGGGGATCATGATTTTTACAAAAGATCCGTGTTCCTCAATTATTAATCAATCATATTCCAAGAAAGGGCACGAATTTTGATGTGTGATTTTCGAGTAAATTATCTCAGTCCAGCTAAGGACCTAAAAATCGGTCCCCTGGGTGACCGTTATTTTTACCAATAAAATAACAAAAAATCGGTACATAAATAACTGTCTTAGCAAGATCGATTAAATAACATTCTAAATCAGTTACCACATATTTATTAACCATTAAGACTTTTTTTATATACCTGAAAACTATGTCTCTTGAGTCACTAATCCAAAAACCAATCCTAAAAGTTCTTATAATTATTTACAAAACCGTCACATAATAAAAATACTTCTTGAGCTAACTTATCTCATAAACCTTAAAAGTTCTCCATAATATTTTTCGTGGTACAATACTTGTCAGTGAAATTAAACACAGAAATCTGCGCAAAAACTGGGGGACAGTATGGTTTGTCAGGAGACAATATGTAACCCAAGAGACAATAATATGCAAATAAACAACAATTTAATGAAAAAGTTGTACACGCATAACTAATGTATATGCCTTTCTTTGTAAGAAAAGACAGAAATCACAACCGTATCATCTTATTTCAAGGTTAAGCAGTACGTTTTGTCATTTCTCGGCTTCAATTTGGGCTAACCTTAGTAAAGGATAAGCCTGAATAATATTATTATCATTCTCGCTCAAGTTATTCATATAATGCAACTGGCAACTATCTAAGAGGCTCTTAATTATTTCAGAAACGCAGGTAGGGCACAAAGTTTCTGGGGTTTTGTGTCTTGTAATTGCCCTAAAACAGCTCGTCCTCCCGAATCTGGCCTGAAATGTAGCACCTCTATCTCTTAAAAGGGATTTTAAGGAAATTTCCCTGTGCCTGATCACCTGAGTATCTGTCTCAGTGACTGAATACCTTTTGCTTCTTTGAAGTTGAGATTGGATGACCTTCCGGCTGAAATACAATTTGAACTTCAGACAGTTAATCAAATCCATATCCCAAACATCAGCTAAAAACTTGTAATTATCTCCAACGTCAGGCAATACTTCATTCCGAAGCAACTTCCTCACCTCTTTAAGCTCAGGTTTGATATTGCATGGACTACATTATTATTTTGAGGAATTTGGATCTCCCAAATACCAACTGACTGTGTGGATTCGGAACCGAGCCACAAGAGTTGGGGGATGCTGAACTTAGTCAGCATAAGCTGCTTAAGCAGTTTAATGAATTTCGAAGTTAATCCGGCTCCTTTTCAGTATCTGAACACAAGACGTGAACGCGGTTTCCACCCTTATGTCATAGTCATAACAGTTTTAAGCACCAGATGTTATCGATATACATTTATGATGCGTACAGCTAAGGAAACCAACTCTTGAAGTGAGTGACAATTGCTTTGTCGAGTCTAGCTGGGACGAATGATCCAACTAAGTGGGTAAACTTCGAGAATGAAAGTATTTTAGGGAAAAAACAGCTGTCAAGCTATACAGCAAATTTTTATTGTAATTAAATTAATTATTTAGACTTATTATTATGGATTAAGAGTAGTATATTTCAATAGTGCTAACACGGAATAATAAATAAAAGTGTAGGCAACATGCCTAATTGACGAAATACAACATAAATCACAATAACAAAACCGCCAACGGTCGCCGGTCAAAGTGTAACGGATAACTACTAAAACCAGGGGAGTACTGTTTCTAATTTCTTTTCAAAGCTATTTGTCGTATTTTAAACGCTAAATAAACTAGATGTTAAACTAAAGTTAGCTAAATGTAACAATATTTCACTCTTTGAGGTTATCTTTTTTTTTTTTCACGCAAGTCATCTGGCCGACCTGGGTCCGAGTAAAAGCTGTTTGCTGTTTGTTTACTGCTGTAAATACAACATCACAGACTGCACAAGCCTCACCACGGTGAGATACGTCAAACCTCATAACATCTCGGTTCTGTTGTGCCTCTCTTTACTTGACGTATATGTGGAAGTAAAGTTGAAGATAACAACCAAATGCCGCATACAAATCACTCGTATACACTTATCAGGCAAACTCTTCACTTACTACACCTACATACATTGCAGAAGTGAGCATAAAGCATAGCGGTAATAGTTCGGACCTATGTAGTTGGTTAGATACTTGTGTTTGTTTCTAACTTTGTTCATTCATATTGGCAAACATAATTAATTATTGATATTTTAAACCAACTAAATGTAATTAGTAGTTTGAAACTATACTTATTACATTTTATTATCTCTTTTAACTTAGTGATTTACTATATTAATTGCCATTCATTTAAATTATGCACATACATATTTAAATATTTATAAATATTTTTAAACTCAGATAGCTCAGTACTAACCTAAACATCATAACATCTGTTGTACACTTTGTTTAAAAAATTCCAGGTGACCTGCCACCTAATAAATCTATCAAAATGACTACCCGGACTGGAGCCATAACCCGCAAAATGATTGCCCGAGAAACTGAACTAAAACTCAGAAGGGCACTCGATGAATTAAAGGAGTCAAAGACTACCTGCGACGAATTACTTAAAGAAAGGGACGAGTATGAGGAGGTAATAAAGAACAACATTGAACACACCTCCCAACTCAGAAAAGAGATGGCTGAACTGCATGTCCGCCTGCTGGAGGTAACCCAACATCGAGACCAGCTTCTCAACACAGTCAGCACCTTCGACCAGTGCAGCAGCATTTTTGAGCAGACACTTATGCGCAACAATGACCTGGAAAGTGAGCTACGGGATGCCAACAGGACAATACTGCACTTGGAAGAAGAGAAGAAAGATCAAGCTCATACCCAAACCTTGAATCTGTATGAGGAGCTGATTGGGACCCCCGGTGGTCGGTCAGTGGTCACCAATCCAGACAGAGATTGTAGTATACACCAATCCCTAAATCATACTGCGAAAATTAGATTGTCAGGTAGAAATAGGGTTAAAAAGTATATAAAACTTAATAAATTTATAACAAAAACTAAAACTCTTGTCAAGAAAAACAAACGTTTTTTTAAGAATATTGAACTAAGAAAGGAAAAGTTAGATTTATTGGACAGTCTGGAAATATATCAAAATAAGTTACATGAAAGTAGGTCACAATGTGAACAAACTGTTAAGCGACTGCAGACTGACATCTGCAGGCTGCAAGAGTCATTGCATTCCATGACGAGTAAATATAACTCCTCCCAAGAACAAATATCTGAACATATCCTGGCTGCGAATAAACTTCTGAAATTGAACACACCCAACTCAGATTTTAGTTCGCTCCCAAATATGAATCTAAACTCGGTACAAGACTCTGATCAGCAGGGGGGTGTCGGTTTGCAGTTGCAATCACAAAAAACAAAGTTTAGTTGTCAATCAAAAAAATCCAACAATGAATGTAGCAACGTTATTGTTTTTTCAGACAGATTAGGAGTTGGTTATGGTTCCTTATTGAACAAAAACCTTAAATGTAATATTGTTAACCATTGTATGCCTGATGCAACTTTGGATCAAATAGTTCTTAATATTCAAAATAGTAATTTGAATTCAAATTCAATACTTGTATTAATGCTAGGAAATAGTCAAAATTTAAGTAAAAAAAACCTGATAAAAAATTATTCAATATTGTTAAATTTAAACGTTCACAAAATAATCATTTGTGCCATACCATTTTCAAAAAATCATACGGCGAAGGAAAATAACTGTATTCATATATTGAATACTTTATTATTTAATCTAATCCAACGTCATAGTGACAAATTTGTGTTTTTTGACACAAATAAATTTACTAACAATTCATTTTTGCTGACTGGCAGCTCTTTACACCTGCCTTATAGAATCAAAAAACAAATTGCTAATTTATTAGCATATAATATTAATTGTATAATGAACAAAACCATATCACATGGTTATCAACTTGTAAATAATAATAATAATGTTGATGTTATCAACCAGACAACCTCTGAGGCTTTAAACTAAGAGGGCAGACAAAAGCCAGGTCTAGTTTTAATGTTGTTCACCAAAATATACAAGGCCTGGCTGGCAAAGAACTTGAGTTATCATTAGTTTTACATGATTTAAGTGTTCATGTAATGTGTATAACAGAACATTGGTATAGAAATTGGGAAATAATGATTAGTATTGAAAATTATACAGTCGGTAGTTCGTTTTCAAGAGAGATGACGACTAGAGGGGGGTCACTCATACTTATAAATAATGAATTAAATTGTAAAGATCGCAGAGATATTGTGTCACTCTCTTTAGAACGTACTATCGAACTAGCGTGTACTGAGCTCGAAGAATATATTATTTTATCTGTGTATAGCCCCCCTGACGCTACTTACCAACTTTTTGAACCAATTATGGAATCGGCACTAGAAAGGGTTTCAAAATCGAATAAGAAAATAATAGTATGTGGAGATTTTAACTTTGATATATTAAAGGAATGGAATACCGCCATTCGATTTCTTAATCTCTTCGAATCTTTTAATTTAAAAAATCTCTTTTGTGAACCAACAAGGGTGACTCCTACCACGGCCACTTGTTTAGATAATATTTTTTGTGATAAAAACGCAAATGTCATTGATAAAGGTATTTTAATTGGGCTCAGTTCTGATCATAGAGGTCAAAAGGTATTATTTGAACACAATCATACCGCAAATTTACCTTTGGAAACTAAGTATAGGCCAGTCACAGTAAATAGGTTGGATAGATTTAGGGATAAAATTAGTGAAAGTGTATATTCAGTCAACCAAAATATTAGTGATAGTGTAGATAAGCAATATGACGACCTCTTTAACTTAATTAAAAACGAATTTGATGTAATATTTCCGATAAAGAAGAATAAACCAAACAAGGCCAAATGCCAATTTAATAATTGGGCCACGACAGGAATTCATAAAAGTAGGATCAAGTTATATGAATTATATAGTCTAAGAGAAAACTCTCAAGATCAAAACTTTATTGAATACGTTAGAAATTATTCAAAAATATTCAAAAAAGTTTGTGCTACAGCAAAATCACACCACCTTCGTAGAATAGTCTCTAGCGCCAAAAATAAAGTAAAAACAACATGGAGCATCATAAATAAAGAAACTTGTAAAAATAAATTGAGAGATAGCGAATTTACATTAAAAATCAATGATAAAACAATTAATTCAAATCCAGAAGTTGCAACTGCCTTCGAATCGTTTTTTTCACATATTGCACCTACAACAACGAAAGAACTTGCCTCTTCTTCAGTAATAGCGGAATCTATTTTAAAATTAAATGTTAATGAGTGTAATTCTCAACTGCAATTTAGGCATGTAGGACCTGAAGTAATAATAAAAACATTTCTAGAATTGAACATGAAAAAAACTGAGGATTTGTGGGGACTATCTGTGCATATTATTAAGTCAATTATCGACACAATAGCTCCTCAACTGGCAATAATTTTTAACCAGTGTATTGATGACGGCCAGTTTCCTAGTTTAATGAAGATTAGTAAAATAATACCACTTTTTAAATCAGGTGACAAAAGTGACCCCTCCAACTTCAGGCCAATATCAATTCTGCCAGTCTTGAGTAAAATATTTGAAAAAGTAATATTCAATCAACTTTTAGCACATTTTTCATTAAACAAGTTATTTCATAATAAACAATTTGGTTTTACTAAAGGTAGAAGCACTACAGATGCAGGAGTTGCTCTCTTAACACATGTATTTGATGCGTATGATAATAGGCATGATGCTTTGGGTATCTTCTGTGATCTATCCAAAGCATTTGATTGTGTAGATCATGAAACATTATTGAAAAAAATACGTCACTATGGGGCATCATTGAACTCATTAAGCTTAATTAATTCTTATCTCTCAGGTAGAACGCAAAAAGTATGTGTTAATGGAACTGAGTCTTCTGGGGCACCTCTAACAATGGGTGTGCCACAGGGATCTGTATTAGGACCTCTCTTATTTTTAATATATATAAATGACCTCCCGCACTTTGTAGGGAATCTTTGTGACATAGTATTGTTTGCAGATGATACTTCGTTGATATTTAAAATTCCAAGAGGTAAAGGTAATTTTGACGATGTAAACAATACTCTTTCACAAGTACTACATTGGTTTACTGTTAATAACCTACTTCTTAATGGAAGTAAAACAAAATGTGTTAAGTTTACGATGCCTAACGTCCGACAGGCACCAACTCAGGTTAAGATCAAAGATAAATCCCTTGATACCATTGACTCCACAACATTCTTGGGTATCACTTTAGACTCCAAACTACAATGGGGTCCTCATATACAGACCTTGTCAAGAAAACTAAGCTCGGCTGCTTTTGCTGTAAGGAAGATTAGGCGTTTAACTGATGTAGAAACAGCTAGGTTAGTTTATTTTAGTTATTTCCATAGCTTGATGTCCTACGGAATTTTATTGTGGGGCTCAGCTGCTGATATAGAATCAATTTTTGTATTACAAAAAAGGGCCGTGCGTGCTATTTATTGTCTAAAACCTCAAGATTCCTTAAAAGAGATGTTTCGAGAAATTAGAATATTAACTGTAGCCTCTCAGTATATTTATGAAAATTTAATGTATGTACGCAAAAATTTAGATTCATTTACGAAAAAAAGTGATATACACAAATATAATACTAGGAATAAGGATAAGCTTGCTATTCCACAATTCAGGCTTCGAAAGGTTGGTAATTCTTTCATGGGGAAATGTATAAAATTTTTCAATAAACTACCAGAATACATTGTTGACTTACCGATTACTAAATTTAAAATTGTTATTAAAAAAACCCTAATGACGAAAGGGTATTATAAAGTAGATGATTATTTAAAAGATAATAATGTATGGACTTGCATGATAACCACAAACATTGTAAAACTTTTGAAAAGAGGCATTGACAATAGTGACTGAGTTTCTTGCGCAGCTTCTTCTCAGCACTAGCCCACAAATTGTCCCGAAGCTGTGGTAGGGTCTTTATTGGGACGTGTATAAGTGCCCCCAGTGGGTCTATATGCAAAAATAAACGACTTTTATGACTTTTATGACTTTTCTAGATTGAAGATCTTTTATCAAAAGCGTAGAGTCCACTGGTGAGATGGGATGACGACTTGCAACTTAACTGCTAGCAACTGGTCTCTATAGAAAACTATGGAAAGGTTTATTATTAGCAATGGACATCCTACGGCTGTTAACGATGGTATTGATTACTACTAAGGACCCGGACTTTTTAGGCAAATAAAATAGATTGAAGTCAGACATGGTCTTTCTTCGCCTGAGTTATGTTTTACGTAATTTACGTACCACATTTAATATTATGTATTTTTTGTTTCTCTCGATCTTTTTGTAAGTTTTCTCTTACAGCGCCTTTGTGTTTTGGCACGGGGAATGTCATCATGTCTCTAAGTAACGGACTACATTTATATTGAGTGTAATCAAAAAGTGGCTAAACTTATTTAAATTACTAAGTATTATTGTAGCAGGTATGGATATAATATTTCAGACTTTATTATTTGGTCAATATTACGAGAAATAATAGTAAAACACTGTAAATCCATCAGCTTTTAGGGAAGTTCTTAGTTGAACTTCACTTATAATGAGACGGCAAGATGGGATAGGAAAAACCACTATAATAAGGCTTTATATTGTTAAAACAATATTAAATTACAAGTTATTACAGCAAAAACAAATTATTGTATGAGTAAATAAACTTTATTGATACAATAACCGCGTTTTGTCTCTGGTGTTACCTCTATTGTCTCTTGAGTCACCTAAATAATGAGGAAGGGGACCAGTATTCATATTCTCACGTAATTTTAGACCATATTGCTTATTGCATTTTAGTTCATAGTATGATAAATAAAAGAAATACTTGGGAAAATGCGTGGTTGCCAGTGGATCAGTAAACGTACACTTCGCGTCACCTCTGACGGCGGATGAATTTGCCGAGTAAATTATCAGTCGCGAGAATAACGGACACTGTCACGTGAGACCTAGACAGTTTTCTGATAGTACAAGCTTTAGTTATGCCATTTTAAAACATAATCTATACATATAAAAGGCTTTGTCCTGAATGACTGACTGACGGATCAACGCACAGCCTAAACCGCTGATCGTAGAGACCTGTAACTTGGAGGGTGTGTTCTTTGTATGACGAAGGGATCCGATAAGAAGGGACTTTCTGAAATTTCACCCCTAAGGGGTTGAAAAAGGGATGCAAAGTTTGTATGGGAAAATGAGATTCCTTGGTCTGATCTACTTCAAATTTTTCATAAACATTCTTTAAAAATATTAACGAAAAATGTGTATCAAATTTTATTGAAATTTATCTTGTAACGGGGTTAAAAAGGGGTAAAAAGTTATTTTGGGATGATTTGAAGTTAATATAAATACTCTTTAGTGCTTATGCTTAAAATAATTTTTATTTCATTTTTGACAATCATTTGACATATCTGAGACACAATGTTTTGACACATGTTTGTTATTCATTTTGCTCTCGAGAAGAGATTTTATTCCTTAAAATAGTAAAGAATGTTTTTTTGTGTTTAAACAGGGTAGTTATCAAGCGGTCTGTGTCCAGTGTAGTATGCAGATCGTTTGTTCATATCGTTGGTGGACATTCAACGCTGTTCCTACGGTCGATGGATATACGACCTGGAACTTTTCTGCAAATTTTTCGTAAGGGCCTATGTTAAGCAGTGGACGGCCTTGGGTGTTGATGATGATGATGGGGTAGATCCCTACATATAATTTTCTCTTTGAATTCAAACAAAGCTCAAGTTCAAACGTTCTTAAGGTAGCGGGAGAAGACTTGAGGGAATTTGCTTCTCTCACAGCCTATATGATAAGTGGCATGATGCTGTGTAAGCGCACAGAGTAGCCTGGTCTTTTTAGCACCCGAAAGAAATATACCATTGACAAAAGGCGTAAAGTATTTCCATTTCGTTGTAAAATAAAAAGATAATATCCCCGTGTTAGTTTGACCAGATTAAAGACCGGGCTACGTGTTGAGTCTACACAATTTGTATATAATTTAAAAACTGATGTTGTTGTTTGTTTGGTTGAAGGCGCTAATCACAGGAACTATTGGTCCGGTTATAAAATAGATACATTGTTAAATAGTGAATTTATCGGGGTAGGCTATTTAATTAGTTTAATGCTTAGAAGCTTATAAATATTTTTGCTACGATATATGGGAATGGAGTAAAACTAAAACGTGCGTACGAAGTCGCTGGCGGGCCGCTAGTACTAAATATAAGAGAAGTAAGTCAGGGGACAACAAAATAACTGCACTCCGAGGGACACAATTTCAAAAGTCAAAATACCTAAAAAATCTTTAAATTTTTCGGACGTCTCTTTAAACCTTTGAGTATATAGCCCCTAGCTATATACTCAAAGCTTTAAACACGTGAAACTATGGGCTTTGTTGATTGGGATGCGATATAATATTTATCTGCTGTCATACAGTTTTTTCACACCAGACCTAAAAATTAGAGAGAAACTTGCCGTGGGGACAGCAGATTTTTGTATGGGAGCCCAAAATTGTCGCCTGGGTCACCTAGCCAAAAACGAAAAATTTAATTAAAATGTTTACCAAAAAAATATTTTCATATTTCTTAATGATCTAAGTATAAGTTTATTTCATAAAATATATTGAATTAAGTCCTTTTTTCCTGAAAATTGCTTTTGAACACTTGGGACACGAAAAGACAAAGAAAAGTTGATTGACACATGAATCTATACTAATATTTTAAAGCTGAAGAGTTTGTTTGTTTGTTTGTTTGTTTGAACGCGCTGATCTCCGAAACTACTGGTTTGAATTGAATAATTCTTTTTGTGTTGGATAGTCCAGTTATCGGGGAAGGCTATAGGCTATATAACATCACACTACGACCAATAGGAGCAAAGATATAGTGGTAATTGGGATCGGGATTAAGAAGTCACTATTCCACGCGGACGAAGTCGCGGGCAAAAGCTAGTATGAAATACTATAGTAGTCCCTTTCTAGGGGTAACGCTTTACGCTTTTGTATAGTGCTGGTGGAAGGTTTAGTTTTTTTTTCATGTTATTTTTCATGAAGAAATAATTTTGGCCGAAGGGTGTTGTGGTGTATCGCTTTCGTGGACGGCTCCAGACACCAAGTTGCGCAAAAATAGTGTATCATAATTATTTTCATCCTATGTTTATATTTGTTACTAGCTTTTGCCCGCGACTTCGTTCGCGTGGACTTCAGGTTCGTCCCGTCTAGTAGCGCAAAAAATGTGTTTTTTTACGACCTCACATTAGAAACCTCAAAAATTGTAGCCTATATGTTATTCTGATGTATAAGCTATATTGTGGTAAAGTTTCATTCAAATCCATTCAGTAGTTTTTACGTGAAAGAGTAACAAACATCCATACATCCATACATCCATACATCCATACATCCATACATCCATACATCCATACATCCATACATCCATACATCCATACATCCATACTTACAAACTTTCGCCTTTATAATAGTAGTAGGATTGTATGTCTGTTAATGTTAATGACTATTAAGGTATTTATTGTAGCTATTGTAGTAGGGCCTGTATTTTTGGCTGAAATCAATGATTATTATTGTAATTTATTATTCACACGATAGCTTTGACTTTTGAACCCTCATCAGTTCACGTAAATCTCAAAACAACATAATATCCTTACCAATATTCAGCACCAGTCTGCTGATCTTCAAAGTGAGTTGCTTCATCTTAACGGCCACGTCTCTTAAGCGTTCCACCATTAGTTTGATGGCGTCCTTCAAGCTGTTTAGTGGTTTTGTCATGAGAGAATTGATCTGTTTCACGTTTGTCTTTATCTGTTCCTGTGGGAGGGACAAAGTGATATTCAGTGTGTCTAGGGTGTGGATATAAGTCAGCTTGATAAAACTTGACGGCGAGGTTCGTCGTTTGCCTTGCAAACACCCCTCCGCTAATCCGCATTGAGCTCGCGGGGCGGAATATGGCTTATACTTGAGGTAAGGCCATTGCCTAGCAGTGGGATGTTTCCAGGCTAACTTTAATTTTACAAAACTCAGGTCCTGGTCAGATACAATGTTAGCTAACTTTATAAGCGAAGCCTTAAAGGCCATACAAAATCGGACGGTTAAAATAACAATAGTACCTACTGCACCCGTGTAGGGGAGATGTAGGATAAATTCAGGAGCTGACGTAAATTCAATTTGTTTAGGTTTAGGTACACTCAGACGCAAACATGCAAGTTAAAGCTTGTGCGAAATATTAATAAAAAATTAATGATAAAACTTGTAAAAAAAAGTTCCTTCTGCCGTCGCGGCGATCACATGTGCTAATTTTATGTTAATTAGTCAGGTATCAAACGACAGCCGGGCGCCGCATAACAATGGAATTTCTATTGTGTCTCGTTTACACATACTTGACGAGTCAAAGATGGTTTTATAAATAATATCAGTTCAGCTTGACGTGAGGTAATCGAGGGAAAAAATATGTACCTACATAGGATACACACTGAGAACCTCCTTTTTTGAAGCAGTATAAAAATAAAGCGAGTCTATCGATGACTTTTGGACGCTAATATGGAGTTGGTTCGTACTACATTTTATTTTCTAAATAGATTATTGAATCCGAGTGTTCTTATGCAGACACCGAGGGGGAGGAATTAATAAAGAAACAGTTTATGGAGTTCATTCCTCGTTCGAGCATGCTTTATGGAGCTATGAATAATAAAAATAACAAATGCGTTTTTTAACCGCTTGCCATCGATCAGTCTTGTTTCAGAGTAAGTGTTTGTTCACAGAAACTGTGTTTTACGTTTCTGAGTAAGTAAAGTTTATACAATTACTTAGTTCAGGTATTTTTATGGAGTGAGATGGAACTATAACGCTTTCTTTTACGTTTAATCTTGGTCGTACATTTTTAAAATACAGACGGACGATTTATTAACAATTTATTGCCCTAATAAAAATCGGCAGATTGCTAGTTTTCATTCAATTTTCATGAGTTTCTTTGTAGGATGTTGTAAGAACGTAGGTCCCACTGACGCACCTTAAGAGATACCTACTACTACGAGCCCAACAAACGATCTTTTTGGCTTATAATTGAAATTGTGTGTGTGATCCTAGTAGTATTTCTTACTTCAAGGACTGTAACGCGTACAATTTTTATGAGTCTAGAGATAATTATAAGGTACCTGTCCACAAGCCAAGGACTCTGAAAGAACTTCAGAGTTTTTCAAGGTGTTCGTAGCTGGACCGGTGAGGATCAGGACCAAAGCATAGCAGGTCAGGGTATACCTCCCCACTCGGGAGAAGAATTGGGGGATTAGTAGGAACACAAGACACCTATAAGGAAATCAAAGGGGGTTTATTATGAAATGTGGTAATAATAACATTTTATTGTAGGGAAAGGCGAGAGCGGGTTGCATGCGGGGTGCGGGCGCGGATACACCCACCCGCTGTTCAACAGATTATCATGCAATTAAATTCAATTCATATCTATGACATAAAAAAAAACGAAAATCGGTTTATCAGTTTTGGAACTACGATACCACAGACAGACACGTTAAATGTATAACACGGCTCTCTTTTTGCGTCGGGGGTTAAAAATCAAGTTGAGTCTATCTCTTAATGGCCCATTTACACGACACGAGGCCAGTAGACGAGCCAGTCCAATAAGCCAGGCCAGTATTGACTTCGTGAAAATAGAGCCAGGCCAGTGCATTGGACTGGCCCAAGCCAGTGGATGAAGCCAGTCCAATAGAATAGAACGGTTTCTAATTTGCTGGCGCCAGTGCTACTGGCTTCGTGTAAATGGGCCATAACATAATAACAAATTTGTGAGATGGATAAACTAACCGGATCCTGTAACTGAATGCCAGTCCCAAGGTAAGCAGGACTCCAATGATTGAGCTCATAATAGTTGCATGAATCAACGATATCGACAGCTGGAATACGAAAAACATGAAGCAGAGATACGTCAGGATAATTCCTCCAAAGAAACCCAAAACGCTCTTCAAGACAAAGTTTGGGAAAGTTTGGTCAGTTTTCAAGTAGAATATAAGATTCGATAAAGATGATCCCTCGGGATACCACTTTTTAAACCTTGTACTTATCCTTTTCTGTGTATCATAGCGGTAATATTTCCATCTCTGGGACAAAGATTGTTTTGGTAATTGACTATTTGATGACATGATCGACTTGATTTTTTCGGATTCATAATTCTGTCTGTATTTTTCTATGGTCCTCGCCTTCCATAAAAGTGCAAAGTGCGCCATTTTTATTTATTTATTGCTTATGTAACATTAACTGCCGTCCTCATCGTGGCTCAGTTGATAGAAGTTTATATAAATAACCCATCACAAAATCAATGAAAATTCCTATTTACTTCGACGAAAACGAAAACCCAAGATGATGAAAACTGACAAAAAACTGTCAAACTTGATAGGCACTTTGATAGGTAGCAAAGATGATCTCACCACTTCACAGAGTACAAGAAAATATGATTGAACGTAGTTCAATGGATTGAACAACCTCTTTTTCGGATTCAATGTTCCAAAATCTTAAGATGCTAAATACCTATAGGTATGCAAATTTTTTCGGTGGTAGAATGATGTAAATCGTGGTATAAATATTTGGTTACGATATTAGTTGATTCTTACTCTGCAAAGTTTGAACATTCTGCTGTGCAACGAAGTAGTATAATCAACTCCTACAAATTTTAAGCGGCAAAGTCGCAACAGAATATTTGCCGTAAAATAATTTAAGGCGGTCTTGTGTGTGACATACACACACGCTATGTCCGAGAAAACAACTATACCTACTTCAAATTCAGTAGTCCATTGCCCTGTGGCCTATTATGTGCTGTAAGAAAACACAAACCAATAAGTTTTCTTGTCGATTAAGCTCGTGAAGTTCACAGGACTACAGTACAGTTTGATCTGAAGTGAACTCCGTGAAACGGAACGCGTCCGTAAAGCAGCTAAAAGGAAGTGAGCTATCACGCGCCCAATTCAATAATGGACCGTAATTACAGTTTAATACAATAATAACAAGACAAGGATATGCAAAAGTTGATACGCAGACCCCATTCAAAGTTCATTGACGCATGAAAATTGTCAATAACAAAATTAAAATGAACTTGCCCTGTTTGGTCGGTCTGCCTGCGGGTCTGCGCAAGGTGTGTGTTCATTCATAAAACATGCGCACAACGCTGCATTGCTACAAAATCAACTTCACTCCGTAGCTCTGGATATCGTGAAAAGATTATCTTTATTTCAATTATTTGCTTGGCATAATGCAGTTATTATCCTGTGCTGCTGATTGTGAACGTTAAAATCAGTGAATGAAGTGGCGAAAATGTTAAGGTGATCTTCGGCGAAACTAGGGCAGACATTAAGGAATTAGGAATCAATTTAACCTCTGAATTAAATCGTAAGTGAATCAAATCTTTTTCTCAAATATCCTGATTTTGTATTATACGATGTCATCGTGATTCCTCTGTTAGTCAATATCTGCACAACTGGGAGACTCAGTCAGGCAGGGCTTTGTTATAAAGAATAGAATAGCCTATTCAATCTTTAGGCTTTGTAATGTTATACAATGGCACAACGGTAATAAATAACTATAAACTCTCATCATTACAGTCGCATTCTGTTATTTCTGTTACATATCGATCCAATAATTATGTACAATAGGTCTATTTTTAAGGCTGCATAGTTTTCCTTAAAATTAAATGTGATGTTAAATAAATGAATGACCATTAATTTTTCATCTGCTTCTGCTATAATATCGGACCGCACTTTTAAAATTAAATACTGAAGTTTACTGAAGTCAAGGCTGTATGGTTTAAACCTTTGCCTTTTTCAATTAATGGAAAGAAAAGTACCAAAAAAAGTCATTGCGTTTGACAGATTTGAAATTTTGACAGGTAACAAAAGTTCGTTTGTTTTGTTGTTTTGATTTTTGATTTCTTGCAGTTTTGCGGTTTAATTATTTTGTATTTTGATCAATATTCTGTATTAACATTTGTGATAAATAGAAACAATGGATTTGTGGAAATTAAAAGGTATGCTTGTAAAGTAATGATCATTAAAATAGCCTTATTTATCATCATTATTGTAATCCACAAACATAGCCAAGACCTAAAGAACTATTAAACTTGAAATCCTAAAAGTTTACGCTGATTATAGTCTTCAACTAACTCAGAGTGTGAACTTACTGGTAGAGTAGTTGCTTTTGTTACTTGCAAGGACTTTGTATATTAAACTTACCTAGTAGTAAACAACAACCTGAAGAACCATCTAACAATAATTACTGTCATAAGCTTTTTCATTCATAAATCAAACCTGCTATCTTTACTTACTTGTGCCTGTAACCCCTACCTACCCCTAGAGGGTGTCCACAGTGCACAATTACACAAACCTGCTATCTACAGTGTAAATATTAGGTTAAAATACTTGAGCTGCTATTTCAAGATGTTATCCTATCCTCCACAGCCACAATGAATAATAATGTAATTTTGCGCTGTACTTCAACCGATTTGTATATAAAAAAATATCTTTAACTGCCCATATTCTTTGAAATCATTATTTCCATGGGTGTAGGTAGAGGGTCTGTTGGGAAATAAAATGTTAGGAAATGTTCCCATCACACAAAGATTGATTTTAATACTTCAGCTAGATGACAACCGAATCAGGCCACATAATCAAAAAAATTGTTGGTAAGCAACAATGTGAGGGATTTAGACTTCTTTTAGACTCTAAATGGGACTTGCGCATGATGATTTAACCCAGAATAACGCTAACCCAGGATTAAATCATCATTCTGTCTCTGTCAGTTTATTTCAAGTTGACAGAGACAGAATGATGTGGGCCTATGAAATTTTACTGTGTTTGCCAATGTATACAACAGGTACTTCAGCAGCCATGAAAACTTGTCTGTAGACAAAATAAATCAGGCTGTGTAAACACTGAGATTGTTTTCGGGCCATCGAGCATAGGGCACAGTAGCATACATTTTGAAAACACTGTAAATTAAGAAATGCATATACAAATTCAATGAAGAATGTTTCCGTATAACAGAAGGTGCTGAGCTAGGGTGTCACAGACAGACTAAATCACAGACTCACATACACAGCGGTCCTACTTATAACAACCCTTTGACATCATCATCATCATCATCATTATCAGCCGAAGGACGTCCACTGCTGAACATAGGCCTCCCCCATGGCTTTCCACAACGACCGGTTGTGAGCGGTCTGCATCCAGCGCGATCCCGCGATCTTTACAAGGTCGCCTGTCCATCTTGTTGGTGGACGTCCTACGCTGCGCCTTTGGTCGAAGGGTCTCCAATCTAGGACTTTTCTGCCCCAACGTTCATCAGTTCTTCGCGCTATGTGCCCTGCCCACTGCCACTTGAGCTTACTGATTCGCAGAGCTATGTCCGTTACCTTAGTTCTTCTACGTATCTCCTCGTTTCTGATTCGATCTCGTAGAGAAACACCGAGCATAGCCCTCTCCATCGCTCGTTGTGTAATTTTGAGCTTCTTTATTAGGCCTATAGTTAGAGACCACGTTTCGGATCCGTATGTCATCACTGGTAATACACACTGGTTGAAGACATTCGTCTTCAGACACTGAGGTAATTGAGACGAGAAGACGCTCTTGCGCAGTTTCCCGAACGCTGCCCAGCCGAGTTGGATTCGTCGATTGACCTCTTTCTCAAAGTTGGACCTACCTAATTGGATTACTTGTCCCAGGTAGACGTACTCGTCAACAACTTCGAGAATTGAGTTCCCAAAAAATACCGGAGTGGGTACAACACGGGCGTTCGACATAATTTTCGTCTTTTCCATGTTCATTTTAAGACCCACTTGTTGGCACCCACCCTTTGACATAGTCCACTGTTTTAACTAAACTTATTTTACCATAGAGCAGGTTAGATTGTAAGTTTTACTAGTTTTTTTATGCACTTAGCCATTCGATTGGGCCATTAAGCGTATGTTCTTCTATTCCAACCATCCCAAGCTTTCCCAGAAGGCTAGCAAACTGCCCAGTGCCCAGGCACCCTATGCTACTATAGAGCAGGTAAATGTGCTGGTAATAAATAAGTTATTGTCTATGCTTTCTCTTTACCAGACCATGGACAACGAGCAACCCCACCAGGAGTTGGTCAAATGCGTGGTGGTGGGCGACACGGCGGTCGGCAAGACGCGGCTGATATGCGCGCGCGCGTGCAACAAGCACGTGTCACTGTCTCAGCTGATGACCACCCACGTGCCCACCGTGTGGGCCATCGACCAGTACCGGATCTATAAGGACGTGAGTGCTGTAGCCAGCTATGTCATACTACCCAACCTCATCTGTGCATAGGAGCAAGCGCACATTGAGCCACTAATTGCGGCCACTAGTGGCTCAGTGGCTGCCACCAGTCACATCGTGTGGTGAAGTGTGCGCGCGATACGTGGAAAAATGGCGCCACTAAACGCAGCGACTAGTCGATTCCACATTCATTGCTCTAATACCGAATATTCTTTATTGCACAAAAAAGGACACAACAAAACATTAAAACAGTAAGTCGCCAGACTATAATCAGATCTTTTGAAAACTGTAACGAGCCCTCCATTGCAACGCAAAAAAAACGGAACCCTTATAGTTTCGTCAAGTCTGTCTGTCTGTCCGTCCGTATGTCACAGCCACTTTATTCTGAAACTGTAAGCATCATATAGCTGAAACTTGGTAGGTAGGTGTATCTTGTTCACCGCTTTCCGATTCAGATACAAAAAGTAAGAAAAAATAATATTTAATGGGGGGCTCCCATACATGAAACTAAAACCAAAAAATTTTTTTTACTCAAACCTATGCGTGTGAGGTGTCTATAGATAGGTCTTTTAAAATAATGTTGAGGTTTCAAAAACCATTTTTTCTAAAAGTCTAAGGTTTGAGATATAGACGCTTCCAAAGTGGTAAAATGGGCGTCCCCCCCCATCTAACCTTTAAACTAAAAAGTGAAATTTTTTAAAATAATATATGATGTAGATTTCAACAAAAACTTCCAACGAAAATTAGTTTGAAGGAGATCGAACCCGTAGTTTTTGAGATAATGCACATTTTTATCAACCGCAAATATAACTTTGTCTTTCATACAAACACTATGAAAAACAAAGTTATTTTTGTTGTCACAATATATTGTGATGTTTTCGTTAAGTGAAAGTAAGTGAACTCTGAATTCAGTTAAGGGTGGCACGGAACCCTCAGTGCGCGGGTCCGACACGCACTTAACCGGTTTTTGACAAACAAGGTCGCGTTCACGATTGATCTCTACTGATTGAGTTCTACTTCCACTATCAATATAATAATCCAATATAGATAGTGCCATCTACGAAGGCGCGCCCCTCCACTCGTCCAAATCGTTTATAGTACATGTGTGCAAGCTTTTTCCAACATTTGAATTAAATTTCGAACATCATAATGACTTATGACAAGCACACTGCAAAAAATACACTCAAAGGGAAAGATGCTCAACTTAGATATAGTTTTAAGTGGGTATGGTTAGCTACTAGACGAGTAATATTGTTTATAAAATTGCACCAGTAACATTTTTACTATTGACGTAAACGAAATATATAAGAACGTTTCATAACATTTAAACAAAATATTTAAAAGTGTCTTTATAAGAGAAATATAGGTCCACCGGGACTTCAAACGAGTGAATTGTTTTTTCTTCGTACCACGTAGGTCCTAGCGTGATGTTTAATAGCCTTCCCCGATAAAGTACATCCCGGTAATATTATAAGTACCACGTCATGGTTTCTTTTAATTTAAATTTGATTTTGGTGTTTAAATTACCATTCTAATTCTTTAAGTAAATTTAATAATGACAGAAGATTATACCAGGTTTATTTTTTAGCACAACACACTGGGTTTTCCTTGACATTTTAAAAATAATTTAAGTAGAGCCACTTTCGTGACGAGACTGAATTTTTGGAAGACGGCCGGCTCGCAACCGACACGCGTGTCACCCCCTGCACCCCGCGCCTTCCTCAATCAAAAAAAGAGTGGGGCGCGCCTTCGTGGATGGCACTATCTATACAAGGTGAGATTTGCTCAACAATGCTTATTTTCTGTGCAGGTTCTCGAAAGATCCTGGGAAGTTGTGGATGGCGTCAATGTGTCTCTTCGCCTATGGGACACCTTTGGCGACCATGAGAAAGATAGGCGATTTGCTTACGGAAGGTAAGTCATCATAAGATTTTTCCTCCAGAGGACCTGGCTTATGCTGAGTGAGGTGCTATTGGTCTGGACCAACACACATTGCGTGGCGTCACGCACTACTTGGCTGGCATTTAACTGTTTTCCGTCGTTGTCTTATTGTTTCTTGTTTTTGTTCTATCTCATTATTATTTTTGTTACTTTAATACATTTTTTATCTGTAATAATGTAATTGCGCTGTGTAGCGTGCGTTTGTAAAGTACCTATGTGTGTCTTTGTGATGTCCCATTCCCAATAAATGCTTTTATTTCTTTCTTAAACATTTATGTGACTGGTTTAGCAATCATCTAAGCTATAGGTAAACCGCTTCATTGCGACTTCGCCTGCGGGGTACAGGGGCGTGGGAGGAGGCGATAGCGGGTCGCGCGAGCGGGCGGGTGTTTCCGCGCCGCGCACTAATCGCACTCTCGTCTCCCCCCGCACCCCTTTGCCCCGCAGGCTAGGTCTCAATTTCACGATGTACCTATAGAGCTATGACTATGATCAAGAGCAATCACTAATTTTATTCAACTCAATGTGTTTTTTTTTTTCAGATCTGATGTAGTGCTGTTATGCTTCTCCATAACCAATCCAATATCGTTGAGAAACTGCGGGGCTATGTGGTATCCAGAAATAAGGTAGGTTATTTTTAGTGCCACACCACACTAACTCCTGGTTTAGTTAACAAACAGTTAACGATGACCAATCGGCGCCCGCTGCTTCTGATTTTCTTATTACAAGTGCTTAAGCTACTAACTTAAGGATTTAAGGATTTGATGCCTATTTATGTACACAAACAATAGTTTGATTGTCAGTGTCAATCACAATGATAGTCCTCGTCACTTCAAATACTTCAAACTTAAACTAAGCGAAGCGTAGGCGATATTGGCTTTAAGGTGGCAAGGCGGGGGCGACCTACATAGTAAGTACTTTAATGTGATATAAAGACGTCCACGTCACTTCAAACTGGAACTAAGCGAGGCGTAGGCGATTTTGGCTCTTAGGTGGTAAGGCGGGGGTGACTTTGAGACCGTACGTGTTGTTTTGACTCAAGGTGACGATGATGACGATGTTATAATTGACCGCTATTTGTTTGATTACCAATTAGGTATAGGTAGACCGCGAAATTGAAACCTCGCCTGCGGGGCACAGGGGTGCGGGGGAAGACGAAAGCGCGGCTAGTGAGCGGGGCGGGCGGGTGTTTCCGCGCCTCCCGCACCCCTCGCACGACCCGCTACCGACTCCCACCGCGCCCCTGTGCCCCGCAGGCGAAGTCTCAATGAAGCGGTTATCCTAATAGTTGATTTAATATTTTTATGTGCAATATAAAACTTTCAAAGCTTAGCGTGTGTAAACTAGATTCTGTATATAATATTTATTTATTAAACATTGCTTTTCAGGCGGTTCTGTCCTAACACGCCGATTCTGCTAGTGGGTTGCAAGAACGATCTCCGCTACATGTACCGCGATGAGGCCTACTTGAACTTCTGCAAGGACCGCAGCCCTTTTATCAGGTAGCTGTTCTTAGACACTAGTTAAACTCATTTAGCTACATACAGCCATAAGGGCGATTGTGTAAAGCAATTGTATTCATTTGACAGTTTAAAACATACGGTATGATCTGTCATATGTTTTTTTTTCTTATCTGTTTTACGGCTTTTGGACTAAGTCCATTACGGCCTATCAGAATGTAATGTTGCCATAATATTGCGAGTAAATGAGCTGGCACCTGAAAATACTCCCAATTTATTATCAATTTTTATCTGTGTGTACAACAATGAAGTATGCAATAAATCTGAATCTGAGTAGAGTTCTAAGTGCTCTACACATAAGAATGTGATATTATGGTGTTAAACTCCATTAATCTTTTCTAAACTAACAATGTAAACAATTATTTTGTAGTTTTTATAATAATATCAGCAAATGTAATTAATTTACTATTTAATCAGTCAGGTATCAAACGACTGCCGGGAGTCGCATACTAATGGAATTTCTATTGTGTCTCGTTCACACATACTTGACGAGTTAATTTAAAAAGATCTCAGTGTTGAACGATGAATTAGCTAAGTATGTATTTTGTAAGTTTTGTGTTTATCTTGTTTTAAAAGAAATGTCAAGATTGTTGACAATATTCGACTCGTAAAGAAAAATGGACTTTACGTCTATTTAATTATTTCTTGTTCTCCCTAGAGCACCAAGAAAAAGCGACCTAGTAATGCCGGACCAAGGCCGCGCGTTGGCTCACGAATTCGGCATATACTACTACGAAACATCGGTGTTCACGTATTACGGTGTGAACGAGGTGTTTGAGAACGCGATACGAGCCGCATTGATTGCTAGACGACAGCAGAGGTTCTGGATGACGAATTTGAAGAGGGTACAACGACCATTATTACAGGTATGAATAAATGTAACGTTTATTTTTATAAAAAGAATCACTATTGTACGGTTTGCACCGAACAATGTATGTCACCGCGTCAGCACTTTTACTTTCGTTAGACATTTTTAAGTAATTATAATTTAGTCATAACATGTCGACTCAAGTGTGAACTCGTAAAGCAAGAAATAAACAATATAGATCGTCAAGGATTTATCATTTAGCAAGATCCCTCAAGTCTGTTGGGTGGCAGCATCAAGGCACCGCTCAACATATGGTCCTTCGAAAGGTGAGTGATTTAGTGTTTTTTTGTGTTTTTCAAGTGCTAGCGAATCGGTAAAGTCGGCCTCCCACCAGCGGGTCTCACCGACTGCATTGAGAAGGCGCATATAGCATTTGTTAACACATTTGGCACTGAATCATATAGAACCAGCAAGCACAAGAGCAAGCAAGCAACGACAAAGCAAGTTGTCAAGTATCAAGAGCAAGTTTATGTGGAGAGTTTGTTGTGAAATACAAGTCCACATCATCATCAAGTCGCGCGCAAGATTCATAAATATCAAGTAAGGTATACCTAACTAATCAATCAAGTTATCAAACGAGTTCACACCATTATCAAGTTATCAAGTTCACAAGTTAAATCAAGATACAAGAAGCAAGTTTTCAATCATGAGTGTCAGTGACCTACTTTACCAGCAAACAATGCTATCAGAAGAAATCAAGAAAACTCTGATCAACTTTAAAAAGGATGGTCCATCACGTAGAACACCAAACTACATCAAGAGACGCCTCGAATTATTGGATACATATTGGAATGAATACACTGCTAACCATGCGAAAATTTCGCAATCATTAGCAGCTGATGACGATTATTTCGCCGGTGATTACTATCAACAAACAAGGCAGAGTTACCTGGAAGCTAAAATTTACATTGAAAAATCAAGCATCAGTATCACACCTACGATTGATCCCGTAACTGAACCAACGACGTTGTCATATAAAATCAAACCCATCGCACTCGATGACGCACCCGTTTCGCGAGATGCCGAGCAAGATAAAAACGAAACTTTAGAGGAAGATGTCGCCACGCGTCATAGAGCCATGAAGCAAGATTGGAATGCTATGATGAATACCTCTGATAACGGTAACTTCAGCAAGCTCGATGACATGTACAAGAAGCATCTGAGTAATTTCAAGGCGTTTGCAAGAACCGTCTCAAACATTAACGTTGCTACAATGCAAGAACGTTGGGAGTTTGAAGACACGCTGAGAGCGCTGCAAGAGCGTTGGAAGGCAATAGATCGGTTGCACTGGGAGATAGATAGTGAAACCAACGGATCTAACTTTCAATATGAATCAAGGTTCACAGAGCACGAACAAAAATATCAAGAAATCAAGAAAGCCATAAATAGCAAGTTATGGTCAGTCTCTCATCGAGATAAATCAACACCACAGCTCGATATCCCGATTTTTAACGGAAATTATCAGCAATGGGTGTCATTTAAAGATCTATTCAGTGAAGCCATACACAAGAACCCGAGTTTGTCAAATGCTCAACGGATGCAGTTCCTTAAGAGCAAGCTTAAGGGAGAAGCTGAGCGCTTGGTCCAACACCTACAAATAAGCTCGGAAAACTACATAGCCTGTTGGGAAATATTAAACCACAGGTACAACAATAAAAAATTAATATTTACTACTCATATGAATACTATGATGAATATCCCTGTGATGCAGACCTCAAATGCAAATCATATAAAACGACTGCATGATGTCACCACCGAGTGCTTGAATGCAATCAAAAACCTTGGCGTCAGCATTGAAACTTGGGACCCGATCTTGGTGTATCTTTTGGTCCAGAAAGTAGACGCTGAGACACACAGTGACTATTTAGAGACATTGAAGGAACCACGTGAATTGCCAAACCTTAATGAATTCCTCAACTTTTTGGAAAACAAGTTTACTACAATGGAATCGGCACGTCGAAAACAAGAAAACGGCCAACGGGCTATTCCATCAGCAGCAAGACAAGAAAAGCCATACCAATTCAAGTTCCATAACAACAAGGTTATAACTCAATTTCATCCAAGAAACAAATTGAATTGCCCTATTTGTGAGAGTTCGGAACATGGCATTTATTTCTGCAAGCAGTTTCTAGAAATGTCGCCGATGCAAAAACGTCAAGCAATTACGAAATTGAACTTTTGCCCAAACTGCCTTCACAGTCACAAAGGAAATGCGTGCTCATCAAATAAACGGTGTCGCGAGTGCAATGAATGCCACAATTCTTTGCTTCATGCGGCGTATGCAAAAACAAACGTGACTCCTACAAACGTGACGACGAGGTCAACGACTGCAAATTGGGAATCAAACCGAAGATCTAACAACAATTCGCATGTTACTCAACAAAGTGAAGTACCTGAAATTTTATTGGCTACCGCCTTGATAAAGGTACAGAGATCAGATGGAGAACACCACGTCATGCGGGCACTGATAGATCAAGGCTCACAAGTGTCTTTGATCACAGCAAGAGCCGCCCAGCTATTAAACTTACCTCGCCAAAAATGCAAGGGAATCATCACAGGCGTTGGCACCAAGGACAACATCTGCACTGGAACAATAAAGATAAACTGCAGTTCAATTACCGAAAACTACGACTTCACTACAGATGTTTACATCATGAAAACTCTGACTCGAAATTTACCAAATGATTCATTTACAAGGCCAGCATGGGCAATCTTACAAGAAATAGAATTGGCAGATCCTGAATTCAATATAAGCAAGCCTATTGATATTTTATTTGGAGCTGACATCTATTCGAACATAATCAAGGATAGAATCTATCGAGTTGAAAATACCACACCAATCGCACAAGAAACGCGACTTGGCTGGATTCTGTGCGGGAAAGTACAGACTTTCCAATGTAACGTCATACTCAATGATATTCAAGAAATACAGAAATTTTGGGAAATTGAAGATGTTCCAGACAACCAATCATACACGACAGATGAAATGAAATGCATCGATTTTTATAAGTCAACAACCACAAGATCGCAAGATGGAAAATACATCGTGAGACTGCCACTTAAATCAAACATAAATCAATTGGGAAACTCGAAAAACAAAGCAATAGCACAGTTTTATCAATTGGAAAGAAAACTGAATAAAAACAACAATCTAAAAATAGACTACAAGTTGTTCATTAACGAATACGAAGAACTGGGTCATATGAAACGTATCAGCGGTGATAGCGCTACTACGAAGCCTGCCTGCTACTTACCGCACCATTGCGTGCTACGGCAAGACTCAAGTACTACGAAACTACGCGTAGTCTTCAATGCGTCCGATAAAACATCGAGCGGGCTAAGTCTCAATGACTGCATGTGTACCGGCCCAAACCTACAAAAGGACATTTTTTCATTAATTTTGGGGTGGAGGCAGTATCAAGTTGCATTCACCGCCGATTGTGAGAAAATGTTTCGAGCTATACGGCTGCATGAAGATGACCAGTCTCTTCAAAGGATTATCTGGCGAGATAGTCCACAAGAACCGGTGAAAGAATATCAACTCACCACAGTTACCTACGGCACCAAGGCCGCTCCATATCTCGCAATGATGACTCTACGTCAACTAGCAAATGATGAAAGAGATTCTTACCTAGAAGCCGCTCAAGTACTAGAGCAAAACTTTTACATGGATGATTTGGTATATTGTGTGCCTTCGTTAGAAGCCGCAATTCAGCTGAAAAAAGACCTCATAAATCTAATGAAAGAAGGAGGTTTTAACTTAAGAAAATGGAGATCAAACTTTAAAGAACTACTTCAAGATACAAGCCCTCCAGAACAAACCAACTACAACTTCAAACAAGCTGAGTCAGCAAAAACTCTCGGCTTACGCTGGAACCCTGAAAAAGATGTTTTTAACTTTCAATGCCAAGTTAATCAAGAAAATCAAGATACGAAAAGATCACTTTTATCTGCCATCTCAAAATTATTTGACCCTCTTGGATGGTTGACTCCCCTATCAACAAGAATGAAGCTGCTATTTCAACAAGTATGGAAAACCAATTTGGGCTGGGATGATAAACTCCCACAGGATATTTATGAAGAGTGGCTTAAAATCAAGAACGATATTCATAACATAAATAGCATTGAAATACCACGATGGGTCGGCGCCGATGTCACGTGCAAGCTCGAATTGCACGGATTTTGTGACGCATCGCAAAAGGCGTATGGATGCGTCATTTATAGCAAAGTTATGAAACAAGGTCAAACGGAAATCAAACTTCTTGTTGGAAAATCAAGATTGGTACCATGCAATAAAGAAGTATCCTTACCAAGGCTCGAACTGAGCGGGGCTCTACTTCTCTCCAAGGTGATAGAAAAAATCAAGCAAACTCTATCTCCACACATGGATATCAAGATTCATGGATGGACTGATTCTACAGCCGTACTAGGATGGCTACAAGGCGACCCAGACCGCTGGAAGACTTTCGTATCAAACCGAGTGCGTGAGATCACACACGTGATGCCGCCTGAGAGCTGGAAATATGTAAAATCGGCAGAAAACCCAGCCGACTGCGCCAGCCGAGGACTCACTCCAAGTCAACTAATAGCACATTCGCTGTGGTGGCAGGGTCCAACCTGGCTATGTACATCTGAAAACATAAAGCAAGAAAAACAAGATTACACGACCAACGAAGAAGCAAGAAAAATCAAACAAGTGAACGTTGTCATCAAGCAAGGCGATGAAAACAATATTATCAAGGAAATGATAGAAAAATACAGCTCATATTCAAAACTACTGAGAGTACTGGCTTGGGTGTACAGATTTATTACAAGAAAAGACAACAGAAACAGTACACCTTGGCTCACTTTATCAGAATTAAGAAAAACAAAAATGAATATTATAAAGCAAGTGCAAAGGGAGATATTTGAAGAAGAAATAAGTGACCTGAAACAAAAGAAACCTATGTCGAAGAAAAGCAAGATTTTAAATTTAAACCCGTTCCTAGACGATGATGAAATCCTTCGTGTTGGAGGGAGGCTGCAGAACGCGCCCATAAATCCTGAAATGAAAAATCCAATTATATTACCTAACAATCATCGCTTCACAGAATTAATTATAAATAAAGCACACGAACTCACATTCCACGGCGGGGCTCGTGTTACATTGGCATTCACGCGACAAAAATATTGGATAATTAGTGGCGTCAGAACAATAAAGAAATACTTACATCGATGTGTCACCTGTAAAAAACAAAGACCAATCATGCAAGAACAGATGATGGGAAGCTTACCTGAACCAAGAGTTAGTCCTTCGCGCCCATTTCAACACACGGGCGTGGATTATACCGGCCGTATCTATACTAATATTATAAAGCTGAAGAGTTTGTTTGTTTGTTTGTTTGTTTGTTTGAACGCGCTAATCTCCGAAACTACTGGTTCGAATTGAATAATTCTTTTTGTGTTGGATAGTCCAGTTATCGAGGAAGGCTATAGGCTATATTACATCACGCTACGACCAATAGGAGCAAAGATATAGTGGTAAATGTGTAAAAAACGGGAGAAAGAAGTCACTATTCTACGCGGACGAAGTCGCGGGCAAAAGCTAGTCTTTTATAAAGCCAGCAAGGGTCGTGGTATTAAGACTACAAAAGGATATGTTGCGGTATTTGTATGTATGGTGACCAAGGCCATCCATCTCGAGCTCGTCTCAGATTTAACAACTTCAGGATTCATAGCGGCACTTCGAAGAATGGCGGCCCGAAGAGGAACTCCAAGCCATATTTATTGTGATAACGGGCGAAACTTCGTTGGAGCAAGCAGAATCATCCGCGATGAATATGAAGAAATTGCTCAAATGGGCTATGCTCGGTGTTTCTCTACGAGATCGAATCAGAAACGAGGAGATACGTAGAAGAACTAAGGTAACGGACATAGCCCTGCGAATCAGTAAGCTCAAGTGGCAGTGGGCAGGGCACATAGCGCGAAGAACTGATGGCCGTTGGGGCAGAAAAGTTCTATATTGGAGACCCTTCGACCAAAGGCGCAGCGTAGGGCGTCCGCCGACAAGATGGACAGACGACCTTGTGAAGATCGCAGGATCGCACTGGATGCAGACCGCTCACAACCGGTCGTTGTGGAAAGCCATGGGGGAGGCCTATGTTCAGCAGTGGACGTCCTTCGGCTGATAATGATGATGATGATGATGATGCTCAAATATTTGAAAACAAAGAATTACAACAAGAAATAGTCGACATGGACATATCATTCCATTTCAACGCACCATCATGGCCTTCAGCAGGAGGGCTCTGGGAAGCTGCCGTCAAGAGCTGCAAATACCATCTTAAAAGGGTCATTGGAGAGCAAAGGCTCACCTATGAAGAGTATTTGACCCTGCTCAACCAGATCGAAGCATGCTTGAACTCAAGGCCGTTGTGCCCATTGACGGAAGATCCAGATGACCTAAACTACATAACACCATCTCATTTCCTCTCAAGTGGTCCAGTATTGACAGTCATAGAGACAGAGCGAGATCTCAGAACACGCTGGCATCTCGCTCAACAACTGACTCAAGATATTTGGAAGAGATGGTCAGCAGAATACCTGACACAACTGACATCAAGGTCGAAATGGAAAACTCCAAATGAAAATATCAGCATCGATGACGTGGTCCTAATTCATGAAGAAAATCTGCCGCCAGGAAAATGGATCATGGGTAGAGTATGCGAGTTACATCCTGGGCAATATGGATTAGTTCGTGTCGTAACTCTAAAAACAAAGAGTGGATTCATAAAACGACCGGTCGTCAAACTATCAAAACTAATCAAGAATGAAGAAATTGATACCAAGATCAGCAACAAGATTAATAGCGAGAACAAGTTACAAGGACCCAATTCAAGAGAGATAACAAGATCTGATAGCGAAAACAAGTCGCAAACACCTTATTCAAGAATGGTGACAAGAAAAGCCAAGAAAGGCTTGTTTACATCAATGGTGATGACATTTTTGATGCTTTTTACTGTCTTATCAAGGTCTGAAGCGCACGTCAACGTTACTAAGTTCAGAGAAAACCAAGGCCTATATTTCGACAAACTGTCAAATATGATGTTGATCAAAAATGAATGGAAGCTTATAGTGTATTTCGAAATGGAACCTTATCATCAAGAAAATAAGGCGCTCAAGTCATACATCGAAACACTTGAAACAACATGTGAAACTTTACGACGTCAAACACGATGTGATGCAATAGTACTCCAGTTACGTCACGGCTACAATGAACTTGAACATTACAATCAGCTGTTACGAACTCAGCAATTTGACGCCGTAGTACAAGCGCCGGCGCCGAGCGGAATACGCCGACGCAAGAGAGGCCTTATCAATGGTGTCGGGTATCTCGCCAACACCTTGTTCGGGGTATTAGACAGCCAATTCGCCGAGCAGTATAAAAGAGATATCGACATGCTACAACAGAATCAAAATCACATTATAAACCTCTGGAAGAATCAAACAACCATTGTTGAAGCCGAAAATAACCTATTAAAACGGACTGAAGAAACAATGAATAAACAGCATAAAATCATTAATCAACAATTGATTTTATTAGACAGAGCTGTCAAAGAGCTGACAAATTCTGCAAAAATGAATTACGCTCTAAACGACTTCACGATCGGATCATTAGTTGCAAGCAATGTACTAAACAATTTGAAGACGATGCAGAATGCGTTATTAGATACGATAATGGACGTTTATCAAGGCCGTTACAATCTCAACCTAATCACTCCAGATCAATTGATGAATGAGTTGGATACGATATCAAGCAAGTTACCCAAGGACGTTTCGCTGCCAACTGATAATCTTCAAGCAGATATACGCAAGATGTACAAACTTATCAAGGTCAAAGCAAGAATGACAGAAAACTACCTTCTATTTGAGATTAGAATACCTCTCATCAGCAGAGACTCCTACGAGATTTTTAAATTGATTCCAATTCCCAAATATGAAGGAAACAAGACCTTCACAATTACGCCGGTGTCAGATTATGTGGCGATGAACATAAGAAAGGACACGTTTATACCTATGAGTGAAGCAAGCATCAAGGAGTGTTACGTGCAGGACTCTTACTACTGTCATAGCCAGCAACCAGAGTACCAGATGAAAAGTGACAAAAATCTGTGTTTACAAATAAATCAGGAATGCGTATCGAAAGGAGTGTTATGTAAAACTACTTGGCAAGAAAGTTATATCATGAATACCTACATATACACATGTTGCGATCAATGCAATATACGAACAATGTGCGATGATCAAATAACACCTTACCAGCTGACAGGAACTGGACTTATTAGTGTCGGTCATGGCTGCATTATCAAGACTGACGATTTTATGATATACCCACACATACCTCACGTGAGTGAAACAAGAATCTCACCGAACCTATTCACCCCGACAATCTCACCTATGAATCATCTCATCAACATCTCGATTCCAAATTCCAACTTTACAAATCAAGAACACACGCACTTCAACAAGGAAGTAGCGGCTATTCAAGATCATATACAAGACCTTAAGAACAACGAAGTGACGCTGGGGACCGTATCCTACCATGACATACACCATTACGCTATGATTTACGTCATATTGGGAGTCTTAGTAGTGATCGGTATAGCCATAATATGCAACCGGTCTCAGTGTCAATGGATAAGGCAAAGAGCAGAGCAGACAAGTGAACAAAACAACAATCAAGCAAGACCATCAGCACAAGCAGCGGAAGCTACACCAGCTCCAGCAGCGAGGACCGTAGCAGCACCGATCCCTGAGCCCGGACCGTCCCGCCAGCTGCGCCCCGGGAACTCGCGCGCAAATGGCCACTCGTCGCGACCTCAAGAGGACACCGTGACCTACTCGCGCCCCATCCCATTGCGAAACAGATCAACAAGTCCTGTGTTAAGAAAATTCAAGGACATGTTCCAAGAAGAATCTGTTTAATTAATTTGTTGTTAATTTTATTTATAAGCAATTTTTGTATCATTCAATTTATAAGCAGCATAATATCTAAATTTAATTTGTACCTAGCATGTATAAACCAAGCAAGAATTTTCTAATTTGTATCCTATCTCTGGCCCGGGAATATGTACGGTTTGCACCGAACAATGTATGTCACCGCGTCAGCACTTTTACTTTCGTTAGACATTTTTAAGTAATTATAATTTAGTCATAACATGTCGACTCAAGTGTGAACTCGTAAAGCAAGAAATAAACAATATAGATCGTCAAGGATTTATCATTTAGCAAGATCCCTCAAGTCTGTTGGGTGGCAGCATCAAGGCACCGCTCAACAACTATGATCAACATACCTAGCCCTAGAGCTAACTTGTCGCTATTAACATGAACGAAACTGATAACAACAAAATTATTTATCACTTAACCCGAAGTTAAAGTTTAACGAGATCGTGCAATTGGACATACTATATAGATTTACTCTTAGATCTACCTTTTAGGGTACATTTAACCTAGGGGTACAGTATACATAAGGTACGTTATCATTATTCTATTGTTGCGTTTCATATTTAGGGCCTATCCTCCTAAGCGTATACTTAACGATAGTTTAACTAAAAATAAACATACGTACTATGATATGAACGAGGTGTTTGAGAACGCGATACGAGCCGCACTGATTGCTAGACGACAGCAGAGGTTCTGGATGACGAGTTTGAAGAGGGTACAAAGACCATTATTACAGGTATAAATAAATGTAACGTTTATTTGTATTAAAAGAAGGATCAATATACCTAAGGCCCTAGAGCTAACTCGAAGATAAAACGTCTACACGTCTTGCTGTCGCTAATCATCAACGAAACTTTAAGCAACAGAATTATTACTTTTGCTAGAGTTAAGGTTGAACGGGATCGTACATTTAAACATAATGTGGATCACCTACCTCTTAAGATGGGCTTAGACTATAAAACAAAGAACTAGAGCTAGAACAACAACATTATTTTTTTGTTCTTTTGTTCTAAACGGAAGCTCGATTTCAGCGTTTTACACCAAAATATCGAGCGAGAGTGCTTAGAATATTCTATAGAACGCAATAGAACAACGAACGATTGCTCCGAGTAGAAGAATTTAATGAAGCGGGAATAGAATGAGCATTCGCTCGTATGAGCTAAATGGGCCTTTAGGGTACGTTTAACCTAAGGGTACAGTTCACCTACATAAAGGCACGTCGTTACATTATTCAACTGATGAATAACGCAATAATAGAACGCAATAAGTGTTAAACGTAAATAAAAAACGTAAATCAAGTCTTTTTTCGTCATTAAAATATGTATTTCTTTTTCAGGCTCCATTTCGACCACCGCGGCCTATTGAACCGGAAGTTGCTGTGGTGAATAGTGTCTTCTTAGAAAATACGACAGTTTTGCTCCGTCAGCAGGTAAATAATAAATTAATACTCTTTCTTCTGTCTTGATTTTTTATAAGAAACTATATTAAGCAACATCTTCATTTATTTATACCAACTTAAAAAAAAGGAGGTCATCAATTCGACATGTATGTGTATGGGATATCGTTTGATTTTGATAATATTTGAGTATTTGTTGATCTATTAGGGCTTTTAACCCTTTTTTAGACAAGAGAAACATGACTCTAAACAATTTCATTATGAACTTTTGTAGTTTCCTACTGAAGAAATAATTTTCAACATCTCTTTAAACTTTACATACAAACGTCCCTGATTTATATTATTAGAGTAAATTTAGCACTTTATTTTAATTCCACCTATTTATTTACAGTATTTCTCCGACATGGTAATAATATGCGGCGCCAAAGGTTTCCCGGTACACCGCTTCATGATGGCGGCCGCTTGTGAGGCGTTCCACCGACTACTGACCACTGACTGTGTCAGTCTGTCTGCTGAGTTGGCGAGGAGCTCTAGTGAGAGCAGCATGGTAAATTGAGCTTTAATGTTACTGAGATATAGTACTTTTTCGTGTTACTAGAACTTTTGAGATTAAGGGGAGCTAAGCATGCGTAAGACACGAGGTTTGATACCTCATCTGTCACAGTTGCTTTTTACAAGAGCAGTTAATATTATTAAGTTTGTATAGTGACAAAACACTATAAAACAAAAATGATATTATAATTGGCGTTCTTCATCTTAACAGAATTGTTAAATATTTGTAATAATATTTCCTTCGAATATTGTGAAAGCAATCTCGCAACATTGATGAAGTCACGCAGCCTACGCGTTATAGAAAGCACTTGCACAGCCTTGCCAATGTGACGGTGGCCGAGTAGTATAGGCATGCGCCCGGATAGCGTAAGACACGGGGTTCGATTCCTCGTTTGCCACAGTTGCTTTTTCCAAGTGCAATTTATATTATTGAGCTAAGATTATGTTGTACTGTCTTTTTAGTACCAAATTATTTTCTTATTCTTGATTTTTTTATACATAGGTAAGCAGTATGGGAGAAGCAACAGCTGGTGACTTCAATGAAGACACTGAATATTTAATCAGACAGGATCAAGCTAAACAAATGAGGTAGGTTGAAAAAGATAATCTTTGCTTGTGAATACTAAATATAAATATATAAATATGCGCCAGACAACACACCAATTGTCTGGTTTCGTGGTAAGGAATTATCTTCCTTGTGTTACGAAGTACCAGACAACGATTATGACGGGTGCATCTCCTATAAATACTTAAATACATATAACATCCATGACTTAGGTACAAATGTTCGTGCTCATCACACAAACGACGGCCGGCGTAATAGTCAGAAGCGCTAACCAATACACCAAACGCGTCGTCACTAACATTTCAAATTCTAAAGTGTGTATGTCAGTGTGTTTCTATTACTTTATGTTACGTTTTCACAGAGTCTGGGATCAGATCAAGCGCCGCTCGTCCTGTCAGATCCTGCCGCTAAGTGACAGCTGTAAAAAGCCACCAGACCTTTACAGAGAGGTCAACCACCCAGCCATTGTCTCGATTCGGGTTGTCAAGGTAAATGATGAAATATTATAGATAAAAGCAGGTCCAAAATGATTACGCTATAGGTAAACCGCTTCATTGAGACCTCGCCTGCGGGGTGGCGGAGTGCGGGGGACACGAGAGCGTTGCAACACCCGCCCCCGCCGCTCGCTCTCCTCCCGCGCCCCGCCCTCCGCAGGCGAGGTCTCAATGAAGCGGTTTACCTATAGCTACATCAACTTTTTTCAAAAGTTTACCAGAAATATTGGGATAGACAGGCAGGACAAAATCGTTTTTTTAAGTAGCTGACTGAAGCCTTATTTATTATTGGTACTTATTTATTTTCACTGAGTTATTCCTCGTCTACGGATTAATCCGGGGCGACAAAATTGATCCATGTGTTACTTTTAATAAATTATGTGTGAACTCTACTCCTACGTAGGAGACGTAATATTTAAGTTATCTTTCTGTATATAATTGTCAATGATGTACAGTGAAGTATATTTATTATTACTATAACTGAGCTAATATCAGAAACTGTTGCCTTTAACAATATCTAAATAACTTAACTTATCTTTATCTTTTTCAGTGTGAAAAAATCCAGCACGCCACGTCTCAAACTCAGACAATAGTTACGATGAGCAAGCTGATATCCCAGGCAGTGATGCAAGAGATTATCAACTTCGTATACACTGGACAGTTGGACAGCGCTGCGTTTAAACAACAGGTGAGCTTACGTTGTTAGAATTATGGTATATTTTTGAACGCTCTCGATTTTTGTGGATCGAGTAGGTAGGCAGGCAATTTTTTGGGTTGATTGTTTAATTTTTTTAATATAGGGTAAGCGCAATGATAATACCATGTTTAAACAAAAAAAAAATTTTATTTCTTTTAATCAAAGATATTTTAAATGAGAAATTAGTTTTAAAACTTTTGAAAGGGTGTTTTTATATTTATTATCCAGCTTATTGCTTTGTAGTTATTTTATCATACAAGTATTAACGACGAATATAATGTTGTATAACTTAGTTTTGGTCTAAATACAAGTTTAGTTCCAATGCTAATCACAACACACTTTTGTATTCAATATAAGCTTTTTCTGTGTGTTCTTGTCTTGTCTCAAAAATTATGCTCTAACATATTGTAGAAACTTTAGTGACCTACTTATATTTCGCTTTAGCTTTTAAAATTACGAATAATAATTATTAACTTCAAATATTTTAACTATCTCTATTCTATTTCTCTAATAAATCACAATTTCCGCTTCTGTAATATTCTTTTTATTTGATTCCTCAACGTGTACGCTGGATCTATCTATAAATCTAATTAAAAATAATAATAATAAATTAATAATTAGTGTAATAACAAAAATAATTGTATAATGTCTTCTGCAGTCCGCTGCTATTGGATTACTACTGGTAAATCTCACTACTATAATAACAAAAACGCATAAAACCATGATTATTAATTTTTATCATTGTTTTTATTGAGTGAATTTTTCGCATACGCTATCTTAGTGTCTGTATTTAGTGTAGTTTTTCATTGATATGTTTATTTATTATGATCACCATCATGCTTTTTAGTAGCACTCTAAATAGGCGCTATAGCCACTTTATAGACATTTGTTATTAGAAACAATAATTTATAGGATATTGTCATTTTGTATATGACATGGTGATTGTTATGCTATCATTATAACGTTATTACCAGCCCATAGAAATTAATTTCTGCTGTATCAGTCAGTAATAATAAGGTCTGCACTTTCCATAAATGTTCATAATGAATTATGTCGTCTACTTGTAGAAAAAAATATATGTTGTAATGGTGTTGTTATTATATTACATTCATTATGATTGTTTTTATTTTAACTTCATCAATCTATGCAGCCAAATAGTATAAAGTGACATTTCAGTCTGAATACCTGCGGGAATCAAAAAAAAATAAAAATCTCAATCATCCGAAAAATTCTGATGGTACAAAGAGGTCAGTTGAACTACACAACCTTATTTGAAAACGGGGATTTCAAAAGTATTAATCTTAGGGATAGTGACAATTTTTATATAACTTACTCACACTACTTACAAATGTAGCCCTCAGAGATCTTCATACCCAAAAGTCTAACTAAATTACTTTAAAACAGCTGTTCTTAAAATTATTTCTAAATATACTCATCCAGCCTAAAGATTTTAATATAAACTTAAGGAATAAAATAAATAACACTCAAAGGTACACCTAACCTCAGGGTACACTTCACCTAAGGGTACACCCAACTTAAACCTACAAATAAATGGACATTGCCCGATACAGGAGATCCGGCAGGCGGCAGAGTTGCTCGGCTTCCACGAGCTGACCAAGCTTAGCCAGTTCATATTGGATCAGCACCTGCTGTTTGACAAGGGATTCATGCTGCAGTTTCATACTGTAAGTATGTTTGAATATTATCAAGATTGACATAACCATAATTATTAGAATAAATTTAATTAATTAATTACTCAACCATCTTTCCTATAATTTTGAAAGTTATCTGATGCATGCTCAGTTTGTTTTGTAATATAAAAAAAATATATTTTAGTATTTAAGTAGAGAATTTGATTATATAGTAGAATGGTATACGACCTATTGATGTATACGGATTATATAAAAAAGCTTAGTAATATTCCTAAACGTCTTGTGCAATAAGATTTAGACTAAAAGTGACTTATAGTTACTATTGATTTTCTACAGCCCCTACCCTCAAGACTTCGCGACATGTACGTAGAGCGGAACCTTTTCGCTGATGTGACCTTTGACCTTGACGACGGTATTCACCTCGCCCACCGAGCCATACTGATGGCCAGATGTGACCCAATGAAGGCAATGTTCCAAGGTCACTTTAGGGAGAGCACTTCCAGAGTGGTGAGTTATTATTAATGATATACTAGTGGTCTTGGTGAACTTAATTATCCCCCCTAATATCCTATTCGATGCAAAAGCTAATCCAACTTAGTAAAATCATGAACCGGCTCTCAAGTGGTGTAACTAGCATGACTTAATTTTATGTATATACATAGAGATAGAAGCAGAAAAGATACAAGAAAACTTATACGGCTGATTACACAACACAATGTCCTTATAAAATTGTGGTTAGCGTTATTAGTCCAAGACTTCATACGATGTGATGTTCCATTTTTGAATTATTCGTTGGTTAGAGCATTTTGTTGATACAACTTAAAGTCAGAAACCTTTTATTTCATTGACCTTCGACCTCAACATCGACCTCGACCTTTCCAGATCTCCTTCCCCGGGGTGAAAATGTACGCGTTCCACATACTCCTCTGCTACATATACTCGGACAAGATACCTAAGGTCGAACCGGCGAGATGTCTGGAGTTGCTGGAGTTGGCCAACCGGTTGTGCATGAATCGACTGGTCAATTTGGTTGAAGCGAGGGTTATTGATCAGTTACAGCATCAGGATAGGTGAGAATATAGAAATTTTCTAAGCTTTTTCTTATGATTTAATTTTATGTTGGATTTATGATAAAATCATAAAAAATACCTGCTGCTAAAATCATTGTTTATGAAGTAACATTTACACCATGCAATGAAAAACAGTCTTCTTTTCAATTCAGATATTAGGTTGTTATTTTAGCGATACTATAGAGTACTTATGTGTTTTACAGAGTGTGTGGCGAAGATGATCAGGTTGTGGAAATAGCACTATCTTTGTTGGAGCCTGTCAAGGTAATTTATTTACCTACTTAAAAATATAAAACAACCTATTTTAGAAAGCAATTTTATTGTATCCATAGCAAAGAACAGGTCGTCATTAAAAACATTATTATTCAAGCCATACAGTAAACTATGTATATAAACGGTTTCATAAAAGCAAATGTCCCTAAAAGTAAACCTATTTATTAAAATTATACGTTACAGTTACACAACGCACACAACTTGGCCGAATGGTGTACTTGGCGGCTGTGTAGCGCTTATGATCGCGTTTGCCGAGCCAAGCATCTAAGCCAAGCTGCGCGTGACTACTTGGCCGATAACCGCTGGCCGCCTGTGTGGTGAGTTGTAACTAAAAATATTTTATTATTATAAATTAACTGGATGATGTTCCTTGGCCGTGTTGAGTGAGTAAGCTTGGTCAAAGCTTATAAACGAGAACAGATGATTTTCATTCCCGGTGAAGAATAGTAGATTATTTTGGTGTTAATTTAATTATAATCGTTACTTGACGTAATAATGATTTTTGCATAACTCACTCGTTTTTTTTGGAGGATTTGGTAAGATTTTGTAGGTAAAATAATATCAAAATCAATCAAAATAAATTTATTTGCCCATCTCTATGGCACATACAAATGATGTGGTTTTACATGTTTTTTTTCAGGTATGTAAAAGAATACGACTACTACCAAAAGTGCGTCAACGAGCAGACCAAAGAGCAGAAAGAGTTACGCCCCACCACCTCGGTGCAGGCGGCTCAACAGACTGGCTGTCTATGCTTTACCAGTAAGTGCTGATATACGGGTTTAATTTTTATTTAACTTGTTATTGTATGACGAAAGGAAATATTTATGGGTTGACTATTTACATAACTGAACTGGCTGTTTGTAGTTTAGAGGAGATTTAGTCGATTCAGTTTTTTTCACGACCCGTTGCCCACTGCCCAGTGCAAAGGTTAGATAATATTGTTTATTAAGGCTATTCTACAAAACGGTATGGTTGATAATTTGTATAAAATTAACTTAAAGATTGTATGGTGTTAATCGAGCGTAAAATTATCTAACTGATTAACAATCGTTCTAATGCAATGCACAAAACAGTTATTTAACTTAAAGTTTTCGAAAGGCAAATCAAAATATAAAAAATGTGCCCCAGACAACACACCAATTGTCTGGTTACGTGGTAAGGAATATTATTCCTTGTGTTACGAAGTATCAGACAACGATTATGACGGGGGCGTCTCCCATAAATACTTAAATACATATAAAATCCATGACTTAGGTACAAATGTTCGTGCTAATCACACAAACATTTGCCCCTTGCAGGATTCGAACCCGCGACGGCCGGCGTAATAGTCAGGAGTGCTAACCACTACACCAAACGCGTCGTCATAATAACTAACATTTCACATTAATAATTAACAGTACTCTTTTTAAATTAACCCTGTAATTTTCCAGGCAAAGTTCGTCGCTCGAGCGAGCCGGGCCCCGACGCGACGACCGCGCTGTGCCGCAGCGCCGACGTGCCGCACCCGCCGCCCGTCGCGCCGCTCTGACACCTGCCTTACTGGAGGTAATCTACCTCTACTGGATAACTGGAACAGAAAGGTGTAATGGGACTTTAGGGAAACACCCTGTATCTGAGATCTCTTAAACAAAAAATCAAGGCCGAGTTAGAACTTTTCAATTTATCTTCGAAATGATTGAAATGTGCTTTACAAACCTCCATATATCAACTTTGATTACGAACAACACTAAGAACGTTTTTTACAATTATTGAGATATTAATTTCGAGTAAATATCTGATCAGAGTGAACGCATTGACACTACAACTTATTATTTTATTACTTAAAGTGCGCGAAGCTAAACTAGTCATCACCTGATGTACCTGAGCGGTGAGAGGGGGTGGTAGACATACGTAAGTCTATTACAAATAATAATTCTTATGAAGATGAACTTTCCTAAAGCACATGTTTTGGCTTACAGTTAAGTTTTAATAATATTATGTAAAAAAAAATGTTTCACCTCAACTGTTAAATGTTTTGTGTTAAAAAAAAATATATCTACAGCCACGTGTACGTTTTGAAATTCTCACCCACTCCTCATCACCGCTCGCACTGTAGCCTAGAAACTGATTACTTTAACGTGCCAACCAACGCTTCAGAACTACACTGCATCCGTTCACGAGTTAGGAAGCGTAATTAATACGCTTAAGGTCGTTGCACACGTGACGGGGCAATCACGTTCCCGTCTCGTTTATATACCGTCCTAGGTATTGCCTAGTTACGTGGAATAGTTTTTATTTGACACTTGGTAAACGTTGGTTAAATTAAATAAACTTTAATTTCTCCACTTTACTTCCAGATCTCTCCGATTCGCGGTGCTGCTGCCAGTATCGATGTGCTTCATGAGTACAATACTGACTATCCTGATACTTTTTCACATCTACACCTAATGGTTAGAACATTGCACTCTATTGACTGCTGCGTAGGGTCCATATTACATTGTCTTTGCACTTGCCCCTCAATGATCACAGCCCTCACGTATTATATTTCAGTTTGTATTCATTATAATATGTTTTTTTCAGTAAATTGATAAGTAAAATGACTTAGAGTTTTAAGAAAAAGAAAGTAAATTGTATAAAAATAATCTAAATTTGGAAACGTTGGGCCTAATTTTCAGGCATCAAAATATCAAGACGCTACTTTATTTTGAAGTTAATTTTGTCTCTTTCTTTCCTGTTGAAATACCAATAATCGCGTTGTAAGTACCTCCCTTGTAAATGAAAACATGAAATATAAACGGGTTTAAAATATTAAAACACTTCACCTAGCATTCGACAATACATTTCAAACTTTAACGACTGCTACAAAGAATTTACTATCGTACGCCACGAAACATTTTCCAGTTTCCCTGTGACAATGTAATATAGATCTTTTAATATTAATGAGCTAACTTCAACTTCTAGAATAAGAATTATCTTACACATCACTGATGGTCTAGGGAAAAGATTGAGTAGAAAATAGTTACTTTGATCAATAATAACAATAAAAAAATGGTAAAAAGCGATACTCTAAAAAACTTAATTTGAAAAAGGAAATAATCGCATTTCTTTTTATTTTATTTCCAGTATTGAGCACAAAAACTTGTCTCTTTCATAATAGTCCTAGATCAAAAAGATTATTGGTTTGTTAACTGAAGAAAAAATTATGTTTTAGAAAAAAAGAGAATAAGGTCGATATTATTGATCGAAGTAGAAAGACGTAACAGCCATTTATTTTTCAATCTGTGATTTATTTGTTCCTCTTTAATAAAAACAACTCTTATTATTTATGGTGGTGGATCTGAATTGACGATTTGCATTGAAGTAGGTTAGCATTTTCACTGTAATTAAAATCAATTCGTCATTCCCTTGCATTAGGTATAGTTATTATGTGACTAAATATTAGTTTTAACAGACATGGATAGTTCTTGTATTTTAAGATGGCGTGAACTCAATTTAAAACTTGTATTACGGTCGAAAGCCATTCTTGAACGATGACAAATTATTTGTTACATACAACAGATTAAAAAGATAAAGTATTTTTTATTTTACAAAATTAGTACCTTTTCTATAAATTTGTTAGGGCGTGCATCTAAGTAAATTCATATCCCTCCCTTGGAGTAATGCTTTTGTCGTATAACAAGCCATTAAGTCTTAAAATACAAGAACAGTTCGTCAATATAATGATTTATCATCAAAAATATTATTGGCGTCGCTCATTTATACACGAAGCGCTTTATTAAAAACTTATCCTTGTTACAATCGACTCAAGATCGTTATTGCAGTGTTTGCGTTCGGGATTGAAATATGTGCCTCTTTTATTGTAACAAGTGGACGGTCCTGGTTCCAAACTTATGCTGTTTTAAGAATATAATATTATTGCTCTATTTTACCAAATGATCTCTTACTAAGTATGGACCTATTTAAGGTACACCTAGCTTAGAAGGCCGAGTCTTTATTAAATTGTCATATTGCATACAAAACCAGTGGAATCAACTCAGTGTTATCTGCTACTGACTGTGACCATAGAAAACGTACCTTAAAAAAATGTCCAATAAAATTTTACTTAAAAAATATTCCTAAAATTATCTGCAGTCAATTTAAAGGTGAAAATGTTAAGTTATTTACTTAGAGTACATAATTAACACTCAAAGGGACACTCCGCCTAAAGATACTACGTACCCGAATATAAAAATATCAAATAATAAATATTTATTATCTACAGTAAATTAAAAGGTAAAAATGTAAAGTTATTTACTTAGGGTACATAATTAACACTCAAAGAGACACACCGCCTAAAGATACTATGTACCCGAAGGTACACTCAACCTTAGGGTACACTTCACCTAAAAGCACACGATTTAATTTTGTTCTTAGTGTCTTGTCACTATACAAACTTAAAATTATTAATAACAACTTGTAAAAAGCCGTGTTAGGCCAGGAACTGCCTATAAAATAACAAATAATATTTCCTTCTACTGTAACTTAAATACCTTTGTAATGCTGTGTTTGTATAGCACTGAGGCCTGATTTTTTAATAGTCAGATAAGAAATATTCGTCAAACAAACTACAATACCTAACTTAATGAAAACGTCACCTATTTGTCAGCTATCATCATATAAAACTGAAATTTTAAAATCAGGTCGCTTTATCAGTCAGTTATGTTTTATCTGAAGTTTTGAATGGCCCTAAATGAAATAGTAAAGTTTTAATTCAAAGCTAAGGTTACCTTACAGACAAAAGCATAAATAAAGTACATAATATTTACATTTTGATACAGCATTTTTGGAACCCGGTTGTTGCGAGCTAAAATGCGCTCTATGCCAACCTGCGAAGGTAGGTTTTAGCTTGGTGCTTGTATTTAGTATTGTAAGATAAGTAAATATAATTCGATTTAATTTTAATTAGTTTTTAAGTGTAACTTAATTGTATGGTTGGAAGTTAAACTTCATAAGAATAAATACATTTTTAATTTAGTAACTTTATTTTAAAACAGTAACTGATTTGCACTGAATTTATGAAATGGGATGGATTCAAGAAATGTGTTGAGTTGGCTTAAATTTTATGTAACGTACACACTGACTATTTAGATAATTTGGTGTTTAGGTGTTTGAATTTAGGGTTGACTATCGAATGGCAGAGTACGGAGTGCAACGAAAAATGCGTGTGGTTTGGACGATGAATTTATTGCGACTGTTTTTACTCGGTCTTTGAATGAAGATGCATAAAGCTTACTACAAACATAACATGCCGCCCACCAAAGTACGACAGGACTTTCAATAAATATCTTAATCTTACAGTACAAATATCGTTGACAATGGTACGCATGCATGTACTTACAATTGCTTGACATCAATGAATTTTTCACAGTATTTATCATCACAAACACATAGCCAAAAGTACATAAGATATTGAAACTTAGACAAAAGAATACACAGATGAATATAACAATTTTTCACATGCATCAAAGTTAACATAACAATGTGTGCAATCAAACAACCAATCTATCATTATCATTGATAGGTAACGCACACAACTTGCTAACCGAACGTTTCACAACATCATTGCGGTACCTAACACTATATACTCTGGTACAACCGTCTGGACCAGGGTGCTTGGCAACTATTCTACCTAATGACCATTTGCCAGGAGGTAATTGTTCATCTTTAAGTAATACAATGTCACCTACATTAAATTCGCTTTGTTTTTTAAGCCATTTAGGTCTAGTTTGTAATCTAGCCAAATATTCAGTTTGCCATCTATGCCAAAAATCCCTAACCAATTTTTGAGTCATTTGCCAACGATTTAAACGGTTTAAGTTAATATTTTGTAAATCAGGAGTAGGTACAGTAACTGGAGGCTCCCCTATCAAAAAGTGACCCGGCGTTAACGGTTCCGGTGCGTCTGGATCAGAAGTGTCTATCGGAACCAAAGGTCGCGAATTAAGGCAAGCTTCTATGTCACACAGAGTTGTGGTCATTTCTTCAAAGGTCAGATTCGCTGTGAGTATTCGCCGTAGGTGGTACTTGATCGATTTAACTCCGGCTTCCCATAATCCTCCGAAATTCGGGCTGTAGGGGGGAATGAAGTGCCATTGTGTACCCTCTAAAGCTAACTGATCTTGTAAATGACCAGGGAGTTCCAATTTTGCGATTTGAAATTCTGCTGCTAGCTGTTTGTTAGCACCAACAAAGTTCCTGCCCTGATCGCTCCATAAATGTGAACATCTGCCCCTGCGAGCTACAAAACGACGAAACGCCCCAATGAAAGACTCAGACGTCAAATCACCAACAAGCTCTAAGTGAATTGCTTTGGTGGACATACATATAAATATGGCTATGTATGCCTTGTTCTGCTTGGCTCCACGTCCCTTTGACATCAGTACATACAAAGGACCAGCAAAATCAACGCCACTATGTTGAAAAGGACGCGCAGGTGTTGTGCGAACTTGCGGTAAGTCTCCCATCAGTTGTGTCTTAACAAGTGCTTTCTGCCTAGCACATATCAAACACTTGTGTATGTATGCTTTAACTATATTTTTTGCTTGCAGAATCCAGTACTTCGAACGAAGGTAAGTCAAAACTAGCTGGGTTCCACCGTGTAAAGTTCTTCTATGTGCATCAGAGATGATCAGGTAAGTTAATTTGCTTTTATTTTTCAGGATAATCGGATGTTTGCTGTCTTCAGGTAAGTTAGAATTCCTTAATCTTCCGCCCACCCTGAGTATACCATCTTCATCGATATACGGATTAAGTGTTTTTAATTTGCTACTTTTCTTTACGTTCTTGTTTGCTTTCAGGTCTTCGATTTCTTCTCTAAATTCATCTTGTTCTATTTTTATGCATTTTTTTAAAGCAGAGTTTAATTCTTGTGTTGTAATTGGTTTCTCTATTCCGTCTGGATTTTTCTTGCTGTATAAAAATCTTAAGCTGTAGACTATAACTGTTAAAAGTTCATTTAGATTGGAAAATTCTTCGAAATCTATTTTCTTTTCTTCCTCTATCTTTAGATTTACTTGTACATTTCTTCGTTCCATTTCAGTTGGTGTCACATTTGGTCGTGTAAATTTAATTTCCTTTTGTCTTAACCATTCAGGCCCTTCCCACCATAGGCGGCAAGTTTCCAGGTTCGAGAGAGACGCACCGCGAGAAGCAATGTCAGCAGGGTTTTCGTCGGATACAACATGAAACCATTGATCGTGCTTGACATTCTCCAGAACTTCGACGACGCGGTTCGCGACGAATTGTTTCCAGCGCGATGGTACTCCACACAGCCAAGATAAGACGATTGACGAATCAGTCCATGCAAATATTTGTGATGCAGGTATTCGCATTGCAGCTGCCACATGTTTCAGGAGCTTTGAAAGTAAAACCGCACCACAAAGCTCTAATCTTGGTACTGAAACTGTCTTGACAGGAGCGACTCTAGTTCGAGCTGCAAGCAGTTTTGTAGTGATAGTGCCATCCAAGTTGATTATTCTGCAATAAACAACTGAGGCGTACGCTTTCTCGGATGCATCTGAAAATCCATGCAGCTCAATCCGTTCGCTGTCTTTAGTAGAAAATCCTAACCATCGGTTTACACGAATTTTCTTAACGTTTTCGAAGTCTTGTCTTATTTTCAACCATTCTTCTATCAGCATCTCGTCAATTTGTTCATCCCAATCTAATTTCTTCAACCATAATTTCTGTATTAAAATCTTCGCCATAACTATGGTTGGTGCAATCCATCCAAGGGGATCAAAGAGTTTTTGTATTTCTGATAGAATGATCCGTTTTGTAAAAGTAGTATCTACTACAGGAGGTAAGTTGATATCATATTTGAATTCCATCCATCCATAGCAGCCTTTATTTTACTCCTCTTAGGATATAGGCCTCCTCCATATTTATCCATGTTTGTCTCTCCCGTGCCACTTTCATCCAGTTCCGTCCTGCGTGGCGCTGGATATCGTCCACCCAACGAAGTGGTGGGCGGCCTCTACCGCGCGTATTGGTCCATGGTCGCCACTCCATAACCCTTCTGGTCCACCGATTTTTATCCATTCTGGCTATATGTCCTGCCCATTTCCACTTCTGTCTGGCTATTGTATGAACAACGTCCCTGACCTTTGTTATTTGACGAATACGTTCGTTGCTTATCCGGTCTAGTAGAGTTATGCCCAACATTGCTCTCTCCATTGCCCTCTGCGCAACGCGTAGGCTTTCAGTTGAGATCATTGTGAGGGTCGTTGTTTCCATCCCGTAAGTAAACACTGGCAGGACACATTGGTCGAAAACTTTTCTCTTAAGTCTGAGTGGAATATTTTTGGATCGGAAGATTTGCTTGTTTGCACCAAAAGTTGACCACGCTTGTGCTATACGCCTATGAACCTCCACTGTCTGGTTTGTGAAGCCCAAGGTTAATTTGTGTCCCAAGTAGATGTAATGGTCGACGATTTCCACTGGCATTTGATGAAATTCTGCACTCGGGATGTTTGTCATGATTTTTGTCTTAGAGGTATTCATTTTTAAACCTACTTTTGCAGACTCCCTTTTCAAATCTTCGAGCATGACTAGCATGTCGTCGATGTTGTCAGACAATAGTGCAATATCATCAGCAAACCTTAGGTTATTCAGCCTTTCGCCATTGATGTTTAAACCCCTGGTTTTCCACTGTAACTTCCTGAACACACTTTCCAGGGCCGCTGTAAACAACTTCGGGGATATTGTATCGCCCTGGCGGACTCCTCGGCCAAGCTTGAATGGTTCTGTTAATTTGTGTAGCCTGACAGATGACGTGCTATTTTCCTGCAGATGTTTAATGAGGTTGATGTATCTCTCGTCTATCCTGCAATCTGCGAGTGCATCTTCCACCGCCCAGTGTTCTATGGAATCAAACGCCTTCTCGTAGTCCACGAAGGTAATAATGAGTGGAATGCGATACTCGTGGCACTTCTCAATCACTGTTTTCAGCGTCTGAAGGTGGTCATTTGTTCCGAAACCGGAGCGGAATCCAGCCTGCTCACATGGTTGGTATTCGTCGAGTTTCCTACAGAGTCGATTCACAATAACTCGAGTAAAAAGCTTGTACATGTGTGAAAGAAGGCTTATTGGTCTGTAGTTGTCAAGCTTCCTAATGTCTCCTTTCTTATGGAGCAGTGTGATGATGGCATTATTCCAGGAGCTTGGAACGCAACAGTCCAGTATACACCTCGTAAACAAGGTTGCAAGAGCATTCATCAGGCAGCATGGTCCCATTTTCAGCATTTCTGGCAGAATATTATCCTCACCTGGTGCTTTTTTACTCTTCATCTGCTTCAATGCGAGCTGAATTTCGTCCACAAGTACGTCAGGTATCTCTTCTGAGCCAACGTTAGCTATTGGTGGGCGTGTGCCTAGAGGTCCTGCTTTCACCGGTTCGGCAACCTTGCTTTCGTAGAGGTGACTATAATATGTTTTTGTGACAACTAGTAGCTGCTCTCTGTTAGAAACCACCTCACGCTTATCGTTTAGTAGTTGAAAGATTTCTTTCCTACCTCGGCTCAGTTTAGTGTTTAGCACCTTTTTGCTGGTGTTTAGCTCTAGAGCCCGAGTAATCGTGTCCTCCTGATAATGTTGGAGGTCTTCCTTGATTTTTCGACGAATCTCTCTTTGCAGTTGCAAGTAAGCTGATCCCTGGGTATTATTGTCCGCCCTCATCTGTCGTCTAAGTTGCATCAGGTCTAGCGTGTTTTTAGACAGTTTTTGGGGTTTTGCGTTACTGATGTTGCTCGGTGAGATTTCCTTAATGGCAGAAAACATAACGTCGGTGAGATGTTGATTCAACTCATCGATTTCCATTTCACGCAGGTCTACTGTGTCTTTAATGTTTCGATGTATGTAGGCTTTGTATTCTAATGCATTAGAATGCATTTGAATTCATCTTTTGCTAAATCCCACAATATACCCAAAGTTTTGATAGTTCCGTCTATATTTAAATTCAGTTGTATTTTTGATGATCGATCTTCAGGCTTGATTGATTTCATAAATTCTGCACTATTGGATGACCATTTTTGCAATTCGAATCCACCTCTTTTCAGCAAGTTTATCATCTGTTCACTAGCTTCAATGGCTGAAGCAGCATCCTCAAATGAACACAGAACGTCATCCATATAAAAATCTTCTTTCAGGATTTTAGAAGCAATCGGAAAGTCGGCGCCTTCATCTTCGGCCAACTGTATCAACGTCTTCACGGCGAGGTAAGGTGCAGATGCAGTTCCGAACGTCACGGTAAGTAAACGATATTCTTTGATATCCTCAGTAGGGTCTTTTCTCCACAGTATACGCTGATAATTCGTATGTTCTTTAGTTACTAACACCATTCTATACATCTTTTTCAGGTCTGAAACGAAACAAACGGCGTGCATTCTCCATCTCAAGACAATACTGCGAAGATCTTCCTGCAAAACCGGACCAACGAGCAGTTCGTCGTTTAGTGATACTCCATTAGTACCTTTGCATGATGCGTCAAACACGACACGAACTGGTGTGCTCTCGCTATCGCTACGTATAACTGCATGATGACATAAATAAACTGCTTTCTTATTATCACACTCTTCTTTAGGTATTTCTTCTGCATGCTTTAAATTCACATATTCTTCAATAACCTCTGTATATTTGTTCTTAAGTTCAGGTTTCTTTTGTAATTGTCTTTCTAATTGTAAAAATCTTCTCATTGCTATCTCTTTGCTGTTACCATCTAATGATTTATGTTCTTTTAATTTAAATGGTAAGTTGACTATATATCTTCCTTCTTCGTTTCTTTTGTATGTATTTTCATAAATTTCTTCGCATTGCTTCTCTTCTTGAGTAAGTTTTCTTCCATTTTCAGAGTCTAATTCCCACATTGATTTTAACATTTCATCCAAATCTACTTGATGATGCATAACTAGTAGAGACGGCGTTTCAGTTTCTCTCTCTTTTCCTATGTTTCCAAACAGAATCCAGCCAAGATCAGTCTTTTGAGCACACGGTGTTCCTGGGGGTCCCTTTATCATCTCGGGTTGAATAATTTGTGCATACTCGTTTACCCCGATCAACATATCTATCGGTGCTGTTTTGTGGTAAGCTGGATCAGCTAATTGCAAGTTTTGTAGGTGAGGCCAGTCTCTCACAGATATAGATTTGGTAGGTAATTTTGTCGTGATATGTTTAGGTATAACATAAGCTTCTGATTGAAGACAAAATTCTGCATTGTATGTGGAAAGAATCTGGAGTTGCACCATGCTATTGATTTTTGTCTTTGTAGAACCAACTCCAGTAATATCACCCTGTATATGTTTCCGCTTTAATTTCAGTAGTTGAGTCGCCCGTTCGCTGATAAAAGATGCCTGCGATCCTTGATCTACTAGCGCTCGTAACATCATGGTTTGTCCTGTTTCACTCTTGACTTTAACCATTGCTGTAGCTAATAGTGCATAACCTTGTTTTATATTGCAGTGTGCGTGTGTCGTCACCATTGTATTGACTTGTACTTCAGACTCTTCTACATTTGAAATAGCAACATTTGTATTTGTCTCATCAGTCTTGGCTTGATGTAGAAGGGTATGATGACGTTTGTGACATATGCGACAAGACATAGGTACACGGCACTTAATAGCTGAATGCCCTGTCCACAAACAATTAAAACACAGGTTTTGATTTTTTGCATACTCACCTCGTTCAGGTATTGACATCTTTGAAAATTGTTTACAATGACACAAAGTATGATTTTCGTTGCATAAGACACATGTTCTTACCTGAGATGTAGTTGCGTGGAATGTTTTCTCTCTGACCTTCTCGGAGGTACGCGTCGTGGCTGGATTAACGAACTCTAAAGAACGAAACTTAGATTCCAAGAAACACTTCATATCAGACCACGAAGGTAACTCATCCGAGTCACTTTTGAAAGCAAAGTTTTCCCAGTCTTTACGTGACTCCTGGTCCAATTTCTGTACTACAAGAAATATAATTAAAGGATCCCAAGAATCGGTTTTAATATTTAAGTTATTTAATGTATTAATGCATTCGTTAGTATTATCGAGTAACATTTTTATTTGATTGGCAGACTGAATACTTAACTTTTTGTATGAAAATAATCTATTTAACAGAGAGTACACTATAACACGTTTATTTCCGTATCTACACTTTAAAGTGTTCCACGCATCACTATAGTTTGTTTCCGTCACACGAATATGCCTAAGTAGTGCTTCCGCTTCGCCGGTGAGACTTGTCTTCAAGTAGTGAAGCTTTTGTACGTCGGACAATGTGCTGTTGTTATGTACCAAACTCATAAACAGATCTTGAAATGTAGGCCACTCTTCGTAACTTCCACTATAGGTAGGTAACTGTATATTCGGCAGCTTAACTAGTGGCTGATGCGTAGGCAAAACGTCAGCTGAACTGTTATGACTAGTTCCTCCTTGTGATTGTTGTTGCTGTTGTTGTTGTTGCTCTTTATTTTCCAGCAACGTAATTGCATCTCGAAGATCGCCCTTGGTACATATGTATAAGTCCTCAAAAGTTCCGTAGTGGTCCTCAGCAAAATACGAAATATCAGCACGTTTATCTCGTGGCGTAATCTTTATGAGTTCTTGATGTGTTGACGTAAACATTCTCCAGTATTCATCAATACACTGCATTCGAGCTTGTAGGTATCCTTTAGTCAACCTAGATTTAGGACATTTTCTTAGATTCGTTTGTGTTTTGTTCATCAAACAAGCCGTTTCATCAAGTTGAAGTAGTAATTGTTCCATATTGAAGTCTTTGTATCACTGTTGTCCATAAATAACGTTGTATTACGATTTCATGAAACACGTAAATGTTCACAGCTTCGATTAATTATAAAAGTTCTTTATGCACAGTTTGAAGTAAACAACTTGAATCGGTAAGTTAGGCGTAATTGATTCCTTCGATATCGCAGACGTAATTGTTTACACATAAGAACTGTATTCCAATGTCACTCATCACGGCACAGGTAGAAATCCTTATCGCGCGGCCTATTGTTCGGTACGCACGGGAACAAAGCTGGTCACTTGTTTACTGCTTAAGCACACCCCGGACACTCGGAAGAAACTTTTCGTTTTGGCCATACATTGACAGACGGCGTGTTGCACAGACGCTGCGTTTGTGTGCGTGCTATAAGGGTTGACAAAGTCTGTTACACCGGTCATAGCTCTTTTCACTTAAATAAACAGATACCTAAACAACGTAATTTACTTGAATTTAGTATACAACGTAACAAGCACTCATTTTCGTAATGTCATATTCACGTGGTATCGTGGAGAAATAAAAAGATAGTATCTACTTTAGCAACGCCTAACTTCACTGATCACATAAATATTACAATTATAATTCCTTGACTACACAGAATTCTAAAGAATGTTACCTTTACCTATCGTTTTTAAAGTTGTTCACTGTAACTGAATAGTTAGAATAGGTTAGTTATGGTTGCATATTTTGTATGAAGTTACTTACTGTCTCTCATCTTTTGGGAAACGAAAAAAGCTTCTATCGGAGTCATTTCTCGAGGACGAAAGACACCCGTACACTGCACAGTACCTAGGCATCTCTCGTACACAAAACTTTGTTCTTCCGTTAACGTCGCAAACATGCGCGTGCCATGCCCGCTAGGCGGTCCCCTAATGAGATCCCTAATTCCGGCGCGATAGTGAGGTAAGTCAGACTAGAGAGGGGAGGTGAGTGGCCGTTCTGTATGTAGTACTATTATATATTCTGTGGCTTAAGTATCCGGGTCGGTACGGGCCACATTATGGTGTTTAGGTGTTTGAATTTAGGGTTGACTATCGAATGGCAGAGTACGGAGTGCAACGAAAAATGCGTGTGGTTTGGACGATGAATTTATTGCGACTGTTTTTACTCGGTCTTTGAATGAAGATGCATAAAGCTTACTACAAACATAACATAATTTATTTTTAAAATAGCAGGTATACAAATAATTTGATAAACTATTTGAATTGCCTATGACCCATGATAGTTTACTTATTAGTTGTCTTATTAGATTTAGAGGCTTCTAAATTATACGTTTATTAAAAAACCTTACACACAGTCCAAATATACATGAGTCTGCGATAGATTTCGGTGGCCGATAGTATTTGAAAACATAATTGTAATTGAAAATATTACATATTATGTATTTTGTACAAGATTCGAATTCTAAAGTAAAATACAGTTTGTGACCAAACTTTATTGCGTTTCATGACTTTTACTTTAGTCTTAAGTTGGAGACTGACAACATTTCATTGTACACAGAATTATACATAAAAGTACAGAAGAATCACTCCGCTAAGACAGTAAATTAAAAAGCAATGCTACGCTACAACGCAATAAAGTAAAACAAAAAAAACTACTATTGTTACGAGACATTACACTTACATTACGTTACGAGACGTTACGAGAAAAAAGTACTTATAACGTAGGTTTTCTAAAAATAAATGAATGTCGTGAGAATTTATTTTTAAATAAATTACTACACAAGACGATTAAAACCCTCTCACAGTCAAGGCCACAAACAGGGATAGAGTTACGCGTTAGAAAGAAACATGCATACAAGCATTCCCAGCAGATGAAACAACCATGAACAAAATTCGTGCGAACTGAATTGCACTTTCATGCGTTGTAGCGAAGAGCTGCTTTTTATGTGTCCTAGCGGAGTGATCCTTCTGTTCGATTATGTTGTCTTCAGTGGTAAAAGACAAAATGCTCAGTTTTCGGCTATGGCGTAAGTTTTTAGGATTAGTTAGCAAGCTTAATTTCTTAGCCATAAAACATGTTTAGTCATCATATTTTTGTACGCGAATATTATGTATCGCTCTAGGATTAGATATTTAGATAAGAATCATTTATTTTATATTCAGATTAAAGTTTTTATAGAATAAAAGCAGCATCTTGTATGGGTTGCGCGTATACATCAATTATTAGAAAGCATTTAGATATAGTTTATTTTGACGCAGTTGCCATAGGCAGTGATCATGTTTGAAAAATTATTTTTTTACACCCACTAAGTGGATTATTTTTATTGAGTTGAAACAAGTAATATGTACTAAGATTTAATTTTCAAAGAAAACAATACAATTATAAGTGACCTGTCCATAAAACGATTAAGATATTAAAGTATGTGCACACTACCACAGCTATCTTGTGAAAGTAGTTGTGACCAAGAATGGATCATGGCTGCCTTTTTACTGTTTTCTCAAATTATGGGGTGCAAAAAATGTAATGTAAGCGTAGTTAGTGGGACTTGCGCACGATGATTTAACCCAGGATTACGCTAACAGAGGATTAAAATATCATCTGTCTCTGTCAGTTTATTTGACTTTGAGAGGGACAGAATGATGATTTAATCCTGGGTTAGCGTAATCCTGGCGCACGATGATTTAACCCAGGATTAAATTATCATTCTGTCTCTGTCAGTTTATATGGCGTTGACAGAGACAGAATGATTATTTAATCCTGGGTTAGCGTAATCCTGGCGCACGATGATTTAACCCAGGATTACGCTAACCCAGGATTAAATTATAATTCTGTCTCCATCAGTTTATTTGACGTTGACAGAGACAGAATGATGATTTAATCCTGGGTTAAAACACCGTGCGCAAGTGGGCCTTAGCCTTAGCGGAGTAATAGCTTGAATTAAATCGAAATGTAGTCTGTGATAGGTTTTTATCAGATCTGTGATTCGTATGGTCAAACCACGCGCAATGTTAGTACAGTCAGCAAAACAATCGCTACTGAAATAGTTTAGTTTTCATATTGTAAATGGTTTTCATGTTTTAAATCATTGAATAAAACAAAATGGTTTCGAAGTAAATAATTTTCTTCCTTGTGTTATGAATACCAGATAACTATTATGATCGTTAGAATAGTAACTCCGTTACTCCGTGATCATGGCGCTTGCAACAGTGCCGAAATATCGGAAGCTCATAAATAATAAGGTACATGGTAGCACTCCCGTATCTAACTATTCTAATGTTAGTGACCATGAAAGTTTAAAACAATATATTATGATCGTTTCTTGATCATCATTATCAATCAGCCAAAGGATGTCCACTGCTGACATTAGCCTCCCCCAATATTCCACAGCGACCGATCACAAGCGGTCTACCATCCAATGTGATCCTGCTATCTTTACAAGGTCTTTTCATTTCTTGATGATAATTATGAAAGTTACTATTGGCGTTATTATGTTGACTTTAATATCTCTACCCTGACTCTTAAATTGAACATAGTTTTTTTTTTCTGCAGAATATTTTTTGTTTTGCTGACTGTATTTAATATTTGGATGTTAATTATATATTGTTGAGAATGTAGGCGTACGTAATTTTATATGTTGCAAAGTGTTGTTGGATTGTTAAACATAGTGTTAGGTTGTAAAATCTATTGAAATACTTAAAGTATTAGAATGAACTAAAATTGGTTTATTTCAACAAATCCTACGAAATATTGGGAAATATTCTACAGGTATTTGAATAAGTATGGATGCTTACTATTTTGTCAGATATAGTTTGTGTCTGGTAATTGTGCACAAAAGTTTTGAGCCGTGTCCTGGGGTCTACATCTCTTTCCCTCGCAAGACCATACTAGTATGAGCGACAAGGACGGCTAGATTGGAAAACACAACATTGTATTGCAGAGAAAGACCTCTGATCAGCAACATTTCATCGTAACTTAGCGTTACGTTACGGCAGAATTTCTCAGCGAGCCGAGCTAACACCTATGTAAACGCTCGCCCCGAATGTCAACGTCACGGTAACATGCATACGTCCTAACTAAGTGTACTGACTGAACACTAACATTTTGTCATGTACCGTTACGATGAACGATAGTCGACAAATTTAGTGTTGATATGTTTCGTGAGAACATACTTTTATTATCAGTCCTTGTTTACCTTCTATACTTATCCATCTATAGTGATTTGATTGAATCTTAAATCCTACTTTTTAAAAAATATCTGTCGCACAATGTTTGTTGGTTTTGGATCGATAAAGTATGTCTATTAATATTTTTCTTTCGTTATCTTGATCATTGATGATTTTATTTTCTTTGTTTAATATTTTTTTCCATCATATTTAAGTCAAGTTATATTTATTTTACTTGCGCACGTTAGCAAACGCCGAATTAGAGTTAAAATCATAGTGATTACATCAATTTCTTACTATTTCTAAGTTAAAATAAAATTATTGATAAAAAATAAGCTTGGTAAACTAAGGAAAACTGTTCCACATCTTCATCATCTAGTAATATCATTTTACATTAAATGTAAGAGCTAGATTTTGAGTCATGACCCCATAGAAATAAGTTAGGTATTTGCATCAGCAATATTAGTAATTTAAATCATTAGACTCTAAAGCTGCTTTCGATAGAGTCATGACTGAAAAACTTTTGAGTATACATACAGGTTGATTTGTAATTTATCGTAATTAACTATTGAAGTGAAAAGTAAGAAAGTTTCTTTTTGAAATGGGGAAAATGTAAGTAAACAAATAACACTTTCCTATTTTATTGAGCTAAAATTATCATCATTGCAGTTCGAAGTAAATCAGAGGGCCTAGTTTAAGTTTTTTCTTCTCACGTTTGATTGCGAGCTACGTAGAATTATGACACATATTGTGTATGAGAAAGATAAAGTTAAGGTTTGTGGAAAAAAATTCAAACCATGCCCTCTAGCTTAACTGATAGCTTACTATCAGAGGGCATAGTTTGAATTTTTTACGCTTACGTAAGGCATTAAATTGTTAGTAAAATATTGATTCGTAAGAAAACAATAGTATTGCTCACGTGAACATGTCTTTTCAAGTTTCTGTTAGTAAAACGTTAATTTACAAAACACCCTGTACAAACAGTTCTCCTAAGAATTTGAAGTACAAAATATAATCATAAATTGTCTTCACTACACTTACAGTATAATCTTAAAAAAGTTCTTAAAATTATTTACCTGTGTCATTCTTTATCTTCGCATATAAAAATCTGTATTTTCTTATTATATTTTAAAATTGATATTCTAATGATAAATGATCTCATATAAGCACTCATCAAAAAGCAGGGTTACACTTATTAAATAATGTTTGCTTCAATTACCTAGTTGTTACTGTAGGATAAGATTTCAGTGGATTTTTTATTAGGAAACACGCTCATCAATCATAGATGCGATAAGCGTTTGACTCCTGTAATATGTTACAGGAGGATGGCAAAGTTATACGGGGTGTTCTTTTGGCCAGCGACGAGCGACTCAGGGATGATAATATGAGTTACGCTTATAAAAAAATATATGCAAGTTTTATAATAGAAAACCTCTCACAACACAACCTTCTAAAAGAATGGATAAACTCGCACCATCGCGCGTATCTACGAAATACTACGCCGTAGCTAGTAAGCTACGAGTAGGCGACCTTGTGTTGATAGTTTTGACTCGCCCGCTATACTTATCGTAATGAAAAATTGATTTTGTGGATTTTTGCACTTAAAAAAATTTTTTTTTGCATTAGTATCGTTGTACAACCATCCCTGAGTCGCTCGTTGCTGATCGAATTTTAAAAAACACCCTGTATATGTAAGAAACCAAGAGCAACTCTTGACTGTAGGCTAATAGCTAACTGGCATTCAAATGTATGTGTACCGACTGTCTAGCTAGATTCTATGTTTTTTGCCTATCAATAATATTGTGAAAATAGGATTCATTTACAGCATTACAGCTAATTGTTTATTTTACAATAATATTTTTGTAGTTTCTACCTATTATGTTATGGTATGGTGCATCAATATATGTCAATTTTTATATGAACTGAATGCATTAATTGACTAAATGGCAATTTAAAAGCCAGATGATTAATAATGGTACTATATTTAAAGAAGTATTTTAGGAGTCAACGCTCAGCCTCTCTGCACTTAGTTTTAGTATTGTCGACTACTGCAGTAGAAAAAAAGTACTGAATTTACTGAAATCTATTCCGTAAGCGAGTTTTAGATCTTATAGCTTAGGCATTATAGTGATCCTAGTGCGTAAAATAATGTAATTTGCCAATCTTCACTGTCAGTTATGACGATCTGCCATTTTTTACGTACCCATAGATTTTAATAAATTATTAAATGTATGTGTAATGATCTTTGTCTTTTATTATGTACCTATCTATACTCTGATTTTTAATTAGATAGACAGAATGACAGCTTCAATCGAACTTTTTATTTTTTAATGTTGCTAGGTGGTACCCATAGTGTTGTACTACTGATATATATTTTCATTAATGTGATTTTACTAATTAGTATAAATTATACACAAAAAATGAATGAAATTGAAATTTGCTATTATTAAGGACCAACACTATTTCTAAATTACGAAAAAGTGGCCACCCACCAAATGTCATTTTGGTCTATCTAATTAAAAATCAGAGTTTAAATAAATATTACAAAGCTGAAGAGTTTTGTTTGTTCAAATACACCAAACACATGAATGCTGCTCATTTATGGAGGAAGGCTAGGAATGTGTAAGAAAGCACAACATAAACAAAATAGTTCTTAATTTGTGAATGGGATAGATAGTAGAATAAACAATAGATGGTAAACATTTTATTCCCATTTATTATTTGTTATGGAAAGTTTTACAGATTATCTTAAGACTAAACTTATAATAACATATTTTTGTCAACTGTAGTCAACACTCTGGGTTTGAAAGTTTCATAATTTTGCTCAAGTTCATAAAAGTGAAACAATTAACTTTTTCTTTACAGGTCAACAGCAGTTGCCCTTCGAGGTTAAATGAAAAAGTCATACTCATAGATTTTAGTTAGCTTCCATGTTAGAGTCAACAACTAGTTTGATACAAATTAAAAAAAAGAACATTCAAACTGTCTCCCTAAACACTTAAAGATCTAACTGCTCACAAAATTAATAAACTTGATCAACAATGGACTTCTAATACTAACTTAAAATTACAACGGATGACCTAACAGTTTTATTTCACTTTTGACTTCATCATACAAGTCCTTGTAGTCCTCATGTTCTTTCACAAGTACCATAATGCATCCTCTCATGGTTCCCATGGCAGAACCGATGTCTTTACGGCTAGGTGTGTAACAATACGGAACTTCTTTTTCTTCGCACACCGCTGGTAAATGGCACATAATTTCGATGGGAGAGATGTCACCAGCGAAAAATACCATTCTGGAAATGAGATGATATTGAAATTAATTACAATATTCTGCAATATTTCATCATCATGGGTCATCGTATCGTCTGTCTTGGTACGGTCATGTAATGAGGCGGGAAGAAAGTCATGTAACTAAAAGAGTGATGAGTATGAATGTGGATGGCTGGAAGGGAAGAGGCCGACCGAAGAAGAGATGGATGGACTGTGTTAAAAATTATATGAGTGGGAAAAGAGTGGATGATTCAGTGACGAGTGATAAAATAGTGTGGAAGCACAAAACATACTGCACTGACCCCAGATAACTGGGAACAGGGCAAGAGAATGATGATGATGATTCTGCAATATTTCATTAAAATGGCATGGGACGCAGCGAAATAGCGAATGAGGGAGTTCCTTAGAACACTGATTGGTTAACCTGTATTGAATTGTTATTACATTGTTTACAAACATAAAGCAATGTGGCATTAATATATGGAGCAAGAGATTTAATAAACATTATGTATGTGTACACATGAGGCAAATTCTAATTCAAAAAGTTCAAAAATTGACATTGATAAACACTATCCTAACCTCAATTTTTATGATAACTGAATAAGATTTTTACCCTTTCTCTCCCAGCCTAAGTTGCTTCTGAACAATTTTTAAGCCATTTCTAATGTAGTTTTTGTGACTACTAGATTTTTTGATGAGTTTATAGATCTTTTTGCTAAGTTTTTTTGGTGCCATTGGCTTGGCAATCACGCTGCAGTGTTCGACTTTGTCGTCGTAGCTCTGAGGCTCATTCTTCATGGAGACGTCTCCCTGTTCATCTTGATCTACAGGCTCTTGTTTCACTTTACCCATTTTATTTTATTATTTTTATTTTTCCCCACGTGTTAACAAAAACGCACGCACGCACGCAAAAAAATAATTTGTTTGACAGAATTCTGACAGTGACAGAAAGCTTGGCTGACAGATGCATAACGTTTAGAAACAGTTACAGATAGAACTTGAACGAACTTGAGCAAATAACAGTAACAGTATTGTTATTTTCCAATATTACATTCCAAACATTAAAATATCAAATGGAGTTTGATGGGCTGCCTGGTAATGATTTACTATCAACCTTACCAAAATATCTCAATAGAATATCAATCTTAATGAGGGCCAAAATCTCTCCCCGCACCAACCACAAACAAACTTAAATTATAATTTACTATAAAAGCGTAACTAGATGTATCAACTTCTGAACGGAATATGGAGCTGTCATTAAAAAATAAGAATGTCAGCTGCAAGAAGGATTCGTCCAAAGCCGTAAAACTTATTATTAAAAAAAAAAGAATGTCAGCCGTTTCCATAGCAACGATAATTTGTCAACAACAATTTGATTTGATCTAGCATAACAGACGCGAGAAATACATAATTATGAAGTTGTATTTTGTTTGAACAAAACAAAAAGTCTCGCTATATATAGAACGACTTCTAAGAAATACTTAGAATGGTACGTTTCCCCCTTTATGCCTACATCAACTTCAGACATTCACTTCACAAGTTTGGTCTTTTCTCTTATTCTCAATATGTTGTTTTTTTTCAGGGTCTGCTTAGTATTTTGAAGAAATTGCGCTCTAGCCCAGATAAAGAACTTCGTCTGCTACTTCTCGGGCTAGATAATGCTGGTAAAACTACCCTTTTGAAGCAACTGGCATCCGAAGACGTAAGTCATGTAACTCCTACCGCTGGTTTCAACATAAAATCCGTCCTATCTAGTGGATTCAAGCTGAATGTGTGGGATATCGGTGGCCAGAGGAAGATACGGCCTTACTGGAGGAACTATTTTGAAAACACTGATATTTTGGTAAGTTAATTTAAAACTACAGATTCAAAGACAAATTGTGGCAAAACTTTCTTGAATCCAGCCTATATCTTTAACTATGGTATTACAGATATACGTGGTTGACTGTTCCGATCATCAGCGCCTAGAAGAGACCAGCACAGAGCTAGCAGAACTTCTTCAAGATGACAAGTTACGAAATGTTCCTTTACTGGTATATGCTAACAAGCAAGACTTGGCTACAGGTAATATAAAAATAGACCTTAATATTTATTTGGCTTATAACAGTGAGTCTTTCATGGCGCAAGGTTTATGGTGTCAGTTCCCTACACTATACTTAGTAGTTCTATGGCTCTAAATAATCTCTTTTATTTTTGTTGCTTTTCAGCCTTACCAGCCAGTGAGGTCGCCCAACATCTAGGCCTGCATCTGATCAGAGACCGAACATGGCAGATACAAGCATGCGTGGCTACTGATGGCACTGGTCTCAAGGTACTTTTTTTTTATAAATTATATAAACTTGTCTTTATAAATTTTAAATATTTTTTTCTATTCTGTACAGCATCATGAAGTATTAACATGTAGTCAAATTTGATTGTTGTTAAGCCGCCATACAAGCTAAGTCACTCACTCGCTTAACACAATAAACATGTTTGTTACTGTACCTACTCATTGACATTTGCACAACAATGTGGTTTCAACAATTACCTTGATCAAATTATCTTCTGTTACCTCAGAAAATGTTGTACAGGAAAATCTTAAATATTCTTTAAAATGTTATGATGCATTTTTTATTTACAGGAAGGAATGGAGTGGGTTTGCAAGAATATTCCTGTCAAAAAATGACTTTATAAAATTAATAGGCCTTACAAACAATCATGCAATTTTAGCTACTTTTCACATTTAAGAAGCTCTAATTAATTCAAATCTTTATTTTCTAATGATAGCAATATTATGTAAAGATATCATTTACCAATACAATAATATTTGAACTTTATTAGTATGAATGATTAAAAAAAAAGATAAATATTATACAGGGTGTTTCAATATTCAAGTCTATTAAGTGTTTGCTCGTATACCTATCCTAAAACAAACATAATGATAAATACATCGCCCTGTGTAATATTTATGTAATTTAAACTTTATAGTCTATTCAATGATATTACTAAGAATATTAAAAAAAACTAGGCATGTTGTTATATAAAAAAATCATATTATTGCAATTTCTAAATAGTGGTTTATTGTGTATTATAAGAACAGCTCAGACAACAAAATGATTATATCCGTCCATTTATTAAATTTTCTGATGCCTCATACATTTGAGTGGAATTACAAAATAAACCCATAGATTTATAAATAATATTTACTATGCAATGGTTGCGAATGATGTATTTTGAAATAATAACTATGTAGTGGTATTTTTAGTGATAATTATTAATATCAATCTAGTCATTGAACTGACCAAAATTAAAATTCAATATTTTTACTTTTAATTAGTTTAGGGATGTTTATTAATTTATGAACTTGATTTAGTTTAGTACTTATATTTAGTTTTAGTTGCGTTGATAATTACTTCCAATTATAACAATAAAACTAAGATAATTGATGTCGAGTCTTTAATTTTCTAAGTAATATTACAATTATATTATTATAACCAAACGATTTAGGACGGACTTTTTAAAATATGTATTTACATTATAGGTTCACAACCAAACAGTACATGAAAGAAATAAGTAATAATGTAGAATTAAAGTTATTTTTGGACTGCGTTTAACACACAAGTCTAAAAATTAAGTACATAATTTAATATTAAAATAGCGCATTTTTTAATGTTCATTTAGTGAGAATAATTGATACACTACATTTGTTTAAGAAGTTAGTTGAAAAAATGATTCGGAAATAATATTAGTTTGGTAGAAAGAAAGGCGAGATTCAAAAATAATGTTGCATACTTATTCGTAATCCTCATTTAGCACCAATGTCCAGCAAACAAAACCTTATTCTCATATTAAATTATAAATAATATTTAACTAATTGTCCACAAAGCATTTTCATTCATATAAAAAATATTTCATTTTATGGCGAAAAAAATATTTTGTGGCCTTAAAATTATAATATTTTCCAAAATAAAAAAAAACTAAGTTTTTTTCCATACCTTCATATTTAAGATTATAGTAATACCTAAAAAATACTTATCGATTTGGAATAGTAGTACTACTTCAGTGTTTAATACAATTTAACTAAGTAGGGTAGGTATACAATAGGTAACTAAAATTAAAGTAATAATAATGTTTAATATTATTTAACTTAAGTACCTAAACATAATACAACAATTTATTGCATTCATACCTTAGTTGACATCTAAAAATCTTTAAAAAATAGTTTTTTTTTGTTTAGTTAAACTATTAGTAAACAAAACAATCAAATAAATTCTTGAAAAATTTACAGTAAAATATAAATTATATGAAATAATTAATATTATAAATAAGTAGTCACCTAAAAAAATAAATTTAAAGTCAAATAAATGCTTCCATTTATACAAATTAATTTAAATATTATGTTTTACGTACACATATTGGTGAAATAGGTCTATCTTATTTTTCTTATAATTCGCTATGGTACACTTCGGTCGTTACTTTTAATTCGTGTTCGTGGAAAGCGGTACAGTCAGCCGGGTATGCAGCCTGGAAAATATATTTTTTAAATTATTGTAAGTATTGTAACGACTTATTAGGTTAGGTAGGGACTTCTTGATCACACTGTATACAGGGTGTAAAAACAATTACGAGCCAAAATCAAGGGGGTGATTGTCGATCGATAATAGAATACAGGAAATATAAAATTTTTTTTTTTTTTTAATTTGTCTGTTTTCGAGGCGCGACTCTTAACCACCCCCTTGAATTTGGCTCGTACTTTTTACACCCTGTATAGAATTTTAGGGATTTGTGGACATTATCTTATAAATACTTTTATTCTTTCTTATACAGGGTGTAAAAAAAGTAAGAGCCATAAGAAGAGCCAAAGAAGTAAAAAAAGAAAGTAAAAACGGGCTCAACTTCAAACAAAGACGACGAGAGGCGCAAGCGATTTTGACCTTAAGGTGGTTAGGCGGCGGTGACCTAAAGGCACAGAACAGTAAAAATGTGTACTTACATCGCAGTTAACGTCGTTCTGTATAGCGTTGTACAGGTCCCAGAAACCTTTCCCGTTTTGGAAGCTTAGCGCAGCAGACGCGACCAAACTGCTCAGCTTTGTGAGACCTGCCTTGAAGCCGGGGAGGTCTGAAAGGGATGGAAATAGATGTCAGCTAGTTAACCCTAAAAAGGTTGCAATTTTCGTTTGAACCAAAGAAAGAAAAAACGTTTATTCAGTACCAATACCGATTAGATTTTTTAACATAATTTCGCTCTTATTCTTAACATTAGTTTCACTTATTTACTCAACTAAACTTGCACAAATATACCAACTTCCTGAATCCGACCTGCTTCTGCATATTTTGAAGACAGGAAAACCCAGAAACCAATTACGGTCCGACCCGGGATTCGAACCCGGAACCTCTTAGGTAGTGGTCCGACCAGCGAACTAACCGTTACACCAATGAGGCAGTCAGATACATCTTTGTTCTTCTTTACTGTATGTGTATCCAATATTAACTCGTCAAGTATGTGTGAACGAGACACAATAGAAATTCCATTATTATGCGAATCCCGGCAGTCGTTTGATACCTGACTGATTAAGTAAAAAAGTAAAGTTAACCTGTAAGCATCCCACTGCTGGGCAAAGGCCTTACCTCAAATGTGAGGTAATAGTATTCAAAATTATGCTTCAAAAATGTTATAAGCTTACCACGTTTCTCCTTATCATGATGCCTGTTCACCAAGCACATCAGATGCTCTTGGCATTGTGGCGCTTGCAACGAATGCTTGTACGCCCTGTATACCCTTAAGACGGGTTCAATGACCTCCAAATTAAGGGTATCTGTCAAACGATCGGCGAGAGCGTTGTAGTCGCCGCGCGATGCGAGGTTCTTCGATGTGGTTTCCGCCATTTTGAGCGTTTGCTGGGGACAAGATGGCGGATGAAACAACTAAACTTATTAAGAAATTGATATAAATTAAAAAAGAGTAGACAACATCACCTAGCAAAGTTAGAATCTGAGGTATTTTTGATGCCTATAATCATGTAAACTGTTTACATTTTCATCCTTTCTTCTTACCTTGATATAATCAATAGCCGGCTTCACATATCCGGATACATCAGTGTCCATGTCCAGGTATTTCTTCAGGATGTAGTTGATGAGTTTGGTAAGGGACTTGTCCGGTCTCGTCATGTCGAAGTGAATGTTCTTAGGCAGACCCTGGGCGTCGAGGAAGCCGTTCAGGATGTATTGGCCTGAGCCAAGGTATCTGAAGGAAAGAGAATATAAGATTAAGAAACCAAAATACTTAGGCGCGGGCGCAGCCTCTGGATAATCTAATCCTAACCTAATATTTTAAGAATAAAAATCGCACGGTAAGGGTCAAAACATTAAGAGAGAATAGTTTTAGTTGTTGGTAGAAGGATGCACAACTGCACAACTGACGCCATTGGGTTCGTCAAACATTGCTCCCCTTATGACAAAAAAAATATTGTACCAGGTTTAAACTAAAACTAACGTAACTCGACCGTATACTGAAATTATTTTAAAATTTGACGGTTAATACTTTAGTACGATCCTACCAGGTTTAGGACCGTACTAAAGTATTAAGCGACTAAGTTATATTAATAAGGGGAAAGGCGTATGTTACTTTTCGCTAACTATTCGGTCCGCCATTTTAATTTTGTTCTAAATAAACGACCAAAAAAACCATTACATATTTTAGAAAAAAAATCTATGACTAATTCTGCTAAACCTTCTTGTTTAACCATAAAAAAGCTAAAAAGGACGCTCGAATTTTAGTTTTACAAGCTTTTTAAATTAGAAAACAAAAAAAAATCGTTTGAAAGTGGTAAGGCGGCTGTGTCCGCGATCGCTTATGCCATGAAACAAAGAGTCTCATTTACATCGTTCATCATGATATTTCTTTATATAATTCAGCATTACTAATACTAAGATAAACCGTAGCTAAAGTAATTCAAGAGTACGGATATAAATGCGTTAGTTGAACTCGAATTTGTATCTCGCAACATGTTATAACAAATATACATAAAAGCTAAGTGGATTTGGTTTATGCTACCACTGCGAAGCATTTTGCTTCCATATGAAATTTTATACATTGTTCGTATATTCATAGTTACAGCGGCAACCTTACCAGACTATACATTTTTGTTGCAAATTCACCTTTATCACAATTGGTTAAGATAGAGTAGTGTTTAGTTTGACCTGCAGGCTGGATTGCATAATTTGTGTTGTGTTTGCAGTGTGAGTCAGTGATAACGGCTGGGCCCACATGTTTTGGTATTTAGCAATATTGAGAGAGTTTTCAGGTGGTCTTACGAAAATTAAATTTACTACAACAAATAGTGTAATATGAAGCTATGTATGTATAATAAGTTTTAAATAGTAATATCATTAAAATAATATATAATATATATATAACACATTTAAATATCACACTATGAAAGTAACAATGCTATCGTAAAAAATTGTAAAAATGTAGTACACATTCCATTATTGTTGAAATATTAATGCAAATGTGAAAACCTAATACATTGAAATGACATTATTAAATCCTTTGACTACTTAAAGGGAAGTCTCAGCAATTTGTTTGTATTTAACTTTATTGAAATAAACTCATTTTTATTTTATTTTTTATTATTATTATTCAAAATATTGTTAGTTTATATTTTGTATTACTTATGATGTTTATTTATGATTATTAATTACATAATACTCATTTCTTATCACTCTGATAAAATCTATCGACTTTCTATTTGGTTAGAAAATATTTCACCGCCATGCAACTTCTCTCATTCTTTATGTTTTTTCTTGCCTGAATGTTGTCTGGAAGAAATTGGTTCAAGCAATAAGACCGCCTGAATTGTACTCGTACGTAATAAGTATTTATGATTTTTGTCTGTATTATTTATTGTTTATGGTGCGCAATAAATGAGGTATGATTTCAATGACCTTTCTATATTTATACTACGTTATAAAAAAATATAGGTACTATCTTTGATTAAAGTAAAATAGCGGTAGATACGGCATGTCATACTGATTGTCAGCTAAAAAATGGCACTACACATTCCTTACGTCACACGTCTTAAAAATGACACCCGCACACGCAATCCAATGGAAATTAGGCGACGGGGGCCTGATATTAGCGGTCCACTTTCGAGTGGCGCGTCACCTATCTTCCGCTATTTTACTTTAATCAAAGGGTACAAGCATTGAACTACTATTTCTAGCTGTAACTCAAATCTCGTGCACCATGAATTGACGCCACATGTCATCAATCATACAAATGGTTTCATATTCGAAATTAAAATTTCAAGGAATAGGTACGACATAATCTTCTCGTAATTTGCGACACATTTTTTGATAAGCATAGCTTCTTTAAAATAACAAGTCACTGGGTACAAACCTTTGGTAAACCTCCGGTTTAGCCAAATGCATCACTGTATCAGTCAGATATTTAGCCGCTGCTTTAATCCAGTGTCTTCTAAACGAGTGGTTCTCAAAGTTCTTGAACATCGTTTCGAAGCTGATCTTCCCATCTGGACCAGTGAACGCCTTCATAGCTCTTTTCATTCCCGACTTCTCCCACACTGTTTTACCAAGCTCCGAGTTTATAAAAAGGTCCCAGTATAAGTGGGCTTTCTCTAAGAAAGGTGGTAAGAATGAGGCGTGGTCTTTGTGTTCTTCAGCTCGTTTCTGCGCTTCTGGTTCCGAAAAGGAACTCAAAGCGTTCATGATGAGAGGCATAACACCAGCCCCGTTCTTGCTGCCCATAAAACCGGAGGCCAAGTTTAGTATTCCTTCGAGGTTGATGTCGTTTTCTTCTTTGGTCTTTCGCTTCTGTCTGGTTTGCTTCTGCTCCTCATTGTTGCCCATTTGTTGAGCGAACATTGAGATCATGGAGCCAACGAGAGCAGGGTCTATCTTGCCATCTTGACCGCCTAGTAAGCTGCCGAGACCTGCAAAGAGCAACCATGAAATTATGAGTTAATAATAAGTACTACCAAACAGTAGTTGCATCTGGGTTTAAAAAAAATAGCTTCACGTTGAGAAAATGGTGGTTCAGAAAGCACGTTAAGATGTCTTATTTCTGATCTTTCTCATTTTATGTCAGTGAGAGTGAAGAAACGGACTCATTCGTGGAACGATATTAGTTAGAGTAAGTTGGTGCAACTGAGTAATTTCTAACTAAACTAACTAACAAAATAAATTTTCAAATCTTGCAACGTTTAATTGTGTTTTTTGAAAATCAAACAAACTAACAGTTCAATGTATGTCACCAAATGTAGAACTAGGTATGTAATCTGGCCACAGTTTTAAAGCATGTCCCAAGGGAATGTAAATAGTGCACAAAGATCACTAAAAGGATCCAAGCACTGAGGGGGCGCTTAAAACTTTAATGCTCCGTCTTATGGGCCGTAAACAGGAAGACGGGACAGCAACAAGACACAGTAAATACTTCTGGGATTAATTAAATGCCTTGTGAAACTACAAAGTTTCATCTTAAGGTTTTATGTTTTGGATTAACTTATTTGTGGTTTAGGTTCCACGTGATAACTTAATTAGTTGAGCAAATTGTAGAGCTTGCAAAATGTGTTGTTTATATTAGTTTATAATTTAAACAAATTTAGACATCGCCTGTTCAGTCAGGACCACGCACGAGCTAGCTCAATGAGTTGTTATTAATCAATAGGTACGTACAGAAAGCTATGCTAGACAAAAAATGTGTCGCAAATATGACGACAAAATATTGTCTTTTTTTTTAATTGGAAATGGGTTCGCTCTTGTCTCCAGGCTAGACCAGTGGTATAGACAGAGACGACGATGGAGCAAGCTCACCCAGAAAAAGCCTGTTTACTCTAACTTTCCTTGAAATTTGGATTTCGAATATGAAATCGTTTGTGTTGAGTTGGTGACAAGTGGCACGAGATTCGTTCATGGTGCATACGCTAGTAATAGTAGAACTCATTGAGCTAGCTGTCATTCTGGTGTATCTAATTAAAAATCTGAGTATATCCAAGCGCTTTTAAAATTAAATAAAAATCTCACCTGATAGCACATCCCCTGCGTTCCCATTTGCATTGCTTCCCCCAAACATAGCACCTAGATTCTTTGCATTGTCTCCCTGCATGAGATTCCCAACAATATTCCCGATGGCAGCCAATCCATTCCCGTTCGCGCCTTCGCTGTCTCCCATATTTTGCAGGAACGAGGTAGCCAGATCCAAAAAGGGGTTTTCGTCGTCACTTTTGCCTCCCAAAATGGGAATTGTGAACACTTGGCACATCACTATCAGGAAGCTGATTCGCGCCATTTCGCTTCTGAAAAAAAATAAACACAATGAATAAATAAATCACTAGTTTATGGTTATCGCACTTTTTATGGGTGTGTCGTAATTTTGTTTTATTTTGCTGTCGACGATACGGTTTTTGTGATTGACCATTTTATTATGCTTACACCTGTGACTGAGGTTTATATTCTAATTTGAAGAATGATTTATGAGGTGAATGTAACAAAGTTTGGAAGTTGCCTGAAAATGTAAGGATATTATACTTACTAAGTACCTATTGCGATAGAAGAATTTGACTTTTACGCATTTAATTTCGCTATTAATTACAAATAGTTTGATAGAAAAAAAGTATTACTTATTAAAATAAGAGGATACAATATCTCCATTTTACATCATCATCATCAAATTTAAGTGCTAGGCTCTTGTCGATTTTTTTCCATTATTTACGCTCTTCTGCCATTCTCTTGACCTATTGATACGACGCAACATTAAACTTTTGCTTTGTTTTATGCTGATTATTGGTCTTCCTCTCTTTCTAGTTCCTTCTATTCTTTTCTCAATTATGTTGCCGATGAAGCTGTCGTGTCGTATCAAGTGTCTCAACATTCGCCCTCTTCTACTTTCAATTGTATTAGACTTTTACTTGAAAAAAAAATCAAATTCAAAATTCAAAATCTTTATTTCAATTTAGGTCATGAAATGACACTTATGAACGTCAAAATTTACAGTAAAAAAAATAAAAATAAATGAAAAAGTACATACTTGAAAGTACATAATTCATTTTTGGTGATCATGCAGAGATGTAATGCCTTCCTAATAATATTTATTAGGTATGTAATATAAGACATACACAATGTAGAGTATCCTTAATAATGGGTATCATATCCGTAGGTTTATTCATCCCCGTAGGGCAATTAGTAAGGTAATTAAAGACGTATTACTGTTTGCAAACTACCCAAAGTATAACCACGAACATTGTACAGTAGGCAATAAAATGACTAGAGTGACCATTACGCTTGCTGCCATAAAGACTTATCTTTAAAGTGCGTTTTTCTTTGCTATGTGAAATTTCTTAAAGAATCATTTTTTATTACTTTTTACACCACCTGCTCGGCAATGTTAGATAAATGTCACGTTGGTGAACTCAAAGTGGCTCATGCTATCTCTAGGGACGTATTATTACATGAAAATCTATTATCTCTCTAAAAAAAAAGTGATTTGAATGTCGAACACATAGATATAGTATATTAGTTAGTCGAACACGAGCTCTATGCACGCGCAAGCATGCACCAAAGAGGTTATGATTCGAAAAAGTTCGAGAATTAACCACCCCAAAGAAAAATAAATAAATGTGTATGAATACTTTAGGATTAGGCTGAATATCCAATGTGTTATTTCATTGCCTGTTCGAAAAATATATTGTCATTGTTTCATTAATAAAAGTATGATTGAATTTACCTACTTACATCTATGACTAAGCAATAACATACATTATACTGAGGTATATGGATGAAAAAAGCGCCACATGGCAACATCGGGGAAAATGCTAAAGTAAGCTAACTTGGCGTTCTTTAGGCAATATTGCTTATTAATATTTATCAAGAGTAGGTTACATCGTTGATATCTTTTAAATATGAAATTCTGGTTTAACACGTTCCGGGACAGTGCCCGCCTACAGGCGTGAAAACAATAAAACATCTATTGTGTCTGGAGTAGTGTCCCGGAACGTGTTAATAGTATGTTCTTAATCTCAAAAAAATATTCTAAGAAAATAAAACATTAGAGGCTCAAAACATATGTAATTTATTTAACTTGATGAAGAATTAACGTATATTATTTGGGCCTATTTCGAGCAGGAACTCATAGTCGGTCCTTTGTGTATACCTCTAGAATAAAAGTTGTAATGTCAAAAAAATAAAACATATTTACTAATGTTTTCTGTCTTCAGAGATAATAAAATCGATACACGTGGAAAATTAATGTGAGTACCAAATGAAAAGGGAATATAATTCAAAGTAGGTACAAGATAATGCCTGATTTCTTTTACGAGTTATCGAACTTCATTTATGCTCTGAATTAGGTCATTTTAAATATACATGAATACTAAACAGTTTCCAGATCACGAACGTGCGGACATATCAACTGTTTGCTCAACAAAAACACTTTTCAAACCACACAGTAGAATTCGTTCCTTAAATTACCACATTTCAATATTACAATGTATGTCACGGAATGTGCATTCTGCATTATCGGAAATTGAAAATTATGCTGAGTGCGTTCTAGCTATCGCATTTTTCTTAAAAAGTAGATCATCCATTTTATTTTTAATATTAAACGTGGTGTCTTGTTGGTATTTTTGTCACGTAATGCACGTAGCAGAAAACGGGAGAGGATTTGATTACAGTTATTTCTTAGAGCGCCTTATGTATGCCTTTATTGCCTACGTTTGCAATGTAAAGTTGTTTGATATTCCAACAGCATTTAAGAATTGGCATGATACTAAAATGTGTAGTTCATAAAAAGTTTGTAATTTTTACACATTGAATTTGATGTAGTGTAGAATTTATTACTTTGCATTTTAAGTTACGTTAAGTCTACATCGTACAGTCACCAGCATATCAGTAACCGACTTTTGTTGCAAACTAGCCCTTATTACAACTGCAAAGATACCGCAGTTTACCTTGGCGTGCTTTTTGTCCGTTAGCCAATCACCGTTTTAAGCATTGCATATTCCATCATGGATTAATTATGCCGATTAATAGCTCCAATTATTTTTGTAGAAAAACTGTTGCTGTCAAAATATTTTCGCAAATACCGTTAAAAAAAGAATAGTCAACAGCGCCAGTTCTTCTCAAACGTCAAAGAGAGAATTCTAAAACGGATGGAGGACAAAAAATTTAATAGTCGGTTATGCGATGAATAAAACATGGCGTCTAATATCTCCAACGATAGATATCGAATCGGTAAACGTCGCTCATTTGATGAAAGGGAAATCGTGTATGGGAATTATCCGATTGGAAAATCAGGATAGGTAATTGTCAATGAAGTTAATTTTGTAACTGAATAGTCCTGGTGACTATGTGCACCGATTGTGAAACCTATGATTTGCGCTGGCAACTTTGTTTTTTTGACTACGGTTATTTATCTAAGAAATCAGTATGGAAAAGTTTTATCTAAAAGGTAAATAAGAGAATTTGTTTAGTAAAGAAAAAGGTTATAGCTTTTTAGTAATTTCACCTTTTCGTATTCTGCACAAAAATAGAAAAAAAAACAAATATTATGAAGAAATAACAACTGACTCAAGAATATATTATTGTTCCAATCATACCAAATTTAATGATGATAACGTATTTTTTTATAGCCAAATTCTTCATGACAAAATAAAATAGGCTAGTACTGACACTGCTTCAGTTAAGGGCGTTTACGCGCTGCGTTCAATTTCTTATACAAAGTAATAATGTAAATTCTGGTGTTATGTCACTCTTCTCTATATCCCCATTATTTATGTTATAGATAAAAAACGATACAAGAAAACCCAATGAAATATTATTTTTATAGGTGTGTGTAAATTCAATAAATACATTACAAACTCATCTATGCAAACGATTTTAATTTAACGGCATGTACGGCAGAGTACTGTTATTTTTTCTATTTATCTTAAAGAAAGGACTCAAAAATGCATTTCACCACACCACAAAAAAGAATGAGTATCTCAAAGTTAGTGCCACAAAAGATAGTATACAAAAAACTGCACAAAAAATGACGTCATTAAAACTATTTTTCATATGTTCAAATGTAACTGTGCCTGCCTATTTACGGTTCAAATCATAGCGGTGCTAAGTGGAGGTTCACGTTGGTCTAGGCCACCGAACTTAGAACTAGGGTAACCATGTGGTTTGAATTTTTTGAGGATATTGAGGACATTTTTAACAAAACATGCCGCTTATTAATAATTAGCTTCACTGGAATTATCAATACAAATTGTGTAAGTATGTCTGTTTATTTCAACACTTTAACAACTGAACCGATTTGGAATAATGTTTACAAAATCACAATACATATTACTCATATTTTGCTCTGAAGCACTTGGTTTATGAAAATCAGGAATAATTTAAGTAACATAGCAATTAGGCATGCGACAAATGTTTTCATAACGATGATTCTATATTAAACCGACCCAGGGATCGAACCTTAGATATGGCGACACTACGAAAACTGATGCCAACAAGGGTCATTGTCAATTTCCTTTTATTTCTACTTAACCATTTCCTTTGTCCTTTTTCACTACGCCAATTGCCTTAAATCTCGCTCCAAAACACAAGATAACTCAAAGGCAATCCATGCCAATAAATCTACTGTATTGGGAAAGGTTGATATAAAATTAATTTCACGCTATATATCGGTAAAGGTAAGTAAGGTAAATGATGAATAATTTCTAACAATTTACATTCTGCCGAAACCTAAATCCGAAATTATTTGTATGAACATTTTGTGTGTGATATTCAAAGTGGGTAAGTATATATGTTTTACTTGCCGATAACATTAACCTTCTTGTTCAATATTGGCACTTGTGACTATTGTGATTGTAGATTAAATTACTACTACTAACCCAACACATCAATAAATTGTTATTGATCCAGGTGTTCAAAAATGAATATATGTACCTCTATTTAAAGAAATATAATAGAGATTAAGTGCGATCTTAAGAACGTAGTTCGCAATAATAAAAGAGCATTTATTAACAATTGAAGTAACTCTTACAACATAAAGTATTTACATTTTTTGACCCATTATCCTAACTAACGTCGATGTGGCGTTGATTGTACGTAGATACAACATAAAGTACTCGTATTTGCATTTTTTGACCCATTATCCTAACTAACGTCGATGTGGCGTTGATTGTACCTAGAGAAAAAACTATGTGGTTAATTAAACATAATGCGTGTATGTTGTCTATAAGACACGGAAGCTCGTAGAAAGAAAAGGCAGAAAAGCGTTGCGAACTATCGTTTTCAACTGGGGATAGAAAGGCATCGTTTACGGACAAGAGACAATACGAATAGACATAATGAGCATACGTTCTACAAATCATACTTGTTTACTCAAACGGCGATTTTACCGTAGATTTTCCTTCCAAGAAAAAAATGTTTGCAAAGGAAATTACTTATGCACCTTTGAGTTTATTTCCTGTCGTCATATAAAATATTGTAGCATTTAATGCTGGCTGATATCCAAATATTTTTTCAGTTAAATATCAATAAAATAAAACCTGTTTGCCTGCTATTGACAAAAGCTACCGAACAGCGCTAAAAAGAGGCAGATTAGACACAATATTATGGGACCTGTCTAAGTTAAGTCTATCCAAAGAATAATACAAATAAAGAACGTCATTTCATTAGAAATATCTGGCAATTGTCACAAATTGAAACTTAATTCGACATCATTAAACGGGCCCCTAAAATGGCATCTATAAGAAATACGGTATTCTTTTGTTTTTTGACAATTATCTTTGTCCAAATCTCATCTAAATTGCAGTCGCATTTTGGATTACGATCTTTCTTTGCTATTGTCTAAAAGTAAGATTTTTTTTGTATTTTTTTGTTGTAGTAAGTACCTACTTGGAAGAGTTTATGAGTCAGGGAAAGTATTCTAGTGACCGGTAAAGTTATCGGTCCGAAAATGTTAATAAGTGTGTTTCTGTGACTCATTATTTTAAATACTGGAGTGTGAGAGACTGATTCAAAATGAGGTAGCAAATTTTTAAACTTATTGTTATGAATCAGGTAAAATTACTTAGGTATTGAATAAACAGCATAATTAATTACCAAAAACAAAATTTCAACAACATATCTGCCTGCCTACCAATCTAATAACGTGAATTATACAGTTCATTTTATGACATTGGTATTTTTAAAAAAAAAAATATTTGGGACATTAAATTCTTTGATATTTATGTTTAAATTCTGATACCTAGTCTATTGATTAAGAATGAATTGGTGAATACACCCCCTCCAAGATACGTGATTGTCAAATTGACAACTACTCAAATAACTTGCGACATAATTTAAACAAATGACGTGCAAAATGCACGTGCATTAGACGTGATAATTCTCATTCCACAGTGTACACTGACTCGTCGACCGAATGCCATCGATGTAACCCCGTCTTATAACGGTAAACGTTACCGCGAGTGACGTCACTCGCGGCGATGAGGGGTCAACAACCCCACCTGTTCTTCCACTGGTCGTAATTTCGAAGATCCGAGAGAAAAAAAATGAATAAGCGGGACTTAATTGGGATAGGATGAGGAAAAAACAAACGAGCATCGCGAGAATATGGATTGGTGTAACAAAAAAGAGGTTTTACAAATTGTAACAGTAATAAATGAGCGTACAATTTTTACAGCAATTTGTAACTGTGATAATATTTTTAATGCTACTTGCTAATGAATGATGATCATTTAAATTACTCGGCAATCGTAGCTGCCAAAAATGTGAATATGTGTGTTTGTTTGTCAAAAAAGTAATGAAATGATGATTAATGATTAATATTAAATGATAATGTAGTACGTTTCCTTATTATGTTATTCATACATATTATGTACCTTTTAAGAGTACTTACCTACTATAAAATAAACCTAAAATTGACCAACTCCATAAAAGTCAGTGTACTAAATAAAGTCAGTGGAATCTTAGCTAAAACATGATATCTCGCTAAATTAAACAAGATGACAAATTAGAAACAGTTGCAACCTACATAAATTAGTGACATTAATTCAGGTTAAATTATGAACATTTCCCTGTTGGATCCGTGACAGTTTTTTACTGAAGCCAGATGTTACTACTGATTTATGTGGACTTTGGGAAAGGCAAATTAGTATTTTCAAAGATGGAGGTTGTATAAGATGTTTTACCCTCAGTTTCTTGTAATTAGATATCATTTGTTTTAAGAATAATTTGTTAAACTTATCTGTGAACACTGATGCAAATTTAAAACTATAATGGCGATAAATAAATAAATAAATAAATTACTTGCAATAAATGATTGATTGATTGATTGATAGTAAAACACTATGTTATTTAATTTAAATTCATTTGGTCGAATAAAGTCATTTTCTTTCTTTCTTTCACACAACGAAGTATATAAATATGGAACGTCATTTCATAAGAAGTATTGGACACAAAATTATCGCTAATGCGAACTTATTCAGACACTGTGTAATAGTCCGTAACCTAGTTACTTAAAAAAAATATTAAAAATATTGCGGAAATGTAATATTTTGTAGTAATACCTATTTATATTTTTCTGTTTGCCATCCAAGCATAATCTCTGACTTTTCAAACAGTAAACATAACGTACTTTAGTGTAAAGATTTCCAAATTAATATTGACTTTGAACGACGTATATAAATCTTTAAATCAATGCAATTATTTTACTAACTTCTTATCTTTTTTACCATCTTAATGTTTAATTATTTTTTATAGGATATCGCAATCATAAAATCAGAATCAAAAACTAGTAGGTATCTTTAAACTGAGATAATGATTCGATAACGCGAAGTTAAGTATCACACGAAGTGATAATTATGTTTTTGTACGTATTTACTGATAAACAGTATTTAAAAAAATGCTGCTTAAACTGTTTAACATAGCGTAAAATTAAGTATTTGTTACAAGAAAAAATGCATGCACTTAGTAGTACCTATCACAATAAATATCGAATAAAACGCGATTTAAAAACGTGTTATCAGCGAAACCAATTTATGTAATGCACAGATGTAGTCCAATTTATAGAATGCACAGAAATAGTCATGTTTAAACTAATTATAGCTTATATTTAGAATTATCAGCAATAATTTGCGATTGTATGTTTCGTTACAAGCACGATTTGATATTAATAAATGTTTGTTAATAAGAATATTCCCGCTAATACAAAAAAAATGGTCATCTTCGCCTCAGAGTACAAACTTAGAGTAACTATATACAATTTTGAATGAATTAACGACAGATAAGTATTGTATTGCTTATAAAATCCTAACAATTATGTTGCTAAAAACAAATACCTGTCATTGTTTTTTTTTACTTCTTGGACAAATTATCATCCTCATATCATTCTGGTTCGAACTATTCTGTAAACGTATCCAAGGTCGAAATTTTAACATAATCGGTTTAGCCATTTTGTTATGTAAACACTTTTGCATGTATACTAGGTATTAGCAGTGTTATTTGATCAAAAATAATAAGTAGGGAATAGTGTATTTTAATAAATGATAGTTGGAAAGTGGATCTTTCTTTATATCTGAAGTAACGTGGCCAACTCCGGTTTGATTGATGATTCAATGTTTCTTTATTGGTAAGGTACTTACGATAAAATCTTTGCTTTTGATTGGTTTCCATTTTCAAATTATATCTACCGCTTTTTATTTTAGGTGAATATTAAATGTCTATTGAATCAAATATCAGTCGATAAAATAATGCGAATAATAATATCAGTTATTTTTATTCAAACAAAGCCCGCAGAAAGGCGATTGTTTGGATTTGCATCACGTTCAGATTTTTTCATAATATTATAATGAGGGTAGTTATGTAGGTAGGCATAATAGTTAATGTTATTCATATAAATAAATCAAAGGATTTTTTATGAAGTTTCTTAGTCAGGCCATTATGTATTTCAATTGAATTTAAAGTTAATCAATAGAATGTTTTAAGTCAATATAATCAAGTACTTACAATAATAATCACAAAAACTTACCTTAAAATAATCTCCTCAAGAATTCCAATACCACAAATAACACTTTAAAATCACTTCATTTAAATAAATTCCCGTTCAACAATGTCCACTTTTACGAACTTTTTGTGAATGCGACGATATCTTTAGAAAACTAACGTGTGTCTATTCACGCACCGGTAAACTTAAAGAACACGTAGTCATAGCTGCATACGGTACGAAACCTAGTGTTGCTATACAAAAAAAAAACAAAAAAAAAGTTGAACTGTCAAAACCGCGAACACAATTTGAAAAACGTTCCAAATTTAAAAACCAGCGCGCGGGCAACGTCGTTTGCCGTCGATCTTCTTTTTTCATCTAAGCCGAACTGGTAACGTCGTCCCTTTCCCTAGTAGAGCATTGTCTCGTTTGCAAGTAGAAATTCAGTGCATCCGTCCTTGACTGAAAGATACCGTTCGATTCTTGTCTTGATCTTGCTGTCGTGGAGTGTATTAGTTAGAAAGAGACAAATGTATGATGACCAGTTGGGTGTGAAATCTGGCTGTCATTGACCGAAGGCGAAGGATCAAAATAAGAAAACATTCTAGTACTGTTATGTTTTACTGTTATTTTTTAGGTCCTTTGACCTCGTAAACTTTTAGTTTTGACGGCTGGCAAGGGAATGCGATCATATTGTACAAAAATAGACTTATATTTGGCGCTCATTTTAAACGGTTTTTAAAATTTATTTTTGAATCTAATTAGCAATGTAGCGGTCGAGATTTTTGGATGCATTTGTTTTTTTTATTTTAAAGTTTTAAGAAAAAACAATACTTACACTTTTATCATACATATAAATTACGGAGTTCTGGTGTGGTTGATAGGGATTTATGGATAGAAATTCTTATAAAAAATCATAATTACGCTGTAAGGCATAGCTAAATAAGGTTAAGAATATTTTTTCTATATCCTGGAATAAGCGATCGGTGTTTCTTAATTTATGGCCACCCTAAAACTGTTACAAAAATAAGAAGATTATTTTTGGGAAAGCAACAAATCTTTACTTATTATAAATCGGTAATCTTAACCCTCCTACCCATCAATTAGATTGTTACTAACAAGTGGACGTTATAACGTTATTATTACCTAGCCTAAAATAATGATAATAAAAATATTTATTGTTTTTTTTTACACCCTGTATTTTACTTTTTATAAAACCCTTGAACACAGCAGCTCCGGAAAGTTGTTATTGCCAAACTTTCGCGACTTTATCGGCAAAAATCAGGGAGAATCACGCAAGACCGGACATGATGGAATTAAATTAAGGTGCTAGGTAAAATGATAAAAATGGAGGGAAAAAATCCTTGATTTTCAGGTAACGTTGTTAGAAAATAGGTAAGGAAAACACGGAGGAAGGATTTTCTATGATGTCCGATAGATAAGTAGGTACCTAAGGGCCGTTATACACAGAGACATCCTGTATTTTGCTGGTACCAGTTTCTGCAGGATGCCGTTTAGTACACGACAGTTTCATCAGAACGATAATAGAGGGAAGAATGGAAGAAACAAGAAAGAAAGAAAGACTAAGAATAAGCATGTTAGCAATATTAGCAAAAAATTAATCAAATAATTGGATAATTATTATCAAACGGCGACACCATTTCAATATCTCAACCTTAATGTATATTTAATCATCAATTTATCACTTTCCAAAAAGGCATAAATTAATGGAAGACCCGATATTGCTTGAGTTTATTTCAGATCGGTCAATTTATTTGAAAACCGTGCTATTATAATAATGATGAAGGCCTAACCGAAAGTAAAGAATTGGAAAACTTCTAGAGCTGTACTGTGGTTGTAAGAACCTAATTCTAACCGACTTCAAAAAGAAGGTTCTCAGTTTAACCTCTATGTTGGTATGTATGTATGCATGTTTTTCCGCGATTATCTCGCGTTTGGTAGAACCGATTTTGATGCGGTTTTAAGTAAAGTATTTGTAATAACCGTAATTTACCCGACAAACTTAACTACGAATAAGAAACAGAAGATGACGCGATGTGCAAGTGTTTTTGGCTCTTAAACTGGTAAAAACAGCCAAAAACACTTGCACATCGCGTCATCTTCTGTTTGAAGTGACGCTCGTTTTTGTATCGTGTGTGCAAGCGATTTTCGTTTGAATGTGGTTAGGCGGCAAAGGGCTCGACCGTACATTCTTATTGTAAGTTGCATCTTGAACAAAGTAAGGCCTTGATAGTACTTACATACGTATCGCTGCTTTTAGACGCATGTAAAAGATTTGCAACTATATTATCGCGTTTGTGTTACTTCTAATATTTACATTGTACAACGTCCCGTAGAAAAAAAAACAATTTTATTTCACTCTATATGGATCCCTGAAATCGTTAGCGAATAGTAACGGTATGTCAGACACATTACATTTGGAAATGTGTCACACCTGTGTCCCTGGTCGCGACGTGTTGTCCCGGTCACTATCTGCCCTGCGGTTGGTCTAATATAGACTTAGTAATGTTTAGAATGGTCTAGTTTTATTTATTTATATAATTAACTATGGAGACCAAGGGTGAAGGGTATCTGATACCCTTCTACCAAAGGCGCAGCGTAGGACGTCCGCCAAAAAGATAGAAAGACGACCTTGTAAAGATCGCAGGATCACACTGGATGCAGACCGCTCACGACCGGATGCTGTGGTAAACCTTGAGGGAGGCCTATGTTCAGCAGTGGACGTCCTTTGGCTGATTATGATGATTATAATTAATTACTTATTACTTAATAATTAATTATTACAAACAAGGTACAGTATATGCTTAACTTAATTAAATTGAGATTAAAATACATAACTGGGCAATAAAATGACAGCTAAATTGCTCAGATCCTAAAATCATTTAAAAAAAACGGAAACAACGTCTGTGCGGTACCATAGCGACATGACAACCTAATATCTTATTAAACCAGTTAAGCTTGACTTACACATTTGAATGTCCAAATTAAATAATGATGCGTCAGTTTTTTCTTCTCATATGTCAAACCCATTATCAACCAACTTTCATGCTATTTAGTACGTTATAAAAAATTAATATTGCGAATTAAAATCTTAGAAAAGCGCGGTACCAACAATTCATAGTACCCACGTTTAATTGTGATGCAGTAAACATCGTTTTCTACGGCACGGTTAAAACGGATATTGTTTTTTTAATCCGCCCACTCTAATCATTCAAAGCCCTTCATGAAAGGGTTGCGCAATTGTTCGTATCAATAGCTTCGCTTAATGAATGAAGGCTCTATATCGGGACGCCCACGCTGAAAGTGAAATGAAACCTACACGATTTTCTATCTTTTCAGCGGCTCAATCCAAATGTAAAAATTTTGACGTTTCGCCTTGATAAGTGTCGTCAGAGTTTTTGCTTTTTTACATTTCAAACATTTCATTTTTGTGAACAGGCTTCTTCTGAGTGAGCTCGCTTCATCTTCGTCCCTGTCTATGCCTTTGGTATACCTAGTCTAGAGACAAGAGCAAACCCATATCATATAAAAATAAAAACGGTCGGTCAACGTCCCATGTGTATTGGAGCCACCAGGTCTGTCTCGTACGGATGGCAAAAGGCCAGACGGTCTTACATTGATTCCGTGGCGGAGGGGTCGTTGCCTCTTGTGGGATGCTACTTGTGTTAGCACGTTTGCTGCGTCTCATTTGAGGCAGACGGTGGGTTTGGCCGGCTCAGCGGCAGAAAACGCTGCGAAGTTGAAGCACGCCAAGTACTCGGCCCTGGAGTCAATGTACGACTTCATTCCGGTAGCTGTCGAAACGGCTGGAGCATGGAGTGTTGAGGCCCGCTCTCTTTTTAGAGAGTTAGGTCGGAGATTGAGAGAGAAGGGAAATGATCCTCGCTCTGGTTCCTGGTTGGTTCAGCAGGTCTCCATTGCCATTCAACGCGGCAATGCAGCCAGCATAATGGGGACCTTTGGATCGACTAGGTTGCGGGGTGGGTCCTAATGTACCTAATTTTTTTTTTGTTTATGTGTTTTTTGACAATGCTTATTGCTGAATTCAATTTTTTGACTCTGTTTAACATATTTTTAATGTAATTTTATTGTAATAATAATTGAATTAATATGTAAGTTTATTGATTTATGTATAATTTAATTTTAGATTTACTAAATAAATAAAGTGTAAAAATAAAAATAAATAAAATTACTTGCTTCGAAACATGTCTGTCATATTCATTTATTTATCAGAGAATATCTACTGCAGACCATTTACCTCCTCCATGGTTTTTCACAGCGACTGGTTGCAAGATATCTGCATCCAGTTCGATCTTTACAAAAACTTAACTCTTCTTAATCGGTTCTCCGTATTCTGTCAACCAACAGTTTCCATCGGCTGCGATCTGTCGCTTGGTGCAGAGCGTCGTTGATCGGTGTTTTCAATCGCTCGGAGATCTGGTATGGAATTATGTAAAGCAATCGTATTTATTTGACAGTTCAAAACGTACGATATGATCTTTGATTAAAGTAAAATAGCGGAAGATAGGTGACGCGCCACCCGAAAGTGGACCGCTAAAATCAGGCCCCCGTCGCCTAATTGCCATTGGATTGCGTGCGCGGGTGACATTTATAGACGTGTGACGTAAGGAATGTGTCTTCCGCTATTTTACTTTAATCAAAGGCTATCAAACGGCAAAGAACAAAAGGTTTGACAGATCATATCGTACGTTTTGAGCTGTCAAATGAATACGATTGCTTTACACAATTACCCCTCATCCGACCATCGCTTTGGACTACGGCCTCTCGGTCTTTTTCCTTCCACTTTTCCTCTCACCATCAGACGTTCCAAATTATCCCCATCTCTCCTCGCAATGTGGCCGAAGTACCGCACTATACGCTGCAGGCAGGTTGTTGACAGTCGCTGAGCATTCTCGATTTTGACAAAAACCTAAGGGCAGAAACTGCGTTAAGTTTTTTGTATGAAACCGCGCGGGTGTCCGCTTAACGCAGTTTCTGCCCTAAGAAGAAAAATCATTTTTTGCGAATTGGCAGCCCTAATCAAACACCATAAAAATCACTATGTTTACCAAAACAAACCCAAAACACCACTCATGCATCAGTTTCCGTTACAATGTTGTGTTGAAAACCTAAAATACCGATAATGGTTCCCGTATCGATTGCTCTGTCGATTCTACATTTTGTTACGACGTACGTGGGAAATCATCAGGTAAATCCTACTACTATTATAAAGGCGAAAGTTTTTAAGTATGGATGTATGGATGTTTGTTACTCTTTCACGTAAAAACTACTAAATGGATTTGAATGAAACTTTACCACAATATAGCTTATACATCAGAATAACATATAGGCTACAATTTAGGGCTCTGCAGTGCTTAGTTACCGTATTTCTTACTTATTACTAGACTAGACGGGACGAACCTGAAGTCCACGCGAATGGAGTCGCGGGCAAAAGCTAGTAACAATATAAAATAAAAAATTAGAAAAGATAGCAGAAGTATGTAAAATAGTGTATCATATGAGGGAGCACGGCTTTATAATAAACTGCCCTCTTGTTTGAAAAATATTAGTTCTTTTAACAGTTTTTAGTCCAAATTACCAGAAAACCAGCGCCACTGGCTTGCCATGGCAAAGAGCTGAGTGGGGACCATTTTGGTTACACATCGTAATTGTATTTGATTTTTTGGTATTGTATTTTAAGTCAACGTCTTCAGATATGGTTTTACCTTTGTTTTTCTATTATGTTTGTAATTTGATGTGTACCAAAAAAATGATTTCTTTCTTTCTTTCAAATTGACAAAATGTATAGTTGAAAACAGAACACTGTTTGTTATATAATCTGTAGCGTGTAATTTTTGTTATTATTCTTTAGTTCGGCGTTCGAATTTAGATTACTTTACTCTAAGTTGTTCTATTCTCATATAAGTGGCTTGTCTTTTTTTATAATAATCTCCTTAAACCTATAAACATAAATAAATAATAGGCATCGGATAACTGTTATTCGATGCCCATTATTTATCTTAAGTTTTGCACATAAGTTACTTGTGTTTGCACTTTGTTAAATTTCCTTTTGTAAACCAAGACCAGGAGGCCGATTCTCGCATGATCAAACTTATTTCGTGTGGTAATTCGATTACGAGTATCACTGTTTTACCGAAGAAAATCAAGTATTATATCCACGTAAAAAAACTACAGCACGAAAGAAATCAAAATGGATGGAAATCGTGAACCGAATAAAGCAATAACTGTATTTTCTTTGAAAAAGAATATTCGATCGGTGAACTATTTTCGTATACGATCTGCACGAGAATTGGCCTCCTAGGCGCCCACACATCGCCACCGTAAAGTATTATCGATAGGACTTTCCGATCTATTTTAAAACTGAATATTATATCCTCAATGTTCAATGTGTTGTAACATCAAGCTACATGGAAAAAGAGCGCTCTAAAAGCTGAGTAATTTGAAAGCATAATTATTATTATCTTTAAGTTGATATTTCAACTTTAAAGGGAGTGCGCGACGACATTCGTCACAATCTGTTGGAGGACGTTGAAATGACACTGTAGTGTCGGTCTTTTTGTTTAAAATATGTATAATGCACGGGGCCGTACATTTTTTACTAAAATTGCTAGAGGAATGGTGACAGATGTCCACCAAAGCTGTTTTTTTTGGTTACTGCGAGCGCTGGAATCGATTCTGGTTCGCATCACCTACTTTGCAAAAAGCAAATACCTATAATGTCATGTTTACTAATGCCGGCAATTTATTTTAAATTGGACGGCTGAAATTCATTAGCGTCAAACGTTTTCGCATTATTTAACGGGCGTCAGTCCTAATTCAGAAATCTTAAATGGTAGACCACAAACGCGGGTCCAGTTTTTGTCGGATACGAAAATCCGGAAAACCGGAAACTCAATTAGTGGAACCATTAGTGCGGACAGATTCCGGTGACAAAAACTTTGCCTAACAGAGTTTTTTAATCGTTTAGACTGCTGAAAATATCGAGGAGAATACAACGGATTTTTTTGTTACTTGAATGTAACAAAATGTTTTATTTGAATATCATTTCAGTAATTTCTAAATAAACTTTTTTTTGAAGTATATGTCATTGAATTAATATGATATATCAATCAAGGATTTATTTAACCATCTATAACATAGATTGAAAGTTAAATATATAGGGTATATTCATTCCGAAGTTAGTCAATTTTCCCTCTGCAATTCCTGTGTTGACAGGACCTACCTTAAACTAAGCCTGTTTCAATTTTTCAAAAATAAGACCAAACTTTTAAATAAATAAATTCACTTACTATCCTTTGCAGGTTGAAGGGGGACCAAAAGAGGTTATACCTGTACCAGGGTGGTTCAATGACGTCGAGGGATTCGTTCTTCCGGTATGTTTATTTGTTATTTAATATCGAACTGTTGAACAAATCTGATTCGCAGGGCTATGTCCGTTACCTTAGTTCTTCTACGTATTTCTTCATTTCTGATTCGATCTCGTAGAGAAACACCATGCATAGCACTCTCAATCGCCCGTTTTTTTGATTTTCAGCTTCTAGATTCCCATAGTTAGAGACCATGTTTCAGATCCGTATGTCATTACTGGTAACACACACTAATTGTCGTCTACTGAGGCGCTGCGTAGGACGTTCACCGCAAGGTGGACAGACAACCTTGTAAAAATTTTAGGATCATACTGGATGCAGACCGCTCATAACCGGTCGCTGTAAAAAACCGTGCAGTAGACGTCTTTTGGCTGATAATGATGATAAATACACTAATAGTGCCTTTAATCTAAGCTTCCTTTTCATGAGGCTGCAATGCTCAGTAAAAAATACTACTTTGTTTCAGAATTTGAGTGGATACCATTACACAGAACCGACTTCCGTAAACAGACAGCATATGAAAACCGAAGACTTTTTAAAATCACTGCAAAGGAAAAAGAACAAAAGAAAAAAAAAGAAGATTGCCCAGAAATTGGCCAACAAAAGGCATGAAGACATTGAGAAGAAAAATCACAAACCAAAAGGACATTATCTTAAGTTCATTAAAAGTGATGTTGCTCTTAGTTCTACAGAATCCAAATTATCTCAATCTAAAGAAAAACATTGGGATCGGAGTCCGGTGGATATTATAGTTCATATTAAAATGAAGGAATGATGTACTTTACCCTTTCTTGAATATTGTATCCTTTAACTATAAGATTTAGGGCTTGTTTCACCATCGATAGTAATTTAAATATGGACCCTCATTTCGTATCAAGTAAGTATCAAGTTCGTAGATATAGATCAATAATAATATTGTTATGTCGTGCATAGTTTTTTTAAAGGTCCGGCAATATTCTCATTATGTTTGATTGTTTTCTAAATGTAATGTTTTGGTTGTTTGATTGTTACTGCCTTTAAAAATAAAATAAAAATAAAATAAAATAGAGGACAGATAAGTTTAACGCTAATACAAACTTATTCAGACATTGTGAAACATACCGTTAAATTAAGACATTATTTTCATAAATAATTAATATTATTTTCTTACATAGCAGCTAGTACTATGAACGCTCTGTTATAAAAAGTATTGTCCGTATTATTTTGGTTTTTATTTTCCTAAATAAACATGAATATGGATATTCTGAATAAAGTAAACAATTCTTTCATACAGACGAACCAGGGTGGGTCAGCGGGAAAGCGGGAGGGGCGTGACATGATATACAGGGTGTTATTGCAAGGGGGTGCCAAATTTTTGGAGGTGAAAGGGACCATCAATATGAACAACTTTTACTATGGGACCATCGTTCAATTATTAATTTCATTTTCTGCCTCTCCATACATTATTGTCAAAGTGGGTGACTGATTTTGTATGGGGAACCTGAAATTTTATTTAAGATTTTGACCATGACCCCATAGTAAGAGTTGTTCATATTGACGGTCTTATTCACCTCCAAAAATTTGGCACCCCCTTGCAATAACACCTTGTAGAATAGAAGACTATGACTAGATATAGAATAGAAGATTTTTACCGACTTCAAAAAAAAGAAAGTAATCAATTATACCTGTATGTATGTGATATCGTTACAATTGGATAAAATTTGAGTATGTAGGCTTCCAAAGTCATGTGCTCAACGCACATTGATACTTTTTCTATTTTAATTTATGGTTTTATAATCTTTTTTATTGACTTTTTCAAACGAATTATAATAAACAGTTGTCACCCAATATCCCGTGGCTTTCTGTCCCGTTCCCTAATATTTCTTTATTAGCCCTAGTTTTCCCCTTAAATCACAGCTATCCTGCACATTTTTCGTGTGCAAAATTTCGTAAGTGTATGTATGTTTGTCTTAGGATTTCTCGAAAACGAGAAGTCATAGCGAGATTATTCTTTTTTTGTTGAATTAGGTATAGTTCAACTTAGGGTGCAGTGTGAGATTCATCAAAATCTGTCTAGTAGTTTTTGAGATATGAGTAAATAACTAAAAATCATCAATAATTTAAAAAAGTAACTAAAAAGCTTTAAATAATGTTTTAATTAATCTTTCTTTTTTTTCGGAAGAATTGAAGCTTGAAATAATGTCTTAATTAATTTTTCTTTTCGTGAGTGAGTGCATCATGTCAAGTGTAAGCTTGCATCATCATGCACCGACTCCAAAAACGAAAACTCCAAAAATTTCATACGGAATTCTTTAGTTTATGACCGTGTTCAGCAGTGGACGTCCTTCGCTGCAGCTGAGATGAACATCAAAAATCCGAAGAAAATTTCTACATATTAAATTATAATTAACAAAAACATAAATATTTTTAGAACTTTATTTAAATAATCTTTCGCTATCGTACTCAGTCGTTGTCGTCGTCGTAGTTGTCGTTATTTCATGCGCTGTTGAGTTCATTCTTGATTTTTTCTTCTTCAATTTCTTATTCTTCTTCTTCATGTGTTTCTTCAGTTTCATTTTCAGCCGCTGTAGCATTTTCGGCACAGTGATACTATCATTGCTCGAATGTGGGTATTTGGCGTTTATTTCGTTCAGTAAGTGCTCGAGCACACTTTCGGTGACCAGTTCTACGTGACGAGCATACTGGAATTGAAAGTTATGCATTATAATTGCACATGAAAAAAATTTAACAAGTCTAAGACGGGGAATCGAACCCCTCACTCTACGCTAACCGGGAGAGTGCCTTAACCACTCGACCACTCAGACATTGGCAGTCCTTAAAAATCATAATTATCGTTTAATAATAAAAACCGGTTAAGTGCGTGTCGGACCCGCGCACTGAGGGTTCCGTGCCACCCTTAACTGAATTCAGGGTCCACTTACTTTCACTTAACGAAAACATCACAATATATTGCGACAGCAAAAATAACTTTGTTTTTCATAGTGTTTGTATGAAAGACAAAGTTATATTTGCGGTTGATAAAAATGTGCAATATCTCAAAAACTACTGGTTCGATCTCCTTCAAACTAATTTTCGTTGCAAGTTTTTGTTGAGATCTACATCATATGTTTTTTCCAAAATTTTTACTTTCTTAGTTCAAAAGTTAGATGGGGGGGGACGCCCATTTTACCACTTTGGAAGCGTCTATATCTCAAACCTTACACTTTTAGAAAAAATGGTTTTAGAAACTTCAACATCATTTTAAAAGACCTATCCATAGACACCCCACACGCATAGGTTTGAGTAAAAAAAAATATTTAGGTTTTAGTTTCATGTATGGGAGCCCCCCCTTAAATATTATTTTTTCTTACTTTTTGTATTTGAATCGAAAGCGGTGAACACAATACACCTATCTACCAAGTTTCAGCTATGTGATGCTTATAGTTTCAGAATAAAGTGGCTGTGACATACGGACGGACAGACAGACAGACAGACAGACAGACAGACAGACAGACAGACTTGACGAAACTATAAGGGTTCCGTTTTTTGCCATTCGGCTACGGAACCCTAAAAAGGAGTATTCTCATAAGCGAACATATTTGATACTTGGTAGGTATACAATTTATGAATTACTAGCTTTTGCCCGCGACTTCGTTCGCGTGGACTTCAGGTTCGTCCCGTCTAGTAGCGCAAAAAATGTGTTTTTTTACGACCTCACATTAGAAACCTCAAAAATTGTAGCCTATATGTTATTCTGATGTATAAGCTATATTGTGGTAAAGTTTCATTCAAATCCATTCAGTAGTTTTTACGTGAAAGAGTAACAAACATCCATACATCCATACATCCATACATCCATACATCCATACATCCATACATCCATACATCCATACTTACAAACTTTCGCCTTTATAATAGTAGTAGGATTTTAGTTTTCAATGCTGGGACGATGACTTTAATTTACTTAATGCATGAGGAACCCACATTATATACCTATAACTCGTATTACTGGAGCAATATCAAAAAAAATATGCGCCAAAGGAATTTTCTTCCATTTATTACGAATAGTTGATACGGTGTTGCTCCCGTAACATGTGGATAGATGTGCTTCAACCTTTATGAACTTACTCTGTTATTTTCGGTGTCATCGTCAGTGAAAACGTTCTCATCGTATTTATAGAAGTCTTGAAAAGCAATGTCATCGGTTCTCTCTGTTGGACTCTGAAAAGATGAAATTAAACAATAATAGTCCCCCTAGCCAATTTTGACTTCGGTGGCCAGTTACAACGACTAACCGACTGCGCGGGACATATTATAGTCAGAGATGTGACTTATTTGAAATACTTCTATTTAAAATGCAAATACAAAATGCAAAATACCTATTTTGTATTTTGCATTTAAATACCTTTTATTAAAAACCATTTTGTATTTTATTCGAAATAACTTTTGACACGTATTTTGCATTTTGAATATTCATTTCAAAATGCAAAATACTTTGTGATTAAGTTTAGCCAACATTACCAGTCAAACAAAATGAAAAGAAAGAATGACGCTTGTATTGCCTTGACCGATAGAGGCGTCTGCTATCCATGCGCACCCATTTTTAGGGTTCCATAGTTCAACACCTCCTTGCATCGTGCTCCTCATTGCTGAAGGTCGTGACACCCCTTTATGAGTTTGCTTCTAATAGTGGTCTTCCATCTGTTCCGGTCCTTGGCGTCATGGAGAACAACGTGGAGATTAGCATGCGGTAGGCAGTGCCAGACAGTGCAGTGCGAATCTGGTCGGACCATTCTGTTGGGCTGCGTCCTCTCGGTCTTTTGCCATCTATCTTGCCGGTAACTTGTGTCCATCTTTTCCCGCAATGTGGCCAAATAATTCCAGGATTCTACGAAGGCAGGTGGTAGAGAGCCTGATCTTTATACCGAGCTCTTGAAGGATGGAATCGCTTGTGCGGAATGCAGTCCAAGGAATCCCCAGCACCCTCCGCCAGCACCATTTTTCGAAGGCATCAATGTGAATTCGGTCGGTCTTCTTTAATGTCGCGTAAGCGCACCTGACATTTGTAGAGCGTTGAAACGGTCCACCATCATGAGTTTGGTTTTGGAATGGATTATTTTGAGTCCAACAAGGAACCCTTAAAGTTTTGCCATGTCCGTCTTTCCGTCTGTCCGCAGTTCAGCGCAGGGACCTGAGATGCTAGAAAACTGGTATTTGGCACGGGTAAGAATTTTAATTTCTCCACTAAAGTGGTAAAATAATTTATTTTGGAGTACCTCTCATACAAGTAATGTTTTTATCTTGCAAAACCCATCGTGTGGGGTATCGTTGAATAGGTATTTTTAAATGATTATGAGTTTGCTAACATCACGTTTCGATAAAGGCCTGTTTCCGTTACATTCAGTTTGAAAGGAAGGAGAAATTTTTGTTAGAGTCCAATCCCCATCCTTTTTATTCATCAGGAAGTGCAGGTTTGCATACCCAACAACCGCGGGGACAGTTGGGGTTTAAATGGGACTCCAGACTTCGTAGCCTGCCCACTAAAACCTGACGGTGTTCTCTCGTTAGTGGTACGAGAGAACACCGTCAGGAACACCGTGAGGCAAGAACTGACAGTTTACGCTACTTGGCATGAACCCTGAACATTCTTCCGCAGGGGAACAGAGGTCACCCTAGCTTATTGCTGTCAACGGTGCGTGGAACGCATCGCATCACCGCATCGAGCCTCCCTTAGTGAACAACTGACACCCCCGTGTCAGTCGTCCGAGGCCCGCCGAGGAGGTTTGCATGGTGGTCATAGGCCCTCCTGCGCTGGCTGGTACATCGGTGGCGGAAAAATGGGGCTTCAGCCGAAGCCTCTCGCTCCCTCTCCGCGGCTTCCTTTAGGATTCCTGTAGGATTACATCTTTGCAGAAGGTTCGCACCGCTTGCCAGGCCTCCTCCTTATCTACCATTTGGACGATAACCACCTCGTAAGGACTGGTCTCACCCAACTGCCGTGACGAGAACTTCGCGCTCCCTCGCCCAAGCCGGGCATATCTCGAGGGTGTTTAGCGCTGTATTCTCATCCGCGGTACAGTGGTGATACTTAATGATACTTAATCGTCTCTTCTCGGCCAATTCAGCACAAGAAGGCACCAAAACATCCGTGGCCTGTCAGTACCTGGGTCAGTCTATACGTCAGGCGACCGTGCTGGCGCCTCATCCAATCTTTTAGGACAGGGTGAATTGCCTCGAGAGTCCGGCGCCTTGCATGATTGACGGCCACTCTCCTCAACCACACTTCTAGAGCCGTCTCTTCTATGTGAAGCTTCACCGTCTCGATCTCACGCGCTGCAGGTCGTTGCCCTTGAGCCATTGGTCTCCTCGCCACTAGTAGACTGCAGCGAGAACCATGGCGTCAAGGTCCCAAGGCAGACATCCCACTAACACGATGGCGGCATCGGTCAAAACCGTGCTCCTGATTACTCGGATTCGATTCACGGATTGATTGTTTGATGGTGCTGGTGAAGTGGTTCATTATTATTATAAACATAACAGAATTTATTGTAACACGTACTGATAAATATAACAAAAATGCCATGCAAAAGGAAGGTGCCATTTTATTAGACAGTCACTATTTCTCAAAAAAAGGTATTTTATTTTAAAAAAAGTATTTTGAAAATACCTATTTTGCATTTAGCATTTGAAATACAAAAAGGAAAACTATTTAGTATTTTGCATTTGAAATAGTAAATCCGAAAAGCATTTTGCATTTTGCATTTAAATGCATTTTTTAAACCATTTTGTACATCTCTGATTATAGTGCACAAGTGTGTGCGCAAACACAGGTGCACTCTATATTCGTTTTACTCTCATAACCCAATGTGACAGCAACTGACTCGACCGGAGAGAGATCAGGCGCAGACCCAACGGCTTTACGTGCTTTCCGAGGCACGGGGGTGAAACACCGCCAACTTCCAAACTCCAGGCTTCCCTAAAAAATTCTGAACACAAAAACCCAGGTATATTATTTTTGGCCCCACCCGGGAATCGAACCCGGGACCTCTGGCGCAGCCGTTGCTTTAAAATGCCTCCCTTCTCCTTCTCCTTTCTTCCTTCACCTTCTCACCGCTGCGCCACCGAGAAATTAAATAAATAGATATTGGATATTAATCGTGAAACCCAGTGTTAAACCACTACACCACGGTGGTCGTCATTATTGTAATTGGACACTATACGCGCGGTTACCAAAATGTCACACGTGGATGAAATGGGGATGAAAAAATACAAGGCAGTTTTTTATTGAAAAACAAAAGTGTCCAAAAGTGACTAGCGTACAAACCGCTACACCAACGAGGCAACTAAGAAATAACTACTAAAACTACGTAAAAAGTACATTATAAACCCAGTACTCGTAGTAATCCATTTGGTAACCAGGTCAAGTTTGATCTAAATCAAAGTCTTGCTTGGAGAAGAAGTTAGGGGAAAAATACCTAATTTTTTTAAAGGAGTCTTTTAATAAGTTCAGAAATTGTCTCACCTCTTTCATGTGCAAATATTTGGCTTTGGACATCGCCCCGACACATATAACGACTATGGCACTGAAATACCAGTTCATTTTTACTCAGTGCTGTTTAGACCAATTGTTCGCTCGGACTGGTCAAAAATGGAAAACTGAACGGTGCTATTAGTTTGTTGATACAGCACGATTGTTTGGGTTCGATAATTCGGTTTGCATTGTATGTTTATAGATTCGACGGCAATTAGGTATAGTTAGAGCTATTAGGGACTTACACCGTGGATTAAAAAGAAGCAGTACTTTTTGATGAAACGGTAAAAAGTGGTTTTATGGAACGACTCGTTTGGTGCAGTGGTTAGCGCTCCTGACTACTAAACCAGGTCGCGGCTTCTAATCCTGCAAGAAGCAAATGTTTGTGTGATGAGCACGAACATTTGTACCTCAGTCAGGGATGTTATATGTATTTATGGGAGACGGCCCAGTCATAATCGATGTTTCGTACTTCATTATGTAAGAATGCTTTTTGCTACATGAATTGACGCCATTTGTCACTAACGCATACACACATACGGTTTCATGTTCGACATTCAAATTTCAAGGAATACGTCATAAACTTGTAGAGTTTCGACACATTTTTTGCTTGGCATAGCTTTAACAATTTAATGGGTAAAAAGAGTATACATACTATTCCTTACATTACATTTATAATATTTTGGTTCATTCTACAAGTAGCTAACATAGCTTCTATACTATGAGCTACTTAATACCAGTAACATTTATTCGAGTCATATTATTTTGAGATCGAATCAGAAATGACGAGATGCGTAGAAGAACGAAGGTAACGGACATACCCTGAGAATCTGTAAGCTCAAGTGGCAGTGGGCAGAGCACATAGAGCGAAGAACTGACGGCCGTTGGGGATGTACCGTAGGACGTCCACCGATAAGATGGACAGACGACCTTGTAAATGTGGAAGGATCATACTGGATACAGACCGGGTGATCGGTCGCTGTGAAAACAGTCGGGAGTGGTGTTTAGCAGTGGACGTCCTTTGATGGATTCTAATGATGATAATGATATTATTTTGAATATACGAACTTCGTATCATCTTTTATGAAAGCAAGAGCAAACATGGCCGTAAACTCTTATAGTTGGATAACTTCACCGGATTTAATAAAAAAAACGATCTATAACCGCCGGAAATATCGGATTTCCGGTACAAACTTTCATTTCCTTTTTCCCTTAGGGGTTGATTTCCGGGATCAGCTTTTGTATGACCCCATGATCTTTCTTTTTGACATCAAAATCAGTTCAGCCATTTAGGCGTGCAAGCTGAACATAATATACCTGCAAACTCTCGCGTTATTTGGGATAAAAATTAACAAATTGGACACCATTATCTTAAATTGCTCCCAAAGCTCCTAATGCAAATGTGTTATGGAAATCAACTGTGGTACCACGACACCCAGACCCGAGGACGAGGATTAAGAAAATTATGATTTTACATTGACCCGACCAGGAATCGAACCCGGAACCTCGAAGCACGACGCCTTAAAACCCAGCGTGTTTGCCACTACAACATCACGGAGGTCGTCAATAACTTTTAAGGATAATAATAGTCCCCCTAGCCGATTTCGACTACGGTGGCCAGTCACAACGACTAACCGACTGCGCGGGACATATTATAGTGCACAAGTGTGTGCGCAAACACAGGTGCACTCTCTATTCCTTTCACTCTCATAGCCCGATGGGACAGCAATCTGACACGACCGGAGAGAGATCAGGCTACTTTTAAGGATAGGTGGGTAGGGTAACTGTTCTGATACTTGTATTTAATGCAGTTCAATTCATTTATTTACACAGAAGCACGGTACATTGGGTGGATGATTACAGTAAATAGTTCGATATAATGTTCCGCCACAACCACAATTATGGCATGTAAAATATTTATAAAAGATAGCATTTATTTTTAAATAAAATTACACATTATTATAAGTAAAATGTTGTGTTTTTTTTATATTATACTTTAAACATTATTATTTATTAAATAGTACATATTAAAAAAATCACTTAATGCTATAAAAAATGCTATCAAGCCATGCATATGACGTGAAGAACCTTCTTGATATGCTTTTGCAAAAAAAGAAAAACACTTTTTCTGAACGTTGGTAAAGGGTACACTAAATTCCAACTTTCAGCACCTGAAAACTTTTCATAAAAAGGGCCTAAGCTTTGTTAAGGTGAAACGGAGGCTTTCAACACCTTTTTCTGTAGAAAACTTTCCAGAAAATTGAGTAACGTAATACTTATCTCTTGGTGTGATAAAAATACAAACTTTTAAAAATAAACTACGAATTTGCAGGGATTTAGGTTTGCAGATAAAACCTCTTTTTCTTCAGTTTGACAATATTTTAATGTAATAAACTTATTATATGGTGTGTTGTTGGTAATAAAATTGTCAACTCCTAAATAAAAATTCAAAAGTCGATCATAATATTCATTTAGGTGTCAATCTTAAGCTTAATATTCTTACTATTGTTTTTTTATTACTAATTATAATTATATAGATCTATTTACAAGGAAAATTAAGTAATCTATTAATTATAAACTTTACTTTTAGTACTTTAACAATGAATTACAAAAATAAAATAAAATTATAAGATGAAGTAAGACTTATTCACTAAATTCTATACCTTGTGTGTTCTGCACAAACCCAATGAAGTAAAAATCATGAAAATCGGCCCTCTCTATCTCGTGTTATAAGCGGTGCAACTAAAACAGCTTTCTTTTATCTAAACAGATGAGACAAAATAAAATAAGATAAAAAAAACACGTTAAACCCGCCATGAGACGCTCCCCAGTATCGACTTTATAGTTTTGCACAATCTATCAAAATTTATCAAAATCCATGCAAGAATCTAGCTCTGTCTGGCATATAAAAAGTGTCTGGTTGGTTCTTGGTGGCTCTTAGCGGCTGTTCTTGTCGTGTCGGCAGTACTGGCCTTATAAGACGGTTGTTAGCCTGTAAAAAAAAGTTTGTATACAGCGTGTGGCCTGTAATAGGAGCACATTTTTTAGGGTTCCGTAGCCGAATGGCAAAAAACGGAATCCTTATAGTTTCGTCAAGTCTGTCTGTCTGTCTGTCTGTCTGTCTGTCTGTCTGTCTGTCTGTCTGTCCGTCCGTATGTCACAGCCACTTTATTCTGAAACTATAAGCATCACATAGCTGAAACTTGGTAGGTAGGTGTATTTTGTTTACCGCTTTCCGATTCAGATACAAAAAGTCAGAAAAATAATATTTAAGGGGGGGTTCCCATACATGAAACTAAAACCTAAAAATTTTTTTTTACTCAAACCTATTCGTGTGGGATGTCTATGGATAGGTCTTTTAAAATGATGTTGAGGTTTCTAAGACCATTTTTTCTAAAAGTGTAAGGTTTGAGATGTAGACGATTCCAAAGTGGTAAAATGGGCGTCCCCCACATCTAACTTTTGAACTAAGAAAGTGAAAATTTTGAAAAAAAAATATGATGTAGATCTTAACAAAAACATGCAACGAAAATTTGTTTGAAGGAGATCGAAGCAGTAGTTTTTGGGATATTGCACATTTTTATCAACCGCAAATATAACTTTGTCTTTCATACAAACACTATGAAAAACAAAGTTATTTTTGCTGTCGCAATATATTGTGATGTTTTCGTTAAGTGAAAGTAAGTGGACCCTGAATTCAGTTAAGGGTGGCACGGAACCCTCAGTGCGCGGGTCCGACACGCACTTAACCGGTTTTTTATGTAGGGCTTTTAAGTAGGCCCAGTAATCAATTCTAAGTGGTTTATGTATTATAATAAGAAATACATTGATTGATATTTTCTTACTAAATAAATCAAATCAGCAATGTATTGCAAACAAATGTGTCCATAAAAATTGACATTGTCATTTACTACAACGAGTAAGTGATTTTGATATACATTGATTAGGGATTTTAAAACTTTGGATTATTATATCTCTGAGTTAAAGCATTTTAGAGCACTATCACCAGGTCAAGGTAACTAGATACACTTTGTAAAATCATTGATGTTTTTTTTTCTTTTAATTACAGGCCATACACAGTATAGTTAAATCTTAATTTTTTTCTCTACTCGTCTATACAGCCAGTCATTTGGCCCTGATCTCACCCGATGGTTAGTGTTGATATGACCTAAGATGTTTTTTTTGTGAATACAAACTCTATCTATTTTATCACACAACAGGAAGGTGGTACTTACGTCTTTGTGATGTTTAGTGTTGTGCAGTTTTCTTTCCAAGTTTTCCAGCTTTGTTTGGTAATATAATCTTCTTTCTCTACTCAATGGATCTTTCTCATCAAGCAACCTCCTTCTCACTTTATTTTTAATTTTAGTATCATCGTTTGTATCCGAATTAAAGTCATTGTCGCCAAAAACATCATCTTTGATATTGTTTGCACTGAAAACTGTTCTATGCATATTTGCTTTTACATTTTCTAAATCGTTCAAACTATGTGGTCCATCAGATCGATATACATTTTTAGTCTTTTTGATACTTCTGTGGTCAGGATAATGTTTGATGTTATGAGTTCTAGCTGTTGGTCTTATACCGTTTTCAAAATCACCAAATCTGTCTTTTATTTTTTCAACACTTTTCTCTAGTTCTTCAACCTCATCCATGACAAGAGGTTTTTTTAAGTGATTCTTTCCTCCAAAATGTTTTCCTTCATATTTATCAAAATCAAATGCTTCCGCTTCCGCATCCGTGAAATCCAATTCACGGTCTGTTTTGTAGGTAATTAACCTAGATTCACCTACAACTGTGCCATAAATCTTTCGGAGTTTCGCATCCAATAAGTCTTTCTTATTCTTATCAAATTCAATATGCTTTACCTCTTGTTCCAGCTTATCCAGTAAAGTCATTAGCTTATCGTTAGATTTATCTTTGTTATAGTTATCATATCCGAATATACCTTTGGCGTGATTATTGAATTGATGTGCTTGTGATATATTATGCAAATTGTTGTACTTCATGACTTTTTCTTCTGCTGAATGAAGGAACCTTTCTGTTGTTGTTTTGAAGTACAAACCCTCTTCGTTATGTTCAAACGGATCTGCATGATCTCTTCTGAAGTTTAGATAGTTATGCATTAGGTTTTTGACTTCAGTGAAGTCTCTTCTAGGTTGCACATAGGGTATGTGATTTTCTCCCGCTTTTGGCAGATGGAATGTTTCGATTTTACCAAATATACTTCGTCTCTGAAAATGTATTAATGATTAGCGTAGTAAGATAGAATTAATCAAAAACTCAATATTTTGATATCAAACGAAAGTTAAGCTAAGAGATGCTTAAAATTAAAGTTGCTTAAAACTACCAAGCAATGGTTTTCCAAAAGAGGATTTCGCAAAATCAATATGACCAAAAATGATTTATGTGGGATTCATAAATTCTCTTGGTTGAAATACTTACTTTTGTTTGAGGCACATTTCTTCGATGAACATTATTCAGGTTGTTATACCTTGTTTGTGGTTGTGGATATTTTTCGAAAATACGTTTTTGCACATTGTATGGCTTTTTTAGAGTAGGGCTGAAATGTAGAAGAAGAAATTGGACAACTTGATATTTGTAACGGGGCAGCGTTAATACCTGAATAATTATTAGACCTGAGACAATATGATAGAAACTTGGGTAGCTAAATTGACCGGATTGAAACCGGAACCTCAGACACTATTAAAACCAGCGTGCTAGTACTAAAACATGTATCTTTTGATGTAATAACACGAATGATTTTTTAAGTTTTCTTAGTAGGAATATTATCGTTGGATCTACAATCGAACAAATGATCACATATTTTCATAAGGATGAGAATGTCACTTACGTTTTGAAATCCATATTATGGTTAGCCTGTTTCACAAAATTACTCATGATACTGTGTGGTTCCTAAAATGAAAAAATGAACATTTACAAAATGTTAAAAGTTGTTTTCGAATTTTCATTTACGGTGATAATTTATATTCGTAAATAATACCGTTACGTTTGCGTTTATTTTTTTACAAACGAAAGAACAATTAAATTACCCAGTTTTGATGATGGTACAAAATATTCGAAATCAAAAAATTAAAAAAATACAAGCTGTAGGTAAAGTAAACTTTTGACGGTTAACTATGATTTGCTCAGATAATGCTTTTGGACGTTTTCAATTTTAGCAGAAAAATTTGTAATCGTTCATCAAAGCAGAAAATATATAAGAAAATTGACAAAGTTAGGAAGTTTTAAATTCTTTCCACACATTTTGTATTAAAATTAAAAACGTCAAAACAGCATTCTCTGAGCGGCCATAGATTCGACATTAAAAAATTCTAGCCCGTGATAACAATGAGATAAACGTGCGTACTTATTTTTTCTCAGTATTAATGTTACAATTGTAGAAAACTGTCCCAACAATATATAGCGCTGAGAATACAAATTGTAAAATGGAATTGAATTTACAACTCCCAAGGAATATCGGATTAAATTGTTTATTGGCATCGATGCAAAGTAGTTCTATCTTGGACTGACTCGATTTGTTCTGTAATAAATTGCTGTTTTGAATAACAAGAGTTCGCAATACTTTCATCTTTGTCAAAGAATAAAGCTAGTCTTTTGTCTTTTATGAAAATGCTTCGTGTGACACAAAAATTGAGAAATTGTTTTGTCCTTTGTTGTGGTCTTTGTGTATAGAAAAACATACTAAAAAGTGCTTAATAATTTGCAACAGTTATTAAGATGATGGATAAAAAATACTGGCATAGAAGTGATATTTAAAAAAAAAAACTTCTGGCTTGTTCGTTTGCTTTGAATACATACCTTTTTGGCAAAACTATAGCCTAATTGTGCAGATTTTTTCGATTTGATTGAACCGAGTAGAAACCTGAAAAAGAAATGAAATAAGAAGTCTGTGTGTTGTACTTATCTGCTATATAAAAATAAGTCGGGTTTTCCTTCCTGGCGCTATAACTCCAGAACGCACGAACCGATTTCCACGGTTTTGCATTCGTTGGAAAGGTCTCGGGCTCCGTGAGGTTTATAGCAAAGAAAATTCCAATAAAACGGGACCAGGGCGGGACGGGGCTGGGGGCGAAACGAAGTTCGCTGGGATCGCTAGTCTACTATACTATAAAAATAATTCGGGTTTTCCTTCCTGACGCTATAACTCAAGAACGCACGAACCGATTTCCACGGTTTTGCATACGTTGGAAAGATCTTGGGCGCCGTGAGGCTTCAAGCAAAGAAAATTTTCATAAAACGGGGCCGGGGCGGGACGGGGCTGGGGGCGAAACAAAGTTTGCTGGGACCGCCAGTTATATATAAGTTAGGTGATATTAACTTACTCAACACTATCAATTGGCTGTAAAGTTGATGTCTTGTTGTCAGTGTACAAATCTGGTATTTCCTCTTCGTCCTTTTTACTATAGTCAACGCTGTAAAAAAATATTTTCTGTGAAATAGGTACCATGTGTTTAGAAGCACAAAACGGCCTTCAACACGTTCCGGGACAGTGAACGCCTACAGGCGTGAAAACAATAAAACATCTATTGTGTCTGTAGTAGTGTCCCGGAACGTGTTAAGTACACATTACATGTTAATAAATGAAATTTATGATGAAAGATGAAATTTACATACAAGAAAAAACGAAAACTAAGACATGCAACATTAAAATAGGATCTACCTAATCAAAAACCGGCCAAGTGCGAGTCGGACTCGCGCACCGAGGGTTCCGTACAAACCTGCAAGGTTTACAAATATTTATTAAAAAATATATATTTTGTAATGTAACTAAAAATTTAAGGATTTCGGAATTTTTCCTTTATGTGTGCTATAAAACGTTGCTTCATGCCAAATTTCAAGATTCTAGGTCGACTGGAAGTACCCTTTAGGTTTTGATTCCCTTGCGAGTACTTGCGAGTTTCAAAATATGCAGCTTAAATTGCTGTTTCTTTTGATTGCGTTGACATAGAAGTTTGATTTTGTTACAGCTTAAAGGTATTATGGACCTGAGTATTTGGTATGAATTTCAATTTAATACCTCTACGCGTTTATGAGGAAATGGGTAGTAAGTTTAAAATTATTAAAAAAATATATATTATGTGATGTAACTAAAAATTTATGGTTTTCGTAATTTTTCCTTTATCTATGCTATAAGACGTTGCTTCGTACCAAATTTCAAGATTCTGAGTTCACGGGAAGCACCCTGTAGGTTTTGATTCCCTTGCAAGTGTCGAAAATTTGCGGCATAAACGGCTGTATCTTTTGATTGCGTTGGCTTAGAAGTTTGATTTTTTCACAGCTTCAAGGGACAGTAGACCTGAGTAATTGATATAAATTTCAGCTTCATACCTCCACGCGTTCCTGAGAAAAAGGGTCTTGACAGACGGACGGACAGACGGACAACAAAGTGATCCTATAAGGGTTCCGTTTTTCCTTTTGAGGTACGGAACCCTAAAAACGAAACCATTTCCTTGTGGCAAGGAGGCTTTAATGCTGGCTGCGTTGCTTCGTTAGATAGCTATGCTAATCCTTGGAGCTAGGAACTAGCCAGCTTTATTATTGGCCGTAACAGAATTTGTTTTTGATATTTTTTTCTAAGCAAAAATTTAGCAGAAGGTACGGCCCAAACGTTTCAACGCCAAACTGCGCAAATACATATTCACTTGCAAGTGAGACGTAGTTGCGACCCTTGGCGTTTTCAACCAACTCCACTGCTGCTTTAGCTTTAAGGGCTGATTCTCTGAGATAAATAATTATCTTAAGAGGATCGTGTGCGCGCAAGCTTCCATACAAAGAGAGAAAACGTTTTCCACCCCTTAAACGTTGTCTGATACTGACATTTTTAACATGTTTTACGTTTTTTTTTTATATTGTATAGTTTAGGAAATAAAAGAACCTAAACATTCACTTTTTTGACTAAAAAACCTCTTCAGAATTTCGACCAAAATTTTCGACAAGTTCAGGATGTATTAAAACGAATGAGACCAAATTTGTCTCATTCCATAAAGGTTTACGGGTAGGAAAACGTTTTCCCCCGTAAGCATATTTCGACCGTTGGCGTGCGAAATGTATGCAAACTCGCGCTGCGCTACGCCTGCACACGATCCTCTTAACTAACTTATCTTATGGAAAATCTTACTGAGACCGTCCGATCAGTTTTTCCGGGGGTGCGTTCTCCACAGTGAATATGGGCAGCAGCACCACAGCTGGTTTGCAAGTACCAGGTCCAGGACACGACGGGTCTGACATTGCCGCTGTTGGAAAATACACCTTATTAATTAAATTGTTAGATATATATTTGTTTGTTCTAAAAGTCTCCGTCATGGCCGCTATCGGAATAAAGGTACTGTTGGACCTATCTCAGATATCAATAGATGTTTCATACAATAGTTTATGGTTTTCAGCAGGTGAAGAAAGTCAAGTAAAGTTTTTAAAGAAAACCTGCCTTTTATAGGTTAACAACAGGAACGAATGTATTGTTTTGTGCTATTGAGACTAGGTTCCAAACAAAATAACAGCTGATTGAGATCTTTAGCTATAGTATTTATGGGTACCTACAACCATCCCATCCATCCGCCATCTTGGATGTCCGCCATGTTGGATTGAAGCCACATGACAATTTCTTTCGTATTCTTGACAGCAAACCCTTTCATTTGATACCCATATCACAGGGGTGCATTTCAAATAGCCTGTCCGCCATCTTGGGGAGAGGCCGCCATATTGTATTTGTAATGACGTTTCTTAGTTAGTCATGTATTGTCATTTCTCATCAGAACTCACGAGCGTGTGCAAAATTTAATCCTAATCAAAGACCGGGAATTTAGTCAAATTAAGATTCTAAGATTTTCTTACATACCTATAGTAAAGCTAATAAAAGCGTGTTAAAAAGAAAAACATACGTGGAAATTCTTAGTACCTACTTTTCGCATATTTTACCGCACTGCGTCGGAAGGAGGATAAGGTTTCATATTTGTATGTCTAGTCGTTGATTCCAAGTAATCAGCAGTAACTTTGAAGATCTAAAGGATTTTGCTCTAGGGCATGTTTGTGTAGGACCGCCTTTAAATCAAACATTGGTACTTTAGTATAAAATGGCGTAGTTCAAGGACACATACTAAGTGAAAACAGCTATCAATGGATTCATAGAAATACTCAATAAGTAATTAGTTCCGAAAATCGTTGGTTTCTTTCTTGACAAAAGCTTAGTAAAAGAAAATAAACTATTATTGCGACAAAACATACAACTGGAAAGTTTTCGAATATAACAAAAAGAGCGTTGTTCCAAATTTCGTAATCGCGGTTCAGGCTTCAAACAAAAGCGATGATTGACGGTTATAGCACCATCTGTTGGTGTCAGGCGTGAATTATATGTGATGGATGTGCTCGGCTTTCGCAGTTTGAATAATGCTGAGTATTTTAAAATGAATTGCAGCGAGTTTTTCCGCTTGAAGAATTTGTTTAATACCCCTAACAAACATTTAAGTATTTTTATTACAAAATATATTTTTTAAAGTTTTGTTGTTTTATTGTAAAAAGTTTTAATTACTAATTTCAATTTATAAAACTTTATAAGTACTGCTTACCTGCGTCACTTATTTGGTCGAAATGGTCACCCACGCTAGTGGCCAGAGATATAATATTGTCAGGAAAATGTTACTAAATATTTATAACACAAACATGAACCGTGTGAACGAACTATCAAAAGCTTTATAGGATTACGTTCCTTACAAGATGTTGCAAGAATATTAAAGGAATTTCAAAGTAAAATGCAAAGAGGTACAAAACCTTCTTAAATTCAGATGTTACATTAGCTTTGCGATTTTTACCCTTATCTCTAAAGTTATATGGTTCATCGAGGTAGTGTGCCCGGTGTAGCATTTATTCATGGTATCTTTTGGTACAAAAAGTAGTAAGTTTCAGTAGCTTTAGACTAAACAAAGTAACCATGTAATATAAGAATTTTGTTCCAGAAGTTCCATGGCCACTCTTTGTAAAATAATGTAGAATTTATCAAAATATTTTGAAAAAAATAACACATCCTCATTATCGAGTTCAGGGATAAAATGATTTAGCATAACTGAGAATATGTGTATTCCTTTGAAATTAACCTGCGTTTTGATAATCACAGCCTTCACTTCGTGATAGTAAGCAAAATATACATAATTTCCCACTGACTGAAAGTGAAATGAGAGGGGTGAGAAATTACTGCACCAACTTCTATTAGGATCAACACGAGCGTAATCCCCTAACTCAACCAAAACACCGTTTAATATTAAATAAAACCAACCCACACGCTTTTGGGATACAGTGATGGATTCAGGGAACAACTACATACATTTAAGTGTCCGGGAAAGTTCGAGAATATGTTTATTTAAGATCGCATTTTCTTAACTTCCGACTAAGAGCAGTTAACGGAACTATTGTAGTTTCATTTATTTAATTAAATGAGAATTACAGAGTATAGTCTGTCTGAATTCCTCACTTCTTTTATTTCTATTAATATAAATTATTAGGCTTGCCGCACACTACTATAACTATGAATACACACACAGTTGACAATTTTGTGAAAAGTGAGTTGTATAAATTGTGAAAATCTCTCATATGCTACTGAAAACCTTGGAAACCACGTAATAATGATGATAAATAAACTATAAACGATAAATATGCGCCAGACAACACACCAATAATTGTCTGGTTTCGTGTTAAGGAATTTTCTTCCTTGTGTTACAAAGTACCAGACAACGATTAACGTCTCCCATAAATACTTAAATACATATAACATCCATGACTTAGGTACAAATGTTCGTGCTCATCATGCAAACATTTGCCCCTTGCGAGATTCGAACCCTCGACCGCATTCAGGAGCGCTCGCTAATACACCAAACGCGTCGTCATACAATAAATACAATGTTTATTACTCGGACAATGTAAAGATAAGGTATAATGTTGGGGGAATGTTTGTAAGTACGCAAGAATTTTAGTTAACTACTAGCGGCCCCAGCGAACTTAGTTTCGCCCCGGCCCCGTCCCGCCCTGGCGCGGTTTATAGAAAAAAGGTATCCTATTACCGTATCTTGGTTCAAAGCTACCTCTTCAACCTAAATCGGTTCAGCGGTATAGTTTCGATTGGATTCAATATTACGTCTGCTGGTAAAATAAAGAACCTACCTACTTGATCTACCGTTTTCCCCTATGCTCACAAACATTTATTGCATTTGTTAAATAGTTTCGGTTTCAAAGTCGGCCCTGTGGGAAGGATTACCGTTTGATTCCCTGTCCGAGCCCCTTCCGATATCAGTGATCCAGTTACCCTCAGGGATATTCCGTAACAAGCGATAGCCATTGCTATCCGTATTGCAAATTAAGATCGCCTTTGCTAAAATAAAAAAAAGTAGAAATTTCTTTTTTTTCATTCTCGGCTAAGCAGATATTTGACCTCGATCGCACCCGGTTCCAGGTGTAGATGACGTCTAGGATGGTGCATATCTGCTTAGTTGCAGCCTGTTCACTCTTGCCTTAAAGAGACTTAGGTCATATTCCTTAGGGAAAACTTCAGTAGGCAGTGCGTTCTATTTCCTAGTTGTACACATTAAAAAGTGTTAGTAAAGCGGTTTATGCGAGCAGGTGGAATGTCAACAACATAGGGATGGTACGCTAGCCTACATCTGGTCCCCTTGTGATGGAATGGAGCTGGTGGAACAACAACATGCAGTTCATTTGCACAGTGGCCGAAGTGCAGCCTTTAAAAGACCGACAAGGATGCAACTCTGCTTCTTTCTCAGATTATAAACGAAACACATAGAAATTCAGTTTCAAACGAGTGCTGAAGTATTTACACTGCCACTAAAATGTACGTACAGATCTTTGTAAATGCTACACTGACTAAACTTTCTGAAGCCCCAAGAGGTTGTCTGGTAGAGAATGCTCTAAGGTATTACCCGGAAATTGTAATCAAAGTAAAGTTTAAGGATGCGAATAGGCTGTAGAGGAGTGCTATATAATCCTAAGCGTTCCCAAGTAAAATAGTAAAGAGTCTACATTAATGAAAGAAAGAAAGAAAGAAAGCTTTTATTAACTGAGCAGAACTTTCACTTGTTGCGGTACTCTGGACTTGTTTTACTTGTTGATCACCAGACTGCACTAAAAACGCTGAGACAAAATTCGTGTTTCTATGATTTGATTGGAAAGAATTTTTGGATATAATTAAAACAATTACAAATTCTACAATCACGAAAACACAAATTTTGTCTCAGCGTTTACTAAGAGTGTTCGATTTTTAAAACGACTAGACTATCACCACGCCATAGTCATACGGAGCTCATAAAGACAGTCCTTAAAGTCGATTGAAATATGAAGGCAATGGAGTTACGTAATAAACCTGATGGTCCCTAATCTGTCCGAGGGTAATAGGAACTGGGTAAGTCTTTATTTAGTCTCGACTAATATTGGATGACTAGTAGAAATTAGGATTCTAAGGATTAAAATTGTAAGCTTTTATAAAAATGAGTTTGTTAAGATGCCCAGTAACTGCAGTATTTAAATAATGAGCTGGCGGTATTTTGTTTCAACAGTAGTCGACACTTAACGCCATCAAAAGCTGAGAGAGTTCAAAATTTTCGCACATTTTGAGTGACAAGTATGTTGATAATCTTTCAAGTGCGCCCCTTTTGCGGCATCGGCATTCACGGAATCAATTTTGCAGTAACTTTTGTCATATGAAGTTATAGTAGCATTAAACACTCGCTTTCTCTCCGGCAATGCAACGTTAGGCTGTGACAGCACATTCTTATTTCTCTTTTACACTCACTGGCAAACACCGAGCGCGCCGTAAGTTGCTTAACTTCGGTATTATTAACCAAAGCGCTGCCACCACTGCGCTACGAGGACCTCTTTGGAATATTTATAAAATTTTAAACATATTGTTTCCACATATGGATAACTTTCTTACCTGATAAATCCTGCTCCTCATTTTCATAGCAAAGACACTCAGGACTCTCGAGGAAGCCAGGTGGACAACCGCAGCGAGGTGATGAATTATGGGCACGTTCCACTTGGTACACCCCGGTGCCAGGACGAGGTCTTGATGAGAAGTTGCAGATTAGTTGGACAGACTGAAACGAGTGATAGTAGCTGAAGAAAGAAAATCCGGCCAAGTGCGATTTGGACCCGCGCACTGAGGGTTCCTCACCAAAATTCAATTTACCTACTTCAAAATACCACAATATTTTGTTGATACAACTTAAAGATACTTACATTGTAATTGAGCGCAGTATTTCTGTCGTGGTATGCGTACTCCCTGTAAGCTGATACTCCACAGCCCATGTGTGTAGCTGATCCGTAGATCATCTCCAGATAGAGCCTTCCACTGCCTGACCTGTAAGTAATGAACGAATCAATGTATTGGGTTATAAGTAAAGGAAGTCAAGCTACCCCTTAAGAACACCGAGTCTTTGGAATTGGAATTGCAATGAGAATGAAGGAACAGACAGTTTATGTTTTGAAGAAATTGTTTCACAATGTCCTAGTAAGACCCGGTTAGTGTTAGCTGTCAGATACGTTATGCCAGTCGTAATTTACGTGATTTAGAAGTGCTTACTTTTCTATTGTGAACAAGTATATTCATTTGTATTGTGGTCGTCAGTCATCACCGTATCAAAAGGCCAATAAAAGTCATAAAAGTAATTTATTTTTGCATATGGGGCACATAAACACGTCCCAAAATAGGCCCTACCACAGCTTCGGGACAATTGTGGGCTAGTGCTGAGAAGAAGCTGCGCAACAAACTCGGTCACTACTGTCAATGCCTCTTTTCAAAAGTTAAACAATGCCATGTAAGACATGCTTGTATAGCTTGTTTAAACTGAAATGAAGCGCCCCACTATCGCATTTACGCACACAAGCACACACAAACTAGTAGACTTTAACGTAGGCATATAATATGAATGCTTACTGCGACCATCTTTCATCTTCAGGATACTGTTCGACCATGTTAGGGCTGACATCCCTTCGCTGTCTGTACCAAGAGTTGACGCCTTGTGTAAGCGCAAACGTCAGTTTTGACATGGTCAGCCCTGGTTTCGTGAATTGGTGGGCGGCGTGGGTTACAGGCATCCAGTCTGGTACGGTGAACCGGATCAGACCAGCTGTTTGGCCAGGATTTGGGAATCTTTCTGAAAAATAATTGAGAGTCTTCTTCTTCGCTTACTACAATAGTTATCATGACGTAACAATTTAAAAAATGTAATCCGCGCTGTATAGTAACAATCCCACTGATTAATATTATTGAAAACTAGCTTTTGCCCGCGACTTCGTTCGCGTGGACAAAAATGTGTTTTTTTACGACCTCACATTTTTCACCTCAAAAATTGTAGCCTATATGTTATTCTGATGTATAAGCTATATTGTGGTAAAGTTTCATTCAAATCCATTCAGTAGTTTTTACGTGAAAGAGTAACAAACATCCATACATCCATACATCCATACTTACAAACTTTCGCCTTTATAATAGTAGTAGGATGAAGGAGAGAGGTCACTTACTTGTAGCTCTGCACAAGTCATGTTTCAGAACGCACTGATTGGACAAAACTTGGGCGAATGTTGCCAGCTCGCTGTCCCATTTCTGAAAATATTGCATAAAGTTGAGTAATTAAATATGCGCCACACAACACACCGATTGTCTGGTGTCGAAGTAAGGGATTTTCTTCCTTGTGTTACGAAGTACCAGACAACGATTATGACGGGGGCGTCTTCCATAAATATTTAAATACAAATAACATCCACGATTTAGGGACTAAGGTACAAATATTCGTTCGTGCTCATCACACAATCATTTGCCCCTTGCGAGATTCGAACCCGCGATAGCTGGTTCAGTAGTCAGGAGCGCTAACTACTACACCATACGTGTCGTCACACCACGAATATACACATATTATTTTCTGCCTACCTACTGCTTTATTTCTAATGACTGGACCACTTAAGTAGTGGGAAGGTTTAAAGCTTTTTTACAAGCTATTTTTCATAAACTAATATTATACAAGTGCTGTGATGAAAACTAACGAGCTCAGTTCCATTTGTCATGTCCCTAAACAATACCAGAGTATAATGTATTGTTCTTTTATAAACAACAAGTGAACTGGAAACACGATGAAAATGTATTTACACTTCAACAGATATTTCTACGATGTGAAAATTGTACATTTTGTCCCTGCAATTCTAATAGTGTTGCGAAAAAAATCGACGTTTATTTTCCGATTCCATACCAAAAGTGCTAATATGTATCTACTTATTGTAACATATGAGCCAATTATGTCATGTCGTGAATTATTCATCTATTATTATAAACAAAATTTTAATACGGGAGAAATGCTGTCAATACTTGACACCATAACTAGAGAAGTTATTTATATACCATGGCTTGCTCTTAGAATAGTTAGACTAGCCGAAAGCGTGACATTGATAACCAATGTGGTGTAGTGGCTAAGCACGCTGCGTTTTAAGAAAGACATCATCATCATTATCAGCCAAAGGACGTCCACTACTGAACATACGCCTTACCCAAAGCAATTTAATATGTGCTACAGCTTTCCACAGTGACCGATCACAAGCGTTCTACATCCACTTTGATCCTGCGATCTTTATAAGGTCGTTTGTCCATATTGTCAGTGGACGTCCTACTCTGCTTCTTTGGTTAGAGTCTCCAATCTACAACTTTTCTGCTCCAACGCCTATTGCCACTTGAGCTTTCTGATTCTGAGGGCTATCTCTGTTACCTTAGTTCTTCTACGTATCTCCTGATTGCATTCGATCTCGTGGAGAAACACCGAGCATATACATATAGCAATCTCCATCGCTTGTTGTGTGATTTTGAGCTTCTTTATTAGGCACTGGTTAAAGACTTTTGTCTTTAGACAATGAGGTAATAGACAGATGAGGGGACACTCTCATAGAGACAAATTCGAAGGAATGAGTGCCTACAAAAGAAGCCTCCTTAACTATGAAGATGTTTGCTTAGTTTCGATACCACCCTATCGACTCTTTTACAACTCTAAACAAAATAAAAACGTATTCGTTTTGAACAGACATTTCTCTCGGATGGATAAATTAAGCAATTTCACTGCAGTTGCACCTGCAATTTATTCAGCTGAGGTGTTATGCTGATGGCCGTTGGGGCAGAAAAGTCCTAGATTGGAGACCCTTCGACTAAAGGCGCAGCGTAGGACGTCCACCGACAAGATGGACAGACGACCTTGTAAAGATGGCAGGATCACACTGGATGCAGACCGCTCACAACCGGTCGTTCTGGAAAGCCGCGGGGGAGGCCTATGTTCAGTAGTGGACGTCCTTTGGCTGATAATGATGATGATGAGGTGTTTTAAAGCGGCCTCCATTTTGTTTCGGTGAAATGGAACTAAAGGATTGATAGGAGACCATAGGTGCGTTGTGGGAAGCTTTTTCAACCAATTACAAGCAACAGAAAGGTAACGATTTCCATAGCATAGCATGAAGTTATGCTTTATATGAATCAGTCATTTTTAGGGTTCCGTAGCCGAATGGCAAAAACGGAACCCTTATAGTTTCGTCAAGTCTGTCTGTCTGTCTGTCTGTCTGTCTGTCTGTCTGTCTGTCTGTCTGTCTGTCTGTCCGTCCGTATGTCACAGCCACTTTATTCTGAAACTATAAGCATCACATAGCTGAAACTTGGTAGGTAGGTGTATTTTGTTCACCGCTTTCCGATTCAGATACAAAAAGTAAGAAAAAATAATATTTAAGGGGGGGCTCCCATACATGAAACTAAAACCTAAAAATTTTTTTTTACTCAAACTTATGCGTGTGGGGTGTCTATGGATAGGTCTTTTAAAATGATGCTGAGGTTCCTAAAACCATTTTTTCTAAAAGTGTAAGGTTTGAGATATAGACGCTTCCAAAGTGGTAAAATGGGCGTCCCCCCCCCTCTAACTTTTGAACTAAGAAAGTGAAAATTTTGAAAAAAATATATAATGTAGATCGCAACAAAAACTTGCAACGAAAATTGGTTTGAAGGAGATCGAACCAGTAGTTTCTGAGATATTGCACATTTTTATCAACCGCAAATATAACTTTGTTTTTCATACAAACACTATGAAAAACAAAGTTATTTTTGTTGTCGCAATATACTGTGATGTTTTCGTTAAGTGACAGTAAGTGGACCCTGAATTCAGTTAAGGGTGGCACGGAACCCTCAGTGCGCGGGTCCGACACGCACTTAACCGGTTTTTTTTTCAAAGGTTCGTGCTTGCAAAGCTAATAAATATGATAATATTATATTATTTTTACCGCAAAACGATGCTTCAGATATTCGTGATGCCAAATTAAGTTTGTTTTACGTCCGATAGAGGCGCTATTAGATTCTCATACAAATTGTTTGCTTGAGGTACTGATAGTATGACAGTCGGGTGAAACTTACCAACTTGGCCATGCCGTAACCTTTTGGTAGTAGCTCTCCTCCTTTTCCTTTCTCCATCCCCAAAGCTATTTTGCTTCGAATTCTGTTAAAAATATTAGGTTATTATTTGCAGTACTCTGAGTACCTACTTCGGATTTATTAACAAATTTATAATAATAAATATGCAACAGACAAAACGCTTCTTTCAGCTTTTATAATTTTATATTTTTTTAAAATCACTCGCGTCAAGATGTCGTTTGAATTTCATTGATGATTATCCAATTTTCGATTGAACATTTGTTGAACAATGTATATCTAATTCTACACGGAAGTGTAAGTATGTGTAAATGATAACTGATATTTGTGAGTACTTAGGTTTTTAGCGCCATTTTCATTGAAGTCTAATCACACGCCATATTCAAGCGATTTATTATTAATCTAGCACTGCCGCTAACCGCAACTATTTCATTTCCAACACCTATGGGTTGGCTGGAAGAGATCTCTTTTAGGGATAAGCCCACCATTGTTCACATTGTGACTTTTTATATTTTCTGTACATCTTCTAAGTGCAATAAAGAATATATATTATAAAATAGAGCCTTAGTTCTTACAAGTTTGTCACTTCCAGTAGAGTTTCAGCCAACTCAGGAGTAATTGACACGTTCTTGCTTTTACTACATCTAGGTCCCATTACATGATTCTAGAACAGATACGTAAAGATTATCATATTGGCTTAAATACTACTTAAGGTTGAAGCATATTTATCCACTGGTAAAGGGAACAGTACCGTATTGGCATCAATCACACGGATGCACGTTCCGTAAAGGGATAAGCAACGCCCCGGCATCGGATCGGCTACGGATATCAGACATTTCGACGGATCGCGTTTCCTACAACATATGGCAGTTCTTCTTGTGAATGACAGCACATTTGACAGGGTATACAGTACCCATAGCACGAAGAACTATCGAATACGTAAGCGTATCGAGAACATGTCAATTCGTATGGAAATTGGACTAGCGCCCCTGGCGGTGCGTAAAGAAATTACTTTTTTATAGGTACATATTTTGACATTTCTCGATACGTTTACGTATTCGATAGTTTCTTGTGCTAAGGGTACTTATTGACAACGAAAATTGGATGATTAGCCGTAAGCACGTGACAACGCATAAGTCACTGGTCGAGAGTGGATCCCAAGTTGATTTCTATCCGAGGTATACGTTACGAATTTGAAGCATGCGTTGCAGTATCGACTTTAATACAAATAATACTGATCGCCTCGATTTATTATGATCTTTCCCCATTACTAGTGGTTACATCTGCTTCAACCTTGCAGTCTTTTTCTTTAAATATAATTATATCATCTTACCGGATTGTAATACATGCACATGACATGTGAACCTTCTAAGCAAGCCTCCATCTTAGGGCAATAGTCGGACAAATATATCCCTTGTTGGTTATGGCTGTCTATCACAATGGAACTGCTGGTGTATTGAGTTAATAGCGTGAAGGTTAATGTCAAAATCTGCAAGAAGCATACGAGAATAATTTTACTTGGATAATTATTGTTAATTATAGATAGTAAATTAATAAACGTCAAACAACACAAGGGAATTTTCTTTCTTGTGCTATGAAAATCAGAAGACGGTTATGACGGGGGCATTTCCCATAAGTACTTAACTACGTGTTGAGTATAAACCTCCATGAGTTAGGTTAGATTAGGTTAGGCCGGTGGTTCTTCGGTGAGCCTCGGACGACCGACACGGGGGTGTCTGTCGTCCGCTAAAGGAGGCTCGAAGCGGTGATGCGGCACTGTATCAACAGTAGGCTAGGGTGACTTTGTCCTCCCTGCTCCCAGGTGGCGCTTGCTGATTTAGCGAATCACAGCCAGAGACAAGAGCTGAAGACGAATGCTTAGGGCTTAAGTCCAGGGCCTGACCCATCAGCTCTTGCCTCACTATAATGGCACGGGAGAACGCCGTGAGATTTTTAGTCGGTAGGCGGGCTCTCAAAGCCTGGAGTTCCACATAACCCCCAACTGCCCCCGCGGTCGATGGGTATGCATAAGAGCATTTTTCTAACGCAAAAAAAAGATAGGCCGGTGGCACTGGTACGACCGGTGCGACTGGCATAGCACTACATCAAACGTGCCGTTAATTTATGATAAGATTCCAGTAAGCTTAGAAATCCTTGTTAACCTACATTTGGTCCGATTATGAAATTTTATAAGCGTGGAGGATAGGCTAGTCATTAGTAGAATCTCATTATCTTTTCTATGCACTGTTTTAATAATGTAGTAGGTGCAAAATTCCACAATTTCAAACATAAAATTAATTTATGCCCGGTATCGGTTTCAACTTTTCACAAAACTTGAAGGGACTCATCTCAAATCACTTGATATTATTACATGCTTGAACAAACGTGAAATTTAGGTGGAAGCCTTCGTTAAGATAATTCGTACCAAATTACAGCGTTCTTCTATGATGAGTACTAAATTGAATTTACCTTTCAGACCTTTTCAAACAAGGGTTTGTGTTAGTGGCCCCCAAACTGTGAGGAACCTAGCACCGAAAAACATCAGCACAAAACTGTTTCCCAGTTTTAACAAATTGATATAATACTATGATCAAATATGTATATATTTGTTAGTTGTATACAAACAACATACAGAATAGCAGTCCTGGCGAACTTCGTTTCACCCCCTGCCCCTTAGAATTTTATTTTGTTCAGGTCGGGAACTATCCAATCGACACAGTATAAAATAATAAAAATCGGTTCATCTGTTCTCTAGTTATAAGTGGTGATGTAGAAGAGAAGAAGAAGATTGAACGTAGCTCCTTTTAAAGATTAAATAAATAATCTAGAAATATTTTCTGTTAATGACGCATGGAGTAGTTTGGGGGAGGCCTTTGCCCAGCAGTGGGACAGCAAACGGCTAGCAAAAAATAGATTAAAAAAAATGAAAAGTTTGGGAATCAGTGCTTTCTACTGATTGACTTACATAAGTGGCTCGAGAATCCAAATAAAGCAGCTTATAACGGCCAAAATGAATAAAATTATATAATTAGCTAAAATTCAGAAGCAGACAAAAGGTTTTATTCAAAAAGCACCATATTTATTTTTAACTTCAACTAATAATATTTCTGATAGCATCATTTTACTCTCATTTATCAAAAGGTGAATCTTTTCATGCGTATTTTGTGTCACTGAATATTCTTCAAAGTATTGGCCAGACATAAGGACTGATATTTGAGTTAAAAAAGCGTCTTGAAGGGCCCAGTGGTTTCTTTTATCTCTTATGTTGGTTACTTTGAAGGTACATCAAAAGACGCATGTTGTTTGAGGGCTACAGACGGTAAATAGGGTAAAGAGAGCTACCTTGTCTCGATATACATTAGCGTTGCTGCTTGATAGTCCACTATTGATGGACTATCGATAGTTGAAAAAACACGATAGTGAGCTTCAATACTATAGATACACAAATATAGTAGTAGTACCCCTAGCCGATTTCGACTACGGTGGCCAGTCACAACGACTAACTGACTGCACGTGACAACATAGTTTATAGTGCACAAGTGTGTGCGCAAAAACAGATGCACTATCTATTTCTTTCACTCTCATAGCCCGATGGGACAGCAATCTGACATGACCGGAGAGAGATAGGCGCAGGACTAACGGATTTACGTGCTTCCCGAGGCACAGGGGTGAATCACCGCCAACTTCCAAACTCCAGGCTTCCCTGAGAATTTCTGAACAGAAAAACTTAGGTACATATTTTTGGCCCCACCCGGTTATCGAACCCGGGACCTCCGACGCAGCCGTCACTTTAAAATGAGACCCTCTAACCGCTGCGCCACCGAGGCACAAATATCAAATCTCAATATCGAATGCGCTGTCGATAGTTTAATATTACAGCTGAATATCGCAATTATAGTCGATAGTTTTCCCATATATAGCGACCTTTTATTTCAAATAATATAGTACTCCACACAAACGCACGCACGCACACAAACCCACACACGCGCACACACACGCACACACACACACACACACACACACACACACAGATAGAGTGCCTCTCAATTATCCAATGGTTTCTCACCTTTGCTCGCACACTGTAATTTTGTTCTTTTTTTTGCTCTTATTTTTTTTTGTGAATCTCATACCTATCCATAATCTAGAACTGTAAGCCCTCATGACCTACCTCTCACCTAACACCTATGGAGAGATGGGAGTGGCTGAAAACCAGCACTGAGTGGGATCACTACCCATATCAGCACAAGCTGAGCCACTCGCCACTTGCTTTCTTTAAGCTTTTTTTTAATTGCTCACGTTTGTGTATCATCATAATTTTTCTGTAATGAAAGCAATAAACGTTTTTCTTTCTTTTCTTTCTTTCTTTTATCAGTGTCATGACATGCATCTTGCTGCCACGATTAATGCTGAGGGGATGCCTTTTCGACTAATACTCGATGTTAATGTGTGTCTGTTTATTGTATAGTGTTTACGAATCACTGTATTGTGTATGTGTTTGTGAGTCGAATAATTGTATTTTCTTTCTTTTTTTCTTTCTTCTTTATGGCGCGGAAATATTGATAATAGATATAGGTTGTATAGTATTCACTAGTCAAAGCTGATACTATCTGTACCTAATTTTGATATTGAACTTCATTACTATTGATAGTATTGCAGTATGTTGATATTATTGTACCAAATTGAGCTACCAAAATCTAAGCAAGACCGATACTATCGATATGAGTGTCGATTTTCGATATCAAATATCGATAATCAAGCTATCAATACTTCGGCAACGCTAGTATAGATGCTGATTGTAACACAAATGTTTACATGAGCCGTCTGGATTCCTACGGGTGACTTTAATATTTTGTGCTTAAATAAAAAATACTTTAAATGGTCGGTTAATGTACGTGATTCACCAATCACGTATAAAAAATATTTCAATATAAAAAAATATGTTATTAATTGTGATTTGGAACATGTATAATTGTATATTTGAATAGAGAAGAGATAGCAAATGGGGCTATTTTCGATTATTTTAGTTATTAGGGGCTCAATGAACGTGATTGGTGTTCCAATATAAAAAAAAATGTTATGAATTGTGATTTGGAACATGTATAATTGTATATTTGAAAAGAGAAGAGATAAAAAATGGAGCTATTTACGATTAGTTTAGTTATTAGGGGCTCACATATTATTATAGACAATAGAAACACTATACTTGAAAGAAAAACATGACTATCATAGACAATAAAAGAGGCATCGCTTTACAAATACTTAGGAAGACTCCGTATTTTTATTAATTAAGTCTATAAATATACGTGTCTAATCTAATTGTTAACGATTGTAATACAAACTTTTATATCTTACCTGCAACATTTTTGTTACCTAATATCATTGTTACTCTAACTCGTGTATCAAGTTAAATTTTAGAATCATCTTATATGTTCATTATACCACCATAATGAGTTTTGCGTTACACGTTCAGGTTTCTTAGTAATATTGTGTAACAAGGCTTTATGTTTATTACTTGGAAATCTTCAGTGATGCAACCTTTTTGGATTTAACATTCCTGAAATATATTTTCTAAGAATCTTGAGAATATCTTCTTGGCACTATTTTCCTACTTTAAAAATTCCTTTCTGATTTTTCATCAATGTTTTCTTCCTATGAGTTAATGAAGTCATGTACTTCTATATAATTTCATAAACCAAAATAAATGATTTTGAATTAATCAGTATATTTATTTGTTTCACAATGATACTCAAGGCATTTTCAATCGTCTTTCTTTATCTGAACAAACATGTTATCGTATAAATTCATTCCGTAACTTTCAATGTACCTTTGATAGCAATTTGTATCTTTATAAACTTTTAGTTTATTAATAAGGTCATTATAAGGTTCAGCTGCTTTATTATTTATATATTGGTAGGTATATTGTGCACGTTAAAAATACCCAAATGAGTTTCTATTTCTTTTTAGATCCGTGCATATTACTTTGCCTTTTAATTGCTATTCTCGTCTCTCGAGATATGTTTGCAGGTCTAGACTTTACTCAGTATTAAGAATTCTGTCTTTATAATCTTAATTGATTGAATTAACCTCTTTTGTTGAATCTACGTTATAATGACACTCAAGACAAAATGGATTATAATAACAGGATCCTGAAAAAGAATAAAGGGGTTAGTTTATAGATCTCAAGAATTTGAGTATCTTAATTGAGGATAGCGAAAACTCGACTTAGCGCTCTAAAGTTTTTGGTATTATTTTCCTAATTAAACATTTCAAGGTTACGTATTTTTATTATTATTATCCAACACCATAATTATGCTCGTAATTTTTTATTGTATGTAGGATTTTGATGATGGACATATCTATGGGCCTTTCATAGTCATACGTATACTACTTTACTCGTTTCGAATCCGAATTTATTACGGTTTGCTCATCTTCATAGTACCATGGACACTTAGGGACTCATTTGAATCCAATTTCTAAATATTTTGTACTTTAAGCGCGGCATTTTCGAACTAATATGTATCGGATGCCGCTGTGTGCAAGCAAATTAAATAAAAGTATTAGACAGCAATAAGTCATTGCTCTGATTAAAATTTTGTAGCTAATGCACTTGTGTTATGGAAATCAGAAACAACGGTGGTACCACAACACCCAGACCCGTGACAGTATACAAAATTGTGACATCTACAAAATCAAATTTGTCTCTAACACCACTGTATTTATCAACTTATTTTATAATTCTTACCTCTGCTAATCCTGTTTTATTGGATCAGCCTTTAGCACGTGCTTAAGCTTCTAGCTTGAAACTTAATGATTCACTTAGATGTTTATTTAGTTTTATTTTAGTACACTAATTGCCATTTTCTCGGTCGCATTCACGTTGCAAACGTGCTAACAAACAATGTATTTTGAAAACATTATATCTCGTAAGTTCGCGTAAAAAGCAACTGTACTGATTTCCGTTTGGTTTGGTTGATTTTTTTTTAAACAAAAGTACAGTTGAGCGCGGTTTTTCTTGTAAGGTTAGAAAAGAACCGTACGATATTTTAGTAAAAATTACTTACGTATAATTTTATGAAAATTAAACATTTTTGTACGTCTTTATTCAAGTATTCTGTTTTCTGTTATTTGACTAATTCTTTGTGGTAGAGATATAGGGTCACTGTTTTTAGTGATATATAAAATCTATTTAATCTTACGTTTAAATTATGGAAATACATCCAATGCCCTTCCATTATATGAAAGCTATGTACCTCAGTATGTACTTACCGTAACTAACCAAACACAGCTCAGCCCATATTTCGAAAATCTTTTAACCTATTTAATGCGTTCCTATAATATTGGTAGTAAATTAATCCACCTACGCTTCAATCAGATCTAATTAAGTCTTGTTATTAATCTGATCATTGATGGTATTGTGTAACAGGATCATAAACTTATGCTGATTAAGCAATTAATTGCTTGATTAACATAAATTCACCTTAAACCTTTGACATCATCATCATTTCCTTGCTCTGCTTCAACTGACAGTTTATTGGAGTGTGTTTTTACTTTCTTCAAATTCATTATTATCAATTCATCATCATAATTATCAGCCAAAGGACGTCCACTGCGGAACAAAGACCTGCCCCAAAGTTTTAACCAACCAGTTGCAAGCGGTCTGAATTTAGTGTGATCCTGCGATCTTTATAAAGTCGTCTGTCGCTGTGACATGTTAAAATTTTAGAAAGAAATAATTATATCTGTAGCGGCCTATTTCACGATGTCTTAAGCAAGCCGCGGATATATGCGCCCCATTTGTAGATGCTAAAGTTCTGGTTAGTGTTATTTGCTAAATATTTCATGACGTACATTTAAATCATACGTTGGTAGTACTTTAAACGTCGATGGTAAAACAAACCAAGTTACAATATTTTTCAAACTCGAACTCAAAATATTTATTTGCTATTATTTGGGTGCGACTACATCAGATGTTCATCGTTGTTGTTTTTTTACGTTAGCTGGGTTCGTTTTGCTAACCAACATGTTGAATTTTTGAACAACGGTAGTATCGCTTTTATTTTCTGTTCCACATGTTCCTGAGTGTACCAGATAGGGAACAATAGTGTTTTCGGCAGCCTAGCTCATAAACTTCGTAAGCTAGTTTATAAAAGTACCTTAACTACTAGTTATTTCCTCATTTCTGGTCCATGACCGTTGTTCGAAGTAATGTTACTGTTATTGATATACTGTTTTAGTTTAAATGTGTTGTTGGCTGCTTCTACAGAAAATTTACATGTAAGTTATGTTATTAGACCAAAGATTTTTTTAAAAAGAGCGCAGTCGTTTCGCGGTATAAGATACTAACCGAAGCCTTGAAATTTCCCCGATGGTCAACTGTAGTAATAGACCTAGGTATTAAAATAAAATAAATAAAATAGACGAAATAATCAACGTAGGACGAATTTAAATTTATCAAAATGCATTTAAAAGTCCGCGGACTCCTTACAAATGCACCTCACTTGTTAACTTCCTACCTGTCTTAGAAAAAAAAACATATTTCGGTACCCCAATCATGAACATTTGACGTATTTGTCACGTAATCGTAGCGAGTTTACGTCAGTTAGCAGCACGAAGCACTAGTATGTTTTACGTCTTTTCTTTAAAAATTCTCATACAAATGATTACGTTTCCATACGAATACTTTGACGCAATTGTTCGTGATTGGGGTACGGTATCAAAAAAAGAGTCAGTGCTATGTACATATAGTCCGGCGCAAAGAAAAACAATCTTCAGATTTTTATAATTGTTGCTATTTCGTACTACTGTGATGTTACATTAAACTGCATGTGTGAATTGTGTAGTGTACACGTACTATGTGAAGTATAAAACCTTTTATCAATTGCAACTTCTGTTAACTTAAAATTAGTAGAAAATAATATTGCATTGTCATCCGACTTGCACATGCATGCACAATATTTCAGCTCAATTGTTTGAAGATAACTTGTAAAAAATTTTGTTGCAAGATTCCACCCGGACATACATACATTGCAAGTTAAAGCTTCTAATAATTAAATTTGAGCTCCATTAAATTCCGACCTTCAAGATCCCAGATTCCACATTAATTAATTCAAAGTTACGAAACACCTAATTCGGTTTATTCCCCTTGTTGATTTTCTCAATTTCTCTTCAAATGCCATAGCAACATTTATAGGAATACAGAAATTATATCCGACGATAGAGACTCTGAAATCCTTTAATCCGTTTAAGGCCCGATTTCACTTAAGTTAAAGGAGTTTTGTTCCGAAGATAAAATTATTTCAGAAGTTGCTTTTACACCTTGGAATTAGCGGTATTTAACAAAACAAGTTTACAACAATCTAACAATGAAATAATATTACTTTCTGACCTTAATATCTAAATGCCTAGTATAGTTTTAAAGCAAGTGCACATATTTACTTGGTTTTGTGTTGTACTAACCAATAATTTTAGTTACGTATTTGTTGACGTAATTTACGTTTAAATTAGCTTTGTCAGGGTGCGTATTGCCATGTTGCTTTGAAAGTTAACCAGCGCTGCTTTTGAACGGATTAGCAAATTCGTATAATCCATTCAGTAGATTAGCGTGGGACCACACTACACGAGTTAGTGAAATGGAAATAATTCTAATATTTATTGAGTTGGATCGTAATGCCAATTTAATGTTGAGTAGAAATTAAGCTGCCTTGAACTTAAACGGTTTGAAGCAAGATCGCGATACACGCCCTGTGGTGGACATTTTAGTTATTAAAGGACGTTCATACTGATTTACATCTATGTGTGAATTTTGTTAGTAGTTACTAGCATTGTCTAAATTATAATTTTCCTTGCAGAGACTTAATAAGGACACAGATGGCAGAAGTATATCGAATTCCCGAATGGCACCCAGCCTGAAGCCGGTAAAATGCAGTTTATTATTTCAGACAGTAATTTAAGAGGCTTTTCCTTATATCCAATTAGGCAAAATCTCAGAGAAATGGCTAAAAAGCTACTGTTATTTAGAATTAAACATCTCGGGACTTATGAAAAGCCTTCGATACCGTAGCTTTGAACGTTGAGTAAGGGGATGTTGCATGTTTCTACGGAAAAATTGTGTATTTAAAATGAATTGAAATATACACAAGTACTTATCTGTCTTGTTATATTTATTGGTAGTCCCTCAGGGGTCGATCTTAAGACCAGTACAAAATATGGAATGTGTTGCAATTATGTTATAAGATATGTATCTCTTCTAACACTGGAAGTGTTTCATAAGGTTTTTATTTGCTAAATTAATCGTTTCCCAGCGGTAGATAAATTGCCATCTCTCGTGATGAATTTGATTTCAGCATCGAGCGAGGGATCACTTTAGTTTCTTCTTTTTATTATTTTCCCCATCGCGTCGCGGCGACGGGGTAAATAATGGGTTGTCTGTCTTGCGAATTTGTTATAGGGTTAAAATATTTCATCCTAGTATCACTTTGTTCGTAATAAATGACAAGGATACATGATCTAGGAACTTTCTTCATCTTTCACTCACTCAGTAAACATTGTTTATTGTAAATTGCTGAATCTGATTTTCTTTTTATTTCAGGTGTATAATATGTCATACATAGATAAACACGAGAACATAGTTAGAATACCGAATTTGAAAAACATCTACGATGAGCACAAAAGCAGAAGAAAAAGCATAAAAAAGTCGCCAAAAAGTACTATACAGAAGATTATAAAAAAGAATAAGGCAAGAAGAAAGTATTTGAACCCAGCGACGAGTTCACCTACTAAGGTGTCGACGTACGTCAATGATCTTGATAAATTTTATGCGCAAGAAGAAGCGTTGCAAAGAAACGAGAATTTGTCCACTACTCAAGTGAACCAGAAGAAAAAAAAGAAATGGAATACGCGAACTGCTAGATACCAAATGCCATTCCAGAGTCTCGCACCGAGGAAAGATCGCCAGAATCACCATCAAAACAAAAGAAGCAAAAGAAGTGATGACAGAAAAGATGTTTTTATATTCACTAATCTAGATGAAATAGAATTAATGAAGAATGATAAAGAAAGCAGTGTGTATAAGGCACCTGTTAAGAAATACTGGTGAGAGGTGTATAGTAGTATGTAAGATAAATGTTATTTAAGTACAGAAGTACAATAAGTAAATAAAGATTTTTTAGAACAAATAAGTTTTATAGTTTTTACATCCTCATTAGAATGGTAGCATTGTGTAAAAAAATGGGTTTGGTTAAACACATTAAAGAGACATTAAAAACAAAGATAAGAGTTACAAAATATTTTTATTAAAAATACATTAATTTAAATGATATCTGCAAACATAAACTTTAAGAATTATTGACTGTATGTAAAACATACAATTCTTAAATTACTATTACTACAACGGTATAGGATACCTATTTACAAAAATCCGGCAACAGTAACCGAATGATAACAAAATAATGATAAAAATAGTTAACTTATAATTAAAAATAAGGTAAAAAAACATTGTCGGCGCGTCAGCAGCGGGGCGGTAAGGCCAATGGGTCAATAGAGATAGAAATATGCACAACGTCGCTTTAGAGGTAAGAGCAAGCGGGATAGACATGTCATTGACACGACTCAGTTGATACCACGCCGAATGAAAAATAATGACATTCCGTAATAAAAATGAGTATTGAATTAACACTACACCTCATCGTAACTTTTTTTTAAACAATAAAAATAAAAGATACAGAATAAATTCAACTTGGAAATGATAACGCTTCGCTACTCAATGGTTTTTCAATATTTTTAACACTCACAGTGTCATATTTTATTCTTAAAAGATGAAATATGAAACCAAAAATCACCCAATGAATTCAATGAGAACAAGAATTTCGCGCGGTCGGACCGACAGCACGGTAGCTCAATTGGAAGAGCAGTTGGCCCAGTTAGCCAGAAAGATGCTGGTTCGAGTCCCGCCCGTGCGCAATTTTTGGTTTCATATTTCATTTTTTAAGAATAAAATATGACACTGTGAGTGTTAAAAATATTGTAAAATAAAAATAAAGTCAATGGCATCTACCACAATTCAGTCTTAAGCTTCCCCAGCCTTGATATCTTCGCCTCCTTTCTTGTTTCTGTACTCCCAACCCTGGTAAGCCAGGTCTTGAGGGCTGTGATCAGGGTCCCTGAAGGAGACTCCTCCTGATCCGTATTTGTGACCTCCTTGTTGCTGTAAAAGAACAAAAAAGAAAAATACATATAGTGCATATTTTTGCGTCTAAACTCTACTATAAGTATAAAAATAAGTCGGGTTTTCCTTCCTGACGGACCTGACGGTTTTGCATTCGTTGGAAAGGTCTCGGGCTCCGTGAGGTTTATAGCAAAGAAAATTTCCATAAAAGGGGGCCGGGGTGGGACGGGGCTGGGGTCGAAACGAAGTTCGCTAGGACCGCTAGTTGATCATATAAAAACTACCCTAGTTACATAGGTTGAAGGAGTAGGTGGAGTATTAAAAGAAAAAAAATCTGTCGGTTGAGGATGCGTATTGCGATGTTGATTGACAGTTAAGCAGCTCTGTTTTTGAACAGAACAGCAAATTCGTATTGAGATTTTGTACAATCCACTCAACAGATTAGCGGGACAGCACTATTACTTTCTCACAATGCCAGAAACGCAATTTCCCCCTTATCTATCTATACATATAAAAGGCTTTGTCCTGAATGACTGACTGACGGATCAACGCACAGCCTAAACCGCTGGTCGTAGAGACCTGAAACTTGGAAGGTGTGTTCTTTGTATGACGAAGGGATCCGATAAGAACGGATTTTTAAAAATTTCACCCCTAAGGGGTCGAAAAAGGGGTGCAAAGTTTGTATGGGACAACGTGATTCCTTGGTCCGATCTAATTTAAATTTTGCACAATCATTCTATAAAAAAATCAAAGAAAATTGTGTATCAAATTTTATTGAAATTTATCTTGTAACGGGGTTAAAAAGGAGAAGAAAATTATTTTGGGGATGATTTATATCAATACTTCTCGGTGCTTTTTATTTTACTTACTTTCATCTCACTCACATCCACTACTGTCCCTCTCACTCAGTTGTCAAATTCAAAGTCACAAAACGTCAGTACACTTGGATATTATTTGTGTTTTCAATGGTGTTTTCCATTAAATTTAATGAAAAATAGTCTCACAATAATATTCTTGTAATTACTGTGCAAATCTGTATTTGTGTTTGATAATAATAAATAGCTTAAGACAATGTGAGATATGTGTGATGGATGAGGTCAAACGAAAAGATTTTACAAATCATTATTTAGTCACGGGTTTTCAACGATGACCTGAAGTTCGGTAAGTAGTTTATTAAAACTGAATTTATAGTAGCAGCGTTTCTTATACCAAATAGCATAAAGTTAAATGTTTAAAAACTTATTTAAGGCTTAGATATTCCATTTTTACGATGTTTCGATTGAGTTTTAACATGGAAACACTAATTATTTAAATCTCGAATCTATATATGTTATAGAAGAAGATTACTAGAAAGCTGGATTGTGGTTGGAAACACGATTGTAATTACTTTGCTCGATAATAATTGCCTCAGAAGTGGGCCCCTTTTTTTTCGTATTTTCTATGTAGTTTTCAAATTATTGGACTTATATTTATGAAAATCACATATTTTAGTAGGTAATTCCATTCTACACATATACATGTTAAAATGATTTCAAAATGTTTGTTATTTAGATCAGAATAACGAAATATCTAAAAACACTTTATTTGACCTATTTCGACTTTTTTGATCTTGATTTGCTCAAGCTACACAGATGTGAGGAACAGGGGATTATAAGAATATACATTTTGACCACATAAGTGAGATCTCAGCTATGAATCAAATGATTTTTTTTAGTTTTTATCGGTGTTATGTTCAGGCAAAGAAAGGTCCATTTTTTTCATTAGTCCGTATTCTTTCTTACAAGCAGCAAATTCTTCCAATTGTCTTTTTAAGATTACTTTAGACACCAAAGATGTTTAGGGCGTCCAATCGTTTTTTTCCAGTTTTATTAACATTTTCATTCATAAAACACTGATTTAGTGATTCTCACACTTGTGACGATGGTGATTCGCGCAACGACTTTGACGCAACAGTTGATCGTCGTGTCATCTCTATTCTATACATGCAAGCAGAAATAGCGCTATCTTTTTATTCAAATGACAAGCACGAGATACCATTTCCTCATTCCCCTTGACGCCACTGCGAACGCTGGACCTATGTCAATTTTTGCAATTTTATTTGCGTACTTAATTACGTAAAACACCTAAGAACTAATAATAGCTAATTTCGCCGCGCCGCGTCACGCTCAGTTGGATCAGCACCAGTCTTATACTAATCAAAGGTCGCGAGTTCAAATCGGGGGTATCATGAATATTTTTCTACATAGTCACAATATTTTTTTAGAAAACGAAATAAGTATTTATTTTAATTTTTGGACATTTTAACATATAAAATAAAAAAAATTAAAAATAAAAACTAATTAAATTTTTAGGTTTTTTTTTAAAGTAGCAAATCCTATTAAAAAAACTACATAACAATGAAAATAAATTTCAAAAAGAAAATTAGTATCAAAAACATCATCACCATGCGGATAAATCTCCTCAATGCCATGAGGATGGAACCCCCAACCTCTACGTGTTAAGCAAAATAAAAAGAGAAAGGCTGTAGCGACATATATAATTGTTGTGAATAAATGAACTATATTTTTGTACCAATCGTAGAGATGAATCCGTTTCTATAGTAACAATATAAACAAAAAGCATAAAACACTCATGTCAAATTTTTGTAGTTTTGAACATTTTCTCTATTTGGAAAAATCAGAGCTAAACCATAACTGTAGGTTTAGCAGTAATCTCAAATGCTAAAGCTGTGCCCTGGTGACTCTAGTATATTGGAGACGAGAAAATATTATATGAATTTGAGGGAGGGAGAAAATTATTAGGTGATAGGTCTATTTTAATTTTATTTATTTATTTACATCTAGACTCCTGTGACAAAATACAAACATTGGAGGTTAAGTTAAGGTCGGTCTAGCTCTCTTCGTGTATGGAACTCAGGTTTCCATGTTATTTACGTACGTACGTACACATTTTCTGAATCGTGTAGTAATAATGCATTGACTATCTATCTCTTATTTGGTGACATGGACTTGAGCGACGAACATAGAGATTACTCAGTATAATCCAATTATATTTGCATTCAGAAATGTCAAATCTGAATAATTTTTTCAATTTTGTTCTTTCGAAAATGTGTGGAGACTGTCTTAATTTTATTTTTATAACCGTTGTTCCTCAAATTGCTGTTACTGAATATCCAAAACAACTTTGGTGTTTGTGACACATAATAATTCTATTAATCTTGTAGTTAGCGCGAAATGGCGCTTCGGGGTCACGAAGGGTTCCGTACCATTATCTATGAAAATGGCATAAACATCATATCTGTTGTCAGGGAGTCCCATACAAAAGATATGAAGTCCTAATAATGGGGCAGCCCCTCATTATTATCATTATCAGAGTAGATAAGTTGTATGAGAGCAACCTGAAAAAAAAACTGTTTTTTAAGTTTTTGTTTTTTCAACGGCAACATGAATACATCCTTCCTGAAAATTTCAACTGTCTTACTATCACGATTCATGAGATAAACCCTGGTGTTGCCCTTTCGGTGTAGGAACTCATGCTCATCATAATTCATTCCTTGTAGGGAGGTGTCCCAAAAATATTTTAAAATACATATTTTAGGCGGTGTGATTAGCATATAAAGAAACCCATGCCAAATTACAGTTTTATAGTAAAAAAGGTCTATAAGCTAGACTACAAAAAGTCAAACATGGCAAAACCATATATGGTTTATCAAAGTAATTGTGTGGGTGCGGTGCTCTAATTAACAAACCTAGACAGTTGAAATATGGCATCTAGCTAGGTAATAATGTGTAAGCGAAGGAAAAAATCTGAAAACAAAAGAAAGTTTTTTAATTGTAGGGTCTGAAACCGTTATAATTAAGTGGATGGAAGCTTGCACAAAATATGTATTAATGATTTATGAATAAGCAAATAAATATTTCTATAAAAAGTTATGATATCCCAACAAAAACATCAATGTGAAAAATGATAGCCAAGTTCAATGCTCAGTATATTTGATAGTGAACTTCGCCGAAAAAAGTATTGCATCTAAATGAGAGATTACTACTAACTACTTTTGCCTTACTATTTTCTTACTTTCTAACACATGATAGTCAAGTCATTTTTATAGTTCAGGCTGATATTAAGCGAGTATTTTAAGCGTGGTGTGGGTGACCTCGATAGTAATTACTTTAAACCATTAATTTACTTGAACCATTTCACGGGACATCCAAAATATACGCGGGCGACGTCGCGGGAGACGACTAGTAAATAAAAAACTTTGATATTATTAAAGGATTACTGAAACGATAAAGAAACCTTTGTCTTTAATTTAGCTTTCCATATTTGTAATGTTAAACGGAAGCGTGAAACATACTGCGCAGACCCTAGATAAACTGGGAACAGGGCAAGAGAATGATGATGATGATTTGAAATGTTATGAATTTCAGTGTGTAAAAAAAAACCATGACAAAATTCTCGTGATGGGTGAACTTTGACTTATATACCTACTGGTTTGTACGGAACCCTAAATTTGAAGTGCCATATCTGTAATGGTCTTCAGTCATCATCAATTGGAAGACTGATGGAAGATAGTAGTGAGACTATAACTGTGTCGACAAAAAGGATCTTAATAAAAACAACCTAAATGTTATTACATTACATTTCCTACACCTATGGGTTGGCTGGAAGAGGTCTCTTTTAGGGATAAGCCCACCTTTGTTCACATTGTGACTTCTTGTACCTATTTTCTGTACATCTTATAAGTGCAATAAAGAATATAATAAATGTTATTGGATATTCTTTCTTGTTTTTATAATGGTTACAGGTTGCTGGCATAAAGTGCTGACCAGTCGTGTGAGAATGAAATGCCACTCTTTGCGTTCCTTGTTCTTTCGATAAACGTTTAGACTAAAAAGCATGTATGGTGTACTAAAGAAACCATTTTGTAAAAGTTCTTAGGGGTTCTGCTAGATGGCGTGGGTATGTTACTTACAAAAGCGCATGAAGTATCTTATTCAAGAAAATTTTGTTCCTTAAATAAACACTAGATGGCTTAATTATACACGAGATTTGTAAGACAAAGTTGACAGAAAAAGTTTTGTGCGGGGGTGCTGGTGGGGGAAGCGCCCCGCACTTTTAACAAGGGGGCGGGGCTTATGAGATAATTTGACGGAATAAGACGGCCTTAATTTATACAATAAAATAGTGCGGTGATGCGTAATGTTTTGTTTATCGATATCGATATCTTGATCTGAGGGTCATCTTACCCGAGGCTGAGGAGGAGACTTAGATTTGAAGTATATCCCTATGTTTTAATGTTTTATTGAGATGAAATGAATAATAATGCATAATTTTTGTTTCAGGTCATTTCAATTTAATATGTAGCGGAATAGCTAGGATTTAACTAAATGCACTTACTTGATTAATGTTAACAACTTGCTGCTTTTTCGAGTATGAATAATTTTTTTTATAAAAAAGTTATTTAGCAAAAGGCAAATTTAATTATTTTATGTTTTAGGTAATTTGTATGGTGAAGTGTGATATGTAAGAGCAACTTAAAACACAATTTAAGTAAATATATATATTTTTTAACTTGTCTAGCCGATTTTATTGATTACAAATAGAAGTTTACATTAGTTTTGATTCAGTGGTGAATACTTTTACGACAATAGGTCAACACAAAGACAAAACCAAGGAAAATTTTCAACTAAAATGTTTTTGCAAAGCAGTCCGGATATCGATATCAAAAAATTTCGTGCAATAAGCAGAACATCACTATTTTGAAAGCTATTTTGTTTATTTTTACAAAATTGACAATTTGTTTACGCGCCTGGTTTTGACATTTGAGTAGTCAATTCTTCTCTATGGGTTTTCCGTCACATTTATAAACTTTCTTTGTGATGATTACCATAGAGAAAAAAGGTTATACATGGTGATTACTTACTAGAAATGATAAAGCTCGAGTGTAACTCATAAGATAGGTACCTACAGCGGGAGTAGACTGGCCTGTTTTATGGTTGTATATATTATAAAGCTGAAGAGTTTGTTTGTTTGTTTGAACGCGAAAATCTCCGAAACTACTGGTTCAAATTGAATAATTCTTTTTGTGTTGGATAGTCCAGTTATCGAGGAAGGCTATAGGCTATATAACATCACGCTACGACCAATAGGAGCAAAGATATAGTGGTAAATGTGTAAAAACCGGGAGAAAGAAGTCATGGTTGTATAAGGCAACTGTGATATGCTTCAAAGTGGCCTGGTAAATCTGATGAATTCTTGCACCCGAAAGAAAAATAATTGACGATAGGTGCAGTATTTCAATTTCGTTGTACAAAGATAAAACCTCTTTGTAACTTTCACCAGATTAGAGGCCGAGCTATGTGCTCATGAAATATAGCAACATTTTATCTTTACTTCTATTTTAATATATAAAGTTAAAGAGATTTTTGTTAGTTTCAACTTTGCACGCACTAATCTAGGATATGCCTACTGGTCCGATTAGAATCATGAGTGTGTGTTAGATGGCTTTCATAATATTAATCGGGCAAGGTGTTAAAGGTAGTTCAATGACTGCAGGCTATAAAACAGTACGCTACGTACGACCTATGGGATCGAAGTAAACCAAAACGCGCAGACGAAGTCGCGGGCGGCCGCTAGTGAGTCTATATGATTCTTGATGAAGCTTCTGAATTGATTAAACAATTTTCGGATATTTTACGCACATTTATTTCTTTTTTAAATGTGCTGATGGATCAAATGTTTTACAGCTTATAGTGCTTTAACTACGGATAACTTACAGGCAGACTTCCGTAAGGTGTTTTAAACAATGAGTAGTATTCGCGTAAACTTAAGAACCACATAGTCTCTGAATATAAAATGTAACTTTTTTGACGTCCGAACATAAACAATAAAGTGGTATTACACCCTAGAGATAATATCAAAGAGTTAGCTATCGGCCCGAAAAAATCGTATCATTTTAACAACTCCATAGTTTGGATTTCAGCAGTTTTTATAGGTGTATGCTGTAAAATAAAAAATAAAGCTCTGCTATGACTTTGTAAGTAAAAAAAAAACTGTCAAAGTGTTTCATACAAGAATTCAACCCGTGTCACGCGCTATTCGGGTAAATGTTTTAAACGTTCGTCACAAAGTTGGTATGGAATTTACTCCGATAAATATAAAATAAATATAAATAAGCGGTTTTGGCTCGTTAGGTGGTTAGATACGAGTAAGCTTGATCGTAAATTAAACGCAGCTACATGAGGTGACAAAAAATCGGCTTAAACTAAAGTTTTGACTTCGAGGTAATTTGGATTAAACTTAAGGGTACTTTATATTCACAGTACTACTATATAACGGAACTATTTAATCATATTAAATATTATGTTTTTAATCGAAAAATTTATACTGATTTGACTATAGTTAATCACGGATATTATTTTATTATTACTCGTAATCTTGGTTAGCAGCACGCTTATTGAAAATTGTGTTAGTAAAACTAGGTTGAGACTAAGCTTACCTACCTAAAGCTTAACATCCTTATCAATTCAGGTCGTAAATGTTACATAATGATCAAAATTCAACCTTAATTTCTAATCCCAGGCTTCAACCTTAACCTTACTTCCATTAATCTGAGATTAACGTCCAAATCTATTAAGATACGGGGCCTTGCTAATTGGTTGATTCGTTGATTGACTGGCATGTAGCCTCATCCATATTCAAAGACCAAGGATTAAAGTTACGCTAGTTTTATAGCGGTGTTACTTGCCAATGTACCTTTTATACTATTAATTAGTTGCTGTCTTTTTGATTTATTAACAGTATTCACCCGACGGCCTGACTACAATCTTCAGTTTACTTTTTTATTTAAGAAAAGAAATCTCATCTTAAAGATAAATTAAGAAACCAAAAATTGCGCACGGGCGGGATTCGAACCAGCATCTTTCTGGCTTACCGGGCCAACTACTCTTCCAATTGAGCTTCCGTGATGTCGGTCCTTGCGTGACGTACTCGTACGTACGTAACGTCACGCAATGACGTATACTAAGAGACCAAGAATTTCGCGCGGTCGGACCGACAGCACGGAAGCTCAATTGGAAGAGTAGTTGGCCCGGTAAGTCAGAAAGATGCTGGTTCGAATCCCGCCCGTGCGCAATTTTTGGTTTCTTATTTCATCTTTAAGAATATACTACATATGACACTGTGAGTGTTTAAAACATTCTAAATTAATATAATATTGTATTATATATATAATATTATAGTAGTTGAGTTTACCACATCATTTAATTAGCTCAAAAATCGTAGCAGGTATCTAAATCGAACAGTCAAAACACTGCTACATTTTATGAGGATGACGCTTTAACTAGATTATTTCAGAAAAGATTTCCTTATTTGAACCATGTAGCACCATTTAAACAATGCGTTTAGATGCCGATATATTCTACAGATTGCTCCAAGACTAATAGGTACGATGTATCTCCAGTAATGTCGGATTTCCGCGTCACCGGACTTTGTGTGTACGTTACATGAGCATTCTCCAATCAGTCTGAAGATACTGATGGACTGGACTGATGCCAGACTAAGCGCGTATGCCTAAGTGACGTCACCCACCGTATCTTATGATAACACTACATACCTACTGCTTGATTATAATCGACAACAGACAGGAAATTACAAAACACGTTTTTAATGTTTGAGTGTCACTAGGCGTCACTGCTATTGCAAATAATCTACCACAATAAAACACAACTTGCTTTTGTTATTTTCGTAAATATAACCTGGCTGTTCTAGTCTTTGAATATATCGATTTAATATCCATCAATTGTCACTGGTCTTGATAGATAAATGCTTCAGTCATCTTCGATGTTTAGTAATTAGATTTTGAGCTCTGATAGTCCTGAGTCGTCTTTAATTACTTGTCGTATTTAAATGGTTGACTAGATTTTAGCTGTCTAATAGAATTCTGAGTAAGTTAAATGGGAGTTATTGCGAATAGACGCTTTCGTGAACACGCTTATGTGAATCGGTATTTTAGTGAATTGACATTTGTCCGAAGATACATTATGTACCATGAATTGCCTTATAGTAAATGGATGTTGACCTCATTTGATAACGACTTTAAAGGATAATAATAAGGTTATTGGAGCGAATAAACACTTTTCCTTTTAAAGGCCTATAAATGAACATTTGTGTGAATTTATACTTGCGCTAAAACTGACAAAAACTTCTACTCAAATCAGTATTTGGGGCACGGCAGCGACCCCGCCAAGTTAAGCAAAAAATAAAAACCTTGTTCTCGTCTCAACAATAAAATGTTCTACTTATTACTTACAATATAACCTTCATAGTGTCCGTACTGCGTCGGCGCATGTGTATCTCTATAAGGGCTGAGTCCAATACCGGCGGGAGAGTATTGCGGGCCTGAGTAGTGAGCGGACGAGAATGGTGAAGTGAGGTTCGGCTTGCAGAACTTGAAATATCCGATTACACCTGGAAAAGTAATAAAAATGTTGGAGTAAAGAAAAGTATAAATTGCACTTGTAAAAAGCAATTGTGACTCTGTGACAGACGAGGAATCGAACCCCTTGTCTTACGCAATCCGGGCGTATGCCTATACCACTCGGCCACCGTCAGTTTAACACTATTGAATATTGTAAGCGCTTTCTTTTAAGGGTGGCTGAGTGGTGTAGGCATACGCCCGGATAGAGTCAGACACGGGGTTCCATTCCTCGTCTGTCTGTTTCTGTCTGTTTTTATAGTGACAAAACACTATAAAAACAAAAATTAACTATAGTAAAGTAAAACCTTAACTTTATATTCTTGGATATAATAAGATACTAGTATTCCATAAAAAGCCCAGTGAAAAATACTGAATCGGTTAATGCTGTTATACGTTAACGACTTAATTTAAAAAGAACGGTCCCAAAAAAAAGCACCAAAAAGCTTAAAATAATGCATTTGTCTTCTATTTAGGAGAAATAAGTTCATTCAGAGTCGGTGAATATTGTCAAGTTTATGTACAGTTTACGGCCTATGCACATAATAAAAAATGATTTGCCAAGGTATTTTTTTTGCTAGGTCTGGCTATCTCCTAGTTAGATACTCAGAACATTAAAATAAGATCATTTTTGGTCATAAATACCCGTCCTAAAAGTAACTAAGTGCTAGCTCATATATTACATTTAGTTCATTAAGCCGCTTTCAGCCTAGTAATTAGCTTAGTAATTAATGTTATCTACGCGTATGCAGCGCTCGCGTTTGTGATTCTGATTTACTGAGCACAAACTGTATAGCGTTTTGTGTTATGAAATTCTTAGCTTTCCTGTCATTAACTACTTAACAACTTTATATAAATACTCGTATGGTCCGTTTTTATATACTAGTTGAATATTGTAAACATTCTTAACTTTTTATCGAAACTATTTCTTTTAAAACAAGATAATTATAAAACTTACAACATACATAGCTAACGCATCGTTCAACACCGAGATTTTTAAATCTCTAAATCTTTTTTTGTAAATTAATTTTATGTGCTGATATTATTTTTAAAGTTACAAAAAGATTGTTTACAATGTTTGACTAGCAAACATGAATGGAGTAAAAGGATAACTCATGTCTTACTGCTGTTTCTACTGGTGAATACAGGCCACACTCATGGCTTTCCATAGCGAACGGTTGCATACTATGCACATGTTGTCATGCATATGCTATGATTTTTAAACTCTTACCAGGTATAATAAGAGCCATGAAACCCAGGAACTTCTTGAAGCTGGCCAGACCCAGGATGAGGGGCAAGAAGAGGAGCAGCTTCAGCTTGAACAGCTTTAAGATCAGCAGCATGGGGATGATCAGCTTCTTTAGCTTATGGCGACCTGAAAAAAAAAGGTTCGTTATTAATGTTGGCAATTTTATTACTTCCCAAATTATTATTCTATACCAGCGCTCCCCTGCGGCTTCACCCGCGTAAATGTCGGATCTCAAAAATCCTTCATCCATTTGAGCTATATTATGGTATAGTTTCATCAAAATCCATCCAGCAGTTTTTGTGTGAAGGAGTACGTAACAAACATCTATCCTCACAAACTTTCGCGTTGATAATTTTATTGTGTTAGGTAAATTATCTATGCATCAAAGAGCACCATGTTACTAATAGATAAAGTTCATTATTTATGGGTTTTATGCCAAAATTGCAAAGTCGATAATTATAATTTTTAGGCATTATTAATTTGAAAAACAAACCAAATATCAAAGAATTCAATATAAAATCATTCTCGTTTTGTATATTTGGTTATTTTAACAACCACTAAGATAAAAGATCAATAAGTAGATAAAACTCCACAAAATATCGTTTTTGGGTGATAAAGACATCCCAGTAATTATTCTTCTTCAGAGCCACAGTCGATTAATTTTAATTAAGAGTACTCATTGGTCTCAAAACAAATTGTTACAATTTCTCACAGCCGAGTTTTGGTGCTGGATTGAATTACTGAACTCCTGTGTTCTTGGTCTTAAGCTGTTTTTCTACTAAATTGAAGACGATATAGAATTTGTTGAAAGACTGAGATGTAGTGTAGGATACGTGTGTTGTTAAGACAGTTTGATATTCGATTGATTTTTAATTTTTAATAGGAATGCTAGATAGTAAATTGTTTTGGAGTAGGTTCTGTGCAGCTTACTTGTTGTTAGCAGTAACAACTCTCAAAGGAGGGGGAGTCAAAATTTTAATAAATGAAAGTCTAGATTGTTTTTTTTAACACTCACGGTGTCATATTTCTATCATTAAAAGATGAAATAATAAGAAACCAAAAATTGCGCACGGGCGGAAGTCAAACCAGCATCTTTCTAGCTAACCGAAAGTGCAATGGCTAATGAAAGTCTCCTTAATTATCAATAAGTATGTTGTATAATCAGTAAACAACATGCGTTATAATGTCACATTTGTATTATAATTATAGTTAGCTTCTTGTTTTAGATAACTATAGATTTTGAAAGTTTGTTCATTAACTGTATGTATACTAGTTTATTGTACATGCAGCGTGGCGGGATTATATTGAATTACTAGCGGTCCCAGCGAACTTCGTTTCGCCCCCAGCCCCGTCCCGCCCCGGCCCCGTTTTATGGATAATTCTTTGCTATAAACCTCATGGAGCCAATAGAGCCTCATGGTTTTCCAACGAATGCAAAACCGTGGAAATCGGTTCGTGCGTTCTGGAGTTATAGCGTTAGGAAGGAAAACCCGACTTATTTTTATATAGTAGAAACTAGAAAGATTATCGCTTCTCTGTCTAAGCAATTCAAAGTAGACAATAATCCTAATCACCAAAAATAGATCCAAATTATACTCGTATCTTATTTAATTCTTGCCATTGACATCGGTGGAAATTGAAAATCTGGAGTCTACTCATGCGAGTTTAACGTAAAAGTAATGAAAATAAGCCTTTTTGTAATGCCGATACAATATCATATATTTTTAAACACCTTTGATATTAAAAATGAATATGATATTGACAAGACTTAAATTATTCTTAGAACCAAATAGTTTTTCGAACTCGTTACTATGATCGCGCATCGATAAAATCTTGAGATATTTTTTTTTAAAGTCAAAGTAAGTTGAATAATTTCCGCTTGATAGAATTCAGTCATTTAAGTAGCGTTAAAAAACTTTTATCGTTGATATTTAGGAGTGAATAATGATAAATAAGAAACAGTTCTTAGGAACTGCTGAACGTCAACAATTATTAAAGAAAATCCTTTTGAAAGTCCTTCGTCTGATCTTTCTCCATTCATTTCTGTATTTAATACACAAAGTGCTTACTCTTTTGGTACGTATTATTTTATATTTTTTATTAACCACTAGCAGACCCAGCGATCTTTGTTTCGCTCCCGGCACCGTTCCACCACGGCCTCGGCATGATAGTATGTACTCTTATTATTATAACTTTCCCCGCAATTTTTTTATTTTTCTATTTCATAAAAACCTTCTCCAAACAATAACTAGCACAATAAAAAAAGAACTAGCGTAATCGGTCCAGCCGTTCACTCCTGATGTCGTGACCAAAGGAAACAAGGATTTATTTTTATATAATAATTAATGATACTTCTACCTATTATGGGAACAGTCAAAAAATACTTACGGAATGGAGGTGCCTTCTTATCCTCAATAATGTCTACTTCATCAGCAATCTCGTCAAGGAATCTCGGAGCGATCACTCCGTTGGATGTGACTTCATCATCCAGATGCATCTGTAAGGCTGTCGACCTTAAGAACCTGAGGACAATAAGTATAAAAAAGGTTTTAGACACTCCAAGGGAAAGGAAAAATAGTGGCTCCGATTTTACTACATATCGTTGGCTTGCTGGTAAAACATGATAAATGCAATTTTTGCCAAAAATTAGTTAACAAGCAATTATATGCAATTTTTACGCTCTATCGAGTGGTAAAAGTTAATCATATTATTTGATATGTAACATTCCGCAACAAGTAAATTTAACACTGAAAATCCGACTTGATTTTTTAAACCTCGTTATCTCAGTACTATGTCTTATGGACTTATGTTTATTTACCAGAAATCAGACGATATTATTGTAGGGATAAGGGAAAACTCGTACTAAATAGTGCTCTTATTTATTTTATACAGCAAACTGCTACTTCTACAGCACTGCTAACACTCTCCTCACATTTCAATCATAATGTCAAATACTACATTCCTTTTTTAAATTAAAACATTCTTCTCCTTTCTCACTCTCTCTCGCCTTTCATATCTTACTCCTAACGTTCCGTTCCACGTCCATATCGTACATTATGTTATACAAGGTTAATAATTTCATGCCACCAAAGCCTCCAAATGTTTGTGTATTTACTCCAGATACTGACAAACATAAGTCACTTTTCATAAGCACTAATAATACCCCAAGTAAGACGGGACAGGATCAACAGACATCAAGCTAAGTCGGTGGGTATGAAAATAATAAATTAATTTACGGGCACAAGACAAAGTAATTTTCCTTCGTTCTACTAAGCCTTTGTAAGCTTTCGTTTGTATCATAATTATTTTGTTTACCTCCAAGGAGTAATAATAATAATTATGATAAAGCGATAGACTGGTTTGTTACAAAATGCCTATAATAATATCTAACACAAACTATCTGCCTGCGACTCTCCCGTGTTTTTTTATGTTTAGGAACTTTGTTCCAATGTATGTTCCATCTTTGACCTTTATCTTGTTTATAGATGAAACCACACAATAAACAGTTGCTTAGTAGAAGTACTCATAATCAAAATATATTTATTGCCTTCATCGTAAAAAAAGGTACAGTGCAACACTTTAGTTGTTGTTTCTGACAAAATCATTGCTTCGTAATGATGCGATATTGAAGTTCGGCATCGTTTATCTACAGAAATTGACAATTGACCACGTGATTTAGCGAAGGCTTAGTGAAGGTTAAAATTAAGGCGAAATAAATTCCTATATTATTATACTAGCTGTGCCCGCGACTTCGTCCGCGTGGAATAGTGACTTTGGATATAATTTTTAATTTATAGGCTTATGATTTTACAAATAAGATACTTAAGTATAAGTACTTATAAGTACGCAAGATATAAAGTATTTATATAGTACATTTTAGTACTCACTTATCATTAAAATTGGCCATATTACAACAATAAGAAGCAAGTAGTAGGTACATCAAAGGTGATCAATTATTATGACCATACCGATTATTTGGACGTTCACAATTTGTATTTCGATTAGGAATTCCTTTGTTTGATAGGATAATATGGTTACTTTACTTTTAACTACTACTTTGCCACAAAAAAACTACTACTTTACTAACATTTTACTTTGTTGTGTGGAAAAAATGGATCTAAATATAAATTTTTTCATGGCACTGTTTTGTTATACTTTGGCAAGTACCATAAAGTACCAAATATTCATTTAATTTATACAAACCAATATGGAGGAAACACTACACATTGAATTAAAACACTTTACAGATTCATTTCCACCCACATTTATTTTAAATTGTTTCGCCTCGGCCCCGTCCCGCCTTAGCCCCGGCCCCATCGAACGGGATAAAAAGTATCCTATGTCCTTCTCCTGGTACTAAGCTACCTCCCCACCGTTTCGTCCCGGTCCCGTGCTACCCCAGCCCCGGCCCCGTCTAGCGGGACAAAAAGTATCCTATATGCAGTATCTTATGTCCTTCTCCTGGTACTAAGCTACCTCCCCACCGTTTCGTCCCGGTCCCGTGCTACCCCAGCCCCGGCCCCGTCTAGCGGGACAAAAAGTATCCTATATGCTTTTCCTGATTCTAAGCTACCACCCCACCAACTTTCAGCCAAATCGGTTCAGCCGTTCTCAAGTTATAAGTGTTGTAACAAACACGACTTTCTTTTATATATATATTTTTTCTGCCTACCCCCTAAGTCTATTGGCGTGATTATTTCTATCCTAGTTTACTCTCCAAGTGATGCTGAGTCAAATAAAAAAAGCCCCATCAAAATCGGTCCAGTAGATTCTGAGATTAGCCCGGACAAACAGACAGACAGACAGACAGACAGACAGACAGACAGACAGACAAAAATTTTAAAAATTGTTGTTTTGGCTTCTATTACGGTAATTAAGACCCCCGGTAACAATTTTTCATAAAAATCTTCAATGTACAGAAATCGATCTTTTACAGTCTTATTATATGTAATAATAGAAAGATTATTATATGTATAGATAATCCTGACATTTTGAAATCTTAACTTTCTCTTCGTTCTCAGATCACATGATTTTCAAATTAAAAAAACATGCTAACACCCAAGGCTAACAGTAATTAGTGAAAGCACGTAAAAGCATTTTCACATAAATTTATTTAACAGGGCAATTACCTAACTTTTATATCGCGATCGTTCATGACATGGCAAAGAGAAGGCTTTTTGTCCTTATTTATTTTTTCAGCACTACAAAATGCTCGTTAGCACTTCAAAAAATGCCATGTCGTTATTAAACTTTTGGTGAAAACCGTTAAAAAAAATATACAAATGAGAACGACATCGAAATATTACGTATCATTATTAGCCTAAGTTATATAAAAATTAAACAAAGTACTTAAAAAAAGACAGGTAGTGCATTTGCACTTGGCTTGACTCGTCTTGGCGGGGGGCACTCCCATGCCCCAGCTTACTATTGTTATTATTTGGACGATTTTTATAATAATCTTTTATTTGCTACTTGTCTTTAGCCACTGCATTTATACTTTTTTGTTTACGGTGTGTGCTTGCAAACTTTTTATAAGCGCTTAAATATTATTCCCGTTATCACATTGCTCTTTGGAAAAATTGCATCTAGTAATTAAATTCTGTTTTGGAAAATAATAAAACTGGCTCGTTTCTTGTTCAAAGGATAAGTATAACATATATCCAACGTTGCAACGCAGCCAGCATCATCGTCCTAATTGCCTCAAGGAAACGGTTTCGTTTTTTAATAATGACGTTTTTTTTTTAGATTTCATGCATTTCTTTGTTTAATTTTATTTTTTGGTCTAACACTTCCCTTATCACATTGCTATCGCATTCAAGGTACGTAATAACCTGCATCCTTTGATGAAACATCATTTATCTCCAAATTCGAATGTGATTGAAACAGACCAGCAATTTAGCGCGGCACTGAACGTTCCCATCAAGCGAATAATTTGTGTAAACAAACTGTTTAATTTTGGAAAACAGCTAAATTACTATCGTGTAGTCGGCAATTCGAATAGCCTGGATCCGGAATCGTTTCCACCAAATTTTAAATACAAACGAAAATGATGATGTGGATAAATGTGTTTTCTAATTGTAATATAGGGAATTGCAACTGGCATATTTGTAGCGGCATGCCCTATGTTTTTTTCATTTATTTAAGAAATCAACGACGACACAATATAAAATTACATTCTGATTCATAATAACTTGTAGGTATGGCTAATTATAGATTTCCATAGTTCAAATTGTGTTGAAGTTAGAAGACTACTCGCACTAAAACAAAGTACAGGAATTAAAATAATTGGTGTTTAAATATTTATTTACATATTAATGGGATACTGCTACAACTGTCCTTATGATGTCGCGTATCATTAGAAATGTGTTTGTATATGTTTTTGTGAGTGTATTGTCTATTCTATTATATTCTTTTTTATATTATTTTGCTTAGGACTGTCAAATATTATCTACAGACAGCGACGCGTGACAGATAAAACACAAAACCCGTATGGTATGACTTGTGTGATAAAATCATAAAATTAATATTCCTAAGGGAGAATAATTTTATGGATAAAATAGGAAAACATTTTCATTTAGCAACCTGCGTAGTAAAATTGAACAACCTGTATTTACGCGAGCTATGGCACGGGAGCGCTTGCTTACCGAAACGGCTCGGAATGTGTACGGCGCAAGGACCGCACAGTACCTGATCCCTCGATTTATTAACGAATTACCTCCATCCGTCAAGAATTATTTGAATGAAAAGAATATTAAATCCAAGTTAAAAACGTACTTTCTTACTATCAATTAGCATAACTGTGCTTCTTCTAGGTTCCTGTTTTAATTTATTATTTATGTGTACGTAATTGTAAAAAAAATACCTTAATTAAGTTAATAATTGTGACTTCATAGTAATAATAATATTATGTAACTTCTTAACTGGCTGTCTAACTTAAGCACTGTAGGCAAACCTCAGTGGTTTTTAACAGTGCAAATATGTATCTTTCTTTATGTTATTGTTTTATAGTGATAATAAAAAAATAAAAAAAAATAATGTTCAATGACATTTTAGTCCTATTTCAGTAAAAATATGGTGATTACATAATTTTCTGATGAAAATGAAACCTCTGCTAGTTTCTACTATACTCTAAACTCTGAACAAACAGTTCCTACATAGGTACGACATGTGAAGGCGCTGTTAGGCTTAACATTTTCGTATTAATATTTATGAGAGCTCAGAGTTCAATATTATTATTGAACGCTACATCCAGCCGCTGTCTTTGAAAGTTTGTTTCTTTAACCAAAGATTTGGCAAAGTTTTCCTTGCGGTTGACAAAGTACTAATAATAATTCAAACTTCCATTCGGGAAACATCGGAAAATCTTGGAAAGACAAAAACAAATCTTACACAGTAGGGATACTATGCATGGGTAAAGATGCAATGCTGCACTTTATGTAGTAACGACAAAAAAATGTTTAAAAATGTTTTTTGTACATTTAAGACACTGTACTGTTTTGTAAACTGACATCAAAAAGGAGGAGGTCCTCAATTTTACTGCATATTTTTATGTATATAGAAATAAAATGCAATTATTTCTTTCAAAGAGTAAATCGTTATTTTAATATTTCTTATTGCGTTTTGTTTTCAAACTCTTATGTAATTCTTTTTATGATCCATCGACACGCTAAGAATAAGATCGTGGCTAAATTCTGTTTATAAATAAATGAGTAAATTACCTTTCAATTTTCCTCATTCCAAACTTGACGAGGGCATCCCAGTCGGTGTCTTCGCTTCGTGGCTGCGAGCTCAGGGTTGGTGGCTCGTGGGCTAGCGCTCTGGCTTGGGACTCCACTTTCACTAGTAAGGCATTTTCTGATAACCTGGAAAAACAAAATGTAATCAGAACTTTCCAATTTAAACTGGGAATTCATAGAGCTTTATCTCTAAAACTAATAAGCTGAATTTGAATATTATTTTACTTTAAGAAGGTTGCATTATTTCTAGGTAATATGCCTTATGTTGTAATACTGATTGCATTTGGGTATAAATTTGCCTATAATGAAGCGTTGTACTGCGTCATTGCAAGGCTACATTAATATTGACTACTGAGCCAGCGGTCGCGGGTTCGAATCCCGCAAGGGGCAAATGTTTGTGTGATGAGCACGAACACTTGTACCTAAACATGGATGTTATATGTATTTAAGTATTGTGGGAGACACCCTATCATAATCTTCGTCTTGTACTTCGTCTCACAAGGAAGCTAAATTCGCAATTCTAAATAGAAAAATTGTTTGTTTTCGTTTTATTTATTTGTTGTATTTATTTAAAATAATTTGCTAGAACATTCACATTGAAGTAAGTAGATACTTACACATATTACGAAGTAATTGATAAAGTTGACGAAGTATGACGGCAGTCTACAATCAAGAGTTAAGAGTGTGCTAGGAAAGAAGAAGCTAAGTATGTTACCTACATGAGCAGCGTAAGAAATACCTTCAAACAATTCAAGAAACAATTTTATACTGAACTTACTGGTAAGCCTGTTTATCAAAGAAGTCGTCGAAAGACCTCAAGGCCTGAGCCTTGAAGCAGTCAGCCAGGTCTCCGTTGATGCACTGTTGTGTTGCCTGCTGGATGTACGGATCCTGATCCTCGCCAAGTCCGATCCAGTCGAGCAATCCTCGACCTTGGGCTTGAGGCTGGAAGGTACAAAATTCTTTATTTACCATAAGGTAAAGATTTTATTAGGCAATAAAAGTACAACATTGGTTAACAAGTACACTGATACCCACTCTAGGATTCCCTGTGTCATAGGCACCAGTCTTTTTCGTCTGGAAGTACGTCGTACATTTGTTGTTTAGTTGTGATAAAAATTTGAGTGGATTTACGAATTAACTAATATTATGTAGAGTTAAAGTAAACAAATAAAATAATTACAGAGCAAGATATTTAAAAAAAGTTGTTGTCTATTTCTCTCTTTCTCTGAGACTGAGTTAGAAGTATATAGGTGCAATCATACTGGACTCCCACGTAAATAGCCGATGATGGGATGATTGATGAATCGATAATGGATGACGACTAAATAGACGTTCTTACATAATGTTATCTTTGTTGAGTCAAGTATACTTAAGAGTAGACCCGAGTTAACTTAACTCTGGGTAATCATACTGTTTCTGCAAGTTTATTTAATGACAGAAACGCATTGACATTTTAAACTTGGTTTATGCATATATTAACTCTGGTCTAGACAAGTGGGACTAAAAGTAACAAACAGACATTCAGATAGTAATATGTCTGTAGTATTAACGCCCCTGTTAAATACTGAACTCGCGGTTAGATCTTTTAAAGATCAATACACGAGAAATTCCACGACTTTACAAATTAATCGCGATGCCCCGAGGTAATTTCGATATTTCCTGTACATAATTAACTCAACCCTGTGTAAACATCTGATGGATGGAGTTATAAACGTGAGTATTGTTTTCCTTTGAAATTAATGAAAACATTACGATGTTATGCATTGATTAGGTTTTGAAAGCTTGCCTTATAGGACGGAAATTACAAGAGTCGTCCCACTTTAATTTTCATAATAATAAACTGATGAATAAGTTTTCACAGTAAACTAGCTTTTATATGAAAACCAGCGCCGAGGGGAATTACTTCCTATGCCAGCACAAGCTGGGGGCGTATTGCGATGCAGTTTTGACAGATAAAACGCTCTGATTTACTGTCAAATAAGCAATTATTAATGCAATTTCGCATTATATTGATAATATTACTATAATATAACAATATAAAGATTAATATTCATACCATTGTAGTATTATTATAATATTATTATATTGATAATATTCGTTTACACTGAGTCTGAATTTAACTGCCTCGGAATTGAACGGATTAAGTTGGATCGCAATACGCCCCCTGGGCAATTTTCAATTTGCTTTCTTTTATACAATAAGTCTCAATTGTTCATGTTTTTTGTACCATATTTTTTTTTTAACGAAGGCAATATATTTTTTCTATTCTATTCTCATTCTATTCAATATTAATTTAATTTTAAGTTTCTGCGTTGATGCAATCATGAATTCAAGTATCTTCTAGGATTTTCTAACGAGAATTAACAGTATACGAAGATACTTAATTTACATAGCAATTGTACTAACCTTAAAGGCAGTAATTTATGTGGTCAAAGGCAAGGAGATTAAACTCGCTATCCAGGCAGACCAACCTTAGTGCTTTTGCAAAAGCATTAGATAAACCTAGATTAGTGATGGCCGTTTGAGAAGATTATCGAGATATCTTGGCACAATTTGAGCTCTGAATCGTATAAGTAATGTTTTACAGCACAGATAATAATTTAAAACTAAGTAACTAGGGGTAGTCAGTGAACGCGTCGGGATATTCCAATTTTCCACACTAAAAATCCATACAGTGTGGAAAATTGGATTTTTTGTCCATTTATCCACACTGATTGACTTACTGTGGAAAAATTTCAAACTTGACAACAACATCAAACTTGTATATCAACTCAATTTAAAGAAACGGTAATTTTAGTTGCACATTTTCAAAATCGCCACTATGTAAGGGAATCTTGGCATATGGCTTGGGAATTTGGCATAAAACAATGTTGTGTACAGAATACAATATACAGAAAAATATAAAAACCTATTTTTTTTGTTTCATAACATATTATAATAATGTATAGTATATCTTATACTTTTCAAATTCAATTCAAATTCAAATTCATTTTATTTCGGACAGCATAAATCCATCGGTTAGTATTACAATAGCGCTTAAAAAACTTTAAATGACAATTATTGTTGATCTCAGAAACGGCTCAGACGATTTTCATGAATTTCTGTTTGAATCGAGTTCGGAAGTAGTAAATTAATTTAACTAGGTTTCATTTTCAGAAAATCGTTTCTTATTCATGTTTTCAGGCATGTATAATAAAATAAGAAAAGAAAACACCGTTCCACAGAGTTATGCTTATTATAGAACTAAGAGAAGCTGTATAATGTATTTGAGTATTGCGCACACGATAAATATATTCACTTTATATACTCGTACCTATTTATTTCCCCTCCATGTACTTGGCTAATCTCGTTTAGTTAACCACCATCACGTATTATGTGATTAGCCGCCGTCACGTATGGTGTAATTTTCCATCTATCAAGAACACGCGTACACATACCCTATTAACCCAATTAATAATCCACTCGTTAACAATAATGACAAGTATCGATTACTAAATTATCGATAGTTGGGCAACACTACTTAGATTTCGATGAGATTTATCAACAAACTGGCGCGGGTAGTAATGTACTTCAAATTCAAATTCAAAATTCAAATTTATTTATTTGCTTTACATGTGAGTAGTACACAGATTTATACTTCGTAGGATCTACGGCAAAGCAACTATTTGAGTTAAATAAACTGTACTGAGTTATGACTGAGATATTCTTTGCCATAATTAATTCCAACGCGGCAACGCAGCCAGCATCATAGCTTCCATGCCACAAGGAAACGGTTTTGTTTTTGAACAGCTAGGTTTTAAAGTGAGGCATATTTTATCACGCATTGCACACACAAACGCCTAGCCACAGATACCATTTAAAACCAAAAATTTGATGACATTAGTAAAGAATTTGATCTAAAGAATTGTGTAATATAGTATTTTGCTGGTGAGAATTCTTTTATCCGAGCAAAAAGGGAATGTCCAAAGACACAAAATTAGTTTTCGTAATGAAAATGTTTGATTCATAGTTCGCCATGTTGAATTTTGATTAAATTCTTGGCACCAACTTGAACAAATTGATTTAGATCAGATATTGCTCTGGCAGGAAATTAGATTTGGACTTATTTATTTAACATCAAAACAATCACGTGTTACTTTCGAGATTATTATTCGGACTGGTATACTGACGAATTGGTGAAACTCAATAGATTATTTGCTTTTCCCTACCAACAACTTATTTATAACAAATGTATATGTAAAAGTCCACTCATATTAAAAATTATGGTTAAAGTTAGATCATAGTAATATGGTGCGGTCAAACGCAACTTCAAAACATCTAAGGGACAATTTTGTGATCGATTATTATCTCAACTAATGGTTAAACGTTACCAGCGGTTAGAAATCTTCAATTGTTCGTGTTTTAAAGAAAAAATACCAACCAATGGCCATAGGAATAGTCATTGTAAAACTTCAACCGCTGGCAACGAAATGAACCAATTAGTCCAGTTAACTATATTGATAACGCAACCGGGCCTAAACCGAGAGTTTAAAGGTTTTGGCATAAAAGGAGAGGTAACAAGTAATAAAAACTGTTTAGTAGTTAGGAGTGTGAAGTACAACAATTCCACAAGCAATCTGTCATAATCATGATTATGTAATTTATCATGCCACGATGTCCACCTACTTCGTATACGATACCCTCCTTTCTTCTTTCAATAAACAAAACACAAAGTATTTTCTTCAAATATCTTACCGATCGGCTCCTATCACCATCACCAAAGTTGACAGACCGCCCCTCCCCTCCCTCCGCCCTATCTCTCTCTTCCTTGGACGGCTGGTCAGGCAGCCTGAGGCCTCCTTCACCACTTGACTGCAGCGTTAAAGCTGCTGCTATGAGCAGCGTGAGCCATCGAGTGTGGTGATGCATGCTTACTCCTGGAAAAGGAAGAAAAAAATAAAATATATTGCAAAGTGTTTTTAAGATAGGTACCTGAAAGAACGCTTATTTGATAGTGTTTACAAGCCCCGGCACAGGATCATCACTTAATAATTCTGTTACAGCTAATAATAAAACTGGCTGTTTCCTAGTTTTTTTTTTAAATATTGGACAACAATCACATACATTGCTCTGACCCCAAAGTAAGTAGCTAATGCACTTGTGTTATGGAAATCAGACACAACGGTGGTACCACAACACCCAGACCCGGGACAATATAGAAAATTTTGATTTCTACATTGACCCGACCGGGAATCGAACCCGAGACCTCGGAGCGGCGACGCCTTGAAACCCAGCGTGCTTAGCCACTACACCACGGAGGAGTTTAAAGCTTTCGAATAGGTATCCAACGCGGCAACGAAGCCAGCATCGTAGCCTCCTTGCCACAAGGTCACGGTTTCGTTTTTTAATAGGTGCGTTTTAAAAGAAGAAATAAGAAACCAAAAATTGTGCACGGGTGGGACACGAACTAGCAATTTTGGCTAACCAGGCCAACTGCTCTTCCAATTGAGCTACCGTGCTGTCGGTCCGACGAACCGCGAGAAATTCTTGGTCTCTTATGGATACGTCATTGCGTGACGTTTTATGTTAATTTTTTATGATGCATGTCTAACTAAGTATTTTTTTGTGTACTAACCCACCTCTTAGGTTTAATATACCCATGCATTTGCTTGTGAGCTAGAACTGATAAAGAGGGCCAATTCAACGATTAATATGGTTTGAAGCAACCAAAGATATCATAGCCCGTTCGAGACAAATTATGATTTACATTCCACATAAAACTCTCTTAACTTTGAAGTGACGTATCGAATATTTTACAGCATTCGTGGTCACAGGCAGACTGGTCGGAAAGTCTGCATGTGCCGAAAAGTGTTTTATTAAAAAATATCCCCAACTCACTTTAAATACGAGTATATTTGCCTAAAAATATGTTTCAGTCACATAATTTAGTGTATTCAGGGCTCTAACATACTTTTCGAACCTCGAGAGTATTCATATGACATGTAGCCGTAATATAGGTCTGGAGAAAAGAATTTATACATCGGTGTTTGGCTCCTTGGGGACGTAACGACTAGGGATGTGACACAAGAAGGAAAATTATAAAAATATCGATGACGAATATTGACAAAGAAATTAACCTAAGTTTTATTGGTTAACTTAAAAGGCAAACTTACACCAAGATGGGTTAGAATGTTTTTAAACACTCATAGTGCCATATTTATATTCGTAAAGATGAAATAAGAAACCAAAAATTGTGCACGGGCGGGATTCGAACCAGTATCTTTCTGGCTTACCGGGCCAACTGCTCTTCCAATTGAGCTACCGTGCTGTCGGTCCGACCAAGATGTCTCATCTCAACTCTCACGGATGTGTTTATCAACATCCTTTTGTCATTCTTTTGTTTTCGCGACCGCCGGCGGCCTATAGATCCGTGGGTAAGGCTTTAAGATAGTCATTAAATTTGGTTACTTGTTTTAGTTAGCAAAGGGTTTACCCTTCTGTTTAAAACCATAATTTTGCATTGCATCCATTACATTTTTTTCAGTATGACATAAAAGTTTGACTGGGATTATTATTTTAGCATTATTAAGTCCGCCTTTTTCACTTAATTAAACAATTGTAATTGAGTTGTAAATGAGAATCATATCATGTGTCTTTGCTTTCAAGTTATGAGATTGAACTCCGAAACAATGGTCCGAAAAAAACTTTTTTTAAACCACAAAGTATTAATAATAAAAGTTTGCTGTAAATACGTTTCTTCTCGACAACACTAGAAACCTTACGAACGTCAAAGAAACTCTTGGAAGTAACGAATTTATACGATAACTGAGTTACCGACAGTGTTATAATTTCGCGTTCCTGCTCCTGTGCGAATATCGTTACTTTTCGTTGGAGGTAATCGGATATAGAAGAATTGTATTTTGAGGTTCAAGACTATACTAAACGACACGAATGTGTGGTCCGTCCAGCCTGCACCGACTGATGTAATCACCTTTGATGATTTTGATGGTACGGCAGCTAGTAGTGACTGAGTTTGTTCCGGCGTTTCTTCTTAGCACTTGCCTAATTGTCTTTCTGTCTCGAAGCGCTGGTAGGGCTCAAAAGATAAGGAGACATGATTTGGCCCTTTCGGGGCACATATTTTTTTTTTCACTGTATATTTGACGTTCATAAGTGTCATTTCATGACCTACATTGAAATAAAGATTTTGAATTGGTTTCGTTGCACTCACTAAGAAGTCAGATATGATTATTTGATACAAGCAATCCCAGCGAACTTCGTTTCAAATTTCGTCTCGTCCCGGGATTCGAACCCCGGACCTCTTGGGTAGTGACCAGCCAACTAACCGCGAGACCAACGAGGCAGTAAGTTAATAACTAGAAAGAAGGTAAATAACATCGGGTAGCACTGTTATTGTGCCAAAAATACGCATATAACGTAAGTATTTGTTTACTCCAGCCCTAAATCATAAAGTGAATAGCCCGGAAAATAACAGCCCATACTTCATTTACTATCTCTTGTACAGTCACCAGCACATCAGGTTACCTATTATTGTTACAAACTAGCCTTTATTACAACTGTATAAGATGGCGTAGTGTTTACCTAGACGTGCTGTTGTCCGTACGTCACGGTGCCCAACGTACGCCAAGCTATTTGCAGTTTTTATAGTACACTTTCTTTGTAACATTGCAATTGAGAGTCAATTCAGTGGGCCCAATACTAATACTACTTTAATAGGAGGACTAAATAATAAAAACGTATTTTTCTTTCAAACTTTATAAAGCAGCGCTAAGGCAATCGGTGCAGATAAAAAAGTATAAAACGTTCTTGACCTAAATAGTTTTGTTGTTACCACCACCGACAAAATGGACAAAGGACCTTGTAAAGATCGCGGGATTAGATGCAGTACCCCAATCACGTATAAATATCATAAGCGTATCGAGAAATGTCAAAATCCATATTAAAAAGTTATTAAGCTGGAGCTTAGAAGCATATGGGCGGATGTGCAGGTCGGGCAATTTTTTTTTATTGAATAACAAAGAAAAGCGCTTTTTTCTCTTTCCATACCACTATGAGCTGTATTTCTATCCCTTTTCTGGGCTAAGATAATTCCGTGCATAATGTCGGTTCTAACAGCTTTTCTAAAATCATTAGAACCCTAAGGTTTTATTTTCACTTCCTCCTTTCTGCGTCTACATTGCTGTATATTTCTTTTGGTGGATTGTTAGTTTGGCCCTTATGCCTAAAAAAAATAATCGCACGAAGGCTACGTAAAAGGAGTTACGCCTTTATGATCCAAACAGTGATTTAAAATATTCATCGGAACTAAACTTCCGACATTATGCATCTAAGATTCTTTTAATAATAATAAAACGGTTGTGGATAAACGGCTATATGCCTTTTGTGTTAATAACTTTGTAAATGCATCAGTGGGCCAATGTGAAAATAAATCGTTATGCATGTGAACTTTTCAAAACATGGTGCCAAAAAATTTGCAACATCGGGCATTATCCATTGGTCATGGCTAGTCAAATAACTAACACTGAATCAGTTTGATACGTTGTGATTGGTCGTTGCGCCATCGTATGTCTGGCCGTCTGTCACTTTGCTCCTTGCACGCATATACATTTCGGTGTTTTTGTTTTTTTCATGTCTGATTTTTAATTAGATAGACCAAAATGACATTTGGTGAGTTGCCACTTATTTGTATTTAAAAATAGTGATGTTCCTAAGTAATGGGGAAATTCAATTTATCAATTGATTTCCTATGCTTATTAGGAACATTCTAATAAAATGTTTATAAATTCAATTTGCGTCGTGCCAAAGTACATTAAAGCTCTGAATAAAACGGTGTTTGTACAAAAAAATACATGTTAAATCTATAACTTGTAATTTATTTGATCATGTTTGATACCGTTTTTAAATATTCTAGCACTATACAAAAACCGTCGAATTTTTTGTAGGCAGGTATTACTGGCACTGATAACCTCCTAGCAGTTTAAAATAAACAGAAAAGTATCCATGATGTGGGCAAGCAACCAAACCAGCCATTTTCTAAAAGCATTGAACATAGTTACTTTGTACACAAGGCAACGCGAATTGCCGATTCTCAACGATTTTAGTCTTTTTAAGCATAAAATTCAGCATAAAGTTTTAACCTATCAAAAATATCGTAGTTTATCTTTAAAAAAATTGCCATGGCACCTTGAATAGCCCGTATCTGTGATTTATATTTTATATCCAAAAACTAAGGATAGTAAAGAATTAATTAATAAGGTAATAAATTAAAAATATTGGAAGCTGTGTGGCTGCAACTGAGACAAATGGAACCGAGTGTGCTGTATTTTGAAACAAAACTTTTCTGAATAATTGACCAATATATCTTTGGCGCCTAACTCTCCCAGAAATATTAACTTCCCTAAAAACCGCAAGTAAGAGACACTGAAAAGCCTATATCTACTGCAAAGAACAATGATCTCATGACTCTTTTGAAACGGGTTCCTACGGAGTTTCATGCATACCATAGAAATTTTCCTCAAAACGGAAATATTCCCGATTTTCCAGCAAAACCCAAAACCAAAAAAAGGTCTTGCTATAAGCATGTTTGGCTAGATTTGTGAAGTTTTTTTGTCTTTTGCTTTTCACCAAAAACATGTCCTTTAAATGACTAAAGTAAAAATATTAAGTGTCTAAATTAATTTAAAAAAATAAAAAACAAAATATTTTTTTTTATAAAAAAACAATTACAAAAAATATATAAAAAAAAACAATTTATGTGTATAAAATATATATTTTTTAAAGTTCCTGAAGATTACCCTAACACCATTTAGTGACAGTGAATTACGAGTATAGATGAAAACTGCTCATTAGGGAAACTGTAACAAATAACTAAACCAAAAACCAGTAACAAAAATAATGTATATTTTAGTTACTTCCACAGTATTATATCTTACGGTCTTCTCTTGTGGGGTTCTGCTACAGACATTGAAACCATATTTATTTTGCAGAAAAGAGCCATTCGTGCTATTTATAAACTTAGTCCTCGTGACTCCCTGAGAGAGGTCTTTAAGAAAATCAACATATTAACTGTGGCTTCTCAATACATTTTTGACAATATAATGTACGTTCGTAAAAATTTAGATAATTTCATGAAGAAAAGCGACATTCACCCATATAACACAAGAAATAAACACAAGCTTGTCGTTCCTAACTTTAGATTAGTTAAAACTAGTAACTCGTTCATTCATGGGAAATTGTATAAAATTCTTTAATAATATACCACACAATCTTGTCGAATTGCCGGTTGATAAATTTAAGAAACACGTTAAAAACACGCTTATGTCTAAAGGCTATTATAAGGTTCAAGACTATCTAAACGACACGAATGTGTGGTCCGTCCAGCCTGCACCAACTGATGTACTTACCTTTGATGATTTTGATTTTACGGCAGCTAGTGGTGACTGAGTTTGTTCCGGCGTTTCTTCTCAGCACTTGCCTAATTGTCTGTGTAGCGCTGGTAGGGCCCAAAAGATAAGGAGACATGTTTCGCACATTTATTTTAATTTTTATATTTGACGTTCATAAGTGTCATTTCATGACCTAAATTGAAATAAAGATTTTGAATTTGAATTTGAATAATAAAGAATCTTTGTCTGTGCCCTTTTTTGCTGACTATTCGCAGTTGAAGTTAAGTTGACAACGTCACAAAAAACAATGAGAGCAAATAATAAAGAAATGAATTTGAAAAACAATATTACTCGTGCTTTATACTTCTGTTAGAATAAATTCTTTCGAAAAAATATTACTTTAACTTTGTAGAATCCTTGGTTTAATTTTCCGGAAAACAAAAAGAACACGTTGTATTATACTCCAGTAAATAGATGAATAATTAAATATTTAAATTTTCTCTGATTTTCTTATTATTGTGATAAATAATTGTCGTTTATATGGAACAGTTTCTGTTTCAGACTTTTTGCCAAAAGAACTATAGTTAATAAATGAACACAATAAAGTCGCATTTGCAATTTCGTCTTGTTAAATTTTAATAGATATTGATTTATTTTTAGGCATAACGTTATATTTGGACAAACACCTCACATTAAATTTACAAAAATTGGAGGCATAAAGCCGTATGGCCACATACTAATCAGTTGAATAAATACATTGAATAATTTTAGGGGCATAAAGGCGGATGTCATCATTTTTCTAAAAAAAGTTGATTTTTCACTGTTTAGAAACATTATTTTTAAATTTAATTATAAAGCTAGGAAAGCTACTTATTTATCTAAGTAAATGCAAAGAAATCATTTACGTGTTGTTTGTACCTATTAAAATATTTGCCGATAAAATTTAATTTTTATTTTGCTCTGTCCTGTAAAGTTGGCAAAATCAACATCCGCCCTAATGCTTCTAAGCTCTAGATTTCTTTTGTTATTTCTTCTTGTTTTTCGTGATTGGGGTACAGATCGCTTGCGATCGGTCGCTGTACAAAGCCGTGGGGGGGTCTATGTTCAGCAGTGGACGTCCTTCGGCTGATAGTAATGATGATGATAATGGCTATAGATTTTTTAATTTTACTTGTATTATCCATTTTATTATACATTATTTGTTTAAATCACCTTTTTTGATAATTTAGAAAATGCACCCTATAACTTGAACAATATTTTAGGTTTATATCCTATTTTATTTTTTCATTATTACAACTGTGTATTTTATGAAAATATTTATGGGCTTTCTGGTTTTACTTACACTGTAGAAATTGGCGTGATCCAATTTGTTTGTTTGTGGTTATGGCACATTGAACTTTACGATTCAGATAGTAGAGTAAGTAATTGATTGTAAATGTAGAGTCGATTGAGTTCCTTAGAATATAGAAAAAAAAGTGAGCAAACTTAATAGTTCCGCAAGTAAATAAAATTGATTTAAAACTATTTTTTGTTTTATTATTAACTAGGTACTCTCAGAGTTTGCTAAAATTACTTTTTTCAGCATTAAAGTAAGTAAGATAGTCCTAAAGAGACTGGGATATTACTAATTTATCTCCAGTTGCCTTTACTCATATTATGATTAATATCAAGTAAATTAATAATAAATAAAACTTTATCATACTTTGAAAGCAAATTGTTACTAACACGAATTATGGATTGATTAAACATTTTTTTTTATAATTTAATTTAGCAAATAATAATTCGTGAATTGTTTTTCGCGCAGACTTCGCAAAAGCTTATTCCAACAATATAAGTAAATGTTTCTCTCTTTAATAAAAAACTATTGTTAAAGAAACAAAAATGAAAAGTTTCAGTGCAAATTGTCAGTGAAAACTATACGCAAAAGATTTCAGTTTTACTGTTTAATAAATCAAACAATACATATTTATTTATTAGAAAGTAAATGAACTCACACCTAAATACTTTTGCACCATTCTCCATAATCTAAGTATATCACTTACTGAATATTGTCAAAGTGACATTTACGGTGACAGTGAAAACGGCAAGTTTCGTACATAAATAATGAAAGAAAATTCTAATATTTTCATTTCATTATCTAACTCATTGATAACTAGTAGTGAATGCGTTTTTGCAACACCTCAACAACATTAAAACCATAAAGATTTACAATAACACTTACGATATTAAAACACAACTTTATAGGTTATAATCGCGCGCGTATAGCGCTGTCGTGAAAACATGGCGGCTAGTCGGAGCGCGGGCCCACACTACTGCGTGCGCTCACGCAAGTAAGTATAACGGTAGAAAAATTTAGGTTAGAACTTGTAGATTGGTAGCTGTTACTGTTAAGTTTTGCGGATGATTTAACTTAGGAATGTATTGGCTGCTTGTTAGATAAACCTATTACTTTATAGTAAAATAAAAGATTGAAGACCCTATAGGTTCAAAGACAAGAAGGTTGTGTTATAATTTTGATATTTCTTCATAATTGTATAACTTTTGCTAAAAGTCAGCCACTTTTAATTTAGGCAAAAATTGTTTGAGGTTTGTTGATTAACTAATACTAAATCAAAAAAGACTGAAGGGCCTTAATTTTGTTTTAAATGCTTTCTCTACATAAAATTTTAAAACGATGTATTTTCCGACAATTGAAATGGAGGATTTTTCACGCAATGCTTCGTACATCAATAGGCTGGATGCAAAAGTTACATAAACTATGTGAATTAAATTAAATAAAAGGTACCTAAAAGTTTTATTGCATTTTTGAGTCAAAGAAGAAGTTTCAAAGTGACAGTAAACAAAGTTTTTTTAATAGGACACTTAACTTAAATATACTCTGATTTTTAATTAGATATACCAGAATGACAGCTTCAATCGAACTTTTTCTTTTTGTAACCCATAGTGTTGTAACAATTCAATTGTACGCGATTAATTGAACTTGTGATATGAATTTTCATTACTGTGATTTTACTAATTAGGATAAATTATACATGTAAACGTTACATAAAGCTACAAGTAAAAGTTAAACATAAAACAGTTTTTGTAACGAGTAGAAAAATGTAGGTTTCTCTTGCAATAGCAATATTCTTGTATTGTCTTACCTATTTTGACTTTTCAATACTTTCTATAAATTAATTAATAGATATAATTATGATTTTGTAGGATTCCAGATTATTATAAGCAGATTTTATATGAATATTTTAAAATCGATTATAAACAACAATTGAATGAAATTGAAACTTTCGAATATTCAGGACCAACACTATATTTAAATTACGAAAATGTGGTCACCCACCAAACGTCATTTTGGTCTATCTAATTAAAAATCAGAGTATAAGTTCCTTCATCCTTAACTTGACAAAAAAATGCTTGTACGTGTCTTGCAGCACGCAAGGTCACGCATCAAAAAACTTTCTTCGACAAATGAGTAAACACGAGAATTTGTCAATTATTCTGCGATTATTTCTTCATCATCATTACCTAGTCATCCATTGCTGAGGCCTACTCCATGGTTTTCCATAGCGTCCATTTGCAAGCGGTGAGCATCGAGTAAGATACTGTTATGGCGATGCGTTTGGTGTAGTGTTAGCGCTACTGACTATTATAGCGGTCGCGCACTCGAATAAAGCTAGGGGCAAATGTTTATGTGATGAGCACGAACATTTGTACCTAAGTCATGGATGTTTATATGTATTTATGGGAGACGCCCCCGTCATTGTCGTTGTCTGGTGTAACACAAGGAAGAAAAATCCTTAGTTCGAAACCAAGACAATATTGGTGTGTTGTCTGGCGCATATTTATTTATTGTTATCATAATTTTATCTTGCGATCTTTAAGGTCGTTCGTCTATATTGCCGCTGGGGACCCTCCCCATTAAATTTGTTAGATAATCTCAAACATAATTATTGCTGTTCAATTATTCCATGTAATTAACACATACATTTTTTTTAAACTTCAAAAACTTCATGGAAATTTTACGAGCGACTTCAAAAGATTTGATGCATTCAGTTTCTTTAACCACAAAATAAAGCCATGTAACGTAAAGATGGCCAAACTTTGCAAGAATAGAATCGGATTTATTATTTTAGCAAAACACACCATAAATTCCTACAAATTCATAAAGTACGAACGTGGAATAAAACGTCAGAAAGAGCTTATATTCACAGTAAATACTGATTATTTTCTGGACAGTAAAGCTGCTTAGTCTTGATTTGAAGATGACTATGGTAATTTTTAATAAAAACTATTTTATTATATTTACTTTTTCCTTCAAAACGTGAGGTGTTTCCACGATTGGGCGATTAGTAGAGCCCCCTGATGAGGTTCAAAGGTATCTCGGATATGGCATTATAGATAAATGTTTGACATCTTTTTTTCTCATTGACTTTTTATTTGGTCAGATCATGTAACTGAAAGAGTGATGAGTATGAATGTGGATAGCTGGAAGGGAAGAAGCCGACCAAAAAGAGATGGATGGGCTGTCTGAAATAAGATATGAGTGTGAAGGGAGTGGCTGATTCAGTGACCAGTGATATAATAGTGTGGAAAAGATAAATGTATAATTGGTTTTGTTTTGGCTCCGAATAGGATAATAACCATGAAATGGGGCTGGGGCAGGACGGAGCTGTGGTATGTTTCGTTAACGACTTCTCACGTTCGACGACTTATTGTGTGCAAAGTTGTTTCCGTTATTTTGAAAAAAATACATAAAATATTCGCGGTTGCATTATGTTTTTTTGTACTTGTTATTGCAATCGGCCTGTCATCGAGTCATTGTGGCACAACACATTACTCAAGTGTGCTCACTTACGTTATGTCATGGCATATCCATCATGACTCAGTTCCGTGGTCCGTGACCCAAAAAACTGACGGTGTCATCCAGCAAGGACACAGGCACTTTCTCCTGTTAGTCATTTAAGACACGTACATTCCATTTGTATTGTTTTTACTAATTTTCTTGGCCGTTCGAAAATGGACGCTTTAAATTAAAAGAATGAATGAGTACTTTGAATTTACTCCTAGGCTTTTAAAAAGGCAGAATTATACCTTCGTTTTTTAGGGTTCCATAACCGTAGCGTAGAAATATGTTTTTTTTCGATTTAGAGATAGAATGACCCAACTAATAGTAATAAACTTTTTTTTTCTCCATACATAAACATTTTGGCGCATTTTTTGGGGACTGAGTGATTAAAAGCATATGTATTAAAAACAGTAGGTTGCTTTGATATTAACTAGGTACCTGATCTTAAACACATGAAATGCCATTCAGAATCTGTTTATTTCAAACTACGTATTTATCAAGGGAACGAAAAAAGATAAAATAAGATACATTGTAGATAATTCTTTTTGAGAAAATAAGCATTATTATTTATTAGTCTAGCTACGAAGTATTTTATTTATTTATATAATAGATAATTCAATTTTGTTTCAACGTACGAGTAATAGGCACGAGGACTGAATAATTTATCAGCCTAAAAAGCTATGATATAATCAATGGATGTATCTGTTATTTTGGTCTTCTCAGAACCTTATTAAAACTGCATTAAACTTAGTATTACTCTTAATTTATTACTTAAACTAATGCGTTACACTTACCTAATTGAATAAAATTATAAACAAAAACAAAACAATTTGAGTTCACGTTCAATGCACTGAGCACTTTAAACTAGAATGGACACAGACAGAAAACAAGCTTATATAATAACAACATAAGAATTGCATAAACTTCTTGGAGCCGTAGTGTATTGGCTTTACCTTACAAAAAACTGCAAAGCATTATCAATCTTAATTTCAAGACTTATGACTCACATTCACGTAACAAGTAACAGCAGATTTGCAGCGCCTGAACTAAGCCTTCCAAAGCAATAGTAACCAGATTTCAGCTCTAAGCCAAGGAACATTATGACACATTTTGCAATGGCATTATGACTCGCCTATAAGCCTAACCGCTTGCGGATTTTGGAGAAAAGGTATTAAAGCAAAATAAGCTCTCAGGTGAAGGTATTAAAGTGAGTTTTTAACATTTAATGAGTTGACTGAATGAGTTTAACGCAACTTGGGATATCCCAGCCGATGTTCGCAAGGCTACAAAGTATGGAGATAGATTCTCTCACAAAATAAATGTAAGCGCAAGTAATTTAATTTATTTTATTACATGTTTTTATGTATAAATTATAGGCTGAATTAATATGTATGATACTTAACGGCCTATTTCACAATATCTGAAAAGTTCCCATTAACACTAATTTATAAAGAATGACGTTCAATTATTAATAGTTAAGTGCTTAGTTGTCGATGGTAAAACAAGCCAAATGTTTGATTTGGGTCCCTCTTTAGAAATGTTCATTTTGCGATACGATTAAAAATGACTTCAGATTTGTATAAACTTACATTATTTTGATACTTTCTAAAAAACAATATTTTTTTTCATGAATCCTCAGTGTGAAAATGTCGTTGAAATCCTATAACACCCGGTTAGTATACCAACGCATTCGCATGCGGCAGCGATGCGGTTGAACGATGCCGACAAGGATGCAACTAACACATCTAGCTATGTTAGAGCGAGACATATCATAATGTGGATTTCGTATACCGCTGAATGTGTTGGTATACTAACCGGCGTAAAACGACAACATAAGCCGCGTCCATACTTACCTAGCCCATTGCACATAAGTTTAGATCCTGGTGTTGCTTGCATAATCCAGTTCAGGGAGATTTTCATCGAGGTATTCCCTTAAGCCTTGGGATCGATGGTGAAATACAGTTATAAGAAGCAATACGATTAAACGGAAATACCCAGTGGGCAGTTTTGTGGAGGTAAAAAAATTGGTTGTGTGGTGCTGTGTTTTGTACAGTTGTTATGGTCATTTTGCTGGCTGAATACAGGAGCTCTATTTTTGAATCACTCGCTTGGATATGGCGTGTGATTTTCGTTTAAAAACAAATAAGAGTAGTAAATGAATTGGGAAGTCTAGCTCAAGAACGCTGTATTTCAACCGCTCGCAAGCTCGCTAACGGCGCGCTCCGCCGCGCCTTTGAAATACAGCGTTCTTGATTTAGACTCCCCAATTCATGAGTAAAAAGGGTTTGCCATTAATGTGTTAAATTATTGTGTTGAAACCCACGTATCTAAACGGTCGCGTATTAATAATGAAATTTCTTAAACAAAAAGAATCTCTTAAATTGGAATGTATCTGTCCTGCTCCAACGAGTGAGGTTAAACGTCATGGAAATTTACTACCAAATTCTATTCGCAGTATTGTTTGTGGTCCATCAAACTGTGGAAAGACTAACTTAGTAATCAGTTTGTTGTTACACAAGAATGGACCTCGATTTCGTAACCTATATGTTTATTCAAAATCTTTGTATCAACCTAAATACGTATTTCTGGAGAAAGTATTGGAAAATGTAGCAAATACGTCCTATTACAAATATAATCATAACAGTGAAATTTTAAGTCCTCACGAGGCATTACCGAACTCGATAATTATATTCGACGATGTTGCTTGTGAAAACCAAAACAATATACGAGACTACTTCGCTATGGGTCGTCATAAAAATATTGACTGTTTCTATATAAATCAAACATACACAAAAATACCAAAACAACTAGTAAGAGATAATTCTAACCTCATTATATTATTTAAACAAGACGATATCAATCTGAAACACGTTTATGATGAGCATGTGGGATCTGACATGACTTGGTCTCAGTTTCGGGAAATGTGTTCAACTGTTTGGAGTAAACCTTTCAATTACGTTGTAATTAACAAAGATTGTGAACGAAATAAAGGTTGTTACAGAATGAAGTTCGATACATTTATAGTAGTGGATTGAACGCTTTAAATAGCTGCTAAGTTATTAATCGATCAGTTTCATATAAGAAGCCAAACAGAGTGGAACCTTCTACCATGGAACGAAGTCTCAAAGAGCAAATTGTAAAATCTGCAGCAGCCGTAAAAAGAAAAGTAGAAATGATAAAAGATTCAAAAAATACAAACGATATGGCTCTCGAAACAATATTTAAACCTATTGTTAGCCCACTCAAGCTGTTAACAAATAAAACTGATAACAAACGCCACACAGATGAAGAAATGGAACAAAACCAATTAATAAAAAGAACAAAAAATACCGACAGTGAGTCGTCAAATAATGTGAACGAGGATTTAGATTACTTTAACAAGGTTGTTCATAATGAAGAAATCTCAGATGATGATGATGATGTTAGTAGAACGCCTAAAACTCTCATTTCATCACCCGCTGAAGAGCACGATGACCCTAATAGCTCATTCAAATCACTTCAGTCATTACCAAGTGTTGACAATGATTCTTTATCATGGTCGGTGACATCTGAAGCAATACAAGATTCAAATATACCTTATGGTGTAAGAGTTGTTAATGGAAAACTCATGCTCGGTAAAACTCGTGTTCATGATGATGACCGCATTCTGAAAATTGGAAAACGAAGTTTCAAAAAAACTCTAGGCTTAAAAGAATTATTATATAAAAAGAATCCAAATTTGAACATTGTTACAGTAGAAGACTTACAAAATTATAAAATAATACTTACGGACACTAATGTGCACAGACGAGGCTACAATCCAATGAATCCAATAAACAGCAACAAAGGATTTAAATACAAGAATGTGATCAAACCATTGTTTAAATTTTCAAGACCTCATACAAGCAGTGTAGAAAGTCTCCCTCAAGGGGAAGGCATCGAAATTTTAAAAGAAGTTAAAAAAGATACTGATTTAGTTTATTGGGATGATCCAAATGAGTTAGTGGAACGGCTAAAATTATTACTAGCTTCATGGGCTGCTGGTAATACTGGAGTACATAATGAAATATATTCAACTAGCTTTTGCCCGCGACTTCGTTCGCGTGGACTTCAGGTTTGTCCCGTCTAGTCTAGTAATAAGTAACGTTTGCAATGTAAGGTCGTAAAAAAATGTGTTTTTTACGACCTCACATTAGAAACCTCAAAAAATTGTAGCCTATATGTTATTCTGATGTATAAGCTATATTGTGGTAAAGTTTCATTCAAATCCATTTAGTAGTTTTTACGTGAAAGAGTAACAAACATCCATACATCCATACATCCATACACCCATACTTACAAACCTTCGCCTTTATAATAGTAGTAGGATGACCCTTGTTTAGTCAATATGGCCCGCCCGCGACTTCGTTCGCGTGGACTTCAGGTTCGTCCCGTCTAGTAGCGCAAAAAATGTGTTTTTTTACGACCTCACATTAGAAACCTCAAAAATTGTAGCCTATATGTTATTCTGATGTATAAGCTATATTGTGGTAAAGTTTCATTCAAATCCATTCAGTAGTTTTTACGTGAAAGAGTAACAAACATCCATACATCCATACAAACTTTCGCCTTTATAATAGTAGTAGGATAATAGAAGAACTGCACGAAGCTGGTCTTATAAAACAAGTGAAATATATAAAGCGGCCATCGGGAGGATTAGGCAGTATCATCGCGCTAAAGAAGCGGACTGGACGACAATGAATATTGATAAGTTCGGCCACCACGTTCATAAACGTCTTCGACAAACCGAATTCACTGACATTATTTCCGAAACATTGATAAGAACAGACAAAGGTGATTTTGATTTAAAATTATCAAGATTAACAGGACTACAAATTCCCGAGAAAGATGATGAGGCTGTGAATAAAAAATACGTAGATAATTGTGTTCAAGACCTAAGAAATGAAATGAAAAAAATTCAAAGTGATATTAAAAAATACCTTAATAATCTTGAAAAGTTGACTTCTGTCAGTTTGAGTAAACTGTATTACACAAAAAAAGAAATTGATGACATGGTTGCACTAAAACCTGCTAAGAATGAGTAAACAAGGAGTAGTAAATGAGCTTCATAAAGCTGTAAGAAGAAATTTCGTTCGTCGATGTACGATCATTAAGGGATTAGACGATTTATGGCAAGCTGACCTAATTGATTTTCAAAAATTCTCCTCATTTAATAAGGGATTTAAATATGTTCTTGTCGTAATTGATGCTTTATCAAAATACGTGTGGGTGAGACCGTTGAAGTCAAAATCCAAGCAATGTGTTACAAATGCAATGAATAGTGTATTATCCGTATCTAAAAGAAAACCAAAAAATTTACAAACTGATTTAGGTAAAGAATTTTACAACGATTTATTTAATCAGCTAATGAAAAGATATAATATAAATCATTATTCGACATACTCTGTTAAAAAAGCTTCCATTGTAGAGCGTGTGATTAGAACTTTAAAATCACACCTTTACAAATCGTTTAGTCTGTGTGGTAAATATCACTGGGTTCAAAATAATTTAGATTCAGTTGTGCAACACTACAATAATACTGTGCATCGCATTACAAAATTTAAGCCGAATGACGTTAATCAATCGAACGAGAGTAAAGTAAAATCTAACATTAATAAAACCCATCAGCTAAAAATACGACAAGGACCTACCTTTCAAATTGGAGACTTTGTTCGTATAAGTAAATACAAAGGTGATTTCTATAAAGGTTATACTCCTAATTGGTCCACGGAAATATTTCGTATTGCAAATGTTATCAATATTATAATATAATTTTGTAGCAATCAGATTCACACAGTATAATTTAGCATTTAGGCATAATTATTTTAATTGGCGTATAAAGTAATTAATATTGTATTTATAGTAATTTTAAATTTAAAACAATTAAAATATAGCTATGCAATTGACTGCCGCTGTACCGGAAATACGGCTGGGCCAATCAGCGCGCTTGACCAATCAACGAGCTTAGAAATTAAACCCGCCAAAAAAAGAGGGGGAAAATATCCCCGGCCCTACCGTTTCCGATACCGTCGCAGTCTCTTGGAACTTTTCAACCTGAATTGTACGTGTCTGAATTATTGTGTTCTGTGGTGAACTGGTGAATAATTATTGTAAGTACTTACCTGCATTTTATTTGACTCTCCCCTAAGTAAATCTTAGTGATAGTGTTCCCTAGTTCCTAATATTAGTGACAGTTTTGCACACTTAGTTTTCAATCAATCAGTTAATATGTTTAAATAAAACTGGCAGTTGACTAGCTCACACACACAATAGGTACACTTTCCATAGTAATGATTACAGTCAGAAGTGGAATTCGTACTTAAATTGCTCACGTAAAGTGGAAAAATTTTTTTTTTCTCCTTATTTCTTTTCCGGTTCTGCCTTTTCCTGTTTTCGTTCTAATACTATTTTAAATTCAAATTCAAATTCAAAATCTTTATTTCAATTTAGGTCATGAAATGACACTTATGAACGTCAAAATATACAGTGAAAGAAATAAAAATAAATGTGCCCTGAAAGGGCCGAAACATGTCTCCTTATCTTTTGGGCCCTACCAGCGCTTCGAGACAGAACACAGACAATTAGGCAAGTGCTGAGAAGAAACGCCGGAACAAACTCAGTCACCACTAGCTGCCGTAAAATCAAAATCATCAAAGGTAAGTACATCAGTCGGTGCAGGCTGGACGGACCACACATTCGTGTCGTTTAGATAGTCTTGAACCTTATAATAGCCTTTAGACATAAGCGTGTTTTTAACGTGTTTCTTAAATTTATCAACCGGCAATTCGACAAGATTGTGTGGTATATTATTAAAGAATTTTATACAATTTCCCATAAACGAATTACTAGTTTTAACTAATCTGAAGTTAGGAACGACAAGCTTGTGTTTATTCCTTGTGTTATATGGGTGAATGTCGCTTTTCTTCATGAAATTATCTAAATTTTTACGGACGTACATTATATTATCAAAAATGTATTGAGAAGCCACAGTTAATATGTTGATTTTCTTAAATTGTCGTAAGTACAAAGAATAAGACTGTTTATAATTACTTATTCCTATATTATATGTAGATTGAGTCCGAACAATGGTTTTTACTCGCGTTTTTATTTCCATACCGCTGCTATTCTCACGTCTATTTGTTTTACCTAAGCATGTTAATCCAATTACATTGTGAAATAACAACCATCCTACCCACATATTTTTTAATTTTCTCTAAATTTGGTTTTTGTTTTTCTTCAAATGTAGTAGGGATCTAAATGTTGTTGCAATTTATGTTAAGGAACTGAGAGAGATTTTACTCGTTTTTTGTCTTCTCTTCTCGTTGCTTGTGAGCTGGTTGCATCCAGGAACTTTGATAAAGATAAGATTTAAAACAAAAAAGTGAAAATGTACAAACGTCCTTTACCCTGATTAATTAATATTCAAATTTGCATTCTCGTTTTATTGAATTTCCCTTGTTTATAGTGTTACATCCTTTAGATGATTTAAAATAATACCTTGAGTTGCTGAAACTCAATACATGGTACGTATAATTATTATCTATATTAATATTAAACAACCTGAATAATTGAGGTTAAACAGTGTTAGTGGTGCTTTTGCTTCGAAATAAGATGCATTTAATTAGTTTGTACTCAAGGTTGCCATGCGGATACACTAAGTAACAACGAATGTTGGATTGAAAACAAAACCTAAATGTTAATGGAAATTTAGTCAGCAATTATATATATTAATTTAACAAGTAATTCAGTGGCTTAATAGTTATAGATATTTAACTTATTTATCGTATTCCTTCTTTGATGCCGCCTAATTCCCTTTAGCTATGCGATAAATTTACAAATAAAGCCTTATGTAGTCCCATGAAGTTTATCATACATTTTGTTGCTTATTTAACTTCTTCGGTTGTCCTTTTGTTTGGAACTTTTATTTTGCGGTATTTAATTTATTTTTCAGGTCATCATGGACGTAGACCATCGAGAAGTGGTTACTCCACCACTGAGCCCTACATTGCCAATGCGTCGCCGGCCGAGAAGCTGCACAAGACATCAGACTCGCAGCCGAGGACGAAGGTCACGCAGCAGGTCAAGACGACGTTCAATAGGACGCCGCAGCCGCTGCTCAGAAGATTCTGAAGAACGACGTCCGAAGAGATCACGCAGCCGGACAACTCAACGCTTCGTGAGTCGCCGCAGTCGCAGCCCGTCGTACTCCGCGAGGCGCCGCCTACTACCGGAAGGTCAAGGTACTCCTCGTCGTTTTGAAAGCGATTGTACTAGTCACCATTTGTCCCCTTACAATCAACCAAATCGCAGAACCCGCGATCACGCTCATACGGTTTGCGTGTATCGGCAAGCTGATAGGCGCTCCAATCAGGAGACTCGTTGCCGGTCTCGAAGTAGACTTCCCGAAGTAGACCATTCAAATGAACCTCTGGGTAGATCATACCCTGTTTACCCTAATAATAACTCCCTCCAATCTAGTAAAAGTCATTCAGAATTAAACCCTAGCTTAGTAGAACTAGTAGAAACATTGGTAGCTTCAAATAAGGCTTCATTAAACAAATTAGGGATTGCGCACAATAATACCGTTCCAGAATTCGACCCAAGTATGAAAGAACAAACCATGGATATGTGGCTACACAAAGTAAATGAATGCGCCGTCATTTACAATTGGTCGGATAAACAAATTACTCACTATGCTTTGCCGAAGCTTAAAGGTTCTGCCAAACGTTGGTACGAAAGCCTTCCTTCTGTTCTTCATACTTGGGACGAGTGGCAAATTATGCTTAAATCCGCATTTCCTTCAGACGAAAATTACGGACAGATACTTAGTACAATGCTAGCTAAACGTGCACGATTTACCGACTCATTGGAGGATTATTTTTATGATAAAATAGCGTTATTAAATAGATGTGGTATCCAAGGAAAACGAGCTGTAGACTGCATAATTCATGGAATAGATGATCGTTCAGTAAGACTTGGTGCAGAAGCTGCCCAATTCACAGACCCTAATAAATTGTTGTCTTATTTGCGAAACGTAAAGTATTCTAAACCTACTTATGATCGTAAAAATATTAAAATACAATCATCTAGGAACCCAGACAGTATTCGTCCGGTAAACAAAGCCCCTAGGTGTAGTAATTGTAAGACTGAAGGGCACAAAACATTTCAGTGTACACTTCCTTTAAAAAAGTGTAGTAGGTGTGGTAGAAACGGTCACGAATCCGAGCAGTGCTATGCTAAGTTACCAATTACTGAAAAAACCGTAATGAAAATATCAAACACGTCATCAGATATAATGTCATCCATCTCTGAACCAACCGCAGCAAAAGGGACGAGTGACAAATATTTTAAAACGGTGTTTATTAATAGAATCCCAATAGAAGCGTTTCTGGATCTAGGTAGCGAATGCTCAATGATACGATTGTCAGAGTTTAAAAATATAAGTTGTAATTATGACGTTGATAATCTACCTTTGCTGAGAGGCTTTGGTAATTCCACCGTCAGTGCGATTGGTAGGAAACAAGTACGGCTAGTTATCGACGATGTTAAGGCAGATATAGAATTACTTGTTGTTCCTGATTACGTTATGCATGTCCCATTGCTAATAGGGCAAAATTTCACCGAATTACCGCACGTTGTTATAGTTAAAACAAGTGATAAACTAGAAATAAATCAATTGAGTCAACTTGTTGAGGAAAACTCCTATAAGATTAACTTGTTTTGCACACATGAAGTAGAACTATCAGGTACCACTTTGGTCGAAATTTATACCGAACCCCGCTATACTGGTGAAGTGTTTGTTCAAGGAGACTTACGTTTTTACAATAATTCAGGGTACTTTATAGAAACAGGCTTATTTAGTATAGATAAGGGTAGGGGCTATATCGTCCTTGGATCAGTAGGTTCTAGCTTGCGTTTACCAAAAGATTTCTTGCTTGTTCGTGGACGTATTGCACAGCAGGAGTGTAATGAACAAAAGCTGACGGTTATGTCTTGCAGCAAAGATCAACACCTTAAACCAATTTTAAGCGAAGATATTCAATGTGGCGACGGTTTATCACCTGAAGACAAACAAAATCTTTTAAATTTGTTGAACCGGTACAGACATTGTTTTGCGTTTAACCTCTCTGAGTTAGGAACTGCCTCAAATACAGAAGGCATGGTCATTCGACTGCATGATGATACTCCTGTCGTCTATAGGCCATACCGTCTCGCGTATAAAGAGAAAGAACAGGTAAGAGAAATGGTCTCTGAACTTCTAGAGAATGACATCATACGACCTTCTACGTCTCCTTATGCCAGCCCGATCGTGCTGGTACGAAAGAAAACTGGTGAGTACAGACTATGTATTGATTACAGGGCTTTAAACAAAAAAACTGTAAAGGAAAGCTACCCTATTCCACTGATTGAAGATCAGCTGGATATTTTAGCCGGCAACCACTATTATACTACCCTGGATTTGGCTTCCGGATATTATCAGGTACCGATTCGGGAAGTTGACAGGTTTAAAACCGCATTTGTAACGCCAGATGGACATTACGAGTTTAACCGGATGCCATTTGGCCTTGCAAATGCACCAGCTACGTTCCAACGTATCATGAATCAAGTCCTTGGGCCTGCGAGATACAAAGAAGCCCTGGCCTATTTAGATGACGTCATTGTTCCAGCTAAGTCCATTGCCGAAGGTATGATTAGACTAGAATCCGTTTTAAGACATTTCTCAGAAGCTGGGCTGACTTTAAAACTGTCCAAATGCCTTTTTTTTTGGGCAGTCTGTAGAGTATCTGGGATTTGAAGTAAGTACCGACGGAATCCGACCTGGCAGTAGAAAAATTGCAGCTGTGGAGCAGTTTCCAGTGCCACAAAACCAACATAACATCCGGCAGTTCCTTGGCCTGGCCAGTTTTTTTCGCAGGTTTGTACCAGGTTTTTCGATAATCGCAAAGCCATTAACTAAACTCTTACAGAAAGATGTCAAGTGGGCTTGGGGTCAAGAGCAAGAACATGCTTTTAGAACTCTACAAAAAAGTCTCGCACAAAAACCGACTCTGGCCCTTTATGACCCTAGTGCATCAACTGAAGTCCATACAGATGCTTGCAAAGTTGGAGTTGCTGGAATTCTACTGCAAAAAGGTAACGACAATGTTCTCAAACCAGTGGCTTACTTTAGTAGGCAAACGACGCCGGAAGAACAAAACTATTCTTCATATGATCTGGAAACGCTCGCCGTCGTAGAATCCTTACGTAAATTTCGGGTATATTTGGTTGGTATAACTTTTAAAATCATAACAGATTGTAACTCTCTTAGAGCTACCTTTTCGAAACGCGATATGGTTCCACGGGTTGCAAGATGGTGGGAACAAATGCAAGATTACGACTTCACCATCGAATACAAACCAGGTAAATCAATGGCGCACGTTGATGCACTTAGCCGCAATCCCATCGCCGGTAATCCAATTGAAACCTTAAGCGTCTTCCACGTAGACACTGACTGGCTTGCCACAGTCCAATCATCTGATGCAGAACTCCAAAAGATTGTAAGTATCCTGAATGACCCAGAATGCAAAAACACAGATATCAAGTCAAACTACAAGGTTAAACGTGGTAAGCTATTCCGAGTAACGACTGATGGTGATAAATGGGTCGTTCCAAAAGGTGTCCGATGGCAAATTGTAAAGCAAAACCACGATGATATCGGACACTTTGCACTGGACAAAACATTAGAAAAGATCAAATTATATTATTGGTTTCCCAGAATGAAGAGATTCGTTTCAAAATATGTAAGCTCTTGTCTTGAATGTACTTATAGCAAATCGTCAGGAGGCAAGAAACCCGGATTCCTTCACCCCATCGAAAAGGTTAGTATACCATTTGATACAGTACACGCAGATCACGTGGGCCCTTTCGTCAAGAGCAGCAAAGGTAATGTTCATATACTCGTTTTAGTCGATGCGTTCACTCGTTACGTTTATCTGAAAGCAGTCAGAAATACAAAGTCAAATACAACCATCAACGTCTTAAGGGAGTATTTTTCGCTGTTTGGTGTTCCACGTAGATTAATTACTGACAGAGGGAGTTCATTTACTAGCGATTCTTTTAAAACATTTACACATGAACAAAACATCAAACATATTTTAAATGCTGTTGCCACTCCTAGGGCCAATGGGCAAGTAGAAAGGTATAACCGAACGTTGGTAGAAGCTCTTACAGCTAAAACAGTAGGACAGTCAGAAAAAAGGTGGGATGAACATTTATTACAAATTCAATGGGGAATCAACAATACTCTTAATAAAGGAATAAACCGTACCCCTTCGGAAGCACTTTTTGGAATTAGGCCTATAGGCGCTGCAGAGAGTAAGGTGGTTTCAGAATTGTTAGATGACGTTAGCCAAAGTAAAGATAAACAAGACATTTCTGTCATGCGGTCAGAAATAAGTTCACATGTTCTGTCTTCTCAAGAAGCGCAAAAACTTAGGTACGACAAAAAACGGTCTGCTCCTAAGCAATATCAGATTGGTGACTTGGTCCGCGTTGAAAGACAAATACCGTCAACCGGTAGTAGTAAGAAGCTCATTCCAAAGTTTCAGGGTCCTTACAAAATAAAGCAAATTCTTGATCATGACAGATACGAGATTCAAGACACCCCCTTAACGCGTAAATGTAATAGAGCTTATAGCGCAGTAGTAGCTGTTGATAAGATTAAACCCTGGCTAAATTTTGATAGAACTGATATAATAACCTCCAGTGAAGATGACGAGTCGTGATACTATTCATTATAATCACATAATTTTGATTTCAAACTTATTTTTTTTTTCTTTATTTGTTCGTATTTAGTATCCCTATTTGTCGTTTTAGTGGAGTTCAAATGCTCTATTTTCCTTGTGTTGTACGCATTGTGCATATTTATTTTTGAACACTTTTGGATAAGTGTAAATTTCTCCCGAATGAATTGGTTACCTTTGTGATATCTATCTGTGTAGTCAACATCTAAGATAACATAACGTTTTAGAATTATGCATATACTAGTATTTTATTGTTGCCATGATGATGGATGTTTTAGTACAGGCGTTACATTAAAATTAATTTTAATTGAATAGTATTATCAAATAGGATTTGACTTGATTTTGTAAATGAAACTATTTTTACTAATTAATTATTACGTAAAGTGCAGACATAAATAATTCTGGCTTTATTACCCTACTAAGACCAGGTATAAAAAAATAAAAAAAACTGGCAATTGTAAAGCCCAGACATGAAATAATTCTGGCAATTATATTCCAAAAGGACCTAACATATGATTTTTGAGGCCCTGTGCATAATTATCAATGTTAAGCCCAGACATGAAATAATTCTGGCAACTAATTTGTCTGACACAAATCAGTGCGGACATTGTTATATATTTTGCAATTTATCTTTGTGAAATTGTATTTAGTTTAAGTTTAAACAAGAAATATGCATTTCTATACACATTTATTTTTACTTAAACATTTTATTTATTCTGAATTTCTTTTCGCAATTTTCGTAATTATTATTATGAATGTGAGATAATAACATTAGACATTAATAGTATTGATAGTTGATGTGTATTTTTTCTTTCTTATTATTGTTAATAAAATCCTTACAATTAATTTTATAAATATATTTTTCCGAGGTCGTGCAAAAACTTTGGATGGCCGATTGTTATCAATATTATAATATAATTTTGTAGCAATCAGATTCACACAGTATAATTTAGCATTTAGGCATAATTATTTTAATTGGCGTATAAAGTAATTAATATTGTATTTATAGTAATTTTAAATTTAAAACAATTAAAATATAGCTATGCAATTGACTGCCGCTGTACCGGAAATACGGCTGGGCCAATCAGCGCGCTTGACCAATCAACGAGCTTAGAAATTAAACCCGCCAAAAAAAGAGGGGGAAAATATCCCCGGCCCTACCGTTTCCGATACCGTCGCAGTCTCTTGGAACTTTTCAACCTGAATTGTACGTGTCTGAATTATTGTGTTCTGTGGTGAACTGGTGAATAATTATTGTAAGTACTTACCTGCATTTTATTTGACTCTCCCCTAAGTAAATCTTAGTGATAGTGTTCCCTAGTTCCTAATATTAGTGACAGTTTTGCACACTTAGTTTTCAATCAATCAGTTAATATGTTTAAATAAAACTGGCAGTTGACTAGCTCACACACACAATAGGTACACTTTCCATAGTAATGATTACACAAAAATAAATCAAACAAATCCCCAGACGTATCAATTAGAAGACAAACACAATCAGTATATCCTAGGTTCTTTTTACGGCTATGAACTACAAAAAACTAAATTCCCAGACGTTTATCTTATCGAAAAGGTTATTAAAAGAAAAGGAAACAAACTACTTGTAAAGTGGTTAGGGTTAAGTGATGAAGAAAACAGTTGGGTTAACAAAAGTGAATTAGTCAAATAGGTATATAAACAACTCTAATACTTCTTAAACTCACTCTATGCAGATCAATGAAGGGAGGTAGTGGTATAATTAATAGCTGGATAGATCATTTACCGTTTGAAGTTCATTTACCTGGCTATCAATTTTGCGGTCCTGGAACTAAACTTCAAAAACGGATAAGTAAAGGTCAACGAGGAGTGAACAAATTAGATGAAGCCTGCATGTACCACGATATTGCATACACTAACAAAAACTCGAACGCTCGACGTATAGCTGATTTAAAACTTTTGGATATGGCTAAGAAGAGGTTGAAATCAAAGGACGCTGGTAAAGGGGAAAAAATTGCCTCATGGATTGTAAAAAATGCTATGAAAGCCAAAATAAGGGCAGGCAGTGGTATAAAATGTTTCAAGAAAGGTGTTAAAGCAATTCAGTCTGAATTAAAGAAAAGTAAATACAAGGACCACCATTCTGCAATAAAATATGCATATGCAGCAGCAAAAAAACTATTTAGTAAGAACAAAGGAATACGCTTGCCCCGTTGTATTCCACTTCCAAAATCAGGAGGCCTTTTACCGCTTATCCCTATATTTGCGGGATTGTCAGCATTAGGATCACTCGCCGGAGGGGCTGCTGGTATAGCAAAAGCTGTGAATGATTCTAAAGCCGCACAAAAGAGTCTTCAAGAATCTGAAAGACATAACAGAACGATGGAAGCTTTAGCTCTCGGAAAAGGATTATACATTAAACCTCATAAAAAAGGAGCGGGTTTATACCTAAACCCTTCAAAAAACTAATAAAGCGGTTACCCAGACGTGCACTAACTAGCCTAGATATATTAGAACATTCCAGTGATATTCCACACTTTCGTGGCGTTTACATGAGAGATACATTGCCATTGAAACCTAGAAAAATTGAATGTGGAATACTGAATTTAGATAGCATCTCAAATCCTGGCACGCATTGGGTAGCCTTTGTAAAGAATAACAATTTTGTTCAATATTATGATAGTTTCGGTGATTTAAAACCACCTTTAGAATTTATAAAGTATATGAATGACTTGCCTATAAACTATAATTATACAAGACATCAATCTTTTGGCACTGTTAACTGTGGTCACCTATGTCTTAAATTTTTAAGAAACTATTGGAAAAAATATTTATATAATAAGTTATTGAAATAAAAATGTCATTATAAAAATGTCTTTCACTGTGTCTATAACTGGGAGCGGAGCCTCTTTGTCTACAAACTATTCCCCAACTTTGGAACTCCGAGGAGACTACGAATGTGGTCTTGTGTATTTTTCAACGTTCAATTCTATTCCTAATATAGATGAAAGAAACAATAAGTTTTATTATGGTGAAAATGAAATTATACGAATCCCTGAGGGATCTTATGAGCTTCAAGATATATGTGATTATTTAAAAAGTAACATTAAAAACAGTGTGTTAAAATTGACCTGCAATAACAATACATTGAAAACGAATATATTTTGTTCCAAAGAGATCCATTTTAATAAAAAAGAATCATTGGGTAAAATATTAGGATTTGGAATGGAAACAATAAAAGCAAATATAAGTACTGAATCGCAATATCCTGTTAGCATTCTATCAACAACCATCGTGCGGATTGAATGCGACGTAGTTAGTGGTTCATTTGTTAATGGAAAAGCAAGCCATATAATTTATGAATTTGTACCTAACGTGCCACCTGGATACCGGATAATTGAAATACCTAAAAATTTGATTTATTTTCTTGTAAATCAAAATTCTATAAGTGCTGTCAACATTAGGCTGTTGGACGCAGACAATAAAGAGATAAATTTACGGGGTGAAGAAGTGCAATTATATTTACATTTTAAGAAAACATGATAAATTTCAATAAAAACCCCAGCACAAAGACTTTTCAAGACAGTCTTCAAAGATCATCTCACAAAGGCACATCGCTTCAACTTAAAAAGAAGCTTACCAAAGGCAACAAAGATTTCCTCAAGCTAATTGGATTAATAAAATGAATATTTTAAATATATCTCAACAAACGTCATATGACAACACCATTGAAAGTTTTGAGTACCATTCCTACAAACATTACGTCTCAAGTTTTAACACGAATGATGAAATAAGAATTCCTATAAACCAGCAAGACTTGTACGTGTTGCCTTCACTTAGTAGCCTATACATCGAAGGAAAAGTAAATGTATACGACAGCACTTCTAAAACAGGAGTTTCAAATGTACATTTTGTTAATAATTCAGCATTGTTTTTATTTCAAGACGTGAGATATGAATTAAATGGAGTAGAAATTGATAAAATTAAGAATGCTGGTGTTACTACTACTATAAAATCTTATCTATCTTTAAATGAAAATGAATCAAAATATGCACGAGTTTGGGGCTGGTCGCCTGAAGGAACAAATAATGTCACTGGTGGAGCATTTTCCGTATCAATTCCGCTAAACAAAGTATTGGGATTTGCAGAAGATTATGAAAAAATTATAATGAACTGCAAGCACGAGTTAGTGTTACTAAGAAGCAACTCAAATCTTAACGCGGTTAAGTTAAATTCAGGAGAAGTTATTAATGATGTTACAATAAGTAAGATAATTTGGAGAGTACCACATATTAAAGTATCTGATCGTGAAAGAATAAATTTATTAAAGCATTTAGAAAAAGATCGGGCCATTCCATTAGCTTTTCGTAATTGGGATCTGTATGAATACCCGTTACTGCCCAAAACACGTAAGCATACTTGGTCTATTAAAACTTCTTCCCAAACAGAGAAACCACGATTTGTTGTGATTGCCTTGCAAACCAATCGGAAACAAAATGGTAAATTGTCAATGGCGGAGTTTGATCATTGTCATGTACGTGATGTAAGAGTCTATTTAAATTCGTCATATTATCCATATGAGGGATTGAATGTCAGTTTTTCAGATGATAAATTTACTTTATTATACGAACAATACACAAGATTTCAACAGTCGTATCACGGACGTCGATCAGAACCGTTGTTGAGTTTAAAAGAATTCAGAGACATAGCTCCACTATTTGTTATCGACTGTTCGCGACAACACGAGTCCTTAAAGGGGTCAATCGACGTAAGAGTTGAAATTGAAGCAGACCAAGATATACCCGATCACACAGCAGCATATTGTTTGATTTTAAACGACTGTATATTCGAATACAAACCGCTGAGTAATATTGTCAAAAAGTTAACATGAATAACAATACGGTAATAGTGGATGTGCAAGGATTCAAAAATATACACAATGAGTTCATAGTCAAAGAATTGGCTATAGCTACTTTGCAATATACTGATATATTTTTAATAAAACCGCCACATTCATTCTCAAAACTTACTGAAGAAGAAAAAAGGCGTGTTCGGTGGTTAGAAAGGAATAGGGGATATTTCTGGAGCGATGGATATATTGACTACAAAGAATTTCTAAGAATAATGAAACCATACTTTAAAAATCGAATAATTGTTGTTAAAGGAGCAGAAAAGGTGAAATGGCTACAAGACTTATGTGGTCATCAAAATGTTATAGATATTAATGATGAAGGTATTCCCAATCTTAAGAAATTATCTGAACTTTACAGAAACGATGTTTATATAACTCATTGTGTTAATCATAAGAATATTTGTGCATTGAGAAATGTTTTGTGTATAAAAAAATGGTGTTTAGCAAACAATTAATAAAAATAAATTTTAAAAATATACTGTTTTACTCACGATACCTCTATACCGATATATCTATTTTTAAACTTAATTTAAAAAGTAAATAGAAAGGAATTAAAATGCATTTTAGTTACTTAAAAAGTTTATTCATTCCTTAAGAAGGATACAATTTTCACTAAATATAATTTTAATATACATTATAAACACTATTATTAAACCTTACAAATAATCATAACAAACCAAAATCACCACAGAGCTTTTTAGAAATCTTTCTTACTAAAACCTCGGTAAGATCTGCAATTTCATCTACGGAATCCTGCACCACATACTGCGCGTTGACCATCACATTTTCTTTTTCTTCACATGAACTCGCCATCGCTGATTCTTTTTGTAGATCCAATATTTTGATTTGGACTAGTTTAATTCCCCGACTTTCCTTTCTTATAACAAAAGACTTAGAGGTGTTCGCCTTCTTCTTATTGATTTCTCGTTTTAGTCTTCTTTTTTTCTCATAATTTGTTGGCTGATTCCTCATTACTTCCTGGTATTGCTGGGTAAAATTTTCTAACGGATCCTGAGCATATTGGCTGAACATTATCTCGGCTGATTCTTCCATTTTCTGTAACAATCAAAAATATATATTAGTTTAGTACAAATACTATTTTGCAAACATAATCAAAATTAAGTTTTATTGTTATAAAAATAATTGTATTACTTACATAAATTCTCGAATTGGCTCGCTGCTAATCTCAACGCTGCTGAATGAAGAATGATTATCATGACTTATAAATAGGCGGTTTTAGTAGAAACGATAAAAAAAAAAGTTGAATTAGCTCTTTCACAGTCAACCGTAAACTACAAATCAGCAGGTCAATTCAACGTGTAAACTCACGGCCAGATCGCCGTGAAAAGCTCGTAGCTGACTGGTCACAAATAGATCACGGACAGACTGACAACCGCGATGAACAGATCCCAGTGATGCGTGGTATTCACAACATCGTCGCTAAATTAAATTACAACTAGCAATGTCACGCGGTTTTACCCACTGGTGACTTTCAAGGACGCTTGTACTGCCATCAATGTAGCAGCACTCGCAGGTGTATTATTTTATTTGTTATTGTTTCTAAATATGTAGAAAGTCATCATCAGCTGTATACTTTTTGCGTATAGATAAAATTGGTCTTTATTATTTACAACAAACAAACATACATACTTCAACTTAGTATACGAAGTTTTGTCAAACCATAGAGCAAAACTTGAAATAAAAAGTAAAATAAGGTTTTAATTGCTCATCTGAAAAACCTGAACTTGAACTAAAAATTAATTTAAGTATAATTTATTAAAAACTCAAAATAATCTAGTATAGTTTATGAACATTGGAAATGAGACAGGGTAGAGAAAGACCAATAATCACGTAATTTACAAAAGTTGTAAATCACAACTAAAACGTCCCATTTGCCCACATAAATTGTAATGGTGCATCCACACATCCAAATCGGCTTTGCCGGCGGTATACGTCATGAACTGTATTATGCTTTGTCAAAAATAATATGTATATAAAGCATAAGCGGTGTGGCCGCCGGCACGACCGCCAGACATGCCGCCGGGCGGTGTGGAATGTGGATACACCATAGGTAATAACCATAGGTAATTTGGCTTGTGAAAACTGAACCGTGATTTTTGAAATTGCAACACTCAATAAAATCAAATTTTGACACTGTCAATCAAATAAAAATATGTTTATTTACTAAGACCACCAAACATTAAAAAAAATATAAAGTATTTAAACTTAAAACAGAACAAATAAAATTATTGTTACATTAGAATAAATATATTATTTATAATAGATAAGATATGCCTAAGCATTTACGCTATCCCTCTCTTTTATGTGGCTGATCCTTTATCATGAAAATCATGATCTTCCACCATGCTTAACCTGCCCGGTTTGTTAGGTTCCCTTATTTCTGGCAGTCGTTGGTTGCAATACAGATCACTTCATGGATGTTATATGTATTTAAGTATTTATGGGAGACGCTCCGTCATAATCGTTGTCTGGCACTTCGTAACACAAGGAATATTGTATTCCTTACCACGAAACCAGACAATTGGTGTGTTGTCTGGCGCATATATATTTATATTTATTTATATTTCCACAAATCAAGGTGTCACTCTCTCAATAAGTATTTCGCCCTAAAAATCCACAAAATGTATGAAATCGTTTCGAAGAGTTCAACGGACTATCACAATATGCTCTAGAAAATCAGCAAGTACTCCCTTAGCGTCTTGACGACGGAGCATGATTTACTCGATTGGCATCTTCAAGGATATTATTTTTTGGTTTGTGCTGGCTAGAGTTGAAGAAATAATATGATGAATACAGCCGAAAATTAAATATGCTTGAAAATTGCTTTTGACGTTAAAATTTATTTGACAATGTCACGTATGTATTTCAACTCGACTCAGTCGATGTTCTGAATCGCAAAAATGCATTACAGTAAAAAGTGTTTTAAACGTAAATCCGTAAAGTTAGTTTTTGCATGCATAACCGTGTCATCACAAGGCGAGGGCGAGGTGAGTCGAGAAGGTGTGTGAGAGCAAATGACAGGTGTATTAAAAAAGGTATGAAAAATGAGGTTTTGATCTGTACCAAAGAAAACTAAAAATCTCTCATCAAAAAATTACATGATCAGTGTCTTTTAAATCCAGCATGGCTTCCAGGTCAAGCCTCAGTTTAGCCTAAAAATAGTAAAAAAAATATTCAATCATGTCTTTAATAAACAATGTTTAAAATCATGTCTTTAATACTGTTTCGGAAATTTGACATTGCGGCTAAGTGCGGGGGCGGGCTACGCGTCCTTGCGTGTGCTACTTACTGCGCGCTGCACTCGCTCAAATCAGAGTGATACTTTATTTGCTCATCATTTGGTACTCCATATTCATTAAAATTAGCATGAATAAATTGCATTGTATGAGTCCTTCAGTAGCTCGAATACTAATGATCTCAAAGTGAAAACAAATGGAACAAAAGAAACGTGCATAAACCAGATGAACAGTGGAAAACTTGTGGAAAAGAAAAACAGCATTTGGCACGTGCTGTAGTTAATGCAGTTCCTACATCTTAGTACCTGTATAAATTAAAAAAATATTTGGATAAATGGCTCTTATTTATTATGTTACTAGCGGTCCCAGCGAACTTCGTTTCGCCCCCAGCCCCGTCCCGCCCCGGCCCCGTTATGGGAATTTTCTTTGCTATAAACCTCACGGAGTCCGAGACCTTTCCAACGAATGCAAAACCGTGGAAATCGGTTCGTGCGTTCTCGAGTTATAGCGTCAGGGAGGATAACCTGACTTATTTTTATATAGTAGATTTATAATAATAAATATTTCACACTTATTTTATCCTGCATCACGAAGCTCATGGTCAACATGCATCAACTGCCCTTAGCGGTTTGTTTGGTCTCTATTTCTTGGGGTTAGTAGCAATATAGATCACTTCATCAAACCTATAGGAAGTGCTCTATGTAGTCCGACAGTTAGTCTAATAATTTTAGTGTGGTTCTTCCTCTAGCTCTTTCGCTCTTTACGTTGGCACAAATAATAAAGTTTTCATCTTGGAAGTTAGGACGTGGCTCTGTATATTGAAGACAAGCGAAACGATATTTAACACTGGGCTGTATTTTGTATTATACTCCCTCTAATTCCAATGTATTGTACCTACATAGAATCTGAAACAACAGCAAACGATACATATAGGTTATTTCATATACCCACGAATTTTACAAAGTGATTGATTACACGTATCACGTGCTTACTTCTTATCCAAAGTATTGTATAGGCTCTAGCCCTTCTATTCGGTACCTTTGGTTAGAGTAGGCCCTTACTATAAAAGTTGGATTAACATATCTTCATTCTCTTTGGGAATCCACACCACGAGGATTATCCGTTAAAAAAAGTTGTTAATTACTGCTCCGTGTAAACTTGATGCTCGCTCAGGCAGTATTTTTGGAGAAAACTTGTATTTCGCAAAATTATTCTCCGAGATCCGGCTCGTATTACTGTGGCGGCTACAGGAGTCTCGACGACGCAGAGTACCTACCACAAGCTCAATCGGATTCTTATATGGCATTATTTTTAGGTTAGTGATGGCCAGATTTGCACGAAATATTATTCGTTTTAATGCAAAAATCTAATTTTTCTACAAATAGGTATTGACATCCTGATAATTTTGACAGAACTCTGTCACGGACGGATCTCACAGTGAAGTTGTGAATACGGTGATGTATGTATTCACAGTGCAGTTTATAGTCAGTAGACACAGTGCAATGTTTTATGTTTTTGAGCGCTATCATGTATAAAATAAAAATAAAATAAAAATCAAATTAAAATATCTCTATGATGTTATTTTTATTCTAACAAGATGAAATAAGAAATCTAAAATTTCATATTAATTGTTGGCCTGGTTTGGTAGCCAAAAGTTGCTGGTTCAAATCCAGCTCGTGCGCAAATTTGGATTTCTTATTTCATCTTATTAAAATACCTAGTCCATGTCGCGTTGATATTGGCTATAAAGACATAACTTTTTGTGCCCGTTGCTGTTGGAATTAGCTCCGGTAGCAAGTTGGTAGGCTTTTCTTATTCATCTAAAGGCCTAAATACCGAATTTCGTGTTTGAAACGTAATCTTAATAAGTCATATAAATTATGCGATATTTTCCAAGAAAAAAAACCCTAATTTCAACGGTCTGTCATTTTTATTGCCTTCAAGGATCCGATAAAAGAGTGCTAAAAGTGGTTACTTTCACCAATTTTTTTTTCTAAATACTACTTGTCCCTACTTTACTGTGACATCGACTGAATCGAGTCTGCAGCTTTGGGAGGCTGTGATTTGACAGCTGCCAAACACGTCAAAATCCATAGGAACGTGTCAAATAATTCGCCCAGGATTAGTTTCAACTCACGCCGTTTGGTGCGAACAGCGCTAGATTCGATGTGAGTTTGTGAATACCAATTTTTCTACTCAAGCGAACGCCCATATATGCCGCATATATGGATCAGAGTCGAGTTGTACATCATGAATCGACAGGCAGCATTTTTTACTTGTTACGACTTGTTTGTTGCATATATGATGTATGCGCACAAGTAAAATAACACCATTGCAAAACCGTCAAATTAGCAACATACCACATTAGGGTGTCAGGTTTATTTTTTATAGTGATCAGCTTTATATTTACAACAAGTTTCAACTTGATTAATCCGATGCTATAAACATGTTGGGTCTCCTAAGACGTAAATAAAACACTAATTTTGTTTAGCAAATTTATTAATGTATAATATACAATAAAATATAATACTAATAATATAATACACTGGTTTAGCTGCTTATCATAATGATAATTATCTTACATTTATCCATTTATTTACAAAAAATTATACAGTAATATAATAATGTCCCCAAGACAAAGTGTTGACATTATCTTTTGCAATAAAGCGTTTATCATCTTTTCTAGACAAAGCCACTTTATTTTGCTCAGTAGTAAAGATTTGATGTTTTATTGATTTAAAAAGCACATTTTTACCTCTTAATTCGTTACCAGTTGATAGGACATTGGTATAGTCAGAAAACTTAAATTTTTTTGTAACATTCTTTTTCACACCTTTTGCTTTTTTGATTTCAGCACTGTCTGTTTTAATACTGTACAGTTTAGATCGCAGCCCAACAAACTCTAATAATATTTTACCTCCTAATTCATCTTTGAATAGTCCTGGGACTTTTTTGTTTTTAGGTATAATATCAAAACAATTTTCCAGATCGTAATTGCTTGTATCAAAATAAGACAAAAAGTGTTCTTTCAAGTCGGAATAAAAATCATTTGTCTCTATAGAGTATAAGAGACTATCAGTATCAGTGTAGCACAATGATATTTTATCATGGTAGTAATTTTTCATTATTGAGTAATGAAAATCATACATATGATTTTTAGACAGCTCTAGTACTGTAAATCCAATGTATATGGGTTTGTCAAGGATAACTTTTTCGCGTTTTAATTGTATAGCTACGAAATTTTCATCAAATATCGTTGCACTATGAAAATTTGGACGAGAAATCAGCTGTTCAGCTGAGTAATATTTCTTGGTCTTATTTCTCTCATCTCGCCACGTACTTACTAGTTTAACATCTACTCGACGTTCAGTATCTTCTAAAGTTTTTCCAAAAATACTGTTATTGAGCAATTTAAAAAAGTCTTGTTCAAATGGTGAGTTAGTATTTTGTCTCAAATGGGTGTTTAAGTCGATATATTCCTTTAAATATGAGCTTTGTTTGAAGGATATTCCTTTGTGAATTTTTTTAAGTCGTAATCCATGTTTTAAGCATGTCTTTAAATGAACGTAGTGGATAACATAGTTATATTTATTATATAAATTTGGTATAAGTTTAACATTTTTAGCACCAGGAGGAGTAAAGTTTTCCGCACAAAATGGAAGATCGTTATGTAAGTCATGCAACCTCTCAGGGTATTCCAAATCAACTTCGAGGATAAAACCGTAGTCATTGTCGTTAGGAATGTTTGTAATGTCGAGTTCATTACATTCCTGTTTATCGAGTAATTTAAAATCCGCGTAAGGCAGATAACTGCACATAGCAAAGCCATATAAATTATTGCAGTCCACGTACATTAAATATTTGCATGGTTGGGAGTTATCATAATCTGACTGATATTGATTATTTGATTTAGCGTACCTTTTTGAGCATAAGCAAATACCTCCGCGAATTCCCTTTTGTATCATTCGTATCATTTCTAAATCTGAAAGCAACTCTAATTTAACTTTTGTTTTTAGCAACATGGCGTCAAAGCTGAGACTTGGTGCTGTGAGATAAAATGCAGGATCTAAATCATAGTTGATCTTACACGTTTTACGAAACTTTTCAAAAATGTCGCTTAGTATCAAAACATCGCTTTTTACATATAAATCCGTATATTCACCAAGATTTTTTATATTAAAAATATCCCAAACATTTTTTGCATGATCATAGTCAGAATTACTTATGGCTTCATCGGTTAGATTGTTAAAAAACTTTTCTTTTGGTGGTAAGTTCTTTTCTTCATAAACGTTCCAGTTTGACATATAATTGTATGGGTATACACCTTTTCGACTAAGCAGTGTTAATTGATTTTCATTTTCACAATATGCACTCAAATTTATAAAATCGTTTCGCTGTAGATTTTTGGCTAATTGTTCTAAACTAGTTCCTAAAAACTTAAATGAGTCTACAAATCGGACCGCGATAAAATCGCTAGTTGAAAACTGAATAAATTTTGTAAAAGAAATGTAGTTCTCATTGTTTTTAGGAATTACTTTTATTTCGCCAGGAATTCTACTTAGTTCACGAATAAACAAATGGCAGTCGTAACCTGATAAGTTATGAAAGAACACCGGGATAAATTTTGGTATTCTAAATTTAAGATTACAACTGGAATGAGCGGCACCTCGATATTCACCGGTGAAGTGACAATGGTCCCGTACTTTATCACCAATCAGTAAATTAGAACATAAATAACAACGTTCAGCATTTTCGAAATTCAATTTGTCTTCTTCTCGATAAATTATAGGAACTGGAGTTTCAGACGCAGATTGAATTAGTTTGTAAATATGTTTTATGTCTCTTTGCAACCGCTTAACAAATACAGTAGCACAATCGATTCCGCGATATGTCACTAAGCGATTATGCGAATTATCGTAATTACAAACAATGTAATATGCAAACGCTGCAGGCAAATGTTTTTGTACTTTTGCCGTATAGGAGCCACTGCTCTCGGAGCAAGGCTCTAATATCGTCTCGAAGTCGGCGTAGATAACGAAAGGCACGTTCTGCATGCAATGATAGTTTTTAAATTGCATTATAGTGCCACTATCGGGTAGTACCGTGACCACTCCCCCGCAAACGTGCTCATCATAATCTCGATCTGATTTAAAAAATAACAAACATTCTTCACAGAAATGTAATTTCCCATGATGCTTTGTAATTTGATTGCGAACTAATTTTGTTAAATCCTTAATAAGACAATAATGAGATTTTGTGTTTTTTTCTAACAAAAGCATGTTAACATGGTTTCTTTTTCGAGACAATGTTTTATATAACGGTCCAACAATATTTTGTTTCTTGTCAATCCCATATACGTTGACGCTAATCTCTTTATTATTATTCTCAAACATTTTAATATCTTTAAATGATACTGGAAAATGCATATGATCGGTATTTAAAACTTCAGAGAAGTGTGGATACGATGAGACTCGATTAGCGTTTTTTACATAAGGATATAAAGCGCTCATTACTGTCCAAGCAAAACAGTATTCATCACTATTTCTTATATTAATGCATGCTTTTTTTGCTTTAATATTTTTTGGTAAATCTATATAACTAGAACCGCCTAATGGTGAATATTTATTAATGTTAGTTTCGAGATAAAGAATGTCCATAAGGGACCAACCACTTCCCTTTTCTTGGAAATCATCTATCTTTTTACAAATAACCTGAGAAACATTATTCAACAAATCATCAAACGAGTAATTATGAAAGGTTGGAATATTTTCTGTTGCAAATGATTTGATTTCCACTGTATCATCTTTAGGCAAAATCATGTTGGCAAATAATGCAAAGTTAACTTTTATATTAGTGTGAGATGCTATGGCAGAATCGAGCACTTTACGCAGCCTAGGCGAAATGGAATGCATGAAGTGCTGTGGTGAAGTAATTGGCAACTTCTGACCATCAGGACCCTGTTCGCGATCGGGACTGATGCGATACGAAACGATGCGACCTCTAAAAGCTGAATTTACCGTCTCAATCCCTTGGTCATAGCTTAATGCGGTATTATCTTTGTGAATAGTACTGCGCAAGTGCCCAGGAAAAACTTTCCTGACTATGGATTTATTACATACTGAACAAAAAATAGTTTTTGAGCTATTCATGTTTAGAATACAATGGAAGTTATGGTAGGCAATAGTAAATTTAATTAAAAATGTAAATGCTTAAGTGAAACAAATATTACCTAATACCTTTGATTTATTTTTATTAGTGTTACATAATTATTATTATATATTTATTTGAAAAAATATTATCCTCTTATTTTAGGCTACCTTTGTTTGTTGTATAGTGTGTTATACGAATTACATTACGGTTGGATGGATGAAAAGCTAAAATAACATTACTTATTAGTATTTACTAAACAAACAAAAAAAAAAAAAAAAAAAAAAATGAAACTATGGCTACCTCACTTTTTCTTCTCCGCGTAAAACGTCGGCTCTATGTTATTAAATACCTTATTACTATCTTTAAATATTTTCTTAACGCTCTCCCACAAGGGATCGTCGTGGTTGAGCCGAATCCTCAAGCAGCCGCTCCACTTGTCAAAGCGTTCCCGAGGGTCAACTTCGATGATTTCGGCGACGTTGAAGACTCGCAGGTCGATGTAGACGTCGCCGTCAGCCTGCAGAGTGCCTTGACGGCTGATCCCGCCCGCAACGCGCCTCGATAGCGACGACCACAGTGGTTGTTGCTTCAGAGCAGGCTCAGCCGCGCCTCCAAACAGGTCTTCACAGACGATGCCTCCGGTTTTACTGCTACAACAAAGAAATAATGATCAGTACTTACCTACGACTATAGCAAAAAAACAAACGACAAATGCATTACTCATTACTCACTAAAACACACTTTTACGCATTGATTTCGCGAACGTTTATTTTTATTTAATGCCTGACGTTTCGAATGCTTTACAGCATCCGTGGTCACAGGCAGACCTCTAAAAGTGTGTTTAATGAGTATTCGCCTAAACTTCAGAACCAAATATGCATTACTTATAATAAAATTAACGTACCCAGCCTTTTTTCGAGGTTTCTCCTTCCTAGTCCCTTTAGCCTTGCTATTGCGGGCTTTAGCTTTCTTAGAAGACCTGTAATAAAGTATACTTTGTAAGTAAAATCATCTAATCACTTTAAAATAATTTTAATGAAGGCTTTATTTATGGAGAAATAGAAACATATGTTAAGTAACAAAATACAAAAAGGAAAAATAGACGAGTGAAATCTAAGGGTAAACAACTCTATACCTCAGATCTTCTTCGCCTGAAGAAGACTCCGATTCAGACTCCGCACCGGCGTTGCGTTTTCTGCGAGATGAATCGGTCCTACATATAAAACAAATAAAAATAAGTTTACAAAAAACACTTTTAAATGACATGATATAGGCTCAATTAACAGAGTTAGAATACGTACCCAGACTTTTTGGCAGATTTCTCCTTCTTCACCACTTTAGCCTTGCTGGTTTTGTTAGTTTTCTTAGGTGGGCTGTAACAATATATATGCTTTATAAGTTTGGTTAAGATTAAAATGCATTAGCATAGCATTGCATAGAATTTTTCGTCACTTATTGCTCACTCATAATCTAAGTAGTAATCTATAATTACCTTGGATATTCTTCCGGATCCGACGACGACTCAGACTCTGAGTCAAAGCAAGCATCGGCGGCGCTATGGTTTTTGTATTCTGATTCCGACCTGAAAATATGAATCATACAAATTAACTGTGATTTATCAATACAATATCCTCTAAAAATACAATACAATATCCTATTCTCAAACAAATTAACTCGTTTAACTCTACTCTAAAATAGTCAATGAAAATACAAAACCTCACTGCAAAAAGACGTTTAGGTATTTTAGGCCTTGACTCATTATTTCAGACACAAAACAAACATAGTTTCACTGTCTAGGCCATTGAGAGCTCAATAAAATAAAATAAAATAAAAAATAACTCACGAACATTTTTCCAAGAGAATGAAGAGCAGCGTTACCACGAAGTTTCAGCAAGAAGATGATCGGGAGGTGACCACGGACAGCAATAGCAATTGATGTACTTACCGATCATTTTATACCAAATTTACACTCACACTAATAAAGTAAAAATTACCAAATTATACACACGATGAAAATAATGCCGGTCAGCTATTGATTGAAAACGAACAAAACAAGTTGATCAAATTACCTACTCATAAAATTACCTATTTAGAAAATCGTCAACTTGCAATATTTGTTATTTCAAGTACTAGTTACTGTCCACGGCATGACTCGCACTAGATTATTAATATATTTTTCATAAAATTATTGATTGACTTGCAGTAGGATTTAACCATTAGATTAACAAATTGACCCTATAAAAATATTAAAAAACCTAATCGTTAATGAGTTTTCGGATTAAAACTTGTCTAGCATATTTATTTTATATCCAAGTCTCATCATCACATCATCAACCAGTCTCAAGGCGATGAAATTAATAACGATGAAATTAAGAAGTCACAAAGTACCTTCCTACTAACATAAAAATAACAATGTTATATGATGCAAAATCAAGTTTACCTATAATCCATTTCAAATCCATTCATTTAATAAACGTTATTGAGTAAAAATCATATTAACCGACTACAAAGAAGGAGGTTTTAAGTTTGTCGAAATCTATTTATAACATACTAATAATACCATGAAATCCTTTGTCGATCACACTTGACACCGTTTACAGTTGATGGCAAAATTATCGGATTCACCAACTTAACGTTACAATATTAAAACCACAAATATCTATAAACTATAAATAAGACATAAAATTTTAAATATGAGCAATATTTCATATCAAAATAATCACCAGATTTTTTTTTCAACAATCAAGGATATTCCTTCAAACGTTTGCATAATAGGTAAATATATTAAATCAGTGTAATACCAAACCATTCAAATAAATTCAGCTCAAACAATGTCCAAACGAAATTATTAAGACCAATTTATTCAGGCTATCATCAAAAAAGTCATACCTACACCATAATATTTTTAAGGATTGCTAGCTCCCAATTCGTTGCTCGCAAGTGTAATATGTAACAAGATACGTCATATAAGCAGATTTAGGTTTACACACTTCGAATGCTTAGGAAGCTGAGTTAGCGATACGCTGAATATAAAGAGTTGTATACACAACCTGAGAATAATGTAAGGAAGAAATCATAAAGTGAAAAAAAAAAAAACCTTTTTAATTTATTCGTAAGCAAATACCTACTTGTCTATTATCAATTCCTTTCTTGATTTTATTTTTGAGTGAGTAATATTTTAAAGCTGTTTTATTAGAATATACTTAGTGCTAGAAATAATACTAATAAGCTAAGATGATAAAAATGTGTTTTTAAAACATCGTTAAGAATATTTTTATGTGGCGATGCAAACCGATGCTCACTACACAAATATTTGTCCTGACGGGATTCGATACCACGACAGCTAGTTTGTGGTTGAGAATAAATTAGAAATAGATAATTTCATTATTTTACTCATACTCATTATTCATTATTTATAAGTGCAAGCAGTATGCACTTCCCTTAACATTACATGCGCGTCACGCTGACCTTAGCTACCTTTTAGTTGAAGCAATAATCCCGTGTGCATAACATCTTTCCTATATAATTTTATCAAACTACCAGTTACCGTTATTGATAATTTATTAGTTTACGAAAAAAGAAAAACCTAATAGTGAAACAATTACGTGAACTGAACCGTTTTTTTTTCAGTAAGTACTTGGTGGTTCATAATATCAGTGAGTAGTGATTTGATAGTAAGTAGATAAAAATAACTTTTACGTACTTATATTCTTACTTTTTTATTATGGCTATGTTTCTTATGTTTTGTGTGTGCCCTGCAAGCCCGGGATACAGCCGAAAGAAATACCCGTTACGGTATGGTTGTAAACAAATCATTTTAAATGTCCCCATAATAAAACTGTAATAATATAAAATTCGTAAAAAGTTTTCTCATTGATCAAGTTGCTATTGTTATAATGCTAAAGTGTATGCCCTGCTGGTTGGGGATACAGCCAGTAAGAAGTACCCGTTTTCGGTACGGCTGTAAACTGAAGCATTAGAACAATACCTTCGAAATCAATGCATTACCAATTCATAGGTTATGAAATTGCAAATTACAATGCTAAAGTGTGTGCCCTGCTGGTTGGGGATACAGCCAGTAAGAAGTACCCGTTTTCGGTACGGCTGTAAACTGAAGCATTAGAACAATACCTTCGAAATCAATGTTTAACATTACCAATTCATAGGTTATGAAATTGCAAATTACAATGCTAAAGTGTGTGCCCTGCTGGTTGGGGATACAGCCAGTAAGAAGTACCCGTTTTCGGTACGGCTGTAAACTGAAGCAAAATCAATTCATAAATTTATTAAATTGCAAAGTAATTAAAAATAAATATTTACGCATCACGAATTAAAAAGAAAAAAAAAACAGTTCAGTTCGATATTATAAATAAGTTTTTAAGTTATCAAACAATAACGGTGACAGTGTTTGTTATAATGGTGTTAAATGTGCATCGTTCATCGGTTGCTGTGAACAGGTATGTCTGATTGTTTCATGAATTGGGGAGGCTAGATCAAGACGATGTATTTCAAAGGCGCGGCGCGGGCCGCGCCGTTAGCGAGCTTGCGAGCGGTTGAAATACAGCGTTCTTGAGCTAGACTTCCCAATTCATTTACTACTAATAAGAAATCAACGAACATCACGAGAAATATAGATGAATGAGTACTCACAAAATAAAGCTCATATTTTTCAAGTCCCTTATGTGTAAATTTCAACTGATTTTTATTCTAATATTGGACTTTAATCAATTATTTTCACATTTCACACGCAATCTTGAAGAGAGTGATTCAAAAATAGGGCTTCAGGACGTTTTACCAGTGAGTTGTTACTACTACGTATAGAGAAGCTATGCCAAGCAAAAAATGTGTCGCAAATACGACGACAAGATTCTTTCAAATTTGAATTTCGAATATGAAACCGTGGTGTCTATTCATGTAGCACGAGACTGGTTCGTGGTGCTATTTCCATACCCTAGTAAATAGTAATTCAATGCGTTTTACTGACACAATTTCATTGTAAAATTGTTCAAATACTTTTGACATACAAATGGTGTTAGCGTGATGAACACGAGGGGGAAACATTGAAACTTTGAGCTCTTGAAATTTCCTTGTTTACTGCGAAAACCTTTAAAGTACTTTCGTTGGTTATATTAATTGCATGTTATCTAGGTTATTTCATTTAAGTTAGGAACATGTCTTGCATGGCGTCTTTTGTTAGTTATATGTATTAATTGCATGATTATCATACATTACATATTATGTTATATCATTTAAGTTAGGAACATGTTTTGCAGAGCTGATAAGCGCTAAGGATTCATTCCGCCACCTCTAGTAAAATGAAGTTTAAAAAAAGAGAATTGTTATGAAGATGTTTCTAGCCAAGAAAAGGGCAGCTAATGCTTAAAGTGGAAGAGCTGTAAAGTAAAGGATTACATAAAGAAAGTGAGAGGAAACAAAGACGTTTGCAGGAAATCGCTATGTAGGTCACAAGGTACTAACAGTTTCTAGCTAAACGATAAAGGTACCAGTAATTAAAGTTAAGCGGATATTTATTTGGACCCCTATTACAGAAGTGCAAAATTCCTATAAAAACTAAATAACAGATGTTTAGTATTAGTACCTAGTGACTCGTTGGAGTAGCGATTAGTTCATTGGACCTCATTTCTGATTCCATCAGTAATTTAAGTGGCAAAATTGCAGGGCATGTAGCAGCGCAAAGAACTGATGGCCTATGGGGCCAAATTTGGGCACCCTTCAACCAAATGCGCAGCGTAGGACGTCCACCGACATTTAGACGAACTTTTAAAGATCGCAGGGTCGCACATGATTCAGACTTCTTGCGACCGTGGGTGAGGCGTTTATAAAATGTATAACCTACCTCCATAAATTGACTATGGCAAAATTGCAGGGCAAGTAGCAGCGCAAAGAACTGATGGCCTATGGGGCCAAATTTGGACACCCTAAAACCAAATGCGCAGCGTAGGACGTCCACCGACATTTAGACGAACTTTTAAAGATCGCAGAATCGCACTTGATGCAGACTTTTTGTGACCGTATCGGAGGCCTTTATAAAATGTATAACCTACCTCTATAAATTGACTATTCAACTTAATACTAGAGTTTCAATACAAACAGTTTCTACAATTTTACTGTTCAGTTTTATAATATTAGTAAGTAGGTTATAAATAGAACCTAATAAGAAGGAACTACCACGATTCGAGTAGAACTCAAATAAATAACTTAACAAGTGTTCTTTGAACAAAGTTTTCCATTTAATAAAGCATTTCCAACTACCTGCAATAAAATGAAAAATAGCGAAATGAAGAGTTAATTTTCTCGCCTTCGAGAAACAGTGCACCCAATCAAGGTAGGTACTAGAGTTGCAATACTATCGATAGTTTTCATATCGATGGTTAATTGATATCGATATTTCGACGCAAAAAATTAAAGTTATTGAACTACTTTCAAAATATGTAGTTCAATGGAATCGGTAAAATTGGATTTTTACAAATAATTCAAAATATTTCGAGGCTATGCATTGATTTAATTGATAATTTTAAATTGAATGTATTATTATGATGATAACATCATCAAAATGAAGCTTACGGACCAAGATGGCTGAAATAAATGTTTTATTTATTGGTTCAAAACATATGTGTATTTGTAGAATATTTATTTACTTAATAGTGATCCAAGTTTGAATTTGAGTTCGTTATGTATCTAGTACCACGGATTTGATCTTCGTAAGTTTAAATTGTGAATAGCAATATGACAGAAATGAAAGATAGGGGAGAGTGGGGATATTGCGGACACTTAAGGAAACCCTTCAATACAAGATACAGTATCAAAGATAATCAGCCAGTCTTTACTAACTTTTAAACTTAGGTTCATACTTAACAAAATCATGTTATAAAAATATAAGTATCAAATCAACAAACATATTTTTTCTTAAAAAAACAAAACCCTTGGTGTCCGTATTTCCCCTGTAGGGAACGGGTAAATACGGACAGTAGGTGGGGCAATTGCGGTCAGTCTACTTCGCCTAACAAAAATTACAAATAAAGCCACGGCTTGTACTCCCACGTGTGCAATTATCGTGTGCCCAATTTTGGCATACCAAACACATAACCTCATCTTCAGGAGGGGTGAATTATTATTTTTTTCACTACAAAATATACAAAAATATTGTTTTTCATTTGTGTTATTATGAAAATTGCCAAGATTTTTGACACCATTTTGCGACTTTTTCTTCAGTTCTGGTTCTTTGCGTATACGTATACTTTCTTATACTTTATTAATTAATTATACTTTTATTTTTTAATTATACTTTTCTTCGGCTTTTCTAAATCTTATGAACGTTTCTTAAATCTCCTTGATAGCTATTTTTAAAGTTTCAAGCGTGTATTTTTTTACGTTTTCTTTTTGTATACACAAGGCATCTGAAACGGAATACAACTATGATAAGTTATGTGTCCGATTTTTCCCCAACCCATTTGGCTAAATACGGACGTCCGTAATAAACCCAAGGAAATGTCCGCAATCACCCCATTGGCTCTAAAAAGTTTTAAAGCAAAAAAAACATGGGTTATGATGTTAAACTTCTTGATTTTAATGTTATCTATTTAAACTTAAATATTATCTTAATGGGCAACGAGTACAGTTTATACTTAAAGCAGTTATTGTTTCGTATACACGTTACTGAAATTCTACAAATATTATAAGAAAGTACTTAAAAATGATCGAACGTTATTAACTTGAAACGGGTGCGCGGCCTCCAGTGTTGACGTCCTGCCAGGCGCTAAAAATGGCGGAATGAGCCACGCTGGACAGGTTGCGGGGCGCGGGGCGGACTGTGTCAGCCGGCAAGGTACTGTCCGCAATTACCCACTGTCCGTAATCACCCCACCCTCCCCTATATTTGGCACACATTGAAATTTTCCGTGCTCTTATTTTTTTGTGTCGTTATCATACGATATCGATACCGTGTTGCCATTTAGACTCGAAAGGCATTCAGTAGAAAATTTAATGAATTGAAGTCAGAAAGAAAACTGGATTTTTATTGGTACTCCTAAAATGAGATTTCAATGTTTCAGTAGCTTTTCTCTGGTATTTCAGTAAAGTGATTTTTAGAAAAGAATTTAATTTGAAAATGTTTTGATCGTTTCCTTTTAAGGTTTCACGAAAACAAGAGAAAAAAGAAGTTTAGTAGAAATTCTGCAAATCTGGTTTTTATCGGATTATATTGGGCCTTTGTAAAATGAATTTCTGTTAGATCTTCAAAATAAATGTTTTTTTTATCTTCGTTAGACCTTCTTCTTAAGTCATTTTTTTTTTCTATTTTCTCATATTTTAACATTAGCAGTATTGTCATAATAACGTCTTGCAAAGAACAGCACGTCAAGAAAAAAAATTACTTACTTACAATAATGTACGCAGATCACGTAAATTGCACAAAGATTGGTGGGAAGGGAAATCATTAGCACCCATTATCATTCCCGGAACCCCTTAAGAATGCGCTTAATTTTCCTACAAGAAAAGTTGCTAGAAGTATTTACTATAATCTGTACTAGTAGAGGTAGACAAACCTTTATGCCTAGCTGATTCTCGGTAACCAGTTACCTATTTAATTATAAGATTAATTCTAAAGGCCTTCCTTAATAAAACACAATTTTACGGATTGATTTCGCGAATGTTTATTTTTATTTAATGCCTGACGTTTCGATTGCTTTACAGCATCCGTGGTCACAGGCAGACACCTGTGACCACGTGTGACAGTCTGCCTGTGACCACGGATGCTGTAAAGCATTCGAAACGTCAGGCATTAAATAAAAATAAACGTTCGCGAAATCAATCCGTAAAATTGTGTTTTATTAAGTAATGAGTATTCGCGTAAACTTCAGAACCAAATATCTAAAGGCCTTTTTCACAATGTCCTATTAAGTTCTGGTTACCGTTGATGACTGGTAACGTCTATATTTTTACACAATCCATTCTGACTCGACGTTCCATATTTGAAATTCGTTAGTTAGCGCTTTTGTTGATGGTGGAAGCGAGGCCCTAAGTCTGATTACCTAAAGAATTATGAATAATGGCAGACTGTTAAAAAAGAAATAATGTTTCCAACACTTTTATTTTATTCGTAAGGACTCATAAATACCTATGCGTCACACGTGGACGAACGAAACAAAACACTATCCACAATCTAGCTCACTGAAACCGGCTTGAGTTCAGTGACCTTTCAGAGATGACCGGGATGACGTGTCCACTATTATTTTTGCAACACTGACCGAAAAATATACAAAACATTGCATCACACCCATTTTTTAAGTTGCATCCAACACACGAATTTCAACCTTACACAATACACTTACGGTGTTTGTATCATCTACGACTAGTTCCGAGTGTAAGCAACAACAACTTTCCTTAGCGGCAGGAGGGGATAGTCTTAAGCCGGATGTCTGCAGTAAATATAGTGCGATTATGAGTATTGATCGTTGGCAAGTTTATCAAATAATGCATCTTAATTAGTTGTTTAACACGTTCCGGGACAGTGCCCGCCTATAGGCGTGAAAACAATAAAACATCTATTGTGTCTGGAGTAGTGTCCCGGAACGTGTTAATCAACTTTCGTTATTAACATAAAACTAAAGGTTTTGTCTGTGTACTTCGTTATAACTATACTAATATATTTTCAGAAGCTGCTGGAACGTTTTGTTCTGGTATGATTTCAGTGAAAAAAAAATGCCAACAAAATTTTCAAGCTAAGTATTTTTATCAAGTATTCTCAACTAAATTATTGTCACAAATTGCTCGTGCTCGGGTTAGTTTGATTTCTTAGTGTGTAAAGTCTTTTGAAAAAAAATATTGAAATGTAACATTTGTATTGGAGTGAATTATAAAATTAACGTCATAGTATACATTTTAAATTAAACAATTTTTTGAAATCAAAATCTCTATTTTGCTTAAATTATATTGGACATTTCCTATTATCACCAGTCACCAGTATATATATTCTTAAGAGGCTGGATCCTACAAGATAAAACATAATTATTTCACCAGCCAGTGAAATTAGTAGCACAATAATTGTTGCTGCCTAATTGTGTGACTCAATTTAGAGTATTCGCAACATTAATTCTTATGTGACGTCTTACCAAGAGTTGTAAAATTTAATAACTGTCTCAGTTTGCAATGTACTGGTATTACTTTGAATTTGTTCAGTGTCTCAGTGGTTTTGTTGTAAGATCTTGAATAAAGAAAGTATTCAGATGTGAAATGGAGTATGATACTTACGTACCTTAAAATTCAGCATCCTTTTACGCTATGAACATTAAACGTATTTCACGAAGTATGGCTATTTTCCTGTCTTTAACACGTTCCGGGACAGTGCCCGCCTACAGGCGTGAAAACAATAAAACATCTATTGTGTCTGGAGTAGTGTCCCGGAACGTGTTAATGGTCGATTAAAATGCACACTAAAATTCTTACTTACCTAGATCTTTTTGTGTTAATTTCCATGCTGAATTCTTTGGACTCCTAATGTTTGACTCAAATAAAACTTTTGTTATAGTGTTGCACTTGTTGTCTTGTTGTTATTCCCGGTGCTCATTGGATAAGGAGATTCTCAACTTTTTTTACTCTTATACTCTGTTCATCTTGTTTTTAAATACGCATTAATAAAAAGTTTAGGAATAACAATACCTTATGCGACATGAGTGCGTACATTCAACCGTGTGTCTAATACAAAAGCAAGAGAGTAGGTGACAATTTTCAGTGTTGCCACTTTGTAAATAAACTTTAAAATAGTAACAACATTAAACCGTAATAGTTTCGCCAATTTATTTGATTTCTCTCTGCATCACCAAAAATATATCTTAAATATTATCGGTGATGACGAAAGAAAGAGATATTATATTATTATCTAAACATTTTTAGAAGATAAACATACATGATAGACTTACGGCGACTTAATTTGTTATAGTACCTATCAAGACTGTTCGATTGCAGTATTGTAAATATGCAACAGTTCAAGGGAGCTGAGACCGCAATCTATGGGTTGTTTGCGAGCAGGTTGATTGGCGACGAAGCGAAGGACCTTGTTTATCACCAATATTGTTTTTTAATTTTGAGTTTATAGAAGGATCATGGATTTTGATCGTCGTGATGCACTGTTAATAACATTTTGAATAAAAATATTATTTCAATAAGGATTTCAAGTGTTAGTTTATGAATATTAATTTATGATGATATTAATTAATGATGATATTGATGCTTTAGTTTCAACTATTATTGTAATGCACAACCGTTAAACCGAATCGAATTTTATTTTTACTAATAATTATGCTGGATTGTTCCTAACTCAAGGGATGAGTAAAAATATTTTGTTGGACAGCTATCCAATGCGGCAACGCAGCGCCATTATCGCCTCCTTGTCTCAAAAATAACGGTTCCTTTTTAGAATAAGTAAATTAAAAGTTTATTTTTATGATTTCATGCTTTCGATTTTTGATCTAACAAATTTATGTAAACCCGTACAAAAAATCAATAAACTATATTCGAAAATTTATTTTTCACTCTACTTACATTATCTACATGACTACAAAATAAATTATTACAGTAAATCCAAGAAATATAAAATATATCCAAATGCAAGTAAGAACTTATACTAAAATGCTTATTGGGTAAAATATTGTAAAAATATAGAATTTATTCATTACCAATACATAAAAATAAATCCATCGTCACCGAAACGTTAAAAAATCAAAATATAACGTGAAATATTTATATTAGGACTTTTTATAGACTTTACCTTTTTAAATAAATAATAACAAATATTTCGTGAAATTAAATGTAGATTCATTTCATTACACACTTTAGATGTTAGTTAATAAATACATTTCATTTACTCTCACACTCGTACATTAAATTACATACACACGTCAAAATAAATAGAACACCATTATCAGCTTATAAATCCTCATAGAATTAAAAATAAAAATATTTTGTTACTTATTTTACAAAATAAAGACCTACTAGAATTCCAAGTACACTTCCAAAAAAAACAACATATTTCTTTCAAAAACAGACAAATGGGTACCTAATAATGATTGTCGGGTTCTTTTCTAATCATTAAAAATATTTACAGGGTGGTCCAAAAGGTAACATTCATTTTTATTTATTTTTCACATCCAGGCCTTCCAAATATATCCTATGTATGATAGCAAACTTTTGTTTGTCTTAGCAAGCTGATAATTATATCTAAGTAGGCAAGTTTTATGTAATAGGATCATACTGCAGCAAAAAAATCCGACATAACATCATAAAAAGTGGAGGTATTATTTATTCCAACTGATTAGACAGAAAATTTACTCAATTTACCACAAAAATATTATCTCGAAAACTACGAAAGTTTGGCTAACAGTCGTATATTTGGATATATCTGAATGTAAGGCATCAAAAAACAATTTTTGAACGGCACTTTTTGGACCGCCCTGGATATTTCATTAAAAACGAAAAAAAAAGTGATTTGAATTGTGAAAAGTAACTACGACTAGCATTATAATTTTCTGTTATTATTTTCTATAAATATTTCATAAAGACTGAACATAATGATACATTATCGAATCTTAAAAATCTCTAAACACAATAAAAGACTGTGCATCATTTAATTTTGTCTTTTTAAGAGCGTAATGTGTCTTTTAACATTATTCTGTAAATACACTGAATAATAATAAATACAAAACAAACAGATTTAAGGGTAATATATTTACATATCGTTTTGTTTTAATCGACCTTGAAAAGAGAACATTAGGACTATAAAATTTACATTTTATTTATTCACTGTCCTTGCGATTAGTCGACGAATAGCCTTGTTTAAAATGTCTTTATTTAGGTAATAGTGAATACAGCTTAAAGCGGGTATGCCTGAAAGTATAAAAACATGAAGTAATTATATTAGGTAGAATGTACAATACATACCTTGATACTTCGCTTTCTTATAAAAATAATATAGTTATAGGCCTAAGTATATTTTCAGAGTATAATTAAAAGTAATTAGTTAGTTTTATAGTTAAATAACTAACTTGGCTGTTACACTGCACGAGTGCCTTGACAATAAAAAAAACATGTAATTATTGCTTTGTAGTTAATGAACCTAGTCAGATATCCTAAAAGAGGTGAGGTGACTTGAAACTATGCTTGAAAACATCGGTATTTGTCATTTACTTTACATAGCAATCCATCCACACTGAGGACTTCGTAGTGTACTATTTATTTACACCACGCCATCAGCAGTGCCGCGTTACTTAATTAACGTCAGAATTTGCGTATTATTTTCAATTCTGAAAAGCGGAGCAAATCAACCCAAGGGTTCTTTACCTAGTTCTTCAACTTCCTAGCCGTCACAAGCTTGTTGATGTCGTGGTACGCAGCAATCATAGTGTGCGCTGGCGCAGTGTTAGACGAACAGGATGGGTGAGCTCTCATACAATCGGCGCCTTCCTGCCCTCGCCTCGCTGCGCGCATGTATCTGAAGAAACGGAGGATTTCTGGGTTGTCTGATACTGGCCGACGGAGCTCGTTCAGTTCTCTGTAAAAAAATAAGATTATGATGATGATAATCTTATAGAAATGTTTTGATACTGTGTTTGGTGTAGTGGTTAGCGCTTCTGACTACAATGCGGTCGAGGGTTCGAATCCCGCTTGGTCACTAAGTCATGAATGTTTAATTGTACTTTAGGATTTATGGGACATATTCCCTTCATAATCATTGTCTGGTATTCGTAACACAAGGAAGACAATTCTTTACTTCGAAATCAAGACAATTGGTGTGTTGCCTGGCGCATATATTAATATTTTTTACAGTCGATTGTCATTTTATAGATATGCTGACATAGCACTACATAACATAATATATCCTAAAAGTGTTTGGAACAAATTGTTAAATAGTGCTTAGAAAAGCAGAAAAAGAAACAAAGTTTACTAACATATTTTTGAAAAGTTTTGTTTGATATAGAAATTGTACTCTTAATAGTTGGGCCTAATATTTTACATTGTTATGTGAATTATAATTAATTTATCAATGGAGTGTAAGATACTTTATAACTTAAATACTTTCTCTTTTATTTAGAAGTTTTCGAATACATTATGTGACGGAAGCAAAAGACGAAAGGAAATTCGCGAGGCTGATTTAGTTCAATTCAAATGCTTTGCACTTTTTTGGGAACAAGATTAATTTATTCAATTTTTCGGGATCCCCTGTTAAATCACAGTGACATGAATGCAAACAATTTGTCACGATCTTGTACCTACAAATATGGATCAGTCTTTATTTCTTTTTCAATATAAGGATTAAGGAAGCGGTTTTATTTTTAATAGGTTTTAATTTTACTTATTTTTATTTCACACATGTCTTAGTTTTCATCGCCCTTGTACTATTATTCAAATAAAAAATAATCGTATAGAGGACCCTAATAGTGTCTAGTTTATGTTTGTACCTATACTATCAGTGTTGTTTCTATGATTTTGATCATATTTTCATTTTACAATACGCAATGACCAACATAAAACACACCGATCATATTTCAGTCCATTAGTCGATCGTTCGAATTCCATAAAAAATACATTCAAATGCTTTCACCCGATTCACAGTATACCTGTTACATGCCAGATGCAAATGTGGGTGTTGGAATATGCAAAACCTAACACCGCAGGTTCTGCAGCATGTCAATTGGCTCTGCTCTGACTGACACGAGATTTAGGATAGCTAGAGTGAAATATATTCACGTCTACCAACAAAACGCAGCAAACCGTGCGATTGACTAGCTGTCTCTAATTAGTGATTAATCGAATGACAATAAATGAAGGTAATAAATTAAATACAATTTATCAGCTAAAAGGTCTGGGGAGGTTTTATATGACTTACTCGTACATTCACTCACTAAAATGAGTGGTCGTGGTTTTGAATAGTATTAAGTTATCTTGAAATTGATCTATCTTCTCTACGACGAGATAAAAATAAGTCTGGTTTACCTTCCTGACGCTATAACTCCAGAACACATGAACCGATTTCCACGGTTTTGCATTCGTTGGAAAGGTCTTGGGCTCCGTGAGGTTTATAGCAAAGAAAATTCCTATAAAACGGGGCCTGGGCGGGATGGGGCTGGGGGAGAAACGAAGTTCGCTGGGACCGCTAGTCTTTTAATATAGATGCCTCGGGGTTGCTTTGTCTAGGTTGATTTACAGGTTAAGTCTTTGGATTAGGTGATGATTGAATGGATGTATTTTGAGATTATGTGGTCCTGCACCCACTGCATGGGTTGGCTTGTCGCGTCGACGACGCATTATAGATAGATATAGGTATATAGGTATATAAACGATCGTGATGAAACTGATAGATGCTAACTTTCCTAAACTGTCAAACTTGTATAAAAAACGGCAGCCAAAATGCAGCCATTACGCACTAAAGACAAATTGTCTACGACATTGCGTTATAGATATATTAAAAGACTGTACCATGCACGTGGAGATAAATTATCCAGGTAGACGCGGTAAAACGCGCGACAAACTGGTTTATCGATGTGTCACGCAGCGGGTGCTGGTGCTATCTATTTCATAACTAACCTACGCCATTTCTCAACTATTAACAGGATCCAGTCACATTTCAGTAAATTCTAATATCTTGTCTTCTTCTTATTATCTTCTAATATCTCGTTTAAATGCCAGAGAGATTGACATGTCATACTCACTTCGTAATTTTAAATCGACTGTTCCGAAATTATTTTCTAAAGTTTGAGAAAGTAAATACTGTTTCAATTTGTTTTTACTCGTGTAGTGCAGGTTACTACAGTTTGTTACTGACTTCAATGTTTATTACGCATGTCGTGGCAGCCTTTAATCAAGGCAACACTATAACTATGTTGTAATTTCTTGTCTTGTATAATTGTGAAGTGTATGCTTTGTTGGATGTCCTCAAATAAAAAAAAATAAAAAATTAAATTAAATTACCTGCTCAACGGGGCAGAGACGAGTTTTTATTTATTTTTTATTTCATTACCTGCTCAACTGCGCAGATATGAGGTTGCTGTACGGCGCGTACTTGGCCGGGCTAGCGTACATTAGGCAGATGAGCTGCTCCCGGCATGCTTCCAACTTCACATCGCTCAGACTCTGACCTCCTATCTGGGTTCCGGTGTCCGCCGCGTTTTCTGAAGGGGTCAGACCTGGAAATTATAAAAAAAAACATTTTAATTCAATTAACACTTTCCGTGACAGTGAACGGCTATAGCCGTAAAACAATAAAAATTCTATTGTGTCTGGGATACCGCCTCGAAAAGTGTTAAGAACAAGATATGTTACTTATGAATGTCCTAAATTAATCCTAGCTTAATCATAAACACCACTTTAGGAGCCTGCGAGTTTTAATGGATTTAAATTTATGTTTGCGAGTGGCGTCATTTTGGCTAGGAAAACTACCTATAATTAAAGTGATAACAACTATCGGATTCTTTACAAAACGCAAAATGCTTAAACGGTTTATTAGATAGTTCTTGTTTTTCGAAGAAGGTACCATAGAAATTAGTCGTAGTACGTCAAAATAGCATTTTTGAGCTGCTTAATAATAGTGATAAGTATTCTGTAAGCAATCGACAATAACTGTTGCGAAAAAATCACGATATTACTTTCTTTGTGGAGTGTATTTGGTTTTTGGGGATCCTTCAGGGATAAATGGATCCCTCACGTCTTTGTTCACCAACAAACTTTTGTTTGCGTAGCCAGATTCGGCTGTCCTATGCATGTAATATTTCACAGGTTTAGAATGTTTTTTAACACTCACAGTGTCATATTTGTTTATTAAAGATGAAATGAGAAACCAAAAATTGCTAACGTCACGCAATGACGTATCCATGAGACCAAGAATTTCGCGCGGTCGGACCGACAGCACGGTAGCTCAATTGGAAGAGCAGTTGGCCCGGTAGCCAGAAAGATGCTGGTTCGAGTCCCGCCCGTGCGCAATTTTTGGTTTCTCATTTCATCTTTAATATTTCACAGGTGTCTTCAGGATGCCATAATCAACCCTTGATGTTCTTAGACCACATGGGAATAATAACAGCCTTGCAAAAAATGAGTTAAAAATGAGAATAGTTGATAACTTCTCTTTAAAAAATTAAGCATATGTAAATTGCAGCCTCAATACAATCAAGAATTTACGACGCACATATTAAATTACCTCTAAAATTACTTTATTCTTTACGTTTTTATTCCACTAAAAGCCGTTTTTTCACTTTCATATCTTTTTTTTAAATTTATTTATTGAGAAATAAATAAAAATCTTATTTAACATAACAAAGATCCTGATAAATGTACAAATATTTCATAAGTAGCTATTCGATACCTATTCGTGCCAATAAAGTTTATATTTCGATAAAGATTTTGTTATTAAATTTTTAAAAATATTCCCTCTTCTTCTATTTACTTAGTACCAGGGCTAGAATCGTATAAAGGTATTAATCGACCAATTTAGAAAGATAACATAATAAGAGCATTTAATTATGGAGATTTACTTTTCTAATTGGTCAGATGATTTTAGTAGTGGTTTAATTAAACCTTGTAATATTTCTTTGGAATAATGTTCAATTAGTTTGTGTGTTATTACTACAAATTTAACATGCGAGATCACCCCACGTTTTATTCGTAGTAATTGTACAGAACCTTTCACCTTACCCAGTATTTTTTCCGTGCCTAAACGGTAGATTTGCCTCATATTATTGTGTTTAGGCTACAATTCGATCAAACATCACGTTCTTACATAAATGCGTAATAACTGTTCCATTTATTGTAAGGATTCTCCTTTGGAACAATAATCGTGGTTACATACCTATTGAGAATGCCTTTGAAAATTTTGATTTATATTGTTACAATAGGAAAATCCGAATATTTGGCGCTATGTTTTGCATGTGTTATTGCTGATAATAATTTATAACTTGTTAAGTGTTGAGAATTTGAGCTTCATGGAATTAAGATTCAGAACGGTAAACTATTGTTATAGTACCTTATTATTTCCCTTATGATTTATGTGTGAACTACTTAGCAATTTAACGCAGCTTTCGCGTGAAAATCGTAACTTATCTCACAAAGTTTGTAAAATATGTGCTAGGTATTCCATCCCGTGTATAAGCAATATTATTGTTATCATCAAAATACCTATATATTCAGTAGTCTTAACGTGAAGAATTAACAAATGTCCATACATCATCACAAACTTCTGCAATTTTAGTATTAGTAGTAGTACTTAGTCCCCCTAGCCGATTTCGACTACGGTGGCCAGTCACAACGACTGCGCGGGACACATTATAGTGCACAAGTGCGTGCGCAAGCACATGTGCTCTCTCTATTCCTTTCGCTTCCATAGCCTGATGGGACAGCAATCTGACACGACCAGAGATAGATCAGGCGCAGGACCAACGGCTTTACGTGCTTTCCGAGACACGGGGGTGAAACACCGGCAACTTCCAAACTCCGGGCTTCCCTGAGAATTACTGAACAGAAAAACCCAGGTACATATTTTTTACCTGACCCGGGAATCGAACCCGGTACCTCTGGCGCAGCCGTCGCTTTAAAATGCGACCCTCTAACCACTGCGCCACCGAGGCAATTTTAGTAAGAAGGATGCTAAGCGTAGAACACAGTAAAATAGTTGCCGGCCAGTAACTAAAAAAAATGTAACGTTCTTGCTACAATGTTTAATTAAAACTTTGTAACGCGGTGCATGGAAAATTCGTTTTTTAAATCTGTGTTTAGATCACAGAAATATTATCCCTTTTGGTTTAGATGCGTCGAACGATGCGATGTGTTTCAGTGCGTCCACGGTTTCACTCGTATGAAGAGATATTAAGATTTATATGCTCGTAAATCTAAGTCCAGTCTGCCTATAAGCCTTCCACTTGCGCAACGGCTAGTGCCTACAATAAAGCACAGCAAGCTTCACGTTGCACGATCCACTGCAAACCAGCTGGGGCCTTATTTCATCATTATTTGGACCCCGATTGCTGCGTCAATCGTACTTTGTTCGTTTGATATTTCGAATATGAATTTGTTCTGTTTTACCGAAAAAAAGAAGTAATATATCCACACGTAAAAAAATACATGAAAGAAATCAAAATGCATAGAAAAGGTGACCCTGATAAAGCAAAAACTGTCTTTACTTCATAAAGAAAATTACATCGGTGATTTTTATTCGAATGCGAACTTAACGAGTATTGACCCTCTACCCATCACGTTCATTCGCACGGTCTCAGCATAATGAGTAATAGAGATGCCTATCGTTTATCAACGTCGTATTATAAAGAAGGTGGTCTCTTACCGAGCCTAGCGAAGATCCCATCAAGTCTTGAGAGAAGAGGTGAGTAGAATGGATCGTAGTTGCTCAAGATCATGGAAGAAGCTGGAATTTTCTGGAAAACCTGGAAATGGAAATTCATGGATCGATTTATATGAGTCGATATTCTGTTTTAATGAATCTGTTTCGAGGTTGAAATTTTACTTTGTAGTTAAGGTAAGTAAGGCTTAGACCACCGCTGCATGCGCATGCGAACTGTGACATTTGAATGCGGCATGTGCCTTCAAAATCACTGCATTCATGAATTAAGTCTTCATTTTTTTAATAATTATTGAGTCAATATTAAAATTAAATTCATCTAGTTAAAATGGACTGTCATTTTATGTCACTACCTACTCTCATGGTAACTGTTAAAATTTGCAAACGAACTTTCATAGAATCTCGAGGACTTACATTGTTATATAATGCTACTAGCTTTTGCCCGCGACTTCGTTCGCGTGGACTTCTTTTACGACCTCACATTAGAAACCTCAAAAATTGTAGCCTATATGTTATTCTGATGTATAAGCTATATTGTGGTAAGGTTTCATTCAAATCCATTCAGTAGTTTTTACGTGAAAGAGTAACAAACATCCATACATCCATACATCCATACATCCATACATCCATACATCCATACTTACAAACTTTCGCCTTTATAATAGTAGTAGGATGTCTCGCTCTTACATAGCTAGAGCACAGAATATGTAATAGTACTAGAGTGATAGTTGCATGCTTGTCGGTATCGTGAACTAACGGACTAACGCTTGAAATTGTAAAAAGATTGGCAGATTTACGAGAACCAATAAGACCAGCAGCTGCAGTCTAAAGCACAAGATTAATGTAAAATTATCGACATTTCGCCTTGATAAGTTAAATTTTCTGATTTTCTGCTGCATCAAAAATCCTTTTAACTTATATATTTTTATAAATCGTAAAAAAATGTATTTATGTTCTTCCCGAAAAAATAATGACACGAAAATACGAATTTTGCCGTAGCGTTTTTGATCGACTGATAAAACTGTGGCGAGACTTGCAACACAGCGTCTAGGTAAGTTTGGGGACACCAATTTACATATTAGATAGCATGACGTCTTAGGAAAGGCATACTTAACAATTTATCTGCATAATATATTAAACAGTGCTGCTGAGTGACATCTGGTTTATTTGTAGAAGTATTATTTATTCTACAAAGCATTAAAATGAATCTTTGTTTACTTGAAGAATAAACACAATAAAATTGTACCAAAAAACTGTATAACTTTAATCTTACTTTGTAATTGTTGGTAGCTGCCATCTGGCCCTTATAATATCCGTTCTTAGTGGGCAGGTACGACACCTTTTGTCCCCCTGCGCCGTATCTGAAATATGCGTAAAGTAAATAATATTTAAAAGTTTCAAACATTTTAATTCCTACATTGACCCGGGGCCGGATATCGAATCCGCGACCTCTTAGTGGAAAATCAGCGTGCGTAAATAACAGTTTTTTTTCAAACTGAAGTGGCACTGAAACAACTACATGAGCTATGTACGTTCGTAAAAAAGTAAAAATTCCAGATCTGCTTAACCTTACAACCAATCACTCTTGTTTAGCAATGTCATGTGCAATTACAATGTGACTCTGAAGATGTTTATTCAGAATTTTCATCCATGGGATTTTTTTTTCATAAATCTCGACTAATCAAATCTCATCAATTAATTATTTACCAAAGGTTTTTAAACTAGTCTTGATGTCAGCGCCATTACGTACATCAATTGGTTAACATCTTGGTACATATTGTTGTACTTCCTAACAATCCATTAAAGGTTGAAGCAGATTTATGCACTCGTAAAGGGAACATCACCGTATCAACTCGAGGCGTTCTTTATTCTTTGTGATAAACTCCTATTACACGTACGCACCTTTATACGCACAACTATCAAATTCAAACTGTACCGTTACCATGAGTTTACGACGGTTTTACTCGCTAGCGACTACGTAAAAAGTGTATGGAAAATTGCACAGCGCCCCTAGCGGTCACTTGAAGAACTAAAAATTTCCATACTAAAAGTTACGTCGTTGCTAGCGAGTAAAACCGACGTAAAATCATGGTAAGGGTACTGTAACCAACTCGGGACCCATTCTTGATCAGCGGCGCATGCGTTGTCACGGCTAGTTATCCAATGTTCGTCGAATATCTGTCCACCCTGCCAAACGTGCCGTCATTCACAAGAAGAACTGTCATCAGTATGCGAGGCGACTGTTATCCGTAGCCGATCCGATACCGCAGCATTACTGATCCCTTTACGTAACGCGTCCGTATGGTTGATGCCTGTTTGATGTCAATACGATCGTTCCCTTTAAAAGTGGTTATATCTGCTTCAACCTATAAGGTTAATGTACTTACCGTGACATATCAATATTAGAAAGATCATTCGCATCAGGCTCCATGTTTCCATAGAAACCGTCGTTGGGATACGCATAGGTTCCTGTGGGACTGGTTTCGTATCCCATGAAGTCCTTGTTATCATTGCTGTATCCTCCCTGATCGTCTGCTGGTGCTGGTGGGTAGCTGGCCTGGCTGGATGTAGCTGAGAGTTGGGATATACCTAAAAAAGAGATGGATCATCAGCGTCGTTAAAATCAAACGCGACGCTAGAGATTAGTTGCAAGAGATCGACTCTTCATTAATTTGTTTGGTAAAAAGATCATTCTTTTTAAATATCAGTTTCGATGGCTATTTGTTTTGGAAATAACGCCTTTTGTCACTTAGTTCACAACAAAACCTCCGTACATCGTACTCTAGTAGTCCGTGCGAACTTCGTTTCTCCCCGGCACCGAATGGCGCGGTTATTATGCTATTCAGGGCCGAGGCAGATAGAACAAAGTAATAATGAAAATTAGTTCATTTGTTCAAGTGAAGTTTATCTTATAAAAACTTTAAATTTTGATTCATCACCCCATTGTGGTAGTATGGTCACGGTCATTATGTAAAAACACTATTTCACTTACCTTTACCCAAGATCTTCCCGAAGCTGCCCAAAATGCTGGGCAAAAACATCGCAAACAAGATAGACTTCAGCAGCACTTGACCACCAATCAGAAGAGGAACGAAGAATTTATTTAAACCGAAAGCTGAAATCAAACAAAAAAATAACTGCCTATGTATTCATGTGTGTCAAGGAGTTCGACAGTCAGACTGTTGTAAAGAACGGGGACATAGCAACATTTAATAAATCTACTTGTAAACTTACACCTGAATCCCATCAATTTTGCAGCTTTGGGAAGATTGATAGAAAGAACATGAGTATTCACGAAGTCCTTGAATTTTTGCAATAATCTGTATTCGTAGCTAAATTTACTAAAAAGCGCTCTGCCTTCATCGCTTTTCGGTTCAATTTTAGTATTCGAATTCTCTTTGATAGATTTTATCTCCACTCCATCAACGATTTCGTATTTATCTTTACTAAGCGCTTTATTTAATATATTTTCAACCTCATTTTCAAGTTGCGTCTCAGTCATATTTACAAGAATATACCGCTTCGTTATCGTTCCAAGTATTTCCATGACATCGTCTACAGCATCGTTCGTGTCTTCGTGTGCACTTACATTATTTTTATTTATTACATTTTCTACATTTAAATTATCCTTACTACTACTGTGACAGCTATGGCAGTTATTAGTTTCTACTTTGTCTAGTTTAACTGTTTTGGTTGAGCTTTCATGACTTGTTTGACAGTTTACGTTTGCAGTAAGGGATGCTATATACAAAAGTGGTATAAGATGTCTCCATTGAAACCTCCATTCGAGTCTTCTGTGACACCGTCCGTTGATTTTTTGAGAATGGTCCATGTTTTTTGTTCAAACCTCATCACCGACTGTTTCATGAATGTTGATAAGGTTTCTTCTTACAGCCTTATGTTGGGGTTCCTGTAACAAACGAAAGCGGCAATGAGTAAGTTTCTTGGAAAACAATCGGTTTGTTTTTCCGTGTTTGGAGTGAGTAGATTCTCACTATTGTTCGCTGAGCAAAAAACTAGCGCTGTCATAGTGAAGGAGAGTTATTAGTTAGAAAATCGTTGATTCGGTGTGTTACGATAGTCATAATTGCTTCCATGTTTGTAACATTAACCTTATTTAAGAATAAGAGTTTTTAATTTATAATAGATATGTGATTTATTCATCGGTTGTAAAGATTTTATTCATAGTACCACTTATTTTATAAAACAACGTTTGCAATAAAAAGTAACAAGAAATAAGTAGTCAACAAAAGTTTTACGTTTGTAATAGTTGTTTACATTGATGTTCTCATTTTTGGTACCCCCTTGCAAAAACAGCCACAATATTGGACATTGTTGACAAATAAATATTTTTTAAACATTTTTGACTTTAGACTTTGAATTTTATTTTATTTTTATTTATCGTATTAACAAAAATTACAAGACATAGGAAATATTATCATCTAAAAACCACAGAGGTTTATCGTAATGCTAATGAGATAAGTTAACGTCAGTAAAAAAAAAAAACAGTAGGCGAATAACAAATCGAATAATGTGTGATGAGCAGATCGGTAATACAGTAAATTAAAAATAATGACATAAATTTACTAGCTTCCATACAGCTAGCTATCGGTTTGTGCTGGCATGCAACTTATGTAATCAACCCCTGTGCCCCGCAGGCGAAGTCTCAATGAAACGGTTTACCTAAATAAAAGTATTATGGCTTTGCAGAAAATACAAAATGTTCCCCTTTTTAAACTCACAACAGAAGAAACTGATACTTATTTAAGGAAGACCCTTGTGGACGTTTAATTAAATGTATTCTATATTATTTTGATATCAACTCGTCCTTCTCCGTAATGTGAATGATAAATAAAAGGTAACATATAATTTCCAGTATATCAAACACAAAGGTAAAATATTTTAATTAAATCGGAACGTGTGCTGAATATTTTTGTGGCTTCGTTTTTGTTTCAAATTTCGTAGAGATAAATACGGTATTTTATTAAAGTACTTATTTAAATGACGCAGGTCGAAATGGTAAACCCAACGTTAAATACAATTTTAATTGAATCTGTTTTAACATACCTAGGCATAGGTATGGTTATAAATATTGTTATTAATATTATACCACTTATAACTCAAGAACGGGTGGACCGACGATGATTTTGAATTAGTATTTTGAGTTTGAATTTGAATTTGAATTTTGTTGGATTCGTCGCTGCCTCGAATAGGATAATTGCGGGGCCGGGGCGGGATGGGGCGGTACAGGACCGGATATATTTTCTAGCACAATGATTATTTAGTTCTAGTTTCAGATAAAACGTTTTTTAGTCCATATTTTATATTTTACTCAGACCATGAAAGCGTGGTATCTTTTTTGAGTAAACTCTATTTAATTCAGGCCAGTATTTTGTAGGAATATATAGCAGATATAGACCGTTAAAACGTTTTTTACGACGTCCACTCAGCGTTTTCAGGACGTTAACGTAAAAAATCGCAATGTCTGACGGTTCGTAAACACATTAGGGCAGATATGGATGCGAGCGTGTTTAGAACTAAAACTCGGTGTACATGACTTTTATCGAAAGATTTTTTAAAACAAAAAAAAAACAACAATATGTATTTACTCAGTAGAAATTTTACTTTATTTCTGCTTTCTTTTCTTAAAAAAAACCTATAACAGATTGTCAAAAAAAAATAACTTGTATGAAATGACTGCCCATGAAGCTACTATTGAAATCATAATTGGTTTTCATATTTTTGATATCAGTCTTTCCGTCTCGCTTGATTTCTTAAATAATTTAAACAATCTGTTGGCAGACTTGATACAAATGCTGTAAAAAGATATTTTATTATTACCATCAAACGTAGTTCCTACAATTTTCATCCCTACATTCGTCTGAGAAATGGCGACATAAATAAATAATTGCGGAAACTCGACCGAATCGAACGGAAATGAAACCAAGACAATAAAAAAACAGTATTGATATTTTTATGTTTCTCACTTATGAGTTGGCTGAGTAAGGCATTTTTTTAACAAAAAAGAGAGGTGCCAATTTTTAATTTCTCCAAAGATAATGAAACTCTAATGAAAGTGTTTGGTTTGTTTGATTCATTTGAAAAACTAATAAAATAATCTGTTGTAAAAACCAAAAAAAAATTTACTATTTGACCTAGTATTCTTTTGCTTCATGTTTTAGGCTTCTAAATCAGTACATTTAATATATTTGCTTGAGTTAGGAAATTCGCACAAGTTTCCTTATGCCTTATACATTTAGTAAAACAAGGATGTTCTTCAAATGTTTTAACGCAAGTGGCACGGTGATGCACTGGCGTACTGCCACAGCAATTGGTGCATATTTATTTATTTAACACACGCTCGGTTCTTGGAAACCACCCGTGCATACTAAGCCTTAGGAACGAATGTCAATGAAGCTTTTACGATAATGTTGTGGCCGCGTTTGATGCATAGATAATTTGCTGCTGTATCAATGACGGCTTTTTAATATTTTGTTTCAGAATATAAGGTTACGTGTATTTTTTATGTGGTTGACGTTGAATATATCAACTCTTCTATGGTACACTCAGAATATTAAAGCAGATATAGATACTGTATTTAGTTTTTACGGTAGAATTCGTATTCGAATTACCTACCACACGGAAAAAATAAAATGCCACGAGAATTGGGGCGCTGGTGCATCTATCCATTGTTTTTCCCACGGTGGCACATCCCCACTTCCGTGTCTCCACCGCATTATAATAATAATTTCATTTTCTCTGCAACCGACCAAATAAACCTGTCACTTAATGAACTTATAAATTGTCAAAGAGAGGAGTTTCATGAGAGGTTATTAAGCAGTGCTCTTCACAGAACTATTGAAATTAGTAACATTAACTTTGTTACTTATCAAAACGCAGCTTTATGCGGACGAAATGGCGGCAGAGATTAATTAATGTGGCTTGATGGGAATTAGAGGTTTTGGTTTTGAATAGTAATTGATCTTATTAATTGATACGATGACAGCTTATTTATTCAATAATGGATCCTCGCGGCTCCAACCGCAAAAATGATGGAGAAAAAATATCACTATGAATTATAGCCTATTTGTAATTCTTATGAGCTATATTATTGTAAAGTTTTATCAAAATCCATCCAGTAGTTATTGCGTGAATGAGTAACATCCATCCTCACAAACTTTCCCTTTTATACTATTAGTAGGAATTAGCCGAGCCCGCGTGGTGGAGTATGACTCATGCATACTACCTCACATTTGAGGAAGGCCTTTTCCCAGCAGTGGGATACTTACAGGCTAACTTTTCTTTACTTTTTAGTAGGAGTTAGGATTAGAAACTCTACAGTTTTTAAACAGTTGGCTTGCTTGGTACAAACAATTATATATTGTAAAAGAAAAACACCACCCTTTTTTGCGATGGGGGGTTAAAAATGCTACTAACATTGCACAAACATTAAGCCCCTCAAAGCTAACAACTTCTTCGAAATTCAATGCTTTAATAGCGCCACACAAACTCGTTAACAACCACTAAATGCAGTTAAGGGGTGATTAGAGATACAGCCAAAGTTACGACGAGGCTTGGAATACGGCCAGCTTCCTCGACATAACCGGAACAGTAGGTAATAGTTCCTCAATGGAGTTGCCAAATTGGATAAAGCCTTAAGCACGAATTGCACGAGATTTATTTTTGTTTATTTAAGTTCACCAACAGCATGTTCAATGAGCTTTTTCTAAAGATATGGTCTACAGCACATCAGGTTATACAGGGTGACTCAGTCCAGATTTTAAACTTAAAAAATAAAAATAAAAATATCAGGTGTACTTATGGAAATTTTAATAACATTAAAAGAAATTGCATTGAATGGAAATTTATTTATGAAAAATAACATCATCAAGATGCTTTCCTTCTCGCCGTACACACTCTTCGAGTCGGACACGTGTATTTCCTATCACACGCTGCAGTAATTCGCGGGGGATGCTGTTCACTTCTTCGATTATTTTTGCCTTTAAATCGTCAAGAGTCGCAAGCGGGTCGGTAAAAACTTTACTTTTAAGGTATCCCCACAAGAAGAAGTCGCATGGAGTAAGATCGGGTGATCTTGGCGGCCAGGGTATGTCTCCAAATCTGCTGATGATTTTCCCAGGAAATAATCCTCTGACTGTATTCATTGAGATCCTGGCAGTGTGCGCTGTGGCCCCGTCTTGTTGAAACCACACTTCTGGATAGTTACTGATACCCTGTCTTAGTTCTGGCATAAAAAAGTTGTTTATCATATCGGTATAGCGCTCACTCGACACTGTAACAGTAGTGCCACGATGGTTTTGAAAAAAGAAAGGGCCAATGATTTCTTTTGCAGAGATCGCACACCATACAATCACTTTTGGACTATGTAACATCTTTTGATGCTTTTGATTTGGGTTAGCGGGAGCCCAGTACCGACAATTTTGGCGGTTTACATAACCTTCAAGGTGAAAGTGAGCCTCATCACTGAAATAAACATCGTCTAAGTCATTTTGCTGCGGGAAAATTTCCAACATTTGTTCGGCATAAGTTTTACGCTTAGCGTAATCTTCAGGCTTGATTTTTTGAGTAACTTGGATCTTGTATGGATGCAGCTTTAAGTCCACTGCCAAAATGCGTTGAAGACTTGACCGGTGAATATTCAATGACACGGCATGTTTTTTTACCGAACGTCGAGGCTGAGCCGCGACTGCAGCGGCGACGCGGTTAATGTTTTCAGCTGAACGCACAGGTCTGTTTCGACGCCGATTCGTTTTGTTTATTGCTGAGCCCGTTAGCCGAAACCTTTCCACCCACGTTTTCATTAATTGGACACTTGGTGCATCTCTCGAATACCGAATATTGTAGTGACTACAAAATTTGCGCCGTGCAAGTGTATATGAATGTCCGTTGCTTAAATAAGCCTCCACTGCGTACGCACGATGCGCTCCCGACCACGACATGGTGCCGACTAAAAATTTCCAAACGGTCAGCTTTCGAACGCTACACCCCGCTCCCCGCTAGCCCCGGAGCCCGCGAACTTATTCATGATTTAAATTTAAAAAGTTTGCTGAGTCACCCTGTATTTTTTTGTTGAAGATTGGCCCTTATGACAACCTAGCAAGAGTACCTAAGTGCTCTTGCTAAGGTTAGCAAGAGTCAATCAGTTGCTTCTAAGGAGATAAAGACCTCATTCGCACTTAACACCACGGTTGACTGTGCTCAAATAAAATCTTAAAAAATCTGCATGGAAATGGACGACGAAACAGCAACACATATGTGTTTTTATGTGTATATACACATCAGGCGTTATAAAAATGATGATGAAGATGAATTTATTCTGTCTTGATGAGCTAAGCAGGGTTGGTTCAAATTTCTGTTCAGTTTTTGTTAGTATTACTAACAAGGCTTCGACCTACATCAAAATACTGCAATGTAATCTTAACCCAATTAACTCAAGAGCGAGTAGCTCTCCGAAAATAAGTAAAACAGCATGACGTAGCTGGCTTATCATCCTAGGTTGTTAAAATATTGTGAGTACCAAGGAATGTTATTTTGTAGGCCTTTTAAAGTGTAATGTGATTGAATTTTTGACCAAAAATGTGTTTTTTTGCCAGAGAATCCAGTATTATCTATTTTTTAGTAAAAAAAGTAAAGTAAAGTAAAGGTAGCCTGTAGCATCCCACTGCTGGGCAAAGGCCTTACCTCAAATGTGAGGTAGTATGAGCCATACTCCACCACGCAGGCTCAGTGCGGATTGGCGGAGGGGTGTTTGCAAGGCAAGCGACCAACCTTGCTGTCAGATTTTTATCAAGCCGCCCATAGGGCCTCTGACTAGGCTTAACGACTAATACCAATCGATATTAGCCGGGACCAACGGCTTAACGTGCTTTCCGAAGCACGGAGATGCTCGTGATGTACGTCACTTATATGGTCGGAATGGTCACATATCCAAACACCGACCGCGCCGAAAGTTGCTTAACTTCGGTATTACTACCAAAGCGCTGCCACCACTGCGCTACGAGCCTTAATATTTTTTAAGATGAAGCGAATTTTCAAAGAAAATAAATTAAGCTCTCTGGGTAAATATATAACAAAAAAAATTGTGCGAGAATTGATTCATGAAAAAACAAAAAAAAAGACTGTAGTTCGATACCTACAAATCATGCTTAACATCAAAATTATCTTCAAAAGCGTCGCTGAAACATGATATAAACTTTCCTTTTAACTTTAACAATGTAGGTGTTTTGTCTGAAACTTTGTTCTAACGGAGTATCTTGTACAGTTGCCAACACATCAGGTTGCAAAATAGTCCTTATAACAAATGCATTAGATATTGCTGTACTTCCTTTGACGACCTATTCATGAGTCTAGTCTTGAAAAATTTTACATACGACATGACGTTATGCATAACTACAAAGTTATTGAGATTTTAAAATAAAATTCATAACGCAGTTACATAAGTATTAAAAATGTAAAATATTTAATTTTTAACATTGTATATTACGGCTTACGGCCTGTTTTACAATGGTCTCATAAGAACTTTGTTTGAAATTGTAAAACAAGCCGTTAAGTATCGTGTTAATAATTAAAAAAAAAACTGGGTAGCGTTATCTGTCCAATACATCAAACGCAATGACGTTTTTTAACTGAATTAGTCGTTGGTTGACAAAATTGTAAAGTCATCTATAACGATAACATCCCTTGGCAAATTTCAGATCTCATTCACAGTTTATTCATGTATATAATTTAGCTGTTTATCATCATTAAAGTTTGATCTCAACGTATAGTTTCACAAGATTTGTTTTCGCTTATTTTGTCACCAAAGCAGATTCATTAAGACAGTGAATGGGGCGCGGTATCGTACAAATAATACACCAACAAAGCCATTATTGTGTTGATATATGGATGTCGGAAGCTGGTGATATAATAGGTACCACCGTACCACACATTAACAGATGTGGTATAATCACTGAATTCAAGTTAAAGGGTGCATTAGGCAGTATTTACCACGAATCATCTTGATTTAGATGTTTGAATTATTGTACGAGCTTTGATCAAGTATTTGAGTTAGAAATTAGTAATATAGCAAAGCTTTCGATAAAGTCAATAAAATAAATTGCCTCGCAACAAATAATATACGTATAGAGTTTCATCCGTCCCAAGCAGTGTTCTGTTTTTGTTATACAACACAGTAAACTCGAAGTTGTTGAGTATGTACTCATTACACAATCACAGAATTAATTCCAGGGCTCGCGCAGGGAACAGTTCTGGGTCCGATACTTTACACTGTGCACAAGTTAATTAAAGTGTCTGCGAAGGCTTTGTTTGTTCAAATGAGATACACAGAAGGCCCTTTTAGTTCAATGAAAAGGCCTTTACGACTGAGTGATATCCCTTTAGGCTCTTTACCAACGCATTTCATTACCAAATACTCGTGCTGTCATTCAGTTGGTCGAGTTCTGGGTGCGAAATTAAATTATGAAGACTTTTGGGTTTGGGCTCGTTTCGAAACAAATTTATGAATGGTTTGCGGTCAGTTTGGTGTAAGGTTAGAAAAGATAGTCGAATGAGTTTTATGTGGTAACACATCACATGCGAAATCAAACGATTAAATAAAAAGAATCGTTTTTGTGACGACCTAATCTGAAAAAACAAATAACTGTTTTTCCGCATACTGTTCCTGCGATTGATTTCTGATGTTACAGCACATTGCAGACATTGGTAATGAATTAGATTGATTTTTATGTGATCATTCAGGGTCTGAAAAGCCGTTTTAATTTTCATTAATATTAAATAACTTCTTAGATAGATCAAATTTTGAGGCAGACCAATTAAGCGCCCATTTAATGGCAAACCTTGAGTAATTTTATTAATGAGAGTTCGAATTATTAAAATTAATCTTAGGTAGCTGCTATTGAAACTTCTAAGGTCATAATTGATGTAATTTAAGTGCAAATGAGGTAAAATTTGCTTCTGATTTAAGATATTGGATCGTTTCTCAGTACATTGAATGATATGACTGGAAGAGATTATTGAGATTGTACCTAATATGAAAAGTTAAGACATTACAATAAAAATATTTTCTTGAAATGGAGTCTTACTCTTAAGCAGAAAAGGAAAAGAGCGTACTCGTTTGTTTAAGGCTGCTGTCACCTACCTTCTAACAAAGTTCAAGTGCAGTTTTCTCCCCAGAAATGACTAAACTGACTACTTTTTTTGCCTGATTTGTGTAGAAATTAACTATCTCCATAAGATGCCGGCTCTGAATTTTTGATTCAATCTTTAAAATGCCTGCAATTTGCAATCATAGAAGCCAAATTGACGGTTTTTCTGGTGCACTTTTCCAGATCAGTTGTTGACACCAGCTATCGAAATAACATAAACATGAAAGGAAGTACGTTGTCCCTCTACAAGATTTCGGCTCTGTTTTTTTTATTTATTGCTTTGGTTATTCCAAATGAAGACAAAATTGAAAACATGTTTTTGGCATAAAATACGCACCTAAAGACGGGCGATTATCTCTGAGATACATTGCAATTATTGTGTGTTATTTGATAAAACAATGTTATAGAGGTTCCTATCTTTGACTTAGCATCTAAATTCTTGATTTTATCTTGTGCCATATACTCAAAATATCCTACTAAAGTAACCTATAAATCTGAGAATCTCCAGACTGTCATATCGCTCTTAAGTATTTTTCAGGACATACTTTTATAAGCACAGCTCATCAGAGAAGGGCAAACCATAAAATAAAACATCTAAATCGTGGGAAACAGCGGGAATTAGGTTTTATTAAGCCCATTGCGTTATTAATACTACTAGCACATTAGACTATACATTTTTGGTCAAAAAATAAACCTTAAAACAAGTGAATAAGATACTGCTGTGTTAAGCTGGATGTGCTGTTTTCCTTACTTACAAGCACTTCCTTCAAGTTTTTGCTTTGAAATAAAATCTGTGAAAGTTCCTTCTCGTAATAATGATTTATATAGAGTCTTAACTTGAATTTTCAAAAACTTAGCCTAAAATGATTACTTAATAAAGTACAAAGATATATTTTTTAGATACGAGATATTTTTCAGACAGCACATTTATTGATATTGTACTATTGCGCATGATATTTCAAAATTCAAAAATTACTGTAAATACGTTAAAGAAATGGCATAATCCATAAAGAGATGACAGATAAATTATGACCAGCTCTCAGCATTTTAACTCAAAATATGAAATTTTTCAAAGGCTCTCTCAAAACAACACGAATGAAGCAAAAATAAAGTGGTGAAAAAATGTTAGGGGCTGATTTCATAATTATCTTGCAATTCTACATCGCTGTACAAATGAACTAGCTAGGCTTTAATGGGGAAAATTGTGAACAAACTTCTACTAGCTCTAAGCGTTATGGCTAAACTTGAAGCTATTTTTTGTGTCTCTTTGCTAAACTGGAAATAACACCATTTAGTTGCTATAACAAGACTAAAATTGGGTCAGTATGTTTAACAATTTGATAGACAAGACATTAACTACAGAACCAACCGTAGGACTCTTTATTGTATTCGCCAAAAAAATCAAGTTTTTTTCATACACTATGAACTTGTCAAATGTTTTCTGTGGCGTATGACGTGACTATACATGTACAAGTACAAAAGAATATGTATTATAATTTATAATCAAAGATTATTAAATTAAAATAATCATTTTTTTTAAGAATAATGATAATAATAACACATAGACCCATTTACTAATCACGATCACGGAACTGACATCACGAACAAATTTTGTGTTCCATGAATTGATGACACATTCATCAACTCGCAGTACAAATTGTAATTCAAGATTCAAATTTTCAAAGAAAACGTCACAATCTTGTCGTCGTATTTGCGACACATCTTTGCTTGGCAAAACTTCTCTATACGTAGTAGTAACAGCTCACTGCATAAACCGTGTAATTTTTTTCAGATCAAGTAACTTATGACTAAGACCCGTTCTTAATTACATCATTTAAGAAAAACCCATAATTAATTGTTTCATATGAACTAAACTACCATACAGGGTGGGTGGTAGGCCCTATAAGTAACTAGTAATCAATTCTAAATGGATTTAATTTAAAATAATGAAAAATAAATTTATTGTTATTTTCAAACAAATTAAATAGAACCAGCAATGTATCACAAACAAATGTGTCCAGCCATAGAACTTGACACTGTCATTTACTACAACGAGTTAGCCATTTTGATATACATTGATTAGGGAATACAACTTTGGATTACTATTCTTAAAGATCAAATAAGAATCCAAAAATTGCGCACGGGCGGGATTCGAACCAGCATCTTTCTGGCTTACCGGGCCAACTGCTCTTCCAATTGAGCTACCGTGCTGTCGGTCCGACCGCGCCAAATTCTTGGTCTCTTAGTATACGTCATTGCGTGACGAAGAATATAAATATGACACTGTGAGTGTTTAAAAACATTCTAACCCATTTGGATTACTATATTTCTGAGTTAAAGCATTTTACAGCACAATGATCTGATCAAGGTAACTACGAATACCCTGTAGAATCATTGATTAATTTTTTGCTCCTATTACAGGTCACACCCTGTATATCAGCAGTTTCATCTGTCCCCCAGATGTGTCATCTCATTCGCACTAAACTAAATGAAATACAGAACTCTCTCGTCAATGGGATAAAGGGCAGGAATCCATCTCGTCCCTTTTCTGGTTCCGCTAACTCGTCGCCCGCTGTTTAAAGCGTGTTACTAAGGGAAAGGTGTTTGTTGACTTGAGTGGTGTTATACCTTTCTGGTTATTTATTTATTTATACTTTATTGCACAACCAAAAACTGTACAAAAGGTGGCCTTAATGGTTAACCAATATTCAATTGATATCGCAGGTGAATCCAGCTGATATGTATGTGAAGTAATAAAAAAACAGCATGTGGACTAAGTAAAACAAAACTTTTTAAAAGGTTCATGCGGATGGAAAGTTTGTAAAAATTTGCATTTTATAAATGAAGCGAATGGTGACTGGAGAAAGTGTAAATACCTACTTTTTGACATATTTTTTTAAGAATCATATTAATCCCTCAACCCCAAACAAATGGTTTACTTAGTTTTATGGCAACAAGGATATAGGATTCTAACCTACATCTTACATGCTGAATCCGGAGCAAACTATATTTTGTATACAAAATAGTGAATATTCAGTTAGGTAACTGTGCCATAGACACCATCAAATCCCAAGCTTTCCACATACTCGGATACAAAATAATCATTTTTATAAAAATCAATAAAAAAACCTTGCAAAATGTATGCGTTTGCCGAATGTTCGTTCGTTTTACAGTAGTCGATAGCCACCCTAAAGATGAGCGATGCGTGACCTGGTCATGAGACAGGTCTGATCGCTCAATTATGTATCCAATTAAAGTTTCTGAGGCTACTGGCGTGAGCTCACTAGTATGTGAAGTACTATAGGTGACGATCATATAAAAAAACATGTTCTATTAACTCGGGCATTGGTGATAGTGTTGGATACTTGATTTTAATTATTCATAGGTAGTCGCGATTGTAGCATGTTTGGTAGTCCCAAACATGGGCTCTCACTGATCGTCAGAGGTCCAACCTAGAGGTTTGTCAGAGAGCGATGGAGCGCAGCATACTCGGAGTAAAACTGTCCGATCGTATCCGGAACACCACCCTGCGCGCCAAGACGTTTATCACAGACATCTACCAGAAAGCTGCTCACCTGAAATGGGACTGGGCCGGTCATGTCAGTCGCATGCCAAACGACCTCTGGGCCAAAATCTGCACCGAGTGGGTCCCTTTAAATGACAGACGGCCACGCGGTAGGTCCAGACGAGCTAGACACTTTTAACATCAACTGGAGAACAGCTATACAGAACCGTAAAGATTGGAAAAAGTCTTTGCCCTGCAGTGGGACACCGCAGGGTCTTTCGTGTAGTGCGGTTCCACGCTAATCTGCTGAGTGGATTTTGAAATCGCAATACAAATTTGCTAATACGTTCAAAAGCAGAGCTGCTTAATTCAAAGCAATATAGTAATAGGCAACCTTATCTTAATTATAACAAATATTTGATACAGTCATAAAATGTTCAATTAGAAACATCATAACGATTTTTAATTCTGAAAAACGTCTGTACCGTTACCATGAGTTTACGACGGTTTTACTCGCTAGCGACTACGTAAAAAAGTCTATGGAAAATTGCACAGCGCCCCTAGCGGTCACTTGCAGAACTAAAATTTTCCATACCAAAGTTACGCCGTCGCTAGCGAGTAAAACCGACGTAAACTCATGGTAAGGGTACCGAAAGTTTAAAAGCTTTCTAAATAAGCCACTGTCAAACTTTTAGCAGATGCTTGTAGGGTTACTTAAATTATAAACAGCTTGAGCTGTAAACAGGACTAAAAGGCTCACAAACTTACTGAAAAGCCTACTCACTTTGTTTTTGCTCCTTGTTTATTAAAATAAGACTAGACCCAATTTTTCTTATTTACGGCCTGTTTCACAATGTCCGAATATGTTCCCATAAGCGTTATCTGCCGAATACTTCTTAGGGAATGACGTTCGTTGGTACTTATTTGTCTATGGTGAAAGAAGCCCCTAATGTTTAATTTACTAACTTTGCACATTTTAGTTTAAAGTCTTTAGGAACATTCTAATGCCCGTTTTTAAGAGTTCCGATTACAGTTAATAAAAAAAACAAGTTAAGCATGATTCAAATGAGATTGCGCTTTTTTACATTGTTCTCTTATACTTAAATAGTTTTTAATTTTAGGGCGGCATTCAGTAAATTCAGCCCATGCGCAATATTTTTGGTTTCTTATTTTATATTGTTAGAATAAAAATAACACTGTCAGTGGCAAATATTCATGTATGCTAATTAATTAACTCTATAATTAATTAGCTTATTGATGTGCTACCCAAACACTACCAACATCATCTTTTCTTTTTGTATGTATTCCTTAGATATAGCAAAAGAAGTCTTACCTTTGATTGAGAAGGATAGGCGGAAAACATCGCTCATTTCATGAGGAAGAAATATGTCATCTCGTAATATGTAGTGAACAAAGTGACAAATAGTGGCTGTGGGTAGAAAATACGAGTATATGATCAAACACGATTGAGATACCTTTAGGCATTCATATAAGAACCCAGTATAAACAAAAATTGGCAACTGGAGGTCATAAAACATCTATGGTGGAAAAGAGTGCAATTGGAATGGCTCTTATACTTACATACAAATTGCCGGATGTTTTAGAAAAAATGGATTTAGTGACATTTAAAAATAAATTAAAAAAGCTATTGATGGAAAATTTTTATTATTCAGTTAAAGATTATTTATTATTATTTAGTGTATCTGTAACAGATTCTCTCATACGAGGTTTTATTTCCATGTTCAGACGGGTATCTACCAAGCCTGACATGATGAAAACTATTTAGCTAGTAGCATCAGTGATGCGTGATGTAGATAAAAATTTGCGTGTTATTCTGCAGGTGTTCAGGATGACTACCTTCTGAATCAAGTGAAGTGTGTTGTGGTGAATTTGTAGTGTATCTAGGCTCTTTACTAAAGATTTTGGTATTACGCCTGTAGCGGAAAGGACTATTGGGACAATATGAACCGTTTGAACATTCCATTGTGTTTTGATTTGAATAGCTAGGTCGGTATATTTACTGAGTTTTTCATTTATTGTACTTTGTATGTTGTGTGTGTTTGGTACAGCAATATCAATCAAATATACAGTTTTTCCCTGTTTGTTGTGTAGTGTAATGTCTGGTCGGTTGTAATGAGTTGTCTTATCGGTATCTTATTATTATTATTATTATTTATTCATGGAAAACAAAACAGATCACAATCATTCAATTACATTAGAACCGTACATAATGGTGTTATTTGAATGATATTTTGACATAAGTATTTATATTTTAAATTTATTCTACTAATGTAATTATTTATTGTAATATGAATGGATAATAATTGATATTGACTATTATTATTGTATTGTACTGAAATATTGTATGTCTGATAAGACACAGTGAGACGTCATTTTTATGAAGAACACAGGTACATAAGGTACCTGTGTTCCACAATAAATTAATTTGATTTGATTTGGCATAGACCATTAGATAAACAGAAAATTATCATGTTTCCCAAATCCAATTATGGTGGCAGATATTATAATAATCAACGCAGATATTTAACATACTCATGCTATGTGATTGCCAGACATATTGACGACACGTCTGGTGTAGTGGTGCGCTACGGACCACTAAAACCAGCAGTCGCGGGTTTGAATCCAGCAAGGGGCATATGTTTGTGAGATGAGCATGAACATTGTACTTAAGTCATGGATGTTATATGTATTCAAGTATTTATGGGAGACACCCCCGTCATAATCGTTGTCTGGTACTTCGTAACACAAGGAAGAAAAATCCTTACCACGAAATCAGACAATGGTGTGATGTCTGGCGCATATTTATTCATTTGTTTATATTAAACAGGGTGTCCCAAAAGCGAAGGCGAATCCTGTAACTGCAAAAAGATCACGTTATTTTTGAAAATTGCGTTTTCGCTCATTAACTATCATGCCAATTCCTCAAATGATAACTTTTTCAAGACTAAATTGGCGTAAATTAAACTGCGTGTAATGGGACCGATATCGTATTGACATCAACCCAAAATAAATAAACTTGTTAAACCTTCAAGTATGAGTAAATTGAACTGTCTTCTTTCTAACCGTAGACATGACAAGGAAAACCAATAGACTTATTGCCTGACAAAAAATACCTTTTTCCTTGGCACATTCAACAAATGCCTGTCGTTTTTAGGGTTCCGTAGCCGGATGGCAAAAAACGGAACCCTTATAGTTTCATCAAGTCTGTCTGTCTGTCTGTCTGTCTGTCTGTCTGTCTGTCTGTCCGTCTGTCTGTCTGTCTGTCTGTCTGTCCGTCCGTATGTCACAGCCACTTTATTCTGAAACTATAAGCATCACATAGCTGAAACTTGGTAGGTAGGTGTATTTTGTTCACCGCTTTCCGATTCAGATACAAAAAGTAAGAAAAAATAATATTTAAGGGGGGGCTCCCATACATGAAACTAAATCCTAAAATTTTTTTTTTACTCAAACCTATGCGTGTGGGGTGTCTATGGATAGGTCTTTTCAAATGATGTTGAGGTTTCTAAAACCATTTTTTCTAAAAGTGTAAGGTTTGAGATATAGACGCTTCCAAAGTGGTAAAATGGGCGTCCCCCCCCATCTAACTTTTGAACTAATAAAGTGACAATTTTGAAAAAAATATATGATGTAGATCTCAACAAAAACTTGCAACGAAAATTAGTTTGAAGGAGATCGAACCAGTAGTTTTTGAGATATTGCACATTTTTATCAACCGCAAATATAACTTTGTCTTTCATACAAACACTATGAAAAACAAAGTTATTTTTGTTGTTACAATATATTGTGATGTTTTCGTTAAGTGAAAGTAAGTGGACTCTGAATTCAGTTAAGGGTGGCACGGAACCCTCAGTGCGCGGGTCCGACACGCACTTAACCGGTTTTTAAAGTGACGCCCGTTCTTGTGTCGCGTGAGCACGCGATTTTTGTTTAAAACTGGTTAGGTGCGAAAGACCTCGACCGTACATAAAATACGTGGTATTCTCATACTGTATTACACTTTAGGTAGGTACTAAATAATCGCTGTTTCTTTAGCTCTACCTTTACTTCGAGACGTTTCCTCACGTCTTTATTTTGCACTGAGATTTAACGAGAAAATGTTTCTCGTATTTATTCCTAAGTAGATCTGTTCGTGTTGTGGGTAATAAGTACAGTCAAATGCTCTTCAACCTACACCTGTATGTGAAGTGAGTTGTCACCTTTATGTGTTCCAGATTAGGATTCAATTTCAAATGAGGTATTTTGTTGCAGGTTTATGTAACAAATGAACAGATTCTTTAGGAACGATACAGAGGGCTTTTTAAATACGAAAGCGTGAGTATTTGTAGGTTATGAATGTTTGATCGAATAGATCAGTGTAAAGGCAATTTAGGCGCGCTTGTAAGTATATTTGCGCGACAATATTACAAGGAAATCAGGTGTACCAATAAAAAAAATTGGCGCAATGATATTAAGAGAAAATGCTATGAAACTTCCAAGCATCAAACATTTTTAGTATTTTGTACATCAAGAATAATACAGTCAAATTTTGACATTACGAGTACCTATAGATAGACCATAGGATGGCCAATCGACATTTACAAGTTTAGCCATTGTTTTTGGGAAAACCTTTCTCTTTCTCGTCACATATTGACGTCACAAGATAAAATACATCCACTAGGTCATCTCGAAAACTAAGAAAAGTCTAGGAAAATATTACGCGAATTAAGGTACCAGATTCGTTATTTTTAAATAGATGTAAAAAAATATATCATAGTGTTTCGAATTCATTTCTGTGGAATGTAGACGTTGGATTGGCTGAGAATGCTTTAAACATTAAGTTCACCTAGGCTTTGAACAACATTTTTTGTAAAATCTTTAAAATAATAAACGTTTCGAACATTATGTTCGACCATGATCCAAAAAGTGGCTGATATTGATGACCCAATCAGCCCCGTACATATCCAAATGTCTTGTCCCCCATAGGTTATGTTCCATCACTCATCTCTTTTATCCTATTTACCAATATGCTGACGGTACAAAAGCCGGATTGAAATGTTGTCACGCCTCTTACATCATGACAACTGCTGACCCTATTTCAATCATGAGGATACCCTCTTTCCGTGTCAACTCGAGTTTGGCATTTTTTGATATATGACGTCGTTGCGAAAGCTTTTGCCTGTATTTCAGGGGTAAAATAATACATGAATTATGAGTTGTGGAGGTTTTTTTATGGACGTAATGGGTGCTGGGTGTTTTAGATAAGGCGTAAGAGGGCTGCTTGAAAATTTTGAGTAATTATACGCATTATAAAGTAGTTTCAATTACACTTTTTATAAATTGAGAACAGGTGGACCGATTTTCATGATTTTTACTTTCTTGGATTTGTTTTGGCCTTGAATATGATACTATTATGAAACGGGTCCGGGGTGGGGCTAGGCTTGGTTCTCTGGGACCGCTAGGTTTTATTATAATATTTAAAAAAAAAAACATTTTAATATTTTACTCGAATTCTTGACAACTATAAGGTCTCATTGCTTAATACTGTTTCTTCTAGAAAACCTCAAAATGTCATCAAAAGAAAAAAACACTTTAAAGTACAGCCTTATGAGCTTAATAGCTATTTAACCATCTTTATGTTGTGTTTTTATGTTTTAAACGAAAAATCCTAATCAAGTTCGAAACTTGTAATCTAATTTAAGAAATTATGTTAATCCTGAAACTTTTACAAAAGAGCTTTGGCGCTTATGCAAGTTTATTATAATTTATTGCCACTTTTGCAACAACATAGCAAATGGCAAACTATTTGCAATTCATAAAATAAACATTTTGCTACATAAACTACGAAAAGCTCTTTTCAGACTCAATTTATTTAGGTATTCAAATAACTACTACTTAGTTTACTATGTTTTAAGCAAATGAAAAGTAACTAACTGCCACCAAACGCCAAAAGATTAATATTTTTAATAGAAAATATAAATTTCATAATTTTTTACTTACTTTTTGACAGATTTTTATCCTGCCTCATTTCGAAAAAAGAAACTGAACAAAACGACATTTACCTGTGGCACAGAATATATAATAGTGTACCAGATGGCGCTCAAAAAACGAATATTGGCTCAGCGTTTGTCGAGCGCCATTTATTTAATACCTATTTATACTTCTTGTACAAAAGGTGGACTTAACACCAGATGGCTTTCTCTTACAGTCACACCTTGGGCTAACAATGATTGTGGTGGAAGACAGTTAAATGTGGTGGAGATTTCTACTACAAAAATGAAAATACTGAAAAACTTCATTCCACAAATGTATTTTGTGCCACTCTGTCACTATGTCACTATACCAAGTCACCGTTTCACATAAATATGCATGTCAGAAAAACACATCTTGACGCGCAACTCATTATCACCAATTCCTAAATAAATTAAATATAGCTCGGTGTCTTGATATAGCAAGTATTAATATTGATGTGTTGATAAATTATAAATGAAGCGGGATTTCCGCACGCTACCCACTGTCTGCTACTTTCGCTCAGTGACGTGTGGGTTGTGCCTTAAGTTAGATAAGAACGCGTTTATTGATTTTCATTCCAATTCAAATTCAAAATCTTTATTTCAATTTAGGTCATGAAATGACACTTATGAACGTCAAATATAAAAATTAACTCGTCAAGTATGTGTAAACGAGACACAATAAAAAATCCATTGTTATGCGACTCTCGGCATTCGTTTGATACCTGACTGATTAAAATAAATATTTCTTCCTTTGGCTCAAAATCTAAGAAAGGTAAATAATGTGGTTCCGCCGTTATTGAAGACCTAATTCCATGCGTCATCATGTTGATTTAATTATATTTTGTAATTGTGTTCGGTCTACATCCTTTATACCGCTGTTTAGGCTGCCTCTAGCCTGTCTAGTTAGTCAATATTGTTAAACAGCAGTGGTAGATATAGCAAGGTGTATGTATGTCTGTCTACTATATAAAAAAATATATGTATTGTGTTACTGAACTAGGGCGAATAAGTTAAGTTAAGTTAGCCTGTAAGCATCCCACTGCTGGGCAAAGGCCTTACCTCAAAATATAAGAGGTAGATATGAGCCATACTCCACCACGCGGGCTCAGTGCGTATTGGCGGATTGGCGGAGGGGTGTTTGCAAGGCAAGCGACCAACCTTGCTGTCAGATTTTATCAAGCCGCCCATAGGGCCTCTGACTAAGCTTAACGACTAATACCAATCGATATCAGCTGGGACCAACGGCTTAACGTGCCTTCCGAAGCACGGGATGAAAAGAGATGAACTAGGATGAAAACATAAACAAATAACTACTACACAAGAAAACGTTATACATAGACAAGTATTGGGATAATTTGATAAAAGACATTTTTTTAAAGACGCTATTTACTTTTGAATATGCTAGGTTTCAATAAGTAGGGGCAAAAAATTTGTAAATTATAAAGTCCATTTGCTTGCAAGTTACTTTTCCTCCACAAAAGGATTCGAAATTAAAGTGACGGGAATACTAATTGAAATATTAATGGAGCAAGTTTGGAGTCATTGGAATGCAAAGGAACACCTTCGAGGGAGACTACATTTTGTTACAAAGAATCCATTATGTTTAATGTAAAGTTAAGTTCTTAATTCTCCTTTTTTATAAAAGTATTTGAAGAATAATTCTTTGAATACTTTCATTAGTATCACCTGAGTATACATACATTTGATTGAAATTTAAATTTTAAATAGGTGCAAAACAAATGTTGAGTTTGTTCAGTACGATTTCCTCTTCCGTTCCTTTCTATCACTCTTCACGCAGGCGAGATGATAAAAAATTACGTAATTTTACTAAAATTCTTAAAAAGTGGATTGATAGTATTTAATTGGACTATTATAACTTGCGCATGGAACCTTTGATGAAAGTAAAATAGCGGAAGATAGGTGACGCGCCACTCGAAAGTGGACCGCTAAAATCAGGCCCCCGTCGCCTAATTTCCATTGGATTGCGTGTGCGGGTGACATTTATAAGACGTGTGACGTTAGGAATGTGTAGTGCCATTTTTAGCTGACAATTAGTATGACATGCCGTATCTTCCGCTATTTGACTTTAATCAAAGAATTTTACTAATAATTTTAAAAAGTGGATTGATAGTATTTAATTGGACTATTATTACTTGCGCATGGAACTGACACCACGAACAAATTTCGTGCCACATAAATTTAAATCACTTGTTATTGACGCATACAAAAGGTTTCATATTCGACATTAAAATTTCAAAGAATACGTCACAATCTTTTCGTCGAGTAGCGCTACAGATTTTTTGCTTGGCAAAGCTTACCTTTTCGTATAAATATCAACTGACTAGTTAATAGCCCAAATAGTTGGACTGCATAGAATGTTTACTGTGGAAACATGACTGCAAATGGCTACAGTATCAAATAGGAAAAGTTTTTAGTGACTTTCCTCAGCATCAACATTCCATGCATGTTTTGTTTAATCGCCAAAGTTTCATTTTATTTTAATTACTGACTAACTTTTGTTCTGTGAATGGAATATTTGAACAGGAGATAGGTATTTCTATTTATGTTCATTAACGAGTTTTCCAATTATTTTATTCATGAGAAATCTTTGACAAACTGTAATGCCTTGGAATTATCTTAATTATTTTCTTTTGTTAGGTGACAGTATCTAATTACAATGGTGGGAAAACCGAAAGCGTAATTTTAGGGGTATTTAGAAAAGTGAAATTAATGTAATGATGTCTCATGATTTCAATAATTTCGTGAATAACTTTCTAGAACCCAACTCTCTATCTAATCGAAAAAAAAACTGACTTTGACGGTCATACGATTGCCTTATTTATTTAATCATCATAGCTAATATCAAACTGAATTGTTTTAAAAAGTCAGTCAACATACAACACAGTCCTATTCTATCGTGTAGGTTATTCTCATAATTTTGACAGGAAAAACCCATTGCAGTGTTAGAACCAGGAATAACTTTCTAGCCCGAATGGGATTTCCATATGGCAACCAGCAAACAACCCATTAGACCAACGAGGCAACCATGAAAAATAATAAGAAAAAAATAATAAGCCTTTAAAAACGCTTCCGCCTCTAACTCGTCCACTGTTTATAGAAACGACGCATGCGCGATGCGCGAATGAATGCAAATGTGCGCACGAGTGCTTTCTATGAGGCTTCAGTTTCAAGCCGCTTTTGCTTTTAGATGTATAGTATTTCGCCAATTAGCGTGGTCAAGAACGTGCTGTAGATGTTAATAGAACAACAAAAAATGTATGAAATACTTTATCATCATTATCAGCTAAAGGACGTCTACTGCTGAACATAAGCCTCCCCCATGGCTTTCCACAACGACCGGTTGTGAGCGATCTGCATCCAGTGTGATCCTGCGAGCTTTACAAGGTCGTCTGTCCATCTTGTCGGTGGACGTCCTACGTTCCGCCTTTGGTCGAAGGGTCTCCAATCTAGAACTTTTCTAAATGAAATACTTTGTGTATTATTATTTTTGAGGATCGGCGGCCACAGTCTGAAGCATAAGAATGTCAAAAATATACATAAAGTTTATCTATAATGAATCGTAAAAAATATTCAAGCTAAAGAAAACGGTCGACCCGCCATACATTGCTTGCCCCAAAAGTAAAAATCCATGCGTCACGACCAAAACTAATTTTATGGGTTCGTTTCTTCGCCTTTTAAAATAATATAAAGTTATATTTGCCGTAAATAGCGGGGTTTTCACATAAAACGAAATAAAATGTGTAAGGTCAATCTCTTGCACACTATTTCTAGATCATAGCGCCATCTGTGTCGAAAAACCAACATCTAGGCCACCAAAACTAAAACATAGAAAACTGCCCCGCTAGGGTGCGTAACGCATGAAAATTACGATGACGCAAACAATAGCCAACGAAAAGAAGTTCCTTATCACAGTTTTTTTTTCAAGTTTTAGGAAGAGGTTGGTTGGTTTAAAGGTTAGTACCTATGGGAGGCAAATGTCATCTTCCTTCTTAAAATAGCGATTGCGAGCGCTTACTTATTTAACTAACTGCCAGTTATATGACACTGTATGACACAATATGCCATTTCGTTAAGCGGTCGCCAGTTTGCTTAAAAGTGCTCGAAACCGCTATTTTCTGCCAAACACAACAATTGTTGGGGACAGGAAATTGTGTTCAATCGTTGTCCTATTTTTTTTGTAGATTTATATGCCGCTAGATAAAAGCAAAGTAAATTCACAATATTGTATTAAATATTCAATATATTTTTTGCAAAATGGTATAGTCAAGTCTCTTAATGCTTTTCTTTAATCAAACATAAAACGACTCTGGGGCAATTTACGACCGTGTCCTTTAAACATTATTTTCAATCAATAAATACACGAAACCACGAATTTGATACCAGCGTTTTTGAGGTCCACCTGGTTGTTTGACAGATAAAACTCTGTGTATAATATGAATGCTGTTTTATAATTATGAATGCCGTTTCGAGTCTTCAAAAGTCCTATTTTAATTCTCTATTTATAATGATGCCAGTTTATTCATTTAACTTCTCGTTTTTCCCTTCAAGCTCAAGTCTCATTATCTTTGGAATGCAATAACTATTTTGATAAAGTATGGATTAGATTTAATAGTAAAATCACAATTCTATACTCATCTCAATAAACATGGTCAAGTGAAATAACTTCAATGGATAAATTCAGAATCGTTAATAGAAAATCCTTTAAGCCCTCTTCAAAACCCTCTACAAAAACATTGCAATAAATAGCAAGGAAACATCAACAATATACTTAAAGAGAATATCTTGAGTGGAAACAACTTCCGCACGATCAGAGTTTAGGGATAATAGTAATAGTATCCTTATCTAAAAGTAATAATACAACTTACATTTGTATTATTTGTTCTCAAGTATCGTAGATTGTTATTAACATTATGAGTACTTATAGTATCGGATAATGTTTTAACCGAATATTTTTAAAAGAAAAGTACAGTTGCCAGCACATCAGGTTACCCACTTTTGTTGCAAACTAGACCTTATCACAACTGCATAAGATAGCTCAATGTTTACCTTGACGTGCTGTCGTGCGTACAAGAAAACAAGTCTATAAAAAGAACACCTTGTATCGCAAAGATAATGATACTGTTTACTCATGCCTTGTTTCCCTGGGCAGGAAAAAGGTGTCTTCCTTTATACGCAAACAGCGCAATTTCGCGAAGATATAAACATACAAAGTAAGGAAAACAATAATATGATCATTTAATAAAATTACTAAGAAGCTTGACAAGTCCATAAACCGACACTGAAGAGCCACAGAGCTAAATCATATTTCCCAAACAATGCGGTAGAAACAAGCAAGTCATCTTTCACAAATAAATACGACATACATCCGAGATGATATTTTATTGCCTATTGACATTACTTTTACCTCTCAACCTTGCTAAAAGCCTAGCGTTCATTCACACATCCACGCAAACAGATTCCATTCTGACTTTCGAGTTTGTTCGGAATGTGTGTCAAGTGTGTTGTTCTAATGTCTTTATTTGGACGATACACGGATTTGCTGAGTAGACACTTCTAATTCTGAGGGTACATGTGCTTATTGTTAACAGAATCCAATATTTTGTTAGCTTGAGTAGGGTGACTTTGAAAACTTTGGCAATATATTAAACTTTTTTCCTCGTGGTTAAAATGAAAATCAATGCTGCAATACAATTTAAGAATCCTAGTTTTGTCTCCACTAAGATTATAACATGCAAGAGTATGTATAATTGTAAAGTTGTAATAAAGCAGATTTCAACTTGGCAACAGATATAAAAATTATAGGTGAAAAGTGATGGAATAAAAATTAAAGACAGATACAGGAAATGGCCAGTGAAGTCACGTACCACTGCTAGCAAAAATATGGGTTGGAAATTATCTCAACAGGGACTTAACAAATAATACCCCGCTGTGCCTTGTCAACTAGTCTGTGAGATATTGCGATGGTTTAGTGAGCTTACTTGGTGACAAGGGGGTCCCACATAGTAACACGGACCTATCTCCAGAGTTTTACCTTTGTGACAAAATTGGACAAAGATTAGAAGAATAGTTAGAAGAAGACAGATTTCTTTATAGGGCGCTAAGATTATTTCTTGATGATAAGAAAACAATAATTAATTTGAGATATTTTTTTTATGAAATTAACGTGTCTTTTTTGTCCGATACCATTTTTTGAAATTAATTTCAACACACCAATTGTCTGGTTTCGTGGTAAGGAATTTTCTTCCTTGTGTTACGAAGTACCAGACAACGATTATGACGGGGGCATCTCCCATTGATATTTGAATACTTACATATAAAATCAATCTTAGGTGAAAATGTTCGTGCTCATTACATAAACATTTGTCCCTTGCGGGATTCGATCCCGCGACGGCCGGCGTAATAGTCAGAAGCGCTAACCAATACACCAAACGCGACGTCCGTTACCGTCGTTAAACTACCAATATTCATGGTAATTTATTTCTACTATTCTATGTTACTATATTTTTAGTTGCATTTTCACGGCACCCGTTGCCATCTTTCTTAGTTTGACAATGCTTTTACATCAGTCTACCTTTAAACACTTAACTAGCTTTTGCCCGCGACTTCGTCCGCGTGGAATAGTGACTTCTTTCTCCCGTTTTTTACACATTTACCACTATATCTTTGCTCCTTTTGGTCGTAGCGTGATGTTATATAGCCTATAGCCTTCCTCGATAACTGGACTATCCAACACAAAAAGAATTATTCAATTCGAACCAGTAGTTTCGGAGATTAGCGCGTTCAAACAAACAAACAAACAAACAAACAAACTCTTCAGCTTTATAATATTATTAAGTAATAGATTGGTGTAAGTCGTTAAATATTATTTTTCTTTGTTTTAGTTTGATACACAAATCAAAGTTTGTGTACCTTTCACTCTCTCGCCATAAAGTACTCTTTCCAAACTACATACGTCGTCACCCAATGATTCTAAGAACATTTTTGTATTCGTTCCTTTCTTTAGGAGAGTACATTAATGTTTTTCTCTAAGGGCCGTGTTGTCCACCCGCCCTATCCGTTTTCCCTGTTCTAAAAGGCTGTTTCGTATTTTCGCCGAAGTGAATGAAATGACAGGCCATTAAATGAGCTGTGTATATGCATAGTCAAAGTATACAACGAGTCTAGTGGTTTGGCAAAATGGGGAACCTATTTATTGTTGTGTCTAATATAAACAGACAAAGTTTTCACTGAGATTTACTTTATTTTATTAAGAACCCATACAGCGTAACAAAAAGTGAATGCCGTCTATGTTAACTTGTGTAAAGCCAATTATAAGGTTTCATGTAACATACAATAAGTAATAACGTAGCAATTTTAACATTGATCTAAATAGATGTATAGGTCGACCGCAAAACTGAGACGTTTCTGACGTCACTTTTGTCGCTTTTATTTGCATTTCCCTCCCAATGAATGTACTCCCTATCATTGCTGTAAATTAAACGATCTTTCTTTTACCTTAAAGTAGAACATTTAATTCATAATAAAAATGTGGAGTACATTATTCGGGAGAAAAATACAACAAAAGTTACGTCAGAGATGTCTCAGTTTCGCGGTTTACCTATAGGATGGATTTTAAACGATAGATGACGTCATGAAAGAATGTGTGTGAGCGAGACGTAAGATTTGAATATGTTTGGAATGAGAGGAATTACGATAGTGTTTTGGTTCTGAAGATGAAAGCTACGGTAAAGACGTACGTGGTTATTATTATAAGAATAAATACGAAGTAAACCAATTCTGTGATTTTCTACTGTCCAAACCCCGAGTCCCACATAGATAAGAACTGCTTCACAGTATAACATTGTCGAAAAAAACTGCATCTAATGCAGTTTAAAAAAAAAAGATCAGTCCTAGGAAAAAACATTCACACACATACGTGACACAAGTATACTCACTCGCTCACACTGCAAACATGGACACAATGTTTTGGTTTGTTTTATGATTTCTGATAAGTGTTTTCAAGCACATAGCTTATTTGAAAAAACTTAAATCATACAGGATACAGTCCACGAAGATGCACCCCACCATTCGTTCTAATCGTTTATAGCTTTATAGCACATGTGTGCAAGCTTTTGCCAATAATTAAATTGAATTTGGAACACAGATTTTTTTTAAGTTGAAGTTGGTACACTAAAACACCTACAAATGCACACGCACCTATAATAACTCGCAATTGAATGAATGAATGAATGAATAAAAAGACTATGAATAAGCTAAACTGAACTAAAAATAAGCTAAGCTAAACTAAAAATAACTGACGCTCGTATCAAACTAGCACTCCGCGATTTTATCAATCCAAAAATGTATGTGGTGCGTCTACGTGGATGGCACTTATTAATTCAAAAGATTGTCATACAAGTATTACGCTTTATTCTCTTAACTGTGGGCGTTTAATATAAATCTAAAAATAACATGCAACAAAGTTCTGTATCACATAAAATAACATTGCCATAACTCTTGAATGGATGACTTCTAAATATCATCCCAAATATAGTGACTATTCATTAAGTTAACGAATAGAAGCACATTTCTATGACATCCCTACACTTTACTAATTACTGCCAACTAAAGACATAGTGTGCGAATGGGTCTAAGAGACCGCTCACACTTGGTTACGGACAGTTTATTAAAAAATATACATTTCATATTATTTATCATTTTATGCACATCTAATGTTGTATTATAAGATTTATTCACATCTCACCGAGAGTAAATTAACAGCAAAGGAAATGATTATGGGCCTGCTTCACCATCTAGAAATAATCACTAATCAACAAATAATTCATCTAAGGAACGTCATTTCATATCAAGTATTGGACGGATAACGCTAACCACAACTTATTAAGACATTGTGAAACAGGCTGGATCGTTTTTATTACATAAGTGCACATACAAATTCCGGTCGCTAAAGTTGAACCTGAACAATCATCTGCGAGAAATAAATTTCATCAAAATGTGTAACGATAAAAAAGCTTTTTCTTGTTGACATTCTAAGTTCACATAATTTTAATTCGTCTACACTAAGGGCCAATTTTTGATCCCTAGTAATAGTAAAGTTACGTTACCAGCGGTTGAATATTTACGACTGTGTGTGTTTTGAAGAAAAAATAATTTGACATTTGGTAGTTTTTCTTCAAAACACACACAACCATACATTTTCAACCGCTGGTAACGTAACTTTACCATTAACCTATTACCTATCCATAGACCCCACACGTATAGTTTTCTGTAAAAAAATTTTTTTTGTTTTAGTTTCATGTATCCTTGATATCATTTTTTTTTGTACCTGAATCAGAAAGCGGTAAACAGGATACACGTACCTACCAAGTTTCAGCGGTGTGATGCTAATAGTTTCAGAACAAAGTGGCTGTGACATACAGACGGACAGACAGACTTGACGAATTGACGAAACTATAAGGGTTCCGTTTTTGCCAGTCGGCTACGGAACCCTAAAATGTGGGGCCTTAGCCGATATTGTATTGTGCCATTACCTTCTGGTGTAGAAGGTAATGACACCATCAACTCTCTAACCAACCCCCTTCCGTTAATTGATCTTCACAATCGCCAACACTCGGGCTAAACTATCAAGTGTGCTCGCCCCTTAAGAGCTTTCTCTGGCTAATGTAATTGACACCTTTACATATTGTTCGAAGGCTGTTGATTTTGGGCAAACTTGCCATAAGTTGGGGTGTGGGTTACGGAGAGATAATTGGGTAGTGAGTAGCTGAGGTTTCGGTGATAATGAAGTAGTAAGATGATAGTTATCTTCAATTTAATTAATAAATACTATTCTTTTGAGTTAATAAATACGAGTACATTATGGATAATCTTAAAGTGTAGACACATTGTCTATTTTCTCAAATAGAATACATATTTTTTATCAGAGATTTTTTTGCTATAGATAGAGTCTGATTCTTACTGAGCTGATTATGCATTTATAATAATTATTACATCAAATTGAAATGAAACCCCATCGCAAATAAAAAAACAGCTGATCATATTTTCATAAAACATAGCTAAGAACACCTGGGATAAAATTATCTAGTACTCAAATAAAATTAAACAAAATCAATTCATCCGTTTCGGAGCTACGATACCACAGACAGATATACTGACAGACACGTTAAACTTATAACATCGCTCACTTTTTGCGTCGAGGGTTAAAAGTATTGTTACAATTCATGACTTTGACCAGTTTTTATAAAATAGAAAAGGTAAAGAAACTGAACATTATTAGCATCTAAAAAAAGTTTGCCAACGCAGTTAGCGTACTTTTGGACGTAATTTATTTTATATTGTAACTTATTTCCGCTCTTTAATTTCTCATTTTTACCTCAGACACATTAAGGTGACCCAAGATAAATACCACTTTCATTTCGGACCCAGGCATTCATGGATGACTAATGTGAAATAAAAAAGCTATCGCATCATCAGTGAAAGTGTCCTCATATAGCGGATACGTTTAAAGTATCAAGAATTCGGATCCTGTTTGGAATGACCGGTTGGTATTATTTTAAACTCTTCTTTTGGTCAATCAATTTTACCAATGGAAAAATGGAGTCGCATTTTAAAATATCTTCTACTTTTTCTGTCATTTTCTTTAATTTTTACTATTATTTAATAGTATTTTCTGAACATCGACTCATGTCGCGCTAACGGTCAGATTGCCACAATAATTTTGCAACGATTTCAGAATGCCACATTAAATACTCATTTATGTTATCTTTAAAAGCTTAAGCACTTAAATTTATTCACTGGTATCGACATTTAATTTAATGAGTCTACTCTCGATCACGCAATCGGACCTTATCATTAGATGTGATAGTGGCGAAAATCTGTCTATTTTTTTTAAAATAATACGTAATTCTCTTGCTTACAATAAATAACACGAGAACTAAAAACACAAAGAACACCCAGTCTCAAGTACATGAGTGTGTTTAAATATTAAACGACAGCTACCCTTTTACCTTTTAGACATGGCGGGGTTAATACCAAGAGACCAGTATAATAAAATTATAAATGAGGGAGCAAAAAGTCGATTACCCACTACGGGACGTTTAGAAACTTGTCTGCGCTATGTATTTGATAGGCGATACTGGGCCGTAGGGATCGAAAGTACTGAAAATTAGTTTCGTGAAACGTTTGTGAGCTGGTTGCTTTAGTGGTTGAGTTAAATTGTCTCTACACGTAGGTAATTTAGCTTTAAACGAATGTTATTTAGTGTATGTCTTCAAAATGTTATAGAAATTAATTTTCAAACAGAAGATATCGCACGCACGCACTGTGCAACATGTATTTTATTATGCTTCTTTCACTGGTAGACTTGCAAGTTTACTATCACACCAAATACACTCATGAACTCATTAGGACGTATTAATACAAGCAACCTTTCTTTGTCCTCTATCATTCTCAGGTATCCATAAATGTTAAAGCACATGTAGCAACCCGTTACGGGACCAACACCGTATCAATTCGGGGCGTTCAGTATTCTTTGTATGAAACTTTACTTCAATGCGCATTTGTCAACTTCGTAGCGTCATCACCTCGGATAGAGATAAACTCGGGACCTCGGGACCTCGGGACCTATTCTTCTTGACCAGCGGTGCATGCGTTGTAACGCGCTTACAACAAGTTGTTATCCGCCTACCCTGTCAAACGAGCTGTCATTCACAAGAAGAACTGTCATAAGTTGTAGCAAACACGATTCAAGGCGGGGCGTTATTTATATGTTGCCGATCTTATGACAAGGCGTTGCTGATCTTTTTACGTAACATGCTGTATCAATGGTTGACGCCCGGTTGGTGCTGTTCCCATTTTGGATAGATAAGTTTTAACCTTTATCCTAGCCGTGCCGACTAACCTACTACAATCAGTGGCGTAATCCCCAATGATTTATAGCTGAGAATGCAGGCTTAGATTAGAGGCATCGGTCCCTAAGGGTTAACAACTAATTGCCGGCTCGGATGTCTAATTGATTCTACGCAATTGAACACCATCCATCTTAAAATGGATTTTCTATGAAAGAAATTGTAAAGTGGACTGTTTTATTGACTTATACATCGATAAATTTATTTTACTTTTTAATAAGACAAAATGTTTTATTATTTATTTGTTTCTTTTCTAATTTACTTCTTTATGACAAACATTTTCCACACGTTTTCCGATACACTTATACAGAAAACATCGCGTTAACACTTTTTGGTCGAAAAAAGTAACAAAACTTTCAATAATCTGTGGTAACAACCTATAATTAAATAAATAAGTAATTATACCAGTTATATATTAGGATAATCTCCCTTCAATTAAAGCTGTGCCTACTAGGCTGTTATCTCGAAGGTTCTATGTTAAAGCTAAGCGCTTGGACATGTCAGCTAAGACATAGATGTATAGGCCAGACAATGCAAGTGATTTGTGGTTTCCCGGTAGGCGAATATTCAGGCCCTTATGTATATTAAGAGTTCAAAATTAATAAGACCATGTGTGTTAAAAGTGAGGAGGTATTAGTTGATGAATTTAATTTTGTGGAAGCAAATGCACTGTAATTTTATCTAAATAATATTACCGTGGCAAAATATTTTATTCTTATATGAGATTTGCATAATTTGGCGACCATTTATGACTGCCAGGAAAGAAAAAGGAGGCCTTTTTTCGACATATAGACTTCTTCTTAATTATTTTCATAGCTAATATTCATACCCAGAAATACACTATCAATTAGAGACACTTTCTAGATTTGACTTTGTATTCTTTGTCGAAATGTAGGAATATCGAATTTTTATAATAAAATACACAGGCAGAACTTGCTACAAAGTAAAAATTATGTTATGCACTCTATGGGTAGGCGGTATTTCAACCGAAGTCAAACAACCAAACAAAGGCTCTAAGCCTCTAACACAGGTGACCCACAACAACAAACAAGATGCCTACTCAAGTTCTGATCGGATTAGGATCGGGGCAAATGGAAGCAAGTCAGGGGCAACCGAATTACAGGCAAGTCAGAGGAAACCTAAAAGCTAGGATCCGTTTATTACTACGGGTCTTCTTTGGGGATCTATTCTCGAATATGATGTTAATTATTAATGAAATTGTAACCTCATAAACAAAGATTAAGGTAAGCCGACCAATTGCCATTGGGATAAGACTCTAACTTTATAAAGTCGGCTGTCGTCTATAAGTCACAAAATTAATACAGGTATTTTAGAGTAGCTCTTTTTAACAGACATATCGGAATACGTGAAACGTAACTTAATTTGGGTACTTTGCAGACCGGGGAGGTGGTCAGCACAAAGAGTGATCGATTTAAGAAATGCACTTCTATAGGTACATTTCCTCAACTGCGATGTTGTGCCTTTGTAAGAGCAAACTAGGACCCTACTCTATTTATAGGTAGACCGTGAAATTGAGACCTCGCCTGCGGGGCACAGGGGCGCGCGGGGAGTCGAGAGCGCGGTGCGTGAGGGGCGCGGGCGGGTGTATCTACGCCGCCCATACCCCTCAAAGTCTCAATAAAACTGTTTAACTTGAAGTGCTCATATACAGTGTTCGACAGTCATGAAGCAGGTTTTTTATGTCAGGGTAAAAATTGAGATAGAGTACAGTAACACCTATATTATCACGTATAGGACGTGGGCACTGTCTAGGATAAAAGATGTTTTGACTATTTTCAACTAACCGTCTTACCTAAAAATATTTTTATGTACTTAGACACGACGTCCGAATGATGGAAATTATTGGAAAAATGACTGGAAATTACCTTCAAACAGGTATTTCAAAATGTTTCCCCAACAACCCCAGACTATCCGGAAATTACTACGACGTTCAATAATAGGTATAAGAGGTTTATGAAGGTAAAATATTTGAACTCTATCGCTGGAAAAGTGACAAAAAATATTGATTGAAAAATCTCAGAAAAACCATTTAGGGTTTTTTTAGATATAAATAAAATATTAGAGCATATTAAACGGAAATATTATGTTCTTCAATCAACGAATGTACTTCATACATAAATTCATTAAGCGTAATATACAGGGTGACTTAGAAAACATTAGCAATACTTTAAACTAAGAACCTACTCATGATTTATAGTCCCTTCCACATATTAAAATGAAAATCAATTGATTTGATTAAACCGAGAAAAATCATTAAGTTTCACTGCGGTTTCCGGGATCCGTTTAGGTGGAGTATTTTTTTTTTGGAATTTTTTTATTATTAAAACCAGCTGAGACTCGGAAAAGGCTAATACATTATAGTATTTTCGTGATTTTTTTAAATTGTAAAAAATTCAATTGTTTTTATTCAAAAAATCTGAACAACCGATATAATAACGGAAACACGTTCGATGGGTAAAACTAGTCCAGACTACCGCGCTAGAAGTCGAAACAGTTTTTATAAGAAGTTTGATCGCTTTTTGACGCTTGCCTAAATTAAATTAGTTCGTAAATTGAAATGGAACTCTTGCAGGTATAATCTCTAAACAAGACACAACAAGCGTCGCCATTATTACTTGAAACACAAATGGATGATACTAGTTTCGCGAGCAAGATGAATGGTCCCCGATGTTAATGCAATTTATCAGCTTTCAAGTGCTTATGTGCAGGGAAATTAATCTTAGTTTGGCCACTGGTTTAGCTCGCTAAGTCGTCTTTACACATGTGCTGTCCAAGTGATCACGGTAAAAAAAGGTAAAACTTAAATTAAAACATTTGTCAGCAATGTAGGTAACATAAAGGTAATAACATAAATGTATGACTACTTTCTTATTTCATATTTAATTTAATTAACAAAAACTTACAGACTTTTCTAAAGATAAGGAGATACTGGTAATTTAAACTCTTACAATATTTATAACCGTCTGTTTCTTTGCTCGCAGAAACACGAAAATAAAACCTAGACTTGTTTCTTTGAAAATTTCAAGATATAAGATACGTTACGTTCTTGAAAGAATACATGCAACCACCAAACATTTTATTTGGTGCACATTTTCAGACTCAAGACGGCAACAAAGTAATAAAAAGAATTCTAAAAGCTGACCTTTAGAAAGCCACAAAGTCTTATTTTAAGTTTTATGTGTAAGTGGAAAATTTCTAAAGAGCTACAGAAAAGATATCACAGAAAAGAAATCTTAGGAAACGTCTGAAACCTGAGATCGTCCATTTATCTAGCAGAAAATAATATAAAGACAGTAGGATATGGAACTATCGTACTATTGTCGTGCGATTGCAAGCACTTAAGTGTTGAACTGAGACGAATTTAATATCTTTTAGTAGGAACTGAAAAAAAAGACTGCCGTTAATATATTTAGTACTAGCGGCTTATCTCAACTTCGCAACAAAAAAAATGTGCCCAAATCTTGGTCATGAATCACTGTACATGCATGATGTCAAGTTTACGTAAGAACACCAACAGTCCACGAGCACCGTTTCCAAAAGAATACGTTACTCATAATTAGGAGACAAATTTACGCCTTAAAAGTCGGAAAAGTTTCCAAAGAAGAAGAAGAAGGAGACAAACGCGTAATTTTAAGCTTTTTTGACACCTTTTTAAGGGTGGTATTGTTTATGATTGTTAGTTATTAACTATATAAAAACAAAACCCTTCTTCGAAAAATAAGTGTAAATTGCATGGCACCAAAAATTTACAATAAAATTCCACGAAATATCCGATCAGTTAATGACTCCAAAAAATTTAAAATTGCGCTCAATGGCTTCCTAGCTGAAAAAGTGTACTATGACATAAGATTATTTCTTGATGACAAAATGTAAATATTGAATTTATTCATATACCTTTAAGGTGAATCATGGCTGTACTTATAATAATTTTGTATTTGACATCATGTAATACCCATGTTTATGAATTAATAAATGATTGATTGATTGATTGATTGATATATCTCGTAAACTACAGAACCGATTTTAATGAAACTTACATTTTAACGTAAGTTAGAATATACCTGATTAAACTAAGAAAGAATCATGTCGCTATGACTTCTTGTTTTCGAGAAATTCGTGGACAAACATAAAAATATAGAAACATGACGAACACACGAAATATTTGCGTGGAAGCTTTAAAATATCAACATACTCAAATATTATCAAAATTCAACAATATTTATAACATTACTAGAGATGCGACATTTTGGTGCAGCTCACCCACAAAAACCGAACAGAAAGACGAAATGCTTGTCACGGCCGAAACGTGATGAAAGAGGCAGGTACCCGCTACCTGCGTCGAACGTGTTAACTAACTCGATTTACCCGCGAAATGTGTTGCTTTTTCGTTACGATACGAATTTCGGGTGCGTATGGTGTAAAGGCTTTTCTGTTGGTACTTCTCGTATACTCTTGGAGTTACAAAAGTAAGGGGCGGTTGCATCATTTTATTTTAGTATTTTTTTATTTATTTTTTGTATTTTAGTTTTAATTGATTTACTTTTTTTCGTTTTTATGATCTTTCACTCTGTTTACGTTTGAGTTTAATAACTTTTTTTATTTGAAATGGGTTTGCTCCTGACTCTAGCCTATACCTTATTGGGCTTAGACAGAGTCGACGATGGAGCGAGCTCACCCAGAAGAAGCTATTTCACTCGGACTTTGAAAGTCTTTGGATTGTAATTTCTTAGATTTGTCAAAATTAAAAGAAGACTGAAATTTTAGCTACGCCCAGGTATTTTACAATTGCTTTAACAATTTAAGTCACTTTTCGTAAATAAAAATTTTAGCTTTTGGCATTCTTCACTCTTTGTTCATGAGAAAAATAACTGATAGTACTTTTATAAATGCCTTAGTATAACTCCTCAATATCTAGTGACTTCGACCGTTTTCTTGAAGGGAAGTTATGCTATTACAAAAAAAAAATATTCGAAACTTTCTTCGAGAAAGAAACAGTCCATAAATACCTTTCTTTGTCCAGCAGATAAATCATACAAACTTTAAGTTGAAAAATGGAGTATGAAGGAGTGGAATAATAGTTTATATATGTATATTTAAAAAAAAATGCTTCCGCGCGTGTTCTTATATTATCAGGAAGAACAAATATTATGTACTTAAAAATCAGAAAAATACTGAAAACTACAGATAGCAAACCTTGCCATATTGCATGTTATATTTTTATTTTAAAGTAATAAAACAGCAACTTAATCTAAACTAATGGCTAAAGTTATGGAAATTAGGTTAGTTTCGTTGTCAAGTTCAATAATTCAAGGTATCTTGAAATGCCAATTTTGACCAAAACAGTACAGCACAAGAATTACGCAACAGATTTTGCAGTATACTATTCATTGGTACATTTCTCGTTTTTACATGCGTTTAAATTGGTAACCGAGCTAAAACGATACCTTTTTTATCTCATTATATACTATAAAAGTTTTCATAATACTAATGGAGAAATTGCACATAAGTATAAGTATAAAGTAATATCTGAACTTATAAGAAGAGTAGTGGGAACTTGTGTTATTCAAACTTAGTTCATTAGTTTCAACACTTGAGCGCTAGGGTGGGGTAGTAAATAAGTTGCCGAGAGTATAACTATGATTTCACACTCTGAGATTTAACTCTTAGGACCTGATTCACCATCGACGAATATGCACTAACCAACGAATAATTCCAATATTCATCATCATTTCGTATGAAGTACACACATCAATATTCTATTCAATGTGCAAATGTAGATAAGTCAGTTTAAACTAAATGTATTAAACTTTTATGCCCGTGTCTTAACTTTCAATTTCTCAGCAAAGACAGAGTCAGAATAGACTAAATTAGTCAAATACCGAGATACCAGACACAACAGAAAATAAATTTTTACGCATCCCATATAATGTCCCAAATAATAGTCCGATGTCGATGATTTCCATTTCTGGCATTTTCATGATTTAATTAATAATACTATACATTTGCACGCTGACTAAAATGTAGCAAATTTTGGTGAACTCAAATGTATTTTATGCTAAGATCTATATTTTAAACTCAAAATACGCAAATAAATACATTTGTATAAATTGCACTTGTAAAAAGCAACTGTGAACCTGTGACAGATGAGGAATTGAACCCCGTGTCTTACGCAATCCGGGCGTATGCCTATAGTGCTTTTTACAAGTGCAATTTATATTATTAAGTTTGTTTGGTGACAAAACAATAATAAACTATAAACACATTTGTATTTGTATTAGTCTTTGGGGTTGGGGTTTGACGGATTTTCCTAGCTAGAGTGTGCTATTTTGAAACAAGCCCAATGCAATTAGTAAGGACCGTTATATTTTGACTATGTAAATACATATCTACGAGCAAGAGCAGAGGTGAAAACGACTACTTACCGAAGCTTCTAACTTAGGTCATAAAAGCATTCGTTGCCAGTGATCCCTCAGGTGTATTAATCAGGCACTCTAGCTCATCGAGCTAAAATGTAGGTATGATAGTTTACTTCGAAAACATTTTAGTGCGGTTGGACTGGAAAAAGTATCGATATTTTGATAAAACAAATTGGCTAACCGGGCCAACTGCTCTTTCAATTGAGCTACCGTGCCGTGGGTCCGACTGCGCGAAATTCCCGTCATTGCGTGACGGTTACCCAGAAAGATGCTGGTTTGGGTCCCGCCCACTTATTTCATCTTTTAAGAATAAAATATGACACTGTGAGTGTAAAAAATATTATAAAACATTTTTTTTATCTTAATATAACTTTTCTTAGCACACTTTTCGGCCGATGTGTCTAAGGATTTACAGTTTGATCTTACTGTACACAGTTATATCCTGTTTTATAAATATTTGTGCTCATCACACTAACATTTTCCTCTTGCGGGAATCGAACCCGCGACCACTGCTTCAGTATAATGTTGTATACTCATTTATTTTTATTTATTTAAAGACTTTAATGCACAAATCATGGTGTAACAAGGTGGACTTAATGCTAAAAGCGTTCTCTGCCCGTCAAAACTTTAGGTCATGCAGAGAGATGGCGATGGGTGTAGCGAAAATAATAAACAGAAAAAAAAGAAATAAAAAAGAAACAATTAACTAATATTTATAGTAACAAATAAACTTACATAAACTACTGCAATAGCATAATTATATCTTATGTATAAACATACTTAAATTTACACAAAATTTTCATGGTCACTAACATTAGAATAGTAAGGTACATGGTATGGTACCTTATTATTTATGAGCTTCCGATATTTCGGCACCGTTGCAAGCGCCATGATCACGGAGTAACTGTAGATAACTTGCGGGAACTGAAGACATTCAGTAGTCAAGAGCGCTAACCACTGCACCAAACATGTCGTGAAAATACAAGTAGGTAGTATAGATATATTTTATCTACGTCGACTATTGGTCGACCGAATTAGTGAGATTTTTATTACAGGATTTGTGGAGGACGTAAAATAGCTATATCCGGTAAGAACTTACTTGAATTTACTGTATTTGCAACTTCACATAACCTGTTTCTAGTTCTGAAATAAAATAGGATGTAAGAACGAAAGGGTTTTCGATATAAAAGTACCTTATGTCTTTAGTCTACCTCTACTCTAAGAAGAGGTGGTGTGATGACTTGACCAGCTTTGCGGGAGATTGGTTGTCAATGGCTGCTGACAGGGACCAATGGAAGGTGTTGGGGGAGACCTTTGCCCAGCAGTGGGATGAATCAGGTTAAATAAAAAAAAATGTCTTTAGTAAGGCATAGCAATCGATAACCTGCCTTAGTGTAGCGGCTAGTTCGCTGATTACTACCTAAGAAGAACATAAGAGAACAAGGCGAGGTGGGGATTTTCGGTAAGCTCCGATGTGGACTGTGTTTGAGGTGCAGTGCAAACTATGGCACATTTAACATCGTGCCCGGCGTGCCCCAACACCTGCACGCCAGCGGATTTTATGAGCTGTCGATCTGCAATACAAGTGGCTGAATTCTGGGCTGCGACGATGTAACTTTTCGTGTTCCATCGACACGCTAATTAGAAGCAGCACGCTAAGAGAGGGATCTCTTAGGTAGTAAACAACAATTGAATAAAATTGAAACTTTCAATTATTAAGTGCTAACACTATTTTTAAATCACGAAAAAGTGGCCACCCACTAAATGTCATTTTGGTCTATCTAATTAAAAATCAGAGTATAAGCTGCTTAGCTTTTGAATGGATTAGCTAATTTTTAATAATCCGAACAGTTTCCATGTATATATGATGAGTCAGTAAGAAAGAGCTACTTTTTTAAAGTTGGATCCCAATACCAATTTGGCGACTCACCTAGCTGACTGGAAATTAAACTGCCTGAAACTGTAACGGTTAAAGCAAACCCCCAGGATAGCTTAATTGACAAGTTGTACAAATTAGACGGTCATTATCATCCTCTAGATGACGATAATTTCATTGTAAAACAAAAACACATGTGATATAAAAAAATACTTGTGTGAGTAGTTTTCTTTCTTAGAAATTTATCGGAACAATCCTAACTAAATAAGCATTGCATGTTAGCATACAAAAAACAAAATAGTAATAAACTCATTTTTCATAATTACGCTTACACCGATTGAGATAAACTGCCAGCAAATTTCAATTACGATTGCTCACATAAATTATCTTGAATGAAACTACTATTGCATGATAAAAAACCGGCTAAGCGCGAGTCGGACCCGCGCACTGAGGGTTCCGTACCACCGTTAAACTCAGAATATTTTTAACAGCAAAAATAACTTTGTTTTTCATAGTGTTTGATACAGAGTTATATTTGCAGTTAATGAAAATGTGCTATATATCTCAAAAACTTCCAGTTCAATCTCGTTCAAACCAATTCTTATTGAAAGTGTTTGTTAAGATCTACATTATGTATTTTGTAAAAATGTTTACTTTCCTAATTCAAAAGTTAAATGGGGGGGGGGGGGGGGTTAATATGTCATATGTCATATAAAACAATATCGTTGTCTGGTATAATATTCGTAACACTAGGAAAAATATCCTTACTTTACATAAATAATTATGCTTTACTAGTATTATTTGGCGCATTCATTCAGACATTGTGAAACAGGAGCTTAGTGTGATGGCCTGCTACTGATAAAAAATGTAAGTAAAACAAGTGTACAAAAAAAAACCTTCAAAGCACCTACTAAGTACAAACAGCAAAGAAAATAACTGCCAATTTCTTTAAAATAACTACTAAGTACAGTCAGCGGAGAAAATAGTTGCGTAGCATCACATAGACTAAAGAGTACTACTAGCTCATTATAACGATGGTACACAATGCTATTCCGGAATACATTCATTGCAAACAAGGAATAAAGACAAAGCCGCCTTTTGAAGCTGAGGCTTCAAGAGCCTCACATACAGCTTTAACTAACTGCAACAGGGCTGCCATCCAACATCTAAAGGGATAGATCAAAAGATACTTTGGATGAATGCAAGATATTTGTACTAATTAAGATACTTGTAAAGATCGCAGGATCACAATAGATGCAGACTGATAGCAATCAATCGCTATCTAAAATTATAGAAAGGCCTACGTTCACCGTGGACGTCTTGCGGTTGGTGATAATAATATTTTGGGCAAAAATTCTTGTAGTAAAAAGTTTTATTTATAAATATTTATGACTCCCTTCACATATTTCATGATATAGTTATAAATATCCACTATACAGCATTAAGCTGTTTGACAATTGACGTTTGTAAATCTTTGCACTTATTTAAAACCAGTAAGTCTCACCTTAGTTTTTTTTTAAAGAATTTTAATTGTTAATTTATAGTTTTTAAAATGTTGACAACCCTGAACATGAATCCACAAAACTGTGGGGGGAAAATAGTGCTTGTATGTACCACTGTGTTTGCTTTCATGAACTCCCCACGTTGAATCTGAATAACGAGGAGCTGTTAATATTTTAAGTTCAACATTATCAAATTTAAAGCTCTTGTCGTTGATGTTTTTTTTCCATTAAAACTCCAAACTAGGGAACATAGTGTGGTGTTGCCTTCCACATATACTAGACCCAAATCAAATCAAATTTATTTATTGTTAAATGAATGTTACAAATAAATTTAATTTGCATGTCATAATTTATTGGCTGAATATGAGATTCTTTGTGAAAAACTTAACATCTTTGTATACCATGTTTAATGCAAATAAATATTTCTATTTCTATTTCTATTTCAAAATTATAAAAAAAATGTAAAAAAAGCTACCTGTTTTCACAAATTTTAGAAGTTTTTCATTATTTATTATTTTAAGTTTTTTGTTTTTTATGGTTGTATTTATGATTACCTTATTACCTAAATAATCTGTTTAGCTTCCAATGGAGACCACTTTGAAAAAAAAACACGTTTCAATAAAAAAAAAACAACGAAAAAATGAAGGAAAAAGTTTAAGTTTTAAAAAAATATGGCTATAATGTTGAGTCTAGAATCAGCACATTTCGTTTGATCAAGTTTCGAAAATCCACATTGTAAATTGTTATACTTTTCAATCCCAAGATTGCTATACAGATATAAATACCTCTATAGTAGAGTTTTGAGTACTAAATCTTTTCACTTTTATCTTAGACAAGCTAACAATCCACAGAAACGTCATCATCATTTTGTTTTTATCTCAATGTAGACATTATTCTTTACATTAAAAAGCCATCACGTGGCTTTCACGGGAAATAGAAATAAAAAACCATGCAATTCTGTTGTAATTACTGTTTAAACTTGCTTGTACAGTTGGAGGAAATAAATTGTTACACTTTTTATTTCGAATGCAAATGCGACAGAAGCCAAGCATGTTACAAAATTCAGTTTTTTTTTTATTGTTCGTTTTACAATAAGAACTAATTGGAGCGAAGCTCATCTCGTCATGGTAAATTGATAATAATTTATGGCTTTAAATGAAGTAACGAGAAATAATTTCGTATGCAGTACCCCAATCACGAACGAACGAACGTTATCGTAGTGAGTTTACGTCAGTCGGCAGCACGAAGCCATCCTGTGTCGTGTAGTTAGTTCGAAAGCATTACCGCAGATGACGTCATAGTAACGTAAATATGGCACGTCCAGAAACAAGTTAAACGATCTATTTAATTTAAATTATTAAAATATAATTATGTTATTCGAGTGTCAGATTTTTAGTTTGTTTTACGTCCGATAGAGGCGCTTTCAAATTCTCATACAAATGATTACGTAACTATACGAATACTTTGACGCAATTATTCGTAATCGAGGTACAGAATGTTCACACGTACCGAATGTGCACTAATCTTTTACACTAAGTTTATAGTTGTACAAACTTTTACGAAATTGATGTTTTGATATCTTCTTTAATATTAACAAGTATTGTCCAAGTAGAAAGTAATTAGTACTGAATTCAAAAAAACATTTTATAAATGTAACGTTTTTTGGACCTTGACTGCACTAGGTTTTAAGTTAACGCAGCAAGTTTTTGTTACAGCATTTTAAAGGACCATTGTAATTTATTGTGAGTTTTACCGCAACTTTTTTTATTTTAATTAAATACGAGCGAAGTGTGGTTATTTAGTACACCGTATGCTGCACATTTTTTATTTACTCGTCAGAATGTCACCTTTATTTATTTAAATGTTGAGTACTGGCCAAGTTTAGTGTGGTAATAATAAATATTATTATTGTGTCTTATGTGTCTTAAGTCACATATGATTTGTGCTTCTTTGCTTTATGTCAAAATGAATGATATATGTGATTAATTTTATTGGCACTACCACTTTCAAGTACTGTCAGCACATAGTCCGATTGCTACAAATCTTTGCCAAAGCAAACTGAGCCACAGTAAAAATATAACATAGTAAGCCATGTTTGTGCAAAAAAGAAGCTGAAGTTTATAGTAGGGCTCATACGATAGTCTAGTAGGATGGGATTATCTATTAAAAGCTGCAATATTCAATGACAATCCTGTGTCATGGCAAGTAAACGCCGCCATAAAATAAGCGTTCCCCTGGTGTTGGGTGGCGGCAACATCAGTACTGGCAAGAGGCTGAAAATATCAGAATAGGCTTTTTTTTTCTGTATAGCCTAGGGGTTTGACGGGCAGATAATGTTTTTAGCATAAATCCACCTTTGTACAATCAATTTGTGCAATAAAGTCTATTAAAAAGGCTTTTTACAGTCATTAACAGGCGGGAAACCCCCGGTTTGTGAACTATGGCAGGCAAGAGGGAAACCACCACACTATGTTGATGGTGAAACAGGCTCTTTTTTTGCTAAATATAAATGGCGCATAATCGTAAATGTCTTACCGGATATACAATGTGTATTTTCTAAACATGATCAAATAAAGTTAAAAAAATAATAGAATTTTTTTGTGAGATAAAAAAGGAAAAAAAAAGTTTTTCATTATTTTTTTTAGTTTTTTGTTAGTTATGGTTGTATTTTTTATCTTATTAGCTAGATAAACTGTTAAGCTTTCAAATAATACTTTTTTGAAAAAAAAAATACAGGTTTCAAAAAAAAGAAACGACGAAATATGACTGACAAAAAAACTTATTTTTCTTGTCGATAATTTAGGGTCTAGTATCCGCACATTGTATTTTAGCTGTGACTAATCTATCTAACAAGGCAGTAAATATTGATCCGGTAACCCATTTGGCATAACGCCATCCAAATGAAGTATCGCCAGTTTGCAAGTATTTGCATACTAAGATGCCCACGTCGCTTGAATTAGGCCCGGTTGCGTGATCGATAGTAAACTAAACTAATAGTTAAATGTCGTTACCAGCGGTTGAATATTTAAAGAAAAACACCTTAACCAAATGTGAATTTCAAGGATCCGTGGATATTTTATCTTATATCTTCTCTTGTTCGCTCTTAATATATTTTATTTACTTTCAATAATATATTTAAACTTCCGCCTTATGTTCGGTAGAACTGAATATGCCCTTAGAAAATATTACCGGTGTTTTTATACTTTCTCTCTCAATTATGTCACATTTCTTATAACGATTCAAATTTCATTTCCTCCATACAAACGAGCAGGTATTATCGTCGCAATACGGAGTCAAATATCCTGCTTTTACGTTCTTAATCCCTAGATCAAACAATTCCTGGATATCAATATTCGATACAGGGTTGGCAACGAATATATTTTATAACTTTAAACTATAATATTTTTCCAAGAACACATTTCTACATCATCACTATCAGTGAAAGGACGTCCATCATTCAACATCATCATTATCAGCCAAAGGACGTCCACTGCTGAATATAGGCCACGGCTTTCCACAACGCCTGGTTGTGAGCGGTCTGCATCCAGTGCGATTCTGCGATCTTTATAAGGTATTCTGTCCATCTTGTCGGTGGACGTCCTACGCTGCGCCTTTGGTCGAAGGGTAGTAAAGGACATCCAGTGCTGAACAAAGGCTTCCCCTAAAGTTTTCCACAGCGACCGGTTACAAGCGGTCTGTACCTAGTGGGATTTTGTGCTCTTTACAAGGTCGTCAGTCTTTCTTGAAGGAGGACGTCCTACGCTGCGCTTTAATACTTGTTACTCTAAAACAATTTTCCTGTTTAGCTAGAAATAGCCGTGAAGAGTTAATCTCACAATAAACGTAATACTGGGCTGAAATTATTCTTATTAATCCATCTCATGAGAAGTTAAATTAGAACATCTTTACTTTGGATCACAAACATAAAGGAACAGATATGAAAATCTACTGAATGTGTCGAATAATGAAAGGGACTTTTGACTTAACATAGTGATTTTTAGCATAGAGACAAACCAAGGAAAATGAGTATAATATGTAGGACGTAATGTACATGAAATGCAATATCTACTATCATAGCAAAGTGGCTAGTTGACACATTTCTTCTATTATTTTTATTTTATGTTTTAAGTACCTTTGATGGTTTATGAATGTTTTAGACACTCACAGTGTTATTTTCGGTCCGGTTTGCCAGAGTTTGCAAGTTCAAGTCCCGCCTGTGCGTAAGTTTTTGATTTCTTATTTAATCTTATATATTACCTTTAAGGCGTAGCAACCCTACACCATGTTCGTTACATGTGAAAATTGCTATTAACCTATAAAGCTACCACAAAGTGGCCACCCATAAATTAAAGCATAGCTGTTGTGCGGGACATTTTATTATCGAGTTCCGTGAGCCATATTGCCTGGGGTTAATAATCGGTTATTATAGGTTAAATGTGTTTCTCACCCTTCGCTCTGGTAGGGTCGGGGTGGGTAAAAAAATAATGGCGTGGATGATTCTATTGTTTCGAATGTTGTTACAGTTTTAACGTCAAAATCACTACTACTAATCACTACTACGAGTACTATTGTACTCAGGTTGGTAGGTAGGTCGTATGCTATGGATGTTTTGGTGTAAATTCATGATGGTTTCTATAGCCAAAGGTTTTCTGGAAGACAGAAGACCGCCTATTTTGTACAATTTCTCATGGGACTTGCGCATGATGAGTTAACCCAGGATTACGTTAACCCTGGTTTAAATCATCATTCTGTCTCTGTAAGTTTATTTGACGTTGACAGAGATAGAAATGAGATTTAATCCATGATTAGCGTTTAAATCATCATGCGCAAGTGGGCCTGTCATGTTATGTCAATGAATCATTCTGTCATTAACCGAAGTGCAATAAAGAGTTATCTAATCTGTCTATCTACATATATTTTTAACAACATTTTTTTATGCTAGCATCAAAACATGTATTAACAAACAGATGTATTGCAACTCAGTGACATATGGATAGGTTACTGGATTTTTTATAAATAGGGAATCACTAGAAGTGAATTTAATGAAAACAAATTATAGCACTAGGTCATATTAATTGAAATTCACGACATTGTTGTAAATATTTTGTATGCAACAAATAAGTTTATTAACTGTTTGTAATATTTACTGTATTCACATTAATTATGATAATTGGAATGGTTCGACGAAGGATTAATACACTACATATTTAAACAACAATAGTGGTTTCTGAAATTCCATCATCCTTACCACAATTTAATTCAACAATATTAAACGATGTTTAGCATCGACATTATGAATTAATTAATTACCTTACCTGAGTTATCATATACACTGCGGTAATTATGTGAAGGTATATTAACATCTTTTTATATTCAGCAGTTAAGTATACTAGAAATGGGTGCAGTGGGTTAATTTTTAGGTGCTATATCATTATTGTATTATATACAGTTAAATAGTACGTAAGATGTTAATGCATCGTCTTTAACTACCAGGTGATATTGCGGTCAAAATTGTCAATTTACACATATAAAAAGTATTTTTTACGAGCCTACCAGTGAGTAGCTACTACGTATAGAGAAGCTATCCGATGTCAAGATTGTGTCGTAGGTATTCCTTGAAATTTGAATGTCGAATTTGAAATCGTTTGTATGCGTTGATGCCAAGTGGCATCAAATTATGGCGCAAGAAATTTGTTTGTGGAGTCAGTTCCATACTCTAGTAATAGTAGTTAAATGGAGCGTACTGACTTTTTCATAGCTCGTTAAATAATTTATTAATACTCTACCCGCACATTACTTAAGCTTTTATCTTTTTAATCAATCTAGTTATTTGTCCCTTTTTATAAATTGAAAACATAATTATTGAGAGACCACTTAGTTTACGATAAAAAGTTTTCAGTTTGATGAAATAGGTGTGGGTGTTGACGTTATTATTTATACGTGTAGATAAATAAAGATAATTGGTGTTTCGCATACACCTGCTTTTATGTAATCAGTCAGGTATCAAACGACTCCCGGGAGTCGCATAATAATAGAATTTCTATTGTGTCTCGTTCACACATACTTGACGAGTTAATTTGATATTCACCTAAGCTTTCTCTGTCTTTTCATTATAATTTTTAATTAAGATAATCATATTATTTTAGGATTTTTTATATTCTATAGAATACTTTTTTGTTACCTGCTGATTCTGATAAAAAAACTTTGGGTTAGAATTAGACATAACGGGTCTAAACACGAAATATTAATATGAGTAAATGCTACTCACTGCTCGACGTTTCGGCTGCGTTGCAACAGCCGTGGTCACGAGCCAAATGACTAAAATCTCATAAAACTTTGGGTTATTAATAACCCAATCTTTAACGTCCATATTATAAAAACTGTTTTATTTACTTTTAAGTTAAAGGTAAAATCCCCTCATATAACCACGTTTTCTACCTACAGAATATTACTAAGTTCATACGGCAAGAAGCCAAGAACGTTTGGTGCATTTCCTTTATTTATTATTTGGACGTGGTATTGCCGATAAATTTTTATGTTATTCAAATTACTTTTGGCGCAAAGCGTGGCTTTTCACGCGACTTTTTATATTTAACATAAGCCAAGAGTAAATGGGTCAACGTGTTTGGGTTCTGGCATATCAAAATGTTGAAAAATATAGTTCATAATAATATTAAAGCAAAATAATTTATTTAGGTATAAACAACATTTTACCGGTTTTTATCAGTGTTACATTAAGCCTACAAGATTTTTTAATGGTTTTTTTTTTGTAAAAAACTGTCAATCATTATTATCTGTAGCTTTTTGGTGGCATACTAGAAGCTTAGATGAAACATTAGTCTTCATCTTTAGTCGGTTTACCCTCATAATATCGTTAGTCATCAACGCATTCGCATGTGGCAGCAATACGGCTAAACGACACCGACTAGGATGCAACTATCACATCTATCTATGGTAAACGAGACGAGACATAGAATACGCGAAATTCCAGAGGTGTAAATTTGAGATAGCTCCTAGCCCTCATTTTACTAATGACCACGTCTGACAGTAGTCAGGTCAGGTCTCTACAAGAAAGGGTTATTTGTCTCCTTACGGAACCCTAAAACTGAAAAGTCAAGGGCAAATTAGTTGGCAAATGATTCGCGAAGAAAATGGTTATGACAGGCAATTCTGTTTCGTGTTTCACGCTTTTATGACGTAAAGTAAATAAAAAGACGCTCTTTTGTATAAGTAACCGGATAAATTGGTTTTGTCAAGTTTATTCACACAATATACTTTGCGTGTATTGGATGATCCAATAAAATACAATTCAGTGTTGTTTAGGAGCCATGTTTGTTGATATTTTTAGTTCAGCTTTGTGTACCAATATGGCGATGTTCTAGGTTATATTGCGGCGATATTTCGTTTTATCTTTTTCATATAATCTTGCCACGTACACAGAATAAACGATCAATTATATATAGTGTTCAAATACCCTGTATAGTAACACTGTATACTGTATACTATACAGGGTATTTGGTACATCTTGTGCGTAAATAAATTGGTATATATCATTTGCTATCGATTCCTGCCTTGGAAATAGGCCGTAAGAATGATGAACTCTTTTTTGCAAGCATATTGCTAGTGTGGTACGCCCTCCGGCCAGATGGGATGACGATCTGAGGAAGACTACATGCAGATGCTGGATGCGCCAAGCCGAAGACAGGGCGCTATGGCGCTCATTGGGGGAGGCTTATGTCTAGCAGTGGACTAATATAGGCTGATGATGATGATATTGCTTGGCTTATTACGGCGATTTCATAGATTCTTATGGTCATTTTTTTAAATCTTTTCACACAGTGCACGTGTTATACTATGAATATAGAGGTAGTTCAGAAAACTATGTGAGCTGTGAAAGTGGATCAAGCATACTTAGCTGCAGCTTATCACTTCATAATGGGTTTTTTGCTGATCATACAAAGTAGCCGGAAGTTAGACTTGCGATGCTATTAAAATTAATGATACCACATTCATTCAATTTATTTGTAAAGATACCATGCTATTATTTCATAGATATTAGTGTTAGTAGTTTAATGGTAAAAATAAAGCTTAAATGTTACACTTTTTAGGGTTTTGTAGCCGAATGGAAAAACTGTACCTTATTTATAGTTTCGTCAAGTTTGTCCGTCCATATTTCACAGCGAATTTAATTTGAAACCATTTAAACGATTGAACAAGTAGCTTTGAAGATATAGCACATTTTCAACAACCGCAAAAATAACTTTGTCCTTCATACAAGCACATATGAAAAACAAAGTTTTTTGGTTGCTTTTTTTGTGATATTTTCACTAAGCGGAAGCAAGTGCACCCTTAATTCAGTTTAAATTGGCACGGAACCCTCAATACGCGAGCCCGACAGGCACTAAGCGGGTTTTTTGTTAATGCCATGCAGTCAATACCAAGATTACTTTCAGAATCTTAGAAGTATAATTCTCTATCAAAATGTGGCTCAAGAATTATATTAAACTCGTAGAGCATTTCAATATTCTTTAACATAACCAACTTATTTTGAAAATCGAACTTTTCAAGAAATGTCTCTGTAACATGAAACATAGAAACAATTGGAACACTTTTGATGACTATACGAGTACTATTTGGAAATAGCTTTGCATAGGTTATTTTACAGACAACATGTTAAAACATGTGTAATAGATGTCACTATACTTTGCACCTGTTTTTTATCTATTGTTTTTTTATCTGATCCAAATTAATCTAGATGTTAATTGAAAAGTTTATTAAGTTTATTATGGGCCTGTTTTATCATCGAAAAATAAGCACCAACGAATAATTCAAATATAGGACGTCATTTTTTATGAAGTATCGGACAGTTAAAGTAAGCCAAAACTTATTAGGACGTTCAGAAACAGGCTGTATGAATATTATGAATATTAGTATAATACTCAAATCACACGCATCTTTGCTGTGTGAAGAACTCGCATTAAAATAAGTAAAAAAAATAAACCAAATTTACGTTAACATGTTATTTGTATAAGTAAGATTGAACATGCATCTAGTGGTGTTCTTGTGCGTTTCACAGTAAGAAAAAAATGATACATTTTGACGATTACTACACAATGTAGTCTACATCCCGCAAAATGTTTCTGAATCACATCTTCTCAACTACATAATGGATCTTTCATGTTACTTCAGGAACGTTCATAAAAGTAGATATTGCAAATTTCAGAATACGTACACTATAAGCTCGTTTCACCATCGATAATTTGAGCAATAACCAAAAAATAAATCAAATATGGAGCGTCATTCCCTATGAAGTAGTGGACAGATAAATGCTAATGGGATCACATGGGATTCAGACACTATGAAGCAGGCTTTTGTGGGTGTAACACATCTTAAATGTTCTTACATAAAATTTTGGAGACAGAATTAAAAATAAAACAGCTTTTTCAATGTCGTAACCAGCGGCTAAATTTCACAATCGTTTGAAGACGAAATACCTTAAAACCAATGGTCATTAAAATAGCCATTCTGACAATTGGTCAAGGTCTTTTTTTCATCAAAACACGCATAATTGTCAACCGCTGGTAGTGACATGTAATCAGTCAGGTATCAAACGAATGCCGAGAGTCGCATAACAATGGAATTTTTATTGTGTCTCGTTTACACATACTTGACGAGTTAATCATAAAGGTGCGTCTACGCTAGACGAACCGCGCACAAGCCGGGCACGTGCCAACACAATTCGTCTAATGTGGACCGACATACAAGCCTCGAACGAGCGCGCTGCGAGAGTTTCGTTCGTGCTCATTTGCGTTCCGCCGGTGGACGGTTTTTTGACGAACACAAAGGGGGTTGCAGGTTTGTTGTACGTCCACACTAGACGCCGCAAACGACGATGCCGAGAATGGCTCCGCTCGTGCTTCGCTCGTGCTCGGTTCGTCTAGCGTAGACCCACCTTTAGTTGAAATAACTATTTCTCACCAAACTGGGCCTGGCACATTAGGAACTAACATAAATTCACCTTCAAAAAGCTGTATTAAAATACCTCGATCCTTAAGTTATTGGGTACAGTCAGGGTTCAAAATATGTTCACTTTTCATGTTTCTAAAACCTTATCATTTATCAAGGATGAGGGTTCATGTCCATATGGGTATTTAATAGTTTTGATTAGAATAGGTATGTTATTATTTAATATATACGCTATATATGTGTGTTCTATACCTTCTGGGTAACTAGGTTTATGAGTACACTTTATAGTTACACTTATGTCCCCTATGTAAGTTATTAACACCCAGTATGCATGCATGAATAAATTAATGAATGCAATTTTCGAGTCAGTCCATCTCAAAATAGATACACATTTATCGTGTTTCATAATCATTTTTTTCTTTGGTGATTCGGTGAAAATTGTGAATATATTTTTGAGTTAATTTAATAGCATCGTTAGGTCAAAAAGTTTAAATCCTTGGATTACGGGTTAGTTGAGGTATCGATATTGTGAGATATTTTCTGGTGTATTTGAATTTTGATTCTTTTGTATCTTTTGATTGATATAAAATTGTTTTTAAAATGTGTAATGTGGTTTAATTAATTGGGTCAAATAAAGTATTTTTCTTATTTTCTTTCGAACTGTACATCAGTAGAAGAGACGTGACCTGGTTATCAAAGGATACTCAAAACGAAACGATTTTACTCCAGTACATTTTTTACAGCTTTAAGATGCTAAATAAAGAGATAAGGTCTTCTTCTTCTTCTTAGCGTGTCGATGGAAACCCATATGGAGGAATTACAGTGGAGTAATTACAACGTAGCAGCCCAGAATTCAGCCACTTGTATTGCGGATCGACTGCATTTCATTAAATCCGCTGGCGTGCAGGTGTTGGGGCACGCCGGGCACGATGTTAAGTGTGCCATAGTTTGCACTACACCGCAAACACAGTCCACATCGGAGCTTGCCAAAAATCCCCACCTGGCCATGTTCTCCTTACTTCGGCCAACCTGAGTCTGAAGCCTGTTTAAGGACTTCCTGATCAACCATGGAGATAAGGTCTGAATCTATAATTTGGAATGAAAAAAAGCATGATTGGAAATCTAATAGATTTGTTGAATATTGTTTTGAGTTATGCACATAGGTGGATTAACCTGCGGCAGTATTACGCAATTTTTAATAAGAAGTAAACAAATAAGCTTTATTTTCATTTTATTAACATAACATTTCTTTTATCATTCTCGAAATAGATAATGTCAGACACACAAAGCTTTTATTAATCGTAAGACTTCCATTTATTACTTTTACAAAAAAAATACGTATTTTCAAAACAAAAGGTTTGCTTGCTTTATTTAAAAATACAATGTTTTGTTTTTAAATAATGAGAATCAAGTTTCTCGAGTTTAATACAGAGTGTTTGATATAACGAAAATGAATAAAACAATTTAATGTAATTAAATTATTACACTCGCTTATTTCCTCTCTCACAAAATAAGCTACGCTTTAAAGCCGGGATATAATTAGATACCTTATAAATCAAAGCAATTGTTTATTCATTGTATAAAATTAAAATATACAGGGTGTATGTTCAGTATAAATTCCTTTTTCAGTGTTTGCTTAAACAGTATACGTGCTTGTTTCTAGATCGGATATTATTTATTATTTATTCTTTATATGGAAACCTAATTATATATCTGTTCTTAACATATTTGTGGTAGACCAAAGAGCCTATTTTAGGTTCAAACGTTTTTCCTTCGAAAATCAATCAAAATACAACAAAAATCACGCTTAATATAAATGACAATAGTTAATTTTTTTAATCACTTTCCTATGGATTACAACTGATTTTCATACGATTTATCGAACATCAAAGCAAATCACACGCCATATTGACGCGAGTGATTCAAAAATAGGGCCCCTGTACATACGTATCTATTACTTCCATTCCATGAGTCTAAATTACAAAATAACGTACTCCTTAAAAATCCTCACGTCTTAACTTTAAAAACTAATTCTCCAAGTTCATATTTCGTTTTCTTTCGTTCAAAACTCGACTCTGCTACTTTCAAAATAAAAGCTATTCAATTGTTATGCGCATGAGTTTAAGCATCAGTTCCACTTTCATTCTCAATGATATCGTGCGGTATTTGACTTTCACCTTTTAAAAAACACGTTATTCGCAATCGGTCGATGTTTGAGGAATTCCTAATTATAATAAGGTTAGCTAGATCAAGTGCTGGATTCATTGGGTGCACACACATACATTTTTTTTATCCTAATAATCCGGTATCCGGTAATAGCGGCTCCTCTCAACAGAGATAGGCCAGCCCCCTATTTTTGTATCACTCGCGTCAATATTACAAGTGATTTTCGTTGACTTTTGATTCATCTTTGAACGAAAATCACTCGCCATAATAGGGACGCAGGAGATATTATAGTGCCAAGATGTGTGCGCAATATAAGTGCACTTTTTTTTTTAAAGACTTTATTGCACAAATTTAGTGTACAAAGGTGGACTTAACGCTAAATGCATTCTCTGCCAGTCAAACCTTTAGCACTTTCTGTTTCTTTACTCTTATTAATTCGGTGAGACAGCATGATCACACCGACGTGATCAGGACTAGTAAGTCCTACTACATATAAATAAATATAAATATAAATATGCGCCAGACAACACACCAATTGTCTGGTTTCGTGGTGAGGAATTTTCTTCCTTGTGTTTCGAAGTACCAGACAACGATTATGACGGGGGCGTCTCCCATAAATACTTAAATACATATAACATCCATGACTTAGGTACAAATGTTCATGCTAATCACACAGACATTTGCCCCTTGCGGGATTCGAACCCGCGACGGCCGGCGTAATAGTCAGGAGCGCTAACCAATACACCAAACGCGTCGTCATGCGCAACATACCACTAGTACATTATTAAAGTAGTAAATAATAAATTATTCTCGTCACTTATTATGACCGAGTTGCTTGTTAGGCAGTTTTTCCCGGCTAATATAATTTTAGTCGTTTTATTTAAGCCTTGTCAGACCTATGGGCTCTTTAATTTTTTTTTTTAAAAACACCTTGGTTTCGAAGTAAGGAATTATATTCTTTGTGTTACGACATACCATACAAAGATTATGACACGAGTCTCCCATAAATACTTAAATACATATAACATTCATGTATCAGGTAATATTCGTGCTCATCACGTCATAAACATTGGCCTTTTCCAGGATTCGAACCCGCAACTGCTGGCATAGTATTCAGGAGCGATAACCACTTCACCTTAGTTGCTTACCTTGTAAACAGCCCTCTCCTCCTAATTATTTTTTTTTAATTTGTTTTATACAATAAAAACTGGCGCTATGAGCTCTTAAACATTTTGCAAAAGTATATTTTCTTGAATCTAAATTTATTTTCTAAATATTTTCGTACGTAATAATTGGTTGTGCGTATTCACCACAAGACTATAATCAATAAAAATACAGGTTCAAAGAATACAATTTTGGGATTCGTACAAATAAAACAATACAGTCTGTCCGACAAAAAGGCAATTTAAATAGAACCAGCAATAAAGGTAAAGGCCCCAAAGGATGACCTCTATATTTCAGATTCAACTTTCGGGACAGATTTTTATACAAATATTCTTTTTTAGTGCGGTAACCCTAGAGTATTTGTCGAGAATTTACTATCGGTCCTTGCAAACATCAATGTCCCGGCCCGGCCCCGTTTTATGTTTATTATCTTATTCGGGCCCAAGATAAATTAAAAAAAGTAAAAGTCATGAAAACCGGTCCATCTGTTCTTGGGTTATAAATTACTAATTGTTTAAAGAACATTTTCTTTGTGTATAGAAAAAGAATAGAAGACAAGATTGTAGGTTTAAATAATAATATTTTGTTTTAACAACGGTGATAAAATACAATAGGTAGAGTGAGTTAAAATAATTCAAACCAGACAATTGAAAATTTCAAATATCATTTTTGCCATTATGGTTTGTTTTATAAAATTCTGATAACGAAATATTTCGTTTTAACTATTGTCCATTTACGGCACCTACATTGTTGACTATTTATCGAAATTACAGATATAAAAGGTCAAAATGCTTATCATACAGAAATACGAATTAATAAAATATCTTTCATACATTACTCGTAAATAATAAGCCATTTCGATGTCGATAAAACTAAAAAGACATACATCTCTATACACCTTTAAAAACCAAAGCACAATATTGCTTACCCTATATTGTCAAACTTACGCATTTTTTGCACATCGATTTTTGAAGCGACTCGATTCTGCGGATTAGAAGTTATATTGGTTCCGGTATAATTTCCGGCTTGGGAAATTTTGAAATAAACTTTAAATGTTACTTGGTGCTGAAACTTGTTAAAGTCATCGAATTATGTAGCCTTCTTTGTCAAGTAGATCAAGTGCTAAAGATAATAGATACTATTATGGGCGACACTTTCTTGCAGTGGTTAGCGCGAACTGAACCAGCGCGTTTGCGAGTTCGATTTCCGCAAGGACCAAGTGTTTGTGTGATGAGCACGAATATTTATAACACAAGGAGGAAAATTCTTTACTTCGAAACCAGACGATTGGTGTGTTGTCTGGCGCATCTGGCGCATATTATGCTAAAATACAAATATAACGACGACGCGTTTGGTGTAGTGGTTAGCGCTCATGACTACTATGCCAGCTTCACGGGTTCAAATCCCGCAAGGGGCAAATGTTTGTGTGATGAGCACAAACATTTGTACTTAAGTCATGGATGTTTATATGTATTTACGTATTTATGGGAGACGCCCCCGTCGTTATCTTTGTCCGGTACTTCGTACGAAATCAGACGATTGGTGTGTTGTCTGGCGCATATTTATTATTAATTATAGTGGCTTGATTCACATGCCTAAATAAGTTGCCATTATGGTGAAGCCCAGTGAAGCCTCACCGCCCGGCCGCGGCGGCATGTGCTGGTGGCCATACTGCTCATGCCGCAGCGGCAGTTTTACCGACTTAAAAAAAGGTCCTGAATGTATGTGATATCGTTAGAATTAGATAAAATTTGAGTATTTTGGTCTATAAAGGCTTCCAAACACGTGTTGAAATTTCGTAAGTGTATGTATGTTTGTATATTTTTTTTCTTTGTTTTTTTTTGTTTAGCGTTATACGAAATGACGTTTCACATTTGAATTATTCGGTGGTTACATAGACATACAGAGGTAGTTGGTTGGTTAGTGATTATTTGTCGATGGTGAAACATGCCCTTACCAAATAATTAGACTAGTAACTAATACAAATAGCACTACATTTGTAAATTACAAATAGTAGAGTTCAATCACAGTCCCAGAATGGGCTATTAAAACGCGAATGAATGCGTGTTGAAACGTTAATGACGCATTTGTCACTTCAATTTGACGGATGCCACAACAAACGGTGAACTTGTAGCTTGTAATTAGTCTTGGTCGACGAACTAAGGCCGCGGCCCCATCTCTACGGCGCCGTGCCGTAGATTTGGGGCCGCGGCCTAACTGGCAGAGGGTGCGGCTCAGTGAAGGCTGAGAGCGAAATGCTTTTGCTTGGTTTATGAAATAAGACACGTGATTAGCCGAAAAAAGTTAAATTTTAGAGCAAGAGCTGGAAGTGTCAGAATGAGAATGGTTGACCTTTGCAAAGTTATAGAAAGTGTGATGTGTGTGTGTTTTATACTCCACATCTGTCACAGACGTATTTTTCTCATGATGTTAGATTTTTGGTCATAAAATAGATTAAAAAATAAGAGAAATATTACTGTTATCGTCGAAATTATAAGGAAGAATACACAACTTTACTTAAAGGCTTTTAAATTTCTTAAAATTATAGTATTCTGTCTGAGAAAATAAACTGTTAGATTTTGAGTTATGGCTTAGCTTGCATAAGAATTCGCAATGCCTTACCATTTGAAATACTGAATAAAGAAAGTTAAATTGCTTAATTCGTAAAGGGTTTGTAAACCTTAAATTTTTTTGCAACTGAATTATAGGACGTTGCTCGTACTATACCCATGGCACCTTGCTTAATACAGACAGACGGATAGCAATAACACTATGGCCACAGAATATATAATAAGCTAATAATAGCTCTAAAGATTTCCAGTTACCTTGCAAACTGTTATCTCTCAATTTGGACATTTAGTTGAATTGCAAAAATCGCTGTAACTGAGACACACCTCATTTGGACGTGGCAGTGACAGTTTGCACGCTTGTCACGCCAGTCGGCTACTAAAACTACTAGCGGTGCTTCGTGGATGCACCCGCATAAATGACAGATCTCAAAAAACATCAAAATGAATATAACCTAAAGTTATTGCGTGAAGGAGTAACAAACATACACCCATACAAAGTTTCGCATTTATGATATTTCTAGGATGACTGAATCCGCAGAACGATGACATATCGCAAGTGCAGATTAGACGTAGGAACAAGGTTTGTGTGACACAAGCTTTGATACATACATTTGTAACTTCGATAGAGAAATTGTAAACGCAGCTTAGCGTAGACGGCCTTGTAAAGATCCATTGAACTACTATTACTAGCGTATGGAACTGACAACACGAACAAATTTTGTGTTCCATGATTTGACGATACGGTCATCAACTCACGAAAGATTCGTAATTCAAAATTAAAATTTCAAATGAAGAATTTATAAGAGAGCAGAAATTTCGCGCGGGTGGATTAATGGCATGGTAGTTTGATCGGAAATAGCGTTGACCCGGTTTGCCACAGATTTCTGTTTTAAATCCAGCTTGTACCCAAATTTTTGGTTTCTGACTTAATCCTATAAGGCTTCAAATAACCTTTTGTACGTGGTGGGCAGACAGTAAACAATTCATTGAGTATCATTCATATACAGAGTAGGGCCTCCATTACATTACACCTGAGTATCGTTTACATTTTCAAACATAAAATGCAACAACTGATCAAACTCTATGGTCGCTCCCTTGTGGTGGTACTTGGAGACGTAATAAAACCCTTTGCTGAGCTGTGTATGCACAATTTATATTTTTTTAGTCCGAAAAATACAGTTTTACCGCGATGTAAAGGGATACAACGCCATCTGTTGATTTCAGACAAACTTATCTTATACCTTGAACAACAAAAATAACCAATACCAGTCATACAGTAAAAGCGCTTACTCAGAACTTTAACAAAGGCGAACAAAGTGCCTTTTATTGGCAGAAAGATCGTCCATTCCATTTGAAATATCCACCTAAATCATCCATCTAAGCCAGTGCCAAAACCGCAAAGGGTTTTACGTAACTTGTATACGATCACGATGCGATTGCCATCCGTTTATGTAAAAGTGGTGTGAGCGCTTGAAATTGCATGTAACTAGGTAAAAATAAAATAGCGAGAGCACCAGAAGCCTCGCCATGAGGACATATTTCCTACGTAAAGGGCTCTGCTGTCTAACCACTTTCAACCGTAAATCGCTTGCACACACGACACGATGCAAGGTGCAATCTTATGGTGGTTATGTGTGTGACCTCGATAGCAACTAAGATAATTTTTGTATTGAATCTGCTAAGCGCCAGCATTTGCTCAGACTCTTTTGTTGGTAACCCCGCCATTTTATTCTACTTTACTTACTTACGGTACGTAATGTACGTACTTTTCTCGTTTTGCCACATACGCATTTCCATTGCATGCAGTTGCTTTTAAATTCTGTAATACTCCTATTGAACTACACGAATAAATCGTCTGCCACGGCATCGGTCTGCGAATTAACATTTTTACCCCATTTACGTGGGACTTTCTCCCAAAAGAACCCCTTTTAAAACCAGTTTACCCGACTTTCTCCAGTTCACGATTAATAAATTTGTTATTCCACAAGTTTTATGGGCTTGCCGGAGTTTTTTGAACGATAAAAACATAGCGGTCAGGGGCCTGATTCTCGTGCAGTTCGTCTACGAAAAAAATTCACTGATCGAATTTTTGCGGTCGAAGAAATATCAGTTTTTTATTATTTTTGGTCACAATTTCTATGCATTTCGATTTCGTCGAATTCAAGTAATATATCGTGGATATATTACTTGAATTTAGTTTAAACTCGCAATGAAATTACCACACAATAAAATTCGCCTGACGCGTGAATCGCCGGCCAGATATTTCAAAGAAAAGTTTTTAATGACAACAAAATATGGCACCACATAAACAAAAAGTTTGCAAAGTAGGGGAAACATTTTGTAACTTAATGGTTTGTTTACACGGGGGACTTTTCTACCTGTCTGTGACTAATGTGTTGGTCATAAGATGGCTTGAGTTTCTGCGGTAATGTTTGGACGAATACGCGAGTAGTGAGTTATATTAGTGACCCTTATTTTAATGATAGTGGCATTTTTTTTAAACTACTCGAGAAAAAAATATCATCAGAAATTTTTGTCCTACTAACCCTGGCTAAGGAGCAGTTGGTCCTATTTTAATAAAAAAACATATCAATAACACTTTTACAACGTATATTGTCAACATATCAGCGGCTAGCCGTCAATGCGCCTTCTTTTTTTATATAAAAGATAAACGGCTCCTGGACAAATCCTTCCTGCCAAATCTTAAGTGTTGCTATCTTCTTATTACTTTTCCCTTAATTATTGTCTTGTATTGTAAACTTGTTGTTGGTCTCTTCAAAGTTATTATATCAATCGTATTTTCAGATTTGAAACATGTACGTACCTAAGCATACGCGTGCGTTATATCATGTTTTGAAATGAAGAAATCACGTATTTATATAATTCTTCATAAGTGTTAGTATTTTTAAGTAAATATGGCAAAAGGCGGGGTATTTCTTCATGTTTATATATCTTCATTAAGCCATCTATCAATACCATTCTTTGTAAAGCAAAGGCTGGGCAATTCAGCATCAAGTGATCTAAGGTGGCTCTGTCTTTAGTACAATAATCACAAATGTCTGAACGTATGAGATTGATTCGTTTCAGATGTGATGGAAACTTGCCATGTCCTAATCTCAACCTATTTAATGTTGTGATAAATCTTCATGTTGGTGATTGCAATGCGCCTTCGGTATGACGCAGACATACCTCTGACATGTGGTCATCAAAAGCAGCTTATGTGTTAGAATAGCTTTGTAAGCAAGCCTTTATAATTTAGATGCTCAAAGATTTTTATATTTTAACATTGTCCATTTTGGCAGAAGGTGTATAAAAATATTGTAATATTGGAACATTTTCAAAGTCAGGAAGATTTTGGAATTTCTTCCCATACATCATGATTGTGTCAAAATTGGAAAAGTTAAAATTTAATTCTTTAAGAGGCTAAACGATAAATACTTAACATCACACCGCCATAGGATTATTTACAGCTAAATAATAGAATATTGTAGCTTCTGTATCCATTTCAAAGCGTAGCTCTGTTGTTTTAGTCGAAATTTAGCTGGCAGGGGTTACAAACCTCACGCAGACAATGTTTGCAGTCTTAGCATCTAGTATCAGCTTAATTGTTTCACAGATTCCTACCCAGGCACTGAGACACTGAGGTATTCAATTAACAATTCCAGACAAGTTCTGTATCTGTTTTGGAAACAAATTTATCAAATCAAATCAAATCTGACTTAAATCTCAGAGATTACAATATATAAAAGCAGATGTTAAAATAACGGTAGTTATTATAGTGCATTTCGCCTGCATTAACAACAAATGTTAATATTATTATTGAAATTATAAGCACATTAAAAATATTTTTGAGGCTGCTTAAATAGTAGTCTAAAAGCCAATTAACAGATCTTTTAAAACTATTGTAAAAAAAAACATTCCACCGAGCGATTTTAATTCTTCAGGCAATTAATTAAAATGTTTATGATCCACTCAAACATCCAATACAACTTTTTGTTTGGTTTTCGATTGAACTTTCATTGTGAAATACCGAACAAAATCTAGATATGCTGCACTGACACGGAAATCCTCCCTGTTTTTGCATTTAAAACCGGTACTCATTTAGGACACGTAATAATACTGGTACCTACTGGTTTTACGCTCTGTTCTGTAATTTAACTTTTACCTTATGTTGATTAAAAAATCTATGAAAACTAAGGTTCTGTCTAAAGAGAGTATTTTGTTACAATGAACGCTTTTATTACAATGAAGGAAGTAGAGTGACACCCCGTTCACACTAGTCGTAAGTCGCATATGACTAAAAGTCGAAAGTCTGATGTGCCTGTTACATTTTAAAAATCGCGTCTCATCCAATGTAAACAGCTCCATATATAGTGTATGGTGACCAGAGCATTCGACTTTTAGTCATATGCGACTTACGACTAATGTGAACGGGCTGTGACAGCACCAAAAATGATGATTTCGTGATTCATTATAACAATTTTCCTATCTTTACTAATATTATAAAGCTGAAGAGTTTGTTTGTTTGTTTGTTTGAACGCGCTAATCTCTGAAACTACTGGTTCGAATTGAATAATTCTTTAATATCACTATAATATAGTCGATCACACGTCGACGGTATGTTGACAGTGCATTGACAGCTAGCCGCTGACATTTATGTCATTTTCGATCCCTAAATAATCTATTCCACTTATAAATTACGTTTTGTTTATTATTCAAATACATCCTGTAAAATAAGTTTATCTTTATGCTAAAGTTTTGTATACAGGCTTAGCAAGTGGGGCTATTGACGAAGCAAACTGGCGTTATGAGAAAAGTTCCGGTCCGATACATACTCATGTATCGATATAACTCGATACCGATAGTAAATATTGACGTCTTTCTTTTTGTATCGAAATGCTTGATTGAACATTATCATGGTTGAAAAATTTCTTTATTCAGTTTTTTACTGCATATTGTTCTTATTCATAGACCTTTTAGTTTCATTAATTTTATCGATTTATCGATTCGTGATGCAGACCGCTTGTGAGTGACAGGTTGCTGTGGAAAGCATAGGGGAAGGCCTATGTCCAGCAGTGGACGTCCTTTGGCCGTTATGTCGTTAGTCCACCGCCGAATTCGCATTGGGCAGCGATGCGGCTGAACCAACAAGGATGCAACTGTCACATCTAGCTGTGTTAGAGCGAGACATAGCATATGCCGTATTCATATGTCTCATTCCGCATGCAAATGCGGAGGTGGAGTAACGTATTACAGTCTAATATTATACCTATTAAAGCAGTAGGATTGCCAACATTTTCACAGTCAAAGCAGCGAAATACCACTAGTATCTCAATATACGTTGACGACCGATTTGGCGCAGTGGTTAAGAAATTAGCTACTGCGCCAGAGGTCGCGGGTTCGATCCCCGCACATTACAAACATTTGTAGGCAAGAACATGTCTGTTTGTAGTGGTCTGGGTGTTTCTATATAAAATATGTATGTATTTACAAAAAAAGTATTTAAGTATGTTTATAACCGTTGTCTGGTTACCATAGTACAAGCTTTGCTTAGTTTGGGACCAGATGGCGCTGTGTGAAATGTCCAAGGATATAAAAATAAAAAATACGTGTATATATTTACTGACCCGTCAACACTATCGATGAAACATACAACTCAATATCTGTATATCCCACTACTCTAAATTGACGTATTCGCGGTTACCAGAGGTTTTGTGTGAGTTTTGTTAGTGGTTAAACTAAAATGCTAGAGCATTGCTAGTGATTGAATAGCCGAGAGGGATGTATCTATATTTGAAATTTGTTTGTTGAAATGAACTTTATAACAAGAGTGTTGAGCTGTGTAGTTATGAATTGTGATATGGATAAGCAGATTTGATACAATAGGATGGAAATAATAATTTTTAGAAATGAAATTGTTTATTTGCTAAAAACATGGTAATATGCAGATGGTGTTGATAACATTAGAAATATAGCACTCACGTTTTACCTTTTTATATGGCATGCAAATGTTAATATTAATTGTGAACCCCTATCTTATTATTTTGTGAATGTTTGCGATTAGAGAATGTGTAGAGGAATTCCATGAAATATTATTTCCGATCCTTTCCATCTCTATGACTTTCCTTTTTGACACTTGATGCAGGTATCGGTTGGCTTTATGTTGAAGACATATCATAAAATTATCGGTGCTTAGATATAACGCTTGTTAAGCTCTACATTTCTGTTATTACAGTTTTTCCTAATACCGGCTGTTCTTCAAGTTACTATGTAAAGCTATAGACTTAGGCGAAAATTTGGGCCGCCCGCGCTGGCAATGAGCGATCCACCAGTTAGCTCGTGACCAAGGTTGTTGCAATACAGCCAAAACATCGAGCAGTGAGTAGCATTTAGTTATATTTGTATTTTGACTGAATTCTGTTAGAACTGTCATGTCTAATTCTCATTGTAATGCAAAGCGAAAGTGTATATTTTTGTATAGCAGCATCTATCATCATTTATTTAAAAATGGTATTTTTCAAAGCAAAAGCCAAAGCTAATTTGTAGTGTGTAAACTGATGATTTCATAACTTTATAAACTGCAAAGGCAAAGTATTCATTCTCGTAGATAAAGGAAGTAAGAAAAAGAAAAATTGTTAATTGTGACCTGAAAGTAGCAAAACATAGGTAGAAATTTATTTTAATTAATGTAAATGTTCGCTACAAACCTTCTTTTAGACTTTCTTTCAGAAAACAAAGCAGACATTTTAATATATTCAACATTGAAGAAAACATATGGGACATATTTACCCGACTGCGTCAGAAGGAGGATTATTTTAATCTGTGCCGTGAAAATGAGACATAAATAATTTAACGAAATTTTGTTTATACTTTCTTTTTTAGCATTGTATAATTTCGTGAGTCATCTAAATTTGAGAAAATACGTTTGGCGAGACTTTTAATATACGAACTTTACAAATATATTTTTTGTCAATAAATTCAAAGATTCAATAACGAAAGAGCTTAGTTCTTCAGACATTATAAGCTTTTAAAAGAAGTATTCAATGTATAGATTGATTCTCTTTTTTGGCTCTTGAAATTCGTAACAATTATTGAGTAAAAAAATTCATTCAAGACACTTTAAGATTTTTAAATTTCAGGGAGCTATTTCAGTTTATTGTCATTAAAACCTAGTTGGTATCTTTTTCTTTGCTGACAGTACAAAAGTTGGACGAAGGCATTATAAGCCCTCATTCTTAAGATTTTTCTTTAAAAATAAATAAATATAAATATGCGCCAGACAACACACCAAGTGTCTTGGTTTCGAACTAAGGAATTTTCTTTCTTGTGCTACGAATACCAGACAACGATATTGACGGGGTCGTCTCCCATAAATACTTAAATACATATAAACATTCATGACTTAGGTGCAAATGTTCGTGCTTATTACATAAACATTTGCCCCTTGCGGGATTCGAGCTCGCGACCGCCGGAATAGTAGTCAGGGGCGTTAACCACTACATCAAACGCGTCGTCTCTGAATATATCATTGACGACATTGCTATATGTTACTGCCGAAGTATTGGTCATAGTCACATTATAAAATGTTATCTTATTTTACTTACACACCTACTTTCTTAGGTCCAGTTTCGTGATCATGTGAAAAATACGTAAACCAACTTCAAGAGTCCACCTCCAAATTATCTTTCAAGAGGGCCCTTCGGACACGTTACAAGGAAGAGATTTCAAACTTGTCTCACTGACATTTTTTTTTCTTCTTCTCCATGTTTACCATCAGTATAATTATTATGTATATATACTATGTTAATGTTTATTATACCTTTATAATATGTATTAATGTATGCGGTATTTATGTAATAAGTAGTATGTATGTTTATTGTGTTTTAAAAACCTTTTGTAATTTTTATCGTCAAGCTTTTTCTTTTACCCCTCTATCACTTCCTTCGCGCCGCCTGTATTTTCTCTGTATAGACCAATGGTTGACTGGTAGAGAATGCTTTTAGCATTAAGTCCGCCATATGTACCTATTGTTTGTGCATGAAGTGTAATAAAAAAAAAACTATCGTAAATATTTAACCGCTAGTAACCTTTAAACATAAGTTGAGGTATTAGAATAGTTAGATACGGGATTGCTACCATGTACCGGAGTAACTGTCACGGAGTAACTCCGTGATCATGGCGCTTGCAACAGTGCCGAAATATCGGAAGCTCATAAATAATAAGGTACATGGTAGCAATCCCGTATCTAACTATTCTAATGTTAGTGACCATGAAAGTTTAAAACAATATATAAGTTGAGGTAACTTGGTTGGCATGAAAATAGCAGCAGTCACACAGTAGCTTTCCTTCTATGGCATCGCGTGTCAAATAATTTTGACATTCCCAGAGAAAGTCAAGTGTGATTCATTTGTTCCAACATCGAGTCTATTAGTACGACAAGAGTGACCTCTGCCGAACAAACTTTTCACATACAAACAAGGAGAAATTTGTTCTCAAAACTATCTTGACCTTATGCAAATTTGTAGGTGGTTTTGGGCAAAACGCCAGCGCTTGTTGGCAGAGTTCAAGCCTTTGATGGATCTTGTGAACATTAACGAGGGTGCAAATAATATTTATGTATGTTTGTCTATTGTAGGTTGCATTGAAGAATGTCTGAAAAACCATATCAGTATGCAGATTTTAAAAAAATATCATTTTTTGAGTAACAAACTAAATCTGTGCTATCATCACAACTTTTAGTAAATACTCTGTACACTTCACAAATACAACCTGTCATTTGACCTGCGTTATCATTTCTCAGACCGTTAAGCTATGTGATCTTTTGTAAAACCTTATCTAGTGGCTAAACAAAAGAACTCATTCATCGTTGACCGCTCCATTTCACATGTTCTACAATAGAATGGACAGGTGTAAAACCTCATTCGTTCTTTCACGTAGAGTTTTATTAACCTCTGTTTTGACGTGTGGTGGTCATATTTGTACTATTACTTGTACTAGGTTTGTTTTTATTTTATTTGTAAAGGCACATCAACAGCTTAACAAAAAATGAAAATATAACATTAAAATATTACTTGTATAGACAATAACAGTTGAACACGCGAGTATTAATCAACATTGACAAGGAGATATTTCGTGATATTATAATTTTAAGGTTCTAATACTAACCTAAAAACCTGTAAACATTAACATTACCGCGTTTTGAAAGGTCTTTGTGTCGTATTGTTAAAATACCTTTAAAACTCTCTCATAAAATGATGGAAAATGTACAGTAGCCAATCACGAAAAACTATGGACTGCGTAAGCGTATCGAGAAATGTCAATTCGTATGGAAATAAGACTAGCGCCCCCCGGCAGTGCATAAAGAAATAACTTTTTAATGGATTTTGACATTTCTCGATACGCGTACGCAGTTGAGAGTTTTTCGTGATTAGGATACAGTTTTACAAAGAAATAAACCACAGTGACATTTCATGAATATAAGAACTATCGGCTCCCAGACGAGTTTCTAATCCAATGACAATCAAATTAAATCTCTCGCATCAAACTCAAACATGCTACCTCACAAGCCAATCATCCTTCATTTATATGTATTCGGGCCACCACGTATATGCGACATACTATCACTGAATTACAAATGTCCGTACAAGAGTTATAGTTTTAGAAAACATGAAATTTTTCTTAACTGTTTAGTGTTATAATTCTAATTACAGATATTTTTGTATACTAATTTGATATTGTTCATGAAATTAAAACGAAATCAACAGTAACTGTTTCTTACATAGGAAAGTAGGTTATGTAAAATGTTCCTCAAAAATTGCAAGGAGTTCAGATAAATTAATATTATTATGCAGTTATCGGGGTTTCTGTGTAGGGATAATATATTCGTAACATGGAAGCAATTAAGTATGTATGTCTCAATCAATCCTTATAATTAGGAGCAAGAGAAAAGAGACCAGTACTTTTGGGTACTTTTTATTACAAAATATTATTTTAGATTTGATGATAATATTTGAAAGAATTATCATCAAGCTTCAATCACACGTGATAATTTAGCTTAAATTTATTTAAAAGCTTGTTGTAGATCATCGGGTTAGCAAGGTCTAAGAATAATAACTAGGATGTGCGTAATCTAGGACAAAAAAGAACTCACATATTAGAAGTCTCGAACAAATCCATGCTTGTAGAACTCTCACCAAAAATATCCGTAAAGAGAAATCCGTTTGCAACAAGCACCTTTTACTTCAGCACCCAAACATACACACAAAACACTAGAATTTAAATTTCAAATGTAGAACAGTGCACAACAACCACAGATTACACGTTTCGTTTTTAATTACACATGTTGCCAGTGTCACGGTCAGCTTCCGGCAAAGAGGTCGCGTGTGGGTTGAAACTTTCGATGTTAAAATTTCTAGAGGTATATTTTTTTTGCGCGACGAGTTTTCTTGCGGAGATAGCAATGGTGAATGCCACGGTCTGCAACGTTCGCTTGTCTCTTTCCTGCGCTGGCGACGGTGTGGTACTATAAGTTGCGATGTCGGTGTCAGGTGTTTTACTTTCTACCTAGCTGACTGACGTTTACAATTGACTATATCACTTTTGTTTCTGTCATTTTTGATAGGTTTATATCATTTTTAATATTGTCTCTAGTTCTCGTGCGTCTTAAAATGATGCTTTTCAAGTAACAATAAAAAAAAACAATAAAAGTAATTTTGTTCACTGCAAAATAATATAAATATAAATTTAAGTTTATTATTATATTGATTTTAACTAAATTGAATGAATAATTATATTGCTGAACTAAGGCCAAGCCTGACCTATTACTAAAGAAGTCAAGTTAAAATCCTAGGTCTAATTCATAATTTTGATTCCTTGTTATCTACTTCTACAAACAAAAATATTGTTAATATAATAAAAACAAACTAAAATTATTAAATGTTTCAAAAACTAATAAAGTTCTTCAATCGGGAATCAAATAAACAAAATCGATCTCGCACTCAAATCGCAATCGAGTTCTTAACTCGAACCAGAAGTACCACACCAGGTCAAACAGGTGAATGCACTCTTCTATGACCAAGCAGTGACGTCGGTGAAACTACTAATGTCTTATTGGCTTGTATTAGTTCGACCGATATGTTATTATTGATGATATCCATGATTGATGACCACTGATTGGGCGTCAAGAATGAAGATCGAGAGATAATAGTTAAGGCTGATGGTGGTGACAAAACAAAAGCAGTGACCTTAAAATTTATGAAAGTAAAAGTGATTAGAACCATTAATTATAGAGCAGCAATAAAATCTATTATAGATACTTGATGTTGTACTATTACGATGGTGTTAGATGAAGAGGAAGTAAATAATAAAATAGGAACTAAATTATTATTATTAAATATGAAAGACATAAAAGATCAATATTATTTGTATCTACTTGCAAGAAAAAGACCTGATATACCCAAATTAGAAGATATCAAATGAAAGTTAGAAGACACATCGTCATCGTGTAACGAAATCTCAGATGAAATTGCAAACAAACCCAATGACCTAGAGGTTGAATATGAAGAAAGTGAGAGTCTAGTAAAACATTGTTTAAAGATGATCGAATACAAAATATTGTCTTTAGCTGTTACGAGTTTTCGAAAATAAGCTTTAAATTGACGCACATGTCTATGGCCTCTTGTTGGTCATGGGTCAAATATCTCGTTTTTAACAAGTAGTTTCTCGCGTCGGACGAAATGACCACTTTCATTGACCATGAAATCTGCATGAGTCAAGTGAATGTCAGCATCTTATTGGCTGTTCATCATTGTCATTTATATTCCTTTCTTGTATGTCTCTGTCAATGCTTATAAGAAGACATCTTTATCGACTACAGTCTTTTTCATTTGAAACGATTTGTTTTACATTCTAAATAGTTTCTTGGTCAGTAAATTATGATTGAGATAATGCATTAGCAGGTTAGAAAGGCATGAGTGATGGCTTCGGTAGTTAGGCTAGTAAAAGGGAAAAATGAATAAAACAATCCAACTTTTGTGTCAGACAGGTTGTCTGTCTTTGAACGTGCTAAGTATTCAGTAGTTTTATACTTCTTTGGTTTAAAAAAAAATGCTGCTAGGTATAAGCTATGTTTAAAAAAAAGAGATATTCAAAATGATAGTTTTCTCAACCAACTACTTTCGGAAATTAATATTATTATGTTTTTTTTTACTTATTAAGCTGCAAAAAACCGTTTATGGTTAGGTTCTAGCTTTAGATAAAAACTCAAATGACTTTAAAATATTAGTATAACAAACCTAAACGAGACGAAAAAGACGAGTTGAATGTCCTCACCAATTAAAAGTTAAAAACAACAGAACTTTCAGCAGTAAACTTATTCCTAATTAGTTTAGGAACTTAATTAACATTTAGATTCCAGTTAACAACCCTGAATACTAGTTTGGTATAAGGAAATCAAGACAAGATGCTAACTAACGTTGTCTGCACTACTCCAAATCGACGTGGTAATTTTGATTTCCCTATAACTCCATGATCTTAACACGTTCCGGGACAGTGAACGCCTGCAGGCGTGAAAATAATAAAACATCTATTGTGTCTGGAGTATTGTCCCGGAACGTGTTAAACTATATTTTACGTGATTTGAGTCTGCCGTTGGCCGTGTCTTCGAGGACATTATATTATGTTAGTCCCAGCCCAGAGATATGATTTTTAGCAAGTCAGTAGATAAACCTGTTTATTTGAGCAGAAAGCAACAGCCTCATAACAAACACAATGTTTTACAATAACTATATATTTTTTTAACTTTCATCCCTCTACTGGACCAAGGTCTCAATCAATACCTTCCAATGAATCCTGTCAGCAGCTATTCACATCCAATATCTCGCAAAGATGGTCAAGTCGTCGCTCCACCTCTTTTTAGGCCTATCTCTTTGTCGGTAACCGTCTGGTGGTATCCATCGCGTAACTTGAGTCCAAAGGAATCATAACCGTTCTTAATGTAAATGTCGCCCAAACACGGGCAGATCACTACAATAATATGAAATGACTTTTGTCAATGGTGTTTATCACAGTCACATTGATAAAGCTTTCAGTATTGATAGATTCTGTTACAGTCAAAATTTATTGCACAGTGGTACAGAAGTACCTACCCCATTATCAAATCCGTCGAAAACAAGTACAATTAACAGAAATCTTAAGTAAGACTTCGGAGTTTCTCATTCAAAATTCGTTCGAACTTATTCCACTATGTTCTAAACTACAGTGAGTAAGTGCAAACTGCAGACTTAAGTTCGTTTGAAAATTGGTGGAGTTTAAAGTGTTTGAACTAAAATTTGCGATGCATGTGTCATTTTAAGTGTGTGGGTGATGTTAAGATTCAATGTATATTTATTTTTAGTCTCAGATTTTTGTTTTATTCATATCTGTGTATGTACAGACATCGATACAGCCTTACTGAATATATGATTACCTAAGCATAAGATATCGCAGTGTCTACCTTGACGTGATGTTGTCTGTCATCGTCATCATTATCAACGTTATCAACCAAAGGATAAAACTGTTGTCTGCACATAAAATAAATTCTTGACAGTTACACCAGCTAGCTAGCTCGAGAACGGGTGGACTGGTTTTCATGATTTTTACTTTGTTAGATTGGTCTTTACTCCGAATAGGACGAAGAAAGAAACAAAAATTATCTTATCTTTTGTTAGACGGATAATCTATTATAGCATTACTATGGTAGACAACACTAGCACGCAAGGTCAGCACTAGACCTGTCAGATAGATAGTTTTGACATTAGATCGATATTGATTGTATTGTATTATCCCGCGCATATTTACAGCATTAATTATTGTTTAAATAATTGTTATGTTAAGGAAATAGAATTATTATCAACACATGGAGTTTATCTTTATCACTTTGAAATACCAAAATAAGTAACTGTTTATATTTTTTTGCAAGTACCTAACACATTCAGTTGATCAGTCAAAAATAATTATATGTTTTTTTGGGGATCTCACTGCTTCTGGAAATTTCTGATTTGCTCAGCCAGAATCTAGCGTCTGTGTGAACCAAACGTGACAAAGAATTTCATTTTATTAGAACGACAGGTGTGTTCAGGAATTCACTATCGTTGATTGGTCGGATACGGCTCAAAAGGATTCGTCGGAGCATTTTATAGTCTTTTATCTAGTGGCACATCCTTTTTTAAGAAAATTATTTCGGTTATAACGCCTCTATATAATGTCATAGGGATGGTACTAACCCGCTACGGCTACGATCTAAATTAGTATACAAAAAATATGGGTTGTCCGCCTATAATTTATGACCTTTTCAATGTACTGCGGCGCGCTCTATACTTTATGCGATATCAAAGGTTTTATACTTCGTAGGAACATGATAAAATGGCAAACGGTAGCTAATGGCACAGGCTAACTAGTACATAAAAATATGCGACAGACAACACACCAATCGCCTGGTTTCAAGGTAAGGAATTTTTTCCCTGAGTTAAGAAGTACCAGACAGCGATTATGACGGCGGTGTCTTTTATGGGAGTATTTATTAATACTTAATACATATAACATCCATGTCTTAGGTACAAAAATATTCGTGCTCATCACATAAACATTTGTAAACCCGCGACCGCTGATTCAGTAGTCACGAGCGCTAACCACTGCACCAAACGAATCGTCAATAATTTTTGGTGGAAAAAAAATATTACTTAATTATTTTCTAATTTTAAATCCATTTTTGGAGGGTAGACCCCTATATTTTTTCGATGGATTTAGATGCAATGTGGAAAATCGTGGGGGAGGCCTATGTTCAGCAGTGGACGTCCTTTGGCTGATGATGATGATGATGATGATGATGAGATATAGTTCTTATCTTCAGCAGGTTAAAAGTACCACCCCTATCACATCGTATAGCATGAAGGGATTTCCACCTCGGGAAGCAATTTGGCAAAAATGAGGATTGCTGTCGAGATTTTCGGTTTCTTTTGAACGGACTTCTCTGTGGGATTTTGTTTTACGAAACTTGCTTTGGTTGGAACATTCTGTAGATTTTTTACGTCGGGATGTAGCTATAAATAGCTACTATACCTTCAAATCCTGATTTTAATTAGAAAATTCGAAATTCATTAGGTCAGTTCAAATAGCAATATCAGACTCTAAATGGCTTTCAAATAAAGCTAATACATAGAGAGTATACATTGTTTAGTTTCTGTTTGCTATTTCATATCCATACATATTCTGTGTCCATACGATCCCTTTACTAATAATTTAGGTATTTGGGTTGTTTAAATGATGATACACGTACAATTTAATAGTTTTTACCGAATGTTAGTAGCAATAGTTTATTATAGATAACTTTACCTTTCTTGATTTAAACATGTAGCGTGTCGCCTGCAATAGGAGCAAAATTTTTAATCAATGATTCTACAGATTATACGTAGTTACTTTGACCTAATCATAAAGCTATAAAATGCTTGAACTCAGCGATAAACGTTAAGGTATTTACTGGTTCGATTGCTTTTATTAGAAAATGAAATTGTATTTTCTTTAAAATAAATAAAAATAAATTCAACCTATTAAGAATTGATTAGGTACTGGTTAAAGGACTTGTATTTTAAACGTTTGCTCCTATTACAGGCCACAACCTGTATACTATTGATATATCTGAAATCTAATATATTACCGCGGAAATACAAAATAGAATGCCTTCGCTCAGAGTGAGAACGTGAGTCGTTGAGAACTGTTTTCCCGGTACATTTGCCACTGATACGGTGAATTAGTATTAATTGTACGTCACTTTGTCTGAGTGAGGTCTGAGTTCTACCGTTTTTGGGACGAGAAATGGAAAGATCTTCTGATTTAGTAGATAGAATGCGTACAAATCCTGATTTATTGTAAGTAAAACTCCTTGTGTCGTTGTGATGTGACTGATGTTGAATTTTCGATGTTTTTTTTTTGTGATAACATTACTATAGCTAATTAAAGGCGAAAAATGGAAGCATGACATGTTTTATTCGCGATTGAAGCGTCGGAAAACCGCAAGTAAAAAAAATAGTTTGTTATAATTTTTATGAAGTCGTACAAAAATCAAATACAGCGTGTGGCCTGTAATAGGAGCAAAAACTTTAATCAATGATTCTACAGAGTATACGTAGTAACATTGACCAGTGCTCCATAATGTTTTACCTCAGAGAATAGTTGTATAAATTATAAGGAAATTAAGTTTATTATAAACTTAATTTAAAAAGACATTGGACATAATTGCCTAAATCTTCTTTACTCTATTTGTCATTTAAAGAGAACATTGGGTACATTTCAATAAACACCTTATGATATGGATAATAAAACTTTTAATGAATTTAATACTTCAGTCTTATCAGAGATCGATCAAAGTACTAAGTAATTTTTTAATTTATTTAAAGACTTTATTGCACAAATTTAATGTACAAAGGTGGACTTAATGCTAAAAGCATTCTCTGCCAGTCAAACCTTTAGGTCATGCAGAAAGACGGCAACGGGTGCAGTGAAAAAACAACTAATTATAATTATAAGTTATAATAATTTTGATCAGCCTTCTTCTTGAAATTAAGTTTATAATGGTAGTGGAACAGGTCCAAAAGGTTGTAAGTCAAGAGCCTGCTAGTTTTCAATAATGCAATGATTGTCTAGTTTGGCAGGATATTGGTGCGGTAAAGGGCTCTTATTTATTATTTATTACCAAATGAACCATGTAGGAAATATACAGGATGTTTGAGAGATATACTCGTAAAATAAAATGTAGTCCAACACTGTTGCTAGAACATTGTAATCATACATACACGTTACTTAACACTTTACTTTCTGTAGCTACTTTTTAATACAATTTTTTCCTACAAATCTTTCAATAACAACAAGAAAACAAAATGCGCATTCAATTAATGGATTTGAATAATAATGAAGCTTGATAAAGTAATCAAAAGATAAATCAAACTGTGGCTTACTTATAAGGGGAAATGAACTTTCAAGGTCATTCACTCGCCTAATCAACTTTAGAACCAAAATCGCTTGCACCTCAAAATCACCTAAATCAGGAAATATATTCTTTCATACTTTAGCTGGAAAATTATTCTAACACCCTGTATTAACCCTTACGAAGTAAAACTATTACGGTTATTGCGTGACTGAAATATCGTATCTTTCAGGCATCTTTTATATACGATAAGCCACTGTTATTTTCTATGAAATTATGGCCTCTTAATATTAATCTTTTAATATTAATCTCTTAATATTAAAAAAATAATCTTTTACAGGTTGAGGTCAAGTGCTCATGAGTTAAAAGTTTAATGTGATTGCGATTAAAGATAACAGTTTAATTTATTAAAGCTAGAAGCTACTTTGTTTCACATATAAACCTTCTTTTTATTTACCCTAGCCATTTCTCATTATTTGGATTCAGCTTTCCTCCAAATAAATATAAATATTCTTCTTCATAATGTAAACTCAACCTCATAACTTACATAAATTATTTATTATGTACTATCGAGAACACGCCTAATCTGTACCTCACGTCGTCGTATAATAGAAGTGATGCCTGTTTTTGTGTCGTGTATGCAAGCGATTTACGTTGAATAGGTAGGCCGTACGTTGTATCTTGGTTTAGCTTTAAGACCGGATAAAACTAGCAGAATGCATCTGCCATTGAGCTTAAAAAAAACGGAGTTGAGAAGGATAACCCAATTCTAAAACAGAATTTGTGCGATTCATCCCGCGATCCGAAACCCACGCAGTGCTAAAAGCTTTTGCTCCGCTAGTGATGTAGCGGTGCAAATCGCACAAGTTATCTTTTAAATCGACCTATTCCATAGACCACTGCGCTGCGAATAATCCCATTCTGAAACAGATCTTGGGCAATTCGCCCTGCGGTCCGAAAATCGCGTGGTGCGAAACGCCCCAATACCCTACCCTACCCTACCCTATTGTCCACGAGTACCTGACTTTGAAGATTTTTATTTAAAAAAAAGGTTTTTTTTAAAGTAATGAGGGCTGAGAAAAATAAGGAAATATCAAGAAAAAAGGCAAATAAATAAAAAAAAAAAAAAACGACAGTAACTGGTAGCTTCTTTGCGTGACATTTCAAATAATCAAAACATGCAAAAGTGAATTTGTTTGTTGTTCCACTTTCTAGGTTCTACTATTCAATTAATGCTATATCTACCTACCTACTTATTACTAGATACGATTGCTGTAATTAACGAAATGCCTTTGAAATTTTTGAAAATAAACCTGACTTTTATAATATATTAATATATTTTGTTAATATTAAATGCCCTTAAATTTTAAACTATAAAACCACCAATAAATAATAAAAGCAACAAATAGTAGATATTTCAGTATCGCAAAATATAAGTAGATCATTTTCCTTTATCAAGCTCTTCAAAAAATAACGAAATAACAAATAAAAGTAAGTTACCTTCGATAAAAAAATATCGGTGGTTATTCTGCCACATGTAATATACCTCATGCTTAAATTACATAAAAAAGTCAAGTTCATACTGAACATAGCACGCAATGCGTGAACTAAGGCGATTGCCGTCAAATTACTTGATATTTCCTGCTACGGAATATATCAAAACACGTATTTTAATTAACTAGTAGTTCCCTGAGACTTTGTCCGCCCGTTTTCGCAAATTATTTTGTCGATGACTGCCTATCAATTTTCTGTTCTATGTTAATCCATGTTCTATACTCTCTTTTTTGAAGTCGATTTAAATGATATTTCATATTTTCAAACTCCTTTCTTGTTTTTTATCATCTTCTGTCCTGCCCCAAATTTCCTAGTTCATGCACGCTTCGAGACCTACAGCAGGCAAACACTAACGCAATCAACGTAGCACAATACTGGGCGAAAATAATGATGGTTACCATTCAACTCGAAGAAGAAGAAGAAACTCCTTTCTTCATTATTTGTTACACAAAAGTATTAGATATCTTTGCGATACCTGACCTATGTGCAATCAAGTGTTATTATTATAAAGGGTTGTCTCCATGCCGTTTTGATGATCACCATCATTATCAGCCTGAGGATGTCCACTGCCGAACATAGGACAACCTCGCGACTTTCTTTAGAGAGCAGCTAGCTATCTGCATCCAATATGATGTCCTATATTTCGTACATTGTCTAAATTGTTTGGTGCTAATAAAAAAAACATGGTTAGTTTTTTTAATAGTGGACACAGATCACATACATTACTCTGATCCCAAAGTAAGTGGCTAACTTGTGCTATGGAAATCAGAAACAAAGGTTGTACCAAAACACCTAGACCGGAGACAGGTTAGAAAATTATGATACCTATATTGACTCGTCCGGGCATTGAACCCAGGACCTCGGAGAGGTGACGTCTGGAAACCCAGCGTGCTTTAGCCACTTTACTACGGGGGTCGTCTGGTTGGTCATAGGCACAGCATCTTTGAATATGATATTTTCAGTGTCATGGAGGTCTAAGGCCTTACTCTGCAATACAATGTTGTGTTTTCCAATCTATAGGTAAACCGCTTCATTGAGACTTCGCCTGCGGGGCAAAGGGGCGCTGGGGGAGGCGATAGCGGGTCGTGCGAGGGATGCGGGCGGCGCGAAATCACCCGCCCGCACCGCTCACTAGCCGCACTTTCGTCTCCCCCCGAACCCCTGTGCCCCGCAGGCGAGGCCTCATTTTCGCGGTCTACCTATAGCCGTCCTTGTCGCTCATACTAGTATGGCCTTGCGAGGGAAAGAGATGGCGGTATTCAAAAATCTTGGCAAAGTCTCAAGAGTACGGCCCCTGGTCTGGAGTCCGTATCGTCTCCGGTGACTATGGAGTCCAATAGCAGCACGGAATTTCTTGCCACAGCTGTCGCAGGTAAAGCTTATATCAAGGGGAGGAGCAGCTCCTTCTCTTGGTCACAACATGATACTAAAATACCTTCCTCAATAAATGGACCAACAAACAAAAAAGGCATCTTAACCACCTGAGATTCGTGCATTCAACCAAATAAACAAACAAACTCTTCAACTTTATGATATTAGTATGTACGACTTTCTTTCTCGCGTGTTTCCAACAAACTGGATGCGCAACTTTCTCTGGCTGCCAAACTTTTTGGAGGTCACAATCCCTTTTTTGATACGTTGAAATTAACTTTTACTGCTATAATTGCTTGTTACAATTTTGGAAAGGTCGATCTTTATCGTCGGTTTTGATAAAATTTTTTGGATCTGTATTTGTATTTTTTCCTTATTTCACTGACTCGAATAAATGTAAACATGGATCATCAAACATTATGTCATTGAAAGATTAATTAATAAAATTGTCTGCCAGTAACAGCTTAACCCGCAACAACTTCGGTTAGGTACGCCTTGACTCACAAATAATAAGGTACATGGTAGCAGTCTCGTTATAACCTAATCTTATGTTAATGACCATGATAGTTTAAACCAATACATAGCGTGCGGCCTGTAAATAGATTAAAAAATCGATGATTCCACAGATCATAGTAACTAAAAATGCTTTAGCTCAGAGATATAGAGATCCAAAGTAATTACCCCTACTTAATGTATGTATATTAAAATCACTTACTTGTTGAATTAATGACAATGTCAAGCGCTATGACTAGACTTATTTGTTTGCGAATGCTGATATTTTTTTTAAAGAAAATAACAATAATGTTATTTCCTATTATTATAAATTTAATCGTAGACAAAATTAGAGAAAGTCATTTGCGATGGTACGGCCATATCATGAGGCCAGCCACCCAGTCAGGAAAGCCCTAAATATCTTGAGCAAACCCAGAGGCCGAGGCAGACGACCAGCTACCTGGCTAGTCAATGTGCTGAGAGATCTGAAGCGAGATACCTACCGACCTAGACAACCCAGAACAGAGCTGGCGCAGATATACTAGGAAGGAGACCCGACCCCAGATGAACTGGTAATAAGGGCTGGAAATGATGATTATAAATTTAAACAATTAAGAATTGATTACTGGTTCCTGAAAAGGCCTATATTTTAATTTTTTGCACCAAGCCACACCCTATATCGTCTTGTCAATGTCACCTTGCATCTTTTCGAAACTAACTTTTCATAATAATCCCATCACAAGCCTGCCATGAAACAAAAGTTCCGCATCAAGAATCAATTCGTTCTATTACAATAAAAACCGGTTAAGTGCGTGTCGGACCCGCGCACTGAGGGTTCCGTGCCACCCTTAACTAAATTCAGGGTCCACTTACTTTCACTTAACGAAAACATCACAATATATTGCGACTGCAAAAATAACTTTGTTTTTCATAGTGTTTGTATGAAAAACAAAGTTATATTTGCGGTTGATAAAAATGTGCAATATCTCAAAAACTACTAGTTCGATCTCCTTCAAACCAATTTTCGTTGCAAGTTTTTGTTGAGATCTACATTATATATTTTTTTCAAAATTTTCACTTCCTTAGTTCAAAAGTTAGATGGGGGGGGACGCCCATTTTACCACTTTGGAAGCGTCTATATCTCAAACCTTACACTTTTAGAAAAAATGGTTTTAGAAACCTCAACATCATTTTAAAAGACCTATCCATAGACACCCCACACACATAGGTTTGAGTAAAAAAAAATTTTTAGGTTTTAGTTTCATGTATGGGAGCCCCCCCATAAATATTATTTTTTCTAACTTTTTGTATCTGAATCGGAAAGCGGTGAACAAAATACACCTACGTACCAAGTTTCAGCTATGTGATGCTTATAGTTTCAGAATAAAGTGGCTGTGACATACGGACGGACAGACAGACAGACAGACAGACAGACAGACAGACAGACAGACAGACAGACAGACAGACAGACAGACAGACAGACTTGACGAAACTATAAGGGTTCCGTTTTTTGCCATTCGGCTACGGAACCCTAAAAATGGCCGGATCACACTGCGTGCGACAATATAATTTGAAACGAAATTTTTATTGCCTATTATTTTTTCTTTCGACTGATAGAAGTGATCGTTGCTTTAACGACCGAGTAATAATATTACCAATGTCACAATTTCACAAAAAGCTGTTCGATTTTGAAACTTATTTGTGAAGTATTAAAAGCGTTTTGTGTTTCTGTTTACGATGACAAATTAAAGAAAGTGAGATTAGGGTGGCACTTTTTTTATTGGAAAGAAGATTTTATGTTTTCATCAATTGGTATTGGAATTCATCCCAATTTAATCATTTCGTTGACCATTGACATAACAATTTTCTGAAATCAATTTATTTTTTGTGAATATTAAAAACGATTAATTCTTAATTTGTTTTTCACTAGGTAGAATTTTAAACATCGTGAATATGATTATTCTAAATTCTCGACCTCTGAACAAATTTTTTTAAATATAATTTTTTTATATCCTTTTTCTTACTAATATAATAAATATAAATTGCACTTGTAAAAAGCAACTGTGAACGAACTGTGCACTATAAAAACAAAAATAAACTATAATATAATAAATGTTAAAGTTTATGTGGCTGTATGTAAAAATGTTTGTTACCGCTTCACACAAAAACTACTGAACGGATTTTGATGAAACTTAACAATAATACGATTTATACACTGGAATAGCACATAGGCTATTTTATAATAATTTGGATTAGATCTATCATATACGCCGGAGCCGCGTGTAAGTAAATATTTCGTTGGCATCACCACACATATCATCACGTAGTTCGTTCATCCAAAAAGGTAGTATGAAAGTGAAAGCCTCAAATAAATCTGAGACTAATTTGTATACCAACAACGTAATATTACGACACAGTGAAAACTATCACTTTATATTGGACTGTAACATATAAGTAGCTAGAGAATACTTTCGTCATAGTAATTTGAGGTTTTCTTTTTGTCATCCATCAATGTACAAGTGGGATCATTACTTAAAATACTGTTTGGAAGAAAACGAAAGTTTGTCAGGCTGTTTCAAAAAGTTTGTTCTTTTGTTTTAACGGAAAGTATCGATTCCCCTCGGCTTTGCTTACCTCCTCTTTGCGCCGAGAAATAATTTCCGGGATGAAAAGTAGCGTGTTTTTTTTAGTTTTGTCAGTATTTATTCAAAAACTGTTCAACGATCTTAGAGCATTAATCGGAGCGTATAATCAGCATTTTAATGACATCTTCGCAAAGATGTGCTATGTACAGTGGCCAGCACATCTGACTATACTATAATATGCCAGTCTTGCAACACATAGTGTATAATTTAAATTCAAGTGTTAACGATACCACCGAGAGAAGAGGGTACACTTCTAATACAGGTTATATAAACTTAAAAGAAGTCGTACCAACCCAAATAATGTAATCACTTGTAAGTTTGAATAAAGTTTATTTGTCATTATCATTATCATACATTTTTGTTGAAAAATAGTCCTTATCGTCCACGCATTTTTAGTTTGTTCCTTTCCCTCCTGTCGCAGCGTGATGCTTTATCCCCGACTAGCTTTTGCCCGCGACTTCGTCCGCGTGGAATCGTGACTTCTTTCTCCCGTTTTTTTACACATTTACCACTATATCTTTGCTCCTATTGGTCGTAGCGTGATGTTATATAGCCTATAGCCTTCCTCGATAACTGGACTATCCAACACAAAAAGAATTATTCAATTCGAACCAGTAGTTTCGGAGATTAGCGCGTTCAAACAAACAAACAAACAAACAAACAAACAAACAAACTCTTCAGCTTTATAATATTAGTATAGATAAATAAGCTTAGTTTTTTTATAAATCAGCCTGGTAGTTCCATCTGGTAGTTCGTGAGATTAGCGCGTTCAAACAAACAAAACCTTCAGCTGTTTAATATTATTTGTATAGATGGGTATCTGAAAATCAGTCATTGCATTGTTATTCGTTATCATTCTAGAAAGAAGATACATAAATGAACCAAGCTCCTGATTATCATGCTCGAAATCTCATTAAAATGTTCGATAATTAGATCAAAGACATAATAATGAACTTTTGTTCTACATTTAATTATAGCTTGAGGCAAAGTGGAAGTTTACCAATTTAAATACATGCTTTGTAGTAAAAATAGGTTCTTAATACAAATATTTTGTAATATAGTAGGCAAAGATTTTAAGGATTTAAGTAACAAAATTTGATAAGAATCAACTTGATTATTTATGTTCATGATATATATAGTTTTTTAAAACACTCCAGCTAGCACATTTCGTGAATGAATCACCAGAGTTTTTAGTAATAATAACTATAAATATTCAGAAAGAATTAATTTACTTAGGCCATGGGAAATTGAACCCCCTCTATCTATCGCTAGCCAGTCAATGCCTATACCACTTGACCTCCAAGTCTATAGTATCTGGCAGGTTCTACCTTTGATAATACAATATCAATAATGCCATCATATTGACTGTTATAGTGTAATTCATTTAGGAAATGTGATTTTGATTAAATATCCTCCATAATAGTACGTCATGGACTATCGAATAAATGAATATTGATGGTTAGTGACTAAGAATAGCGGTTTTGCGTTGGTAACCTTGACATTACAGGGTCATCATAACCATGCTATCTATCAATATGGACGTAAGGGAGCTTGACCAAGACCCAAAGCTCCAAGCCAACCTCACCTTCACGTGGTGCGTCCTGTTTCAACAGACGTGGCTCTGGCGACCGACTGATGGCGGGATAACCATCCAACAAAAGGCGAAGCTAAATGTTGAGCTGTGACGAGCAGCAGCGTTACAGCTACAAAAAACTGCGCCTCTGCGCTCGCCAACCCACCTGCAAAGCGTAGCGAGAACTAGCAAATACCCACCCAAAGATTAAAACTATGGAGGTCTATGTTTAGCAGTGGACGTCCTTTAGCTGATAATGATGATGATAATAGCAGTTTGTCCTTAAAAGGGTCATCATAACCATGCTGTCAGCAGTCTTAGATAAGTGGCAAAATTATAGAAGCCCTTTCCATTTGTCTTCGTTTGCATGAAGTAAAATTCAAATTAAAAGTTCTTATGTAATGAGTCCAAATGTAGACAAGGCATTAATTCACAACAATGTAGCTGACTTTAATGGAAATTCGAGACCACATTTTCTTAAATTTTGGATTCATAAACTTGAATTCGTGAAACTTCTTGCTGCTTAGATTATGGAAATAATATCCCGAACCGTAGTAAAAGCAAAGAAAAAGCAAAAAAAAAAACATAAAAAGAAGATGTGACATGACTGTAAATTAAAAACGGGTTTTTTTTACCCCTAGTTTATAAAACTTTATTGTGTTGTAAATGAGTTTTAGTTTAGTAAAGTCATTTCATGAAAAATGTCAAAAACCCAACTGGGTATTAAACATCTGCCCCTAAGTTTCCAGTTAATAAAATCGAAAACATGTTTCACAAACCGAGATTTAGGTCATACGGCTAACAAAGTTCTCACAACTTCAGACATAAAAGACAATTTGCTCGGGATATCAGTCCGGATCCCAACCGCTACAAAATTGCAACCCACAGAAAACAGGGGTCTACTCTGTGTTGTCAAATTTCACACTTATGATTGCTTTGATGATACAAATGGCACTTGACGACGCCAGCAGCGCTTCTACATCAAATTGATGACACTGCGACGGGTAGTGGGGCGTTTCACACCGCAAAATTTTCAGACCTCGGTGTGAATCGCCCGAGTGCTGTTTCAGAATGGGGTCATTCGCACCGCAGTGATTTAGCTGTGGTTTAGCGGTCCAAATCGCCCAAGGTATTTTTGGAACTGATCCATTTTAAAAACCACTGCGGTATGAATAACCACATAACATAACTGGAACTTAACTGACTGATAAAGTATAAAGCGACCAATTTTTAAATGTACATGATTGCACACAAATAGATGACGTTTTGAAAAAAGTCTTATAGTATTTTATTAGACGAATTTCTCTTAATCTAAATATTAAAAAAATAGGCCTAAATTTAATTATTGTCTTATAACGAGTTTTTTTTATAACGACAAAACGATCTCATTGGATTATTATACTTTATAAGTCCCAGTTTTTTCATCGAAAGTAATGGCAAAGTCAAGTAACCTGCAGCGGTTGAATATCTACGATTGTGTGTGTGTTTTAAAAAACTACCTTAACCAAATGTCAGAATGGCTCTTTTAATGACCATTGCTTAAGGTTTTTTTTCTCAAAACGCACACAACTTTTATAATGCGCACAGTAAAAATGTGGAACTCTTTATCCGCATCAGTATTTCCAATGGATTATAACCCTAAAATTTTCAAAGTTAGAGTGAACAGGCTTTTTCTGGGTGAGCTTGCTCCATCGTCGTCTCTGTCTATGCCACTGGTCTAGCCTGGAGACAATGGCGAACCCATTTCAAATTAAAAAAAAATCGTAAATATGGAAACGTAACTTCACCATTACTACGGATCAAAAAACTGGCCCTAAGAGTTGTAATCGTGTGTTTTCAGAGTACGCGCCTCCGTTTGAAATCCTCCTTTTGTCAACCGCAACAGAAAATGTTCTATTTTGTTAGCGCAAATAAATGTCTGGTGCGGATTGCCACTTCCTAAAAAACAGTAGTAACAAATTGTTGGGATAGTATTGTAACCACATTTGGTTTTGGATTTTAAGGATATAGTGAACAGTTACATCTTTATCAGTCAAAGGACGTCCACTGCTGAACAAAGTCCTCGTTGTGAGCGGTCTGCATCCATTGTGATCCTGTGATCTTTACAAGGCCGTCTTTCCATCTTGTCGGTGGACGTCCTACGCTGCGCCTTTGGTCGAAGGGTCTTCAATCTGGAACCTTTATGCCCCTTTTTTTTATATAGCCACTATTTTTGTCTGTACTTTAATTTGCGTTCTGATTAATAATTTTCCTCACACATCCCCAATCCACAATAAAGCATAAATGAAATATTTATGCCAAATTATCATTCATGTCACATTCGTAATGCCACTGAGAATGGGCAAACAAATGTTTTGTATTACCATAAACAGTATTTCCATAATCATTTTGCTCTTATTTTACATGTATTTCGGACTATATAAAATCATGGAAGAGCCTTTCAGATTTATAGATAGTATTTTGTTTAGTTTCGGAGTACCTGTGACTACCACTACCAAAAAGGCCCAATTGCGTTATCGATAGTCAACTGAACTATTTGTTAAAGGTCGTTACCAGCAGGGGTTGATTGTGTACGAATTATTCAAAAATAGGGCAAGAGCTGCTTTGACTGTAAACGTCAAAACATGACAGATGTTTGGGGTTTCCAGTATTAAGGTTGAAGCATATCTATCCACTTGTACAAAACCATATTGTCATCAAACAGGTAATACCCTTACGAAACATGACTCCCGAGTTGATCTTGATTGATGAGGTGGTTACGCTACGAATTTGATAGGTATCCGTTGTAGTATTAAGAACCGTATATTCCTACGTTCATCGGTTCTGCGACAGATATGGCCAGCCCACTGCCACTTCAGCTTGCTACACTTCTGGATAATATCCACAACTTTAGTCCTGTGCTGGATGATTTCGTTTCGGTTTGCATTTGATGTAATTGCAGACCAGATACTCCCCGCACACACACATACACATACACATACACACACACACGCACACACACACGCACGCACGCACGCACACATGCACGCACACAAACACATACGCGCGCGCGCGTAATCAAGAAGGCTGTACCGTAAATTAATAGTGTAATTATTAGTTACTATTTGTTATATCTATTGTCATGTTATTTCATTATATTCTTAGATATTTTCAGTTTTCACGTTCAAAACGTGTCAAAATGTAAAAGGTCAGAAACAACTGTACATGTTTAACATAAGGACGAGAACTACTGCCGACAAACTGCTTAGCAGTTTGGCAGACATGTTATTGTTAAAATTTTGTGTTATTTTTGGTAATAAATAAATTACATTAAAAAAAAAACACATACATGAGCTCACGTCTTATACCAAATTCACTCAGTTATGTACACAACCTGGGAGCCAATTCCACTATTTACAACACGAATCGTTTGAGTTTAGTTTAGGTAGCAGTTCGTTTGGAGTTACGCTCAAAAATATGACACAAAACAGTATTCCACTATTCATTCTACCGAACTTTAGCTAAACGCAAGACGAAACGCAGCGTAAACAAACAGGCAAGCACAGATTAGTAAGAGTATGTCCATTGTCCATAGACAGATACTTAGATTGGAAAGCTCTTTGAGCGTTTAGGACCTTAAGAAAGATTTGAAATGCAACCTGTGGTGTCGCTAGCGTCGTTTTATTTATATTTTAGCAGATTTTGTGCAGATTTGTTTTTTTTTATAGAATTGTATTTCTCATTAATAACAGGCTTAGATTTTAAATAACACCCTAATTGAAACTAAAAAAATGAGCTTTATAGAAATACTTGTAACTTGCAGATTAAAAAAAATTGTATACATTCGATCATAAAACATAGTCTAAATAATTTGAGACATCAATGTTTTCAACGGCTCTTGCTTGAGGTATTTAAATTATTTAAACTTTTCAATATTTCACTTGATCCTCATGATCAAGTATTAGTCAGTGACTCGACTGTTGGTAAATATTTTTCTTTTCTTATTTTAGTTGGTTTTAAATGAGTATAATGAAGCCTTAGTCTTTTAGCTAACGCAATATAGAGTATTCTGTGGTACAAGTACAACATGTACACTACGTATTTTTTAATATTCTTGACTCAGTGTTCTCATTAATGGCAGTGAAGTCGGTCGAGGAATAGTAAAAAATAGTTAATTACAAAGACATTCAATAGGCCCAATGGCCTCAGTTTGACAAAACTGGCCGGCTATAGGAAACGGCGCTAGCGTGGCGCACGTGGCAATCCCAGGTAGATAAAAAGACAAAGGGAAGGGGTTGAAAGTTATTGTTCTTGTTTGCGTACCTTTACCGCTTGCGTGACGTTGCCAATCTAGCTAGCTATTGTGTTATCCTAAACAGCTTTACAGCTGGCAAGTAATAAATACCCTAAACATTCCGTTATCTATTTTGAAAAATACTCACGTGCTATTTATAGAATAACTTACCTATTGACTTGGCAGACGGTAAAATCAATGAGCAGTTTTCTTGTCATTAGATGTTTATATCATCGAGAGATGGCTTTAGCGTTACTTTAGGAACTAACTTTTAAAACTTTATTCAAGAATCATAGCAGAGGGCTATTGCTTTTTGCCAACGTTAATAATAAACAGTAAAACAATATTAATGTGAACTTTTAGTACATAAAGGACATAATAATGGCAAAAAATTAGTATCCTAATTAATACATAAGTCAAGTCATTAACACATTTTACAATATTTAATTACGCACTTTTATTCTTTGTCCATGGTTTTCCGCCAACGTGAAAAAAAGTTCCTAAACTGACCTTAACGCCATCTAGCTTAAGAGCTGTAAAACGGTGGCAGAAAAGTGCTCATTAAAGGTTTACACATCAAATCTACTATGGTTCAAATATAGTCGTGTTGTCGATAATTATTGATTGATTCATATCTATGGTATGATGAGCGGTTGTTTAATATGGTTACTTTATTGCTTCTCATTAATGGTTTTATTTTAACATTGTAAATCGTAACGTGATGAATCGATTCATAACAAACTCGATATATTTTTTATAATCTATGCTTGCAACTTTCGATTTAATCAGTCAGGTATCAAACGAATGCCGAGAGTCGCATAACAATGGAATTTTTATTGTGTCTCGTTTACACATACTTGACGAGTTAAAATTACATCGGAGCACCACTGACAGACGTTCAATGATTGGTTGAAATAATCGTCATCTATTGGTGGATTCGTAAAGTTCTTCTTCAGTTGCGGTTCGGTCGACCTAAACGTCAAAACATTAGTAGAATATGAATCGGCTAATCTTCGGTCGAACGATAAAGTTGAGCTAAACCACAACCGAACCGCTTTAGTAGAATAGGGAATGTGACGTTTAGTTGATTATCGTCACCGGTTGAGTTTACGTTAAGTTCGATTTTGATAGTGGAATTGGCACCCTGCAATCATTGATAGTATTTTTTTATAGTTATTTTTTACTTTGTTCTTTTCTTATTGTTATTACGGTCTTATTCTTAGACCCTCTTGTCACCAATAGTTTTATTTTATTTTTCTCCACTGTCGTAAAGGAGGGACCACTATGTGAACTTAAATTGTTACTTGTACGAACTGTGAATCATCTGTGGGGGGGCCCTGGCGACCCGTGTTACAGGTTTCTCTGAAACCTACTTCAGGCACCAGTCTCTCACAATGATAGGAACTTCTTTTACAAAACTGTAACTTAACCTTATTTATGTTCATGTTTCCTTTTGTGAAGAGAAAATAAATTTATATTAAATTGAATTAATTGAATTGGGTGGTCTGTTTCAACCTTTATAGTAAAATAATTTACCTCAGTGCAATACAAGTACGGACAGTAAGTAACAACTGTCCATACAATTTTGCGAATAAGTCACGCTTTTTTAACCAATTGATGATGTCCTATTACGGTTTGGTTAAAACTATAGCTAGTATTATCCGGTCCAGTGAAGCGAATATTCCTTATATTTCGAATGATATAGAAACACGATGACAGAAAGATGGGTGCTATTGTAACTGTTCGGGACTTTCTAGTGGATTTGATATCTTTTTGACACGCTTTTATTATCTTCACTTGTAACTTTGTAAAATGGAATTAAATTAATATTTATTTGCCGCTGGAAAAGGGCTCATTTTAGTAGATGTTATAGATATTACGGTTCAGCTTTTCCAGCCATCAGAAATAGCATTCAAATATTTTACAGTCTCATCAAATTGTTTATTATGAATTATAATTTAACATCACAATGTTTGTAAGAAAATCTTGGAATCTTAATTTGACCCACATCCCGGTCTTCGATTAGGATGAAATTTTTCACACGCTCTGAGTTCGGATGACAATACATGACTAGTGACTAGCTAAGAAACGTCATGACAAATCCAATATGGCGGCCTCTGCAAGATGGCGGACAAGCTATTTAAAATGCACCCCATTAAATGGGTATCTAATGAAAGGGTTTGCTGTCAGAAATACGAAAAGCATGTTTATTAGTTTTTTTTAAACTATTCATTTTATTTTGTATGCTGACGTCATCTAACTTATGTATCGTAATAAACGTACCTTGTTTATAATTAAAGACTTGGGAGCAATACTCTGAAAGTGGTAATTGAGATAAAATTGTGACTCTTTAAATAATAAAGATGTATAAATGACATTAACTACCTACATCGACAGTAAATTTACTTAAAAAAAGATAAAGAAAAATGTTGTGCAGTTAAATTATAAACTGCACAATGTTTCTTTTCTTTTTACTTCGGAGCTCATCCAGATTTTTATGAAATTTTAGGATAGGTATATTTTCACATTTTGAGGACATCAAAAAGTAAGTTTATTATACAAGTCTAGACAAAACATGCGTGGAATCATAATTTCAGTGTCGACGTCAGAAGATTGCGTATAATAATTAGTTATCTTTTGTTTAAGTTCTGTAAAAACTTACCTCGTTATATTACTTTGAAACAGTTACCTAATGAATTACCTTTGATTTGTTGAGATTTGTTCGAAAATAAATTAAACGACATCGAAAATGACAATCTTTTTTTTAAATTACTTTCGTTAGTAACTGAGTTTCATTCGAAAATAGGGACCCAGAACTCAACAATCTTCTTTTGAAAATGTTCTGAGTAACCGCGTTTACAAAAATGTTCGTGATCCCATTTCACACGGACATTTAGATAAAAGATAAAGCACGTTTCCTGAAAACTGCCTCTTCATGCTTTGAAAGAGGTTGGATTCAAATATATCAAAGATAATACAAATTTAATGATAAATGTTTATTTAGGATTGTTACGTGTTTTAATTTGTAGTTAATTTTTTATGGCTTTTACTTGAACTGTGCAATTTATAAAAAAGCTAATTTAAATAATGACTTCCATTATTTAAATTAGCTTTTTTATAATTATTATTATTTTTACATCCACAGATTCTGTAATCCATGCCTTTGTTAGTTCGCTCATAGACGGGTATCGACGTGATAATATCATTTTTTTCACACATTTAACGTTTTTTTTTTAATTAAGGTATTTGATATCTACTAAATAAGAAAAATAATTTCGGAACATAAACTAAATAACTACCGTATAAGCAGGACATACAGATAATCTTGGCAGTTCAAAAGCTCTTCGGAATCTTGAAATACCAATCAAACACTATAGGAACGTTTTAATTAAGGCATTGTAGTCTACATAGCTTTCAGCAGTCTATTAGATAGCTAGGCGGTAAATACTGAAGATTGGAATTAAATATACAGAGTAACATTAAAAACAAAATATGATATTAATGTTCTCGTTGATTTTTGTTTTTATAGTGTTTTGTCACTATAAAAACATAATATTATAATTGCACTTGTAAAAAGCAACCGTGACTCTGTGACAGACGAAGAATCGAACCCCGTGTCTTACGCTATCCGGGCGTATGCCTATACCACTCGGCCACCGTCACATTAACAAGCCTGTTGAATTTTGCAAGCGCTTTCTTTAATTTTTCATCATCATCATTTTTTATACCTTATTAATTTCGTTTTATTTTCAGAAAAAACAGCTTGCATATAACTTTGTGGTTTTATTGGCAGGTATTTACAAATTTCAACGTTAAATAACTATGCATCATCGCACAACAAACTGTCGGGGCTCTTCTCACATATGAACGCGTATTTGTTCTCACACCAAAGGTCATCGAATAGGGCTGATCTGTATACCGCCCCGCAGAACTCCCCCGTGGTCGCATTGTTCGGCTCGCCGGGAGAAAACTTGCTGTATCCGGCTTCATCCAGTGTTTGACCTGTAAATAAATGAATAAATAAATCTATGAATGAAGCTGGATCATCATGGGGTGCCAAATTGAAGTTTGGAGGTCAGCATGTAGAACCCGATGCGGTCTTGAGCCGCTCTTTTTAGCTGGATATGATTGGAGAACCATTTGCAAAAAACGCAGGGTAGGACGTCCATCGACAAGATGGACAGATGACCTTGTAAAGATCGCAGGATCACACTGGATGCAGACCGCTCACAATCGGTCAATGTGAAAAACCGTGGGGAATGTATTATGTTCAGCAGTGGACGTCCTTTGGCTGATAATGATGATGATGATGGTGATGATTATAAAGCTAAAGAGTTTGTTTGAACGCGCCCGACAAGATGGACAGACGATTTTGAAAAGATCGCAGGATCGCACTGGATGCAGACCGCTCACAATCGGTCAATGTGAAAAACTGTGGGGAATAGATTGTGTTCAGCAGTGGACGTCCTTTGGCTGATAATGATGATGATGATGATTATAAAGCTAAAGAGTTTGTTTGAACGCGCCCGACAAGACGGACAGACGACTTTGAATAGATCGCAGGATCGCACTGGATGCAGACCGCTTACAATCGGTCAATGTGAAAAACTGTGGGGAATGGATTATGTTCAGCAGTGGACGTCCTTTGGCTGATAATGATAATGATAATGATGATGATGATGATGATTATTATAAAGCTAAAGAGTTTGTTTGAACGCGCTTATCTCAGGAACTGCTTGACCGATTTTAAAATATATTTTTGTGTTGGATAGCTTATTTATAGAAAAGTATTTAAAAATATTTATAGAAATTTATAGGAAAGCTATAAAACACTTTATAACGCGCAGACACAGGCGCTGGGACCACTAGTTAGTAAATATGTGCCAGACAACACACCAATAATCATCGTTTCGAAGTAAAGAGATTTCTTCCTTGTGTTACAAATACCTGACAACGTTTATCAACGTTTCTTCTGCTTTTTCTAAAGCTATAAAAAGTCACGTTCTTAGAAAAAAATATTATTGATTCGTTCAACAATAGCACATCCAAACTAGAATACGTTCTCACTTAAATTAGGCCAATCCTTTTGGTACGGATAGCAAATTGGAGCCAAATAATAAAGGAAGCCTTTTAAGGGAATTTGGTCGCGGCTTCTAGCGGTTACCAATCATTGTGTTAGTAATTAGGTACAAAACAATCTGGTTCAATGATATTTTCTTAAAGCTTTCCTATTTATAGTAGGTACTTGACAAATACAATATTAGACTAGTACCCCTAGCCGATTTTCGACTACGGTAGCCAGTCACAACCACTAACCGACTGCGCGAGACATATTCTAGTGCACAAGTGTGTGCCCAAACACAGGTTATCATTATCAGCCAAAAGACGACTACTGCCGAACATAAGCCTCTTCCACTGCTTTCCACAGCGACTGATCAGACTGATCACGCAGTCTGCATACAGTTTGATCCTGCAATCTTCACAAGGTCATCTGTCCATCTTGTCGGTGGACGTCCTACATTGCGTCTTTTGTCAAAGGGTCTCCAATCCAGAACTTTTCTGCCCCAACGGCTATCAGTTCTTTGCTAGTCGAATATTGTAAACAGTCTATTTATAACTTTTAAAAAATGATTACAGAGAATAAAATTGATTAACTATTTAATTTAAAAGATTCCATTATTCAATAATAAATTACTGATGTAGGTTGTGAGTTATGTGTTTATGTTATTATAAAATAATTTATTTCGTTAAACAAAATTCAAGATTTCTAACAATATTAGATATGCAAAGAAAAACAAACTTTACATATACTTTATTTATGGCAATTTATAACTATGACGTTTCATCGTTGTATATCAAACTTTAAATTTACTTTACTCATTCACAAAACCATTTAAAATAAAACTTTACCAATGAGATTTTAGATGCTCCAATAATTTCTGCCCTAAATTTGATATCAGCTTATTAACTTGTCTTCAAACTAATCACTATTTGTGGTCACCTACCCAATTATATTAATATGACTGTGAAGTTATGTGTGATCACTTCAGTGATCGATCACACAATAATAATTGAGTAATTGTGGTTTCTTTTCTCGTTAAATATAGGGTCGTCATTGAGGAACTGCGAGGGGAAAACCAGTGTGTAATAAGTGAATGATATCGATAACCTTTGAAGTAAACATTTGTTGAAAGGGTCGCTGTATATTAATCACTATGGAACAGATAGTGTTGAATACTACCACAGAATTTCTCACTATATTTACAAAGGTGGATATTAAAATATTTATTACGTTAGTTAGTTTATAAATAGAAGGGCTAAGCGTCTTATCCTATCCTGAAATTAACATAGCCATACTCATAACATTTTATTTATTTAAGTTTGATATATTAATTCTCCATATACCTCAATAAAGAAATCATTAATTTATTTATTCTCTCGGGTCCAGACCCGAAAAAAACAGTGGTACGACAACACCCAGGTGTTGTCGTACCACTGTTTTTTTTTAATTCTACGCACTACAATCGATTAGCTTCTTTTTTTGGGATCAGAGCTATGTATCACCAAAATTTACCTGTATCTTAACATCAGATCAAAAACCAAAAACTAAGACACGAAAAAAAATTTCCTCTGACCTTGAATAGTCCTCCACTCCCCATGCTCAGTCCAATCATGGAATCCAACGAACGCAACATCCTTCCAGAAGTTGCCAAGCATAACATTCCCAGGGTTCTTAGCGAACAGCTCCCTGATAACTGTAGCTTCGACGTCGGAGTTGATGATGGCAAGATGGCCACCCTCGGCCATGCAAGTCATGTAAGCGCGAGACCAGGTTCGGGGCACTCGGTGGAACTTGTAGCACTGGCCTGTGCGAGCGTCGAGGTTATAATCTGTTGGAGAGAGACATCTTGAAATCACAATAGCTGTAAGAATAAATCAAAACAGCAGTACTTAGAATATTTAAGCCAGTTGCCAAGCTTATCTTTTGTAGTTAGGTATTATGATCTTTTTGTCAAAGATTTTAGAGTTGCCTCGAAATTTTCATAAACGAAAAAAAAATGCTGTGTATGGTAAGAATGAATATTGTGTCAAATCAAATAATAAATTAAACTTAAAAGTTTTTGTTTACTTCATCGTAGCATACTATGACAGTGCCGGCAAAATTATATTCTTTGTTTTGAAAACTATGACATCTTGCCCACTAGACAGTTTCGTCAGCAAACAACACCGTCGCGTGCCATGCACGGAGCGTGTCAGCAACGGCAAAATACATTCTCGCTCGCTGTCACTCTATAGGTATAACGGTGTGAGACAGAACGCTGTCAATCCGTTCAGTGGGCAAGGTAAAGAGTATCGTGTTTTTTTGTGCCTGACACGATCGAGATTCTTAGCACGGCTACGGTATGGTACGGGAGTAAAATGACACTCCCTGAAATTGCTTGAATGAATGAACGAAATTCGAGACATAATAGTCAATCAATTTTTATAGCGGCCCTCTAGGGAAATTTGAGCTTGACGGATAATTTTATTGCAACTATGCAACCATCAAAAATAGATGACAGACAAAGTGATAATCGTTGATATAGTAGACAGTATCGTTGAAAAGAAACATAATATCTTACCAGGATCCACAGTACCACAGCTGTTCATGATCACTGCAGCTTTTTTCTTATAGCACATGTATGGGAAGGTGTCTTTGCATCTCACGTCGGCCATCACTCCATCTGGCAGTAGGATCAGACAGTTTTCTTCATCCTTATAGTTGTCTGGTTCATCTTTGGCCCAGGCGTGAGGTATTTTTGATAGAGGGACACCTATAAAAAATATTTTTATAAGTTATTACGATTTATTATTACTGTGGTAGTTACAACATTGATTAAAAAACACATCTGTAGACTGCAATATAGAGACCTCGCCTGCGGGGTAAAGGGGTGCGGGGGGAGACGAGAGCGCGGTTAGTGAGCGGCGCGGGCGGGTATTTCCGCGCCGCCCGCACCCCGCGCGCAACCCGCTGTCGTATCCCGCCACGCCCCCGTACCCCGCAGGTGAAGTCTCAATGAAGCGGTTTACTTAAAGGGCTAAAAAATCTTTAGGAGTACCTATCTAAAGTTTGTTGTTATTTTTTCTGGTTCCTAATGAAGTATCATTAGGAACTATTAGTATGTTATACGTCCAATCAGTTAATAACGTGGTAACATGGCTAATTGAATCTTAATTTAGTGTGTTAATAAGTGGTTAAGCTGAAGATGCAGTTGTTAATTATGTTGTTGATAGGTAATTAAATTTGTAAACACGTTATTAATCGTGATATAATCTTTAACATATTTAATACTTGTTTCAACAAAAATAAATTTGATAGTTATAGGAATCATTCGTGTTATTGTAAGTTAAGTTATTTTATAAAAAGATTATTGTAAGGTTCACTAAATATTTAATTTTTTTTAGAAACCCACTTGCGCAGACCACTGTCCCAAAACAGCATAAAAATAGTTATTTTTTTACCAGGAAAGTTTTCTTGTAGAACTAACTTATACTATCAGTACATAGGGGCAGGATTATAGCTTTATAAATTGTGATGATTATTATCTGGGGGCGGTGAAAGAATGTTATTATCTATGTATTATGATGTTACCTTCAATTGAACTAAAGTCTCCTCTCGAAAAGAAAGCGTGTACTCCAGTGAAGACACCGCAAGTGAGGCCTTTATTTTTTATCAGCTCACTCATTGCATCCCTTAGTGGTATTGTCAAGGGGGACGCTAACACTGCACCTGAAAAGGTTTCATAAAAACAGTTATACGTAAACCGCTTCATTGAGACTTCGCCTGCGGGGCACAGGGGCGCGGGGGAGACGAGAGCGGGTAGCGTGAGAGATGCGGGCGGCGCACAGTGGATCGACGCCATACTAGCAAAGGGACATAGGCAACTTAAATATACAAGTGTCAGTTTTTGAAAAACAAATCATTCCATCTATACTCCTACTTATAAGCTGTAAAAAAGATAAGTAGCATTTTCTTATTAGAAACTTATTTTGAGAGCTATGGCACCAAACGTGATTTATTTGTACAGGAAATGGCATAAAAAATAGTGTAGCTTCCGATTTTCTTCGTGTTTCGATTTGATTTTTTTATATGTTATTTAGGCATACATTTGCTACATTTTCTCCAAACAAACATGGTGCGCCACACGCACCCCTTAAGAGGTAGGGGTCCACTTACTTGACAACAAAAATAACTTTGTTTTTCATAGTATTTGTATGAAAGACAAAGTTATATTTGCGGTTGTTCAAATTGTGTTAATTGACAAAAATACCGGTTAAGAGGTACAAGCGTCGACTGATGTTTTCCTTCTTATCGACCAATTGATTCATAAGTTATTATTTCGACATATTTTATCTCCAAATCTCATTTCAATGGTGACTTACTGATAAATGGTCAGGCCATAAATCATCGGTGCACTGATAAAAGACTACCAGAAAGCGTTTTACCACGGTCTTAGTGCACCCAATATTTGGAAACAATTGTGTTGTTAACCACAAAACTATAGATTTAGTACAGAAAAAACCGGCCAAGTGCGAGTCGGACTCGCTCACTGAGGGTTCCGTACCAACTTTTAGGGCTTGCTTGACAGCAATAATAACTTTGTTTTCATAGTATTTGTATGAAGGACAAAGTTATATTTTGCGGTTGTTGACATTGTGTTATTGGTCATAAACTAACAGTTCTATCTCGTTTAAACCAATTTTCGTCTAAGGTATTTGTAAAGATATACGTTATGTATTTTGTTCAAAATTTTCACTTGCTGAGTTCAAAAGTTAGAGGGTGGACGCGCATTTTATAACACTTTGGAAGCGTCTATCTTACAAATGTTTGACTTTTAGAAAAAACAGTTTAAGGAACCTCTCCTCTCACCTGTCATTTTAAAAGACCTATCCACAGACTTTGAGAAAGAGGTCAATCGACGAATCCAACTCGGCTGGACAGCGTTCGGGAAAATGCGCAAGAGCGTCTTCTCGTCTCAATTACCTCAGTGTCTGAAGACGAAAGTCTTTAACCAGTGTGTGTTACCAGTGATGACATACGTATCGAAACGTGGTCTCTAACTATGGGCATCATAAAGAAGCTCAAAATCACACAACGAGCGATGAAGAGGGCTATGCAGAAACGAGGAGATATACATAGCATAGCATATACATAGCATAGACATAGCCCTGCGAATCAGTAAGCTCAAGTGGCAGTGGGCAGGGCACATAGCGCGTAGAACTGATGGCCGTTGGTGCAGAAAAGTCCTAGATTGGAGACCCTTCGACTAAAGGCGCAGCGTAGGACGTCCGCCGACAAGATGGACAGATGACCTTGTAAAGATCGCAGGATCGAACTGGATGCAGACCGACTCGACCGTAGTGGATGTCCTTCGTCTGATAATGATGATGATGATGATGATGATCGACAGTCTAATGTCCAGGACACGCTTAGGTTTAAGCAAAAAAAATATATTTTGTTTTAGTTCCATGTATGGGGCCACATTTATTGATAGGAAGATTAGTTTGTAGAACACATTTATTACACTGTCTTGTCTTTGCATAAGACCAGGAAGGTTTTCATGATGATGATGATGATGATATGACACACTGTTAACTAACACAATCGTTTCCAGAATTAGGTACAGTAAAAAAGAACCTGGGAATCTTTTATCAGTGCACCGATGATTTACCTCTATGGTCTGACCATTTTATCAGTGTCACCATCGAAGTCGAAATAATAACTTATTAATCAATTTGTTCACAAGAAGGAAAACATCAGTCAACGCTTATAGAACCGGTATTCTTGTCAATTAACACAATTTGAACAACCGCAAATATAACTTTGTTTTTCATACAAATACTATGAAAAACAAAGTTATTTTTGTTGTCAAGTAAGTGGACCCCTACCTCTTAAGGGTAAGTAACCTCCACCACCTCTAAGGGGTGCGTGTGGCGCACCATGTTTGTTTGGAGAAAATGTAGCAAATGTATGCCTTAATAACATATAAAAAAATCAAATCGAAACACGAAGAAAATCGGAAGCTACACTATTTTTTATGCCATTTCCCATACAAATAAATCACGTTTGGTGCCATAGCTCTCAAAATAAGTTTCTAATAAGAAAATGCTACTTATCTTTTTTACAGCTTATAAGTAGGCGTATACGATGGAATGATTTGTTTTTCAAAAACGGACACTTGTATATTTAAGTTGCCTATGTCCCTTTGCTAGTATGGCGTCGATCCACTGTGCGGCGCGGACACACCCGAACGCACCGCTCACATCAACCACTCTCGCCTCCCCCTGCGCCCCTGTGCCCCGCAGGCAAGGTCTCAATAAAGCGGTCTACCTATAGTACCTAACACTGAAAAGAACTTACACAATACACTGACAATGTTCAGTCTGTTTTTCTTTGTTTGGCGAATATGAAGTAATTCATTTAAAAATAAGATATATTATAGCAAAACTGACAACCTACGAAATACATCGTTGAACACTTACTCGTAGATCTTTTAAAACCAAATAGTAAATATTGATATTGATATTTTTGAGATCAAACATCACTAATTATTTAAATAGTTAACTTAACTCGTGTAAACGAGACACAATAAAAATTCCATTGTTATGCGACTCTCGGCATTCGTTTGATACCTGACTGATTAAGAGCTGCGCTCTTTTCAGTGAAATAATCGCCAGTCTTTTGTGTGTTCACGGATATTAATTAAAAAGTAAAAAAAAATGATTGTTTACAGTATTCGTCAAGAAAAAAAACGAACTTTAAATAGCATCGTCAGCCGTGTATCTACTTCACAGAATAGGTAAAAATAAAAAAGAATAGAACGGTGACAGGACTTCCTAATTTATTATCCGTAAATCATAAGTGAATCAATCGTGTGAGATTGAGGGTCTTGGTAGGTACAGCGCTAAAGTGTTTTTTTTAAACACATGGAAAGTACTTGTAGTGTACTGCTGCCGATATAAGTGAAATAAAGTAATTTTCTTCCTGCCCTTTTTCTTGTTCTGTGCTTTTCACAGTATTTCAGTGCAAAATTCTGAATCCATTTTTTTTTTCAAAAACTAATTAACACGTTCCGGGACACTACTCCAGACACAATAGATGTTTTATTGTTTTCACGCCTGTAGGCGGGCACTGTCCCGGAACGTGTTAATATCAATGACAGTCATACGAAATATAGACGCGAGTGTGAGTACTCACAAAATTGAGTTATTTTCTTTTTAATTACTCCCGTGTCCAGTGAAACTAATTTTAATTTAAAAATCACACTTTCAATGAATATCACACGCCATCTTGACGCGTTTCAAAAATAGGGTCCCTGTTTTATGCATCACTGACAAGCAATTATTTTTTTTAAATTATGTTGACTCATACCTTCCATGTGGCACCTGAGCCTGGCTTCGTTCCAATTTGAAGGCATCTCGTGAAGTTTGAGCCATCCTTCAGCTGCTGGCACGTAGGTGTAATCACAGCGAAATTGTCTAGCGCCAACTACAAATAAAAATATTACATTAATGTGGTCAAGTTTAACTCGTCAAGTATGTGTAAACGAGGCACAATAAAAATTCCATTGTTATGCGACTCTCGGCATTCGTTTGATACCTGACTGATTAATAATTAATATCCAGCAACACACTTGTCAATCCATAAAAATTCAAGGTGCGTTCAAGTAGTACACTGTTAGCTTCTTGAGCCCAAAAAGAACTGCTACGTCTGACACTACAAAATAAAAAGATTTAAAAAGAATTTTTAATTAATTCAATATGTAATTTTATTTATTTATTACTTCTGTTTTAAATTTTGATTCAAAACAATGCGAAACAAAGACTTTTGGACTAAAAAAACTAAGTTTATTTATTTTTGGAAGGTTGCCGTCACTAATAATCCGTCACAAAAAATAATGGTAAAAAAGGTAAATTTGTGGCTATTTTATTGGTTTTGGTTCTGAAGACAAATAAATAAATTTAGTCAAATAATTAAATTGACGCCAGACAAAATACCAACTGTCTGGTTTCGTGGTAAAGGATTTTCTTCCTTGTTTTACGCAGTACCAGCCCCCTTACTCTGGACACAAAACCCGATCCAATGAATATAGCCATCCCTGTCACACGCATACATGGCCTGGTATGAGTGACAGGGATGGCTATAACCATTGGATCGGATTTTGTGTCCAGAGTAAGGCCTCAGACAACGATTATGACGAATTACTTTATATATTTAAAAGAAAAACTTACAAATGACCGCGACAAAAGTGCAGATAAATACACCAAATGCAGCTAGCGTGTGCATTGTGAGAATCAAATGTCCGAACTAAATCCAATAATTAAATATCTGCCATTATATTTTATCTCCATTAGCTGTTATCTTAAGTGAAATACGGTGATTAAAAAGCCATATTCTGTAGCGGTTGCGGTCAAGACGCAGGGCCACAATTCTCATTCAGTTCACATTCGGAAAAAGTTCACCAATCGAATTTTAAATGCTATTTTTATTTTTCAGTTCCACGATTTCTATGTATTTACATTTGTTCAGTGTGGTAGTGTTGATCGGGTGGATATATTTCTTAATTTTTTTCGGCAAAATGATGAAACTCATTTTTGAATTACTACTCGGAAAAAGTTAGATTAACGTGAGAATCGGGGCCCAGATTCTAAAATTACAGCTACTTTAACTTTGTCACTTTCTACCTTTGTTTCCTTAAGACAAACAAGATAGGTAAAGTTAACCCAATTTCGGCAGGCTAAAAAGTAAAGAAATAAAAAGTAAAGTAAAGTAATATTTCGTGTGGCTCCACAGACTTTTTAAGTTATTGATTACTTAAATAAGATAGAGGTTCACAATTAATATTAACATTTGCATGCCATATAAAAAGGTAAAACGTGAGTGCTGTATTTCTAATGTTATCAACACTATCTGCATATTAACATGTTTTAGCAAATAAACAATTTCATTTCATTTCATTTCATTACTTGCAGATAGCCATAAAGTAACTTTAACAAATGAATTCAGAAACAACATTAATAATTACTTAATAATTACTTTAAATGATGTATGATTTCTTGTACACTTACCTAATTTTGTTGCACACTAGCATGTACTATATTTTAGCATTTATCACCGTATATTAATAGTGTACTATGTGCATTTATTACAACTGCATAAGATAACACAGTGCTTACCTTGATGTACTGGTGTCCGTATGTATTATATTATCTGTGTCCGTACCATTATTATGCTATCCCTTTCATACTTTCCTTTTATTCGCTACATATTCGAAATAGGTTCTACACTTCTTCATATCTTGTAATAATGTTTAAATTAATTTATTGTTTGTTGATAAACCAAGAAAAGGGTTTTGACCTTACTTTACTGTGACATTAAATGCAGTTATATTGAAATTACTTATCTTAAAAGTTGTTAGAATACGCACAATTATAGGAATAGAAAGAAGGAAAGAATAGGACTTCAGTAAATATAGGATGAAAATATACAACGTGTAAAATAAACAAGCAATAACATTTAAGCGGGCTATACATCAGGTAATAACTAATCTTTTGAGCAGTATTAGGTAACTGAATATCTTATAGTTTGAGAACAAAAAGAGTAACAGTTTTTGTAAAAAAAAAGGTTACAGCCCTTTTAATGAGTCGACACGTGTGTTCGAAAAGTGAATTCCATGAGATAATGCCGTGTGTTGGCGCTGCACACATTAACAGCATATTTAATGTCAATGAAAAAGTAACTAAAGTTAAACATAAAAATTGTAAAAAAATACGAAAAAAAAAATACAGATTTCATGATAAGATTTTGTCAGTGGAATCTTTACTTGATACTCGTATATGAAGATACCCTTAAATTTTATTGCTCATTTTTGTACATGATGTATATTTGGGCTACCTAGTCTCCTTCTACAACAGGCAAGACAGATAAATCAGCCATCGCGTCGAAAATGCTTGTAAGAGCTCCTGGTCTATGAAAGCTTACATGATAGGAGATCCCATGTTCTTGAAACCAATGACAGGAGATCTTCCTTTGTGCTTGAAACGTACCTAAGCTTCTCGACGTTTGCATTCTACCGGTTTTAAGCTACGGGGCCAGTCCAAACTTGGGGTTTGTCAAAGGACTACGGAACGTAGCGTTTTGGAAATCAAAAGAACAGATCGGATCCGCAACACCAAAATCCGATCAAAAACTGGCATTATGGATGTTTGTGTAAAGACCGCAAATCTTGCGGTCTTGCTTCAAGTTTCAAGTCAAAAGTCAAGAGTAGACAGACCACATTCTCTATATGAAATGGTCCAAGATGGTCAACGCACTGACAGCCTACTGCTGGACGTCGTACCAAAGACAGACCCCGAAAGTGATAATGCGACGATCTAGATGCATACCACGAGGACTGGCAAACACTAATTTGCAACGCGTGGAGTAGTTTGGAGGAGGCCTTTGCTCAGCAAGGGGTCATCAACCGCTAGTAAAAAACTATTTTAGTATGCTGCCAACCGATACGTTACACAAATTAACGATTTTCCTGCAATTAAGCTCTAATTCATATAATAATGCATGACTGATTTTTAATTCCAAAAACGTTGAAATAAAAAAAAACAGTCGAATTGAATTTGCACTTTGGTAAAACTATTACCGCATTGACGTATTCATGCCAATGTTTATTTGAGAAATCAATATTAATAGTTCAACGGCAAATTGCCATGATATCATTTAGTTATGTTGTAACAATGTTTCCTTATTAGTCAAAAATATTAACTCGAGCGTGATATCTACGTCACTTACATAATAAATTTCAACGAAATTGACGTAATATCATGTCCTTTAATTAGCTATAAATATTGCATGCAATAGCATTTCACGCAGTTTGGAGCAAGCGTCGAAGTGACACCACAGTGTCGTGTTATTGAGTTAAAAATGAAGATCAATATGAAAAAAGTTAAAACATATTTTTGGCGTATGAGCTATAAAGTAGCTGGCGCTATTGTGGAAGGTCTGGCAAGTCAGCATTGGTGAACTAACTTCAAATTACGAGGAACTTTCTGAAGGAAAGTCACCATCATAATCATGGTGAACAGCAAGAAGTCCAATGCCCTTAAGCCTCTAGAATTAAAATAGAGACCGGATGAAAGCCTGCATCTAACGCGACATGTGCTATCTTCTTCAAGCTAAACGAAATCAACCATCCACATTGCTGGTGGAATTTCTAGAGGAAAGTCACTTAGGTTATTGGGCTGATGATATCAAGAAGACGTGTGACTGCAGTGTGGGAGGCAAGAGGGAAACTATCACACCATCTTTCCTTAATCTGGAGTTTTTATGGAAAAAGAACTCCACCGACATGAGACTATACCTCTTTAATTTACTGATGATCAAGAAGACCCACTTACAGAAGAAACAATGCAAGATGTCACTTCAGGTTCTGTTTATTGACGTCTGAAGATATTTTACTATATTATGACGTGACGATCACAGAAGAAACCGATTTAAATATATTGTAGAGGACAACTACTGGTTCCTAAATATTACTTAATGAAAAAAATCCCTCTGAAGAAAGTATCAGACAAACAACTACAGTGAAACTTCTGAAGATGCCTTCTTAAAGAAAACTGGATCAGACAAGATTCTCCAGGATATTAAATATTTTTTAATAGTTATATCTGAAAAAACACGACAAGATGTAACCAAAATAGCTGGCAAGCTACTAAATAAAGACTCTGGACCTTCTATTTCTGAACTAAACTTAACTACATAAGACTTTATCAATATGCAACTACTGTATTTATAAATAAAGCTGTATTTAAACGTGAAAATCCTGTTTATATTTTACCCTTAGATAAATTAATCGACCTTTAATTAATCATTAATTTAAATGTGCGAAATGTCTCAATTATGTTTCACAATATCTTAATAAGTTCCCATTAATGTTATCTATCCATTACTTCATACGAAATGACGTTCTATTTGAATTCATTGGTTAGTGTGATGGTGAAACAGGCATTTCATGGTTTTCTTTAGCAAGATCTACCTATTCTAATAAAGTTTCTTCTAGCATACGATTACCGTTATATCACTGACCCTCTACAATAGTAAACTCACCTAAGTGTTAGAAATCATTCATCCATATAACACACAGCGCGTGAATGAAAACATTTCTCTTTACACCTAGCCGCATCTAAATTCTCATACCGCAGACAAGAAATAGCACACTAGTGACGTTAAATATGGATACCGTATCGAAAATGATCGATTCTGTGAATCGGATCTGACGCATTACAATTTGATTTCATTAAATAAAGAAACTTTGGTTGGTTAACTTATTCATTTGAATGATTGCTATATTTTCTACTGTAATGGCCGTTTCTCTCAATAATACTCTACTTTTGCCCTCGTATGGCAGTGAAGGAAGAGGCAAAAATACAGACAATAAGTGACCGAACATAAAAGTCTACAGTCAAAGAAAGTACTCGCAAAAACGTTGCAGTGACATTCAACAATTCGGCACCCATTTTCCCACACGATCGAAGTGAAATGGCGAATCTATGTAATTGTACTTATCACTTATTTTATTATCATCTTAACTGCTATTTTCCTTCGGCTTTTGATCAGTATGGGTTTGCCCTTGACTCCTAGACCAAGCCAAGTACGACTAAGACGGATTCGAATTTTGGTTCAGTTTATTTAGTGTCCTACAGATGGAAAAGAAACACAGAATCGATAATGTCCCGCTTTTCTTGATAGCTAATAGCATCGATTAAAAGCCACCATAAACAATCGATATTCAATTCGATAATTTTCTTTCTTTCCCAACCCTAATAGCGCATACATTGGCGCCTTTCACGCTCTAATGCATTTCGCATAAATCAAATATTTCAAGGTCTATGCATTTGGCACCTTCATTACTATAATACGTGGTTATCCAATGGGTCAGTTACCATGGCTCGTTGGTTTTGAGTGTTAGTGTTTTACTTGCTATATTTCCTGGCCATGTAGCAAATAATGTTAAATCTGTCACAGGCATAAAAGGGTTTGCAGAAAACGATAGTTTAAGTTAGTTTTTGTACCAAGACGTCTGCTGACAGAATCTTTTGGGCACTGTTTTCTTTTATAGCGCCATTTGTCCCGGTTTTGAAGAATATAAAGTACCAGACAACGAGTATGACGGGGGCGTCTTCAATAAATACTTAAATACATATTAAACCTGTGACTTCGTTAGTACAAAATGATAATGCTCATCACACAAACATTTACATTTGCCCCTTGCGGGATTTGAATCCGAGACCACTGGTTACTGAACCAGTGGTCTCGGATTAGCTGTCCAGACTACTGAGTCTGGACAGCTAACCACTGCACCATACGTTTAGTCCGATCTTGTCGTTTGTCAATTGCTTATAAGTTTTTTCTCACACAAGCATGATTGCTTTTATTTGTGGATAGGCGCTTGCATATTTTGAACGGAGGATAGAATTTATAAATTAGTATTTCAATAAAATTATTTTGCGTCTCCGATGCACCACTTTCATAAAAGTATAACTTACCAAAGTTTTATTCAGTGAAGCCTGGGCACTTAATTGTCATTGAACTACTATTACTAGCGTATGGAACTGACATCATGAACAAATTTTGTGCTCCATAAATTGATGACCCGGCCATCAACTCATAGTACAAATCATAATTCGAAATTCAAATTTTCAAAGAAAACGTCACAATCTTGTCGTCGTTTTTGCGACACATTTTTTACTTGGAATAGCTTCTCTATACGTAGGTAGTAGTAACAACTCACTGTTAATTGTAAGGTAAATTAATAAGAAAATAACCTATTTCAAGTAAGATTAAATTCTTTATTAACAAAAACAAAACAATAATTTAAACAATCAGTAACACACATAATAATTTATCACTTTATGGTCCATTTGCATAATCCGAGTTAGCTTACTATAAGTTAAAATTTTCACTTCACTGTTGACAGAGACCAAACGACGCGATATCGTTTTAACCAGGGGTTAATGTGCCAACTCTGAGTGGTGCAATTGAGACATATAATATAGTTTAGCCAGCAAGGGCCGAAGCAGATCCAACGACTGCAACGGCTGGTCCGGCTTTGATGATTCCATCTCGAACGTGTTGGCCGACTCTCTCCTGAAACAAATAAAATAATTATTTATTTGAAAGCCTAGCTTCAATCAAAGTAAGTTTTGAACTCAGCTTTAAAACACGAAATGCAGAATTGACTGGGTTTGGTTGGCTCGGTGGAGTTGGCTGAAAACGCCAAGCGTCGCAAGTACGGGGGACCTTCTGCTAAATCGCTGAATGGAAAAATTGCTCTAAAATTAAAGTCTGCTACGGCCAATAATAAAGCTAGCTGGTTCCTAGCTCAAAGCATTGATATTCAACGCAACAACGCAGCCAGTAAATGGCTTCGTTTTTAGGGTTCCGTAGCCGAATGGCAAAAAACGGAACCCTTATAGTTTCGTCAAGTCTGTCTGTCTGTCTGTCTGTCCGTCCGTATGTCACAGCCACTTTATTCTGAAACTATAAGCATCACACCGTTGAAACTTGGTAGGTAGGTGTATCTTCTTTACCGCTTTCCGATTCAGGTACAAAAAATTTGAAAAAATGTTATTATAGGGGGCTCCCATACATGAAACTAAAACAAAAAAAAATTTTTTACTCAAACCTATACGTGTGGGATGTCTATGGATAGGTCTTTTAAAATGACATTGAGGTTCCTAGAACCATTTTTTAGGGTTCCGTAGCCGAATGGCAAAAAACGGAACCCTTATAGTTTCGTCAAGTCTGTCTGTCTGTCTGTCTGTCTGTCTGTCTGTCTGTCCGTCCGTATGTCACAGCCACTTTTTTCTGAAACTATAAGCATCACATAGCTGAAACTTGGTAACTAGGTGTATCTTGTTTACCGCTATCCGATTCAGATACAAAAATTAAGAAAAAATAATATTTAAGGGGGGGCTCCCATACATGAAACTAAAACCTAAAAATTTTTTTTTACTCAAACCTATGCGTGTGGGGTGTCTATGGATAGGTCTTTGAAAATGATGTTGAGGTTTGTACAACCATTTTTTCTAAAAGTGTAAGGTTTGAGATATAGATGCTTCCAAAGTGGTAAAATGGGCGTCCCCCCCATCTAACTTTTGAACTAAGAAAGTGAAAATTTTGAAAAAAATATATGATGTAGATCTCAACAAAAACTTGCAACGAAAATTGGTTTGAAGGAGATCGAACCAGTAGTTTTTGAGATATTGCACATTTTTATCAACCGCAAATATAACTTTGTCTTTCATACAAACACTATGAAAGACAAAGTTATTTTTGCTGTTACAATATATTGTGATGTTTTCGTTAAGTGAAAGTAAGTGGACCCTGAATTCAGTTAAGGGTGGCACGGAACCCTCAGTGCGCGGGTCCGACACGCACTTAACCGGTTTTTCTAAAAGTCTACCGTTTGAGATATAGACGCTTCCAAAGTGGTAAAATGGGCGTCCACCTCATCTAACTTTTAACTAAGGAAGTGAAAATTTTGCTAAAATATGTGATGTAGATCTCAACTTAAACTTTGAACGAAAATTGGTTTGAGCGAAATCGAACAAACAGTTTTTGAGATATAGCACATTTTTATCAACCGCAAATATAACTTTGTCTTTCATACAAACACTATGAAAAACAAAGTTATATTTGCGGTCAACAAAATATTGTGGTATTTTGGCTAAGTGGAAGTAAGAATCCCTAATTCAGTTAAAGTTGGCACGGAACCCTCAGTGCGCGAGTCCGACTCGCACTTGGCCGGTTTTTGAATAAGTAGGCTTTAAGTTTCTTTTTCAGTCATGCTTATCTTAGTTTTATTTAGATTTTAGTCTAATTAATGTAAGTAAGTACATAAAGACAACTTTGTTAGCACAACTTTCTGTAAAAAGATACTCACAATTTTTTTCCACCCCTTCCAACGAGGTGCAGCATTCACCACACACGCAGCCATGATACAAGCGAAGAAGAAGAAGAAAAACTTGGAGAAATTCATATTTACTGCAAGGAAACAGCTCTAAACACAGTAAGTCCTATGCACCTGAGTGAAATGATAACGCTTACCTCATTTGCAATCTTTTTATACAATCCTTTCTGTAACGTAGATATTATAAGTGAGAAATGAGCAGAAGGTTCGTGTTGAATTCAAATCATTATTTCATAAAAAAGTAATATCTCTTCACATAAGACGTCGGATATGTTTTGATTTATTTAAAGACTTTATTTTATAGACTTAGTGCTGAAATAATTTTCTGTGAGATAAACCTTTAGTTCATGCAGAAAGATTGTTTCATGCCATAGTGGGCAAAGCGTTTTTTTTTTTATATTTTAGGACAACCAACAAAGCACAGGTACAATCACACAATACAAGAAATGACAACATGGTTTATAGTGTTGTCTTAAGTCTTGTTGCCAAGAGAAGCGTAATTTTAATACTATTAGTTAGTACCTATGCATATATTATATTTATTAAACCACCACTTTCAGTCCAGAAAAATCCATATATTACACGGTACTACTGCAGATAACTTACACAGTGCTGTTATTTGTTTTTTATCACTATTATAAGATGCCAAGATTTTTCAGCAATAGATAAAGTAGTGGTCCTACTGACCTTTTTTTCTAGGGCAACTGCATTATAATCTCTTCTTGGCTGAGTGCTATGATTTTTTCAGGACAATCGTCTTGAGTTAAGTGCTTATTAGAATTTCAGCAAACGGGGAACTCCCTCGCAGTAATTATAACTAATACTAAAGGATTTCTAATCTATTGTCATACATGATGAGTAACATTCTATGATCTTATTTGTCTGATAAAGTTATGCCTAAGTTAAAAATATATGCGCTCATCACTAATTAGAAATTATTTTCTTTTACATCTCTTATGTAATATTTGAAAATTATTTAGTTCTTAGTTTTGATATGAATTATGTATGTAGTTGATTTAGTTTCTGTAAATATTGATTACATGTTTTTTTTTCGCAGGTTAATCTGCAGGCTGCTAGTTGCAAGGGGCCGTCCATTAATCACGTGAGGTCGTTTTTCTCATTTTTTGACCTCCCCCCCCCCTCCCCCCTGATGATATTTGGCGAGGTTTGGGACCACTCCCCCCCCCCCCTCCCCCTGGATCACGTGTATTTTTTTGGAAGTCTATGTAAAGGCTATTTTTGACTGGAAAAAAATATTTAACAAATGGCGTTTTGATTCGAAAAACATTTATATGTATTTGCAATAAAATTAATGAATAAAATAATTAATTAATAATAATTAATTAATGTTGTCTTCGTCCCACGGAGTTGCAAGATTTTCATTTAAGGTTACAACTGGTAAAGCTTCTTCTTCACTGGCAGTTGTTATTGGCAAAGAGGTTTGTGACATATTAACTTCGGTTTCGTCAAGCCACTCGGCATCATCATCCTCGCGCACTACGCAGAGAACCTCCCTCCCTCGTAGCGTGAGGATACGCGTGGGCGTTTCGTGGACAGTATACTAGAAATAGCGCTTTTTGACAAAAAATAAACAAAATTAATACACGTGATGTCTAACGAGACCCCCCCTCCCCCCTCGTGATGTTTCGTGATGTTTCCGTACCCCCTCCCCCCCTTTTGAGCCTCACGTGATTAATGGACGACCCCCAACATAAATCATATTAATGTCATCAACTAAAACCACGAAATATTAATTGCAGATAAAACAATTAAAATGACATTGCTCATAAACCTGCAATGGAATGAAAAAAAAGTGGCTGCGACATACGGACTGACAGACAGACTTGACAAAACTATAAGGGTTCCGTTTTTAGCTACGGAACCCTACAAATATAAAAACGTTAAAAAGTAAATCTGATTCAAACTGAAGTCTTGAAATAAATAATTAGACACACTGAATTTTGATAACAGAGTGTGTAAATATTTGCTATTGTTTTTTGTGCTATTTCTTAATAACTACTGAATAGTTTATTTATGAGAAGGATAGATAGGTCGGTCAATAAACCGTTACGAACTGTACCCTACATTGTCACAATCTTTGAGAGATTACGAGTATTGTCCTATACTTTTACAATATACGAGTATCTTTAATCAGGGACCCTATTTTTGAATCACTCGCATCAATATTACGAGTGATATTCGTTCGTAAATAAATTAAAATACAACTAATATTACGCTTAACACTTTATTGAACAGTGAACGCCTATAGGCGTGATAATTAAAATAATTTCTATTGTGCCTGGATTACTGTCTACTGAAGTGTAATATAGACGGAAGTACTTAGTTACAAAATTAAGAAAGCCCGAAATATCCCGAACCAACCTAGAGGCCGAGGCAGATGTCCACTTGGCTAGCCAATGTGCTGAGAGATCTGAAGCGAGATAAGTTTATCTACCCTATTAAATAATAGAGATCTTGGGTTGTCTGGATAGGTAGTTACCTATCCAGACAACCCAAGATCTCTATTATTTAATCAATTTCATTTCATTTCATTTCTTGAAGCGAGCTGGAACGATAGCTGCCATGTAAATTTCAACTTATATGTGTGTTGAAGCAAATCACACGTTATTATTGACGCGAGTGATTCAAAAATAGGGTCAGTCAGTAATCTGCTCTCGTTTGAATGTCCACAAGATATTACTTTTATAGTACCTTTGGTACGTATGTACTTTGTATGTTTATTTTGACGATATGTTTAGTGTTGGAAGTAAGCGCTCCTGACTACTATGCCAGCGGTTGCCGGTTCGGATCCCGCAAGGGGCAAATGTTTATGTGATGAGCACAAACATTTGCACCTAAGACATACATGTTATATGTGTTTAAGTATATATAGAAGACCTCCCCATCATTATCGGTGTCTAGTTTTAATATTCGTAATTCAAGAAAGAAAATTCCTTACTTCAACAGAACAATTTGGTGTGTTGTCTGGCGCATATTTATTTATTGTAAGTGAAAGTAAAAACAAAAATATTTCTACTGGATTATATAAAAATATTTTTTGCTGATAGAGGTGCTGCTAATTGCACATTAATTTGATTTATTACACATACATTAAAAAATATTTAAAACGTGTAAGTTTAAAGGTATTTATGACGCACATGTTACCGTATTTAAACCGTTAATATTTTGATAATACAATTAAATAGCAATAAATAATTTAAAACGATAAAAAATATGTGCAGGTTTAAAGGAATTTCAAGTAGGTACTTACTCAAATTAGGTACCGAGTAATATCTTACTTTATAGTTTTCTGTACAAACTCCCGTTGCAACTAGACATAACCTATTTAACCGACTTCCTCGATTTAAAGCGTTCATGTCAAATATTGATACTGGCAAAAAATACTAAATCTCAAGATTAATTAACTACTATTCTCAGAACTAAGATGATAATAAAATTGTCATTTTAGGCCTGATTTTTCAATAGTCAGATATGAAATATTCATGGAACAAAATACAATACGGTTAATTTGAAAACTTTACCTAATTGTCAGTAGTCACTTAAGTAACTGACATTTTAAATCCGTCGCTTAATATTTTATCAGTCAGTTATGTTTTATCTGACGATTGGGAAATCGGCCCATATAATGAATATCTTATTCCGTTAAGTTGAATGAAAGTATCGTTCAACAAACGCCTGCCATATTTTGGTATCGACAAAACACAAGCTTGTAATATCTAAACTGATTGAGCCACAGGCGCTGTATAATTTAATGTTAGCATGTTATTTCTAGTCGTAGTAGTCTCGGACATAGTGATTGGTCAGTAAAAGCCTATAGGGCTATATAAGGTATAGAATCACATCAGCACAAATTGAAATGTATGTACGCAAATTAGATTCATTTACGAAAAAAAGTGATATACACAAAATTATAATACTAGGAATAAGGATAAGCTTGCTATTTCACAATTCAGGCTTCGAAAGGTTGGTAATTCTTTCATGGGGAAATGTATAAAGATTTTTAATAAACTACAGAATACATTGTTGACTTACCGATTAACTATTAAGGAAACCATAATGACGAAAGGGTATTATAAATTAGATGATTATTTAAAAGATAATAATGTACGGATTTGCATGATAACCACAAATATTGTAAAACTTTTGAAAAGAGGCATTGACAATAGTGACTGAGTTTGTTGCGCAGCTTCTTCTCAGCACTAGCCCACAATTCCCGAAGCTGTGGTAGGGCCTATGTTGGGACGTGTATAATAAGTGCCCCCACAAAGCAAAAATAAACGACTTTTATGACTTTTTTATGAAATATAGACTATGAATGTAGGATGCACCCGGATAGATGGGCCCAAGTCGTCACGAGATGGATACTAGCAGATGGCTATTGTCGCAGAGGTAGACCCAAAAAGCGATGGTGTGACGATTTGGTCAGTTTTGTTAAGGATTGGGAGTCGGGGTATTGGGGCATTTCGCACCGCCCAAGTGCTTCAGAATGGGGTCATTCGCACTGCCAATGGTTTAGCGGTACAAATCGCCTAAAGTATCTTTTGGATCGAATTTCTTAATAAGCTGTGGTGTGAATAACCCATCCTGAAACAGCACTTTTGCGATTTATATAAGTTAAAAAAAAGAGTTTACAATAGTCGACCCTAGTTATTTCTTGCAACCGATTAAAAAATAATACAAAGCAATTCTCATTTCAATAGGTACTTTTTTATCGTTTTCAAATATTAGTTGACCCTTATTTGTAACCTTTATGTTCATGTGTCCTGTTTGTGAAGAGAAAAAAATATATGAATTTGTAACTTCCTCTGATTAATCCCTCCAGCATACTAAGGCATGTGTCTCAATCGGGAATGAACCGATATCAACAATTATGCGTCATAGCTGTCATAATCACAATTATAATGTTTTATGGCGATCGAGTGAGTCATCCGCGTTATTACCCGGTTTCAAGGAAGCGACGAGCGACTGATGCAAACTTTAATGTTTGGGGAAAAGGTAAATTAATAAGAATGATTGATTTGAGTATGGTATTAATCGACTTTCGGCCTGTTTCATAAATGGTTTAATAAGTTCTGTTTAGTGCTATCTGCAAGATGTACCATACAAAATCATGTTCTTTGTTTGTTTTATTAGTTGAAGTCGTGAATTCTGAATTAAAAGGATATTTTGTAAGGTTCAGTGACCCCCTAGACTTATTTATTACGTGCTTTAAATATTGATTGTATAGAATTATTTAACTTTAAGTAAGTTTTCATTAAATCAATACCTTAACAACCAATTTAATTTAACTAAAACTAAGTATTTTTCGATATTTTAAGTAGGTGCTGCCAGATTAAATTTAAATTGAAATCTTTAGGCCATTCATTAATTTTCTTTGTTAACAAAAACACTTCGATCAAATTAGAATGAAGTAAATAATTGTATCAATGAGAGCTTTATAGTCTAATTTACCTGACTATTATTTTACAAAATATACATTTAAATAAAACAAAATCTTGCTGAAAAGTACATTGATGAATGCATTTGAAAATAAAAATTGAATGAGATAATGCATTTTGAAAGAAATATTGCCTTATTTTTTGACAGTATTTGTCTTTTTGACTCAAGTAGCCCACTTTTAGTATGTAAATAAATGTGATGATGTTGATTGTAATTTAAATCGTTTTTTTTTTGTTCTTTAAAATTTTATAAAAAGCAAAACTATGGTACGATCATGTCATGCGTAGAGAAGAGTACCATATGACTCAACTTCTGATGGACATTGACGAAGGAAAAAGAAGTAGAAATTGCCCACCTAGGATTACAATCATTTCCAAGAATATGGCGTCGCTGAGCCTTACTTCAGCAATGACCTAGGATGATCACAAATGGTGATCAAGTATCAGGAGGGCCGACCTCAAATAGAGAATGCGCCAGGAGAAAGATGATGGATGATGAAAACAAAATTATCGTGAAACGATATCTGTATCTGCCGAAAAAGCTAGAATCAAGAGCTCTATTTTTTAATAACTCACGTAATTATTTCAAGTGATTTTCGTTTGAAAATCAATTATAAGTCACCAAAAATCGAGATAAATGTAGACACAAGTAGGTAGTTACAAAATTTTGTTATCTTATTTTTGAATCACTACCGTGTGGATTTCAAATGATTACCATTCGAAAATCCAACATCGATCAAAGAAAATCACACAGTATTCTTACGCGAGTCATTAAGAAGGGCTCCAGCTAGTGGTCTTCTGAAATTAAGCTATTAATTAATCAGAAATTTAATTTTGTCAACCCTAATAGGTTTTCATTCGAATCAAATGATAAAAGATAAGATTTATTGTACCTTAGTGCATTGAATACAGTTAAGTTATTTAGGTTTTAAAGTTAGTTCTGTGCAGAAGTGATTTGTGGGTTGGTAGCCATTTTTTTGTAATAATATTTGTTTTAAGTAATACACAAAATAATTGATTATGGACAAATGCAATTCATTATTCTATATGCAAAAAAATTATTTATTATAATGCATCTTTATTTTTTTTAATTACAATAATCAAGTCTATGTGTATTTTTGTCTGTTTCCATACTGTTATTTAATTTATTTCATGTAGTTTTTTTAATAATAATTTTATATAAAAAACATAGAAGCCCCTCTTGCTTAATCGGGACATTTCATCAGACTTTCTTAATACTTATTATAATATTTGATAATTAAGTTACTAAATATAATTAGTTGTTACCTAAGGTTTAAAAAAACTTAAGTAACAACATTTTTTTTAAATACTGTTAATTAAAATATGACTCTCATTTCCATGCATTAAATATAACTTACTAATTGTATCTGTCTTTCATACTAACTAACTGAAACAATATTGCTATTTCATAGCAAAATTTTTATAATAATAATACTGCACTTATAAATTACAAACAAACATATTTGCATATCAAAAATATACATTTCCTTCTCAGTCAGGTTAATTACTTTGCCCACTTTTAGATTCATTTCATAAAACATATAAACTTAAATACTTCTCGAAGGGGATTCACTCAGTACTAAACTGAGGTGCATCCCATACGAGCTTGTGAACCCGTTATCTGCCATGCGTCATAGCAAACACTTTACTCCGTATCTCCAAGCAATAAAGTTCAAAATTGCAATACACAAAAACTTTACGAAGACACCATTCAATCATTCAAGTTACTATAAAAAGCAAGCCGAATGTTTTCAACGTATCATTCAAAACAAAACACCGCATTCGTGCAGTACGAGTACTTACATTCGGAATTCGATTTTTGAAATTTAAATCTTGAAAACGTCAACATGAACTTCGCAAAAGTTTTCTTTTTCGTCTTCGCTTTGTTTGTGGCCATGACCACCGTCTCTGCAGCGCCTAAGTGGAAGATCTTCAAGAAAATTGTAAGTTGGCTTTGTATTTTTTTTTTATTGACTTTGCCGCTCTTGCATTGGTTTATTTAGCCATGAAAAGAATTGTACTTAAAACGTTACTCCATAAATCGTCTGAAATAGATAAAGGCCATTGATGATTTTTTATTTCATTGACAAAATAAAGTACAATAACGGACTTAAAGCTTAAAGCATTCTCTAACAGCCAACTAACTTTTTACTTTATTTATTACGCTAAGTCAGTTGAGGTTTCTGTCGCCGTCTTTATTTAAATTTTAGTTGTATATCGAAAATCACTCGTAATATTGACGCGAGTGATTATAGAATAGACCCTTTGTACTGCATAAATGTAATTGTACGTCAGGTGAATAATTAATGAGTGTGGTGGTAATTTCATTTATTTTTTTAATATGTATTTTTTTGTGTTTTCAGGAGAAAGTCGGCAGAAACGTTCGAGATGGACTCATCAAAGCAGGGCCGGCGGTCCAAGTGGTGGGGCAAGCAGCTACCATCTACAAAGGAGGAAAATAATCATTTATACAACTTAGTGCAATTTCACAGCTAGCAACACAGTCTAGGCTGTATCTTCTCTTATTTAAATATCAAAAATAGTCCTTACTTCCATTGGTGAGCACCTGTGAATGGCTGGACCAATTTTGCTATTTTTTTTTTGTATTAGTAATTGTCAGAAGAAGATTTTTATGAAAAGAAAAAATTAAGAAACTGGTGGTCCTTTTTTCATGATTTCTACTTTGTTGGATTCATAACCGCCCCGAATAGGAATAACTAGTATTAACGGGGCCGGGGGCGGAGCAAAGTTTGCTGGGAAGGCTAGTTATATTATAAATATACCTACAGCCTGATACTTTTACACTTAATGATATTGCTCTCTAAAAGCTTGTCAGCTTGTCCTTCTAGAATAATTATAACTGTAATAATTTATTGTTATACCAAAATAAGAATGTTTATTCCAAGCCTGCCATAATAAGAATCTGTACATAGTATTTTTAAGATAATGAGTGAATAAATAAGTTATTTCATGTACTTTCATGTTTTTTTACATATAATATATGTATGAAATCCCATAATGAAATTAGAAAAAACTAAACATTAATATACTCATTAATAAAAAATAAAAAAAATACATTAATTGTCCCAGAAAATTGCTGAAGCCCTATTTTTGAATCACTCGCGTCAATATGGCGTGCGACTTTTTTTGATTTATGTTAAATTTACGAATGAAAATCATTTGAAATTCACACGGCACTGAATTAAATAAAGACAACTCATTTTTATATTGTTTTAAATTATCTCCTTTTTACTTACGTATATGTAAAATCCACTGAATAGATAAATAAGGTTAGAAATGCCCCGGTCAGTGCAGCAGAGGTGAGCTAGTTGTGAGCATATGCACGAGCAGTACTTCAGTCGCGTGACAAGAGCGTTGCACTAATATTCTGCAAGAACAGCGATTTTGTTGCACCAAGTATTTAAAAAAATACTCATTGATGACTGTGCACGCACATTACTAACAAAATTGCTACCTTAGCACGCAATGTATCGCATCCAATTTGCTTGGTTCGCTTGCGTACACAACGATAGGGATGTAGTTTACGGCACAGTAAAAATATTGATAAATGGTAATTTCCCTACTGATGTTTTAGGAGATTAAAACATTATTAATTAGTTAAAATAAATATTGTTTAGTATTTATTTATAACAAACTAGCCCTCCCGCGACCTCGTTCGCGCGTCTAAGTTTTACCGTTCCCATAAATCGTAGAATTTTATATAAGCCCATACGCATTACTACTTCTATAGTCTTCCCCTATAAATATGCTATCTAAAAATGTATCTGACATAATTTATAACCAGTTAAATAGTTTCTGATATTAGCGCGTTCAAACAAACAAACAAAAACATCCAGCTTTTTAATTAGTATATTTATATATTATAGATAAATGTTATCATCTCACCAAAATTGTTCTCGGCGGTTCTCGAAATGATCTTTCGAAACTTGGAATGGGAAAATAACGGTCTCAACATCGACGGCGTTAACCTAAATCATTTACGTTTCGCGGACGATATTGTGCTGTTTGCTAAGAACTCAAAAGCATTGAATCGCATGCTACAACAATTGTCAGACGAAAGTGCTAAAGTGGGCCTGTCAATGAACACATTGAAAACAAAGGTAATGACAAACGCAATAAAAACAGAAATAAAAGTAAATGGTGGGCAAATAGAATATGTCAACGAATATATCTATTTGGGCCAGTTAATTTCCACTAAAGACATAATGCACAAAGAAATAGACAGAAGGATTACAAATAGTTGGAAAAGATTTTGGTCTTTGAGTGAGGTAATGAAGGACAGGAATATGCCAATGACAGTGAAAAGGAAAATTTATGATACATGTATCCTCCCATGCTTATCCTACGGTTGTCAGACTTGGGCTCTAACTGAACAACAACTTAAAAAACTACAAGTGTGCCAAAATGGAATGGAAAGAAGTGTGGTTGGAGTTAGAAGAATAGACAAGGTAAGGCTACTAACTATAAAAGAGAGAAAGAAATTCAAAAATATATGCAATATCTACAAACGCCTTAAATGGAGATGGGCAGGACACATTATAAGGGAAGAAAATGAAAAATGGACGAAAACTGTTACGGAATGGTACCCACGGGATGGGAAGAGAAGCAAAGGGAGACCAAATAAACGCTGGGAAGACGAAATAAAAAAAGCGGCAGGGCCGCAATGGACACGCCTCGCCAAAGACAGGACAAAATGGAAAGCTCTAGAGGAGGCCTTTGTCGAAGGACAAGCTGTAGAAATTAAAACCGGTTGCAGACATTAGTTTGTAAACTTGAACTACCTAAAAATCAAGTAGTTAATTTTAGTTATGTTTTATAGTTTTGTTATATTTACAGCAAGAAAGGCTATTTTATTTATTTATTTTATTTTAGATAAATGTTATTATGTATTTTACGTCCTTTGACACAACACGTAGACCGGGTCTGATTTTTTTTTCTTATTTTTTATGTTGCATGTAGTTTTAATTTTTCTTGTTTGCTATTAATAAAATAAAGTTTTTTAAATTTATACGGGGATATTATCTTTTTATTAAACAACAAAATGGAAATACTATGTACGCCTATTGTCAATTATATGTAATTCTTTCGGATGCTAGAAAGAGTAGGCTATAGCTATTGTGCCATGTAGATATCTACCCTATCATAATCAACAACACCTAAAGGCCGTTCCCACGAAAAGTTTGCAGAAAAGTTTCACATTAAACACCCTTCGACAACATCAGAGCGTGGATGTCCACCGGCAATATGACGTTCTGAAGATTGCAGGATTGCATTGGACATAGTACCGCTTGCGACCGGTCGCTGTGGAAAACTGTGGGGTCTATATAACTATTATGTTGAAACAAAAAAATATATTAATAAACTCTCTTCTTGAGAGCAACATCAATCACAAACATTACGTTTTCAGACATGTCAAATTATTGTCAAAAATAAAATAAAAAATATGTTAATATTAATTTATTTTAATATTATTTAAAATAAATCAAATTATTAATGTTAAGCAATACGTAAAAGTATTAATTTTCTCTATTTCAAGTAAAGTATAGCAATATTAGCAATACAATTTTTTTTCTTATTGTTTTCTATCGGAAGGTAATTGTACAACCCTTTGATGTGATCAAATGTGCCGTAAAATTATATACGCAAAACTAAACCTTATGTTTTTTTTTTCAATTTATATTGAAAAAATACATTACACCGGTAATTGAAGTTATCGATATCGATCGACCTAAAATATCGACTTTTACCACAACGTAGTATTTTGACATTAAACAATAAACGTAGCGGAATGATGATTGATGGTTCCACAGCTAGCAGCTCTGTGATTGGTAGTTAGTTTTACGTACTAATCACACCAATCACAGAGCTCCCAGCGGAAAGTGTGATTGGTTTATGATATTGATGCGTTGATTCATTGATTGGTGCTTTTGGCACTGCAGCAACAAAGCCGTACCGCCCACCGGCGACACAGGTTCTCATACAAACGGATTGTCAGAACGTTTCTAACCTTATTTATCTATTCAGTGGTAAAATCACATATTGACGCGAGTCATTAAATACATACATACATACAGGTTAAAATCATAACACTCCTTTTTGCTCCACTGTAGTCGGGTAAAAAATGGAGACCCTATTCTCTGTCTTTTATTACAAAACCCTTAGTTTATTGATCAAGGATTTTTCTATCAATTGTGTCAATATAACACCTCCAACACTTTTTCTGCTCTAAAGGCTACACACATGCCGGCGGCATACGTCAATTAACTGTCACATACTTAGCAAAATGCCGCCGGCATGTGTGTAGTAGTCTTAACACGTTTCGGGACAGTGAACGTCTACAGGCGTGAAAACAATAAAACATCTATTGTGTCTGGAATAGTGTCCCGGAACGTGTAAATTTATATTCCCCTTTTAGCTTTGAAAATATAGAACATGTTTGTAAGTGAAGTAAGGTTTGGTTTTACTATCTTTGAATAGATAAGCGTCAAAATTATAGGCAAAATTCCTTCGAAAAACTTGGCTTGCTAGTTCATCGTCTTTATTTAATGTTCATGTTATTATTATTTTTACTTTTTTGTGTAAAAGATTGGGGAAGAATGGGATAACGAGGTAAACTACAATAGTGTACATTATTAAAAGTCCCTGAATTTAGGATGTGTATGGTAAATACTATGTAAGGAGTTGCTAATATCTAGTAGGTGAATGAGACATACATACAACTTTTACGTCTTTATTTTTTTAAATTTTGTATGTTTCAGAAGATATAAGAACCTTAACATTCACTTTTTTGACAAATAATCTCAAATTGATTAAAAAAATTGAAGACGTACGCTTAGTTCAGAGTGTAGGAAAAAGAATGAGACCAAATTTGTATCATTATATATAGGTTTACGGGTAGGAAAACGTGTTCGCCCGAAAGCATATTTCGACCGTTGGCGTTTGAAATGTATGAAAACTCGCGCTGCGCTACGCCTGCACACGATCCTCTTAACTTTAACACCAGCAAACACTTAATTACGTAATATTTTATACAAACGTTTAAAGTTTACCTTACTTTTGGCTATGCCGCACTAACAATTAAAAATTTAAATAAGGAAATTGAACTTATAAATATTGGTTTCTTTTCGGATACTGTATTTTCGTAATTAATTAGTAAATGGTTTTTACGTTTATCGTTTCTCTAACCTTATTGTTTATGTTTGTCTTTATTAAGTATTTAAAAAAGTACACGAACAGTAACTAAATATACACAATCAGTGTTTGAGTACCTGTAAAGGCGTACACAGCATTGATGAATTACAAAACATCATAATTAAAATCTTTGTAAAGAATATCGATCGATTTTTTCCACAGATAATAATTGTCAAAATTAAAAAAGTTGACAGAATCCAAAAAGAATTTCTTTTTTATTAAAGTTTAACGGCTCTGGACGAATCCTTCCTTAATGACACTGGCAATATAAAATTAAAAAAAGTGTCATCTTGGCATTATGGCGGGCAGCCGAATATTTTAATTGTTGATTGAAATAAAATTAGAAATTGAATATTTTCTATATCTAGGATCATAAAACCTAAACAATATGATTTTCAATTTATAGCTAAGCAAAACTGTTTGTTATTTTAATAACATGATGTGACTCAATTATCTTTGGTCAAGCTTTGACTGCAGGCCTTGACTCTATGCCATGCAATTAAAACTAAATAACTTTCCACCCTAGGGATGGATAAGCTATTTTCCACCCGGCTATCTACACATGAAAGTTCAATTTTCCGATATACCTATCATAACATTCTTTAAAGGTTAATTTATATTGATTTACTGTACGATAGGCACTTATATTTGGAATGTAAGTTGATAGATTTATCAAATTCTATAAAATGGTTGCCTTAGCTTAAATGATAAAGTAGGAAATAATACTAATATTTCGTTTAGTAAGGAGGAAAACCAAGTTAATTTGTTAACTTATTTATTAATCCCTTAAATACTATGTACAGACAGATTCATTTTATGACAGTTTAATGAGTATATAATAATAAATTAATACATAAGTAGCTTAGACCTAAAATTATCGATAGTTTCAGATCATACGCAATCGTAGAAGATTTTTTTATGTGATCGATCATCCAAGACACACCAAAAGAAGTGTATGTTTAAAATTAAATTTCAAGCAGTGATTATTTGTTACTAGTTTTCCACTAAAATACAGGTGTTATGGATTTTAAATGTCTTCAATTGCTATGATGATTATTTTCCTCCTCTATAAATGGTGGCTGCTTCACCAACAACTTGAATAGCCGGTGCTGCCTTGACGATTCCATCTCGAATGTTTTGACCCACTCGCTCCTGAAAAAAAAAAGATTTTATAAGTGGCCAGTTAGTGAAGAACAATGTTGTAAAATAAATGACGATTTTATAAGTGGCCAGTTAGTGAAGAACAATGTTGTAAAATAAATGACGATTTTATAAGTGGCCAGTTAGTGAAGAGCAATGTTATAAAATAAATGGCATGGCTAGTTGTTTTTTTTAACTTAGAATGCTGATACACTGAAATATTTTTTTAAATATTTTTGGAGAATGAAAATACTTTCCATCTACATAGGAACTTATTTGTTTCAAAATAATTTAAGACAGGATTATGTATTTTCTTACATACTGACTAATAATATAAAAATGTACTTATGATAGATTAAAAGTAATATTTCATAGAAAATTGAAGCCATAATATTACGATTTTTGAAAAGGTTTTCAATGGCTATTGATACCTGAACAAAAAATCTTCGTTGATGCCATAAGACGAGCCAAATTATTAAGTAAATAATTTCAAAGCACAGTAAGTATCAAATTCCTATTCAGTCTATTTACGTTAACAAATGTTTTGGAGTTTCCCTAAAATTAATTTTACAGCTCAAATATTAAATTACAACAACAAAATCCTTACCAATTTCTTAAATGGATTCCATCTTGGGTCGGGGGCAGCAAAAGCCGTTGATATTGCCATCAAAAAGGCCAATACTACGAACAGATATTTGGAGAAATCCATTTTTGAAATTTAAAAAATAATAATTTTGAAAACACTTTCTATTATGATGTTCAAAGAACGCCAGTGAGATAACTGATGCTTATATTCAAGTTGCGGACTTTATATATCCAGCACATGTGTTAACAGAGAATGTTTGATAACATCCTTACCGCGTTGGTTTTAAGGGTCATAATTCTGAGTTGCTTTGTTATCTCTTCCGGACCGAGGGAACTCCCTGGATTGTGCAGATATTTTAAGAAAGGAATGAAGTGATGTACCGTTTATTTCTGCAAATATTTAATTAATTCTAACAGGAAACTTATTAGTCAAAGTTTCAGACATCTGTTTAGAAAAAGAAATCAACACCTAGATACTAAATAGAGGAACCCGAACGCTCTAAATTCTTTTCTTTAACGATTTTTGATACAAAAGTTAAGTGAAATAAAGCAAACTGATGATAGTAATGTTACCTATATAACTTTTACAATAGCTATTTTCGTAATTTTATAAATTGTATCTCTATTTATTCTATCAATATTCGTACAATACAATTTATACAATTATTTTTTGAGACAAAATTTATAAAAATACGAAAATACCTATTGTAAAAGTTATTCGTAAAAATAAATTGATGTTATCAGGGAAATCAAACATTTGCGTCGAAAATGACGCGTAATAAAAATAAAAATAAATTATTAATATACCATGGTCCAATAATAATGCATTAGCTTCAACTAAACAAGCGTAAATACATATAATTGAAAAAAAATTGTCAGTTTTAACTTTCATCTGAGCCCTTGCGGTCGTTTTCACAAGTCTAAAAATGAATTTATCAAAATTGATAGTTTTTGGGATAGCATGTTTTTTGGCAATTGCTACAATATCGGCTGAAGAAACACCTTTGCTTACGGTTCTCAATAAATTGGTAAGATAAGCATATAAATATGCTAAATGGCGTTGGTATGAAACTACTTAGTTTTTATGGTTCCGTAGTCCAACATGAAACCCTAATAGTTTCACCATGCCACCTATCTGCAGTTCAGCGCAGAGACATGGGGCCTATTTTTGAATCACTCGCTTCAAGATGGCTGTGATTTTCGTTCGAAGATGAATTAAAAGTCAACGAAAATATCTCGTTTTCGTACGAAAATCGGGCTCCTTAGATACTTGATAATTTGGAATGTATCTAATAACCTCGATAAAGTGGTAAAATAAAATTTAAAAAATACTTTTTTCGGGGTACCTCTCATACATGTGACGTGGGGATGTTTTTTTTCTCTCGCGTCTAGTTTCTACTCATTAACATTAAATTCATTTCGAATAACAAACAAAAATGTTAATACGAGTGATTCAAAAATAGAGTCACAACAGGTGGTAAATAACGCCTGTTTTCTAATTTTAAACTTTTACTATGTTATTGTTGAACAGAAACTCAATTACTTTCGGTTTAAGCTGACATTCTATTCTTCCTTAACTTTTTTTTCAGGATGGTGTAGGACAAAACATCCGTGATGCCGTCCTCAAAAGATTTGTTCCTGGACTGCAAGCAAAAGGAAACAGTGTGAAGGCGAATGATGGAACAGTAAATGCTGTATGATTTAAAAAAATAACAATAACCTCATCATGTTCAAGACGCAATTTTATTGATTTTCATGTTTGTTCACCTTTTTTGTTGTTGTTGATTTTACTTAATTTTTCAGTAAACTGTAATTCATTGAGTAATTTGTTTGTATTTTAATAATTTAACCTGTTTGCCGAATGCGGTTACGTAAAGAAAAAATGATTTTTAATTACTTTTTAATGCTTGATTTTAAACGTCTTTTACCCATATATATAACGACTGAACCAAAAAAAGATCATCTCGATATTACTTTTCTTAATACAGTTACGAAACTTGGCATACGTGTTTGGAAGCTTAACTAGATTATCATACTCAAATATTATCAAATTTCAACACAAAAACATACAGGTCAAATTGAATACTTCTTTGTTTTTGTAGTCGTTAAAAATATTTTTGGTACACAACAACGAAAGGGATTAAAATATATCCTTTAATTTATTTCCATTTTGTCTCGCCTTTTATTTCTATGCACAAATGATGAAAACTTATTCCATGAAAAACTTGCCGTAGAACTAAAATAGGGCGGGAGTGACGTCACCGATTCAAAGATAGATGCGTTCATTATGCTTGTGACGTCATCTCTTTAGCACTTTGACATGATAATTTTTCAGTCTTCGAGCGTGTGTATCGGATTTTGCATTATTTACCTTTGAGGATAGTGGAAGGTAAACTACTTTGTATACAGTTTTCTGTGTAGAGATTTCATGTGAAATGCGGCATAGTATGATCTGTCATACCCGGGATTCGAACCCGGGTATGACCAAACCCGGGTATAGCCGATTTCGACTACGGTGGCCAGTTACATGGACCAACCGACTGCGCGGGATATATTATAGTGCAAAAGTGTGTGCGCAAACACAGGTGCACTCTCTATCCCTTTCACTCTTATAGCCCGACGGGACAGCAGTTTGACACGACCGGAGAGAGATCAGGCGGAGGACCAACGGCTTTACGTGCTTTCCGAGGCACGGGGTTGTAACACCGCCAACTTCCAAACTCCGGGCTTCCCTGAAAATTTCTGAACAGAAAACTCAGGTACATATTTTTGGCTCAACCCGGGAATCGAAACCAGGACCTCTGGCGCAGCCATCGCTTTAAAATGCGACCCTTTAACCGCTGCGCCACCGAGGCAGTAAAAGTAAGTTTGAAGCCTTTCTATGCTATACATACAAAACATAAATTACGATTGTATACGGACATTTGACATGGGATCGCATAATTATATTTTTGTTTTGTTTTGTCACTATACAAACATGAGGTTGCATGTAACAAAAAATCATTGCTACACTGGACCAAGTATATAATAACTGAAAATAACAATAATATGGTTTTATGGTGATTGAAAACAAACCCGATAAAAGTCAGTGACTTTCGTATCGTGAACGAATGTAATGTTACGAAGTCCACATATTGTAATTTTTTGTATTTGTAAGTGCATTTTCATAATTAATTATTGTACCGTTACTTGTTTTAACTTTTCACAAAAATTGCCCTAATTAAATCAATATACAAATAGTTTTGAAGCCGAAGTTTTGTTATACCGGCTTCTTTTAATACACATACGAAAAGTGAAGTTTGATACCAATACTAACAAAATGAAGTTTATAAAAATAAAAATAAAGTATAAAATGAAGTTTTTAATTTCAAAGTCAGGTTTCTAATAGCATTGTTTTTTCTTTCATTCTTCATGTTTTACCTTACCTGATGGTTGTCTGAAAGTAATTGGTTCGAGAAATAAAACCATCAAAATTTTACTTCTACCGACTATTCTAGATGCTATGCTGTATATTTAATTGTTTATGGTGTGCAACAAAGTATTTTTATTATTATTTTGGTCTTGGGTGCGATTGCGATCCAGTTTTGACAGTTAAACAGCTCTGCTCTACTGTCAAATTAGCAATTAATAATGCAGTTTCGCATTATATTGATAATATTACTATATATAATACAACAATATAATTATTAATATTCATACCATTGTAGTATTATTATAATATGAATAAATTGAAAATATTCGTTTACACTGAGTGGGAATTGAACTGCCTCGGAATTAAACGGATTTAATTGGATCGCAATACGCCACCTTTTGTTTGAAAGTCTCAGTTATATGTATTCAATGGCCGAAGCCAAGTGAAATACACAATATTGTACACTGTTCTTTTAGTAAAAACATGTTTTGTTACTATTTTGTTTTCAGTTCTTCTCATAGCATCAATGGCTGCTGACTACGTCCACAAGAACCATCCACATCCATCCAAAGTTCGATATTATCCGAAAAACACTGTGTTCAGGAAATCTGCTTTGCTAGTCTCCGGTTGCATAGTTTTTATTAGAGACTGCCCTCATGCTTACAAGTAAGTGTTTTTGGGTTCCGTACGCAAAGGGTAAAAACGGAACCCTGTTACTGAGACTTCGCTGTTTATCCGTTCGTCCCGTCCGTCCGTCCGTTCATCCGTCTGTTTGTCACCAAGCTGTATCTTAACATCCGCGATAACTATACTAGATAGTGCCATCCACGAAGGCGCGCCACCTTTCGTTCTAATTGTTTTAGGTACATGTGTGCAAGTTTATGCAAATATTTGATGATGCTATGATGAAGGAAAGAAAGAAAATACATTTATTCAACCGAGAAAAAAAAATCAAAAATTCACGCAGAACTGGGTAGACTACTCGAGTCGAAAAGGCACCGCTCAGCATAAGTCGTGACAGCGAAACGCATACCACTACGCTGATTTTCAGCGGGTGCCTTTGTGGGTAGAATAGTCATCTATACCTATAAAATGCTTTGTCCTGAACTACTGACTTATTGATTGACTGACTGACTGACTGACTGACTGATGGATCAACGCACAGCCTAAACCGCTGATCGTAGAGACCTGTAACTGGGAGGGTGTGTTCTTTGTATGACGAAGGGATCCGATAAGAAAGGATTTTCAGAAATTCCACCCCTAAGGGGGTCAAAAAGGGGTGCAAAGTTTGTATGGGACAACCAGATCCCTTGGTCCAATCTACTTCAAATTTTGCATACACATTATTTTACAAAATTGACGGAAGATTTATTTTGTATTTTATTGAAATTCATCCCCAAAGGGGGTTAAAAAGTGGTGCCAAGTTATTATGGGGGTGATTTGCTTCGAATTTGATATCAATACTCCTTAGTGCTTACGATTAAAATGTTTTTTTATTTCATTTTTGACAGTCATTTGACATATCTGAGACAGAATATTTGACACATGTTTGTTATTGTTCTATCCTCTCTGGTTCACAGATGAATAATATATGTTGTTGATGTTGCTCTCGAGAAGAAATTTTATTCCTTAGAATAGCCTAAATAATATTTTTTTGTATTTAAACAGCGTAGGTATCAATCGGTCTGTGTCCAGTGTAGATTGCAGATCGTATGTTCATATTGTCGGTGGACATTCTACGCTGCTCCTGTGGTCGAAAGGCGTCCAATCTGGAACTTTTCTGCAAACTATTCGTGGGGGACCTATGTTTAGCAGTGGACGGCTTTTGGATGTTGATGATGATGGTGGCGTAGATCTTTACATAGAATTGTCCCTTTCAATTTACGATTTGAATTCAAGAAAGTAGGGTATTTGCTATGACTATAAACAAAGCTCAAGTTCAAACTCTTAAGGTAGCGGGAGATAAATTGAGGGAATTTGCTTCCCCACAGTCTGTATGTGGCATGATGCTGTGTAAGCGCACAGAGTGTAGCCTGGTCTTTTTATTAGCACCCGAAAGAAATGTACGATTGACGATAGGCGTAGTAAGTATTTCCATTTCGTTGTAAATAAAACGATATTATCCCCGTGTAAGTTTGACCAGATTAAAGACCGGGCTACGTGTTGTGTGTACATAAAATATGACAATTATCTATACGTATTTCTACGCATATATTTAAAAACTGGATGTTTTTGTTTGTCAAGTTTGAACGCGTTAATCACAGGAACTATAGGTCTGATTATAAAATATGTAACATACATTGTTAGATAGCTAATTTATCGGGGAAGGCTATAGAAATAGTTAAATCCGTATCGGTTTATAAATATTTTCACTACGATCTATGGTAACGGAGTAAAACAATTACGCGCGTACGAAGTCGCTGGCGGGCCGCTAGTTGATGCATATAATTGTTACATTGTTATATGATATTAAAATATTAGCCACACACCCCGCACCCCGCGCTTTTCTCAATCAAAAATAAACGGCGCGCGCCTTCGTGGATGGCACTATGTATCAGTTGAAATTTAACAGAGGGCTCCTATACAACAAACGCGATTTTGTTGCTCTTTTTCGCTTGAAATCAATATTGGTTATAGGTAGGCACTTGAAATATTAACAAAACACTCAATTGTATTTAAATTAAAAAATAATTAGTGAGTAATTAGGCAATATTTTTCAGACAAAATATGATCTGTGCCAGACATTACGATGGTCGATTCAGAACTTTTAACAATTATTGTGAAATGGAATACGAAAACTGCAATAGTTGGAGACGTAAGTAAAGAGAGTCTTCAAAAAACACACGCTGTGAAAACTGAGTCGCTTAGGCCCGCCATACATGGACAGCTCGAGCAGTAAGCCAGTGATAAACATAAACAGACCGCTCTTGCAGTCATAGTCAACAGCTTGAAGCTGCCATTGATAAATGCCCGCATCGTGCTGCTAACCGCCCGGAGCAGCCACAACTGTTCGTGTATGTGTGTACGTAGAATCTGTTGTTGACTATGCAGTCAAAGCTTGAAGCTGTACGTCCTGACTGCTTGTGGCTATCCGTGTATGGCGGGCCTTATAGCAAAGATGAAAATGTATAACTATTTCCTTTTTTATTTCAGAATGGGCTATGATCAAAAGAGAAAGATGTTGAAGTACATTTTTATATCTAGCTTTGTATACCTTAATGAAAATATATCAATCAACTACACAAATTTGTGAAATAATTAATATAAACTGATTTAAAAAATGCACATGAAGGCCTCGTTTATGAATACCGCATCATTATGGCGGGTGATACGATTTTATTAATATTTTGAAGCCCACTCAAATTGTTTTTTTTTTCAACTTAATTAAGACATCTAAATGTTGAATATTTAAAAAAAATAACAAGTTTTTTTTATTATTATACAGAGTAATTCATGTAAGATGTCAATCGTATGCATGGTGATAGGTGACCACCATACCTATCAAAATAACCCTTGTATGTTCAGCGATTTTCCTTAGTTACCGATATATTTGCAAATAAAGTGTGTGGAAAAAAATACATAATGATACTAAAATCAGTTGTGTAATTCTTACATAGCACGCTATTTAATTTGAACCGAACTCTTAGTGTGCCTTCATGATAAGTCATGTAAAGACGCCTGAGTGTAAGAGCGCTCTTATTCGAACTAAGTACAGCCATCAATATTATTATTGTTTCCATATTTTTTTAACTATGCCCATACATTTAGTAAGGAGCTTTATTATGAAAATATCTCGATAACTACCCAAAATTGCTAAGCATACATAGGGGTTCATTTGATAGGTACGGTGGTCACCTGTCAACACGCATTGGCTGACACATTCTAGGTAACACCCTGTATATATAAGGTAAAGTATTATATAGTTTCTGGTATTTTATTTGTTCAACTAGTATATTAAGATTTATTAAGTTGTCTTATCAATATGCTCAATTAAATGACATAAATAAACAGTTTCGATATTAAAGATCAAAAGTTCACAAGGGAATCCCGCGTGAGTTGACTTATCTCTCCAATGTTTGATACCGATGCGCAGACGCAGGGTAACTAACTATGGATTAAATCATTGTTTTGAAAATGTAATATTCTTTGATCTTGACATATATGGAAAGACGCGTTGACTTTTAAACTCGAGTTTAATGTTAGGTCAAGTCTGCGCAAGTAGACAGTATAATAGTAACCGTTAGGTCTCGTCCTGGACGCCAGCGGGCGGAGCGGGCGACGGCGCGCGCGTCTTGATCAATTTCATAGATTTAGCAGGTTATTAAATAGTTGGACCTATTAAATGATTTAGTTAGACCTGCTAAATCTTGGCATGCCAATGTTTAAGTGACCATATTTTTTATATTTTTATTACCGAAATTCGGATCTTTGAGCCATAATAAAACCAATACTTTTGGTCACGTTGATTTTGAAATATTGTTCCAGCATAGAAGTTGTAATACTTTATTACAAGATCACGTCAAATCAAAAATCATTCTGTACTGTCAAACTCTTATGAAAAAGAAACTAAACACACCACAAAATCAAAATTTAAGTAAAGTTACCTTGTAAGCAGCCCACTGCTGGGCAAAGGTCCTACCTCAAAAATATGAGGTAGTATTACCCATACTCCACCACGTGGACTCAGTGCGTATTGGCGGAGGGGTGTTTGCAAGGCAAGCGACCAACCTTGCTGTCAGACTTTTTCAAGCCGCCCATAGGGCCTCTGATTAAGCTTAACGACTAATATTATCCGATAAGCCGGGACCAACTGCTTAACGTGCCTTCCGAAGCATAGAGATGCTCGTGATATACGTCACTTATATGGTCGGAATGGTCACCCATCCAAACACCGACCGCGCTTTAAGTTGCTTAACTTCCGTATCACTACCAAAGCGCTGCCACCACTGCGCTACGAGCACCACAAAATCATAACCTAAACTCTTTTTGATGTAAAAACAAACTCATGCAATCACTAAAAGAAAGAACTATTACAATCTTTTGTAACCAAGTTTTAAATATAAGTTCTGCGGTTGATGTATCGTTCAGACATTACAATAAGGTCCAAAATACGTTAACACTTATCAACCACCTGCTAAAGAGCTTATTGTATATAAACTTGCATCGGAGAAAGACAGCGTTATTCGTGAACTCTTCGAGTTGAAGCTAGTACAGTCATATCAGTAAAAATGAAGTTCGCAAGGATTTTCTTCGCCGTTTTCACCATATTCGCCGCTCTTGCTACGGTGAATGCAGCTCCAGGGAATTTCTTCAAGGACCTTGTAAGTTGAGTTTTGACTTTTTTTGTTTAGTCAGTCAGTAATAATAAACCATTTTAACCGTTTTGTCGACTCTGTAAAGTGCTTTATGTACCAATAAGTTTAAGCCATCCCTTAGAGTTGGTACTTTTATGATAATATCTGGGTGTTTTTTTGGAAAAAGTGATAAAAACAAAAATTAAGTAACATTAAAAATAATCTTATATACTTGGATTTGAACCCGGCTGTCCGCGTTCCGTGACCCTGAGCTTAGCTGCTGAGCTACCTTTTTTACCTTTTGTATTCTTTTTTTTTATATTCGCCATACAACACACCAAAAATTGTCTGGTTTTGTTCATTATAGCCCTTTATCAGTGCCATAATTGTTCGTTTAAATATATTGCATTATTACACTCATTTGAGAGAAATTAAGGGGAACCTGGAATGTTTTCCGGGAGTTTTCAAAATGAGTTAACTCATGGATTTTGATGTGCTCTTTTCAAATTTTAACTTTTCCACCTCGTATCCTCGCTCACACCGCCCGTAGAAAAAAGCTGTCTTATAGAACTTGACAGAAAATAACGTATTTAGGGCCAATTTTTTATTCTTCTTCTTCTTTGCGTGTCGATGGAAACCCATATGGAGGAATTATAATGGATAAATTACAACGTAGCAGCCCAGAATTCAGCCACTTGTATTGCGGATCGACTGCATTTCATTAAATCCGCTGGCCATTATAATATTTATTTATTTATTTAAAATCTTTATTGCACAAATAAAAGTGTACAAAAGGAGGACTTAATGTTAAAAGCATTCTCTCCCAGTCATACCTTTAGGTCATGCAGAGGATTGTGATGGGTACAGGAGAGTATTGTAAATAGATATTACAATTTTTGATTGTAATGGTAAAGTTACGTTACCAGCGGTTGAATATTTACGATTGTGTGTTTTGAAGAAAAAATACCTTTACCAATGGTCATTAAAAAAGCAATTCTGACATTTAGTTAAGGTCCTTTTTCCCTAAACACACACAATCGTTAATATTCAACCACTGGTAATGTAACTTCACCAATACTATGGATCAAAAAACTGGCCCTTAATCTCCCAACAATGACACTTGTGCCATTCTACTATTTTTATTAACCAACTTACTCAGAACTTTCCTCATTGTCTGTTTTAAAAAAAAATAAAAAAGACACATATTTTAATTTATTTATTTCATTATTTGTTTCAGGCAACAAAAGCCCATACAATACCTTAAAGACTAACATAAATATTTATAATAATAACACAAAAAAATATAATACACTATTTTGTCGGCGTAGTGTTGCGCAACTTGGTACATATGTGTCTTTTTTTTGGAGTGTTTTTGTGGCCTAAATTATCTGTTATAATTACGAGTATGTAAACATATTTTGATTTTATTTATTTCAGGAAGGAGTAGGCCAAAGAATAAGAGACAGTATCATCAGTGCTAGACCAGCTGTGGACACGGTTTTAGAAGCCCAGAAAGCTTTAAGAGGTGGTCAGTGAGGATTCCAAGTTACCAAAGCTTATCTTATTAACTGACAATTTTAATTTGACAAATAAAATGTTTGTAAAAAAATAACATTTAGACAATTATTTGTTCCTAAACTTTAACAAATTGTTTTAATTCAGCATTTGTTAGATTAAAAATGTGTGAAATTGTTTTCCTCAATTAATAGGTAGATTAGATAGAACATAAGTAAATAAATATAACTCAGGTCATAATCAGGTTATATTATAACTAATCAACTGCTGTTTTTTTTTTCGGGAAATAAAATTGCTGCATAATAACAAATATACGAAAAATTATTACGGAGCGCCTGCTATTTTTTCACTTGATTTGACGCTACTGCAGCAGTTAGTTCGTACGGAAGTATAAGGGACCATGTTGCTTTTGTGACCGAATAAACGTTTTTATTGAATTTAACCCCTAGTTATGGTCTGTGTTAAGCGCATCTAAACACCAAACGAAAGTCTGGCTTTAGCTTGTAAAATATTTAGTACCTTTCAATATTAGGACTAACGCTCCCGCACTTCAAATCTATAGCTTGAGATTAGCGCATTAAAACAGTCATTCAATCGAAAGTCTACATATCACTTTAAATTACTTATTTTTCTAAGCTTTTTAAAATTATCAGAAAAACAAAACTTCAAAATCATTTAATTAAATTTAATACTTATTTACACAGCTTTTTCGTTTCAACATATCAGATCGTTTAAGTATGTCCAATTGTCTGAAAATAAATTCGTGGAAATGATTAGTACGAATCGATTGTCATACTCGAGATAAGGTCTTTGCTCAGCAGTTGGATGTTTACAGGCTAAATACTTACTACAAAAAGATAAATAAAAACCATTTTATATACATATAGTACCTATTATTATGTCCTCTTTGCTAAAATGGTACGTTTTTATATCAAACTAGCGGTCCCAGCGAACTTCGTTTCGCCCCCAGATCCGTCCCACCCAGCCCGTTTTATGGGAATTTTCTTTGCTATAAACCTCACGGAGCCTGAGACCTTTCCAACGAATGCAAAACCGTGGAAATCGGTTCTTGCGCTCTGGAGTTATAGCGTCAGGAAGGAAAACCCGAATTATTTTTACATAGTTGATATATTAGTATAGATACAATACATACCACTCCCATCCTTGCAGTTTTCGTAATTCATTTCGCAGACGTTAAAAAAGAATTTTTTTTTGACTTCGTCTACATTAGGGCTAATTGGAGATATTGCACAAAAAGGCTGTGTACTGAAAGAAAACGTTAAAGTTAAGAATTTAAATGAACTTATTTTTAAAAAATAGCGATTCTCCATAATCACGAATTTTCTTTACGATAAAGATGTGAGCTTGTACAAGAATCTCTCGTCTCAAATGTTTCTTTAAATTCGTGTTAGGGTTTCCTTCGGAATACAAACTACAAAAAGAATAAAAACTTATTGAATAAATCCGTAGTAATTAATACCGGTTTGTTAATTACTGTAGGGACCACATAAAGTCGGTTCTGAGGCCGCATGAAGACGGTACTAAGGCCCAATTGCGTGATCTATAGAAATGGTAAAATGTTGTTATCTTATACTATTACGATTGCGTGTTATTAAAAAAAGTATCTTGACCAACGGTCAATAAAAAAGCCATTCTGACATTTGGTGAAGATATTTCTTCTTCAAAACACACACAATCGTAAATATTCAACCATTGGTAACGTGATTTTACCATTACCATGAGGAATTCAGGTCTAAAATAATTATTTTTACTACAAAAAAGTCTAATCGCTGTCAGTTTCATACAAAAAACACAATGGACTGTTATTTATTGAAGTAAATTGCAAATGCAATCGTACGTATACGTATGGCTTCACTATATTCTTGGTAAGCTAAATCAAAATTCACCTTTTTCTGTAAACCCGTATTTTTGAGTATTGCTAACTCTTTCACGCGCATAATCATAATAGCATGAGTGACAAGGGGAGATTAGATTAGATAGAACACACAAGCACAAATTGAGAACTATCCAGAGGGCGTATTTTTTAATATCTCGCGTCAGTAATTTTTGTTCGATTATCGAATGTTAATCAGATAAAATCCACGCGGCAATGATTTTAATAGAGAAAAATATTTTTTTATTACTCGCGTCTGTATTTAGCGCGATTTTCTTTGGCTACTAATTGTTTTTCGGACAAAAAATATTAGAAATATCCCGCATGACGCGAGCGATTCAAGAATAGAGCCCCATGTGGCGGCTTCTCGTTTCAACCTGGATTCTGAACCCATTAAAGTTTTAGGAGCGTTCCTAAAGTCCTTTTACTAAAATTTCATTATCTATCCTAGCGCGTATGCGGGCAAAAATTTTCAGGGACAGTGCTGGTAATTGAGAATAGCCACAAACTTTTAATTAGAAGGAAAGGACAATGGGGCAATAACGCCACTATTTTCAAAACGCTGGCGTTTGTTCCCGTAAAAACGCGTGGAGGGCCGAAAGATTATAAGCACTTATAAGCACAAAAGTAAATTTTTATTGACATTTATTCGTAAATAAATGACATTTGGCCTGATTGGTTGATTGAGTTCTGAATGTACGGTCTTAGTGCGCCTTCACAATAAAGCGGCAGCAGCGCTGTCGCTCTAATGTGAAGGCTTACTGCTGTCATTTATGTAGATACTAGCGGTCCCAGCGAACTTTGTTTCGCCCCGGCCCCGTCCCGCCCCAGCCCCGGCCCCGTTGAACGGGATAAAAAGGATCCTATGTCCTTCTCCTGGTTCTAAGCTACCTCCCCACCGTTTCGCCCCGGCCCCATCCCACCCCAGCCCCGGCCCCGTCTAACGGGATAAAAAGTATCCTAAGTCCTTCTCCTGGCTCAAAACTACCCTGACAATTTTCAGCTAAATCGGTTTAGCCGTTCTTGAGTTATAAGTGGAGTAACTGACACGACTTTCTTTTATATATATAGATGACATCATCAGCAGCGCGACTGTTACTATTGTTTACTACTACTACTATTGATGTACTGTTCAACATTGTCGTTTCATAAGTGGGGTTTAAATAGCCGTCACATTATATTGGCAATGTTAGGGAACATTTTTTATCAACATCTTTAAAAAACTGATAAAAATTGTAATGTGCCCGAACATTTTTAACAAGGTAGCTTACTCCGCCACGGCAATGTTGCCAGCACATTACTCCCTTACTCATCCTGTTTTATAATGGAGATGCACAATGTGAAGTCACTCATGCACTCCTCCAAATGCTTTTCGTGTTCAGTTTTATCCTCCAACATGAGCTGAAAACCTTCTGGAAATGGTCGTGGCGATGCATCGGGGTATTCCACATACTCTAGCCCATTCAGAGATTTGCCGTTTGATAATCCGAGTATAGTTATAAAGGTAGCTGTAACGTGTTATTGTAAACGTAAGAATTTTTCTTGAAAGAATAAGCACATCGAAAGTATTTAGGTATATTATAATGAGAAAAACGTTCTAAGTTTTAAAAGTATTTCCATCATAACACTGAAATTATCTTCATTGAATGAAATCAAAATAAATAAAAAAGTTGGAAAAAAAATCATACGTACCGAAAGCTAAAAATATTATTTTAACTGTAAAATCTTCATAATAAATCATTATCCCATCAATCTTACATTACATAAATACCAATGTCATCTTTATGTCAAAAAGTAAATGTTTACTGAATATCATATGAATTTCTTTTGCAAAAATACACTCACAAATTAATGGAGTTATGAGTCTACAGTTTCACGATCAAAAATTAATTTCGTACATGTTTGCATTCAATTACAAGTTGTATTGATTTAGCCCTCTATGTTCTTTATCATGTATTGTACATAAAAGTGATTTCCATTTTTATTCTCTGTTTCAATAAGCTGTTTTCAATTACTCTGTTTCTTTTGATTTTAGTCCGTGAATAAAACATTTCAATTTCTTTAGATGTGGTGCTTAAAAAGGTGTTATTAAAGTCATTGAAGATCAAAGCTTCCCAAAAATTGCATTCAGTGAAACTGATTGATTCCCCTTGAAATTAATTGAAAATTGTATCGCAAAGTTCACTGAGAAAAATGTAATTAGATGCTGTAAAAGTACGTTTACCTTGAAGCCACAGACCTCGCCAGAGAATTTAATTTCGTACCCGTCTGCCGCAGGGTTACATTTTTAGCCCAAATTTATTTAATCTCACTCAGATGGTACACTACCCGGGTTTTAAGCAAACGGTCGTAAAGCAAAACGAAAACACCTTCCTCCTGATATTTTATTTAATTAAAAAACCTACATCTAATAACTTACAATATATTACAACAGTACTTCGCGTTTTGGGCTCAGAAAAACGCAAAGTACAATTTTATCTACATAACCTAACCTTATAAACAGTTCGTAGAGTTAATTACATTATGATACTGTCAACGTAGAAAACAAATTCAACAAAGGAACTCTGTACACAGCACTGTGTATTAAAACTAAAATAGTCACTGGAATTGACACTGAAAGTTCAAATGTGGTGCATTTCAACACTACTGGACTCGTGCTATTTACAGCAAGTTTTTAGTCAGAAAATCTGAGAGCATTGGGATGTTTTAGTGTTTGCAGTAACCGTGTGTTCCAATTGGGCTAATGCCGTCAATTCTGTATCCATCTTTCTGTTCTTACTTCTCGTATTTTTCTTTAGCTGACCCTTTTTTGGGCAACAACAAAGAATCTCTTCAAATTCTTTTCTGAAGTTGTCGTTCAACCATCCGTATAGAAGCGGGTTTGAAACAGCACTCGACATCCCGAACATATGGCAGACAGCATACGTTATTGTCATGCGTTTTTCGTCTAGAAACGGATCTGTACTGAAATCTGCTACTAAATTAAAAACGTTCAGCGGTAACCAGCTGATGACGTATGTAGCTGCGATAGCTATAAGTATTGCTGGTGTTTTTCTAGTAGTCCTTCTTCTGCCTCTTAGCCTTCTGTGAATTTGGACATGTGCTAACACCACAACTAGAACGGGCAACAAGTATTGGAAGATCAAACTGAATACTGAGTAGATTGCCCTTCCGTTTTTTATAGGCCAGTCTTCGATGCAGAAACTGAGAGAGTCCATGCCTATTAAACCTAGTTTGTGAGTCTTAAGGCTCCTGAATATGTACAGGGGTGATGCAAGGGTGAACGCTGTCACCCAAATGAAGAACATAGTGATGATGGCACCCATGGTTTGGAGACCAGGGCGCGTTGGGTAGACGATGAGCTGTGGACAAAAAATATAGGCTCAGAATATGTTCATAGAAGTGTACCTGTATTAATGAAAGTTATTAACACGTAAACTAAGCGATTACAAGCTTCAACCAACAAACTCTGGTCAAGATCTACAATTATAATAGTTTGTGGGTTCTTTGGTATTTATATAAACGAATTTTGCTACCGAAAGGAAGACTATATTTTCTTAGGTTGTGTTAAAAAAATCTATAAATTTTTTAGATATTATTATTTTTATTTGAACTCGTGAAATGAGTTGAGAAATACATTAAAATACATAAAAATTGGGAATGGTTTGAATAGGGTAGTCTTATTTTTTTATGTTGCATGTCTTAGTTTTAATTTTATCTTGTTTGTTATTAATAAAAATTATACCGCTTTTCCTGCATTTGCTCTGCGAGAAATAGCTTCAGTTTGTCCTTGTACGAGGCTAATCTCACAGCAAGTGCCGAAAAAGAAAAATAATCTTCAGATAAAAGTGGGCTTTGAAGTTATTCAGCAAAAATTTGCACTAGTACCTAAGTAAGAATATCTGACTGAACTAAAATATAATCATTAAAATCACTTTTAGTTTTTGAGAAATATTTGATCAAACATACAGACATACACATACGAAACTAAGCACACGTGTTTGGAAGCTTTTTAAATAGATACATAGACACATACATACAGGACAAATAATGACCTCCTCTTTTGGAGTCGGTACTAAAATATATGTTAAGGCATATTTTGACGATTGTAAATCACAATGGTTTGATCCGCAAAATAGGCTTATCTCATTTACTAAACAAGGACTCAACACAACAAAAGAAGGATCGATGGACACGCGAATGAATAGTACACAGGATAAAAATACCTCTCAATGATACGTATATTGATTTCGTGTAAACTCCATTATTTTATCAGTTTATCATTGGAGAGTAATGGACCAAGTACCTACACACTACAAATTGATAACGCTACTTAATATTGTGATAACATCTGTTGTAAAACATGTACGGAATTCAATATGTGTCTGTTTTGACATTTCTACATATTTTGCAATAAATTGTGTAATGTGCTGTCGGGATTATCTTTCGGTTTTATGTGACATTATATTAGCAACAGAAAAATATGGCTGGTCCAGTTGTTATATCCATAATTTACTTGCTCAAAAAATGCGTTGTCATTCTAATTTTGCAAAACGAACCAACCATAAGTTTTCATAAAGTAGGAGTTAACAATAAGGTTTACACCTAACCTAAACATTTGTATCATAAATCTGTTTACCCAGGTCACTACCGCCTATAGTTCATCGCTAGCTACTTGCGTCGTCTTTTGTTTGAAGTGACGCCCGTAGCCTAATCACGAAAAACTATCGAATACGCAAGCGTATCTCGAGAAATGTCAATTCGTATGGAAATTGGACTAGCGCCCCTGGCGGTGCGTAAAGAAATCACTTTTTAATATGAATTTTGACATTTCACAATACGTTTACGCATTCGATAGTTTTTCGTGCTCAGGGTACCGTTTCTATGTCGTGGGCAAGCGTATTTGTGAGGCGGCAGTGAACTTGACCGTACCTATTGATTTGTATGTACACAGCAACTAGCTACATAATTACAGAACTAAGGACTTTTCCGCCATTTTGATAATTATTTTGTTTGAAAACACGCCTTGGTTTTGTTTGTTAATTAGAACCAAAAAGTTTAACTAAGATTCAGCTCACAAAGGCTGAGTGAGACTCTAAAGGATTGTTTACTTTGTTAATAGAATAAAAGTTATAGTTGAGAAACCTTGAGGAAGAAAAATAATTGTTTTGGGATAAAAGGGAACTTTCTCATCATTATTAAATTTAAGAGCTAGTCTCTTGTCGGAGTTTTTCCATTCATCGTACATACCTCGTCCATACCACGTCATACCTCACACATATATTGTGAGAGCAATCTCGCATTATTGATGAGGTCACGTAGCCTACGAGTTAATGAAAGCACTTGCAAATTTCAACAGGCTTGCCAATGTGTGGCTTGATAGCGTAAGACACAGGGTTCGATTCCTTTCTGATGCAGTTTTATAAGTGAAATTCATAATAATATGTTCCTACAGTGACGAAATACTATTGTCTTGTCTCTAGACTAGACTGTATCAGATGAGGCATAGATAGAAATTATAAGTTTTGATTCCTATTCTTAAAACTGTAATGAAATACTATATCTGGTTTTCTCTTGAAGTTCAAAAACTATTTTTACCTTCAAACCAACCTACACGATGACGTCAAACCAGTTTTATATTTATAGAAATAAATAAGTCTTTTTCTCAGAAATCAGTATGATCCGATTATTTACTCAGCATAAACTATATTCAGGAAATTGTTCTGATCAAAGGGATCTACCGAGATTGTTAACGATATAAGGGTTTTCTACGATCTGCAGATGAAGCACAAGTTTAGGAAATTAGCAATTTCTCAAATACTTGGTTAAACTAAAAGTGTTTCGCTGATTACGTAATTACATCATATTTTATTATTGTGTTCTTCGTGGACCAGATAGAATGATGTAGGTACTTCTAGAAAGCTTTGCTAAATTTGATTGCTTTATGCCAAAAAATAAACAAATGGTGCAACAAACATACGGCTATTAAAAAAAACTACATGCATGTGAATAAACCCTATAACAAAACAAGTCACGCTTTACCCTACATTCACTGCAAACCCGCTCTAATCCTACTACCAATAGCGTCCATTCTCACCTGATATCTGTCCAAAGCGATAGCCGTGATGGATATTGTTGAGACAAATATTGAGATAGCTTGTATGGCCCCGCAGGCTTTACATAGACTAGGCCAATCAGGGAGGGGCCAGTGTTTTGTGAGCAGCTCCATGAGGGTCAAGGGAGTGCCCACGCAGCAGACGAGGGCATCGGAGACGGCTAGGTTGACTATGAACATGTTTCGAGCTGTGCGCATCACCGGTTTTCTGACTACCTGGAAGATGTTTGGTACACTTTAAACAAATACTTTTAAGTGCTGCTACTTCAAAGTTTGTAATGTAATATATGAAAAGAAGTTACAAGACATGTTAGCAGTCTGCTAATCTTAGTTTACTACGCAAAATTAGTGAGTCCTGGGTTTGATTTCCACCTGAAAGTCACTGGGTACTAAAATTGTATTACTTAATTATAATTGTTACTTACACAAATTTAATAAAGGATTTGAAGATCATTTGTTCTAGAAATCATGTTATATTTTGATAATTTATTTCTAAAGTATGCCTACTGCCTAGCTTATAAACAGTTTGAAGCTTACATTGCTGAGTTACATCGTTACACGCCTTTTTATTCGTATCCCAGCACTCGGAAAACTTTTCAATGTGCCAAGTAGCTCTTAACTAACTTAACTATGTAATATTAGTACATCAAACCAAGTGTCCAGCATAGATACAGCAATCAAAAGTAAGACACTAAAATCTGCTCGATAAACTTACGGAAATAACAACCAACGCATTGCCGACGGCGCCTATAACCACCAGGATGCCATAAAACGCAAGCAGAAGAGATCTGGTCGGGTCATCGACCTTCCGGTTTTGGGAAAACTTCTCAAGAAGTATATTGGGGTCTTGAATGCCTCGTGATGCTTCGATTATCCATTTTGCGGACGCGTTGAAGGTCAGGTTCATACTGGCGTCCGATATCTGAAACAATGAAAGGAAAATGTGAATCAAAAAAATACTAAACAACTTTTTTATATGTATGGGTTTACTCCTTGTATTCAGACTATAGCAGATAAGGCAAAGACAGGAACGACGATGAAGCAAGCTCACCTAGAAGAAGCCTGTTATTTTTTTTTAAATAACTTTCTAGGTCTCCACTATTAGGTACCTGCCTGGGTATATAAATGCAAAAGTTCATGATGATATATGATATCCAAATTTTTGTATTGAGATTCTAATGCACGACTTTTTAATAACTTCTCAGACAGTCTCAGACATCCAAGACCCGAAATCTTCACAAAAAAGTGATTCCACGAAAACTTTTTACCTCAAGCTCCGAATATAAAACCTCCAGACCCAATACGTTGAGAGGTCTAGACCCTAAAAGGGTGTTTTTCCGTAATTCAGGGAAATGTTGATTTGTTTTAGGACGCGTACCTTCGGGGCTGTGATCAATCAGACTTGGCGAGACGATCAGCAAACTTGTCATTGAAGCATTTGTTACGTAAAGAAATTGGAAATTTCCATCACGTTTTAGACACGTTTACTTGAAAAAGCAACATTATCAATTCGGAGATGCAGTCCTTATTTAAAATTTTAAATGTTTTTCGCTTAAAATCTGTTTACCTTTTAAACGCGTTAAGATATAATACAGGAACAGTACCCCAATCACGAAAAACTATCGACTGCGTAAGCGTATCCAGATATGTCAATTCGTATGGAAATTGGACTAGCGCACTGGCAGCGCGTAAAAAAATAACTTTTTTTAATATGGATTGTCTCTTTTAGCTGTATAAAATCAAAATTGTTAGTCAGTGCCATTAAAAGATATAACCGGTTTTGTCTCATAATTTCGGCTATTTTGTTATTTTAAGGGTAGGTATCAAAACATTTTAAAAGGAAATCTCAACCATGTTTTACAGGACATTGTCAGGGCAATAAAAGTGATTACATACATCGTAGATACGGAACCCTTCGTGCGCGCGTCCGACTCGAACTTGGCCGGTTTCTTACTGTAAATTGAATATTAATCAACGTAAATCACACACCACATCGACGCAAGTGAAAATCACTCGTAATATTGACGTGAGTGATTCAAGAATAGAGCCCCTGGAGATCTATTTTTGAATAACTCGCATATGGCGAGTTGTTTTAGTTCGAAAACAAATAAAAAAAAACAACGAAAATGAAACGAAATATAGACGTGAGTACTCATAAAATAGAGATATCTTTTTTAAATCTTTCCAGTGAGAATTTCAACTGAATTTCAATCCAAAATTACTTATATCAATGAATCAATGAATATCACACGCCACCTTAACGTGAATAATTCAAAAATAGGTCCCCTGATCGTGAAAATCAAGCCAATCGTGCCGTCATTGTATTTCTTGTTAGCAACATTCATCTCTCCCAAAAAAAACTTTAGCATTTCAACCACGTCTGAGCTCTAACAAAATGTAGCCAATTTGCTAAAAGTAATTAGCATCTAGGCTCAATTGCGCATTCTGAACGGTAAGACTTCGCACCACATTTTAGCGCCGGGAATTATCCTAGCTACCAACTTATTATACTAGTTTTATAACTGTTTCTTTGTGAGGTACTAAAGCTTGAAGGATGTTGTTTATTAGAGAGCATTCTTGTCTTGTTTTAGAATAATCCTTATTATCTCGGAAGCTTGAATCTATTGTGATTTTAAAAGAATAATTGGAGCTTTAAATCAAACAAAGTTTACTTAGGCCCACTCGCGCACGATGGTTTAACCCAGGATTAAGCTAACCCAGGATTAAGCTAACCCAGGATTAAATCATCATTCCGTCTCTGTCAATGTCAAATAAACTGACAGAGACAGAATGATGATATAATCCTGGGTTAAATCATCGTGCGCAAGTCCCACTTAGACCTATACTTTGTAAGTAATTAATTTCGCATTTGTTTCTACAAGCTACGAGTACATAATGTAATGGAGCAATATAATCACAATTTTTCTAGAGCAATTATTACTATATAAAATTATAAACTATCTAAAATACGCTTTATATTGAATCAAAGTAACATATTGCAATTAACAAAACTAAGTACCTTTTCCCAGTCTACGTTTGCCATCCACCATGAATAAATACACCCACCACAGTAACAATTACCATTTCATCAAAGGTGTATCGACTGAATTTATTTTTAGACCTGGGTCCCTATTTTACAATCACTCGCGTCAATACTATGGCGAGTGATTTTCTTTGATCGTAGGTCAATTTTCGAATGGAAACCATCTATGGCAGTGATTAAAAAAAACTGTCCAGGCTTTAAAGTTCTATTGCCTAGGTAAATAGGCCAAAAATGCGTTTTTGATATGGGAGCCCCCTTAAATATTTTATTTTGTTTTTATTAATTGTTACGATAGCGGCAACAGAATGCGTAACTTGTGAAAATTTCAACCGTCTATCTATCGCAGTTCTTGAGATACAGCCTGGTGATATATAAACGGACGGACGGACGGACAGACAGCAAAGTCTTAGTAATAATAGGGTCCCGTTTTTACCCTTTTGGTATGGAACCCTAAAAATTATAACTCTATTTTGTAACTATTCACGTCCATATTTTGCGTGATTTTTGTTTACTTTAGATTTTCGATCGAAAATCACTCGGAATATTGACGCGAGTGATTCAAAAATAGGGCTCCAGGATCCTAGGCTTATATTTAATGAGTATTTACTGCGGTTCAGTATTCCGAACGGCAACAAATCAGGTATAAATCCCTTTGGTTAGGCGTAGGACGAGTCAAAAGTCAATAAATGTGTCCATTTAGATATATTGCAGTACAAAATGGGAATTGGGGGTAAATAAGGGTTTTAAATGTTGTTAATAATTATCTGTGCTTAAATCGTTAAATGAGTTTTAGGTCTATTTCTTTAAATGAATGATGATGACTGATTCGTATTTTGCTATACCTATGGTCGAGGTCTTTTCCGCTTTACCACTTACAGTCAAAATCGCTTGCTCACACGATACAAAAATGGGCGTCACTTCGAAAAAAAACCGACGAGGGGTGCAAGCGACTTTGATTCTTTAGGTGGTAAGGCGACGGTGGCCTTGAAAGAACTTCTGTCCGACTTTTAGAATAGGATTGTTTCTTTACATAATGGTAATAGACTTAATAAAGAAATTTTTAAGACTAATCTAATTTAATCACTACTTACAGTTACTAAGTCTAATTATTTTTACAAAACTGCCCCCTTACTGTGGACACAAAACCCGATCCAATGAATATAGCCATCCCTGTCTCACGCATACACGGCCTGGTATGAGTGACAGGGCCATAACCATTGGATCGGGTTTTGTGTCCAGAGTAAGGCCTCTGTTATAGCAACTTTGATAGACCTTAATTATGATAAATCATAGTGTTGTCAGCACTTGAAAACTGGCTTGATTAATTATGTCAGTCGTTGATCATATTGATTAATTGAGTCCTAAGTGGTACTCAAACAGGTGTTAGTGGTATTCATTCATTTCATTTATTTCGACATAATTAAGTCATAAGCTATTTAAGTTATAAGTTTTTGAATAGGGCAGTCTTATTTTTTTATGTTGCATGTCTTAGTTTTAATTTTTTCTTGTTTGTTATTAATAAAGACCCACAGACTAAAAAAAAATTAAGTCATACATACATTTTAAATTATTGAATTAAATTAAATTGCACACACATTAAATTAAATAAAAAATAATTGTAGTAGAATTACGATGTCTAGTGGATATTAAAACTTCGTTTTACATTAGTTTATTTTTGTTTTTATAGTGTTTTGTCACCATACAAACTTAATAATATAAATTGCACTTGTAAATTTCGTTTTACATGTTTCAATGTTTTTATCATTCGGCAAAAGTTTTGCCGAATGATAAAAACATTGCAGAACACGGTAAAAAAGTTGTCAGTTTGATATAGTACAGTAAATTTAAACATTGAACTCGCGTTACCCTTTAACGGGGAAACGAAGTACAATTCCCATAAAAGTGAAGTGCGAGCTTTTATTAAAAGCCTTGGTGATAAAGCATGTCCCATAGACTATAAAGATATAAAAGTGATGTTCAGATAACACTGAGCTATAACTTATAAAAGAGATCCTGAGTATCTACTTGATGAGACACGTCATGCTATATGATTCAAGAGTAGGTATATATAGTACCCCAATCACGAATAATTACGTAAAAGTATTCGTATAGTAACGTAATCATTTGTGTAAGAATTTGATAACCCTATATCGGACGTAAAACAAACAAAAAATTGGACAATCAATTATAAGATAATATATTTCAATAATTTTAATTAAATAGCTCGTTTAACTTGTTCCTGACGTGCCATATTTACGTTATTATGACGTCATTTGCGGTAAGGCTTTTGAGCTTACTACACGACACTGGAGTGCTTAGTGCTACCGACTGACGTAAACTCGCTACGACTGGGGTAGTGATTGGGATGATGTTCATGATTGGGGTACCTACTGGAATTTAAAAAAAAAAAACATAATTTTCCTACCTAATTTCGGTGATTGTGGCCAATCATTGCAGAGAAAAAAATATTTTGCTGGAGATCAATTAAATTTGTTTGAGATACGTTTTCTTCCTTAAAATTTTAAATTGTTTTTGAAGTTAGTATAACATAGGCTTTTCTATTTCTTGACACTAGCATAAAATAGACAGTACTTATAGTATTGGTATTCTAATATGAACCACAATTCAAACACAATTGAAAAAATGTAATGATTTTGATTAAACGGAACTTGTTAAAGAAGAACAATGGAAAATAAAACCAAGAGGAACTTACAAAATAGGGTGTGACTGTCACAGGATAAGTCAATACTATACTTATCAAGTTATAGCTTCTTACTATACTTAGTGTGGTATAAACGAAGTCGTTAGGGTATAAACGTACCCAAAGTGCCCACTACGGCTATGAGAAATGCATTTAATAAACGCACGACCATAAAATGAATTACAACGCTCTGTTATAAAATAGGAAATGTTCGGTATTTAGTATGACGACACTCTGAATTGCTTCCTACTACTACATTGTGAAATGTTGAAGTTCTATATTAAAAATTCTTGGTGTCATGTTAACGAATACGGCGAAACGTAATGTTATTTTCAAAGTTCATGTTCACCTTCGTATTTGTAAAAAAAACCTATCTGTTTTCAAAGGAATATTTAGCACTGCTCAATAAAGACATTATCCGATTTCAAAGGCTGTTTGTTCTTTTAAATAGCGACTAATTTTACTAGCTAAGATACACGTGTACAATCGAGATCTGTCACGCTTTACCATTTTTCAACGAAAAAAGCTTGCACACACGATACAAGTTGGGCGTCACTTCAAACAAAATACAACGCGTACTTAATACAAGAGATTTTGGTTCTTAATGTGGTTAGGCGCGAGAGAAGGGGCTGTACCTACATGCTGTTTATGGAAAGCTTATAAGTAGCAATTTATGACGATTTCTTAGCACATTATAAATTAATGAATAGAACTGCCCTGCTTACTAATTAATTAAACATAAAAAAATACTAATAATGGATTGAACATTACAAGAATAGCAAATAACAATAAACACGGAAACATGGTGCTATCAAAATGTCTACGACAAAAAAAAAACCTTTTTATTCGCGAAATAGTAAAACTCTTGTTCATTTCTTGCGTACTAAGATTTCAGTTTTTTTTTTATATTTTTTGATCATATCCCTGTACCTTGTTTCTAGGATAGCACATCATACAAAGGAACAAGGCTTAAAGCACATGTATTCATATAATTTTCCAAGGCTAAAATGTGTGTGTTGAGTGAGTGTGTAGCTCCCAGCTGCCGTATCACCGTGTGAATGTTCCCACAAAATTAATGTCCTCTTGAAATGAAAGCTTGACTCCGCAAAGGTCCTGATAACATCTCATCGCACTAATTATTCCCCAGACGCGAGTAGAAAGGGCCGCAAAATAGTGGTGTATGAGACTTGAGTCCTGATCTTAGTACTTTAAGTCTTTTAAGTCCTTAAGACTCAGTTTGTTTATACTTCAGATATCTGTCAGCCAAATCCGGCAGCGTACTCAAAATATTGTTGGTAAACAACGACTTGCGGGATTAAAAGACTCGATTTGAAGTCCTACTCAAGCTTTTAGTCTTATAAAAATATTCGAGTCATGAATATGAGAAACCGTGAGTGAGTTTTTTTAAAATATTCAGCTGAAAAAAATTCAAACAGATCAGTGTTTTTAGTGGTATTAAACGGTGTCGAGGGATATGAAAATATCCGAATCCCACTCAATACAATCATTTATATGCATGGACATATCACTTTTATTATGGTCCAAAAAGACTTGAAGGACTAAAAAGACTCTAACGACTCAATGCTCGAGAGAAATAATCATGTAGAATTACTCGAGTTTTGAGTCAAGACTCAAGTCTTTTACAACACTATTCTCAAACATCACACAAGGGACGCGTCGTCTGCAACGACTATTGAGACTGATTACGGGAATTTAGGATGAAATGACACGTGCGTAGTACGAAGGGATTGTGATTTGGATTTGTTTCGCAAAATGTTTGTTGAATTCACAAATAACCCTGCAAACACGAGTAAGTATACAATATCTTTGGATTCACGCACCGCGGCTGATTTTAATACTTAATTCTGCAAGTTTTTTTTATTTAATTTTAAAGTAAAACTTTTAACTTAAGAATCAATTATTTCAAGTGTTTTTATCATAGAAATAGGTACATAAAAAGTTTATCAACAGTTTACCATATAATAAAAATAGCAAAAAACAAGACTGTCTAGGATTTCTGAAAAGTAATATCCCACAAAACAAAAGGTCAGCATTCCATTCTCAAATATTTCACATTCAACTAAAAACGCAAGGCTGCGAGAGCCAACTTTTTTGTTTCGAACAATTCAACAAGTTTTTTAGTATTCTTTTTCGTACTTGTATGACCGAAAAAGTACGGTGCGCTTTTGATTCGTCTTTCAGTGTAGTAATAACTAGGTCAAACAGGCCAACAGGGCTGTACGTACTACTTAAAAGGTTAAGTCTGGGATACACAGCGGTTTTTTTTAAACACAAAAAGTCTTTTTTTTTATTTTACCTTCGAATAAGAACAATGAAACAATAATGCAAGAATTCTGTTAAAAAGAAGAACGTTTGAATGTAGCGTGGATATGATTACAAAAAAAGAATGGGTACATAATCTATTCTTTTATGGTAAGGGCTGGTATCTGGTATGCTTCAACTTCAATCAAACTACTAGTAATCGATCTTTTTGTAATTTTTGGCTTCACGTTGATTTTTCGGACACCATGACATATTTTATTTTATCCATGCTATAGCTAAGCTTGTTTCCCTCAATGCACGAGTTTAAATTGCATTTTTATGTTTTTATGTTCAATCAATTAATACTATTATGGTCCTAGGTATTTAGGTTTTTAAGGAACCAGAAAATAGTTTTAAGCCCTTTTCAGTATCTGCTAGTCAAGCCTTTATGGTCATGGAAAAAAATATTAGTTCCATCAGGTTTATTCTATTGCTACGTAGTATAAAACCTCCTAGTGTGCCCCAAACCTAAACATTCGCTGGCATTTAGTACAGCCAGCGGCCGAGCGGGAAATGATTGTTGTAAACTGAAAAATGAGCTGAAACACGGCTCGGCCAGTTTTTGTACAGATTCTAGGAAAAACTCTGTGAATAAAGTTCAGATTTGAATGTTCGGTTTTGTGTTTTGTATATTAAAATTGGATGACGAGTGTTTAATAAGTGTTTTTCTCATCACGGTGAGAGATGTAAAACAGGTAATGTTATGTAGCGGTTTAGCTACATTGGAACATAATTTTCTGAAATTATCGAATTAATATTTCTAAACAGTATACAGCGGGCATCCTGTATTAAGAGCAAAAATTTTTAACAACGATTCTGCAGAGTATACGTAGGTAGCTTGATCTGGTCATAGTGCTCTAAAATGCTTTAGCTCAGAGATATAGTAATCCAAAGTTATAATCCCCAATCAATGTATTCAAAATCGCTAACTCGTAGTTGTAAATGACGATATCAAGGACTGGACACATTTAGTTTTGTTTGCAACATATTGCTTAATTGTTCGATTTATTTTGTTAGAAAATATGTTTATATGTTTTTTATATGTTTAAAATATATTTATATGTTTTTATTTCATATTTTTTATCCTAAAACCATTCATAAATTGTTTCCTGGTTACTTAAAGGACCTATGTCGCTGTGGAAAGCCGTGAGGTAGGCCGTAGGGTAGGCCTATGTCACAGAATATGTCTATGTTTAGCAGTGGACGTCGTCTGGCTTATAATGATGATGTTGGAACATTTATGTCTTTGTATTATTGCGTGTATTAGAAAGAACCATTTTTAAAATATATATTTATTAGTGAATTTAGAGCACTGTAAATTAATACATTTTCTGTAAGATGTATTCTGAAATTCCTCATTCAATCAACGATAAATGCCTGGCATTATCGCTCCAAATTAACAAAGTTCATAATTAAGGGAAGTGAGTTATCACCTAATTCATCATGCCTCTAGGCAACTATGAGAAGCGCCTACCCGCGTCATGTTGTAAGCATCATAAAGTGTCAGTCATTATGATGAAAGGTAGACGCACTGCTGTGGTTTGTAGGGTGGAACGTACGTGAGTTATGATACAGTAACTTCTAATAATGAAATAACTTAAACACAACTAACTATAATTTGAAAGTTTTTCAAGATGAAAGTTAATAGGCTGTTACAATAAAACAACAATTTTACGGATTGATTTCGCGAACGTTTATTTTTATTTTATGCCTGACGTTTCGAATGCTTTACAGCATCCGTGGTCACAGGCAGACTAAGGTGTTATTTGTCATTACATAGTTATGAAAAATTAAATTAAACTACCGTCACTCATTAATATTAATTGATGTTCCTATCCACGCAGAAAGAGCTTACAGTGTCTTGAGATCTTGCAGTATGAGATGTTGGTTGTGTCTTCAAAAGAATAGGATCCCATGCCGGTGGAACTTTCCAACCATCTTCTCTATTAAAATTAGGGTATTTTCTTATTTCTATGGCCTCACGTAGCATGCGAGGAACAAAACGCCGTTCTTTCGCGAGTACCTTAGGTTGGTCAAAACGTATGAAGTGGTTAGGTTTATCCAAGGCATGTTCACATACTGCAGATTTCGTTGACCGTCTATGTTTCATGTCAGCTATATGTTCTTTAATCCGCACGCCTATACTACGCTTTGTTTGACCGATGTAGGATGTTGGATTTTACCCACCAATAGTGTTTCTGCTTTTCTTAATCATCTTAACTCAATTCATCCAAAAATACAATTTACTGTGGAAATTGAAACAGACAATAAACTAGCTTTCTTAGATATTTTACTTACTAGGAATCCAGATCATACGCTTAGCCATACAGTCTTTAGAAAAGCGACCCATACTGATAAATATCTCAATGGTGCTTCTCACCATCATCCATCACAGTTAGCTACCGTGGGCAAAACTTTGTTTCAGAGAGCGAGGGGCATCTGTGACGACCGACACCTGGCTGCTGAGCTTCAGCATGTAAGGAAGGTACTCCGGGACAACCAGCTTCCAGTACCACGTCGTTGCAGACCCCGTGCCAAGCCCATGACAGTTGAACGCCAACCTGCCGTACTACCATATATGAAGGGTGTCACTGACAAAATTGGGAACATCTTAAAGCGAGCTTCTATCAAAACCTACTTCAAGCCGCAAAGGAAGATTAACCAATTTTTACCACCGGTCAAGTGTCACATACCTCTTCAAGATGCAGGGGTGTACAAGCTGGAATGTGACTGTGGCCTCTCCTACATCGGTCAAACAAAGCGTAGTATAGGCGTGCGGATTAAAGAACATATAGCTGACATGAAACATAGACGGTCAAGGAAATCTGCAGTATGTGAACATGCCTTGGATAAACCTAACCACTTCATACGTTTTGACCAACCTAAGGTACTCGCGAAAGAACGGCGTTTTGTTCCTCGCATGCTACGTGAGGCCATAGAAATAAGAAAATACCCTAATTTTAATAGAGAAGATGGTTGGAAAGTTCCACCGGCATGGGATCCTATTTTTTTGAAGACACAACCAACATCTCATACTGCAAGATCTCAAGACACTGTAAGCTCTTTCTGCGTGGATAGGAACATCAATTAATATTAATGAGTGACGGTAGTTTAATTTAATTTTTCATAACTATGTAATGACAAATAACACCTTAGTCTGCCTGTGACCACGGATGCTGTAAAGCATTCGAAACGTCAGGCATAAAATAAAAATAAACGTTCGCGAAATCAATCCGTAAAATTGTTGTTTTATTGTAATGAGTATTCGCGTAAACTTCAGAACCAAATATAATAGGCTGTTGATAGGCAGACATGATCACGTTTCCAAAACGCGCGTTAGTATCGATGCTAAAAGTCGCAGTGTGTACAAAGGGTTTTAGAAAGAAAGAAATAAAGAAAGAAACATTTATTTGACACACAACAATACATACATAATAAAAATTTATAATATAAAAAACATGATTGTGTATCAAAAATGTGTGTTTTAGGCCGCTTTGTCACATAATAGAGAGAATTAAAGGAATAGAGAACAGATAGGGAGTTCGTAGCAAGGGGAAAATTAAAGGCACTACTGAAAATTATTATATTGTGGTGAAACCACAAAACACAACAGCAAAAACCTGATAATTAATGTAAGCTACTAACTTAATATAGGCATTTGTCACGTTGTGGCGTATTAAATTATTATGGGACCTTTCTTTTCCTTAGTTTTAGTTTTCCGTGAGTAAATTGCAGACATTCATCATAGATTTATTAAGCAAAGGACTTGTTCATGATATTTTTAAATATATCATGTAAACCTTATGTAAAAAAGTAAAAGTAAAGTTATCCCACTGTTGAGAAAAGGCCTTACCACCAGTATGAGGTAATATGAGCCATACTCAACCACGCGGGCTCAGTGCGGATTGGCAGAGGGTTCTTTGCAAAGCAAGCGACAAACCTTACTGTCAGATTTTATTAAGCCGCCCATAGGGCTAGGCTTAACGACTAATATCAACCGATATTAGCCGCGACAATCTGCTTCTTTCGAAGCATGGAGATGCTCGTGATTAACGTCACTAAAATGGTCGGAATGGTCACCCATTTAAACATGACCGCGCCGTTAGTTGCTTAACTTCGGTATCACTACTACCCTACTCACTTCACCGTATGTTTGTGTTCCTGGCCCTGGGGTCCTATTTTTGAATCACTTGCTTGGATATTGCGAGTGATTTTCGTTCGAAAACGAGTTTTTTTCTATGACTTTTAATTCTACTTCGAACGAAAATCACTCGCCATCTTGAAGCGAGTGATTCAAAAATAGGGCCCCTGGTTCGCGCAACGCGACGCGCGAATCCACGCGTCTCCTTGAAAGAGGCCTTACACACTTAACGTCTCAAGCGCCTTAACCGCTCACCACTTACACGGCCTCTTAAATTGGCAACTAAGAAAAGTTCCTACCACTTAAGACTCTTACGTGACTACTACTTACTGAAAGGACGAGAACACTTAACTTCCTTTCATATAGAGCAAGCCTTGCATTTTTCAAGGCAACTTAACGAGCTATTTTGTAGGAAATTATTTGATTGCTCTTTAGATTTCTTTTAAGCATTTTTTTTAGGTACCTAAGAATGATGTATTGTGTGAAATATTTATTATAAGTTAATGGTTGATAAAAGGTTCACAGTCGAGACCTCTTGCGCATAACCACTTTTCAATGAAAATGGCTTGCAACAACGGGCGTCAGTTCAAACAAATACGAAGGTGCAAGCGATTTTAGCTTTGAAGGTGGTTGGGCGCAAGACCGTTCCTCAGATAAAAAGCTTAAGTACCAACAAATTATTAGCCTTTTTTTTACGCGGAGGAAATGCTTTATGCATACCGTGGCAGGTTGGCAGGTTATATGGGACTCCTTGGTGGTTAGTCAAGTATACCCACTAAAACCTCCGCGTGGTCCCTCAGACCGCTAAGTGGGACGACGAAGGATCGCTGTTCGCATGCACTCCATTGAACAAATAATATAAAATAATAATAACATATTATTAGCCTGCCATACACAGCAGAGAAAAATAAATTAAAAGGTCGTCAATTCAAGTTTTTTTTTTGTATAAAAGATTCTTCTTCTTGCTTTACTTATATCATGGATTCGCGTCGTTTGAATTTTTACATCACAACACTTGTCGTGGTTTCGAAGTAAGAAATTTTCTTTCTTATCTTACGAATACCAGACAACGATAAAGACGGGGGCATCTCCCATAAGTACTTAAAGACATAGGTACAATGTTCGTGCCCATCACATAAGCCCCTTGCGGGATTTGAACCCGCGACCACTGGCATAGTAGTTAGGAGTACTATCCACTAAACCAATCGCGTAGTCAAATAGTTTGAAACTACAAACAATTGAAGTATAGCAATCTTTTTCAGGGCCTGCAATCTCTCACGAGCTTTCATTAAAAAACTTTGCAAACTTGAGTGAATCAAAAGCGAAGTTTTTGTATAGAAAAGGGTTTTAAGAAGCTTTTCGAGGCTTTTGTTCGGTTTTATTACATCTTCGGTCAGATAAAGCCGAGTTGAGTCATTTCGTGAAGTTTGGCGATAATCTATAGCGCTGTGTTCGGACTTGAATCGATTTTGAACATCATGTGAAAAAATATATTAAAACACTAGCTTTTGCCCGCGACTTCGTCCGCGTGGAATAGTGACTTCCGGCAGATTTTTGGTTCTTTCCACATAGTTCCCGTTCTTGCGGGATTTTGAGCTATTATTCTTTAATACATATTTTTGTGTATCTTGAACTGTTTTCACGGCGCACGCAACGGAAGGCTTCAAAGATGAAATAATTTCTCCCGTTTTTTACACATTTACCACTATATCTTTGCTCCTATTGGTCGTGGCGTGATGTTATATAGCCTATAGCCTTCCTCGATTACTGGACTATCCAACACAAAAAGAATTATTCAATTCGAACTAGTAATTTTAAGTGATAATATTTTAACAGTGGCTTCGTATTCATCATAGAAAAAGGGCACTGTCATTATTTACTGGAAAATCGAGATTTTGATGTTTATTATTTTCTTTAACATTTAAAATATATTTTTTTAAAACAGCACCCTGACAATTTAATAAGTTATTTACATAATCGGCTTTGCCTCTCTCAATTCAATGCCCAAGTATTCTTTTTCTCTAATCTTAGCCTTTATTAATAAAAAAACTAAAATCTAAAAAAAAAAATACCTTAGTCTCCAATTTTGGTTGCAATGTATGGTTATGCATAGTAATCATGATATGAGCAATTTATCTAAGATAAAGTTCCTAAGCTCGTACAACTGCTGGGTTTTTAACCGATATTTTTTTTACATCTATTATTGTTATTGATTTTCCAAGTGATTTTTGATACCAGGGCCACAATTCTCATAGAGTTTGCGTTCTATAAAAAATCACCGATCGAATTTTAAGAAAATAGTTTTTTCTTCATCATGATAAAATTTTCAATGCATTTCGATTTCTTTAGTGTGGTTATTTTGTACGTGTGAATAATATATCTGAAAAAAGACTATTTTGATACTACACGAAAAAAGTTCAATTGGAGCAAGAATTCTTATGTCTATCAAGCTTATGCGCCTTTACATTAGAACGACAACAGCGCGTTAGCTGCGCGTCGCTCGAAGGGCTGTGTGAAGGGCTTACTGCTGTCATTTATGTATGAAATTGACAGCAGCGCAACTGTCGCGCGACGGTCGCGCTGCTAAAGTCGCCTAAATTTCAAAACGCTCTATAAAAAAAATACTGTATTAAAAAAAATATCAGTGAACTTTTTTCGTATACGAACTGCACGAGAATTTCCCCACACTGGCCTTAAAGGGATCCAAACAAAGTACCTGGGTATATCTTCACCTCAAAGTAACGGAGGTGATACTAACCTTCAAACTTAAGTTACAACTTAACTATCTCAGTAATTGCTGCGACATACACTTCGGGGTATAAATTGGACCGACTGGCAATTTATACCGTAGCCATAGATTAGTAAAAGTGGGGTACAGAAGTGCTTATGTATAACGTAGTAGTATGTTTTGATGAAGTCAAAACATACTACTAGTCAAACAAAACATACAACACTTTGTAATACAATATGACTTTAAATTGTATTGCATTTCCTATGAAACTTGTCACACGTGATTTAATGCAAGGATTTACTTATCTAAAAGGTAAACATCGTATATACCTTGCCAACGTTTTCTTCTTCTTCTCGGGTCAATGGCAATTAAACTTTCTGCGCCCAAAAAGTGGCAACATCAATGGCTTTCAGTGGCCTTACTCTGGACACAAAACCCGATAATGAATTATCATTAGATAAGGGATGGCTTTATAGCCACTCATACCAGGCCATGTATGCGTATGACAGGGATGGCTATATTCATTGGATTAAAGCCATCCCTGTCACTCATAACCAGGCCGTGTATGCGTGTGACAGGGATGACTATATTCATTGGATCGGGTTTTGTGTCCAGAGTAAGGCCTCTGGTTGGCGTTATAAAGATCCTCTGGCGTGCAGGTGGCAACGTTTTGAGTCGGTTACACGAATCATGTTCCAGGGGTGGCTGAAGCTGCGTAAGTCGGTGCGGTATGTTATTCTACCCGCACGCTATCAATTACTTGCCCTCGCTTTATGCGTGTTCAAGCTTGAATTCACATGCTGTATTTGGCCACGTTTTTTAGGGTTCCGTAGCCGAATGGAAAAAACGGAACCCTTATAGTTTCGTCAAGTCTGTCTGTCTGTCTGTCTGTCTGTCCGTCCGTATGTCACAGCCACTTTATTCTGAAACTATAATCATCACATAGCTGAAACTTGGTAGATAGGTGTATTTTAATCACCGCTTTCCGATTCAGATACAAAAAGTAAGAAAAAAATAATATTTAAGGGGGGGCCCCCATACATGAAACTAAAACCTAAAAATTTTTTTTACTCAAACCTATGCGTGTCTATGGACTTTTAAAATGATGTTGAGGTTTCCAAAACCATTTTTTCTAAAAGTGTAAGGTTTGAGATTTAGACGCTTCCAAAGTGGTAAAATGGGCGTCCCCCCCATCTAACTTTTGAACTAAGAAAGTGAAAATTTTGAAAAAAATATATGATGTAGATCTCAACAAAAACTTGCAACGAAAATTGGTTTGAAGGAGATCGAACCAGTAGTTTTTGAGATATTGCACATTTTTATCAACCGCAAATATAACTTTGTCTTTCATACAAACACTATGAAAAACAAAGTTATTTTTGCTGTCGCAATATATTGTGATGTTTTCGTTAAGTGAAAGTAAGTGGACCCTGAATTCAGTTAAGGGTGGCACGGAACCCTCTGTGCGCGGGTCCGATACGCACTTAATCGGTTTTTTTTATTGTCGAACACTAAGTCTGCTCAGTAGTTAGATATTTAATTCACGCATTGCAGTATCTACCTTGCAGTAAAGAAAAACTTATTTTGAAAAATGGACGTCTTACGGCTACTATGATGATCATTACTAAAAGTTCCGCCATCCAGGCTCACCTTTTCTGCCTAAAATTCCCAAAGTGTACTCGTCTGTTAATCGTTATTCACGACTGTAGCAATAAAGTCCGTAAGCTTATCTGTCCACACGTTCGTGCCGTCATTACTCCCATATATTAAAGTACTTAAGCTCATATGTGAGTTAAGAATCATAAAACAAGATCATAAGGTCCAATTTCCCGCAGAATTATGAAGCAAAAGTATGAAGCAAACGGTTGCTTCTTTATGCATTGTATAACTATTTCGATCTCAACAGATGCTTTAGACAGAACTTCATTTAATTTAGGAATTGTTTATAAACGGTATGTGTGTAAATCTGTCTAGATTTTGCCTTAAAATAGACAAACATTTGACTAAATTATTGTTTTAATAAAGCAGCACGGGTGCCATTAACTTATATAAATATCTAGGTACTTTTATACACTGCCTGTCTCGTTGGTGTAGTGGTTAGTGATTGCTACCCAAGAGGTCCCTGTCGGCCTGAAATTTGCTTCTATTTAAGTATTTTTATTAATTTATTAAAATAAAATCACTTGCGAGTTTACAGAGCTAGTGCCATGCAATTCGATTCTAACTTATAATTCAAATGTCATCAAATAAGGTCAAAATCAGTAATACAAATAATATTAAACAAAATGATCGGTCATAAGACACCTGGGTTCTGGGTTTTCCAGGCTTGAAAATACCTACTTGAAAACAGCTCGGATCTACGTAATTACTAGTCATTTCACCCCGTGCCTCGGAAAGCAAGTTCAGCCGTTGATCCTGCGCCTGATCTATCACCGGTCATGTCTGATCTACCGTCTCACCGAATAACAAGAGTGACGAACAGAGAAGCCCTTATGTATTGCGCACACACTTGAGCACTATGAACAATGTGCCACGCCGATGGCCAATCTCAATTGAGATTGACCGCCGTGGTCAGGTACGACCAGGAGGATTATAACTATAATTATATTATAGTAAGCATTTAGTCAACAGAATCAAAAATGGTAAAGAAAAAAAGCCATACATTTCCTTTATATCACGATCGATCATGAACGCTACGCTTCCGTGTGTTGTTTAAGAAGTACAATGTACATGAAACACGTAACCAAAATAATACAGGTTAGGGTAGTAAAGCCTTATCGATGCTTTCAAAGTTGGCACCATACTATACCATGCTTCTAAATGGTCCCATTTTGCCGTGATATCGCTGTCAGGTACGTTAGTGCAGTCAGCCTCGAAAATGTATATAAGACTCGCGATTTAGACTAAAAGTCAGGCAGTTCAGTTATTTTATTAGTTAATTTTCGAATCATGTAAATTAAAGAGTCATAAGTCATACCCGATCACTGTAGCCGTTCTTCAGTTACTGTAGTTGTCCGTTCATATAAGCCTATAATCAATATGATCATCCCACTGCTGGGCAAAGGCCTCGCACCAAGCATGAGGTAGTGTAAGCAATTACTCTTGGTGGAGGGGTATTTGAAAGGCAAGCGGCCAAACTTGCAGTCTTTTTACACGTTTTATTTCATGTTGATACAAGCTTTTATACAACTTTACATCCCTTAGCATGATTTTCAGGATATAAACTGTCCTTTGTATCTACCCATCATCATCATTTTCAGCCAAAAGACGTCCACCGCTGAACATAAGCCATGTATTTCTTATATGTGATCCAACCACACACTACCACCAGTAAAGTCGGGTTTTTTTGTCTGGCGAATATTGTAAACAAATTTGACATTCCATTTATAAAAATATATAACATAGACACATGCCTCCCAATCTACATAAGTAAGTCATCGTTGAATCCTAAAATCTTTTTAAATCGTATAGTTAATTAATTTTAGTCACTGATACTGATAATATATTTAAAGTTATATAAAGATTGTATACAAAATTAAATAACAAAGTCGATTTTTGTTTCAGACTTTACGATTATGGAGAAAATTGATCATTATAAAACAGGCTGAAATACCTACGTTGTACCTCATTTCTCAAGTGTATCAAGAAAATATATCCTCCAAGATTTCGCGTGTACTTTTAGATTGCACACGAAAATGAATTTGCTTTGCGTCGAGAAGGCAGTATTTTTTATTTATGGAGACATATAGCTGTGGTAAATACGCGGCTTATTTTCAAAAAGCATTTCTGCTATTTCAAATTGCCTTGTATTGTTAGCTTAAATAGGTATGGCTTGTTTCATAATGTCTGAAAAGTTCCCATTATTTGTCTACTACTTACAAACGAAATGACGTTCCATATTGGAATGTTATTATTCGTTTGTTAGTGATAGTATGGTGAAGAAGATCCTTAGAATGGTAGGTACCGAATCATTGAGGTAAAAACAAATGTGAATAAATATTGTATCATAACTGGCTACTATTAAACGATTTGCACCAAAATAGAGTATATAACATGGGATTTGGTACTTTTTCAAGGTTTTATGATAAGTGACGTTTTCTTGATATTCTAACTGCACCCGTTTCAAACCATGACGGGTTGCTAAACAAATATTATAAGGTCAAATCATTTTAAGTGATAATATTTTAACAGTATCTTTGTTAACATCAGAAAAACAAAAATATATCATTTTTATTATTTTCTTTAGCAAAAACAATATCTTTTAATCAAAACAGCACCCTGACAATTTAAAAGTTATCTACTTCATCGGCTTCGCCTTTCTCAATTCAATGCCCAAACCTACTTTTTCTCTAAGCTTTAAGCTTAACCTTAATTAATAAAAAAAAAACTGAAAAAAAAAATACCTGAGTCTCCAACTATCTCAAAAACTATCGGATAAAACTCCTAATGTGTATCCTACAAAAAAAATATTTTCACTTAAAATGAGGTGACCTTATATACAAAATGTAATGTTTGATTGAATTAAGTAATATCGTCTGCAGATTCCCTTTGATTGGAACATCAAAGTAACACAATTAATGTATTCTGAGTGCGGTTCTGAAACTTGCAACATCGTTCAAATTAAGTGAACTTAATTAGTGCGAATAACTTACTTTCAAAAGGTAAAGGTAACTTATGAATTACCGTAATTATTTTGGTGTACCGCATTGAAAATGAAGAAAATACATTTACAACCTGTTTCACAATGTCAAAATAAGTACTTACTGGTTAGCGTTACCTGCCAGATACGTAATACGAAATAATATTCGATATCTGCCAGATAGATACGCCATACAAAATAAGGTTCTGTATTTGGATTATTCGTATGTTCGTGTTTGTTTCTCGATGGTGAACCAGGCCTTTAACACGTTCCGGGACAGTGTTCCAGACACAATAGATGTTTTATTGTTTTCACGCCTGTAGGCGTTTACTGTCCCGGAACGTTTTAAAGTATTCTTATATTAGGTTAGTACACGGGTAATATAAGATACGTTTTAGTTTATACGATGAATACTATATAAATTAATAAAAATGGTCCATCTTTACCTTCAAAAGCCGTTTGAAAAAGTCCAAAAAGCGTAAGACCATACCTATGAACGTTTTCACAAATTTTACATTATTTTCATATTTCCAAAAAAGTAAGTAGGTATATATATTTACATGTAGGTTTAAAGAAAATAAACAGACCTATTGTATTTCACACTAGTTTTATTTCAGCTACCCGCTAACCTTTTGCTCAGCGGCGTTTTTTTTTACAAAAACCCGTTGCTAATACTCGTAACTATGTCTGATTCGATATCGATAGTTTCTCCTATCGATACAAAAAAGAGTTGGAAGCACAGAACGTTGTTTATTCCCGATCTTATTGAACCATTTTCATAACTTTATCTTTGTTTTTATAGTGTTTTGTCACAATACAAACTTAACAATATCGGACGAGGAATAGAACGCTGTGTATACAGGCTATACAGGTACATGCCTGTACCACTCGGCCACTGACTATTTTTTTTTTAATATGAAAATAGTGCTCGTAATTTTTGTAAAATATAAATACACTAGTTATTTTTAACACACTTGCACATGACTGGAGGTATAAAGAGATAAAAAAACTGATTGACACAATACGTCATATCTTTAAAAAAAACCGGCCAAGCGCGAGTTAGACCTGCGCACTAACATTTGCGTACCCCCTTAACTGAATTCGGGGTCCACTTACTTCCATGTACCAAAATATTACAATATAAGGCTGCGTTTCCACCAGAGATGTGCGAGGATGCGTAGCGAGGAATGTGTTTGTAAAGAATCAATAGAATCGCTTCATTTACCTCGCCTCGGTCAGTACAGCTCTGGTGGAAACGGCTCAGCGGAGCTAGGTTTTTGCGCATATAAAACAAGCGAGGAATGTGTGCGAGGGATGTGTACGAGGGATGTGTGCGAGGGATGTGTAAGAGGGATGTGTACGAGGAATGTGTGCGAGGAATGTGTGTTGAATAGGTTTGCGCATACACCGCACCCCCGTCGACACATTTCACAGCTTCGCGACGCATGCTCGCACCACACATTAATGCGCATTTCCACAGCTCCGCTACACATCCTCGTAGGCACATTTTCATCGCACATCTCTAGTGGAAACACCCACACATTTTCACAGCACAGCTAGACATTCTCGTACGACACATTTCCATCGCACATCTCTGGTGGAAACGCAGCCTAATAGGACAACAAAAATGACTTTGTTCTTCATAGTGTTTGTATCAAAGACTTAATCGAGTTAAGTTGAGTCACTTTACGCCCCTTCAAAAGTAGGACTACACAATTCATAAACACTATAAATCTACCCTAGGTACCTGTTTAGTTGCGAAATATCAGAGCTGATGCCGTTATTAATTTCTTGACGCAAATACTTAAGTATGAGTACGTTTAATATCAATAAAATATCGATTAACTATTAGACATGACGGGTCTAAACGCGAATAAAAACTTATGAGTTGCTTTTACTCACTGCTCGACGTCGACGACGACGACGACGACTCTAATAGTTATTGCAATGCAAAGCGAAAGTTTAAAATCATAAATTATCGATATTTTAACGATCACAGCACTACCCAGCTCGTCAGAATCGTTGACCGTTTCGAGCCCTCTCTATGAAGAGTGCCGATTGACCTAGTTCGGGATAATGTCGCAAGCGTTAATCTTCGCGATTCATTGATAAATTAATGACTTTACTGATTATACACGGAAGCCGTCGACATACCGCCAATAAACGTTCCGTCAAAATGTCAGCGTCAAAATATTCAACACTGATTGATTAAATCACTCCACGGATTGATTTCACGCACATTTATTTGTAATTAGCGGACTCAGAGAACTTTGTATCGCCCTCGGCCCCGTTCCGCCCCGGCACCAGTTAGAAAGTAGTATTTTTAAATTTTATAATTTTCCGCGCAATTTTCTTATTTTTTTCTTTTATAAGATAATTTGTCTGACAATAACAAACACAACAAAAAAAGAATTAGCGGAATCGGTCTAGCCGTTCACGCGTGAAGCCGTGACCAAGGGAAATATGGATTAATTTTTATACATAGATATTTATAACGCCTGACGTTTCGAATGCTGTACCGCAAATTTGTTCTGAGCTGGTTTGTCGACGGCTCCTGTCTTCTAATTACCATCGTCCATCGTCGATCTATCAGCGGCTTTCCGTCTGTGCGCCATCGACATAGCCATCGACACGTTCTGAGTACATTTTTTTAATCAGTTGCGTCAACAGGTTTAAATTACTTTGATCAATGTGAATTTATTTCAATGCAAATAAGTTAAAATCCACACGGTAGGTAGTAATTTAAAAAAGAAAAGTATGTTGAACTAGCTTTTGCCCGCGACTTCGTTCGCGTGGACTTCAGGTTCGTCCCGTCTAGTAGCGCAAAAAATGTGTTTTTTTACGACCTCACATTAGAAACCTCAAAAATTGTAGCCTATATGTTATTCTGATGTATAAGCTATATTGTGGTAAAGTTTCATTCAAATCCATTCAGTAGTTTTTACGTGAAAGAGTCACAAACATCCATACATCCATACAAACTTTCGCCTTTATAATAGTAGTAGGATATCACTCGTAATATGATTTAAAAATAGTGCCCCTGATAACTATAAGAATGTACTAAAATCAACACTCGCATTTATGTACCATTTATCATGTCTAAAATATGCCAGCCTTTTTACAATACCAATTTTTATCCGTATTTTTCTGATGCGCATATACTTGCCGCCAGCTCTTTACTAAATTTAATTTATTAAAAGCAAACCACATACCAAAGCCATGTGCATTATATTGGTATTCGTTTACAAATCTGGCAATGGAAATTATATTTATGTTCATTTACACTATCGATCAGATAACGGGATGAATTTATTATAATAACTGAAATATTTTTTGCTCAACACAGGTGGGCTGTTTTATGTCAAAACACAATCAACTCCCTCGGTTGCTGTAAGCCAAGTTTTACTGTACCAGAACTACAATAAACTTGATTTTCAACACTTAAGAGTAATTATACAAAATTAAGATTTAAACAAAATTAATTTTAATTAACAAAAGTACTATTTAACTTATCAGAAAAACTGAAATCAAATATGGCTTATTTGAAAGACGATATGAATACAAATTACAACCTATTGTCTGGTTTCGTGGTAAGGAATTTTCTTCCTTGTGTTACGAAGTACCAGACAACGATTATGACGGACGCGACTCCCATAAATACTTAAATTCAAATAACATCCATGGATATTGATGACTCAGGTACAAATGTTTGTGCTCATCACACAAACATTTGTCCCTTAATGATTTCGAACCTGTGACAGTAGTCAGAAGCGCTAACCACTGCACCAAACGTGTTGTCGAACCAATATGGAACCTTAAATCTTATAACAAGAACGAACAAATGTAATATTTCTTCAAGAACACATTTAGTTCACGATTCAGTAAATTATTTACGGCTGTTTTGATACAAAATGCTTACTTTGAAAAATTCACATACTGTTTACAGGTTTATTTCGAAATTGGGATCACTTATTTGAAATGCTGGAGAATTTACGTTCGAAACTAAACAACTTCAATTTTAAATATAATGTAAAAAAGCTAACATACAAGCAAAGTCACTCTGGTCTTAATAATATTATCAGGGTTACGCGAACCCCTTTTTACCTGCTCATATAAAACGTAAATTGTTCGGAATATTCACACAACACAATGTGAAATGAACTAAGGTTTCAAACAATGCTGTTATAATGTCTAAACTGTCGATACCTATATTTGGTGTTTATTCAATAAAAATTCAATCAAAAAACATAAAAAAAAAGCTTTTTTAACTTCCTAAACTAAACCTACTAACTTCAACCTACCTATTAAAAATCGAAGCCATTTCCTTGTGGCAAGGAGGCCATAATGCTGGCTGCGTACCGCGTTGGATGGCAATGCAAATCCTACTATACAAACTTCCACTATACGTCAATTCCTTTTTTTTTTCTAATAATTTAATATCTGCAAAAGTAAAAGACAATATGAAACGTTCTCACGCAAACGGCTCAATCCGATGCATATGAATATAAAAATTCGTATTAAACGTACCTATGTAGATATAGCCCCATAATGGTCGTATCACTATTAAATTCAAGGATTTTTTAAAGAAAATTATCAGGAAACGACTTGTTTTACCCATAATAATTTCGATCACGGAAATAATAATAAGAAGGTGGGGAAGTTTCTACGGGAAATCAATACCTTTATGCGCCAGCTAGGCTTCGGAGGAACCTTGAAGAACCGAATATAGGTACTAAACTAATAGTTGCAAAATTATAACATTGTCATTGCTAACAAGAATCTTACTTAAATATATTATAAATGCAAAAGTTTATGACGATGGATGTATGTATTTGTTACTCCTTCACGCATAACGATCACGATTGTAAAAATACTTTATTTTTTGAGATCTAACTACGCGGGTAAAGCCACGGGAGCCACTAGTTTATAAATCCATTTCGAGTTATAACGATGTCGAGTGTATGTTATGTGCCCAATGATCGAGAAATAAAAGCAATCTTTAATGAATTCTCGCTCACGTTATCACCAAAAAAAAATTGTATGATTAATTTCATTAAGAGGATGCTCTGAAAGCCTTTATCTTTTAAACCTTCAATCCCTTGCCCTAATTATGTAATACTGTGAGCTCATGAAATGGCACCCAAAATTCGGGTCAAACATTTATGCAGACAGCACATTCGCAGAATAAGCAGATCAGCAAAACATTAACCAATTACCTACCCTTAACGATTTAAATAAAAAAATAAATATGCGCCAGACAACACACCAATTGTCTGGTTTCGTGGTAAGTCGTTCTTCCTTGTGTTACGAAGTCCCAGACAACGATTATGACGGAGATTTGGTTGTAAAATCGTATACTTATAAAAGCGCCTTATTTATTTGAAGACTTATTGCACAAATTAAGTGTGCAAAGGTGGACTCAATGGTAAAAGCATTTTCTACCAGGCAAACCTTCAGATCATGCAGAAAGATGGCACCTTCAAAATAATCATAAAGCAATTGGTTAATAACGTAAAGAAAATTTGGTAAAATTAAAAAAAACTTGGCGCAGCAAAAGGGATTCTTAAGAAATTTTAAGGAAATTTATTTGTTTTTGAACGCTTACCCATTGCATAAAAATAGAGCACAATCTTTGACAAATATTTTCTATGAGCATAATATGGTAGGTAAATTATATGAGGCAAGAAACATCATTAGGTACTGATTAGGTGATCCTATCGTACATACTAATAAGCAATTTTTTTTTAATCGTCACTGTTTTAGTCGATTAAGAGCCATGATAAGAGAATCGGAATTAAAATGAAAGGTGTAAGTGGTTTTCACGCAACAAACTTTTTGGAGCGACCTTAAGGCATGAGAGCACAAAATCATCATAAAGTTTAATTTTACTTACAGAAACATTAAGCTCTGGAGCCAGGTAATCAAAAAGAAACTTACCATTGAAACCTACAGTAAATGCTCTTAATAAGTAAAGTATAGTTAGCCCGTAAATGTCCCACTACTGGGCAAAGGCCAGCTCAAATATGATTTATGAGCAATGCCGATTTAGCACAATAAATGAATTATTTTTTGTAGAAACCACTTTGAGTTTTAATCCTCCAGTTTTTGAGATAATTTGAGACTATGCTAATATTGTATTTTTTTCAGTTTTTTAAATTAATTAAGGCTAAGATTAGAGAAAAAAAGGTTTGGACATTGTATTGAAAGAGGCGAAACCGATGACGTAGATAACTTTTAAAATTGTCAGGGTGATCTTTTAAGAAATAATACTGTCTACTGTTAAAGAAAATAATCAAAAAAAATTGTCCTGTTTCTATGATATATACAAAGCCTCTGTTAACCTATAGATAAATTAAATCAAAATAAAGTGGCCGTTTTATTACAGACTGTGGTCATACCAGAGAGGAAGCACGGAATATTCAAGAAAAACGCAAAACTGTTTTGGGGTTTACTCGTAAACTTTTATGTTCAGGCTTTAATGTTTTGAAGTCATGCGAGATTGTTCGAGCTTTAGACTTGATTCTGATTATATCCTTGATTTTACTGTAAGTTATCGTTGTGACATTTTTATAGGACTTATGTAATATAATATTTTTCCAAGGGCCTAGTCTGGGCTAGGACTAACAACCTTTTTATGAAGTTTAACGTTTATAGTCGTACTTAAACGCGTCATTAAAATGTTATGTTACGTGGAAGAAAACTATTATCAAACTATGTTAGTAAATGCCTATGTTCATCAGTGTACGTCCTTTGGCTGATGATGATGATAATGATGTTAATAAATAAATCTTTTGCTAATACTGATTGAATAGTTAAAATTAACTAAACGTTAAATTATCGCAGTAACCGTTCATTTGAGCTCTTGTCGGTGGAGGTTTTTTCCATAAAAACTCCAAATTAGAAAATATAGTGTGGTAGTTTCTCTCTTGTCTTCCACAACGCAGTTTCAGAACCGGGGGTTTCCCGCCTCTTGTTAGCGAGACAATTTTTTTCCTGATAAACTGTATCTTTAGCCTTTTGCCAGTTCTGATGGTGCTGCTACCTTACACCAGAGTAAAGCTTATTTTGACTTTACTCGCTCGGATCGTAACTAAAGCAAAGAAAGTATCTACTAAATTACCCTTCTAATACTTAATTGATGGACCACATGCCCATCGTTAAATCTGTAACCTGTTTCATTGATTTGATGATTTCTTTCTTTTATGTAGTCTACAATAGTGACAGATTTATATAAATTGCACTTGCAAAAAGCAACTTTGAACAGTTGCTTTTTACAAGTGCAATTTATATTATTAAGTTTGTATGGTGACAAAACACTATAAAAACAAAAATAAATTTATTAAGCTTTAAAATTTATTGGATAAAAGCTAAATGAAAGGAACTTTAAAAAACAAATGTTAACGGTTCATTGGTTTAATTAGCATTATAATAAATGAATCATAATAAAAATCGTGTAACACGTTCCTTATGTACCCACATTTATAGTTAAGGTAAAAAAATCAATCATAAATTTAAAGTGCCTTACTATTACCTACCTGTATATTTTTTTCCTGTCTCTTGCTTCGCTAATTTCTATTACGGGACAGCTAACATCATCTTTTTTTCTGAACATAGAAAGCCATTTTAGTCACAGTGACCCTTATCAATGTCACCAATTGCTGAGGACAAAAGAAACTGGTATATTTATTACGTAACTAGAAAGCGATTGTATTGCAATAGTGTCCGTGTAACAAATTAAGATCGTGTATTTCTCGTGTGTTTGCCTCGATTCACGTATTTTCGTCATCTACTGTTGGACTACAGTAGTCATTCAGTAGTGCTATTGTAACAAATTGTATGTTTAAAGTCAGCAGCATTGAAAGGTGACACGCTGTCAGAACAGCGAAGTATATCAATTGTACATTTGAATGCATTCGGATTGTGATTATTAGGAAGCACTGACGCGGGCAGCTTTCGATTCTTTTGCCGTGTGTATTATAAATGTTGGTAAGAATCGATTAGTTCTTATCAGCGGGATATTAAAGACATCTATTAATATACCTGCAGCTTTCTTTATTAGAATCTCAAAGTCCATACCTACAAAATACAGTCCTGTTTTCATGTAGAAATGTCCGAATTTTATTTCTGCTAAACGGAAGAAATGTATGCAAAAACCGTCCCTTGTCGTGTTAAATTATTGAGGAAACTCCCTTGAAACATTAGGACTCGGAAAAATGATTTGGGTTAGAACAAGGATGGAATATAGCAATGTAAAATTAAATTATGGTTGGCTTCCCTTTAATAGCTAAACTGCTGAATAATTTAGTAAAGGCATGCGCCCGGGTTTGCGCAAGAAGGTTTGAATCCTTGTCTAGCACAGTTTTCAGTGCAATGTACATCGTTAAAAAATAAATAAAACAAAAAACAAAATGTCTATGCTTTTATTTATAGAAATGTTTCCTTCGAAATAATAATACATTTGCACGCTGACTAAAATGTAGCAAATTTTAATGAACTCAAATGGGTCTACCTTGTTTCGCAGAATTTTTATTGTCATAATTTTATTTGGCATATCATCAAATAGCATAAACTTCCTTTCGCAGAACATCAATTAGCATTCACTCATTTATCAGACGTTCAAAACGCATAATCTTGTAAGCTAGAATCATCTTTAGGCAGAAATTTAATATTCATAATAGTCTTAAAGCAGAATCATCCTAACGCAGAAAGTTCACAGATAGAATCGTCTTGTGGCATACAATTCGTATATATAGTCATTAATAGGCAGAATCATCCTATCGCAGAAAGTTCACAGTCCGAATCGTCTTTTGGCATATTTTTCATATTTAAAATCATTACAAGGCAGAACTATCATATGGTTTTTATTTCTCTGTGTATCCCAAGTAGTTCTATCTCAGCAACACTAACATACAACATGCATGGCAAATCAAACATGCAGCATGCAAGCAAGCATTCAGCATGCAAGCAAGTATGCAGCATGCAAGCAAGCAAGCAAAGCATGCAGCATGCAAGCAAGCAAGCAAAGCATGCAGCAAGCAAGCAAGCATGCAGCATGCAGGCCAGCATGTAGCAAGCAAGCAAGCATGCAGCATGCAGGCCAGCATGCAGCAAGCAAGCAAGCAAGCAAGCATGCAACATGCATGGTTTCTGTCACGGCTCCGGCGCTGCGGGGCTCCGGCAGTCCCACGCGAACTTATCGTCGCAGATGGTTTTCGCTCCCCACCTGCTCCTCAGCTCGCGGGCTGCCTCGCCCCTCCGCGCCTACGCGATTTTGAATTACACTCTAGGGGTGGGGCAAACAAGACTGCGTGGAGTCGGTTTTGCACCGATTCGTTTCTGTCACTAACTTTTGTACCACAACTTTATTACTTTTTAATTAAATTTTAGGGTAAAATACTATTTAAAAGAAATAGCAATATGCGAAGTGAAATTATTCTAAACGAAATTCTGCTTGCTTCATAGAATGCTTAGTCAAATTATGCCAAATAAACATTATGCTTAGCGAAAGTATGCAAAGTAAAATTTTGCCAAAGGTAATTATGCCTTATAAATTTCTGCTATCTTAAAAGTATGCCATTGTAAATTCGGGAATATAAATATTCGACCAAACAATAATTATGCTAATAGAAAATTCTGCCTGAATAATATTCGACTAAAGAAAATTATGCCAAGTGTGTTATGCCAAGTGACTTTCGGAGCAAAAAAATTCTGCCAGATAGAGGGAACCCAACTCAAATGTATTATAAGCTAAGACCTATATTGTACACTCAAAATACGCAAGTTAGCGCATTTTGTGTTTGTGTTTGTATTTATGAGGCGACGCATCGCCTTGACTTGAGATATTAAATTCAGTGTACTGAACACAAACAATTTTTATAATAAATTGCAATACCTAATAAGAAAAATCTCAGTAATAATATTCGGACAGAATACTTTTAGCTTTCTGAATTCGTGAAACACTTATCGTTTATGGTAAACAGTGACGATTATTTTCTCGAGCCAGCCCAAGGGAGCTATTAGTGTGGCTGAATAAGGCCCGATTTCGTGATCGATAGTAAACACAACTAATCCATAAACGCCGTCACCAGCCGTTGAATATTGGCAATTGTGCGTACTTTGAAGGAAATTATCTTAACCAATGGCTACCTAACTAGGTATGAACAACTGTTCATACTGTCTCGTAAAAGACACACCTTAGTTATTAGAAACGACTTGTAGTTTTATCAAGGACCTGATTATTTATCAGTTTTACATGTTTCCATTAATAATTAGTAAAAAAAAATATTCTTTTCTATGTTATTGATAAATTTTTCAACATATTATTACAAAATTGAACTTTTGAAAAAAACTTTATGCTAAGTATAATAACTTATTTTAAACAAACAAGTTTTGTTCATGTTTGGCATATAGTACCTTATGTATATTAGACAGAATTTTTCCGGAACACCTGGGCTAAAATATCCATTCTCACATTTTGTTCAAATATATTTAATAAAACACAATTTACGGATAATTTCGCGATAATTTATTTGATTTTTCATCCCGACGTTTCGAACACTTTGCAGTGCTCGTGGTCACGGGGTAGACTAAGAATACCCAACCAAACTAAGAAGTCCAAGCCAGACCACTCACTGCAAGATCTCAAGACACGGTTAGCTCTTTCTGCGTGGATAGGAACGTAAATGAATTATGAGTATGATGGTAGTTTAATATTTTTCATAACTATGTAAACGACAAATAACATCTTATAAACCCCGTGCCCACGAGCGCTGTAAAGTGTTCGAAACGTCGGGGTGAAAAATCAAATAAATTATAGCGAAATTATCCGTAAATTGTGTTTTACTAAATGTGTAATATTTGCGTAAACTTCAGAAATAAGTATGTCAAATATTTTTTTTTTTAAACACTCACATTTTTAAACATTCAACCGCCGGTAACGACATTTAACCATAAGTTGGAATAACTATCGGTCACGAAACCGGGCCTAAGTACTAAAGTGCGTATAATGCCACGATCACTGTAACAAATCAACTGCTTTATACCCTGTGTTTCAGAAAAAGCAAGTTAAAGTGAGTGCAAAAAAGTAATGAAGCGAAACTTGATCACTTAAACACTCTCAGTTTGAGCATTCGTTGAGAATAAAAATAAGTTTTGAATTAAAAATGAACGTTTAAGGCAGTCTACTAGGTGGCGTTTAGACTAAAGTCCGTTCATTTTAGCAAGTCTAACAATGCAAACAATCAACAAATATTCCATTTAACTAACAAATTCATTTTAAAATTAGATAAACACAAAACTCACAACATAATAGTCCCCCTAGCTGATTTCGACTTCGGTGGCCAGTAACAACGAACAACCGACAGCGCGGGACATATTTTAGTGCACAAGTGTGTGCGCAAACACAGGTGCACTCTCTATTCCTTTCACTCTCATAGCCCGATGGGACAGCAATCTGACACGACCGGAGAGAGATCAGGCTCAGGACCAACGGCTTAACGTGCTTTCCGAGGCACGGGGGAGAAACACCGCCAACTTCCAAACTCCGGGCTACCCTGAGAATTTCTGAACAGAAAAACTAGGTTTTTAAGATTATTAGTAGAACTGTCTTTGTAAACTCAATACCGTATAAATGTAAGTTTAGTTTGGCAATCTTGAATGTGTCAATTTGTACTATCCGTGTAAATACACGATGATGTGTCAAAGTAGGTAAACGTCACTTTTGACGTTCTCTCTGTCCGCTCTCTTCATCATGTCCGGTGTTCTCATAGCTGTATGTGTATTTTTGATTTAATTAATAAATCTCTTTTAATCGGAGATGGTGTTTCTGTTTTTACCTATAATCCATTAAATTTTAAAAAAAATATAATAGGTGAACTAGCAAAATTAGGCGTACTAAATTATCTGTGTAAACACGTTTTGATGGTTTAAGTGCAAGAGCTACGATTGTCAACCTAATTTTACTTTCGTTTGGTGAGCGTTTTTTTAATAACATATGATTTAAGCTAGAAAATAATGTTTTAACTTCTAAAATTAAGGATAAGTAATTACTCTTTTAGCTTACACTTACAAATCTAATCATTGACATATCAAACACTCCTGTCGTTGACAACAACAATATTACAAGAATATATCTGATAAGATAAGATAAAATTAAGATCTACTACAAATTTTATCGAACTATCAAGACTGATATAATTTTGAAGACCATTTCAATATCTACTAGCTACTGTCTTATTTATTCGATTTTGGAATGATGTCTAGGAATCTAACACATTTCTATAGGAACATGATACTCTGAGAATGCTATTTTGACCTTTTCAATGTTGACAGAAAATGCATAGGAAAATAGTCAAAGTCAGGAAGTTTGAAATTTTTTCCATATTTTTTGTGTCAAATAGCATTCTCAAAGCGACTAAATTGTAATTATGGTCAGCTTTTTAATGAATGATAGTGTATTTTAATGAATTAATCAGTAAACTTTCTTCCTTGTTATAACAATTTTACACTGCTTTGTCAGGTTAAAGTTTGAATATGATTAAATAATAATAAAAACTTTTTCATTAACCACAACTCTATCTAATAAATCCTGCAGAAACTTTTATATAAATGATATTTTTCATCCTCTCTTCACGCAAACACACACACACACAAGTATTTAAAGCCATTTTTCTCGCTGACTAAAAGAAACCCTTTCAGAAAATGGGTTCAGCATGTAAATCGTAATATTTCACGAGCTGCAGTCCCAAAAGATTTAAATGTAGAAGGAATGGTTTTAAAAAAACTGTTCCATATTTTGTTGAACACTCAAATAATGCCGTTTATTGCAAATTAATAGTTTAATTAATTTGTTTTGTCACTATTCAAACTTAATATTTTAAATTGCACTGGTATTGTTAAAACATCGGTGGCAAGGAATTGAACCTGTGTCTTACGCTATTCAGGCGCATGCCTAAAACACTTGGCTACCGATCTATTGTAATTGTAAATGAACAGTTATTGTGATTTTACACAATACGAGTTGCAGCTTACGAAATTAAGCTTATTAAAAAAGTTAGCTTGTAAACATTCCACTGCTGGGCAAAGACCTCAACTCAAGTGTAAAATTCAAAATTCCTTACCACGAAACCAGAAAATTGGTGTGTTATCTGGCGCATATTTATTTATTATTATTAAGGGTGAGGTGTTGTGAGCCACATTCAATCACGCAGGCTCAGTGCGGATTGGTGGAAGGGTGTTAACAAAATAAGCGATATAACTTGCCGTCAGGTGCTAAAAAGCCGCCCATACGGACTCAGGCTAGGATTAAAACCAATGTCAACCGATAATAGCAGGGACAAACTGCTGACTATGCCTTCCGAAGCAAGGACATGCTCGTGATATACGTCACTTATATGATCGGAATGGTCACCCATCCAAACACGACCGCGCCGTAGGTTGCTTACTTCAGTCTCTTAACTCTTTTACGGACAGTGACCGCCTATAGGCGTGATAGTAAGTTGCTTAACTCCGGTAATCACTGCAAGCGCTGTCATATGCCACCACTTCGCTACAAGCTTACTGTACTAAATTATATTATGTCACAGCTGAACGAAGAGAATATTAAATGTGTTTCTTTTGTGCCACTGTTTTCTTTTTCCGAGTGTTAATTTACTGTTGGATCTCTGTAACAAGGGTGTCATGTGAAAAATGTGCTACGCAAAGGTTTTTCTAATTACTTTAATTACATTTGGATAGCCGAAAGTAATTTATATCCAGTCCCTTCTAATTGTTTGCGTTTTGCTCTTAGGTGCTAGGCTGAGGTAAATTAAACAAGACTTGTGAAATGGTAGTGTTCACTCACACATAACTGTCACTCGCGTAAATATGAAAGCTTTCGTAGGGTGGTAAAACTTTAATAACAACCAGTAGGAATACTATATATGCATTGGGAAAAACTAAAACATACCGCGATTTAACTCGCTTCAGCGCCATCTATGATCGCACATCAGAAGTAAAATTAATATGAATTGATGCATCACTAAAGTACCTACAAGTTTTTAAGGCCGTCTTATTCCGTCAAATTATCTCATAAGCCCCGCCCCCTTGTTAAAAGTGCGGGGCGCTTCCCCCACCAGCACCCCCGCACAAAACTTTTTCTGTCAACTTTGTCTTACAAATCTCGTGTATAATTAAGCCATCTAGTGTTTATTTAAGGAACAAAATTTTCTTGATTAAGATACTTCATGCGCTTTTGTAAGTAACATACCCACGCCATCTAGCAGAACCCCGAAGAACTTTTACAAAATGGTTTCTTTAGTACACCATACATGCTTTTTAGTCTAAACGTTTATCGAAAGAACAAGGAACGCAAAGAGTGGCATTTCATTCTCACACGACTGGTCAGCACTTTATGCCAGCAACCTGTAACCATTATAAAAACAAGAAAGAATATCCGATAACATTTATATATTTATATTCTTTATTGCACTTATAAGATGTACAGAAAATAGGCACAAGAAGTCACAATGTGAACAAAGGTGGGCTTATCCCTAAAAGATACCTCTTCCAGCCAACCCATAGGTGTAGGAACTGTAATGTAATAACATTTAGGTGGTTTATATTAAGATCCTTTTTGTCGACACAGTTATAGTCTCACTACTATCTTCCATCAGTCTTCCAATTGATGATGACTGAAGACCATTACAGATATGGCACTTCAAATTTAGGGTTCCGTACAAACCAGTAGGTATATAAGTCAAAGTTCACCCATCACGAGAATTTTGTCATGGTTTTTTTTTACACACTGAAATTCATAACATTTCAAATCATCATCATCATTCTCTTGCCCTGTTCCCAGTTTATCTAGGGTCTGCGCAGTATGTTTCACGCTTCCGTTTAACATTACAAATATGGAAAGCTAAATTAAAGACAAAGGTTTCTTTATCGTTTCAGTAATCCTTTAATAATATCAAAGTTTTTTATTTACTAGTCGTCTCCCGCGACGTCGCCCGCGTATATTTTTGATGTCCCGTGAAATGGTTCAAGTAAATTAATGGTTTAAAATAATTACTATCGAGGTCACCCACACCACGCTTAAAATACTCGCTTAATATCAGCCTGAACTATAAAAATGACTTGACTATCATGTGTTAGAAAGTAAGAAAATAGTAAGGCAAAAGTAGTTAATAGTAATCTCTCATTTAGATGCAATACTTTTTTCGGCGAAGTTCACTATCAAATATACTGAGCATTGAACTTGGCTATCATTTTTCACATTGATGTTTTTGTTGGGATATCATAACTTTTTATAGAAATATTTATTTGCTTATTCATAAATCATTAATACATATTTTGTGCAAGCTTCCATCCACTTAATTATAAAGGTTTCAGACCCTACAATTAGAAAACTTTCTTTTGTTTTCAGATTTTTTCCTTCGCTTACACATTATTACCTAGCTAGATGCCATATTTCAACTGTCTAGGTTTGTTAATTAGAGCACCGCACCCACACAATTACTTTGATAAACCATATATGGTTTTGCCATGTTTGACTTTTTGTAGTCTAGCTTATAGACCTTTTTTACTATAAAACTGTAATTTGGCATGGGTTTCTTTATATCCTAATCACACCGCCTAAAATATGTATTTTAAAATATTTTTGAGACACCTCCCTACAAGGTATGAATTATGATGAGCATGAGTTCCTGCACCGAAAGGGCAACACCAGGGTTTATCTCATGAATCGTGATAGTAAGACAGTTGAAATTTTCAGAAAGGATGTATTCATGTTGCCGTTGAAAAAACAAAAACTTAAAAAACAGTTTTTTTTTCAGGTTGCTCTCATACAACTTATCTACTCTAATAATGATAATAATGAGGGGCTGCCCCATTATTAGGACTTCATATCTTTTGTATGGGACTCCCTGACAACAGATATGATGTTTATGCCATTTTCATAGATAATGGTACGGAACCCTTCGTGACCCCGAAGCGCCATTTGGCGCTAACTACAAGATTAATAGAATTATTATGTGTCACAAATACCAAAGTTGTTTTGAATATTCAGTAACAGCAATTTGAGGAACGGTTATAAAAATAAAATTAAGACAGTCTCCACACATTTTCGACAGAACAAAATTGAAAAAATTATTCAGATTTGACATTTCTGAATGTAAATATAATTGGATTATACTGAGTAATCTCCATGTTCGTCGCTCAAGTCCATGTCACCAAATAAGACATAGATAGTCAATGCATTATTACTACACGATTCAGAAAATGTGTACGTACGTACGTAAATAACATGGAAACCTGAGTTCCATACACGAAGAGAGCTAGACCGACCTTAATTTAACCTCCAATGTTTGTATTTTGTCACAGGAGTCTAGATGTAAATAAATAAATAAAATTAATATAGACCTATCACCTAATAATTTTCTCCCTCCCTCAAATTCATATAATATTTTCTCGTCTCCAATATACTAGAGTCACCAGGGCACAGCTTTAGCATTTGAGATTACTGCTAAACCTACAGTTATGGTTTAGCTCTGATTTTTCCAAATAGAGAAAATGTTCAAAACTACAATAATTTGACATGAGTGTTTTATGCTTTTTGTTTATATTGTTACTATAGAAACGGATTCATCTCTACGATTGGTACAAAAATATAGTTAATTTATTCACAACAATTATATATGTCGCTACAGCCTATCTCTTTTTATTTTGCTTAACACGTAGAGGTTGGGGGTTCCATCCTCATGGCATTGAGGAGATTTATCCGCATGGTGATGATGTTTTTGATACTAATTTTCTTTTTGAAATTTATTTTCATTGTTATGTAGTTTTTTAATACGATTTGCTACTTTAAAAAAAAACTAAAAATTTAATTAGTTTTTATTTTTATTTTTTTTTATTTTAAATGTTAAAATGTCCAAAAATTAAAATAAATACTTATTTCGTTTTTTAAAAAAATATTGTGACTATGTAGAAAAATATTCATGATACCCCCGATTTGAACTCGCGACCTTTGATTAGTATAAGACTGGTGCTGATCCAACTGAGCGTGACGCGGCGCGGCGAAATTAGCTATTATTAGTTCTTAGGTGTTTTACGTAATTAAGTACGCAAATAAAATTGCAAAAATTGACATAGGTCCAGCGTTCGCAGTGGCGTCAAGGGGAATGAGGAAATGGTGTCTCGTGCTTGTCATTTGAATAAAAAGATAGCGCTATTTCTGCTTGCATGTATAGAACAGAGATGACACGACGATCAACTGTTGCGTCAAAGTCGTTGCGCGAATCACCATCGTCACAAGTGTGAGAATCACTAAATCAGTGTTTTATGAATGAAAATGTTAATAAAACTGGAAAAAAACGATTGGACGCCCTAAACATCTTTGGTGTCTAAAGTAATCTTAAAAAGACAATTGGAAGAATTTGCTGCTTGTAAGAAAGAATACAGACTAATGAAAAAAATGGACCTTTCTTTGCCTGAACATAACACCGATAAAAACTAAAAAAAAAACATTTGATTCATAGCTGAGATCTCACTTATGTGGTCAAAATGTATATTCTTATAATCCCCTGTTCCTCACATCTGTGTAGCTTGAGCAAATCAAGATCAAAAAAGTCGAAATAGGTCAAATAAAGTGTTTTTAGATATTTCGTTATTCTGATCTAAATAACAAACATTTTGAAATCATTTTAACATGTATATGTGTAGAATGGAATTACCTACTAAAATATGTGATTTTCATAAATATAAGTCCAATAATTTGAAAACTACATAGAAAATACGAAAAAAAAGGGGCCCACTTCTGAGACAATTATTATCGAGCAAAGTAATTACAATCGTGTTTCCAACCACAATCCAGCTTTCTAGTAATCTTTTTCTATAACATATATAGATTCGAGATTTAAATAATTAGTGTTTCCATGTTTAAACTCAATCGAAACATCGTAAAAATGGAATATCTAAGCCTTAATAGATGAATCGAACAGGTAGTATAATGCGTAGGATTATTATATAAACCATAGCGCTAAGCCTTACAATGCTTATTAATAAAATGGAAAATTCGCTTTAGTATGTCGAAGCAGATAATTTTCGCAATCGTTTCTTCTTCATTTCATTAATACATAAAAGACAGTCGAATTAACTACACCACCCATAACTCAAGAACAGATAGACCGATTTTCGTGATTATTAATTTGTTGGATACCTACCTATTCGTCCTGAATAACAGAAAAACTCAAAAACACAAGAACTTTTAAATGTAGATCTATACGAAGTTTGCCGTGTCCGCAAGTATTTAATTATATCTCTAACTTCAGATAAAATACATGTCATAAATCTTTTGGCGCGTTATTTTTTTACACCCTGTGTTGTAATTTTAAAGATTCATACTAATTTAAGGCCAGTGATAGTTTTGTAACAAATTGCTTTTCTTTTCATGTGCAGATTGCAAAAAGAAAGCAAAGAATTTTTTTCTTCAAAAATGATTTTAATAAACTTGTGCATTTATTTAATCTTCTTCTATCTAAGTGTTAAGAGGAAGCTTATTAAATCTAAAAATAAATAATTGATCACCCACGCTTCCGCTTTCCGCGTTATTTTATCGCATTTTCATACAGGGTGTACCATAAGGATCCAACTAAGACTGATTTTAAAATAATACGAATGAGCTTCATTGACATCCATAAATCGACTTTGATTACGAAAATCACTAAAAACGTTTACACAATTCAAATAAACACATGTTTTACTTGCATTTTAACTTACATTTTCTAACGAAAATTTCCATTTATGGAGTAAGTAACTTTAATTACACACAAAACAAAAATACTAATCAGAGAATAATCTTAGTATAGGTTACTCGATGATCTCTATTGCCACTGCACCTTTCTGTTACACCTGAGGTAACACCCTATATAGAAGAAAAAAACAGACAGGAAATTCCTGATACGAATTTCCTGTCTGTTTTTTTTTTTCTACATTGAGGTATCACTGATTTTACGAGCATAAGACAGTCGCGCTCATAAAAATGTTTACACTTTTGCCAGCGTACCTATTCACTCGGTCGGAAGAATGCAAAACTATTTTTGTGTTTCGTGACTGTCGTATAGGTGATCGTAAAGAAGTGAGATATTTTTTATACGTTTAATACTTACACCTCAGTTATCTAGTAGTTTTGTTATAGGTCTTGTCGTTGAGATGTCTTTTTATCATCACGAGATAGCGCAACCTTTGGGAGTATAGCAGAGGATAATGTTTTTCCGCCAACGTAAATAAAAAAAACCTACAGCCATCTAAGAAAACATAAATTGCTACAAATACCTAAAATTGTTGTGAAATCAAACGGATCATTAAGCTAAAAATAAGCGCAAAATAAAAAAATCTTTTCGAAGAAAATAGCACACAAAAAAGGGTATTTTGTATTGTTCATGATTAGTCTCAGAAGGCATTTTCCTCGGAGACAGTTAAATCTCCTTTGATTTCGAGTGAAAAGAATGTTTGCAAAAATGAGGATAAGTACCTTTTCTGAGGTACTTACCTTTTATGAAATAATCTTAAAAAAATACTAAAATGATGAATATACATACTTATATTATAATATTTAACAAATAGCAATTAAAATAAAATTTAATCTAAAATATAATCTATGAAATATATTCCACCTAAACGATAACAATTATAAAAATAATGTAAAAAATAAAGGTTCCTAGTTAAATTGTGGCTTATCGTTATGTTGAATTGGTGTATTAAGGTCCTAATTGTGTGATTGCCAAAGTTATGTTGAATTATTAGCTACCCTTTACCAGTGCCAAACCAAGGTTCAGTTTAGCTACAGAATAAATACTACAAGTCAGATTAAATAAAACTAGGCATCAAAAATTGATTTTGTACTGAGTTGGACATGGTTGAATGGATGTGTTAACTTTTGGACAAAGTTTTAAGTACTTTAACGTATTTATTTTATGTATGTTTATATTTCTTGTATGTATTTAAAGGGTGAATTTCCCAACAGCAAATTTTACGCGGCATGAGTGAAATCGGCAGTGCAGCAGAGTGATACAATGACGCTTATTTATTTTTTTATTTATAGAAGGCGTTATCTCGTATACGAGACCATAAATATTTTTTGATTAGGACTCCGTTAAATTCGAAATAAAAAATGATAAAGCACCATATTTTTCATTTCGGTTGCGCGGTCAAATCCATTTTTCTGTTTAATTTCCCTTGTATAGTAAATACTTTTGGTTATTTAGTATGATTGTTCATTTAATTTAAATCGTGAATAGTTATAGTACTATCACATAATATTTTCATAATTTAACCTATTTAATTAAACATTTTGATACGAGTTATAGTTTTTAGGCTATGGAGCATCAAAGAGTATTAAAAATGTGCGCTTAGCAGAAATACAACATTTAACACAAAATAAACAATATAATTTATACATTTTCACAAGAAATGCGTTTCTGTAGTACTTACCTATCTAAAACAAATCAGTATCGTCATTGTTATCTTCTAAAGGTTTGTCGAACCTAATAAGGCCCCAATGTATACATATGGTGGAACAACGGAATGCACCTTTAACACATCCACATACTTTTCTGTAGCCTTTTTTGCAGCTGCATGATACTATTTTCAGTATCTACTGTGGAGCTGGTGCCTATGTGGTATTTAGGGTACAAAGTTACTATTTTTTTCCAGCTTCAGTTTTCTGGGTTGAATGAATTTGCTTGCCATAATTGAACTTGATGAAAGTATGTGTTGAATTCTCACAAGCAGCTCCTGAAGAAGGTGGAAACTTTGATAATATTACCACCGTATTGTTCTTCAGATCAATGTTTTTGTAAAAGTGGACCTCTCGTATATCTTTTATACTTTTTAGGTACCTACTATGATACTATCCGAGAATATATCTTTCTCCTGCCTCTTCTATTTGCTTGCGTGAGGCATCCGGGTTATTTAAATGGTTTATTGTATCTTGCAAGTCGGTCTTTTTAGCAAACAGGAAAGACTAAAACTTTCCTTTGTTGTAGAATGCCGATGTAGTAGAATATATTCTTACGTGGTGGAGTCAGTCCCCGTAAAAGAACCAACAGATCAATGTCTTGCCCAACAACTACGACAATGTCTTTTCGACGTACTACATAATATCGGCATTCTAAGGCATAAAAAAAGTTCAGTCTATTCAATAACATATAACATCGACGTGCAAGATACAATAACTCCTGAGGCCTAACGCGAGGAGGTAAAAAGGCAGGAGAATCATATATTCTTGCATAGTATGGGGCTACGCAAACCTAAAGAAGTATAATCGTGTAACGAAACATTTAGGTACTTCAGCTTCACTTCTTGACCAACTCTCAAGAACAATACGGTGTTATTATGAAAAGACCACCTTCTTCAGCTTGTCAGCATTCAATGCATACTTTGATCAAGCTCTACAGTTGATACTGAAAACAATATCATGCAGCTGCAAAAATGGCTACAGAAAAATATGTGGATGTGTTAAAGGTGCATTCCGTTGTTCCACCATATGTATACATTGGGGCCTTATTAGGTTCGACAAACCTTTAGAAGATAACAATGACGATACTGATTTGTTTTAGATAGGTAAGTACTACAGAAACGCATTTCTTGTGAAAATGTATAAATTATATTGTTTATTTTGTGTTAAATGTTGTATTTCTGCTAAGCGCACATTTTTAATACTCTTTTAATACTCTAAAAACTATAACTCGTATCAAAATGAATGTTAGCACTTATTTGTAGGTAATTTATTGACAAATAATTTTAGTGCTTGACCATTTTGTCCTAGCTTGTATAGTTTTCCTGAAAATAGAGGAAATATGAAATTTGGGACCTTTATCAAGGTGGGGAGGGGTGAAGCGGCGAGTTGGGGGGGTGGGAGAGTTGTGTTCTATAATGTACTCACTTGGAGCTATAACACAGCAGCAACAAACTAAAATTATAAATTTTGCCGTTTCGCCCATACATTGAAATCTATAGAATGAATACACTAAGTGCCGCCTCAATGCTTAATGAAATGAAATGAAATGAAATGAAATGAAATGAAATGAAATGAAATGAAATGAAATGAAATGAAATGTTTATTATTTGCGTAAGAAAAAGGTTACATTTTAGATGGAATTTAAGGCACAGTTACGTTCATTTTTTTCAAACTATATATTATAGCATGCAAATATTTTGTTACACAATAATAAGATAATAATTCATATAAGGAAGTATTACTAACAAACAATAATGAAAGCACAATCTAAATAATTATATAATATTTAAGTCGAGTAGGTACATATTAAAATCATGGTATGTCAGGTTTATCAATATTATCAATGTCAAGTATATTAAAATCACCTATCAACTAATTTAATTAAAATGCATATTAGTCATCTATTAATAATTTAAATACTCATTTACTGTATAAAAGCAGTTTTCAGTTAACCAACTATAGAGGGTACGCTTAAATCTATTAAAGGGTAACTCCTTTATTGTTTGGGGTATTTTATTAAATATCAAAATGGACATCCAATAACAGTTTTTCGTAAACCTAGCGCTCTTGGGAATTTTATCAGACACTAGTCTATTTCCATTTCTGGTGCTTCTCGTGTATATATCTTTTGCTTGCTTGAAGTAGTACATGTTTTGTTTGACGAATTTTGAAATTTCAAAGATATAAAGACATGGAAGGGGTAGGATCTCAAGTTGCCTAAAAAGAGGTCTACATGGCTCATCAGGGACTGTGCCACATAGGGCCCTAATACATTTTTTTTGTGCAATAAAAGCTTTATTTACGTCAGTACTATTTCCCCATACAATAATTCCGTATCGCAGGACAGATTCAACATATGAAAAGTATGCTGTGAGTGCTGTACTTCTACTAGCTACTTTGGTTAGTTTGTACAAGGCAAAAGAGAAACGGTTTAGACCGGCCTAGATTGACCACCGAAATGAAACAAAATTCACCGAAATGATAAAAAATATCATTTCGGTGAATTTTATTAATTCCGGTGCGTAAATTGTTCATATCGGTGATTGTTTTTTTCATTTCGCCAAAAGCCGCTACAGCCGACCTGAAAAACGATATGACCGCCTCATTTGATTACATGGCCGCTGCACATTCAGATACAAATAAGGCTTTAGTTCAAGCCAACGACAAAATCCATCACCTGGAAGAACAAAGTGCGAAACTCCAGTCACAAATTATTGCACTTCAAACTCGCTTGGCTTTATCAGAAAAAACATCTAGGAGTAACAACCTTGAACTGCAATGTGTTCCTGAGCGCCGCAACGAAAACCTGGTACTACTATTCAAGAAACTCTGCGAACAAATTAAGCTCCCTATTGCTGACAACGACATACAAGCATGCCGCAGAGTGGCAAAGCTAAACCCCTCATCTGATAGACCTAGGAACATACTCGTGACCCTACCATCAGAACGTCACCGTGATATACTTATATCAGGTTTTAAGCGATATAACAAAAACAACTTTAAAAACCCACTTACCTCAGCTGATATCGGCATCGCAGGTGACCAGCGACGTATCTTTGTTGCGGAACACCTATCCAAAGAGTGTAAGGACCTTCACGCCGCTGCACGTAAACAAGCAAAAGACAAGGGCTTCAAGTATGTCTGGGTGAAGTACGGTCGGGTATATATAAGAAAAAACGATACGTCTCCTGCTCTGTATATAAAAGATAACGCCAGTTTAGTAAAACTTCTAAATTAATTGAAATTATTTGGTATTTTATGTAATTGTACAACTTAACACATTATATTTATAAACATTCATAGAAAACAATTATATAACTCTCTAAACTCGTTGCTATTTATTTTTCAATATATTTATTTTTTATTATTGTCACATTTACAAACAAAAAATGAAATTTTTTTATCAAAATGTCAATCGTATAAGAAGCAAGTTAAATCAGCTATACTTAAGCGTATTAAATGAAAATTACGACATTATTTGCTTATGCGAAACTAATCTAGACTGTTCTATTTCTAACGCAGAGTTTATGGACGATAGGTATGTTGTGTTCCGGCGAGATAGGGAAACAACACACTCATCAAAGCTGTCAGGCGGGGGGGTCTTACTAGCTATAAAAAAGAACTTCAACGTCATCAGACGTCGCGAATTAGAAAGCACCCTGGAGAACCTCTGGATTACGATTAGTAAGAAAACTGGATCAGGTGAATTTTCCCTAAACATATACTTAGTCTACTTACCTCCTGATCTGAAGAGCGCCCAAATAAAATATTTTTATAATCACTGTTCTAATAGGCTGCTTGAGATCAATAGCCTAGATAGTAAAATAATTATTCTTGGTGATTTTAATATACCTACTTTGACTTGGACTCCCGACGTTATTCACCCATCGCGTATGCTCCCAGGTAAGACTCAGGATGTCAAATCTTCACTGCTTTTGGATCTGATGGAGTTGGGTGGACTATACCAGTACAATCATGTTCACAATTCTACCGACAAGCTACTTGACCTATTCTTGGCTAACCACTCAGATCTTACCTTGTCAGAATGCACTCCTCTATCTACACCTGATCGCCATCATCCAGCTATTGAGATCGAGGCACGTGGTATTGTAACTTGCTCAAAAAATACTAAATCTCATGTGCAAACCCTTAACTATCGCAAGTGTGATTTTGGTAAATGCACGGAGGATATCGTAGGTATAGACTGGCCCAGTATACTTTGCCATGGCAATGTTGACTTAGATGTTGACGCATTTTATGACGTTTTAAAAAGGATAATTGCCTCAAATACCCCGTGCAGGCGAGTTAACCGAACTGGGTTTCCAATTTGGTTTTCCGAAGCCTTGAAAGCTTGTATTATTGAAAAGAAAAAAGTTCATAAAAGATACAAAAAATACCACAACCCAAGAGACTATGATGAATTCTGCTTACTACGAACCAGATCTAAGAAGCTTATTAAAGTATGTTACGACTCGTTTATACAGAGTGTCGAGAAGTCTCTATCGGAGACCACTAAGTTATTTTTCTCATTTGTAAAAACTAAAAAATCTACGCCTTCAATTCCTAATACTATTAAGTTTGGAACCAAAGAAGCAACTGGAGACTCAGCAGTGGCTGAACTTTTTTCAGAGTATTTTTCCTCGGTCTTTGAGGCTGATACTAACAGCGCACCACCCGAAGATAGCGTAGAACCCTCATTCAATTACACTTTGTCTAGGACACAGATATCAAGGGAGTGCATTCATAAGAAACTTCTAGCCTTGGATGCAAACAAGGGTGCTGGGCCAGACGGAATTCCTCCGCTCTTCATCAAAAACTGTGCCAAAGCACTAACTGAACCACTGTTTACAATACTTAATAAATCGTTATTCAACGGCACATTCCCTAGTAAATGGAAGGAAGCGCATGTAATACCTATCCATAAATCAGGTGATACCAATGATTGCTCCAACTATAGGCCCATAAGCATACTGAGCTGCTTTGCTAAAATATTTGAATCCCTAGTCTTTGATCAGCTCTACCACCATTTTCAGCCATTCATCTGCCACCAACAACATGGGTTCGTAAGAGGTAAATCGACGGTAAGTAACCTGGCAGAGTACACTGATTTCATCTGTCAATCGCTTAATGGGCATGGTCAGGTCGACTCAGTCTATACAGACTTCCAGAAAGCTTTTGACAAGGTCAACCACAGGATAATGATGCACAAGCTCGAGTCCATGGGTATTCATGGTAGTCTCTTGCGTTGGCTGAAATCTTACATTTCTAACAGGACTCAACTTGTCGCTTTGAAAGGTTGTCGCTCAGAACCAGCATATATAACGTCCGGTGTCCCCCAGGGATCACATTTAGGCCCCTTGATGTTTATAGTATACATAAACGATCTCATCCCCAGGCTCCAAAACACATCCTTATTGTACGCCGACGACCTGAAAATTTTTACACGCATAAACTCTGTCAGGGACTGTATTCAACTCCAAAGGGATATTGATACAATAGCAGATTGGTGTAAATCCAACAAAATGAGCTGAGGCTCATAATAAGCTCAGTATAAAAAAGTGCTCTGTTGTTACTTTTACTCGCATCAAATCTCCAGTAGTTTTCAACTATTGTATTGACGGTATAACGCTCCAGCGGAAAACAGTAATACGCGACTTAGGGGTTGTATTCGATAGTGTGCTCAGCTTCACTCACCACTATGATGCAATATTTAAGAAATGCAACAGTCTTTTAGGATTCATATGTCGGGCTTCTAAGGATTTTAAATCCCCTAAAAGCTTAATCGCACTCTATAAGTCCCTAATCCTCAGCCAGCTGGAGTATGCCTCCCCGATTTGGTCACCTCAATATAACACCCATGTTGATAGGCTAGAATCCATCCAAAGACGCATGGTGAGGACCCTTACATACCGCTGTAGGTTAAAACGAGAGCTTACGACATACGAAGATCGTCTCCATCATTTCAAACTCAAAAGCCTCGAGTCTCGGCGAAAAATAGTTGATTTAACTTGTTTCTACAAAATTCTGAACGGTTCCCTAACCACCACCCTTCTGACCGAAATTTCTCTTCGAGTTCCCAAAAAATCCCCTAGACATGATCGTCCATTCTCAATTCCACTTTGTAACAATAACGTGTCCTCTCACAATCCAATTTACAGAATGTGTCGAAATTACAATGATCTACTTAGCGGACCGGACAATGTACCAGACATATTCGGATCATCATTGCGTAAATGGAAAACCGGTCTCCATAAAATTATAAATTAAAATTATCAATTAGTTTAAAATAGTTCAAAATCATGTTTAGTATAATTATATATTACTGTTTAAGTATATATGTATCTATTATTATTATCTGTAACTGTATGTACGTATGAAAATGTATATTAAGTATATTGAGTTATATTCACTTCATCATCTTCTTAGTTTTAACTTAGTTTAGCTAGTGTTAAGTAATTGTAACAATTGGCTACGTCTGTTCTAAGTTTTATTGTATTGTATGGTACTTTATCATGCTATGTGCACATGTTTTGGAGTTACAGTGTATTAATGCTCGTATACCTAAGATACTATATTATGTAACTGTCTGTAATTCTGTTTTGTGTACTCAATAAATAAATTAAATTAAATAAATTAAATTAAATTTCGATGGCTTTATTTTATCATTCCGGTGAAATCTATACTATATTATACAGTTGAAGAGTTTGTTTGTTTATTTTTTATTTGAACACGGTAATCTCAGGAACTACTGGTTGAATGTGAATTTTTTTTTGTTTTGCCTTCCTTTTTAGGATTCCGTACCTTGAAAGGTAAAAAACGGAACCCTTCAGTCCCTTAAAACTGTGAAAAAATCAAACTTCAAGCCAACGCAATCAAAAGATACAGCCGTTATTGCCATAAATATCAGCAAATTTTCAACACTCGAAAAGGAATCAAAACCTACCTACAGGGTACTTCCCGTGAACTTAAAATCTTGAAATTTGGTACAAAGCAACGTCATTTATAATACAGATACAAGAATAATTGCGAAAACGGTATTTTTTTGTTATATCATATTTAAAAAAAATGACTGCCCCTTTCTTCATAAACGCGTTAAGGTTTTAAACGAAAATTACAATGACAAACATATTGAACTATAATTAAGATACAAATTATTCTTTCAGCGAAAAGCGTCGTCATTTTATTTCAAAATGTCACAGGAAAAAAAGACGCTTTTAATTTTCTTATAACTACTATTGATTTCCACTCTACGCTCTGACCGATCCAAAGGTTCCCATTATGCTAGCAGCATTGTCTCGTGGAATAGCAATGGAAACCTGTTGAACCAGCCAGAGTGGGGATCATTACCCTTATCCCGCAGTCGTTGTCCCAACTCTTTGAAGAGCTCGCGTGCCTCATCACCCCAGGGCCCAGCCGTCTCCACAGCGATTGGAACAAAATCATACTCAGACTTTAGCTCAGCATACTTAGTATGTTTTAACTTGGCAGCATTTTCCGCCGCTGAACCTGCTGAAGTTACAGTATGCCGTAAATGTGTCTAACGCACGTTGCGTCCCATAAGAGGCTACGCCCTCTTTGCTATGGAACCAACGTTAGGCCATCTGGTCTCTTACCATCCATGCGGGACAAGCCTGGTGGCTCTAGGACGCAAGAAATATTAACGGAAACCGTGGCCCGACGCACAAATTCATTAATAGAATGGTGCTTCGGGAACCGCCCCGCACTTCTTTGGCAACTTAGTCCATGGTGGCCGTTTTCATCTACCATACTATCACACCACAAATACAGCGATGAGGTTCAAAAACTTTTCTGCCCAGTCTTAAAGCTACTGCAATTCTTAAGGAATTGTTGTCGAGAAGCGTACCCAACTGTGGAGACGGCAAAGCATGCAGCCAAGCACCAGATTCAGGTTTTGCAACTGCTTCACGCTGGAACCTACGGGAACGGAGTAAAGGCAAAACGCACAGAAAATGTCGAAGGGGACCGCTAGTAGTGTTGTTAAGCTAAAAAGTTTTTTTTTAATATAGTATGGGTTTACTCTTGTCTCTAGACTATACCAGACGAGGCACAGACAGGGATGACGATGAAGCGAGCTCACCCAGAAGAAGCCTGTTTCCTCTTTTTCTGTAAATAACAGGGTTGTAGACCGATGGAAACACATATGCGTGTAGAGAGTTCCACTCTTTTGCTGTGCGCATTATGAAAGTTGACGAGAAGCGCTTAGTTCGAAAACATTTTAAACGCGCTAATCTCAGGAACTTCTGCACCGATTTGAAAAAAAAAATGTTAGATAGCTAATTTATCGGAAAAGGTTATATTGGCTATACTTGGTGTTCCTTAAATAGAGGTCCAGCCTAAAATAGGTAATAGGCTTGACAATGACAGTCATTAGAAAATTACATAAAAATGTAAGTTATGTCCTTTTCAAGTTGTGTACATTAGAAAAACTACCAAATTGTCATCTAGTGATGGGTTTTTGACTACTGTTAATACAAATACTTTTTTTACTTGTTTATTTTGCGATGCGAGTTTGAATAGCCGAAGGCCTATTTTATTTGTAAATCAGGTTATATTTAAATAAATAGTAAATAAAAAAGTGAAAATTTGTAGTCACAGTAGTCTAGCTTATTACCCGTATTATGCGCAAATTTCGCGGGGAGAATTGCTGTTTTTCCGTTATAATGAAATATGAGTCCTGAAAGAAAGGTTAACTTCTACATACGGGATACTGTAAAACATCACGCTACGACCTACGGGAATGGAGTAAAATCAAAACGCACGGATGCAGTCACGAGGAACCACGTGTTTTAGTATATAGAAGTATTTTTTTTAAAGGTTTTCGGTGGGTGGATATGTGTTGTCATTTCGGTGGGCAAGTTATTTCATTTCGATGAATCGTTTTTTAATTTCGGTGGCATCAAAACTTTGAAGTAATGTATCTTTTTAGTTTATCAAGATATTTTGATGGCGTTACGTTTTGATCGAAACAACACCAAGAAGTAGCATAAACCATAGTTTGAATCCGAAAAATGTTAAAAATAAAAAAGTTCACCGAAGTGATAAAAAAAATCGACTTTGTTGAAATTGACCCTAAAGGTAGTTTTAGTTTGAGTTTTAGTTTAGTTAGAGGTAGTTTTAGTTAGAGTAACTTACTTATTATATAATTTACTAGCTTTTGCCCGCGACTTCGTCCGCGTGGAAAAGTGACTTCTTTCTCCCGTTTTTTACACATTTACCACTATATCTTTGCTCCTATTTGTCGTAGCGTGATGTTATATAGCCTATAGCCTTCCTCGATAACTGGACTATCCAACACAAAAAGAATTATTCAATTCGAACCAGTAGTTTCGGAGATTAGCGCGTTCAAACAAACAAACAAACAAACAAACAAACAAACAAACAAACTCTTCAGCTTTATAATATTAGTATAGATTCCAAGTGTACACGCTGCCTATGGCAAAACATGAGGTCTTATATGAAATATCGTAATCACTTTTATTAAGTACGCAAATAAAATTATTATCCTATTATTTCTTTAATTATTTCCTATTCTATTTCAGTGGATAAGACTAAGAAATAATCTCATGCCAAGTCATGTACCTAACCGTATTTTAAACTGTGAGTTCACAAACCAGTATGTTGGTTTGTTTGTAAAACATAAAAAGTTCTGGCTTATTTCGTTCACATGTTTGAGAGAAATTTTGATGAACTTTGACTCGTGTATCTTTGTATAATATTTTGCTTCGAAGTTAAGGTGTTAAAAGATAAAAATAAAATCGCATCAACAACTTCTCATTTGCAATGTTTTGAATTAAAAAATCCTAATGAATTAATGAATTTATTTAAATTTTTTAAGTGCTGTTTTGTATGTTTGTGCTGTTTTGTGATATTTCAATTAGGTTTATAATTTTTTTTTGTAAAGTGTTTTTTTACATCAGTTTTGTACAACAATATTATTATTGTAAAAAATGCGAGGATGCCCACGAGAGCTCTGCCGACAAACTGTTGCACAGTTTGGCAAAATAATGCAAAGAAATAAGTAATGTTACTTTTGAAAACAAAATAAAAGAAAAAAAACTTTCATGAACTAATATGATAACATGAACTCCTAGAGATTTTCTCATGAACATTTTCTTGGAATCTATTACAAAAATATGCCTCAACATTAGGTCACAGGCCTCTAACATCCTCGCTTATTAATATAAAGATTGGCTTAATAATTTACAAAAACAATTCTTATCTCATAATACCGACTAATTATTCCCAAGGCATCTGTATTAAGCATCTTGTTGGAACGTAATAAAAGCAGAGTTTGTACAGTCAGCCGGGGAAAAACGTTTTCCAACACAAATTATGAAGTTCTCTGGAAGATAAAAATGCCTTAGTGCTGGACTATGTTGCTGTCAACAGCAAAAATATTAATTTTGTAGTTAATGGATTGGTTGAAAGAATTAAACAGTTGCAAAAAATATAATAAATAAACACTTTAAATTCTTTCTAAGAGCGCTTTCACACTTAGGCGACTTTAGCAGCGCGGCAGCAGCGTGACAGTCGCTTTGCTGACAATTTCATACATAAATGATAGCAGTAGAGCGACGCATTGTTGTCGCGCTGCTGTCGCTCTTATGTGAAGGCGCACTAAGGTTTAAAAAAATAAGTTTTTCAACTACGTTTATCTTGTTTTTTTCTCTCTAAATCTAATATTAAATAATAAATAGCGCAAATATAATACGGACATCACGTCAAGGTAAACACTGCGGTATATTATGTAGTTGTAATAAGTTAGTTTTCACCAAAATTTGTATCCTAATGTGTGACTGAAGTTATTATGTATTACAAAGCTATCAAAGAAAAAAGCGGCTATTAAAACTAAACGGATATTTAAGGGGCCAACTGTACAAATTGTTGACGAGAAATTTCTAAGTACTACCACGTAAATTGGAAATCAAAAGTTGGGCCAGACCCATTAATTGATAAATTATTTTGATTTTCCGCGAGAACATCAGAAGGATTGTTCTGTCATAATATTTTATGGGAGAAATAACAATTTTTAAGAGGCTTGTTAACACTTTGCACGTGGTTTTGTTGCTTTGATCTTGTGTGTTAGAGTACCTAAAAACATACATGAATTAAACGTGTGTAAACTATTGTTAGAATATACGTCATTGAGTGAAAGTACTTATAACGTGTAACATAACACTAGAACAAGATTTAGACTTTATTATGTTAAATTAGGTGTAAACGAAGAAGACTTAAAATTGGCTAGTTAGCTTTTAAATTTAATTAAAAAAAATATCTAACATTAATTTCAATGATAAACCTATTGTCGTATTTTAAATTATTAATTAACAAAAACAAAAGTAATTTTGGGTTATGCGAAATATCACAGACAATTTAGCCATCTCCATAGCTTAGGTATAGTATCTTTTTATTGTATCAATCGTTTCTAGAATGTAAAGAATAAATGTTCTAAATTTGCTCGTGTCTTCAATATGCTAATATTAGTCAAAAATGGTTACTTAGGTACGTATTTTTTCACAATGTCCTTATAAGTAACCCGTAACGTTATCTGTCCATTACTTTATACAAATCGACGTTCCATTGTTGAAATTCGTTGGTTCATGCTTATTTGTAGATTGTGAAATCGGCCCTTAGAATTCGATTTCATACCCAAAACACACACATACCCCAACTTCAAACGCTCTATTCTGAATCTGTACTTAAAATCGAATCATGCAGAAATTTTAATATGCTCGCGAATAGACGAATAATATGTCAAATGTCTTCGATATGACGTCATTTCCTTCTGACTTGGCTAGTTACCGATTCTTGGCGTGTCGACACTAAGCTGCATTAGATGATATTTGCATCTCAAATACTCAAAAATGAGCCCTATTTCTAGTAGCGTAAAGTTCTTGCAAAGATAGCTTTTCAGGCTGACGCATTGAAATTCACAGCTCACGAGACTGTTATGCAAATGAGATATTACAATTCCGTATGACATTAAACATGTCGCGTGTGTTAGATTATTTTAAAAAGGTTTAAACTGATAAAACTGTAATAATTTTCAATTCTTTTAAGGTAAAATAATCAAAACTATTTTAAGATATTTTATAATAACTAAAAGACTTCAAAATATTTTATAATTAAATTGTCTTTTGACTTCCGCTTGATAAACCACGCTTCAATTAGAATATTGTGAAACTAATTAAATATTAGCCATTTCTTATTTTATAAAATTAATTAATTAAAATTATTAATTGTACAATTTTATTAAACAACTTTTAAGACCGAAATAATTTGTAATTAAATTTATCCATCTGGCTTCCGCCGGACAAACAACGTCACTTGTTGTTTGACGGTACGAGGCAAGTGGGAGGTGCCTTATAAATACGGCACGACCGATCAGTGGAGACACTTTTGATCGAGCCGTCGACTGGGACGGATCACTCTCCGCAAAGTTAAGTAATTATCACTGTTATTATGAATGTTGTTAAAGCCCTTATATATTTGTTGTTATAAGTATGATAGCTATGTTTATGTGTATATAGTTGATATTATATGCTATATTAGACTCAAACTTGGTAATGTGATTATTTAAATATTAAATAAGTAGTTTCCAATTATATACTTGGCTTTGGTTTTATATACTTATCCGTATAAATGTAATAGCCGTGAGTATGTGTTTTACATGATTTGAACCTTATATACTCACATTTAACTATTATATACTTACAGTTAACTTAATATTATTGACTAAATTACCCTTAATCTATCCTTCCTAATATAATTATATTATATACATGATTCTTAATTCTAAAATACTAGCTATTCTAACTTACTATAATAAACAGCATTATCTATACATTTCCTGGTTTAATATTATTATTTTCCTATACGACTAGCTTCTTAATAATAATAGCTTAATAAAATCTAACATCAGAAGTGGGATAAACATGTGCCAAACTAATTATTTTTTTTTCCTCTCTAGTTTCAGGATGGATCCCGAAATGATTACAAGCCTTCTCGCAGCAATACGAGACGCCGTCTCCAAGCCACACTCAAATGACGATGACATCGCGCTACCGGTGTTCGACCCAGACAAGAATGACTGCGGAGCGGCGAGCTGGTGTGACAGCGTTGAAGCCCTCGCAAAGGACCTCAAATGGAGCAGTATCAAAACAGCGGCAAAGGCAGGTAAGGCCCTGAAGGGCTCTGCTATTTCGTGGTTTGAGGCTTGGGAACCTTTAAATGGTAGATCTTGGGAAAATTTCCGCACTGACATAATCGATGCTTTTCCTGAGAAAAGAAATCTTTCCGAAAAACTCGCTAAAGCTGTACTATACACATCAGATGCAGCGGAATCATATAGCGAATATGTTAGGGAAAAATTAAGATTATTGCGTAATACCAAAATAACTTTTACTGAATCACAACTTATTGAATTAATTTGTGGAAGTATAAACGACACTGGAGTGAAAATGGCAGCCTTAAATAGCGGTGTCACCATGACTTCTGCACTAATTACGTTGCTGTCTACGTATTCAAAATGCAAGAAACGACCCTTAGATAATATTGATAGGGAAAAAAATAATGCTTCAGGTATCGGTGGGGTTAAACGAACTAAATTTAATACTGAAAAGAAATGTTATCTTTGTAACCAAGTTGGGCATATACAATCACAATGCTATATTAAACCATCTCAGTCTCAGCAGACTCAAAGTAATGGCTTAACCCCACCAATTCCTAAAGTTAATAAGCAACAAGTAAAAATCTGTACATATTGTAAAAAAATTGGTCATTTGGAGTCTGTTTGCTTTTATAAACAACGGAAGGAATCGTCCCCTCTCGTAACTGTCCCTACAAAAGAAGTTAATTTTTTAGACAATCCGAACTAACTCTTACCCCAGTTTATATCAACGGTATGACAATAAATTCTTTAATTGATACAGGAGCTAATTGTAGTTTAATCAAAGAATCAGTTGCTAAAAGATTAGGGTGTAACTTTGTGCCAGTATCTACATATGTAAAAGGCTTAGGACAAGGCAATATTCATGTGTTTGCTATTATTACAGTAATTGTTGAATTTGGGAGCATATCTCTAGAGCTTGATATCAATGTAGTCAGGGACAATGCATTTAGGTATGACCTTCTCATTGGCAGAAATGCTGTAAATTTTCCGGATGTTGAAATTATTACTGACATATCTGGTTGTCGCTTATCTAGGAAGTCATGTGAGGAAGCACCAGAAGTAAATTTGATTTCTCCTACACCCGATTCGTTCGAACTAAATTCAAAAATAGAACACCTGTCATTTGACTTACAGGAGAAAATAAACAATATTTTTGTTAAATACCCAGCAGTCTTTAATCAAGTAGGCACTGTTCACACCGGTGAATTAATTTTACGTTTAAAAGAAAATAAAATCATTACTTACCGCCCCTATCGTCTGGCCCCGATCGAAAAGGAAAAAATTGATAATATAATACAAGAACTTTTAGAAAATGGAATTATTCGTGAAAGCGATTCACCTTTTGCAAGTCCAGTTTTATTAGTAAAAAAAAAAGACGGGAGTGATAGAATGTGTGTAGATTACAGATCATTAAACAAAATTTTAGAAAAAGACCGTTATCCGATACCACTCATCGAGGACCAGATTGATAGGCTCGGTAAGGCTAAATTCTTTATATCTTTAGATATGAAAAATGGCTTTCACCAAATTCCTGTTTCACCTGATTCAATAAAATACACCGCTTTTGTAACACCGAACGGACATTTTGAATTTCTTAAAATGCCTTTTGGCATTTGTAATGGACCGGCAGTATTTCAAAGAGCCATTGCAAAAGCAGTAAGACATTTAAAATTCGTACTAGTATACATTGATGATATACTTATTCCATTTTCAACAATAGATGAAGGGTTAGAATACTTAGAACAGACCGTTCAGGCATTGTCCACTGCTGGATTTGCTATCAACTTAAAAAAAAGTAAATTCTTTGTCAATAACATTGAATACTTAGGTAGACACATATCACCGGAAGGTGTAAGGCCGAGTGAAACTAAAGTAGCAGCTCTAATTAACTCCCCCATCCCTTCCAATGTTAAGCAAGTTCGCCAATTTTTGGGTCTTGCCAGCTATTTCCGAAAATTTCTCCCACAATTTTCTTATAAAACAGCCTGTATTAGTAAATTAACAAGGAATGGTCAAAAATGGGAATGGGGTCATGAACAAAACGAAGCTAGAAATTATGTAATAAAACACTTGTCCAGCAAACCATTATTGACTGTTTTTGATCATCAATTCCCTACAGAGCTATATACAGACGCCAGTTCTTTAGGCTATGGCGCAATGTTAATACAGATAGTGGACGGTAATAAAAGGGTTGTTGCTTATTACAGCAAACGGACTACTCCTGTTGAGGCAAAATACTGTTCCTATGATTTAGAGACTTTGGCTATTTATAACGCATTAAAACATTTTAGAGTGTATCTTTTGGGTATAAAATTTAAAATCTTTACCGATTGTAACTCTATCAAGTCCACTATGAGTAAAAAGGACTTGTCCCCACGCGTTGCGCGTTGGTGGGCGTTTATGCAAGATTTTGACTTTGAAATAGTATACAAAAAGGGGAAATACATCGGGCATGTTGATTTTCTTAGTCGAAATCCAGTCGAGGGATCAATTTTGAACAGTTCTATAAACGAATCCTCGGCTCTCATTTCAAATACGAATAATACCGTCCCATCACCTAAGAACCCCCCTAATATTGCTAATTTGATAGATAACCCTCAATCATGGCTAGAAATAGCCCAACAAAATGACTCCGAAACGCAACATCTTATGAGTCAAGCTGCGGCTGGAAATTTGGATGAAAATCGTTACATTATAAGTAATAATTTATTATTCTACCAAATTCAACCCGGCCTGTTCAAACTTTACGTTCCCAAAATATGCCGATTTAGTTTGATGCAACTCTTCCATGACGATAACTGTCATACCGGTTTTGACAAAACAATCTCAAAACTTCGAGAACACTTTTGGTTTCCTCGCATGGCTGCCTATGTTCGAAAATACTTAAAACACTGTTTAATATGTATACAAAGAAAAGGTCACTCAGGTCCAAAACAAGGTTTCTTACATCCTATTGAAAAAACACCGGTACCTTTTCATACAATTCATTTAGATTGCACGGGCCCTTTTTCTCAAACATCGGAAGGATATAAATATATATTGCTTCTCATAGATGGCTTCACGAAATTCACTTTACTCAAACCTCTAAAAACCCTAACGGCCCAAGAGTTAGTACCTATTATTAGAGACACTATTACCCTATTCGGCACTCCAAGGCAAATAATCACTGATAGGGGCACTAACTTTAGTTCACGCCAAATTATATCCCTCTTTAACGAACTACAAATTGAGCATCACATGATAGCTACGGGGACTCCAAGGGGAAACGGTCAGGTAGAACGTTATGTAGCCACAGTTAGTGATATGTTGAATACTACCTGTAATGGTTCGTCAGATTGGCCGAGCAGTTTATGGAAGGTACAACAGTCAATTAATACCACTATCCAAAAATCTACGGGTTTTTCTCCAATCCATTTGCTCATCGGTTGTAATGCTAATATCCCAAGCATCCAATCTCGTTTAGATGAAATGAGTGTCCCAGAACCAATTATTGACTTAAGAGTAGATAGAGATTTAGCTTTTCAACGGTTAATACAGGAATCTAATAAATTTAAAGAGAGGTTTGATAGCGTAAGACGGGATAATAAAATCTTTGCAGTAGGAAATGTAGTTTACGTAAACCAAGATCATAGGCGTCAGGATAAGCTCAGTACCCGATTCAAAGGTCCACATGAAATAACTAATGTACTTCCACACGATAGATATGCTCTTAGGGGAAGAGGCAATCTTAGAAATATTATCGTATCGAAAGATAAATTAAGACTTTGGCCAGGCGAATGGACGGATAGTGATTTAAATATTGAGCCTAGTAATTAATAAATATTTGTACATGTTGATTATGTAAGATGTTAATTGTTTTATGTACACTTACTGTGAAAAGTGGTACATTGCAGAACTATTAATCTTTTTGCATGTTGATTATGTTACTGTCTATAATGTTTTACGTACACTTACTGTGAAAAGTGATACGTTACAGAAATTTATTGATTTTTTTTTGATGAGATATTGAAACAATGAAACACTGTTGCAAATACTGATACTGTTATGATTTATGACACTGACTGTTAAATTATAGTAGTGGTCTACTTACTGTAAAAGTAGAACTACATTTATTAGAATAATAATTATTGATTAGGTCTTTTATTTTACCATACTGTTTAGATAAATTAGTCACTGAAATGGTTAATGAATATTAATAATAATTAAGGTTAGTTAACTGGATAATAGGTACTTCAGGGAACGAAGTACATATCAGAATGGCCGTGTTAGATTATTTTAAAAAGGTTTAAACTAATAAAACTGTAATAATTTTCAATTCTTTTAAGGTAAAATAATCAAAACTATTTTAAGATATTTTATAATAACTAAAAGACTTCAAAATATTTTATAATTAAATTGTCTTTTGACTTCCGCTTGATAAACCACGCTTCAATTAGAATATTGTGAAACTAATTAAATATTAGCCATTTCTTATTTTATAAAATTAATTAATTAAAATTATTAATTGTACAATTTTATTAAACAACTTTTAAGACCGAAATAATTTGTAATTAAATTTATCCATCTGGCTTCCGCCGGACAAACAACGTCACTTGTTGTTTGACGGTACGAGGCAAGTGGGAGGTGCCTTATAAATACGGCACGACCGATCAGTGGAGACACTTTTGATCGAGCCGTCGACTGGGACGGATCACTCTCCGCAAAGTTAAGTAATTATCACTGTTATTATGAATGTTGTTAAAGCCCTTATATATTTGTTGTTATAAGTATGATAGCTATGTTTATGTGTATATAGTTGATATTATATGCTATATTAGACTCAAACTTGGTAATGTGATTATTTAAATATTAAATAAGTAGTTTCCAATTATATACTTGGCTTTGGTTTTATATACTTATCCGTATAAATGTAATAGCCGTGAGTATGTGTTTTACATGATTTGAACCTTATATACTCACATTTAACTATTATATACTTACAGTTAACTTAATATTATTGACTAAATTACCCTTAATCTATCCTTCCTAATATAATTATATTATATACATGATTCTTAATTCTAAAATACTAGCTATTCTAACTTACTATAATAAACAGCATTATCTATACATTTCCTGGTTTAATATTATTATTTTCCTATACGACTAGCTTCTTAATAATAATAGCTTAATAAAATCTAACACGTGTAAAGTGAGAATATTGAATATCGAATGACAGGAACCGAAATTGTGATATGGATATTTAGTGACACAAAGACAGACATGTCAATGTCAATCATGACCCGGTTAGTTCGTCAGGAATTTGGGAAAATCATATCTTATTATTATGACGTCTTAATATTATTATGGCGTAATTACATTTCATTTTTGGGGTTCGCAACTTAGTTAATATATTTATAGACTGTTACCAAATGTGTTTTTTTTTATGTTGTTTGCAATCTGCTCATAGATACCGTCATGTTCCAGAACAATTCAGAATAATTTAAAAAATGCACTAGCATTGTTAAATTCGACACTTTCTATGAAATGAATATGTTGTATTGTAGTAGTTTCTTTTTTGCTTTATATTGTACTAGCTTTTGCCAGCGACTTCGTCCGCGTGGAATAGTGACTTCTTTCTCCCGTTTTTTACACATTTGCCACTATATCTTTGCTCCTATTGGTCGTAGCGTGATGTGATATAGCCTATAGCCTTCCTCGATAACTGGACTATCTAACACAAAAAGAATTATTCAATTCGAACCAGTAGTTTCGGAGATTAGCGCGTTCAAACAAACAAACAAACAAACAAACTCTTAAGCTTTATTATATTAGTATATTTGAGACTGCCTCGGTGGCCAGTCACAACGACTCACCGACTGCGCGGGACATATTATAGTGCACAAGTGTGTGCGCAAACACAGGTGCACTCTCTATTCCTTTCACTCTCATAGCCCGATGGGACAGCAATCTGACACGACCGGAGAGAGATCAGGCGCATGACCAACGGCTTTACGTGCTTTCCGAGGCACGGGGGTGAAACACCGCCAACTTCCAAACTCCGGGCTACCCTGAGAATTTCTGAACAGAAAAACTCCGGTACATATTTTTGGCCCGACCCGGGAATTGAACCTGAGACCTCCGGCGCAGCCGTCGCTTTAAAATGCGACCCTCTCACCGCTGCGCCACCGAGGCAGTTACATGTATACCTATTACTAATATTGAGGACGAGGCGCAAAGTATAATATAGAATAGAGGCATAGTAGCATATAACATAAAAATTTTACTAATGTAGTTGAATAGAATACATTAAAAAAAAAGCAGTGGCATCCCTGTTTCACAAAGTCATAATAAGTTCTAGTTAAAGTTATTCACCTTTGAGGTAAGGCCTTTGCCCAGTAGTGGGATGTTTACAGGCTAACTTTAACGTTATTCTGTCCAATGGCTTCATACGAAATGATGTTCTATTCTTGATTGTCAACATTCCGTTTATTATAGACCCTTAGCCAATCAAAATATATGTTTAGTATAAGGTACCAAAATGTGTATTAATTTGTTAAAATCTAACTGTCACATAATGATGTTCTAAGTCCAAAGTAAAAGACAGTTAACTGCGTTTACAGAGATACGGAAGTGTTCCATTTAAGTCGTTGTCGTTAAAGAACAAGTAATATAAAGATACTTTGTTGAAACCTCCCTAACTTGTACATCTAAAGGGTTGATTGCAGTTTAAGTGGTCGCTTTAAGTGACTACTAAACGCAATACTTAAGGTCAGTTGCACAGAAATGCTTTAACTGTAACTTTACGTCAAAGAGAAGTTTAAGTTGAGATTTGAGTTGAAGCTGATACAGCGAGTGACTTTTATGGCTTGAAAATTTGAAGTTAAAACGATGAAGATACTTTCCAACCAACATGTTTAGTCTAATTAATTAAGCTCATCCCACCAGATCCCTTCTTCTTTTGCACAATAAGACGCACTGCGGATTACCGCCTGTACCTCGTTGATACTCCACTGACTCGAACAAAGCGCTTCTCGTCAACTTTCATAATGCGCATAGCAAAAGAGTGGGACTCTCTACCCGCATCTGTGTTTCCATCGGTCTATAACCCTGTTATTTTCAAAATAAGAGTGAACAGGCTTCTTCTAGGTGAGTAAGCTTCATCGTCGTCTCTGTCTATGCCTCGTCTGGTATAGTCTAGAGACTAGAGAGCTTATATGTATTACTATAATATATATGTATACTAAGTATATATGTATTATTTATTTAAGTATATATGTATTACTACTTTCATTAGTTGTTTTTTCACTGCACCCGTTGCCGTCTTTCTGCATGACCTAAAGGTTTGACTGGCAGAGAATGCTTTTAGCATTAAGTCCACCTTTGTACACTAAATTTGTACAATAAAGTCTTTAAATAAATAATAATAATCTTAATAATAATAGTCTTTAAATAAATAAATAATAAGTTTTCTCTTATTTATTTAATAAAAAAGCGCTTGTTTCACAGTGTCTGAATAAGTTTATTTATTTCCTTATTCTTGGAGAGAAAAGACGTGAATGTGGTATGAAACATCATTTTGCGTGCTGCTCTTTTTAAATGACAGCCTGTGAGTATAATAAATAATACGATGATTTGACGACGCGTTTGGTGTATTGGTTAGCGCTCCTGACTATTACGCCGACCGTCGCGGGTTCGAATACCGCAAGGGGCAAATGTTTGTGTGATGAGCACGAACATTTGTACCTAAGTCATGGATGTTATATATATTTAAGTATTTATGGGAGACGCCCCCGTCATAATCGTTGTCTGGTACTTCGTAACACAAGGAAGATAATTCCTTACCACGAGACCAGACAGTTGGTGTGTTGTCCGGCGCATATTTATTTATTATTTATTAATACTCACAATACACTTTTAATGTAATAGGTACCCAATATAAAATGTTTTTTTTGTGATAAAATATTCATCACTAATTCCTGTTCCCATAATTTCTATTGTTTCACAAAGTTTGATAGAGGGATCGCGTGACAGACGTTTCTTTTGCCTCTGTATAGAATTTATTAGGCATATTGATTTGAGAGAAAATACTGAAAGACGAAATTGAAAGTCATTTCGGTAAATGCCCCAAAATACTAAGGCCCGGTTGCGTGATCGATAGTTAACTATAGGTTAAATGTCATTACCAGTGGTTAAATATTTACAATTGTAAGAATTTATACAAATGTCATCAATGACATATGCCTTATGTACAAACTTTTTTTCCACATGTCATTGATTATTTTTTTATAAGTAGAGTATGTTAACAAAGGTTTTGAATTTGACAAAAACCTTAAATACCAATACATCATTGTTTTGAATACCTATATATAGATATATTATATTGATGTAAAATTTTCCAATAGCTGTGGAATGGTAATTATTGGCTATAGGTATTTGGTAGTCCATGTATTGTATCAGAACAATGATTTACATCACAATGGGCTATAAGCCCTGGAGATTAATATTATGTTACCATTATTGATTCTATAAAGATGAGTTTGTGTTTGAGGATTTCCATGTGACGAGGTTTTTATTGGGAGTAATCACCATAATTTCGTTCAATTATTTAATTCTGAAAGAGAGCGAAATAATATATGAATATGAACCAAACGAATTTTATTCAGTTTCACCCACCCGAAATACCGGGTATACATAACATTAATTTTAAAAAATCAAATTATACCCAGTATTCTCAATGTATACCTAGGTAAATTTGGTAGTTATTGTTTTTCTATTTTACCATTAGAAGGAAATTGTATGGTTCCGTCCTAAACGGTAGATATGAGCTTAGGTATAACAAAGTACTATTTTCTTTTTTTTTTTACTAAAATTTCAACATTATGATCAACACAAATAACTTAGCCACTGACCTGACACATTGATAAGCTTGTTGAATTTTGTTTTGAAGATTGGAAAGCCCTCGAATTATAATTTGAATTATTTCAGTACTAACTGGCAACAAAAACTTGAATTTGGTTTTTTAAAAAAGTGTTGCTTCTCTTGAACATTTTATTCTCTTGAAAAATGGCCGCCACAGTTGAAGGGCTAAGACGTTTCCATAAAAATAAAATTCAACATCAAAAATATATTTCAAAAATATTTTAGTTTTAACAAAGCGTTTGAATTCCTATCTATCGGTTTTGTTTTTAAACTATCTAAGTAATACCTAATATAGTTTTTGACTTAAGCAGCTTAAGTTTTTTATAACTGTGCTTGGTACCTACATTTACAATGATTAAAGATATTATGAAAATCGTATGATATTGCTTAATTAAATTAACAGTTTCATGTTAAATCTAACTAGCTCGCTCAAAATCCTATCTTTAAATTATCGTGAAATAAATCGAAATTAATAAAAGCATAGTAACATTAAGTATTTTACGACTGAAAAATACAACTGCCATGAGACCCTACAAATTGCAATTTCCACCAAATCGGGGTAAATTATGATAAAAGGGGGAGATGACAGTTCGTCATTACTTTTTATGACACCCATAACGGTCAGTTGAGCGATGTTAGATTTAACCATTGGATATTTTATATGTATGTATTAAACTTGAGGTAAAACTGTTTAATTTTTCATCATACTTGTTCGTGTAAAATGTCAACCGTTTTAGTTTTTGGGTTTTGTTTCTAAAGGGTTAAGGGACTTAGTACGGAACCTGTTAAATGATACCAATGTTTCTATATATAAAAAATAATAATAATGTGCTATTCTATACTATACTAGATGATCCAGAAGTATGATATACACATTGAAAGCGATGTCTACACTCAAATAATAAATAATACATTACCATACTAATATAATAAACATACCATTGCTGTGTTCTAAAAGTAAGTAGCGAATGCAGTTGTGTTATGGAAATCAGTAATCGACCCGAGACAGTGAAACGAATGATTTCTATATTGACCCGACCGGGAATCGAACCCTCGACCTCTTCACCAACGGAGGTCGTAAAAAGGTATGTTCAAGTAAAAATCCTAAAATATTTATCTCTAAACAAAATATGTAAACAATCATTCTTTGTTTTCGTAAAAGTGCTAACTATAATTTAGAATCGTATATAAAGATCTCCTAATCTTTAAGATTAAAATTAGTATATTAAATTTTCTTGCTTAAATATTCGCAAAACTATAATGAAAACAAACTTAATCAAAATTTGTTTTAATTTTGACACGTAAAAGTAAATATAGATTACCTTCGAATGTTTAACACCTGGTAAACAAGTTAAATTCGTACATAGTGTCTGATAATTCGGCAGTAAAGATAAGTAGAATAATTCCCCATGGTAATTAAAACACTCGGCTTAATATAGAGAAACTTAACTGAATCTTGTAGTTAAACATTTACAAAATTTTTTGATACCTAGCTTCTCTTAGGTAGTTTGGTATAAAAATTCTAGTGAAAGATACAAATCCATGATAAATAATCACAAAAACGCAGCATTTGGCCTCCAAAATCATCTGAAGTCGCGATAAAGTTATCCGAAAATGACAGTGGACTTACCATATCATCATAAAAAGGCATCAGGGCAGTCAGTATACGCCTGATGTGATAAAAACATAACGTCCAGTTCACATTGACACCGCTGCAGGAAGGTGGGCTATTGGACCAGAGCTCATTCTGAATTGATTCTTCTAGTCCACCTATTTTGACTGATCACCACATAAACAACCATTTAAGAAATAAACACTGGCCACTTTGTTGAAAATTAAAAGTTTTTCAACTCACTGTGAAATTAAAAATAAATGACACGACGTTTGAATTAAGAACGGATTTTGAATTCGATTTACCGATGTTGTTTTTTTATCGAATTTGAGTTAGAATCAAAGAGGTTGGGACTAAAAACTTTTCGACGTAGAATCGGGAGGTTTCACAAACAAAATGGCGCACGTCCTACCTTCGCAATGTTTCAGTTCTAACTGACGGTTGCTTGTGGGTTGTTATCTCGCTGCGAACATTTTCAGCTGGTGCGGATTTTCTTTCAGTTTTCCGTTGACATGATAGAATCTTCTCTCTTGTATTTTGACACAACATATTTTTTTCTTGGGCCGGCTCTTAGTAGCTTAAAGTAGAATAGATTGCGAAAATGCTTAGACCTTTACATAAACAAGTGGAACAAAATGGAGTAAGGATTTTCAGGGTCCATTTACATTGAATTTGCATCGTTTTACTAATGCATTAGGAGTTGGGTTGTTTTTGATAGGTATTGTAACGGTCAATCTGGGGAAAAGTGTGAGGTTTCAACGCTACACGAGAACACAGCGTAAAACCTTTTTTATAATACTATACCTTATTAACAAATGAAAGAAAAATATTAACAACAAAGGCAATGCTTTACAAAAGTTTTTTTTATTTATTTACGCAGACCGAGTTCCGAGTTAGCACGAGGAAAATTTATGTGCATAGGATTTTACGAAAAGTATGTAATACACTACCTGTTTCAGAATACATTCTTAGGAGGCTGAAACCACAATTTACTGGAAAATCAATAGATTACTAAAAAACTAATAAGGTGTATTTTTTTATGTATTTATGATACTAAAAATATAAAAGAAAAATATAGACAAGACTTAATTAACCTATCTAGACCACTGAAAACCAGCGCTAGGATTTTGATACCTGGCTTATATGAGTGATATCCTCTTGATTGAGACATAAAAGACACATAACGGACACTTCATTTTGCTACCTACATCTTGACTTTGTGTAATTTTTTGAGGTGGTTTGTTCAAATTTGTTTATCTTTGCTTATTAATGTTTAACTGTGTGTACTAGTATGATTTCCTTTATAATTAATAAGGTAATGTATGTTATTTCTTTATTTTACAAATATAATTTCGAAGCCAAAGTACACAATTCACTTCGACACATGACAATCTACAGATACAAGTTCATTTGAACGGCAAATTCGCAGGTTTATGGCTCGTAAAAGAAGCGTTTAAAAATGCGATACGATCAATCGATAGCCGTAAAAACTTTGAATAGATCAGTCGCTAGGTGCTTTGTAGATTTTAGTGCTCATGGATGATCTAATTTAGACAATGTTTCTTCCTAGAAAAAGTCTAGGAAGAAACATAGTTGTCGCTTGTCATCTGTGTTGTCACTAGTCGACAAGGTTTTACCGTTAATTCAAATCTATACTAATATTATAAAGCTGAAGAGTTTGTTTGTTTGTTTGTTTGTTTGAACGCGCTAATCTCCGAAACTACTGGTTCGAATTGAATAATTCTTTTTGTGTTGGATAGTGCAGTTATCGAGGAAGGCTATAGGCTATATAACATCACGCTACGACCAATAGGAGCAAAGATATAGTGGTAAATGTGTAAAAAACGGGAGAAAGAAGTCACTATTCCACGCGGACGAAGTCGCGGGCAAAAGCTAGTATTCTGATAAACGATATGCTTCAGTTTTGAGTTCCGTATCTAAAGAGTACAACAATAACAACAACAACAACAGTAACAAGATAAAATAATAGGGTAACAAGACCCTATTTACTAAGAGTTCGTTGTCTGTCCGTCCGTTCGTCGGTCCATCCGTCTGTCTGTATTTCTGTCACCAGGATGTATCTCAAAAAACCTTAATAGCAAGACTAAATACGTTCAAATAAAATTAAAATTTGAACGAGATCGAACCGATAGTTTTCGAGATATAGCGCATTTTCAACAACTGTTAATATAACTTTGTCCTTCGTACTAACACTATCGAATGTAAAGTTATTTTTACTGAAAAATATACTGTGATATTTTCGCTAGGTGGAAGTAGATGGACGACAACTTCTGTTTAAAGTTGACACGGAACCCTCAGTGCGCGGGTTCGACTTGAACTTAGACGAAAAACTTGGCCGTTTTTATTTTTTATTGATAGTATTCATTGAGAAGTGTTTACTTTTCAATTGTTGCCTTATAATGGCCCATTTACACGAGGCCAGTAGACGAGCCAGTCCAATAAGCCAGGCCAGTATTGGCTTCGTGAAAATAGAGCCAGGCCAGTGCATTGGACTGTCCCAAGCCAGTGGACGAAGCCAGTCCAATAGAATAGAACGGTTTCTAATTTACTGGCGCCAGTGCTACTGGCCTCGTGTAAATGGGCCATAACTCTGACTTACAAAATCGCAATACTTAAGGTAAGATTGTAGATACAATATTATTTATTTATCAATGACGGTTTTCTGAAAAGTATAATCGTTTGCTAAGGCCGCTTTTGTGTAATTTCTTTCACTATGAACATAAAAACTGTTCACAAAAACCTTTACAACAATGATAGCAGTTTTATAACTTCCTTATGATGTTGCCTGAATTATTTACGAAGGGGTCTACATTTGTGAGTTTTGTTACAGGTAGAAATACGCCTTTAGGTTATTTGTAGGGTCGGGTTTTGTTTTCATTGTAGTTGTTTATTTAACTTTTCTGCCATGTTAAGACACATTTTTATTTAAATATTAGGTACTTAATATTACTTTTTGAATAAGTAGGTAACTATTTAACTTTTGATTGCATTCAAATTGAATTGTGTATGGTAGCTCTTTTGTATAGTATACAATGTTTTAGTATGTATTAAACCTCTGAAATGAAGAGTAATTAAAATTCAGCCAATTTTAGTGCTCTTGAGTTGAATTTTCATACACCATTCTTTGTGGCATTCGTAGATAAAATACCGCACTGTTGTAACGTTATTGTAAAGTCATTTAATATAGGCGACCGTTATACGACGAAATTTTCAAAACCGTGTATCTATCGTGAATTTCGAATAGCGGATTTTCCGGTCTTTTCCGTCAGCTTTAGACGCCCCATAAAAGCCTTTTAAGATGAAGGCAAAGAAATATCGACAGGCAGCCATTTTGATCACGTTTTCCTAAAATTATTCTATTTTTAGAAACTTCTTTAAAGTTGTGTCTCTTAAACTAAAATTAAGTAAATTTGATCACTTTTCTTAAAGTTGTTGATGACTTACAAAGTTAGAAACGGTCGAGGTATCTCGCGCCTAACCACATTTTAACAAAAATCGTTTGCACATACGTGTGGTGCTCGTAGGGCGGTGGTGGCAGCGCTCCGGTAGCAATACCGAAGTTAAGCAACTTTCGGCGCAGTCGGTGTTTGGATGGGTGACCATTCCGACTATATAAGTGGCGTATATCACGAGCATCTCCGTGCTTCGGAAGGCACGATAAGCCGTTGGTCCCGGCTAATATCGATGGCATTAGTCGTTAAGCCTAGGCCCTATGGGCGGCTTGATAAAATTCCACCGAAAAGAGCTTGGCTCTTAAATTAGATGATGATAAATGGTCGGTATGGTCACCCACCTAACACGACCGTGAAGGTTGCTTTTAACTTCGGTAATTACTGCTTAAGCGCTGCCCTGCCACTATGCGCTACGAGAACCTCATGCCTGATGATGACATGACAAATATCACGAATTTATTAATAACAAGGAAATAAAGGAATCTACGAATGGCTTTAAACAAACCGACAATTAGAAAGACAAATTGACATCATTAGTACGAATGGATGGATTATTTGTTTTAACATTTAATCCGACGATTTAAATAAATTTGAACTCAATGCCATTGAGATGGAGTCGAAAACTAAGCTAACAATCAAGTAAGAATTTACCTAAATAGAATGTCCAATATGTCTATTGTCGAATAAACAAAATTGATTCACAATTTAATAATGCGTTAGAAAAACAAAACATAATTTTGCTAATGGTAATAAAATACAGCTTACTGCCGAATTATAACGGCTATAACTTGGTGTTGCCAGTGAATTGACTGAGGAAAGTGGATTTTGATGTCATTTCTTTGGGATCCCTCGATGTAATATGAGTATGGCGGTTATAATTTCGACTGATTGAGGTTTATGATTCACTCACGCGCGATAGTAAAATTGGAATTCGCACACGCAAGCATATTACGTCAAAATATTACAAATGGAATGCAATTGGAACTTCCAATAAATTAAAATGTTGCGAGCGTGTGTCAAACAAATCAAAGTTTTCATATTGATACAGCAAACAATGTCTATTTAGTTACACCTATTTGAAATTACGCTTAAAGTATGGGAAAAAACTAAAATATGTTTGTTAGACCAATCACAATCTTCAATCATCGACAATGACCATCGTTGCTGAATTATCGATAATCGAACGAAATTCATGTATAATGTCGAGAGGCATAACGATACTATAAATAGTATCGCTATGTATCGATTGAATTAAGGCTTACGAGGATATTGATACTATTACTTTACATATATTTCCTCAACTACTGATTAATCGATCTATCGATAGTGGAGTATCAAGCGGTAACGCTAAAAACCCTTTTTTGGTTTTCAGAAAAGTCAAAATACAATTCACCTGTCGCGCTTACATTACGCCCCTAACATACCAACTCAGCATCATCATCCCGGCATCATCATACACCGGCCACGCTTCACTGCCGTACAATAGGACAGGTCCAATGATGGTCTTATAGACCAGTCCCTTCAACTGAACCAGCATTTCTGATCACAAATAACACCAATAACCTCACGCCACTTGGCCGAAGCAGCAGCAATGTGAGCCTTGACGCCGTAATCGATGTCACCTGACGCGTGAAGTACAGATCCCAAGTACCCCATCATTCTCAGTATCTTTATCTATTACATGAAAGCCGCTATGACATTATGGTATCCCCTGTTCCATATAAATCATAAGTCCCATGTAGCGATGAGTCAGTCCCTGGAGAAATTTAACGGTTCCCTTAAATTCAATTTCACGTTCGACACGCTCTGTTGTTTATAGCAGCCTATGTTAAATACTGTTAATATTTATTCTGTCTGCGGGCTAAACAAATTCAGATTCAAAGGCTTGGCATGATATGAGGTTTATTTTCAATTTAGGTTACATACAGAAATAATGGTTAGGGCTGAGCTGTAGGCTTAGCGGGGTCTCAGTGGCGGATAGTAAATGGCCACAAGATTATGGTAGTTAGCTGCGAATATTAAAATAGGTTTAAAATTTTATGTCGTTAATATAATCTCGGACGATCGTTATGCAACTACCATGAAAGATTGATAAAATTTAGTTTAATGTCATTACAAACACGTCGGGTAAGGTATGAGTTGCTTTGTCTTCACAAGATCCTGCATTCGTCTATTGACGCTCCTGGGCTGCTCTCTACTCTCAATATAAATACCCACTATAGGACGCGCGTTCCCAAAACATTCTCTATAAATGTGTATAAAAACAACACCTCCTACTACAATCCAGTAGTCAGAATGTGCAGGACTTACAACGAAGTGGTGAGCAAAGACATGTCGATGGACGTATTTAATAGTAGGTTTTCTCATTTCAAAAAGGCTGTTTCGGATTTTCTTACAAAGTAGATTTTTTGTTCTTTTTTTTTAAACTTTTTTTTTCTTTCTGTAAAATTTACCGGTTTTACTTTTCTTTACCTGTATTTTAGGTCATTTCATCTGTCACTAGAATTAATCATGCTGTGTATACCATTTATGGATTACCGTCTAGTCTTAAGAGTATATATTGTATTGTTAAGTGCATGTTTTGATTGTAATCTGTCGGTGTACCTAATAATAAATAAATAAATATGTTTACTAAGCAGTCCCTGAACAAGCAGCTGCAGGTTTACCAGAATGTTGAGGGGAGTCTAGTGGAATAGGCTTCGCCATTAAAAGCTACAATACTCAGTGATAATCCTGTGCCATGGCTAGTAAACGGCGTACACGTCGTCATCAAAAGCGTTCCCCTGGTGTTGGTAAGCAGCAACATCAGAACTGGCAAGAGACTGAAGATATGGTATATCAGGAAAGGCGACTTTAGCAGCGCGACGGTTGCGCGACAGCCGCGCTGCTGATAATATCATACATACTCGTAAATGACTTGCACTTAGAGGCAGACAACCCCCCGTTGCTTAAACTGCAGTGTGAATAGCAATAGGGAAACCACCTCACTATCTTCCCTAATTTATTTATTTATTTAAACTTTATTGCACTGTATATTGTACAATTGGAGTTTTTATGGAAAATACTTCACTGAAAAGAGCCTTGCTCATAAATTTGACAGTGCCATAAATAGTGGAGGTTAAGATAAGTGGCAGAGGAGCTGGGCTTTGTAAAGAAATAAATATATAAGAAATAGCTAACAAATTACACCTTCCAAAACCTAATTACGTATTCCTGCCAAGGGACGCTAAAATGGTGCAGTAATTAAATTTAAAATATTATTTAAATAGATAAGTTAAGGCAGTTGTATAGTATGAGCCTATGAGTCATGTTTGATCGTTCCTTAATTATTTGTTTCAATTACCTTCCCAAAGTAAACTACACAGATCTGGTTCCTTATATTTTTAGATGCTTCATTTATTTTCTTTACATTAAAGAAAGAAAAATAAATAATTGGGTAAAAATATGTACGTCGCCAGCACATAAAGTTACACCCACTTTATCTGCAAACTATCTCTTATTATAACTGCATAAGATACATCTGTGTTGAACTTGACGTGCTGTTGTCCGTACGAATCAAGTTCGTAACTCAATGAGTTAAGATTTATTTTTGCATAGCTATTCCAGGTTTACAATACAGAGTTCATGACGCCTGAAATAACACTGATCATACGGAATCGAGGAAACAACTTTGAATGTAGGGTGCCATTGATTTTGGATAGTGCAGGATATTGATTTGCTTTACGGATTGATTTCGATGATACATTTATTTTTAATGAAACGCCTGACGTTTCGAATGCTTGACAATATCCGTGGTCACAGGCAGACGTAAAGTGTTTTAAATCAATAAATAGTATTCGCGTAAACTTCATAACCAAATATTTTATAGGATAGTTCAGGACTTTTAGCATCGCTGCTAAGAGTCGCAGTATGTAAAGGGTCAAAGACTTTGTGAGACTGGCCGTAAAAAAGCTCAATATAAGTGTCATATTATGAGGTGCGCCAAAAAAGTTTGTTATAGTTATTACAACCACCTAGTACTTAGGAACATTGTATAACTTTTTTTGTTCCAACATATTATGTACTTCTTATTTGACACACAAATAAACTGTGCTTGAAACTTGTAAGTGTTTTTGAAAACTTGTTCACGTTGTTTTTTATTTGGCCTCGATGTGAAACTATTATTCAAAATAAATTTGATGAATTTGATTCTTGATTGGGACATTACAGACATACAACAGACGCTGGGTTTGCTACTTCTCGTTCTTTCTACGTTTGCAAACAGTTTGATTGTTTTTGTTGCTTTTTATCTCATTTCATCTTTTTTTATTCATTTATCCGTATTACAAAATGTTGTCTGTTATGCTGTGTATTGTGATGTCCTTGAATAATAAATGAATTTTCTTTCTTCCCTTTTTTCTTAAATCCTTTTTGTCCCTAATAATAATGTTAATATGGTGCGCCAGCCAATTATTTCGTAATATGAACTGTTAAAATCCTTTTTTAGCGAATCGGCGTCGAAATTGTAGACCATTGAACAAAATGTTTCTATTACGGATGCAATAAAATTGGGATTTTATTATTTCTATCGGACTCCGACCTTCGGATAACGGATGTTGAAAATGTTTCCATATGGAATTTCCCATGAGTTAATTCGTGTTAAATGAGATTACCATGGAAACATTTTTTTTTACAAATTCAAAATCGTTATCTATGTTTAAGTATTGTAATATAATTTAAATTGGCCCTGTAAGTTTATTTTGTACCCAATGGTTTCCAATATCGTGCTGTAGTATTATTTACAGTTTTCAACCGACTTAAAAAAGGAGAAGGTTCTCAACTCGACTCTATTTTTTTTTTTAAATATTTGTTACCCCATTTCTCCGTCATTTGTAGACCGATTTAAGAAAAAAATATTGTTTAGAGGCTTTGATTAAAGTAAAATAGCGGAAGATAGGTGACGCGCCACTCGAAAGTGAACCGCTAAAATCAGGCCCCCGTCGCCTAATTTCCATTGGATTGCGTGTGCGGGTGACATTTATAAGACGTGTGACGTAAGGAATGTGTAGTGCCATTTTTTAGCTGACAATTAGTATGACATGCCGTATCTACCGCTATTTTACTTTAATCAAAGTTTAGAGGACATACTCCTAGATTGGTCCCATTGATACCAAAGTCGGTATCTGTCATTTTTATGAAGAACATATGTACCTGTGTTCCACAATAAATTAATTTGATTTGATTTGATTTGGATCTTGGTGTAATCGAGGAAAACATTTTGTTTTTATTTATGACTTTTTAAAAGACTCTAGTCTTTGTTTTGATGATTTAATGACTTTATGTTTAACGTCTTTTCACCCGTTGTGGCCATCTTACCCAAAAGAGTAACAATCCAAACACACCCGTGACCACACATTGTAAACACTCAACCGCACTACACAACAATGTCATTTGCAATGAAAAGAAACGTGGCATACGAATAAAGTGTGAGTGAGAAGCAATAAAACCAATAGTTAACCTCTGTGCAGCTGTTGACCTGACATAAACGTTATAGGAAACATACTATGTTGGACTTGGAGCAGACATTTCAAAGATAGGGACTACACACATTACTGAAAATTTCAAGCACTTGTTTTTAATAATATGATTCCGTAATTATTTTTTTTAATCAATTTTGACATTCCTCTTGAACGAAATTAATCATTGAAAAACAACTCACAATTTAATTAGGTAATGCATTATTGAACCCAGTGGGCGAATTCTGAAGCAAAATTTTTGGCATTTCGCGTGCAATTTTGAGCCAAAATTGGTGTTTTTGTGTATTTAATGATAAAAAAGAAATTTTTAGTGTAACTTAAATAAAGTTCAAATATTTATTTTAGATTTGAAGATATATCTACGTAAGTATCACATTTTATTTAATAAAAAAAAGGTATTTACATTATATATAACCCTTTATCTAAAGAATAAATAAAAGAAAAAAATAAAGAACTTATGTCTTCTATAAATAAAAAAATATCTTCTAAATTTCCGCCGCTTGGCGGCAGGGTGCCGAGGAGGCTGGCAGCATTGCCTCTTTGTATCTACGTAAGTTAAAAGAAAAGAATCTTTGATGCAGCATAAAATCAGAAAATTGAAATTGTCTACGCGAAATGTCAAAAATTTTGCTTCAGACTTCAGCCGCTGAGAGCTTCTTTAAAATTAAACGAGAAATTACCTTATTCTATGCCCTGATATTATTTTAAAAGTTGAAAATTGATTGTTTACATTATTAGCCAAGAATAGAAAAACTAACTATATTGATGCCATTGAAAATATAAACCTTACCTAGCTAAACATTAGTTGGTGTGATTAAACCCTAACTCAAGCACTTCGTTAGGTCACCAAATAAGAGGCTTCGGTACGTGACTTGATCTCTTCTTCGATATTAAGTAGGTACTATCTAGGTCACCAACGCCTAACCACCTTAACAGCGAAATTAGCTTGAACCTCACATAGTCTTTTGTTTGAAGTGACACCCGCTTTTATGTCGTGTGTGCAAGCGATTTTCGTTTGAAAGTGACAAGGCGGCAGAGACCTTGACTGTAACTAGGTAAAGTTCATATTACAGTCAGCTAAATCGAAATATTAAGCGGACTATAATATGAACTTTATACTACTGGTTTAAGTTAGTCTATAGGTATCTACAAACTGTATCCAAATGGTTAAAATCCGGCCATTGTCATTTAAAAAAAGTATTATTATAAGATTTTATCAAGTATACAGCAAAACAAGAAAAAAATAAAACTTATACATACATCCTAAAAAAATCTTAGAACCTACGTATTCAAAAACGAAACCATTTCCTTGTGGCAAGCAGGCTATGATGCTGGCTGCGTTGTCGCGTTGAATAGCTATGCTTTTTTTTGAGCAAGGAACCAACCACCTTTATTGTTTCCGTAACTGAATGAAAATTTTAAGCAATATTTCTAAACAGCAATTTAGCAGAAGGTCTTCTTCCAAACCTTTCAACGCCAAACGGCTCAAACTCATAATCATTCACAAGTGAGACGTACTTGCGACGCTTGGCGTTTTCAGCCAACTCCGCTACAGCTCTAGCATTGAGGGCTGATTATGGGAGGGGCAAAGTATCGACGCAGTGTATATTGTTTTAATCTTTCATGGTCACTAAAATTAGAATAGTTAGATACGGGATTACTACCATATACCTTATTATTCATGAGTTTTATTCGACGCAGTATACAGTTGCTTTATTTAAATGAAGTAATTTATGATACTTTGTCACATCTTAAGAATATTTAGTTTAGATTACACATACATCAAACTTCGCAATCGTGTGTTTCTCTTCAAATTATATTACCGAAATCCTACCGAAGGCTCAGGCATCATTAGAACTTTAGCTACAAGAAATAACTACTTACATGAACAATTTAATGTCTACAATTACATCGGCACTTAGTAAAAGTTATGAAATTTAACGACTGTCTTAATGTCCCCGGTTTCATTAGGGATTTAATTAAAATTATTTTATTGCCATAACGCAATTTCCTTAGTTCGGAACAAAATGAGATTTTTTTATGAAAACCTAAAGGTTAAACGGACATCTGTTTAAAATGAAAGGGAAATTAAAGACACTTTAAGTCTTTGAAAAAGGAAAAAAATAATGCTGCTTTCACGTAATTTTTTAAGGATTTAAAATTGGTGAAAATAAAAGTCAAAATAGTAAACAAACACTAATACCAAGTTACGTTTAGTTGGTAAAGTTTCTACTAACTAAAACTCAATCCAAAAAGTTAAGTCCACGAATGTTGTTTTGATGTTCTTTATCCCAAAGACAACCGATCCCCGAATAGAATTCTATACCATCTTCTCACTGACCCTTGCGAACTAGCCTCAAAGATACATTACGAGATAAAAGTAGTGATGTGAACCATGATATCGATAATCTTTATATTGAAATTACCACACAACGTATATCACGGAATAAAAGGTTTGCGTTTTCTAGTATTAAGTCAAACCTTTACATTTGTCAGCAGTCCTAATTTGATTATTTAACGTAATACCTACTAACAGTAGATTAGCAAGAAGAAAATCGTGAAGCATAGAATGCACGATGCAAAGAATAATGTTTATTTGCTTTAAAAAATGGTGGCACAAGTATACGAGTAATTATCATTGTAATTATGGCATGCATATTGTTCTTACGCAACATGTCAATCGGTCACTATCTTAAATGCATATTCCGCGCGCAATGGTATTGAAATTGAAAACAGAGCTACACCGTTTTCAATTTCAATAAAATAAAGATTCTTGGTAAAGTGTGTTTTTCTTTGCTAATACTACTTGCTTATATTTTATTAATTACTAGGTATGCTGTTCTGCCAAATAGTGATATTACTTTTAGAGGTATTGAAGCCTAAAATTAAGAGTATTTTAATACCACTTGATGACGCGTCTGGCGTAGTGGTTAGCGCTCCTAATTTGCCGGCAGTCGCAAATTCGAATCCTGCAATGAACAAATAAATGTGATGAGCTTGAGCATTTGTACCTAAGTCATGGATGTTTATATGTAATTAAGTATTTATGGGAGATCACGTTATTATCGTTGTCTGGTATCGTAGGCCAAGGAAGAAATTCCTTAGTTCCAAACCAAGGCAATTGATAATGTATCTTAGTACGTATTTTTGTAAAACGACAGCACGAAGAAAACCAGCGATGACATGCACGCACATCTTTTGATACATTGAGCATCGATACCTTATCGACACCCACTTTTCTACTGACAACACTAGTTTCTCGTTTTCACGACAGAGGGCCACAATAAAACACAACCTCAAAGTTGATCCCCAACTCAATATAAAGGCCCTATTCTAAGAGACAGTGTATTATGTCCGCTAGAATGCACTCTTCTTCGATAGAATTGGTGCTTAGTTTGCGCGTAACAGATTCAATTATAATTTTGTAATTCTTTTGGCCACTCATTCATTTCCCTTTCATCTTTATTTGTTATTATTTTGAATCCCTTTCAAACTTAATTTGTGAGTATTGTATTGGACACCAATCACATACAACATCCCACATTACAATCGCATACCTACAAATCTCTGATCCCAAATTAAGTAGGTAATACACACTTCTGTTATGGAAATCTGAGGGGCAATTGTGTAAAGCAATCGTATTCAATTGACAGTTAAACGTATGATATGATCTGTTGAACCTTTTGTTCTTTTCCGTTTGACAGATCATATCGTACTTACGTTTTGAACTGTCAAATGAACACGATTGCTTTACACAATTCCATAGGGGTAATTGTGTAAAGATCAAAACGTACGTTTAGTACTGTCAAATGAATACGATTGCTTTACACAATTCCATACCTGATACAACGGTGGTACCACAACACCCAGACCCGAGACAATGTAAAACATTCTAAATGCTACATTGAGCCGGCCGGGAATCGAACCCGGGAACTTGGGACGGCGATGCCAGGGAGGTGTGAACTGTAGACGACTAGTAGCTGAAATGCTTCCGACTGCTTTCAAGGTAGGGCAGGGCATGTGAAACTGATCAATCTAACTACGGTGTTTCAAGAGTTTTTCAGTCAGTAACATTACAGACTCGAAATGTATTTAGCTTGTTTAATTTTGTTCTGACGAGCCAATTTTCTGAGTTAACTCTAGGAAAGTAAAGGAAAAAACGAATGAAGAAACTTTTTAACTAAGAGTCGGAGAAAAAAAAACTCTAGTACTTACATCACACTGGTTAATTGAAGTTTTAACATTCACTCATTTTAGGTATATATTTTTTTAAATAAAATTTAATTTATATAATTTGCATATAACTCGCTTATTGCGGTAATTAAAGCTTATAAGCAGATTTCAAATATTTTTTCTTCATTCTAACATCTTTATCTTTATTATTTTTATCACTTACAACAAGATACCAAATTCAAATTGTGAGAAACGACTTGAAACTGATTTTTAAAAAAATGGTTTCCTGTTTTCAAAGATTTGGTACACCGAATAACAAAGGTGTAAAAATCACCCAAATCTGTGAAAACCCCTAAAAATGGTTATAAACTGGTTCAATAATTAATAAGGCAGTTTTCTTCAGTGAAGCCTTAGAAGTTGAGTTCGACAAACCAATGAAAGTCTTTTGAGTGGTTTAATAAATAAAATTAAATAGGCAAAGGATAGGCCTCTTACAGTTTTTCTAATTAATTGTACCTTTGGAGGAACAAACTGGATTTTTTAAAGTTTTGCGCCTCAATTCTCTAGGAGTTTGCATTGGAAAGAAGGTTGCTGATGAAATTTTATTTTTTGAATAAAACACAGTTTTTGCTTTATCATCAGCGTCACGACATTTATGCATTTCGATATATTTCGTGAGTTAGTTTTTACGTGTGGATACCTATATTACTAGTTTTTCCGGTGAAACAGTCAAACTTGTAATCAAATTAACACACGAAAATAGTTTTGGTAAAAAAATAGGTATTGAAGGACCTTTTATGTCACATTTATTTATTGAAATATAATTTACTAATAATATTATTTATTTTTGATTTGAACTTGATATTTTAGTGCACAGATTCAACACCTCTCTCTCTTGAAGACAACCCAATCTGAAAAAAAGAATACACATTAATTATGGTATCGCTATAGTAATATACCTCGTAGGTGTAGCGGTTAGTTCGCTGGTCACTACTCAAGTGGTCCCGGGTTCGAATCCTGGGTCGGGCCGAAATTTGTTTCTGGGTTTTTCTTTCTTGAAAATACTCGGTAACAGTATTCGGTCAGGCCCTTAGTTTCCATACAACTATTTAATTGTTCACTAAAAGTCTGTTTCACCATTCACAAATAAGCACGAATATTTCAAATATGGAACGTCTTTTCGTATTAAGAAGTGGACAGATAACGCTAATTGGAACTTATTCAGACATTGAAGAAAGAAAATGAATTTATTAATTTAGGACGGATTTACATAATACCAAACAGAAAAAAAAACAACCATGCAGAGCGTGCCACGGTGTGCCGTGTGTTGCATGGTGATGTCCAAATCAAGAGGACCTCACTCAGCATAAGCCAGGAGGTCTAATACGAAAAACGAAATCTGTCAATACGATTATCGTTTTTTGGATCCGAAACATTTTTAGTATGGAATCCTTACTACGAAATGCTTCGGATCCGCAAAACGATTATCATTTTGACGTATTTCGTTTTTTATAGTAGGCCTTCAGGTCCCCGGGAGGCCCTGGCGCTGGTTTTCCAGTGGACCCTTGCTGAGTGAGGTTCACGGAAAATGGCGCCAACATCATGTCTACACTAAAGGACAAACATACATTGTGAAACGGGCAGTAAGGGATCTTGGTTGGGCAGGGATTAAAGCAAAACGGTTATAATCCTTACGTTACGAAAAGCTCTGAGGATATTAAGTAATTTGTAATTCATATTCAAATACATATCTCTAAATCCCGCTGTTCTCCTTAAATATATCGTTTACTCGTTAGCTAATTGAAATGGAAATTAATTAATGTAGGTTTCTCCCGGGAATACATTAAATTTTGACTAGTATACGAAATTCTATCAAATTCTATCTTCGAATCTTGGGTATTGAGTTGACCTCCACCCTGAACTTTGGCGAGTACATCAAGACCATTGCTGAAACTGCTGCCAGGAAACTGGGTATCGTCTCACGGGCTAACCCAAACAAAGACTGCTCCTATACATATAAAGCACAGATCCGACCGTGCATAGAATATTGCTGTCACCTATGGGACGGTTCTGCGAAGTGTCACCTGGATACCTTGGATTCGATCGAAAAGCGAACGAGGAGGCTCATCGATGATGTTTCACTAGTTGAAGCCTCGCTGCGGGAACTCGACCATCGCCGCAGAGTTGCATCCTTGTCGGTCTTTTATAGGCTGCACTTCGGCCACTGTGCAAATTAACTGCATAATCTTGTTCCACCAGATCCATTCGATCACAAGGGGACCAGACGTAGGCTAGCGTACCATCCCTATATTGTTTACATTCCACCTGCTCGCACAAAGCGCTTTGCTCACATTTTTTTAATGCGTGCAGCTAGGGAATGGAACTCGCTGCCTACTGAAGTTAAGCCTCTTTAAGGCAACAGTGAACATGCTGATACTAAGCAAATATGCACCTGAAACCAGGTGCAATCGAGGTCAAATAAATATTAAAAATGCAAATGCTTAGCCAAGAAAAAAAAATTGAAGACATTTTTTTTAATTGTTTAAGAAAAGTTCTTGAATAGAACATGCACTTTATTGAGACAAATACCTACCCAACAACAAGTCATGCATTTGCAAAAACTATTATTATGAAAAAATGTGATGTGATTGATATGGAACGTTAAAAAGTATAGCTTTTTTGATGCTGACTATACCTTACATTCATACATATTTGATTAGAGTGATTCGACCTTAGTAAAACTCAAAAGCTTTTCAAACCCGCAGCCATATTTCCGTCAAACCTACTTCAAATTACGTTAACTTCGTTTCACTCACTGGAAAATTCGTCAAGTAGATTTTATACTCGCTGCCATTTTACCGCCAAAGTTAATTACCACAAATGTGTGGTTTTAATCTCTTAAAATTTAACTGATCGTTAACTGGTTGCCGCAATTTGTTAAAATTGCAGCTGGATTTTGTAAAGGAAATGAATTTTAAACGATATTTCATTTAACACTTAAAACAAGTAATAATAGTTGCATGCATGGTTTAACTTCGGTTTCGATTCTATAATGTTATAAATATATTTTTATACCTAGTAAACCTATAAAACGTTTCACAGTGGGATCAAAATGTTATGGCAAGGCAAGGAACTGAATCCTATGTTCTTCTTTAATTTGCAAGTATTTTCATCTTTATTGATGGCCTTATTTCTTCCTTCCTTAGTGGACAGCAAGTTACAATAGAAATTATATTGTTATCACGCTTATCATCACTGTCTCCTAAAATGTACTTCAAAAATTGAAAAAAAAAAACATGAGAAGTTAAGTAATATTCGCATACGTAAAGTAACAACAACAAAGTAGATCAATTAAGTCGCAAAAATAAACTGTAATAAGCTTATTCACAAATCTTTAGTTTCATATGCTCGTAAATCCGATGATATTCGGTCTAGACAGAGTCATAATACTTAAATGTTAATCATTATGCAGTCTCGTGTAGATTTTATGAATTAAAAATTGCAAATTGTTTGAGCTTTAAACTTGATAAAAATCTTGAAAAATAACAAAAAAAATAATTAATAAGATATGAAATCGATAGGAATACTAAAAGTAATTTAATTTAATTAGCCCTATAAAGTCTGATGTTGACAGAAAAAGTGGACGGGAAAAGACCGAGAGGCCGCAGTCCAAAGCGATGGTCAGTACCCTAACCATGAGTTTACGTCGGTTTTACTCGCTAGCGACGAAGTAACTTTTAGTACGGAAAATTTTAGTTCTACAAGTGACCGCTAGGGGCGCTGTGCAATTTTCCATAGACTTTTTACCATGAGTTTACGTCGGTTTTACTCGCTAGCGACGACGTAACTTTTAGTACGGAAAATTTTAGTTCTGCAAGTGACCGCTAGGGTCGCTGTGCAATTTTCCATAGACTTTTTTTACGAAGTCGCTAGCGAGTAATAAAACCGTCGTAAACTTATGGTAACGGTACAGATCAGAAGGGCTACTACGAAAAATGAAATCCGTCAATACGATAATCGTTTTGCGGATCCGTAGCATTTTGTAGTAAGGATTCCATACTAAAAATGTTTCGGATCCGAAAAACGATAATCGTATTGACGGATTTCGTTTTTCGTAGTAGACCTCCTGATCTCTGAGCGATTGGGAACACCAATCAACGACGCACTGCACCAAGCGACAGATCGCAGCCGATAGAAACTATTGGTTGACAGAATACGGAGTCACGATACTCAACAATGAGTGACCGATTAAGAAGATACAATTAGTCCTAGAATTAGGTATTCTTTGAACATAAATAAGACCTTCCCCTCAGTCAATACTCTACTAAAAACCGCATCAAAATCGGTCCAGCCAAATGCGAGATATTTGCGGACAAACATGCAAACATACAGGTCAACGGTTTTTTTTGAGTCGGTTAAAAAGAACGCCAGGGTAAATATTATAGTACTTACTCCGCCATGTATTACAATTTTCATGCTGCATCTCACAGTAATTGGCAAAGTCTTTATAATCTCCGTTGTAATTTTTTGCGCAGATTTGCTGGTGTCTGAAAATATGAAATCATGATAGAAAGATCATGTCTAACATAGGATAGTAAGCAGAATGTTTTGTCAGTAAGATTAATAGATTTATGGATATAGTCGGTGTGTTATCAACTGAGTCGTGACAGTTTTATGTCTATCTCGCTTGCACTTACCGATAATGCGGTGCGATGCATATTTCTATCTCTATTGGCAATATGGCGTCACGACTCAGTTAAAAATAACGTAATAGATAGAGTTTTAGATTTATTTTAATATTAATGTGTTATTTTTTTTAAGTCATTAACTAACAGTTAGTTTTACATTTCATTTTACATTGACGAAATTTACAATTTACCACATTGTTGAAATGAGGCCATAAGAAAACCACGAATTGTTAAAATATATTTTACATTCTGGTTTCACGCAAGGTATGCAATTTTTTCTATGGGCTAATTTTCATGTTGATAAAGAAGGACAAATATTGAACGCAGTTAATAACATTCTTAGTTCAATGAGGGCTACGTTTTCGTGCTCACTAGTTGGCGCCACTGTCGCGTGAGGTCCAGAATATAGCTTTAATGGTGTGTGAATTGTCATGATGGAGAGATAAAAAGACAAGTTTGCCATTAAATCTTAATATTACAATACATTGGGCATGCCGCATTCCAGTTTTGTTAGGAAAAGAGTAGTAAGTACACAGTTATTAAAGATTTAACATTTATTTTTTTAGTCCCCCTTTTAAACACTCTCATTCATTGATCCGTAACTAGTATTTGCCATAATTAATGGAAATTATTGCTAAATATTCGAAACATTCATCTAAATAGAAAAAACGCTACACAAGCGCCCCTAGCGACGAATTCATACGCGTTAGCCCTTATTATGAGATGTACCTATAGGTACATTTGTTACAATCTTCACCATGTAAATATTTTTAAATATAAAATACCTATGGCGAATTGATTTTACGCACCACGGGTTTAATAAAACGAACAATAGTTAAAAGATTTAATATATTTATTATTTTACAGGTCAACTGAAAATAGAACCTTTATTATTTTAAAGCTGTATATTTTTATTACAATGTGTGTTTTAAATTAGAGGGTTTTATATGATAGCTTTATTATTGTTTTTAGGGTTCCGTAGCCGAATGGCAAAAAACGGAACCCTTAACGGAACGTCAAGTCTGTCTGTCTGTCCGTCCGTATGTCACAGCCACTTTATTCTGAAACTATAAGCATCACACCATTGAAACTTGGTGGGTAGGTGTATCTTGTTCACCGCTTTCCGATTCAGATACTAAAAATTAAAAAAATGTTATTTAAGGGGGTGGGGGGGGGGGGGCTCCCATACATGAAACTAAAACCTAAAAAAAATTTTTTACCCCAACCTTTACGTGTGAGGTATGGATAGGTCTTTCAAAATGACATTGAGGTTCCAAAAATCATTTCTTCTAAAAGTCCGTTTGAGATATAGACGCTTCTAAATTGGTAAAATGGGCGTCCCCCCCCCATCTAACTTCTGAACTAAGGAAGTGAAAATTTTGAAAAAAATATATAAAGTAGACTTCAACAAAAACTTTCAACAAAAATTGGTTTGAGCGAAATTGAACTCGTAGTTTTTGAGATATAGCACATTTTTGTCAACCGCAAATATAACTTTGTCTTTCATACAAACACTATGAAAAACAAAGTTATATTTGCTATCAACGAAATATTGTGGTATTTTGGCTAAGTGGAAGTAAGAATCCCTAATTCAGTTAAAGTTGGCACGGAACCCTCAGTGCGCGAGTCCGACTCGCACTTGGCCGGTTTTTTTATTATTTTTTAACAGATAACCTTTTAACGTTTTCTATAATTAAAGCAAAACAAAATAATATAATAACAGTATTTTTACAGATGTTGACTGTTTGAGCTGATCAATATTTAACTAATTTTGTGCCGCTTATTCCGCTAATATTGGGAGCTAATGTACATATTATCATCGCATTGTACTTCGTAATTCTATTGAATATACTCATCACTCACTCGTACCCTATAGAAAAGGGCTTTCAACAGATAGACATCGGAGGGTTCCTTTACGGTTTTTTTCATCCTTTTGAGAACCCCTAAAAACCTATAGCTTAACAATTATTTAATCAGGTGGCTTCCCATCCGTTGCTTAGAGCGGAAAAATATTGTCATGACGACAGTTCTTAGAATTTGAAAATATAAATTGAATTAGCTCAACCGACACCCACACACATTTTAACTGATAAAATGTGTTTCAGGGGTCCTACTATAAAAGTCGCGTATTTAAAAAAAAACGAAAGGAAACTTATTTTTATTGTAATGCAACGCGAAAACTTAAAATAAAATAAAAACTTGTGACAAGTCTGATGTGCTACGAAGTCAGAAATGTGTCTTATTCAGTCTTAGCTTGTTGTCACATACATAGGGCCTTTGATATGAATTTTCGTTGCGAGCATATTTCGAGTGTATTTCCGCAGCGTAAACGTCGCGGATACAACACGGAGACGTGTACACACGCAACGTTTCTGCTACATTTTTTAAAGCAAAAACGTTGCGTGTCCGTTGCACGTCCGCAACGTTTCCGTTACGTAACCGTCATCAAAATCCATGTTTGTGGTTGTGGTAAGACCTCAAAGTTAGTAACAACGGATTTACATTATTCAATCTGACAAAAGCTTAAAATAGGCTTAATTTAAATTTCCAGGAAATATTAATTCTCTGAGTAATTTTCAAACTCGTACTCGCAAGCCGTACCGCTTATTTCATACGATCGTAAATGTGTTTAAAATTAATTATCATATGATTTTCTGACAAAAAAAAACTTAATGGACGGCCATCTTGAAACCAGTATTAGTAATAATTTGTCAATATCTGATTTAGGCGTTTTATTCAGAAGAGTACCTATTTTTTTTAAATAATATTTTCTCAATTAAAGCACTTTGGTTGAAATGCACTTTTATGTTCATTCATCCAAGACTTTTCGTCATTATCGTTGTCTGGTATTCGTAGCACAAGGAAGAAAATTCCTTAGTTCGAAACCAAGAAAATATGTGTGTTGGCTGGCGCTTATTTATTTATTTATTTACTTATTATTTATTTACTTTTAGGTACCTACGGATTATTTCGCTACCTGTTTGTTTTAAGGCACAACACCGAATATTTATTTTTAACGGTGAATAAAAAATACTAATAACACTTACAAGTAGGTATTTGGACAGTTTGCAATGAAGTTCTTACATCCTTTGACAAAAAAATCTGTCACAAAGAATATGGAGTCCTTCGGGTAATTTATCATCGGTGCTCTATATTTACTTTTGCATTGGGATAGCTGTAACATCATTATCATAGCAATGCATACTGAAACAACATAAAATATCAAAACTTATTGACGTGACAACGTCTTATAAATTGGTTTGCCGGGTGACACTTCAAGAAACTGCGTTACGCTCCGCTCACGTTATGCGCTCACAATGAGAGCGAGTGAGAGGCACGCGTCCCTTCCACTCGGGCATGGTTAGCCCGCCTAAGAGCGAGAGAGACAGACATCAAAAGTCGTTATCACGTAAAACTTTCGCCCGTGTACCGACTTTACAGGCAACCAATTTTTTTAGTTTATTCCAGACACTACCATTCATTCCGACAAGATTCTTTTTGTAATAAGAGCTGTGAATTTTATAGAAATAAAAAAAAAAAGATGGACAGACGACCTTGTAAAGATCGCAGGATCGCACTGGATGCAGACCGCTCACAACCGGTCGTTGTGGAAAGACGTGGGGGAGGCCTATGTTCAGCAGTGGAAGTCCTTTGGCTGATAATGATGATGAGACACTACCACCACAAAAGAAGTGCTACCCAATTAAGATTAAAGCATATCTATCCACCCGTAACGGGAATAGCACTAGATAGACATTTAGCATGTTGCCTGCAATTTACTGTACCTTAACACGTTCCGGGACAGTGAACGCCTACAGGCGTGAAAACAATAAAACATCTACTGTGTCTGGAATAGAGTCCTGGAACGTGTTAATTAGGTACGACCTCAGATGGTACATCATACATACACAACACTTTGCCATGAAACGACCATAGAAAAGTGTTTAAGAAATTCCTATCTTTTTTTTATGATTATATTTTTTTTGAAATTGAGGTATACTATTAAAATAAATAAGAGCATACCCGCAAAAGGACGTTGCATAGCGTTTGAATGTTTACTGCTGTGTGAACCGAATATTGTAAAATATGACAAATCAGAGGTAAACAATCTTTGGCCCAGTTTTTTTTTCGAATTATTTGGATTGTACAAAGCCTGAGTGTGTCATGAACATGAGTATACTTTCACTGGAATTTAAATATATTTTTTTAAATACCAAATTATTTATTTTCTCATGTTGTCGTTTTTGACAAGGTTTTCTGTCTTAAAAAATTAGAAAATAATTATTTCTCTGACAAACTCTACGCCAACAAAAACCTACACATTCTAATACAAATGTGAAAATTTCAATTATCAACAGTGTTGTTTACAACAACCAAAGCGAAGAAAATAATTGTATACAATCGGACGAAACTATTACGGATGAATGGTTCGAGTCTTATTAACAACGAAAATAGCAACTGACTTTCTAACTCTGGTTTAATGTCTTAAAAAAATTGATTTCCATCCAATACCAAAACATTATTGATTTTATTTATAACAAAAATGATGTTTTGTTTCAATTTATGTACGAATATGCACATTTTAATGCCTGTTAACAGCTATTTTGTCAATAATAAAATAAAATTAGTTAGTTCGAATCTTGAAACAGTCATTTTATTATGTGCAGTTTAAAAAACTACAAGATTGATAACAATTAAAATACTTTTAAAACTAAAATTGCACTAAAATATCAAACTATATATCATTTGATTTTGTTTAAATATATTTTTAGTTTGTTTTTTTCATTTTTTATTTAAGTGTCTAATAAAGTTATCTCTGTCTCTCTTTCCCCTCTCTTGAATTTTAGGCGATGTTGGTAAACTGCAAAATAAAAAAACGCATTTTTATTGTAATCAAAGTTGTGATTGCCTTTAACAAACGTAATATCAGCTCTACTAACCGATAGATTTATGCGAACCCCTTTTAGCACAGTTATTTGTAGGTCTCTGGATATCCGTATTTCGGATTTACTTATTTGTTTATTTATTCTAGATTCAAAATCTGTTTCCGAGGAAATATCTACGCGTCTGTTTGATGAGTATACAGGTTGAAAATTGAAATACTTACAGAGAATTAGTGATTGCAAATAGTCGTGATTCATACACAAAGTAATTATAACGGTTTTAAGAAAATTGATTTTCATACAATATCATAGTAAATACATGTTTTTTTTTGCATATGAATACGTACGTGTACGTACGTAGGTATTATTCAATAAATAAATTGATACGTCAGTAAGTAGTAATAGATTAACTCGTCAAGTATGTGTAAACGAGACACAATAAAAATTCCATTGTTATGCGACTCTCGGCATTCGTTTGATACCTGACTGATTAATACGAATAAATAAATTAATTAACGTATTAAACTCTTTCGCGGATGAGTTGATCTAGACTTCTATTCTCTTTTAACAAAAAAGAAATTGCACCAGGATTATATTATCAAGACTAAGGTTACCCAACTTTGTAAAAAATAAACCTCCAGTTTTCAATGCTGTCATTTAACAATCTTTTTAAGATGATCATTGGTGCTCCGCAGTAACTTGGCACTGAATATTTTACAGTTACAAATTATAGTGACAAGTAAGACAAGTTCAGACTAAAAGTAAATGCAACTCAAATTAATAATAAATAAGTTTTTTTTTAAATAAATAAATAAGTTTATTTCACAAAAATTGTTACATTGACTTTTACAGCGACCGAAGCGCCCTTTTAAGCTCAAAAGCCTGTTTCAGGGAGCAACGCTCTTCCATCAATAAATTAAGGTCGTTATCAGTATACCGTAGTTTAAAAATGTATAATAATATATAACGACGCGTTTAGACCAGCGGGGTTTTCTGAAAGAGTGACGTCACCATCGGCGACGTCACTATTTCCTTCACTATTCTCACTCATCGCAAATGACAACACTCAACAATATTGGAACACTTGATTTATTTCCGACAATATTATAATAATACAAGCACTAAGTTAGAATAACAATGGTAGGTACTCACAGGGCTCCTAGTTTACTCCTGATGATACACCGTCTCACCTATTCCAAGGTTCGACCAATAATGCCTCGCCGCGCCACACAAATCACTTTTTATAAACTTCACGAACACAAATAAAAATGGCGTTCGGCGGAGATACTACGTAATCGAAAACATTACTTCTAATTAAACTATTTTGGTTACTAGATTTTTTACAGTAATCGAAACGGTGTCAAAATTCATTACTTATTTTTAGAAACTTAGTTCAGCTTTCACTGTATTTTATAATCATTTCTATCTGAAACATCCGCCGAAAAACACACGTCAAAATTACGTTAAGATGGAAATACTGCGTAGTCAAAACATTACATTTTAGTTAAACAATTTTGGTTATTAGAATTTTCACAGATATCAAAACAATGTCAAAATTCATTACTTATTTTTAGAAGCTAGGTTTACCCCTAACAATAATTTTTAATCGTTTTTATTCGGAACATCCGCCGACGCACATTAACAATTATGGCGGCAAATGTTCCGACAAGAAAGCAAGATCAAATCAGTTCATACAATCTAAAAACTCATCTAACATTACCAAATAAGCTATGTGCAGCTGTTTATAAATCAAAATAAGAATTAAGAACTTGTTAAATGAACCCTAACTATATCTTAGTAAAATTACAAACAGGGATTGCTTTATATTAGTTATATGGTCTTGCGTCGACATATAAATTGCACTTGTAAAAAGCAACTGTGACTCTGTGATAGACGAGAAATTGGACCCCGTATCTTACGCTATCCGGCCACTCTCGGCCACCGTCACATTAACAAGCCTGTTTAATTTTCTAATTGATTTTTATCGCGTGGTATAGGCATACGCCCGGATAGCGTAAGACACGGGGTTCAATTTCTCGCCTATCACAGAGTCACAGTTGCTTTTTACAAGTGCAATTTATATTATTAAGTCTGTATGGTGACAAAACACTATAAAAACAAAAATAAACTATGAATGTATAATACATAATTTAACCTTAAGGATGAAACACATTGTGTACAAATTGTTGCTAACCACAATGTATGAATATATCAATAAGATTTGAAAAAAGAACAATAAACCTTTCAAATAATATTCCACCTAAAATGTTCACGATCTCTGAAACCCAATAAAATGCAGTCATATTTTGTAACCGACATTTTCTATACTTTATGATGTGTCGTATAAATTGTGTTTTGCTTTTGTCATTTTTGTGAAATACCTATCCAGAATTTTGCAGGATACGGTTGGAATTTTTAGAATTACCTCTGACGAAAATTGTTGTAATAAATTGGATAATGAATAGGTACCCTAAAAAATTATATCTTGTTTTAGTTTTTTACACTAACTGAATGTTCTTAGATATCAATGAATTTTAGTTTACATAAATATTCCATCGTTATATATAATCTCTCTTTTCTCTCATTTCCTCAGGTGATGACGTTGGGATGTTTCAGACTAGACACAGGATGCTTATAAAAATATTTTTATTGTTTTGTTAGGAAAAATTAAAAAAAAAACTAGCCCGTTTTTAAGAAAAAAAATGATAGGGCCCGGTTTCTCTGAAGTAAATTGAAGTTCTGATAAAGTTTCACCCGTTTATAGAAAAACACCTTTTATATATTTTTTCTATTAAGAGTATCATTACCATCCCTGTCGCAGACTTTTAAGCCCGGATGCCTGATTGATAGATAACCTGACTAATGGTTAACGGTCGTTACCGGCAGTTGAATATTATGATTGGGCGTTATTGGAAGAAATAATTTAATTCACTGATAATATTTCAGAAGTTAGGTACTTAAAATTTGTTTACAACATTCTTAGGATTGACGACACGTTTGGTGCAGTGGTTAGCGCTCCTGACTACTGAACCAGCGGTCGCGGGTTCGAATCCCTCTTCTTCTTCCTTCCCTATTCCCATCATCTGTGGTGGGGTCTCCTTAAGTCCATCTGCGCCAAGATATTCTATCCTGGGTTGTCTTCTCTGACATTTGTGCTTCCTCGAGGTCTCTCTTAATATTTATCTTAGACCACCAGGTTAGAGGTGGGCTTTCTTTTGTTCAGGCAGGTTTACAGCGGCGGGTTCGAATCCCGCAAGGAGCAAATGTTTGTGTGATGAGCACTATCATTTGTACCTGAGCCGTGGATGTTATATGTATCTTAGTATTTATTGGAGACGTTCCCGTCATAATCGTTATCTGGTACTTCGTAACATAAGGAAGAAAATTCCTTACTTTATTGTCCTTACCTTCCAATTGGTGCGTTGTCTGGCTTATATTTATTTATTTTATATCTATTTGTTTGTGAATTGAACTGTGATCGATAACCGATGCCAAATTAAAATTTAACTTAACCCCTTACATGCCGGCTTCATATGAACCAAATAACTAGTTTCTCCATACATTTTGTTTAATTGTGGTTTCTATAATATTCAAGATTATACAACGACACAACCACTAACAACAAAATTGTAGCACGCACGCGAATCATTAAAATCATTTTCTGTTTTCTACAAATCGCTACGAGTACGCACTATCATCTAAGTGGAGTATTGAAATCGAATACTTTCTTGAAAGTTCCTGTTGAATAATAAGCAATCTTTGATTCCGAGGCGAGAGCACAGAATTGAGAGTTGAAACTGTTTGAAATGTTAAAAAATGAAACGTTTTCACTTGTTTTAAGTTTTTCAATAAAACATAAAAATTTATTCATTCATTTAAACTTTATTGCACTGTAAAATATACAAATGGCAGACTTATTGCCTTATGGCATTTTCTACAAGTCAACTGCTTGGGAATGCAGAGAGTTTAATCAGTGGCGGAATATTTGCAAGGGCTGAGGGTATTTTTTGTGTAAAATGCAATAACATTAATATGTATAATAAATGTAATGTTTTCATTTGTTTTTTTGAGTTGTTCAATGGAATATTAGAACTAAACAAAATCAATATTGTGAAACTTTTTAGGGTTCCGTAGCCGAATGGCAAAAAACGGAACCCTTATAGTTTCGTCAAGTCTGTCTGTCTGTCTGTCTGTCTGTCTGTCTGTCTGTCCGTCCGTATGTCACAGCCACTTTATTCTGAAACTGTAAGCATCACAGAGCTGAAACTTAATAGGTAGGTGTATTGTATTTTGTTTACCGCTTTCCGATTCAGATACAAAAAGTAAGAAAAAATAATATTTAAGGGGGGCTCCCTATACATGAAACTAAAACCTAAAAATTTTTTTTTACTCAAACCTATGCGTGTGGAGTGTCTGTGGATAGGTCTTTTAAAATGATGTTGAGGTTTCTAAAACCATTTTTTCTAAAAGTGTAAGGTTTGAGATATAGACGCTTCCAAAGTGGTAAAATGGGCGTCCCCCCCCCATTTAACTTTTGAACTAAGAAAGTGAAAATTTTGAAAAAAATATATGATGTAGATCTCAACAAAAACTTGCAACAAAAATTGGTTTGAAGGAGATCGAACTAGTAGTTTTTGAGATATTGCACATTTTTATCAACCGCAAATATAACTTTGTCTTTCATACAAACACTATGAAAAACAAAGTTATTTTTGCTGTCGCAATATTATATTTTCGTTAAGTGAAAGTAAGTGGACCCTGAATTCAGTTAAGGGTGGCACGGAACCCTCAGTGCGCGGGTCCGACACGCACTTAACCGGTTTTTGAGATATAGCACATCTTCAACAACCGCAAACATAACTTTGTTCTTCATACAAACACTATGAAAAACAAAGTTATATTTGCGGTCAACAAAATATTGTAGTATTTTGGGTAAGTGGAAGTAACAATCCCTAATTCAGTTAAAGTTGGTACGGAACCCTTAGTGCGCGAGTCCGACTCGCACTTGGCCGGTTTTTGGTATAGAGAAGAAGAATGATTATACTGAGACGGACTATGTGTGACTTGACGTCTAAAATGATTATTTTTAAAAAACAATAAAATACAATATTTAATAAAGTCATGAAAAAACAGACCCGTAAAAGAATTATAAATATGACGAGTAAACCTTACCGTAAAGACTTGACTGGTAGAGAATACCCTAATGCATTAAGTCCGCCAATTGTACAATTCACATTGCAATAAAGTTTAAATTAAATAAATAAATAAATAAAGGCTTTATCACACTAAGATTAAATCCATACGAAATTTCCCATAAAAGCTAGCAAACAATATTATAATAATTTCATTTACTTGCACTTTACAAGCAAGCTGTTACGTTTTAGTGGTTTACCCACCTGTGCAGAATCTAGCTAGAATACTAAGTTTAGCTTTGGTCATAAAAACTTTGACATCTAACCTTAATAAGAGTTTACATTTTTGGTCATTTAGATTTTTCAGTGCCCTGCGGTAACAGAAGGGCAACGGAAGGATTACCACCAGACTGATATTGATAAGATTATCAAACTTCATGAATATATAGTTGTAGTGAGAGGATCATAGAGTAACAAAGTAAAAGCATTGTTTTTATCAACTCGGAAATTGTATTCTTTTTTGAGCATCAACAAATTTTTCCACCTAGCACAATATGAAAAAAAAACTTAAAACTGTAATAATGTTTGACTTAATATCTTAGTTACTAACATAAGTTTTCAAAACCTTATGTTCACGAGTCTGACTCACATTAGACTTTTTTTTTATTTCGAATTAAACAAGTTTTTATTACTATTAATATTATTAGTTTATAATTTTTTTTAATTGTTTTTTTTTTTAAGTTTTTTTAGGCTTAGTATCTTTGTGTAACTAACAAATTAATCCTTTGTTGGTCGAAATAAATGAATAGAATTTGAATTACACTCGATATGAAGCAACAGCACATTGTATTCAAGGACTTCTTTGAATAAAACCTAAAAGTAAGGATTTTAAGCCGCTACAAGAGATTTCAATTTAAAACTTCAACAAGACACGGATCTCATATTCAATATGGTGTACGAGAAAATGTTTCTTTACTTAGGAAAACGAAATTTCATAGAATTTACGCTAAGAGTTCCTTCAAGTTCTATATTACCAAGTTTGAAGCACCTGCATGATATTGCTCAGGGCCTATTTCGTAATCGACAGTTAACTCAACTGATGGTAAAATGACGTTGATAATCTCCATTTGTGCGTGCTTTGAAGAAAAAGCACTTAAACCAACGGTCATTCAGATAGATACATTTTTTTATTTGGCATTCGGATAGGTACATTTTTTTATTTGGGTCAAGAGCAATGTCTCGAGACCAAGCTAGGTACGACTAAGATGGAGTCAAAGATGTTAAAGTATTTTTTTCTTGAAAACACACAATCGTTAATGTTTTACATAAAACCTTTGTTGATTTAACTATCGATCACGCAACCGGCCCTAAGTGTAGTGTGCTTAGGTTATTACTGTACCTACTAAGCGGACTAAGTTGTAAGTGGTTTCATATTGCACTAGTATAGGTTAGCAATTTAAATCATGGATCATGCAGTTTAATTGTGCTTTTAATGGAAAATGTACATCATCGAAAGTAAACCATAAATAAAGATTAAAAAGACTAAAAAATAAATGAAATAAATCAATATAAGTGATCGATTTTTAAAAAGAATTTTAATTTTTGGAGTCAATGTTACAAGAATCTGTTAACTGTAATGGCCGCGTCAAGATAGCACCGACTTCTAAAATATTGATTTGATAGTGCTTTTAATGTAATTGAGATATGTGCGTTTTGATTTAAGGTATGATCTAAAAACCACTTTTGGAACCTTTCGATTACAAAAGTGAAACAAAAAATAGTAAAACTTCATGAAAATCGGTCGTTGTACGTAGCCAAGAAAATGGTTAAGTCAGTCCGAAAAACTCGAATGATACCGCGGACTAAGTGAGGAAAGCGACATCTGTCGGTAGTTAATGTAACTAAAATACTTGTACCATACTACTTGCACGTCATAGACGGCCTACTCAACAAGTGTGATTTATGTTATAAATATAACGATGCGATTTTTTTTTCAGATTTTTCTAATAATTGTAATAAAATAGTAATTATTATAGATGGGAGCTTGAGTACTTGATAAAAACCGAGCCGCTGGATAAATATCCAAAACATCCTATTTTTACCCACCCGATGCGAATTTATACCTACCGGGAGTAAATCAGGGCCAGTAGGTATTTAAAAAATAAGTGCAATATTTTTATTGAAGTTTTAAACTTTTGGTGCGATTTAAATTATTTTGAAGTAGTATATTATACTGCACTAAAACATTGTTTTTTTTAATCTATATACTAACACTGCCATTTAGTTGAAAATTCAATGCGAACCAGCTAAATAATATTCAAAACTTTAATTACCTATTTATTTCCTTTTGTTACCTTCGATAGTAAAACTGCACCAAAATTGTAAAAAAAACATGAAAATAGTTTAAGGCTCGCAACGAAAAGATTAAGTCAGTCCGAAAATCTCGAATGATAGCGAGGACTAAGTGAGGATAGCAACATCTGTCGTTAATTCACGAAACTACTTGTACCTATTATCAAAGACGGTCTTCACAACGACCATGATTATCGTTAAGATGCGATTTAATTATTCTGAATTTTCTGATACAATAAACGAGTAAATAATCGTCAAAGTATATAGAGAGAATAAGAGATACTTTTTCTTACCTAACAAGTGCGCGTCACGACGTGAATTTTTCTTACGTCTATCTTCAGTCATGTCTTCTACTTTACTTTAAATCATCTTTTTTTATTTTATTTTTTAATTAGTTGTACAAAACAGAGTAAAAACAGTTGCTTGACAAATCAAAAATAAAAGAAAGTAAGATACAGATGTAGGCTGCGACTCCACTATTGTGTACAAACAGCATGATAAGCCAAACATCGATCTGTTTAGTAGATAAAATTAAACTAAATTAAATTTCGGTAAAATTACAAACAAATAATAATACAATACAATATTATAAACAAGTCCTACAGTTATCAATCTTCTGTGGTCATTTTGAATTGCCTTTTCAACATGATTTGTTAATTTACCATTTTTTATAAAAATACTAGCGGACCCAGCGAACTTTGTTTCGATCCGGCCCCGTCCCGCCCTAGCCCCGGCCCCGTCAAACGGGATAAAAAGTATCAAATGTCCTTCTCCTAGTACTAAGCTACCTCCCCACCGTTTCGCCTCGGCCCCGTCCCACCCCAGCCCCGGCCCCGTCTAAGGGGTATGAAAAATAGATGTTGCCCGATTCCCAGACCTACTCATTATGCTCACAAAATTTCATGAGAATCGGTCAAGCCGTTTCGGAGGAGTATGGCAACGAAAACTGTGACACGAGTATTATAAATATTAGAAATCTTCTTCTTTTCTTGGGTTCTTGAGTACCTATTAAAGGAATTTGTCCGTATCATAGTCGTCACTTCTATAAATTATTTAAAAAATGTAAGTTTTGTTTTTAAAGTCGGTTTATCATTTGTGATAAATGTTTTTTTTTTAGAAAAGTTCCTAAGATCTACGAATAAAAAAGAAATACTTAAACCTTACATACAATATTAGTACAGATTGACCTTAGAAGTCATTGAACTAAAGTTCATAGGCTGTAACCGATATAGAAAACGCAAGTGTAATCATATACGAGAGAAAACTAAAACTAAGCAAATTGCAAACCTAATATCATACAACATTGCCCTTACAATTATGTATAAGACAAGTAAAAAATAATATGTATGTTTGTTCATTTGATTAATCAAATAATTAGGTAAATCAATTCGTAAAAATACCATGTTATTTTTATTGTTAGAAATAAATTAATTTAAACCTGTTTTTAAAAACAGCAACAGTTATTATAGTTTTAACAGATGTGGAGGCGAAAAATTTTATATATCTTCGGAATACTTTGCATGATAGGTAAGTTCGTTTAATCAATAATTAAATAGGCAGGTACATCCAATTTTATCAAGTCATTGTAATTAAATGAGTTTATTCGTTTTTCAAAAACGATAACAGAAATAAAATAATGTTTGTTGTTTCTTATTAAATACACAAGAATTTGCTTGATTAAGTATTTTAAAATATGTAAAAGAGCAATTTAATTTCACCAACAAAAAAAAGCACAGAATCACTATTTGACGTTTGATGTGCAATTATAAAAGAGTCTCTTTCACGTATTATTATAACTTTATATAAAAGTTGTAAATGCCTGGCCAAGACATTTTCAACAATTTGATTTCCCTTAACATCTGAACCAAAACATTCAAACATCACCGCGTTCCAACCACTAGCTATCGCAAATTGATTCACCGCAGAGGGATTGATTCTAGATCATTTATATAGCGAATCTGGTGACAATCTTGACATTGATCTGTAGACCGAGGCACGCAGTAGACGCTTGCGTGTATATAATTAGTTATTTTAAAAAAATATATATATAAATATAAGTTTTTTATTAAGTGCTGTGCTGTGAAAGTGGTTTCGCGCTGTGATTTCGATAGTAAGGTTAGTTTTATGGTACAGGAAAGGGAGAATTATCGTGGTTTGTGGTAAAACTAGTTTAAATTTATTAAGGACAGGTATCGAATTATTTAAAATAATGCAATAAAAAGTCTTGATGAAACAATTGACTCCATTGTAAGCGAACAATTTCTTTTTGGAGTCGGAGCCCTGATAAATGATCAAGCGTTATCTATTAGATGGTTAATGCGATGGCATTAAAAAACATACCGTCGAATTTATTACCTCTTTCTTTTTTATTCGGTTAAAACATATGAAATAGATATTGTTTTTAATGTTGGTTTATGGTTCACCAAAGAAGTGATATATTTTGGTACATATAAACTAAAATAGGCTTACGAATAATGATCATGATGGATTTGGATTTTATTACGGCATCGAGATGAAACATGATTAAATACGGAAATGCCATAAAAGTTTCTCATTTTATTTTATAAATACGAATAGTTTAGCGGATGTTATTAAGAAACTTTGCTAATTTAGTGCTGCACAGTTGTAGCAAGCGAAACTGAATCTGTTTTAAACTATGCAATATTCTAAATGCACAAATGTTTATACACTTGAGTTTAAAATTTAATATACCTGTATCGAAAATTATTCAGAATACTCGTTTATTCTCCACCGTATTACGAATCTTCATTTCCTTGTTTTCTAACAAATGGGCACTTTGTTTGCTGGACTTATTATACTGGATATTTATCTTTGTAACAAGGAGACTTGTAGTTAAACAGCGCAGTCAGCAGTTATGGGTTTTATTTCAGAACTTCCATGATTTACATACAATCGATGGGTGGGTTATTCTTGATAGAGCGTTCCAAAAGCTTGAATGCCGCTCCATTGTATGACCACCTAACTAGTGCCTTGTAGAGTGTTCCAATAGCTTGAATGCCACTCCTAGGTCACTAGGGTCTGTCACCAGGGTCCCTTAGGCGAGACTATGAATAGAGACTAGTTTGAGACTAGCTTGAGACACTAACACAAAGTATTAGTCGAGTTTATAAGCATCCGACAACAGCAGTAATTGCCGCGAGTCAATGTACATCTAACGCCATCTAGCGGTTGGTAGTGGTACCAAATAATTGTGCGTCTTACATCTTCATTTAAAAAAAATTAAAATAATATCGTAAGTAGTGTACACTTCCCTAAATCCCTACTTTGGATTTTTTATAAAAAAAATTACACTGACAAGCCTATAACTCTTAAATTTGATAACGATGAGTGTCGTTAGAAATAAAAGCGTTTCATGAAGAGCTTATCTTTTAACTTGTGATACTTAATAATACTGGTAGAATTTTTTCTGTTTAAAACTGTACTCAATGAGTGTTTGTATGAGCACGTTAATTTTTATTTTTTCTATATCAGTGCGTTACAACCAACCATTCGATGTTATGAATTTAAATGATAAACTTGTAAAATGACAATCCTTTATTGGCTGTAGGTAATATTATAAATTTGTTTGTTTTCTAAATTTTAAGAGCTGTGGATTGATGTACATTAAATAAATAAATAAAATAAATAAACGCAATACCCAGTAGCTGTAAATCTGACTAATATTATAAATGCGAATGTTTGTTAGAATACAGCTACTAAATGGATTTTGATGAAAATTTACTTCAGATATAGCTCCTATAGTACTACATTTGGCTCTAATTGACAATTAAATATTGTAGGATAAAATATTGACGCATGCGAAGCCACAGGAAGCAGCTAATTTATATATTTTTCCATAGGTATAAAGTGTTATTTTTACTCTAGTCTCTTATATTTTTATGGAATATTCTCATATAGTATAAAAAACTTTTTTTTTTAAATAGTAGCCAAGAACATAAAAGAACATCACACGCAGGTAGCTAAGATAGATCACCTAAGCATCGTTTGAGTTTGCTATCGATCATAGTTATATTAGTTCTGAACTCTAACACTCTACCTTTGAAGTTTCTTTATTAGGCATTTTATAGGCTTTCCACAGTACAGAGATTAGCAGTAATACTGCTTTAAATAAATAAAATAAAAAGTATTTATTTCGGACAACTGCGATCCAGAGTGTTAGTATAATGAAATGACTTAATGACTATGCTTTGATCCAATGCAAACCTACGAGTACTTTTATAGATAAAATTTTATTGGATAAGATAACATAAAATAAGGTTTAATAATGCATTTTGTATAAAATAAAAATAAAAACGAACAATAAACATAGCTGGCTTTGTATTAATTTGTAATTGTTAAACCATTTTTAAAAATACCTTGGTAGGTATCAAAAAATAAACACCCCTAATAAAAAGAGGTTAGTCAATTTAATAAGCTTATTATTTCTTAAAAAAGTTTATTTTTTATACTATTTGTAGTATGCACTACACACCAAAAGATATTAAAAATAAAACTCAAAGGTCCAGTTCTATTTTGTACTGTGGTTTCTCGTTATCAAGTTTCTCGGCAATCAAAGGAAATGCTCTAATTATTTCTGGGAAGTTCTATCGAGGTATATTTATGATAAATAAGCGTCTGGTATCAATTATTATCGTTCGTAACGTTCATGGGATAATCGAAATAATTCTTTATACGCTTTTGAAAAGGAAGTCTTTTTCAAATTTGTAAAAAAACACCGTAATGACACTTTGATGATATTAATAATGCACAAAACATTGATTCTTCTTACGACCTGTTTCGTTATGTCTGAATAAGTTACTATTAGCGTTATCTGTAAACCCATAATTTCTTTACCCAAAGGTTGTCTGGAAGAGATCGCTTATAGCAATAAGACCGCCTAAATTGTACATTTCCTTTAAACAAATTTGTAAATTCACTAATTTTGTGTGCAATAAAGAGTTATCTATCTGTGTACTAGTCCATACGAAATGACGTTCCATATTTGAATTATAATTCGTAGGTTTGTGTTTATTTTTGTCAATAGTGAAACAGGGCCTTAACATCTTTGCTACACATATATTTTAAAAACACATGCATGTCATATTTTCAGTTATTTTCGCTCTAGTTCAATTTGAATTGACCAACTGAACGAACATTCCATCAAAAAGCCCTCTTGAATTGTATATCGTGCCAAAATTAAACATTTTAAACGCCAGCATTTCATAAAAGGTTCTTGGAAACAGCTAAAGGCTTTACATACTCGTAAATTGCATGTTATAATAATGAAAATTTATAACATGCAATAAGTAAATTTTCGCATCAAAATGCATTACAAAAATATATTATTCACACAATGGCTGGAAAAATAACTTTAGTGATATACTACATTTAAGAGATAGCTGTAAGTAAATAAAATAAATCAAGTTATGAAATATCGATTACTTAATTTAAAGGCACGATCTAACAAAGTTTCATGTTTTAATTTTCCTGTTGTGACAAATCCAAATAGTAAACTTTAGGACAGTAAAAATTTGGTGATCAGTAACTTTAACGTGCTGAATGTAAATTTTAAATTTAGTATAACCAAACAAACTGAAGCTCTTTACCGTCCGATAAATCGCAGTGTACGTGCGAGCTATGGTACTCCCAGCGCCATCTAGCGGTGAGACGTGACAACGCCCGACACTAGAGAAAAAATCCATGCACATTTTTTAAGGTGCAATTTGTCAGTTTCATCTTAGTTTAGTGTTCGTTCGGTTATCTTGCTTAGCCATCATCCATGTTAGATTAATGATAACAATGTAATTACACCTATTTAGAAGCAAAGAAAAGTCGTTTATGTTATCTTTTAGTTTTATCGCTTTTCTTTGTTAGTAAAAGTAAATACAAACGTACCTACACAACAACGAAACGTAACATAGTAGGTAAATGGATTATAATATTATTATATGACTAAATGAAATTAGCACAAATTACCTATCATATCAATGTATTTAATCAATAACATAAACGATAGAGTCGAGGTCTTTCGCGCTTAACCACATTAAGAGGCAAAATCACTTGCACCTCGCGTTATCTTTTGTTTAAAGTGACGCCCTTTTTTGTTTTGTAATTGCAAGCGATATTTGTTGCAAAGTTGTTAGGCGCTAGACACCTCATTACGTGAAACATAGGTAATAAATTATATTGAGGGCTTAATAATTAATGACTGCAACTTATAAATAAGTAATACTTATTCGTCTTACTACTTCAATATGACAAAATAAAATCTAAAGTATCTCACAGCTTCAAGATAGAAAGATAGATAAATAACTCTTTATTGCACATCACAAAGGTTAATTACAAAATACACAATTTAGGCGGTCTTATCGCTATAAACGATTTCTACCAGACAACATTTGGGCACAGATAATATAATACTAGTCTTTGGGTAAAGAAAAATGAGCTCATAGAAAATATTCAACTCAGAGCAATGCAATTACTCAAAAACATTATTTTCCTTTTTCAGACTGCTCAAAATGTCATCCAAGCTATCATCACCAATCCAACTACTCTTACTTCTAGTGTTATTCAAGAACATCTACAGCTTAGAAGATGGCTACCTACGATACGTCAAGGACGGCTGTTTCATAAAAGGCGAAGCCCTCTCTTGCGTCAAATACAAAGCGTTGAAAATCGCTAAAAAGACTCTATTCGGAGATAATTTTTATAGTAATGAAACTATCAAAGCGAGTCAAATGCTTAGTTTTGTGCCTCTAGACTCGGACACGATAGAAAAGCTTTCTGTTGAAGAGAAGGAACTTACAATGAGCGAACCAAGGGGGTTTTTGTCGGAATGGGCAGAACTAGCGAAGTATTTGATGAAGCTTATGAAGGATTTCTTCAAAGTGAAAGGATTGAGAGTCAATCTTCCTGAAGGAGCAAGAACTGTGGAGGAAGAGGATGATGTTGATGGTGAGTGTATTTAATATTTTTTTTTAAATATCACATTAGGTTTATTCGAGTTTATTCTTAATTTAAATTTTCGTCAGGAGTGTTATTTTGCTTTAATCTATTGAATGATTGTTCTGACCTATCTGCCCTCCGAGTACGCGAGTCACGTATTTTCGGCATCTACCGTTGGACAATAGTAGTAATTCAATAGTGCTATTGTAACACATAGTGTGCTTAAAGTCAGCAGCATTGAAAGGCGACACCCCGCTGTCAAAATAGCAGCAATTGATAATGTCACACAGCCTACGCGTTAAAAAGCACTTGCAAATTTCAACAGGCTTGTTAATGTGACGGTGGCCGAGTGGTATAGGCATACCCGTATAGCGTAAGACACGGGGTTTAATTCCTCGTCTGTCACAGAGTCACAGTTGCTTTTTACAAGTGCAATTTATATAGTACTGGTTTTTGTAAGAATGGACGTGATACGGCCATTGCGCTGTGAGAAGTGTGCAAAAATTGTATTTTATTTTATTTTATTGGTAACATAAACAGACATTAATCATAAAAAATAGTAAAAAGGATTTGAAAAACTAAGAGAAACTAGACTAATGTCCTAAGATGTTACACCTGTGCGTCACTCAGGTTGCGTAGGTAAACGGAGTTAAACTATAATTAACAAATACAAAATCAAATTAAAACTAAAGTTAAAACTAAAGAGCAAATAAAAATATATAATATAATATATTACTTGTGCGTGGCTTGGCTGAGGTCATCTGCGACAACTTTTACTGCAGCTTTGTACTTACAAAAGCTTGCTTCGTATATATCGAGCCTGTCCTGCAATTGATTATATAGGCGACACATTCTGGCAACAAATGAACTGTAACTGTTCTACAAAAAATGAACTGTACTGTCACGAAACGGGCAAACGTGGGTGGGTGAGCGGGGAAGCGGGGGGAACGTAACATGTTTGGTGGTTTCATTCTTATTATAACCGCGAAGATCATAAGCGAAATTTTTTACAATTCGCAGTTGTTTTTTTTATAAATCGTCGCAATTGATCTTTTTTTCGATTTTATAAAATTCTTAACTCATTTCATTCACTTTTACATTTTCATTAACGATTTCGACAATGAAGAATTTATTAGATTCCTGTGATTGTGGGAGTTTACAATTCAAATATCTTACTTTTGCGTAATTTAAATTTCAAATGTTTCAAATAAATCCTTCGTCTTATTACTTCGAAAGCATCACTTACTGATTATGAAGATCATTTACTTACCACTCAAAGTACTGAATTTGGAAGTGTTTATTATTTAATCACTAGCTTTTGCCCGCGACTTCGTCCGCGTGGAATAGTGACTTCTTTCTCCTGTTTTTTACACATTTACCACTGTATCTTTGCTCCTATTGGTCGTAGCGTGATGTTATATAGCCTATAGCCTTCCTCGATAACTGGACTATCCAACACACAAAAAGAATTATTCAATTCGAACCAGTAGGTTCAAACAAACAAACAAACAAACAAACTCTTCAGCTTTATAATATTAGTATAGATTACGGTTTATCAGAAGTTATTTCCGTAAAGTTGGTCGCTGCTATATTAACTGGTAAGAGCGTTTGCCCGGTTTGCCAGAGGTTGCTGGTTCGAATCCAGCCTGTGCGCAAATTTTTGATTATTATTTATTCTTGCTAGAATAAAAATTGCACCGTGAGTTTGCAACCGGGTTTGGCAAAGGTTGCTGGTTTAAAGCCAGCCCGTGCGCAAATTTTTGTTTTCTTATTAAATCTGGTGATAGAAATAACAATGTGAGTGTCCAATATTCATAAATAAACCTTAGACAAACTTATTTTTGATTCATCACGTTGCTGACTACAGAAAGTGAAGAATTATACGGAAAATTACATACACATTTTTGTTACTGCAACCAGTTTCGTAGCAATATAAATATTATTAAATTGGGGACTAAACTTTTAAAGAATAAGATAAAACTAAAAAAAAACTTTGAAAGCTTCCAAAACAATTCGCCAATAAAAGGTCGACCTGACATATTACACCTTAGTAAAAGTTGTAGTATATAAGAAAGTATGTATTTGTAGGTGAGTTTCAAAAATTTGGCAACATCTTGAAAAGTCGCCCTGTATTTTTTTAAAGCCTTATTAGTTATTGATTTTGTAAAAAAAATGTATAAGAATGGTTACTCAGTCCAAGTGAAATGCAATGAAAATATTCAATTTACAAAACCGACAGATGACGGGCCCCAATCACGTCCCTATTGTATTTATTTTCCCCGTCAATTTGGTTTCTTTTGCCGTATTATTCCAGTCGATTGATTTTTCAATTATCAATATCTAGAAACCGATGCAAACTGAATTTTACCGCAATAGTTTAAGTCACGCAATATGACTTGAATTTGCACAAAGTAGTAACGAAATAAAGCGTATCAAAATATACAACTTCTCATCTACTTTATTTGTTGCAAAATAATGTTGTATTTTAAAAATAACGAATTAAGTAATCAAAAAAAACTTATACGAATTTATGTTACAAACTGCAGCCCTATGCAAAATAACACAATTTGACTTTTCAAAAGAATAAACTTTTGCAAATGCAATAAGGGATTTTTGACTGATAAGGCGCAAAGATGATTTTTATCAATGTTGTTGCTTTTATCAATAACTTAATCATAATATTTACTATCAGTCAGTAATCAAGCCAAAACTCAATATTTTATTGCTTCATTGTACAAATGGTGTTAAATTTTTAGTGATGTCATTTAGTGTGATTCTGCGATCTTTACAAGGTCTGGATGCAGACCGCTTGCGATCAGTCGCCGTGGAAAACCGCATATGTTTAGCAGTGGACGTCCTTTGGCTGATAATGACGATGATTAGTAATCATCCACAGCCACAGATAAAACCACTTAATTTTCCAATAATATATTTTGGTGTGAAAGCACTAGTTGTGGTTAGTGGCCCAGTTGAAACTAAAGTAAATAGACCAATCAACCACAGCGTCCGCCTTAGACTAGATCATTGCTACTTATAATTTACCAATGTAACTTGAACTGTTAGTAAACAGAATTATTGAGCACTGAGAGGTCGGCTTATGATGGATTTGTATAGCTTGACTAGTATTTAAATGTAGGCAAATAGTATGCCTTGCTATTTAGGTTTCATTATTGAAATGTCAGTTATTGAAAGTTGATTCATACTCATTATCTTATTAGGGTTACTAGCGCCTCAGAGAGTAGGTAGATTGATAAATAACTATGCATTATTTTTTTTCAAAATATATAAAAAAAAAAATCTTTTTGAAATCAGATTTTCAAACATTATATCAACAACTAATATTTATTTCGCTTTGTTGTCTAGTTGAGAGCGAGTGGGTGTTTGACAGAGCGCCCGGCTTGAACAAGACAATTCCGCCATACAAAGGTTAATACACCCTTTTCCTAAATATTTTAAAAATACAGCACATTGTAAAAAATAAAATGCACTGTGTAATTAGCACTAATAAAAAAAAAATCCCACAGATGCACTATTTTTGTAAAATTGTAGGTACTTTAAATAATTAGGAAACAAAATAATTAATTTGATTTTACTTTTTAAAGTAAAGCTTATTTATTTTACTTTTACCTGACCGTCAGAAAAGGTGATTTGTTTAACTGTTTGTTTCAAGTACAAAAACTAATGTAGGTATTATCAGTATTATGTCTTATTAAAGTATTTTTAAAAATCGTTTCGCGGGCATTAACAATGTAGAAAAACCTTTAGAAAATTATGCTACTAACTAGAAAAATAAAGTCAACAATTTATAATCATCTTCCAGAAATATCTGAACCAAATTCTGTCTCCAATATCTTAAGATATTTGCTTGTTACTCACAAATAACAATTTTGATTGATGGCAGTTGCCACTTTCAGTAAGAGCTGGGTTTGGCCCAATTCTCAGAACAAAAAGGTCAGACAATGTTTGGTTAGAGGGTCAATTATTACAACGCTTGCCATTTTTGCTTCTTGATTGGCTATGATTCAATAAATTTCATTATAAAAATGAACGTTTCAATTCCAGAAATTTGTTGATGCTCGAGTATTTTTACATGCGTCGATGGAAACACCATAAGCAGGTGTTAGCCTGGGCTCTTGCAATTTTGGGGTCTCACGTAGCTGAATGCATAGTTTCCTAAATATTTCCGCAATAATTGAATAGGCTTTTTTTCTGAGGTTCTTTTCAGTATTTGCTCTACTTACAGAGATAAAGATAAGAAGATATACCTACTCGTAATTTAATGTATTGTTCAAACATGAAAAATACGATAGTTAGTATATTTATTTTATTTACCTATTATTTGTAATTATAGCGGCAACAGAAATACATGATTTGTGAAAATTTCAACTGTCTAGCTATAGCGGTTTTTGAGATACAGCCTGGTGTCTGGCAGACAGACAGCGAAGTATCAAGATCTTAGTAAATAGGTTGCCAATTGTACTCTTTAGGTACAGAACCCTTTTAAAACCATTTCTTAAATCAATACAAACTTTGGAGTGGACACTTTATTTAATTTCCCTGCGGATTAAGATAAAATGTCAAGCCTTACTCTCGAGTTTCTTAACTTATTTCGTGGCATTAAATTGTTAGGACTTACTGACAGCACTTAGGGGAAGAGTAAGTGTACAATACAAAGCTGACACGGTTAAAATGTCAAGGGTATAATCTGATGCTGCTGCCGTGACTTATACTGAGCCCATTTTTTTTGGCACGCAACTTTTAATTTCAGTTTTTTTTCTTGTGTCTTTGTAATTTAAATTTTTTTGTGTGTCAAATAAATCATTATTCTATTCTATTCTATTCTATGCTGATTATGTGTTACTTGTTAAAATAATAATAAACCCATTTAAGTTAATTTTAAAAATGTTAAATTATTTTTAATTTCAGTACACATTCACAAGAATTATATTTAAATATGTATTCGCTACGTTGCGAATACATATTTAAATATAAGGTATAAACATAAAATTACATTAACTAAACGTTGAAACACAAATAAAATAAAAATGTTTTTCAGTATTCATGTACTAAATGAGACCATTTCATTTTAAAGGTTTTATAAACACACACTGTCTATGACAAACAGCCGGTATAAAACTGATTTATTGTTAAATGTCAAATTAAAAAAATAAGTTAAGCTATTGTGGTTAACTGCCTCTGCCATAAAAAAAAACATAAAAAATAAAGAGGTAGCAATTTTATTTATTCAAAGATGTCAAATTGAAACCTTCTGACCCAGTGATCGGATACACTCGTAGATAATTTCCATTTAAATCGATAAATCGATAAGAAATAATTAGGTCGGAACGTGAGATCCGACCTTTTGCATTTGAAACGGAGTGAATTCTGTGTAATTGAGGATTTTCTGCACTTTAGGACTTACGGTATTTTTTTGTTCCGATGACAAATGGTAAAAGGTGGGCAGATGAATCGTTGACCTTGACTTGTGTTTGTACATGCCCACTTTAAAATAACTACTAGTTCCAGTAGTAAAATTACAAAGATTTATCAAAACCTATATTCGACAGCCTTAACACGTTCCGGGACAGTGCCCGCCTACAGGAGTGAAAACAATGCAACATCTATTGTGTCTGGAGTAGTGTCCCGGAACGTGTTAATAACAATATTGGTAATAGGTTTAAAATCTCTCCGTCCATCCAAAAAGTCATATTTATTTTTTGATAAAAACGTGGAATCAATGTCTGAGTAGTAATTCCCTTTCCTTAAAATCAACAGTATAAGTGATTTACCTACTATGTTTTATCACCAGGAACACTTTTTAAAATCGTAATAAGCTATCAATCTTCATGTCTTTACATTATAAATTCCAAAATAATTATTACTCTGCAGTTTTTCGAAACATTCCACTTCATCATCATCATAATTATCAGCAAAAGGACATCCAATGTTGAGCATAGGTCTCCCCCACGGTTTTCCACAGCGACTGGTTATGATCTGTATCCATTGTGATCCTGCGATCTTTACATGGTTGTCTGTCTATCTTGTCGGTGGACGTTCTAAGCTTCGCCTTTGGTCGAATAACACTTACCTCAACCCTGGATGAAACCTCAACCAATAACCACATGCTCTTTTTTAGGGTTCCGTAGCCGAACCCCCCCCCCTCTAACTTTTGAACTAAGAAAGTGAAAATTTTGAAAAAAATATATGATGTAGATCTCAACAAAAACTTGCAACGAAAATTGGTTTGAAGGAGATCGAACCAGTAGTTTCTGAGATATTGCACATTTTTATCAACCGCAAATATAACTTTGTCTTTCATACAAACACTATAAAAAACAAAGTTATTTTTGCTGTCGCAATATATTGTGATGTTTTCGTTAAGTGAAAGTAAGTGGACCCTGAATTCAGTTAAGGGTGGCACGGAACCCTCAGTGCGCGGGTCCAACACGCACTTAACCGCTCTTTTTTATTTCAGCTCGAGGCAAACGAAAGAAGCTCGCAGTCATCATTCCACTCCTGACACTCCTCACTGCCATCAAGACGAAGCTGCTCCTCATACCAGTTCTGCTGTCAGTACTGTTGCTGAAGAAACTTCTGCTGGCCGCAGCACTCCTGCTGCCAAGCTTGCTGAATACTTTGAAGGCTTGCAAGGTAAGAAGAACTTTAACTGGGTATACATATAAAACACTTTATGAGTCAGACACCAGTCACGTTGTTGTCTGAAGCAGACGAAAATTATGTTCAACCATCTGATTTTCTGCTGCATCAAATTCTTTTATCTTATGAATTCTAGACATAGTAAAATTAATATATATTTTTTAAATTGTTTTATATAAAAAAAGAAAATAGATTACATTGCAACACAGCGTGATAGAAGGCTTGAATTCTTAATAATTTTAACATTTATAATACTCTTATCATTTCCAAAGAAATTTTCATTCCCATCGGTTGGTTCACGCACGAGTAACGTTTTCGGCTTGAATCATTCATAATTTGTGTGAAATTGCCCCTTAAATTATACCAAACAAAGGCGAGGTATGCCAAATGGCTTAGTAACCTTTCTTTTGTCACGTGTCAAGTTTGGGGGACAACTTGGTATGTACAGAGGGCATAATTATGATGTTCTGGAGCGTGAAGTCTGATTATTGGCGAGCAATGCGTATAATGCGTATGAGATATCATGGGGTATCAATAGAGAAACCCACGATAATAGCAAAATTAACACAGTGTTTTATAACAGTCATGCTTTAGACACCTTTTCATTTATTTTAAATGCCTTTTGATTGAAGAGCAAGCAATTCTAAAATTAACTGAATAAATAATCTCAATTTTTAAGTAATACTTAGTATAGAGCAGAGTTTGATGAAAACCTATATTATTTGTAGTGTTTTTTAAAAATTAACTCGTCAAGTACGTGTGAACGAGACACAATAGAAATTCCATTATTATGCGACTCCCGGCAGTCGTTTGATACCTGACTGATTAATATAGACCATCATGTAAGTTTATGTACGGTAGAGCAAGCCCACTATGGCTAGGATAAGCAGTCGCCTTTTTTAAATTGTCAGCTGTTAACATAAGAAATCAGCAATAACTTTGCTTTATGTTTGTTAACAATAACCTTACTTATGTTTTCATGATAAATTTTTAAATTTGTATGTTGAGGTAGGTACAACGCATACAAAAATACGAAAGTGTAATTTCACGAGCGAAACGTTTATAGTTTTGATTGCTTTGGGATTCATTGGTCCAAGGGAATCTGCAGTTGATAATCTGTCAGCTACAGACGATCATTTAATTGCAATATACCCTTAGTACCTTGTAATAGGTGTCAGTAATTTAGTATGTGTCAAACGCATAAGGTCCTATCTGTATTTCAAATCTGTTAACTATGACGCCTTTATAGACTCAAGTTCTGGGAATCATTATTGATAGTTCTCACTAAATTGCTTTCGGAAGCATTTGCTAAATATACGCCATTTTCTTTTTACATGACATGTGTATGTGTTTAATTTAATTTTACATTGGGCACAGATAAAATAATACTATTAGGTCATGAGTATTTTTTTAAAACCTAAGCCCAGAGACATTAAACAAAATGACATATTAAAGTACTGATAGCTTTTTTGAAAACAAACAAAAAAAAAAAGAAAATAAACCAAGGCATACAACATACAAAATTAAACCTACCTTTTCAAAAATGAGACCATTTCCTTCTGACAAGGTGGCTACGATGGCTGCGTTGCCGCGTTGGATAGCTATGCTAATCCTTTGAGCTAGGAACTAGCCAGCTTTATCATTGGCCGTAACTTTAGTACGGATATAAAACCGAAATATTTTGTCTTTTGCAGAACGATCAGTACAGTAGGATCGATGTGTAAACAAACCAAGCCTTAATGTACTTGAAGGAACTTGCCTGAAGATTAGCTGCGACACAGGTAAAGTTCCTGATGGTCATTAAACTTAGATTATTTCACTCAGAGTTAGGGCGACAATACACGCTCAAAATTAATTGCGATCCAAATTCAAGCTGTTTGCCTATTCATGTACTTCGATGACATGATAACTCACTCTCGTGAGGAAATTAATAAATATTTTGTACGCTATGGTAAATAGATATATGAAAAAAAAACAAATATTGTATTTATGGTATGCAAAATATACATAAATAGCTGTGTGTCTGTATTCCTTGTTGTAGTTTTGATGTACAGTTTGATCATATTAATTTACACACACACACAGGTAGACAAACAGACAGACAGACACAGACTTGACGAAACTATAAGGGTTTTTGCCATTTGGCTACGGAACCCTAAAAATACTTTACTTTACTTTTTATGTTTTCAGAAAGCATTTTGAGCTATCTTTTTGCACACTGCTTTCAACCTCTCTAATAAACGTTGTTTCCTCCACCCAATCGTTGTCTGGAAGAGATCGCTTCTAGCAATAAGACCGCCAATATTGTACTTATGATTTGTTTGTAATGTTTTGTATCTTGTGTCCTTAACTGTACAATAAAGAATATTTATTATTATTATTATTATGTCTCAGTAAATATCGCGATAAATATTAAACGTGTAAACAACGCTTAATCTCGAATTCATTGAGGAAAATCTATTCAAACACGTAAATTACTTTTGTATTGTTATTTGACAGGTTTTTATACGAAAACCTATTTCAGTATACAAAAGGAAAATACCAATTTAAAATCCCATGAAGGGAAATCTTTCGTTAGAATGGTAATCTGAGTGGAATCTTGTTAGCTTAAAACGTTTTTATATAACTGATTGAATTTCAATAGGAAGTATTATGCTTAGTAGTTCAACGTAGCATAATATCGACTTCGAAATAAAAAAAAAACGCATTGACATAAGCTTAATACCGTATAAGGTTATTTGAGTACTAATTTACCTACTCACTAAGGCCCAATTTCTTCATCGATAGTAATGGTAAGGTTTCGTTACCAGCGGTTGAATATTTTCAAGAAAAAATACGCTGATTACGTAGCTTTACTATTTCTATCGATAAAAAAATTGGTCCTTAGTTATTACCTTAAAAAACTATCAATTCAACTTTACATTGGAGTCACCTAACGATTTTTGTAATTTATAAACGTTTTTTTTTTCTTTTCAGCACCACCACCCGCATTCATACTCATACTTCGGATCGAGCGACGCTGCAGACTTCAATTCAGACTACGCCAATTCTTACGCGTACTCTTCAGGGGCGGGATACAATAAAGACTGGGCATCTAACAGAGCCTACAATATGCCCAAGTACAGAGCAACGCCATCACCTGTGTATATGACGGCTCCTGGACAAGCTGTGTAGGAATATAAATGACATGTATAAATAGGTGCGATCCCCTGGCGTTGGGTAGCAGCAACATCAGTACTGAAGGCTAAAGATTTATCTCCTTATTTTGTATACACTGTTTTGTCTCATTCTTTCTTGGCGCTGTCATCATTTGACAGAAAGTGACAAAACAGTGTAATAGCTAAAATATGTTTAAAAGACCGTTTGAGTTATAATGAATAAGGGGGATTGTGTATCAGAAAAGGCTTTTAACTTGGCATTAAGAGGCGGGAAACCCCAAGATCTTAAACTGCGGTGAGGAAGGCTAGGGGAAAATACTACACTATCTTCACTAATTTGGAGTTTTTATGAAGATAAAGGAAAAAGCTTTACTCATAAATGTGAAGATGATGAAGGCTCGTTTTCAGTTTTTTGATGACTGTATTCCACTAATTATTATAATTTTACGTAAACATTTTTATTTAAGTCAATCTACATAATTTATCGTAATGATTGTATCTAAGGAAGCATAACAAGAAGTTCTATTTATTTTGTAGATAAACAAATTTTTGAAACCTGCAACACATTATGTCAAGCAACCAGAAATGCATACAATTTTCAATTTAAATAAAAAGTTTAAAATTAAGCACTGCTTGCGCAGGTCCGGATTGATTTGCGCTTTTTAAATTCAGGTTTGATTTTTGATAACTTTGGTGCACAAGTATGCAAACGACTTTTTTTATGTTATAAAATGTACTTTTCAAATGCGATTAGCATTTAAATCGAATTTTAAGCTTTGTTTTTAATATAATTTGTACCTGTTTATAGTTTTTTTTATGGAATGATTTATAAGAGGTTATTCTTTTTACACTCAAATTTGATATTGCAGTACTTAGCCTTTGTTGTTTTTGTAAATTGCTTACATACATCAGTACCAATTCAGTATTATTATTCAATGTTCCTGATGTTAATTATTTTAATAATGCAATTTATTAATGACTGAGTTAATGCCAATAACATACATACTGATTTTAGATTTAGTAATTTATTGCTTAGACATAAGTTATTTATTCAAAAAGCTTAATTTATTTCAAAGATAGTAATACAATTTGTTTATTTTAGTTAAGGTAATTTATTAATTTAGCTTTTAAGGTGAAATGTACAAAATTGTAATATGTTTCTAATAAAAACTAAGAAAAAAAATTTAATCTGATTAAAAATTAGTCCCTCAAACACTTTCAAGAAAAGATGTAGGTAGTAAAGCTACTTACAAGAAAAAATATTTTCAAAGTACTTCTAAGAAGCTACGATTATTTCGTCAAAAGAAAAAATACTTTTCTTTATATCATGACATCAGGTAAATTTTCAAAATTATTTTTGAAACACAACAATACTACTACTACTTACAACATATTTTATAATACATAATTGGTGAACAAAGAATCTTTCAGAATATTTAATTCTTGTAAAGATTGAACTATTTGTTTTACATTTTATCAATAATAAAATTATTATTACCGCACCTTATGCCGTTAGAGATTCCTAGTAACATTACATTGGTCTAAAAACTATTTACATTTTTAATATTTTCAGTTGAGATTTTTTCTGGAAGCACGAAAAAGATAACTTTATGAACCGCAAAGTTCTGGCAAATCACACGAACTCTGTCTCAAAAGAAACGTAGCTACAGACACTGCGCTTTATCTGTAATTCAAAATAATGTCTAAAAAGTTATGACAGTATGACATATTCTCATATAATTCTATTTCAAAGGCATCAAGGAACTGATAGGTATGAGAAATGTCTGCTTTTGATAAAATTTCTAAAATTAATATATTTTCTTGACACATCGCGACAACACCTCGGATGAATCATTTTGGTAAAACCTGTTACTATTTTCAATAAACCAATAAATCTAGAAATTTTTTTTTTTTTTAGTGTATCCAGTGCGAGATGTCTAAAAGCTTGAGTGAATACTGCGAATGTTTGGCAGAGTTTGTCTTTACTTCTTCCAAAAGCATTCGGTTCCTTAAATTAGGTACTTTGCAATATGACTGATTTACCCACACTTTCAGTAACATTTTCACATACCCACAATAATTTTGGCTTACAAAAATAAACCATACTCAAAAGAAATCTGTAATCAGCATGTTTTGCATACAGTAGTCTTCTAACTTTTCTCGTTAGGTTTGTAAACAGGATGTCTCGTACAAATAGGCTTCTGAGGTTGCCTTCAGAATGTTTTTTACCTACGCTTGTTGAGTATCAAATAAGTATGAAATGTTGCATGATTTGAGGCAGGAAAATTAAGAGTTAAATTTCATGTTTCATTTCTTTATGCCTCTGCCATAAAGAACCTTTGTTAATTCAGTATGATCATGAGGAGGATTTAAAATGTATGATATAATAATGTATTATTAGTATTTGAGTATTGATGTCCTGTATTTACTCTTAAAATTCTGACACAACAGGACAGATCGTTTTTATAAACTATTTCGTCAGTTTTTAGAAGGTGGATTAATTTTTACAATTTCTTTTTATTTCTTTATTTTTGTAATTATAATATATCTCAAAAACTAAGAGACTAAATTGTGATAAAACTTTTACTTTATACCCTAAGTTGAAATATACCTGATCAAACTAAAAATAATCATCTTGCTATGTCTTCTCGTTTTCAAAAAACCCGCGGACAAACATACATACACTTATGAAATTTTTTACAAGAGTAGATCAACATACCCAAATATTATGAAATTCCAACGGAAACACCTACGTAAATATTGAATGCCTCGTGGCGCAGCGGTTAGAGGGTCGCATTTTAAAAAGCGACAGCTGCGCCAGAAGTTCCGGTTTCGAATCCCGAGTCGGGCCAAAAATATGTACCTGGGTTTTTCTGTTCAGAAATTCTCAGGGAAGCCCGGAGTTTGGAAGTTGACGGTGTTTCACTCCCGTGCCTCGGCAAGCACGTAAAGGCGTTGGTCAGATATCTCTACGGTCGTGTCAGATTGCTGTCCCATCGGGCTATGAGAGTGAAAGGAATAGAGAGTGCACCTGTGTTTGCGCACACCTTGTGCACTATAATATGTCCCGCGCTGTCGGTTAGTCGTTGTGACTGGCCACCGTAGTCAAAATCGGCTAGGGAGACTATTAATAAATACCTATCGAATTGATAACTTTTTTTAAGTCTTTTAAAAATAGTTCTTTTCAAATAAATAACTAGGCCGTTTCACCAATCGTCAAGCTTCAAAAATACCTTATCTGAATTCGAATATTGTTCTTCGTTATCCAAAAAATACATGACTATATTTTGGCAAGTCCCCAAATCAATGCCCGTTGTGTAATAAACAAAAGTCCGATTAACGATGAAAATATTCTGGGTTGGAACCCTGATGAATATTCAAGAGATGTTGATTCCACACACCAGGTGCTGCGATCCAATTTCCAGGCAGTTCAATTCCCACTCAGTGTAAACGAATATTGTCAATATTATAATAATGCTTTAATGGTATGAATCATATTGTGTAGGCCGTGCTACTTCATCAGTGCTGTACAAATCAACCGTCAAAAATTCAATTGTTTTATCCTTCTATTCTGCAGAATGAATGAATGAATGAATATTTATATATTATCTTCCTTATAAATTACAGTATAGGGAAGAAGCTGTCTCCTAGAATACAGAATGAACTTTTTAACTAGGAGGCAGAGTCATATTTTTTCTGGAAACAAGCATCGTATAGTCACGTAAGCATTATGCAAAATTTTCAAAACCTATCTTTGCTGGTAATGTACAATGAAAGTTTTATTCATTATTATCATTTATGTTGTTATATTATAATAATAATATCAATATAATGCAAAATAGCAAAACAAAGCAGAGCTGCTTTTAAGTCGAAGGTGCAATACGCACCCAGGCTCAGATAAAAAATTAAATGTTAGTCATAATATGAATATTTTGACATGGTACGTATAAAGTTGTACGTATGCAGTCACTATTGAGCATTAAAAAATGCTGAAGAAAGCTAAGTTTATTAGCAGGCTGAATAATGTACTATTTCGAAATAGAAGTTAAAAATTATTAGCTCCACAAGTCAGAATTAGCTGAATACATCAAATCAAAATGTGGAAACTTACAGATGATGAAATTATCCGTAAGTTTCTTTCTAGCCAAAAGAGACTGAATTATTTTTTTTAAAAGAACTAAGCTGTCCTGTTCACAAACGTGAATTTACACGTTTGATACATTATTTATTATACGTTGTTGTTAGTTTGAGAAGCTTTCTCATTGGTATTTTTATTTGGTGAAACACATACATACACCATGCACTCATAATTCATTTATTTTCTATTCGGATGTGAAGTATTCAAAACGCCCCGATAACACTTGATTGTAAAACAATTTTACTGCCATGCAAATGAATCAGCAAATCATGTTCTCTTAAACATCAATTTGAATTTCAGCAAACCTTAATATCGCGGAACATTAAGCAAAAACAGAAACCAACTCTGAACTTTGTAAAAGTTGTAAGGAAGGCATGAGGCTGCTATTTTATGAATCGACTAGCGAATACCCGCGACTTTGCCTACCCGTATTATTAACCGCCTTAAAAAAAGGAGGTTCTCAGTTCGACCTGTATATTTCTCCGCAAATATCTCGCATTTGGCTAGACCGATTTTGATGCGATTTTCCGTAAACTGTTTGTTTTAGTAACTGTTTTAGTTCAATCAAGTACATTATAATTTACATCAACAACTAAAAACGACAAACAATACATTTTCTGACAAGGAGACCCGACCCCACGTAGGTGGGACAGAGAGAAGGAAGAAGAAGATGTTTTCAACTGATTCCTGTCAGTGTCATATCTTCTCGCTTGCACTTACTTACTTGCTGCATATTTCTATCTCTATTGTCATTGTGGTCTCAAGACTCAGTTGGTAACGCGTCGACTATAGCAATAATTCTTCTTAAGGTCTTTGTGATGATTATAATTTTATCATCCTCGATAAATGAACTATTAAATACAAAAATAATAAATAGATTAAAAACAGGAGTTCCTCATAGTAAAACGTTCAAACGCAACAAACAAACCCTTCAGTTTTTTAACCATAGATCGAAGAGAAACATCAGACTAGAAAATAAATGGCTTTTTGTGCCTGAATATTTTATCCTAAAAATTTTGAACATGTCTGCCTGAATAATATTAATTTGAATTTAGATAACATTTTTCATGAAATACCGACCGGAGAGATTAGGTACTGTGGAAATTAGAAAATAACATAAATGTTGAGAAATATCTTGAATTAATGGAAAACGTGGTAGCTAATTATTTTATAGTTCTTAAATAATTATAATTGACGATTACTAATGGAGTTAGACAAATAAATTTTCGTGATCTGTCGTTTATCAAAAAACATTTTATCTTCGACTCCGTCTTAGCTGCACTTGGCTTGGTCTGGGGTCAAGAGCAAACTTAAGAAAAAGAAATAGAACCACAGGAGGCAAGTTAATTCTAACTGCCTGTTTCACAATGTCCGAATAAGTTCTGGTTAGAGTTATGTGTCCAATACTTCATAAGAATTGGCGTTCCATATTTGAATTAGTAATTGTTTAGTGCTTACTTGTCTATGGGGAAACATACCGTTAATACACTTGTTTCTGAAGTTTACGCGAATACGTATCCGTAATCCGTTAATTGTGATTTATTAAATGTCCTAAATATTCTTCTTTTGCACATTATGTATCCGTATGACCATGAATTGTTATTTTTATGAGGAAAGACTTACAATAAAAATCAAAATATTAAAAAATGCGCCAGTCAACACATTCGGTGCTCGGAGTTTCTCTACGAGATCGAATCAGAAATGATGTGATACGTAGAAGAACTAAAGTATCTGACATAGCCCTACGAATCAGTAAGCTCAAGTGGCAGTGGGCAGGGCACATAGCGCATAGAATTGATGGCCGAGGGGCAGGAAAGTTCTAGACCCTTAAATCAAAAGTGCAGCGTAGAACGTCCACCGACGAGATGGACAGACGACCTTGTAAAGATCGCAGAATTGCTCTGGATGCAGACCGCTCACAACCGGTCATTGTGGAAAGCCGTGGGGGAGGCCTATGTTCAGTAGTGGACGTCCTTTGGCTGATAATGATGATGATGAATGAGACAACACATATCTGGTTTCGACGTAAGGGATTTCCTTTCTTGTGCTACGAAGTTTAAGAGAACAATTTTGACGGGGGCGTCTCCAATAAATACTTGAGTATAGTCGACAGCACATCAGGTTACCCACTTTTGTTGCCAACTAGCCCTTATTACAACTGCATAATGCCGTGTTTACCTTGACGTGCTGTTGTCCGTACATCCGGGAACTTGCGGGATTCGAACCCCCTTCCGCTTGTTCATTAGTCAGGAACTAACTACAGCGCCAAAGTGTCGTCAGAACATTTTTAATAATGTAAATTCCATTATCAAAGTGTAAATGTCACAATGTTCACGAATTATTACACAGTAAATGCAAGTAAATGTCATCAATGTGATTTCAATCTTGTCCTTTTGACATACATATTCGTTTTAAAACCACATAAAACGAGAAAGCTTCCTCGAGAACTCGTGACGTTAGACTTATGATAGTCACTCATAAAATTTTATGTCTCGAACCTAAGGGCCTTTTTATAGAGTCTTCAATTCGCCATCAATGTAATCAAATATAGGGCGAAGATTATTAAAGGCAAACTTGATATTATAAGACGCCCACAGCTTTCAATCAGGCTATTGTATCTTATTTGAATGAAAATTTATCAATATTCAGACCATAAAGGGTCTTTTGAAAGCCAAAATATTATATTATATTCAAATGAGAAGATATTATTAGCCGTGCGTAGGCATGAAGCTTTTTTGATCATACAACAAAGTAATGCGATTTGATCGACATTTTTATAAATATAATATCATCGTCATCAAATATAAGACCTAGGTGGAGTTTTTTTCATAACTCCAAATTATGGGAGATGATGAAAAACGCAATGCTTATTTAATGGTGGCGTTTACTCTATACATTAGTATTTATAGATTTGATAAGCTTTACATACCTTTTCATTTTACTAATAGGTTTTTTTAATGCTTAAAAGCCAAAAAATATTTCTATTTATTATTAACAGCTACTATACAAAATTTACTTACGTGAATATTGCGTAGAAAATACAATCAGGAAATTCATAAATACAATGTTTACAGGAAAAAAATAATGGCTTTGGGCGTCTCTTGGGTAAATTTAAACTAGCCTTTTCATTTACCCTGTCTAAAATCGATTAATAAAATATGAAACTCCTCATTTCCTGCTCATTAATTTGGTAAGACTCCCCTTGCGAACTAAGCTATCTCTTTTAACCTTTGCTTATTATTATGGTTAAAATTGAAGGCCAAGTTCATGGGCTTTTCTAGCCACATAGGAATTAAAAACCGGTTAAGTGCGTGTCGGACCCGCGCACTGAGGGTTCCGTGCCACCCTTAACTAAATTCAGGGTCCACTTACTTTCACTTAACGAAAACATCACAATATATTGCGACAGCAAAAATAACTTTGTTTTCCATAGTGTTTGTATCAAAGACAAAGTTATATTTGCGGTTGATAAAAATGTGCAATATCTCAAAAACTACTGGTTCGATCTCCTTCAAACCAATTTTCGTTGCAAGTTTTTGTTGAGATCTACATTACATATATTTTTTTAAATTTTTACTTTCTTAGTTCAAAAGTTAGATGGGGGGGACGCCCATTTTACCACTTTGGAAGCGTATATATCTCAAACCTTACACTTTTAGAAAAAATGGTTTTAGAAACCTCAACATCATTTTAAAAGGCCTATCCATAGACACTTTAGGTTTTAGTTTCATGTATGGGAGCCCCCCCTTAAATATTATTTTGTATCTGAATCGGAAAGCGGTAAACAAAATACACCTACCTACCAAGTTTCAGCTATGTGATACTTATAGTTTTAGAATAAAGTGGCTGTGACATACGGACGGACAGACAGACAGACAGACAGACAGACAGACTTGACGAAACTATAAGGATTCCGTTTTTTGCCATTCGGCTACGAAACCCTAAAAATGTAGTTAATACCAGATAAGGTTATAGTTATTTTTAACTTTCATGGTCACTAACATTAGAATAGTTAGATACGGGATTGCTACCATGTACCTTATTATTTATGAGCTTCCGATATTTCGGCACTGTTGCAAGCGCCATGATCACGGAGTAACTGAAGAGAACTTGCGGGTGGGTTGTTATTACTTGTTATTAGCAGACATATCGGTCTACCGATGCAACAATGTTGCAACAGTGCCGAAATATCGGAAGCTCATAAATAATAAGGTACATGGTAGCAATCCCGTATCTAACTATTCTAAGGTTATAGTTAGTTACATAGTTTCTACCAGTCAACCGCTTGGGAATGCAGAGAGTTCAATCAGTAAGTTTAAAAGAGTGCCCGAGTACCAATTTTTATTTATTGATGCAATGAAATCATGAAATCTTATTTATTTTAATTGGTTATTGTTTACTTAATGTAATTTATAGTCAATTGGATCAGCCATATTTGCTATTCTCCTAGTCTTTGAGTATCAATTACTTAAAGCAGGCATTTTGCTTGGTTATAAATACAAGGCGCTTTCTTGCCATTGGCTAGCTGATAAAAACAACGCTAAAATACTGTTATTGTTTGAAATAAATGTAGGCCTTAATTTCACTTGTTCAGGTTTATTTTTTATTTTTTTATTTATTTAGTATGGGTTTGCTCTTGACTCCAGACCAAGCCAAGTGCGACTAAGACGGAGTCGAAGATGGAACGAGCTCGCCCAGAAGAAGCCTGTTCACTCTAACTTTGAATAGATTCGGATTATAGTCACTAGGAAACACCGACGCGGGCAGCGAGTTCCACTCTTTTGCCGTGCGCATTATAAATGTTGATGAGAAGCGCTTAGTTCTAAACAGCGGTTTCATGTTACTCTCGTTGTGCGCGGAAATATTTGATTGATAAACCGCCGTTAAATTGTACACATAAAATCTAACTAATTAACAGTATTAGGTTTGGATGAGAAGTACTTAGAAAAAAGCTTCAAAACATTTCTAGACATAAAAGTAAAAAGCAGTGTTGGGCTTAATGAAACTCCAGATGGCTCACTTGAAATGGACAACGTATATCTTTCACGAGAACGATGTTCTCATTAAATTAAAAGCACGTGGCTCGCACACACTATATTTCAATTGTTTACGAGTGAAAAACGAGGTATTGTCATCGTTAACGTTTTTAATCATTTGTTAACTGGTGGTTAAAAAAAGTTGACGTTTTAATTAAAGGCGATAGAAGAAAATGGGCTGTGAAAATATTTCACTGAGGCGATAATGACGTAAACTTTTTTGAACAAACAACTTTTTATGCAATTTGTTGGTCAAAGCTTTATGTAAATTATAAAAAGATGGAGTTATTTATACTTGCAGGTAGCTTAACAGTTGTCGTGCTCATTAAAAAAAAAAACTAAAAATGTGAAAGAAAATGATGACTACCAAGCATTTGTAACTAAGAAGTGGATGAATTTAAATAGCGATTCTGTAGTAGATAAGTATGTGTTAACTATGTTTCATCCTAGTCACGAAAACAAGACTCCAATGCTTAGTTCAGAGTTAAGATATTGGTGTCATTGTGAGAACCATATTTTTATATTTCTTTCCATTTTCACCTTTTGTAGTACCTAGGGTATATTGGCGTTTCGCACCACGAGATTTTACGGAACGCATGGTGAATCGCTCAAGTTATGTTTCAGAAAGGTGTTATTCGTACTGCAGTGATCGAAAAAATTGGTCGATTCAAAAGACACCTTAGGTGATTTGCACCGCTAAATCACTGCCGGTGCGAATGACCCCTTTCTGAAGCAGCGCTTGGGTGATTCGTACCGAAGTCCGAAAACCTTGCGGCGCGAAATCGCCCTGTATATTTTTTTTCCGGGAGTTTTTTTTTAAATATATTATCATTATAAGTAAAAAATAGAATCATCGAAGTAGCCCCGTTATAAATACGCATAATAGCAGAACATTGTGGCTGAACAGCGGACAATGCGCCCCGGACAATGTACCAGTCGGGAAAGCTTTTATGGACCCTCTAAGAGACACACGGATACACAGAAGGACGGACATTAATTGAGTGTATTAGAGTATTATTGAGTGTATGAGATTAAATATATGTACTAGCGGTCCCAGCGAACTTCGTTTCACCCCAGCCCCGTCCCGCCCCGGCCCCGTTTTATGGGAATTTTCTTTGCTATAAACCTCACGGAGCCCGAGACCTTTCCAACGAATGCAAAACCGTGGAACTTGGTTCGTGCGTTCTGGAGTTATAGCTTCAGGAAGGAAAACCCGACTTATTTTTATATAGTAGATTGTAACTATTTCAGATGAGGAATCGAGTATTCAAAGAGCAATTTCGCAACATTGATGAGGTAACGCAGCCTACGTGTTTACGAATGCACTTTTAAAATTCAACAGGCTTGCCAATGTGTCGGTAGCTGAATGGTACATATAGGCATGCACTTGGATAGCGTAAGACATAGGGTTCGATTCCTTGTCTGAAAAAGTTGCTTTTTACATTTGCAATTTATTCTATAGTTTCTCATTGTTTTGATGACATATGTCGGTAGCTAAATCTATGCCCTACGTGTACTAGATGGTCCTGAAATCATTGACTGTAGTAGAACTGTAGAATAGTTAGATAATGTGAGTGACCATGAAAGCTCACATCAAAATATTTAAAACAATATCTAGTACAACTGTAGGGCAAGCACGAATAAATTGCGTCAAAGTATTCGTATCGTTAACGTAAACAATTTGTATGAGAATCGTGTCGAGCGCCTCTATCGGACGTAAAACAAACTAAATTGTCAGTGCGAATGCCTGACGCATCGTCATGTAATCGTGCGGTAATAGTATCCTATGATTTGTACTAGCTGAACCTTTATTTAACGTGTAAAATCTTGTAGTGTGTGCTACGCTTACGTTACGAATATTTTAAAAGTTCGTTCTTGGGCTACTGACCCTGAATTAAACTGACTTAACACCTACCTAGTTAAAAATAAAACAAGTTTGTCAGTTTAATCAGCAGTGTGTATTTAACCACAATCACCAGGGCACAAAGAGTGAGACATGCAATACTTTGTCAGCCCGATGGTAGGAGGAAATGCTTCAAGCGTCGGAATGAATTCAACGCTGAATTCTAATCTGTTGGTAGGTACGATGAATTAATCTACTGTAGTGGAAGAAAAGGAATAATCCCGTCTTTCACCGTGCTGAAATCTCAACATAATTTTATAGTGGACACCAATTGCTTAAATGTTCTGATCAAAGCTAGTAATGCACTTGTGTTATGGAAATAAGGAACAACGGTGGTACAACAACACCCAGATATCCGAGATAATATAGAAAATTGTGATTTCTATATTGACGAATCCGGAAATCGAACCCGAGACCTCGGAGGCGTCGCCAGCCTTGAAACCCAGCATGCTTACCTCCTTCACCAGGGAGTGATTATATGAAATTATTGGCGCAAGAAATTTTAATAAAAAATAAAAACCTAGTTTAAATTGGGGTTAAAAAGTGAGACACTCTACACTTTTTCAGAAGAACAATAATATAAAACAAAATGTAAATAAATGGTGCTGTCTATCGCACTATAATATTTTTTCATTTGATAAAAAAACCGAAATTCCAAATCCTTTACATACACACACGTTTATAAAACAAACGATATAAATAAAATAAAACGGGATCGATTCATATTGGCAAAGTTTTATCGCTACTATATCTCGCCGTTTGAAAGTTTTTCAGTTTAGCTGCAACATGTCACGGTCAACTGACTGGGCTATCCTCACGCGTTCATCTTACGGTATCTATGTTGTTGTAAAACATATAAATCAGGCTTATATATTTTTTCATTCAGTCATTCATTACTAAAGATAAATTTTGAAGATCACTAAAAACCCGATCCACTCCTCATAATTATCATTTTACTTACAGTTATCCATCACTTCTTTGCATTTTTCCAGTAACCGACATGATCATCACTTATAACTAAAGGGCCTAATCTTACCTCACCACATACCCGTACAAAAATATACGATGTCCCATCATCTTTGGTTGCATGTGCTGCAACTTGGATTGGATATTCTTTCTACTTAGCAATATACAATATTCTTGATGTGTTTTTGAACGACTTAACTCTTTATGTATAGCAGCTTTATGAATGTATTTTTAATGTATTTTTTTTCTCTATTGGCACGCATTTTACCTCGTTTACGTTTGATTAATTCTGTAAACTTACCCGTGGATTACGTGGTGGGATGTGTTAATACATTATAAGTTTAAACATATTTTATAAGTAATTTTTGTAACACATTTGTTTGTAGTCCCTATAAATAAATAAATAAATAAACTTCAAGTGACTCTAGATACTTGCTTCACCATTTATATTGGAATAAAACTTGAGTTTTTTATCACATAGATAAATAGGTAAGCAATAATGAGATCCTAGAAGATGAAATAAGAAACCAAAAATTGCGCACGGGCGGGATTCGAACCAGCATTTTTCTGGCTTACTGGGCCAACTGCTCTTCCAATTGAGCTACCGTGCTGTCGGTTCGACCGCTCGAAATTCTTGGTCTGTTAGTATACGTCATTGCGTGCTGTTGCATAAACAGACAGGTAGATGGCGCTAACGTTAGTTTTAAAAACATTCTAAACCATAATAATGAGATCGTTATTATGTCGTTATTAACTATCGAGAGTTATTGAATTAGCGGAGGATGTGGCACTGCTTCAGAGGGGGATCGACTCGCTCGGGGAATGGTGTGATTGAAACGGAATGAGTATTAATGTAAAAAAATGCTCTTTTATTTCGTTTACCCGGAAAAGAAACATTGTACCTATTAATTACCACATCAATGGGGTTAGCCTGAATAAGGTTCAAGTAATAAGAGATCTCGGAGTTCTGATAGATAGGGAGTTAACATTTGTTTCACATATCGATCATATTATGAAAAACCGGTTAAGTGCGTGTCGGACCCGCGCACTGAGGGTTCCGTGCCACCCTTAACTGAATTCAGGGTCCACTTACTTTCACTTACCGAAAACATCATAATATACACCGTGCTCTTTTAACCGTCTTACACCCGAAGCCCACGTAATGTAACCATCTTAATAAACCTCTAGGACATGTTATTTTTTTTATTACACTCCACATAATTTTGGTGTAAAAAATATCTAATAGTAATGTTACGTAATGTATCATCCTGTTCATAATGTTTTCGTTTTCAACAATGCATTCCTTGACCTTGCCGCCTCCACGCGTTCCGCACCGTAGCCAATCTAAGACAGTCCACGTGGATCTCTAACCAATCATGCGCTAGCGCAATCCTTTGTGACGCCCACCGCCTCGCCCCTTTCTATTCGTGCGTAAAATAAGGTCAGTAGTGCTAGACAGCCGAGTGAATGACCCGCGCGTAGTGCTCGTTACAGGATGTTTCGTACTAAATTGTGCTGATATCTTCTTTAATGTCTTAGGCTTTGAAATCTTAATAATAACCAAGTTTTATTTAACGAATGACATGTAGTTATTGGATACTTTAAGTGGCCTTCGACTGTATGACGGTTAAAAAAGCACGGTGTATTGCGACAGCAAAAATAACTTTGTTTTTCAAAGTGTTTGATTGAAAGACAAAGTTATATTTGCGGTTGATAAAAATGTGCAATATCTCAAAAACTACTAGTTTGATCTCCTTCAAACCAATTTTCATTGCAAGTTTTTGTTAAGATCTACATCATATATTTTTTTCAAAATTTTCACTTTCTTAGTTCAAAAGTTAGAGGGGGGGGGACGCCCATTTTACCACTTTGAAAGCGTCTATATCTCAAACCTTACACTTTAAGAAAAAATGGTTTTAGAAACCTCAACATCATTTTAAAAGACCTATCCATAGACACTCGACACGAATAGGTTTGAATAAAAAAAAAATTTAGGTTTTTTTTCATGTATGGGAGCCCCCCCTTAAATATTATTTTTTCTTACTTTTTGTATCTGAATCGAAAAGCGGTGAACAAAATACACCTACCTACCAAGTTTCAGCTATGTGATGCTTATAGTTTCAGAATAAAGTGGCTGTGACATACGGACGGACAGACAGACAGACAGACAGACTTGACGAAACTATAAGGGTTCCGTTTTTTGCCATTCGGCTACGGAACCCTAAAAAGGCAGCAAAGATACTGGGATTCGTCATACGTAATGCAAAAGGGTTTAGGAATGTTGAAACAAAAGTAACGCTATTTATTTGTTTTGTCAGATCAACCCTTGAGTACGCCAGCATTGTTTGGAGACTACACTTCGCTTGCCATGCCTTGCGAATTGAACGGGTTAAAGAAAGTTCACCAGACACCTTGCCTACGCTGTGGCTAGACCGGGACTTAGTTACGAGGACAGATTAGCTTTCTTTAAAATGACTAGCCTTCAAAAGCGCAGAGAACTTCTCGATTTGGTCTTCCTATATAAAATCTTCAATAATCACACTAGTTGTTCTGAATTGCTAAGAAGACTGACACTTAGAGTTCCTCTCCGACTGCCCCGTCGCCCGTTGGACCTTTTTAATGTTCCTTTTCGGAAAACAGTTATGGGTGCTAACTCACCTATCCCAAGATTGTGTCAGCAGTATAACCAAATGTGTCAATGCTCTGATATTGACTTATGCTCGATGTCTTTTTGTAAGTTCCGCAAGAAAATACTTGAATTGTTAAAGCTTTAGATCTGTGGAACTTTTTGATTGTTATTTTTTGTTAACGACTTTTTTTCTTTTTAATTAAAGTAAGTGGTTTTTTTTTGTGCATGCTGTGTTCGCCTGTAAGAGGCTGTACATTTAGAATAGTTTACTTTGTAAAATACGTTATATTAGTAACAATGTACTAGTTGTAGGTGAACCTATAAAATAAAATAAAAAAAAATAAAAAAAATCTTATGTCATTCCAAATTTGATTTTGAAAAAAAAAGACTTAATACACAATAAAATAAACTTCTTGTAAGCTAGGCACGCATGATTTCGTATGATTTTGTTAATTCGCTACTACTTCTTTGGCATGCGTTGAGATCAGTTATACGTACTCATATACGACTGAATGAACATTTGTAATCTCGTGGCAAATTTATTGGAATACGATAGTACCTACTCATTTACCATTTTTTTTCGCCATATCGCTTTAAACACGAAAAAAAGCTTGAAAAAATAAGACTGATAGTTTATTGCTTCAGTGAAAATAAATTGTATTCATTGGTTGCCACAAGATACTAGTTGGAGTAAATCCGTAATGTCCCTAGATTATTCATAAAGTTCATACTTAAGTAGGAGCAGGCACCTTGTTTGTTATGCACAGTGGTGTTTTGACCCTAACTCCGATTCAGATCTAAAATTTATTTACTTACGCCACATTTTACGTCAGGATTTTAGGTATTTTCGGGAAAAGCTGATTTTGTAGGCTGCCTGTAGCATAGCTATAAATTGTGTTAAATAGATTGTTGCGAGTAAGTGTCAATATTTCTTATTTCTTTGGCAACTGTTTTCGATTGTTTATGAACTGCTTAAAAATTTTATGGAATTAAGAAAGTGAAATAAAGACACCTGTCAACTCTGAACTTCTTTATATTTTATCGTGTTGCCTATTAGCTTACTTTTTTATGTCCTTTATCAGATTTTACCTTAAAAAAATAATCTATACCTGTTATTATTTAAATTCAGGAACCCTATTTTTGAATAACTCGCGTCAATATTACGAGTGATTTTCGTTCGGAAACGAGTTATTTTCAAACGAAAATCAATCGCCATCTTAAGCGCGTATTTCAAAAATAGAGCTCTTGGTCTGATTTGGTAACTAATGTCTCGTTTCTAGCTCAATAGATAAGATAGCTATCCTACGCAGCAAATCAGCCTGCATCATTGACTCAAGGAAATATAAACTTTTGAATTAATAATAACATGTATTATTCTAACATGTTATCTTTAATAGTGTAGTTGTTACCTCTTGTCTTCCACGCTAAACTCTAAGAATTGGGGGTTTCCCGCCTCTTAATCTCAGTCAAAAGCCTTTCCTGATATACTATATCTTCAACCTTTTGCCGCTTACTTAATTAACGCTTATTTAATCGCGGCGTTTACTCGTCATGACACAGAATCATTACTGAATATTATATTAATAAAAATATAGTAAGCAGTTTATCATCATTACTATCATTTCAACGCTTGTTCAAAACCATTGTTTCCATTGAAAGTTTGAAAATGAAATCAAAATTAAATGTGTAGTTTTACAGCGGAAGACGTTACCATAATACTCATAATCGATAAAATGCTGTTATCAAAACGGTTTTCCTATTTTTTCGATACATAAATCATGTATCACATCACTACCTAGAGTCCACAAAAACTCGATATCAACACGCGCTTGGTGACTAAAATTCGACTTTTCATTTGTTTTTAGGGTTCAATTAAAACTGACAAACGTAAAACCCTTAAAAATATACATCAAAGGAAGAAAAATCGGCTTCTAGAGTCATAGTATAAGACTTGTGTCACCATCGACAAAAAAGTAGTAACCGACGTATAATTCAAATATGGAACGTTATTTCGTATGAAGTATTAGGCAGTTAACGCTAACCAGAATTTATAAGTAATTCAGGACATTGTGCAAAAGGCCGTTAGCCTAATAATTAGGACAAATACAGATAGACAGATACACAATTATTTTGGCAAGTCTGATACGACTGTGAGATATAGCTATTTTATTATTACTGGCATCTGAGTGTTTTTTTTTAAAAGGAACATTCCTTTGCGTTCACACAAACAAACTCTCACCCCAAACGCATACACACACCTTCGACGTACCCTCGCTAGTAATCAGTCAAAAGTCAACAAAATTCACCCTTACTAAAAACGCGTAATCCATTTTTAAGTCACTGTCGCGTGCCGTGTGAAATTTAACTGATTTTCATTCCAAAATCGACTGATATTCAAAGAAAATCACACGCCATATTGTCGCGAGTGATTGTGACCCTGCAAAGAATAATTTTCAAGGCACGGAAGTGTTACAACTCAACTTCCTGACTCCGAGCGACTTAAAGGATAATTTCAAGAAATTCTGCTTAAAAAATGTACAGAACCCTTCTCACTTCGCTCGACTCAACTACACATCTTTTTTCATCCATCTTACCTCATGTTTATTCTCGCTACATACATAATAGATCGATAATTGCAACGATAGGTATTCTGATCGCGTGACGATTTGCCGTGCGACTTTCCACTCACTATTTTTAAGATGGCGTCCACTTGAAAGTATTTTTTTTAACGATTTTCCCCGATGTAATGTGTGATTATGCATGCTGGATCTTGACTCTCGTTCTTTCTGTTCTATGTTTATTAATTAATTAAAGACAATGATACGCTATCTTAAAATTTTATGTCTTGAGTATAATTGGAGCTACGAACTTCGGTCGTGATTCTTCGGACTGTTTTATCGAAGATTAAAGTAAAGATTGAGAAAAACAGCTTGAAGAAACTATAACACTAATGGCTGATTTTGCAACATAAAGAAAGCGAAAATAAACTCCTTAAGAAGTTATACGGCGGCAATTTTTACGTAGTAGTGGTAGAAATGTAATTTTTTAACAGATAAATAAGACATTACTATCTTATATAACATATGAAACTATAATTAATTCTGTTGTAATAATTGATATCTACTTAAAACTATATTCAACTTATACTTAGTTTATTTTTGTTTTCATAGTGTTTTGTCAATATACAAACTTAATAACAAATTGCACTTGTAAAAAGCAACCGTGACTCTGTGACAGACGAGGAAACCACAATCTCGTCTGTTCAATATGTTATAATCAATTAACATCAGTTTTTGCTATTTATTCATGTCAAAAGTGTATTGTTTTAATTCTGAGTGGTATATAAATTGGAAGCTTAAATCTACTCAATTAAAGTCCAATTCCTTTGCCCTATCATCAATTTAGAGAAAACGAGAACATTATCACCAAGTTCGCGTGAGTCCACACGCTTTGGTGCTTATTGACTGCGATCAAAGTAAAATTAGTAAAAAATGTTGTTAATTACAAACCTGTGCACTAAGTACTAGAGATGGGGAGTTATTCGTTTGAAAATACTGTCGCAGACTCAAATGTACTTACCTGTTCATAGCTGTTTTTTTATAGTGTTTTGTCAGTTTGTATAAAACTTAATAATATAAATTGCACTTGTAAAAACCAACCGTGACTCTGTGACAGACGAGGAAACAAACAAAGTCATGGTTGCTTTTTACAAGTGCTATTTATATTACCTGTTCATGTTTGTAAGAGAGAAAAAAACAAAAGATCCTAAATTCACTAAGATCTATCCTCAATCTAAACCGATTTCAATTTTTTTCTTCTTACATACTCCTAACAAACGACTCTTCATGGAAAGCAGATGGGTCACGTGACCGATTTAGTGTAGAAAGTAGAAAAAAAAACATTTTTCGACCAAGTTTTCGAGAAAAAGTTGATAAGATTCCACCGATTAGAACTAAGCGCTTTTGTCAGCTTTTATAATGCACACAGCAAAAATGTGGAACTCTCTACCCGCATCAGTGTTTCCAATGGATTATAACCCAAAAATTTTCAAAGTCAGAGTAAACAGTCTCTTTCTGGGTGAGCTCGCTCCATCGCCGTCTCTGTCTATGCCACGTTTGGTCTAGTCTGGAGACAAGAGCGAACCCATTAAAAAAAAAACGAAGATTCAGATTCCAAATAGCTCCCTTTATTTTGAAACACCTTATAGAATTTCAAAAATGCCAACTACATTTAACACCAATCCCGCCTCTAATCGATTAATTGGCTAGCACAATCAATCGTGTCCAAATCGCTGCTACTTTACCTATGTTTATCGTTCGTTTTGTTTGTTTACCTTTAGAGAAGTGATAAAATTTTATGTTATTACCCCACCAATCCCTTTATTGGGGAAAATACACTGAGGGTAAATAGATAGATATATTTTGCTTGAAAAATAGAAGGTATCAATTACGTGGTAGTGTGAATGCAAATAGTAATGAAAAAATTAGAATGTTTTACACATTAAGGTTTAACGAATAATTTAAATAAAGAAAGTCGTGTAAAATATAATAATAATAGTACATAAATATGCGCCAGACAACACACCAATTGTCTGCTTTCGTGGTAAGGAATTTTCGTCCTTGTGTTACGAAGCACCAACAACGATTATGACGGGGCGTCTCCAATAAATAAATACATATAACATCCATGACAATGGTACAAATGTTCGTGCTCATCACACAAACAATTGCCCCTTGCGAGATGCGAACCCGCGACGGCCCGGCGTAATAGTCAGGAGCGCTAACCAATACACCAAACGCGTCGTCAAAATTATTGGACAGAAAACGCGTATGAAAACTTATTCAGGCATTGTAAATATGATATCAATTTATTTTTCATCTCTCCTGTTCGGAAAATAGCACTTTCCTGTGTAGATAGCCGGGTGGAAAATAGCTTATCCATCCCTAGGGTGGAAAGTAATTTAGTTTTAATTGGCATGGTATAGAGTCAAGGCATGCAGTCAAAGCTTGGATCAAAGATAATTGAGTCACATCATATTATAAAAACATTTTTGCTTAGCTATACATTGAAAAACATGTTTATTATGATCGTTGATATAAAAAATATTCAATTGATTCAATCTATAATTTAAATATACATTTACAGGATCTACAATTTACAGCTTAGACTTCTTAAACAAATTGTCTCCAAAGGAATAAAAGAGAAATACAAGGACAACGAATCTGGTCTCTTTCGACATTGTAAAGTACTTCCCATTCAAACACGCTTTAAATACAATTTCCTGAAAGAACAGTTCTTCAGCAGCAACACTCGTACTATAATTGAACACCCTGTATTCACACGAGGCAGAGCTCGGGAGCGCTTGCTCACCACATCGGCTCGTAATGTGTACGGCGCAAGAACCGCGCAGTACTTGATTCCCCGGTTTATAAACGATCTACCTCCAACCGTTAAAAATAATTTGACTCCGCGGAATATAAGAACCAAATTAAAAACCTATTTTCTTACTCAAATAGAATAGCTTGCACCTTATCTACCCAGTTCCCGACTTGTTGTAGTTTGTTTTATAACATATAATTTTACCTACTTTAACTATGTAACTTGAACCTTGTAACTAAGTCTATTCTAATAATGTATCAGCTAGTTACTTATTTTGGCTGTCTCACGCACTGTAGGCAAACCTCAGTGGTTTTTATCAGTGCATTAAGGCTGCTGTCACCTACCTTCTAACAAAGTTCAAATGAAAATTTCTCCCCAAAAATGACTAAACTGACTTTTTTTTTTGAATGAATTGTGTAGAAATGAACTATCTCCATAAGATGTCGACTCTGAATTTTTGATTCAATCTTTAAAATGTCTGTAATTTGCAATCATAGAAACCAAATTGACGGTTTTTCTGGCGCACTTTTCTAGATCACTTGTTGACATCAGCTATCGAAATAACATAAACTTGAAGGGAATTACGTTCGTATACAAGGTGTCGACTCTGTTTTTTTTTATTTATCGCTCTGGTTATTCCAAATGAAAAATGTTATAGAGGTTCCTATCTTTGACTTAGCATCTAAATTCTTGATTTTATCTTGTGCAATATATTCAAAATATCTTACTAAAGTAACCTATACATTTGAGATTTGGAGCTGTCACGAACATTCATCTTCGATCGAAATTTGACAGACAGCGCCGAGCGCTCGGAGGGGAAGGGTGTGTCGCTCGTTGTCTTCGCTGCTACTCTTTTATTTCGTGTATGATACTAATTCCAAATTTGAAAATATCACGCTTTGCACAATTTTTATACGGCGACCAATTCGCGTTGAGGCTTTATGCAACAGGCTAAAGCCATAGTGCATTTGGATCGTCGATGGTCTCTAATTATAACAAAAAAGTATTCGTTCTTTTGTATCGATTAGTAGTTGTATTTAAATGATTAATCAATGTTATGTAAACTTGCATAGAAAGGAATCCTTATTAATACTATAAACAAGAAAGATTTATATGTATGGCGACTATTTCAAGAGGTTCATGAGTTATAACGAAGATCTTTTATCATATACAATTTGTATTTTCGAAACTTGATCAAACAAAATGTGCAGATACTAGGACCAAAATTATCGACAAAAATAATAATAATAAAAAATTGTCTACAAAATAAAATTGTGGTATATGATGAGCAAACTGTTTCTATCACCAAACAGTTAAATGTCAATTTTAGACAAATACTGAATTAATAAGGCCAAGAATAGGCAATAGTACCAATTCTATTGCATATGTATGGGGTTGCAAATTATAACCTTATTTATATAAAATAAAGTAATATCAGTAACACTACTTTATAGTTCAACAACGGTAGACCGATTTTCATGATATTTACTTTATTGAATTGGTATTTACCTCTTACCCCTTAAGTTATTATAAAACAGGGCTGGGGCGCGCCGAGGCTGGATATGAAGCAAAGTTTTCTGTGGTCGAAGTTTTTTTTTTCACTAAAAAGTCTAAAACTCTTCAAAGGACTCCAATTTAGGCAAACCATTTCTTTTTGAAGTCAGTGCCATCGCATGGGCTCTCTCAAGTTCCATCTTAAGCGACATCTATCTGGGCATCGACTCCAAAAAGAAATGGTTTGCCTAAAATGGAGTCCTTTCAAGAGTTTATTTAAGATTTTTAATGTGTTTTGTTTTTGAAGTCGGTTTTATTGAAATAGTATGGTGGTGAAGTGACCATTAACCCAACAAAATTGAAAACAAATAAGGGATTTTGTTTTAAGTATTTGACTTTGAGTAGTAAACAAGTAAGTTTATAAATTTTCTTACATCATTCGTGCTTTGGATTTTGAATAAGAATAAACGGACTTCAAAAAGTAAAAGGTCAGTTTTTCTTAATATAGACCGTATATAGGCGTTATTTAGTTCCACAACCTTTGATACGCACTTGTACGTACATACCATTGGCCATTGGCGTCAATTCCATACTGTGTGGGACTTGTTCATGGCATTAATTCCATACGCTAGTAACAGTGTTTCAATGGTTTAAACATAAATAAATAGGGCAATATTTTGCTTATTTAACATTACTTTTCTTTCTACCACAATCTACAACCACAACCTAACTATAAACTTGTATAGTAAAACGCTTGTTTAAATAGAAGCGTTTCATGTGATGTGTATGTAGTTAATATGAACCTGTATTCAAATTGTACGCAAATGCCATGAAGTTCCATGGTTCTATTCAAGTCCATATTCATATAATATTTCATTATTGAAAAATGTATATGGACAAAATGATATAATACCGGTGTAAACCAAATAATTAAATTTCTACATTTTCTGAATGTCAGCTATAATAACTTGTGACATGTTTCATATATCAAAATACAAATCATATCAAAGAACAGCGTTACACTAAAAAGCATTTATGTGTAAATAAATCCTCATAGCATCCAGCTGGTATGACACGTGGTAGATCAAGCGCAGAACCAATGGCATCATCCACCAATAACCCTTAGTCCCCGTTTCTCGTGGAGTTTACATTCGTAAAAAAATACCTACTCTGAGAAGTCACGATTTGGGTGAAGACATAAAGAGGCAGATAACCGGTACCAACCTGTACTGACTGACTAGTGATGTGCCAAGTCATCTATTTTTAATCCCGAAATATTTAAGAAATTCGTTACAACAATCCAAATAAGGACCGACTGACACTAGAAAATTGTTTTAAAACAAGATTCAAATCAAGACTTGAGTCGGAAAAGTCTCTATAAAGCATTTCAATTCCATGAAATAGCCAACACGGCACAACACTGGTTAGTCGTTGCAGGTCAGTGCGTGTTACCCGCCTCTATATGTCTTCACCCTTTGGATGCATTTCGTTTTTTCTATGCTGTAAGTTTTTTACGTTATTATAACTGTACGTTTGTGTTTAAATCTGTGAATTTAGTTATATAATTATCAAAAGGAAAATGTTCGCGAACGGAATTGACGCGAGCCCTGATTCCGAACTGTATTCACTGTATTCGTAATAGGTATTTTAAATACAAAAAAACTGGTATAACATTTATATATCACATCGACTTTTATAAGACCATCATTTTCTATGTTCATCATACGCATAGCCTACTACCTAGAGATAAAGTATCAAAATTGTTTAATTACAGTTAACATTTTTTTGTGTCCCGGACATATAAAATCGCACACACACATTGATAAATTCGGTAAAATCTGAGAATCTCCAGACTGTCATATGGCTCTTAAACCATGTATTTTTTGTATTGTTTTTACATGAATGAAAAAAAAAACTAATCTGTGATTAAAATATTCGGCTTCCCGCCATAATACCAAGATGACACTTTGTTTTTTACATTGTCAGTGTCATTTTTTCTTTTTGAACTCTATGCCTCCTTTCTTAATTTTGACAATTATTATCTGTGGGGAAAATTCGATCGATATTTTTTACAAGGATTTTAATTATTTCGTATCGTCTGCTTTTTCGTACTGTTTTCATGTATTCGTGTCGTTATTCTTTCTAATCATGTTAGATGTTTGGAGAACTGTAAATTAACTGTCATTTTGTGCAAAAATGTGAGTTTTCCTTTCTCGCTGTACTATATAATACCTGACCATGATATCTACAACAACTATTGCAAATTTAATGTTTTTCCTCACAGTCGAAATGAAAAATAGTATGTTTAACTCGGGTGAAAGCACCATTTCACTCTCGAATTATTGGCGCTCTCACTTCGTTCGAGCGCCAGAAACATCTCGAGTGAAATGGGTCGCTTTCTCCCCTTGTATAACAATCTACTATTGGTAGTGAGGAAGGAACTGCCTCGGTGGCGCAGCGGTGAGAGGGTCGCATTTTAAAGCGACGGCTGCGCCGGAGGTCCTGGGTTCAATTCCCGGGTCGGGCCAAAAAGTGTACCTGGATTTTTCTGTTCAGAAAATCTCAGAGTAGCCCGGAGTTTGGAAGTTGGCGGTGTTTCACCCCCGTGCCTCGGAAAGCACGTAAAGCCGTTGGTCCTGCGCCTGATCTCTCTCCGGTCGTGTCAGATTGCTGTCCCATCGGGCTATGAGAGTGAAAGGAATAGAGAGTGCACCTGTGTTTGCGCACACACTTGTGCACTATAATATGTCCCGCGCAGTCGGTTAGTCGTTGTGACTGGCCACCGTAGTCGAAATCGGCTAGGGGGACTATTATATAGTGAGGAAGGAGATTATTATAAAAGATTAAGGAGAAAAGTGCTTTATTTATTAGCTACCCTGTTTATCCAGGGAAAGTGGTCCCACGCAGATTCTTCGCGTTATGTTTTTATTCGTAGCGTTATGTGTTATCACCTTATTTTCAGTTTAGTAATTTCTGAGATTAGCGCGATTAAATAAACAAACTGTTCAGCTTTATACCTAGCAAAGGAATATATATAATACTTGTTTCTGATGTTTACGCGAATACAACACATTTAATAAAACAAAATTTTCGGATATTTCGTCGTCGTTACGTAAACGTTGGGATGTAAAATCTAATGAGTTGTCGTGAAAATATCCGTAAATATTGTTTTATTAAATAGATGTTACATTAGTACAAGTACAGACTTACTTCTTTGTTGATATATGAGACCATTCCTTCAATAGTTTGTTGGGTAATAAACTCCTAGGCAATAGTCACTCAATCATAGTCGTCTAGACACCCTAACTAATAAACCGCAGATAGGTACTAAATTAATAAATGTGTTAATAATATGACCCAGTTATGATATTTGGATAGGTTTCAATAACCGAAGCAATTAATTAATGTCACAAGCAATATAATAAACATAATAATCGGCTACCGTTAGGTAGTATTTAAGTCTAGGTAGGTAGTAATATTTACTACTGCAAAATAGTAGGAATCTACCAATTCTACTCATAATAAAGGACATTGATGAAAATGGCCAAATAATCAACAAAGTTTCGAAGAATACCAAAATTCTTGTCTTACTTTTCGCAAGTAAACTCTTCAGAATGCAACGGACACTTCTAAATTTTGAAATAAAAATAAAAAGGACCATTAAGAGTTATTTTTGCATCATTAACCAACTTTTAACTAATTATTAGAAAAAAAGGTTATCAGATATTATGAGTTAAATATTTTCATTAAAAAAACCCTTGGTAATAAAAAAGCGGCTGATCAGATTTAAATGAATCATTGCTAAGAAAAGTAAGGGTAAACTTATCTATGATACAAAATAAACTTAACGAAATTTTTTTAATCTGTCTGCCCTCTCTTTTTGCGTCGGGGGTTAAAAAGACGCAATTGCAGCGAAACATGCTTCGCATTTTTCTTGCGCAGGCGATATAAAAACAAAAACCGGCCAAGTGCGATTCGGACTTGCGCACTGAGGGTTCCGTGCCAACTTTAACTGAATTAGGGATTCTTACTTCCACTTAGCCAAAAAAGCACAATATTTTGATGACCGCAAATATAACTTTGTTTTTCATAATGTTTTTATGAAAGACAAAGTTATATTTGCGGTTGATAAAAATGTGCTATATCTCAAAAATTGCTAGTTCGATTTCGCTCAAACCAATTATTTTTGAAAGTTTATGTTGAGATCTACATCACATATTTTTTTCAAAATTTTCACTTTCTTAGTTCAAAAGTAAGATGGGGGACGCCCATTTTACCACTTTGGAAGCATCTATATCTCAAACGTTAGATTTTTAGAAAAAATGGTTTTAGGAACCTCAATGTCTTTTTGAAAGACCTATCCATAGACACCCCACACGTATAGGTTTGAGTAAAAAAATTTTTTTGGTTTTAGATTCATGTATGGGAGCCCCCCCCCCCCCCCTATAATAACATTTTTTCAAATTTTTTGTGCCTGAATCGGAAAGCGGTAAAGAAGATACACCTACCTACCAAGTTTCAGCGGTGTGATGCTAATAGTTTCAGAATAAAGTGGCTGTGACATACGGACGGACAGACAGACAGACAGACTTGACGAAACTATAAGGGTTCCGTTTTTTGCCATTCGGCTACGGAACCCTAAAAACTATCGTGGAAAGAGCGCTTACATTCTACGCATTTCTTCGATTGAGATCCAAACACGCGTTCTAAGAGGCCTGATTCTAAGCCAGCCATGTATAAAAAAATCGAGAGCCCTTTGTGATATAAATATGAAGAATTATTCGATCTCGCTGACGAGTGACTGAACACAAAAGATGCCGAAAATCTCGAAATACTCGAATATTACACACGTAATGAGGAATGTTTGGCGAATCTCTTGTTATGTCACGTGAAATAGAATGTTGACATTTTGATATATTCCTTGATAAAAGATTGTTTGAGTATTTGGAATTTGAAAGAGAAATATGCAAAGAATTATCCTGCCGAACAAAGCTTTTTCTTGATATGACTTTTTATTTTATCTCATGGTCATGATATTCTGAGTTTGGCTCAGATACAAATATAAAAACCTACTAGTGATAAATATTAATTGTTGTTTAATCAATAATCATTTTGAAGTCGCGAATGCATGAAGTAATTTATAACAATAATAAAACTCTCGCCATCATAATTCAATAAAAAATAAAGTGAAATCTCAAAAGATTTTTCTTTTCATTCATTTTAAAACACAATAAACATTGGTTTGTTAAAATATGATCATGAAAATATTTTTGGTTTTAAAAATCGAACAAAGTCAACTATGTATAAATAATTTGTATTATTTTAATTATCTTCAGAAATATATTATTTGCTCATGAAAATAAATATATGTGGGCTACTCATTACATATAATAATACATACATATATAATATACATACATAATACATATATAATAGTGTAAATAAATGTTATCTATGTAATATAAAGAACTTAATTGAAATTTATATTACAAACTATGTTTACTATACCTAAATAAATCTAACCAAGTAAATACTAATAATAATTATCCCTAATTGTAAGAATTAGCCCACATATACTTTTTCGTTTCCTTATAATAATATGCCAAATCCTCATTCCGCAGTTTCGTGTCTTAACAAACGAAAATGAAAACACAAAATTAAATCAATCACTCAAAAATATCGCGTCAGACACGAACTTTTCCATTTCCTTGACATTTGAATTTAATAACACTTCTTACTTTTACATTTCCTTCAAATTACACATACTTGATGTTATACTTCATGAATTGCCAAAATGAGTTTTTGCTGTAAAGGAATTTCGTGTACGTTTGCAAAGTAAATGTTATAAGCTGCTAAAATAGTTTCCTTCGGGCAGTAAGTAAGTAAAATCTTATGAAATTAAAATTATGATGTATATTATTGTACATACAAGATTCAATCTAACTTCTACTACTATTTTGTACGTTTTAGTCGACATAAATGTTACAAACATTAAATATTAAACATAAAATATTATAAATATTATTCTTTGATAGTACAGTCAACGTACCTCGTATGAAGGTTAGTGACCTTTTCGTTCTTACGTAAACTTATTGATAGCAACTTACTATCAATGAATTTATAAATTCCAAAAATGCGCATGTTGCTAATTTACCAAAAAATACGCACCAATTTATTGTACTGCTGAATTATGTTTGAATTCTTAAAATAAGTAGTACCAATTAGTAATTTGATGTCGTTTTGCGCTTAGGAAGTTTTCTGCTTTTTAGTGCTAGAATAAGTGCTCTTAAAAAGAACACATTTGACGACTCAATAGTGTGTTTCCTCAATGATATTCTATAATAATAAAAGCTTAAAATAACAAAAATAGTTGTCAGTTTTCTTCACTTTTCTTTGATGTATCACCCCACTGCGTGACCATCGAAGCGTGCACGTATAAAGCTGTTATATGTGTTACATTTCTGCATTTGGTACACAAGACGTTAGTGCGCAAGGCCCGTGCGCACTGTTATAAGTGCTAGTGAAGTGATTTGTATCGATAACTATAAAAATGAAGGCGTTTTTGGTTACGATTTTGTTGTTCGGAATCGCTAGGGCGAGTGAAATCGACAATGAGGTGAGTTTTGTAAACTTATATTGTTTTTAATTGTTTCATAGCAAGTTTAAGTTTCTATCCTTGAACATTGAAAAATTTCAATTTTGTTAGCGTTATTTAAATTAAAATGGCAGATATTTTTTTTATGATTTTTACCAATTTAGGATAAGGAATTAAAAAAAGTGCTTGATACTAAAGTAACTACTAAAGAATGTGAGTAAAATACCCAACAATATTTTATTAACACCTAGTTTAAAGGGCTTTGATTTCTATTCCCATTAAAAAAAGCTAGATAGTGGCATTAATTTCCAGCTAGATTTACTTAAGCAATTGTTACTTACGGCCTGTTTCACAATGTTCACTATTTCATAAGAAATGACGTTCAATTTGAATTATTTGTTGGTTAGTGCTTATATAAGTTAGTGCTTATTTTATCGATAGTAAAACAGACCCTAAATTTCTCAGCACTAGAGACTTTTAAGTATCAACCAATCGTTAAGTAAGTATATCACATACAAGGATATCTATCAATGTTTTGGGTTAAGCTATTATAAATCTCAATGCACTGGACTTATTCTACCCTTTTCAAATTATGAATTAACTGTATTCTAGCAAATAAAATATTTGTCTTAGACTTAGAGAAAAAATAGCACGCACTATGATTCATAAGGTAAGTTCAAGTTTGTTACTTATAATTCCATCGTCCCATAATACTTTAAACGTAAAATGTTAGCAATTTAAGAAAATCTAAATTTATTTAGTAAGTACGATATTTAAAAACCCACTTATTGCAACGTCTGAAAACTCTTAGTACCATTTCTATTTTCTTAAATTGTTTTTTTTTTCGTTTTATTTTGATGACATTAAAAAGATTTCGTGACGATCTAGAAACTTCACGCATTGCTGTAATAACTTTCATGTTTACACGGTTCTTGATTAGTAAGCTACTCATTAAACATTAATTAGAATTTTCACTGGAGACATTACGATTCTAACAATCCATCAAGAATTCAGAATTTATTACACGATATTTACACGCATTATTTTAGATTAGGTACTATACAGGATAACTTTGAATACATTGTCAATATTTTAAACTAAGAACCTACTCATTATTCATATTCCCTTCCACATATTAAAATGATAATCAATTGCTATGAAATATCATTTCAAAAATCGTACAGTATCACTTCGATAACCGTTACGCGGAGTAATTTTTTTAAACATATTACTGTAGGTAATTTATTAAAATTTTAAACAAAGTCGTAAACTGTAAGTCATCATCATCATCATCATTATCAGCCGAAGGATGTCATCTGCTGAACATAGGCCTCCCCCATGGCTTTCCACAACGACCGGTTGTGAGCCGTCTGCATCCAGTGCGATCCTGTGAGTGTTATTTATAAAGTGTTTGATATGATTTTTCTCAGTTTCATCAAATGATACTTTATATCAATTGACTTTCATTTTAAAATGTGGAAGGGATTATGAATCATGAGTTAGTTCTTAGTTTATAATGCCACTAGCTTTTGCCCGCGACTTCGTTCGCGTGGACTTCAGGTTCGTCCCGTCTAGTAGCGCAAAAAATGTGTTTTTTACGACCTTACATTAGAAACCTCAAAAATTGTAGCCTATATGTTATTCTGATGTATAAGCTATATTGTGGTAAAGTTTCATTCAAATCCATTCAGTAGTTTTTACGTGAAAGAGTAACAAACATCCATACATCCATACATCCATAATAGTAGTAGGATTTATCTTTTAAGTATTATATTTCATCTTTTAAGTAGTAGGATTGTTTACAAAGTCACCCTGTATACTTTCATTTTTATAACAAAGTGACAGTTATATTGAAAATACCACCACCAATTTATGACTTCGAATTCGCATTATTCAATCAATTTTCACTTGTTATCGGTTTGATGAATTAAACATGATTTTTATATACTTAATGACAATTAAAATACAATTTAAGTACCTTGATTGCCGACAATTAGCCATATTATTTCTTATCTGACTATTGAAAAATCAGCCCTTAATCATTTATTTCAGGCAACAAAGGCCCATACAATAGAAATACTAACAACATACAATAACATTAAAATATCAAAACAAATGTAACACTATAAATTGCACTTGTAAAAAGCAACTGTGAACCTGTGACAGACGAGGAATTGAACCCCGTGTCCTACGTTATCCGGGCGTATGCCTATACCACTCGGCCACCGTCACATTCTTCATTCACATTAACAAGCCTGTTGAATTTTGCAAGTGTTTTTTGACGCGTAGGCTGCGTGACATCATCAATGTTGTGAGATTGCTCTCACAATATCCGAGGGAAAATATTTTTACAAATATTTAACAATCAGTTAAGATGATGAAAGCCAATTTATAGTTTATTTTTGTTTTTATAGTGTTTTTAGGGGTTCAATTCCTCGTCTGTCACAGGTTCACAGTTGCTTTTTACAAGTGCAATTTATATTATTAAGTTTGTATGGTGACAAAACACTATAAAAACAAAAATAAACTATAAATGTAACACTATTTTGCCGGCGCAACTTGGTGTCCGGTAACTTTCCGCGAAACCGACGATACAAAACACCCTTTGGCCAAAATTCTGCTTTTATGAAGGTCGACAGCTGTTCGGCCGAAACCCTCACCACAAACGAATTGGAATCTCGTATTTGTGACGAGATGTATGTGCTATAGTTAAAGTTTCGATCAGAGGTTGAAAATGAAACAAAAGCTTTGTTCAAGCTACGGTTACGAGATTTAAAGTCATGTTTAAATGCCTACCCTAGCCTATTTTACAAGAAACACCTTTGCTTAATTTAAACATTAAACCCAAGCTAGCAAGGGTAATCCTAGCCAAATCTTACATTTCTCAGTAATGTTAACCTGAAAATTCAAAGCGTACCTACATACATACTAAAGTAACGGTATTCATTTCGGTACAAGACATGATCCCTTCATAATAATATGCTAAAGACCGTTGCTAAATGCTCAAGGGTTTCTCGTAGTATGTAATTAGAATTAGAACCAATTATTTCAAGAACTATAAATATTGAAGATGGATTAGGTAGTTGCTTTGTCTTGATTAAGGAATATTGAGTAAATCCTTAAGTAGTTGCTTGTCTAATCGTTATGTGGGTATTAATGCGCCTTCACACTAGGGCCACAGAATATATAATAGTACTACATACTAGGGCGTCAGCAGAGCGACGGTCGAGAGACTGGGTCGTTCCCACTACACCATTACCCATTGCAGTGCTAATATGGGGATAGAATTACCACTGCAGTGGGTAATGGGTATAGTGGGACGGACCCGCGCGACTTACGTGTAGGTATAGTTGGAAATTATCGGCGGCGCGACTGTCGCGCGTAAGTTGCGCTGCTGCCGCGCTGCTAAAGTCGCCTTAATGTGAAAGCGCTCTACATGTGACAGCGCTCTTAGGGAAATCTTGCAATATTAATTAACGTAATATAATAGTATACTTATTTATTTTATACAGCAAACTCTGCTACTTCTACACTCTCCTCACATTTCAATCATAATGTCAACTACTACCTACAAATCTTCCTCCTCAAATTCCTTAGTTATTTATTACAGATTAATTCAACTTAGAAATTGATAACGCTTCGTTATTCTTCTTTCTCACTCTCTTGTCTTTCATCTCTTACTTCTTACGTTCCATTCCACGTCCATATCTTACAGTATTATCATTAATTAGTTTAATTAACGTGTGTTATTTTAATCACAATTAAAATTCTATGAAACATTTCGATACCTCATCACAGTTCCCTTCGACAAATAAACATGTTAATTCTAATTGATTTTATCAAACTCAATTACAAATTGTTGCCTTCCCAATCAGAATACATTCTGATAATAATCTGGTACAATTTCAAAGTTTTTCAATTATCTACCGGATTGGAACCAATTGTTTCTCTAACCAAACGAATCGGGAGCTAACAGTTAGGAAATATTTATAAATTCATGATTGAGATTTTCCGTTACGAATGAAAATTCATCGTTAATTAGTATAAGCTGTTATTAGCAACGGAAAATACCGTTATGTATGTTGCAGCATAAACTCCATTAATCTTTGCTAGTACATTGTAAATAATTTACAATGAAATTCAGAAAATAAAATTAATTTACTATTTAATTTAAGCAGATCTCAGCGTTGAACGATGAATTAGCTATATATGTTGTTAGTTTTGTGTTTATCTTGTATAAAAGAATTCTATATGTATATATAAAAGAAAGTCGTGCTATTTACTGCACTTATAACTCAAGAACGGCTGAACCAAAATTGGCAGGGAGGTAGTTTAAAGCCAGGAGAAGGACATAGGATACTTTTTATCCCGTTAGACGGGGCCGGGGCTGGGGTGGGATGGGGCCGGGGCGAAATGGTGGGGAGGTAGCTTAGAACCAGGAGAAGGACATAGGATCCTTTTTATCCCGTTCAACGGGGCCGGGGCTGGGGCGGGACGGGGCCGGGGCGAAACAAAGTTCGCTGGGACCGCTAGTATTTTAGCTTAAAAAGGAATGCCAAGATTGTTTACAATATTCGACTAGTGAAGATAAACGGACTTTAGATTGGTTTTATGTGGGGTTAATAGTACCCTCGACAATTTTAAGCACCAACAAACAAATAACATAATTATGAATCGTCATTTCGTATGAAGTAGAGAACAGCTAACGCTAATGAAACATTCAGATTCACACAGAGACATTGTGACACAAGTTGTGAGTGATATGTTTTATATTCTGACCGATTTTATAAAAAAGCCTTTGGTGAGTGTTAATTTTGGAACAAAACTGAATCAATTAATCTGGGCGTCGAATCTAGCGTCAATCGAACTTTTTTTTATGGTCGTTTTACAGAAAAAAACAAGTAGTACATACAATGTTTAAAATCTACTGCTCGGAAGAAATCGGAACGCATTTAGATCGTATTTTTTTTTAAAGAAAATTTGATCAGTGAAATTTTTCGTATCTTACGAACTGCGCGAGAATTGGCGCCCATTATGGAAAGATCGTGAACAGATCAATCACATAACTTTATACGCAATAGTTGGTGGGCGTAATAATACGCCCACCTCCAATTTTTTTTCTTATTTCTATAATTTATTTATTTCAATTGCTTCTCGGGCCTCATAATTGAATTATATCAGATGACTGATTTACGTAAGTAACACAAATAAAGTTATTCAACCGTCTTCAGAAGTAAGAAAATGAAATGTTCACATTTTAATTGATTACGTAGATGGTACTTCTAAAAGAGTACCTAAAATCAACGAGTAATTATTACCACGTATAGAGAAGCTATGCTAAACAAGAAATGTGTCGCAAATACGGCGACAACATCATGTCGTATTCCTTGATATTTAAATTTCGGATATGAAACCAGTTGTATGAGTTATGCCAAGTGGCGTCAATTCATGGTGTCAGCCGCATGCCAAACGATCTCTGGCCCAAAATTTGCACTGAGTACCCTTTAAATGGAAGACGGCCACGCGGTAGACCCAGAAAGCGATGGCGTGACGAGCTAGATTCTTCCAACAAAGACTGGAGAACTGATGCTCAGAACCGTGAAGAGTGGAAAAAGGGTAGGGAGACCTTTGCCCTGCAGTGGGACATTTCAGGCTTATAAAAAAAAATTGTTTGCATTTTGTTTTTACCCCCAACGCAAAAAGAGAGGGGTGTCTGACTGTGGTATCGCTCCCCAATGGATGAGCCGATTTTCGTTAATTTTTATGTCGAATGTAAATCCTGAGTGTTCTTGGCCATGTTGCATGAAAATCTGTTTATACGTTTATTTATTTGCGACGATTGTTTAAAACAAATAATCTACATGTTTTAATTTTTACCAATAAAATCGGACCGAATATTTACCCCAGCAAAATATTTACTCCATTTATTGGACTGTAAGTATAAATACCAACCGCTATACAATCAGAGTTTGCGGAATAATAGTATAACCAAACAGTAGGCTCACATTTTTTTTAATATAAAAATAAACATTTTGATACAATAGAGTTAAGGTTCACACCTGATATCAATGCTAAAGATTTATTAGTTAACTAGCGGTCGCCCGCGGCTCCGCCCGCGTGGATGTCGGTTACCGCTGCAAAAAGCCTACCCAGGAAAGACACGGTCAGCAAACAAATGATTCCCATGTCAATTCACAGACACCGACACTAACTTCGACGAAGCAGTCACTATCCGCAGGCTGAACAGATTTTCTTTCTGTGGGTGTTAGTTGTTAAGTCCCGGAGTGCAACCCGTTGTTTTAGGATAGAAAACTTAAGCTATTATTGTAGAGCTTCTCTATACACAACATTTGACGTTACATTATTTTCTGGTAACAAAATATACTGATGCTCGGGAGCCCCGACCCCATGCGTAAAACATTATTTTCGTAAATAAATTCCTACTTATTTGAATGTTTGGCCCAGGGATTTGTTTATCGTGAGTGCGAAAGAAATTTTTACTGAAAATCGCGCCGCGCGGGTACCTTACTCATAGATCTAAACTCCCCCTCCCACACGCTCACCGAGCCTTGGTAAAGCCTACTTCGCAACGGGCCGGCCGTGCAGCAGAAATCGTAATATGTATTTTAATTTCGCTATAACTTCAGAACCAAACGTCCAATTTAATATCGCTATAACTTCAGAACCAAACGTCCAATTTTAATCATTAGACCAAATATTATTTACATTAACTGTACTTAGTGATGAAATAATTAATTTTGATAAGGATTAATATCATGAGTAAAATAAACGCGTTTAAATGTAGTCCGAAAAATAATCAAGATTTTTCAATAAAAAAAATGGTTCTTGTGCCTCACCCGACATAGATAGGTATAGTATGTCGCGGACTTTTTTGTAGATATTTATAAGATCTACAATTACTTAGAACATTTTATGGTTCTATCTTTAATAGTTTAGGCAGGGTACGCAAAATAAGTAACTGTTTTGGTTGATTTTTTACACCTTGTGTCCGAAAAACCCTAATATCTTACGGAACCCTATTTTTGTTCAAAATTAAATATATCCTATATTACTCGTGGATAATGTAGCTTTCGAATGGTGAAAGAATTTTGAAAATCGGTCCAGTAGTTTATGAGCCTATTCATTACAATCAAACAAACAAACAAACAAACAAACAAACAAACAAAGTTTTCCTCTTTATAATATTAGTGTAGATATTTATATTATTATAACAGATAACGTATGATAATAGCACAAGCCACATGACGGAGATTGATGTATTATTAATTTAAATACGAACCCTTTACATTTTTATAAATTTTAAATTGCCTGTGAAAGATGTATTATATCTGCTCTCTAAGCCTTTTTTGTTAGGCGTTCAAAATCAATTTATTTGCACCACCTGTATTTTTGTGTTCAGACCTATGGTAGAGCCAAAAGCAGTCTTATGTACAAATTTTATATATATTTTTTTTCACTGTATATTTTACGTTCATAAGTGTCATTTCATGACCTAAATTGGAATAAAGATTTTGAATTTGAATTTGAATAAATAAATAAGAATAATCTCAAATGAACTTTGCAAATCTTTAAGACTCTTTGTAAAAAGAGCTGCATGCCAAAGGAATGAGCCTTCTTTACCTACATCTGTTATAATTATCCACCCCACATTTATTGACGTGTAAGTATGTCAAACTAAACGCATCTAAGTTATCCAATGCCGATGATATATGATTTTATACGTCCGTCGTTCGCGCTGACCTAATAATTCGTAGAATTGTACCCGTTGTATTGTTGTATATAAAATATAAGAAGTGTGTAAGGTAGAGGAAAATGAGGTTAAATTTGTTTGTTAGTTTATATATTTGGTTTTGAAGTTTACGCGAATACTCATTACTAATTAAAACACAATTTTACGGATTTATTTCGCGAACGTTTATTTTTATTTAATGCCTGACGTTTCGAATGCTTTACAGCATCCGTGGTCACAGGCAGACTTTTGTTGTTTGAACAGGAAGTTGTTTGTTAGTCCTGAAAAACTAGAATGCTATGCATACATAGAAATTAAAAGATGCTCAAAACAATTTATTAAATCTGTCACTTCGTATCCTATCACTTTGGTATCAAATTTATTGGATAAAACAACTACAATAATGGAAAGTGTTGAAAGTGAAAATCAGTGATTATGCATAACAATTAGTAAGAAATTTTTCTCATCTACCCAACTGATAGATGGGTACGTGCCGACAACCGCCGCTGTTACCCTACACATATCAATTATCGTGGAAAGTAGGGTACTAGTTCATGAACATGTTCCCAGAGCTATTGATTTCTCTTAAGGCAAAGGTATTAAGTTGACATCTATGAATTGATGGATATAGATTACTTAGTACAGAAAAAAGAGTATCTTATTTTTTTCTTACATTTCAATGTCTGTTTTCTAAGCTCTTTTCATTTAATTACTTTCTTCTTCTTGTTAATCAAATCGAGTTTAATTTTTAATCGACTTCAAAAAGGAGGAGGTTATCAATTCGATTTATTTTAAAATGATAATATTTCCTTGTATAAAAAAAAAACAAATAAAAAAATACTGTTAGCTTTTTGCAGGCTCCATTACATTCAAATTTACAATGAGATTGTTTTAAACCACCACCACCACTTTCACTATTTTTATGTTATGGCGAATACTGTGTATGTATTATTAGTGTAATGTACTAGAGCTAAACTGTGCTTTAATCTATGTAAGTGCTGTGTACGTTATACTGTTGATATACCGTATTAAATAAATAAATGAACCATTAGAGATCAATATTAGCGCCGATGAAATAAAGAACATTTACAAAATAAAAAAATACTCTTGCCCTTAACTACTAATAAATCGATTCATTTAAGATTCACAAAGAACAAGCGTCATAGATGTATTGTTATTTAAACGTACAATTTACTGAGTTCACATCTTTGTAAACACGACGTAAAATTCATGACTCTTATTGCTTCACTTTTTAAGTTCAAAATTAAATGAAAGTTTATGTACATCTATGTAAGTGGGATCGGAACTAATTGTAGTTTTTTGTAATACTTATTTTAGTCTGTTTACCTTCATAAACTCAGATTTAAGGATTTCATGCTTTGGCAGTGGTATTGTGGTGATATTTAAGTACTAGGTATTATGCTGTATTATGGAATTCTTGATAGATAACTTTTTTTCCATTTTTTTTACTTTCTCAAAAACTACTAAACCGATTTTCATGAAACTTGCATTGTCCTAGGGAACAATGCTTCTTAAAATATACTTACTATTGCACCAATAAAACATTTCGAAGCTTTTTTGAGAAATCTGTGGACAAACATACACTTTTTCACTAAGAGGCTACAACGCGATTTAGGCCGAAAAGCGTGTTTTCCAAGCTTGGCAACTCTGCAAAAACGCATTCCACAAAAAATCTAATTGCTCGTAATTGTAGGAAATTCTTTCGAGTAAGTACGTTATTTAAAACATTCACAAATTATCTTATTTTTAGTGAGTTGAAACAACTAAGCGAACAGCTGTTTTATAAATTTCTCTAACAGTGCCTACATTGGAGCCTCATATGATTAAAACCATTAGCGTGTTTTAAAAACAGTGAAATGTAAATAAACATGTCCTAAACTAATGAAGTTATTGAGGTTTTTTTCAATTTCTTTTCGAAATGGAAGATATGAGGAATTGACCAAAGTGGAATTCACAAGAAAAAGCACCATCTAATGTTGCAGTTTTCCAAACTAACAATGCTTTCAAAGGAAAAATAAAAGTATATCGTATACAATCATATCTTTTGCAACACAAATTTAAACAAAAAACAGCTAAAATAAGGTTTTTTCAATCATATTATTTCGATTCAAAACTGCTCAATTACTCGGTAAACGTCGGATTTCGTCCGTTATTATGAACTTTGTATGAGAAATTGAAGCGGCGCGTGTACGCCCTAAGCGAAATATTATACAATCCCAACAATATTACGTACAGTTCGAATTGATAACCTCCTTTTAATGAAGTTGGTGAAAACGCAACATTTTAAACAATATCTGGTAAGTAATATAACCTTTGTTTCCTTTGAAATAAATTGTTGCATTCATCGATGAAAATTTGATGTCTTTGGTGCTCTTCAGCACTTACAAATGCTTGTACCGAAACGCATTTTAAATTTTTGCGTGTCAATAAAAGTTGGCAATTCTATGAAAATCCATTTTACATTGTTTTTTCTATGAAAATCCTTTTTACATTGTCTGTTTTGCTATATCATCTCAGGGTTTGCTGGGTGATTTATAGGTATTGTATTCAAAACAACAGAATTATAATTTTTAGGGTTCCGTACCTCAAAAGGAAAAAACGGAACCCTTATAGGATCACTTTGTTGTCCGTCTGTCCGTCCGTCCGTCCGTCTGTCAAGACCCTTTTTCTCAGGAACGCGTGGAGGTATGAAGCTGAAATTCATATCAATTACTCAGGTCTACTGTCCCTTGAAGCTGTGAAAAAATCAAACTTCTAAGCCAACGCAATCAAAAGATACAGCCGTTTATGCCGCAAATTTTCGACACTTGCAAGGGAATCAAAACCTACAGGGTGCTTCCCTTGAACTCAGAATCTTGAAATTTGGTACGAAGCAACGTCTTATAGCATAGATAAAGGAAAAATTACGAAAACCATAAATTTTTAGTTACATCACATAATATATTTTTTTTAAATAATTTTAAACTTACTACCCATTTCCTCATAAACGCGTAGAGGTATTAAATTGAAATTCATACCAAATACTCAAGTCTATAATACCTTTAAGCTGTAACAAAATCAAACTTCTATGTCAACGCAATCAAAAGAAACAGCAATTTAAGCGTAATGAACGAACTTTGTAAACCTTGCAGGTTTGTACGGAACCCTCGGTGCGCGAGTCCGACTCGCACTTGGCCGGTTTTTTATGTGGTTTATGCGTATCCTAAACACGAGAACCAAACCATAGATCACGAAAGGAAAAACAAATATCTGTCGATGGTATCAGATTGTTATTAATCATCGTCTGTGTAATAGATCTGAAAAAAAGAAAAATAATTTCTCATTTAAGACAGCTGGATCTGATGCCATAAATAACGATCCAATAACGGTGTTTGAGTTATAGTTTATTTGCGCGTTCGAAGAAGGTACTTGGTTATTTATTTTTCCATCAAATAAATGTGAAATACCTTCTTCTTCTTCCTCTTATTCTTCTTTTATTAAATAAGATTTTTATTTACGTAGCAAAGAAACATTATTTTGTATTTAATTGTATCATAACTCAAACAGTTGGCCTAAGCCAAGCGAAATAAAATATAGAAAATTTAAGGGTGAATAAAAATTAAATCAACAAACATAACTATTCCCAAACTAGCTTTTGCCCGCGACTTCGTTCGCGTGGACTTCAGGTTCGTCCCGTCTAGTAGCGCAAAAAATGTGTTTTTTACGACCTCACATTAGAAACCTCAAAAATTGTAGCCTATATGTTATTCTGATGTATAAGCTATATTGTGGTAAAGTTTCATTCAAATCCATTCAGTAGTTTTTACGTGAAAGAGTAACAAACATCCATACATCCATACATCCATACATCCATACTTACAAACTTTCGCCTTTATAATAGTAGTAGGATAACACGTATTAAACTTTGCAATTAAAAATGCATTTGCAAAACAGACCGATAATAATAATCTTTCTTATAAGATGAAATAAGAAACCGAAAATTGCGCACGGGCCCGGTAAACCAGAAAGATGCTGGTTCGAGTCCCGTCCGCAATTTTAGGTTTCCTATTTCATCTTTTAATAATTCAAATATGACACTGTGAGTGTTAAGAAACATTCTAAACCAATAACAATCTCTATTAAAGAATTGTGCGTTATAAAAACAATAGGTAAAATTATAATTATCATCATCATTATGAGCCAAAGGACGTCCACAGCTGAACGTAAGCCCTTTTCACGGTTTTCCAATCCGACCGATCAAATGGTCTACGTCCAGTTTGATCCTACGATCTTTACAAGGCCGCCTGTCCATCATGTCAGTGAACGTCCTAGTCCTACGCTGCGTCTTCGTTCAAAATCTAGAACTTCTCTGCCCTAACGGCCATAATTAAATAATCCGGTTAAATTGCGAACGCTCGTGGAAATCAATCAAAACTCCTCGATGTTTCAATTTAAAATATCATATTCCAAACTCTGTAAGAAGTTTAAACAAGTCTAAAATTTCACAGAACACGAAGGTCTTAAAAGTTCACCCCGCAATTTTACCTTTAAAAGTTAAACCTTCTCAAGTTGACGTTTAAAAGTTTTGAACGATGTCCCTTTTTGTGTTGATAAAAATTTATGAAAATTTAAAACTGGCACATTTTTTTAAAGAATTACTTAACTCTTAAATTGCTTGTTAGCGAGACTTTTTTTTTAGGAGTGCTTTTTTACTGACATTAATTGTTGGAATTTACCTGCCACTGCATGTTATTTTATTTGAATAACATTGTATAATTTAGATAACGGAAAATTCAGCAACTCCTGTTTTTAAATTACTTTTGACAACAGTAACAAAGTTTCAGAAAGACCCATCGTAGGTCCAGAAAAATGAGAGCTTGTGAATTTTATATTTCAATAAAAAATACTTTTTACTTCCCTATACAAATATGAAGAGTTAACAAGGATGACACACAAACCTCTCAAAATTTAGGAAAAATACATCAAACATCTATAAATAAAGTGAACTTCTATAACGCAGTTATTCGTCACTACTACTAAAGAAGTAAAAACTCCACTGCTGCTAACGGCATGAACATACCATCCACCTATCATATCAATTTCTTAGTGGTTATTGCAATATATTAGCTTAAGTCCAGTATCTTTTTATGAAGAACACTTTTCTACACACTCAAATATAACTATTTCAATGTTTTTATTATAAAACTTCTATTTAAGTTTTTGCCCCGGCAAAAGGCATTTATTCGGCGTTTACGGGCATTTATTCGGCGTTTATTCAATGCGCCCAATTTGCCAGGGCATAAACCCATCTCTAGGCATAACACATTTCAAGATATCATTCTTTATTTAAACTTCAAAATCTCCTCTTTTCAGACAGCAGCACCATCAGAAGAATCACTCAAAAGGGGGCTTAGCAACAAATGCGCGCTCCGAGAGACGTCAGCATGCATTGCTGCCGAGCTGGTGGGCTATGTCGACAGAATGTTAAGGACAGCGTCAGTCCAACTCAGTGAAGACGCCATGATTGTTGATGAAAGGTAAATTTGTACTTTGGAACCTGTAAATTTGAAACGATTGCAAAGTAACCAGCAGCGCCATCTCGTAGAAATCAAATAAAAAACGGGCTCTGGGAGACATCCGCAAGCATCGCTGCCGAGTTAGTAGGCTAAATAGATTATAGACATGATGTTGATAGTTTGATTTTAAGATTGATGAGAAACGAAACTAAACAAAACACAGCAAAGCATAACTATTCTGTGGTAAAAGACACTATAAAATCAACGTTGGCGCTAGTTAAAAGGTTGACAACGCCATCTAGTAGAAGACAAATCAAATTCACGTCATCAAGTCTTCATCTTATGCGATGGTTGTTACATTCCTAAGCAGCGGCATTGATCTGCAAAGTCGAGTATATATTACAGATATTTTGTGCTACAAAAAGTTTGCTAAAATGAGAATTATGTTAACAATGAAATCAATTTCAAAGTAATTATGAGAAAATTTAAGTATATCGCTAAATTAGTTTCACAAAATGGGATTATCAATTCCAACAAGAAAACTAGGTTATCCAACAAATAAGATGGTATATTAATAGTAAATTGTATCTGACTACCGCCATCACGGATGAATAGACCCGAAATTTTAGTATGATCCAATTAACAAACAAATCCATCAATAACACACAAAGGGTTGTCAAGAAAAGTGATTAGGGTAAAATCTGTAATAGAAACACCAAGTATAGTAAACGTACATTTTTCGGACATAGAAAACACAACTTCATTTAATGTCATTTTTTATTTACTTACACTTTTCTCCCTCTTTGCATAAAAGCGCCAGATTGCAAATTACAGACATGAATTTTTAACAATGATATCATTATCAAACATGTCAGTTACCCAGTTATTCAAATAGAAAACACTGTAATTTTTCCTGAAAATGGAAGTCATTACGTCCTGACACATGATGAAGCGGTTTTCGGAATTAAATCTCGTATTTTAGTAATTGGCAACACCTTTGAGTTCAGATTTATTCGTAAATTTTAACGGAAAATTGTTAAAATCTGGTACATTTTCATGGAATACAATTTCCGAATGATAACATTTATTGAATATGATTTTAATTACGTTGATTTACAGGATTACCCAGTTTATGGACCAATCTTTATTTTTTTTTTCATGTGGATTTAAAATTTTATATATATTTTGTTTAATTAAAATATTTTGGTTTGACCTCTTTTGTAGTATTTTTTTTTATTTAACTATCTGCATAACCTAATGAGCTTTCTACTCAAGCCTCAGTAAATTCTGTTATTCTACTTTTCGTGGCGAAGAAGAATCATACAGACAAAGCATAATGAAAATTCTAAGTGGTGTAGCTAACCCGATTAGGCTTTTAAAAACAAACACAATGAATGAACTACAACACAATTATCTCGACATCACTTTCCGTTTTCGAGAAATCTATAAACAAACAAACATACACTTACGATATTTGGCAAATATGTTTAGATGCTTTACAAGATCATCGTCCTCAAATAATCCAATTCCAACAATATAACATACATACAGGTCAAATTGATCACCTCATTTTTTCAAAGACGTAGTTTTTCCTTCTTAAATTAACGATACTCATTAAAATATTCCAGCAATGGCGCAGCAGCAGAGGTGACGGTCAAGCCCGAAACACTGGCCCGAGCTGGTTCCTCCTTAGAGGACCAGGCCCAGCAACTCATCATGGACAAGCTGTGGGCCTTCGCAACCACTAGGTCGTTAAGATACAGACTTCTGGACAATGCTGATCTGGTCATCTCTGGCAAGACCGAGAAGGACGGAACCCTTGGTGTTGGTGAGTTTCTAGAATATTCGCTTCTGTAAGATACTAGAATCTTCCTTGAATTTTTTGGATACGTTCAACTTAGGGTCTTTAATCGCACTAGCAAAAAAAATCCGTCGGAGGTAGGATTTCAAGAACAAATGACATAATATTGAATGTTCAAGCTTACAGCCACTCAGTCGTAGACACTGCCTCTTATTATTTGTAAGTGTTTGGTGACTACAATTAAAATAAATAATTATGTGCAAAGATTGAGAGGAAGAACTTTTTAAATCGAGTGGTCGCAGATGTTTTTCTAAAATCTTCTAATTAGTGTTATTGTTCAGTTTATATAATTTTGTTTTATGTCACGTTCTAGAATGTTTTTCACAATTTTTAATGAATTTTTAATGAATACTTTAATTAATTTTTCCTAGTACCGAACAATCTTTTTAAACAACCGAAGATCATTGCTTTGGTCGTCTGATGATAGTATATCTTGTCCTATTACATAATATTATTTATATAACGTTAGTTCTGAGTAATAGAATTTTAGTACCCAAGTTAAGTAACGCTTTTGCGAGTAAATAAGTTACACAAATTACGTTATATCACAAAACTCAATTTATTCTATCAGTAAACCCAAATCATTTTATCAGACACCATCTTGTATTATCCAATCAAATTAGAATTAGAATATGGATATATTATTAACTAAAGAAAAATAATTGGAATAGATGGGCGTGACGAGTTGGACTCCTAAGATAAAGACTGGGAAATATATGCCCGAAATGTATTTTATACTAGGGTTCTTAAATGCCCAAAATCGTTGAGAGTGGAAAAAGAGATAGGAGGCTTTTGCCCTGCAGTGGGACACAACAGGCTCTTAATAAAATAATAATAAAAATAATCTTGAATTGACTTGAATGAAAATTGCTTTATATCAAGACCTTGAAATAGAATTAAAAACCATAGGTATGCACAAGCAATTTACATAATACTCAAAGTCATTTATCTTCAGGAGGTAAATAAGACGCTTAAACAGAAACATTCAAATATTTGACATTTCCAACCAATACATATCCAAAAAGCATTGAAACTAAACACATGCCGTATCACCAGATTTGTTTTTCTACTGACACTTCGTACACTCTGTTTCGCTTGGCTAAAGCCCGCGACACAGGTTGTTTGCACCCATTGCTTACCACAATAGAGAGTAAAACATGTAAATAAAATATTTCTCAAATTTTAGGTGTATCAATGAAAGCCCCCAAGCCCATTGAGACTGGCCGCGCAAGAAACAAGAACATCGGGCCCTTCCTAGCCGCAGCCGCGATGAAGTTCGGTCTGCTAGGAGCCCTGACCTTCAAGGGTCTAACCCTGATGGTAGGGAAGGCCCTCCTGATCTCGAAGATCGCTCTCCTCCTGGCCACGATTATTGGACTGAAGAAACTGTTCTCCCATCAGGTGACAGACTAGTTGTTACAGTAAACTGTTCTGCATGAATTCTGGTTTGATTTATGGACTGGAGGTTATGAACGTGATGGGTTTTTGACGTGCATGATTATAACGGTTGGCTGAGATGACACTAAACGATGATCCTTTGCAGTTTTGAATAGTAAAACTGCTTTTTTTTATATTTAGTCTGATATAGCTAAACTTATATGATGAATATGGATGGATAGATACAAAAGGTAATGAGTTATAAGTGTTCAAGGTGGGTCAGATATCTGGGGCTATGGAAAAACTATGGCCTCTGTATGTATATTTTTCAAATATTTAAAATGGCATGGGGATAACTCACACTCGTTCGATGGGCCCCCCAAAAAGGTTGCTAGCATAGAGTGACGTAGACAAAAAAGGATAACACCAGTTGAGGTGCTAGGGGAGAGGAGTGGTATTCTATGGCTCTCATGAAAGATCGGTAATCGTTCTAGATCCATAGGCAACTTACTGGAACACTTCCTTCCCCCAAGCATCGCTACTCCAGCGAGTCTTTATTATAAATCCATTTGATATGACAATGGCTAGTTTAAGAAAAATACGTATTTGGAGGCTATTGTTAATTTATAAATATTTAGTGTCATTTCAGTAAACATTTACGCCTTTTTTGTACATTCACTTATTCTAAAGGGTTCATCTTAAGACGAAGGACTGCGATCAACATTAGTACTATGATGATACTGTGATGGTACTAAGGTGATTCTGTGATGGTACTATGATACTAAGACGATTTTGACAAGGACTAAAGCAATGAGCGAAAGTTCTTGCTAACGACTGGTGTAGGGCTTTCAACCAAGACATTATTTCTTCTGCAAATAATTCTTGACGTCTTCTCTATTTTTATACTACTCTCTGCTGAGATTTTTGTACTTTGCCACTTGTGACTTTATCACCTAACGCAGTTGATTTTAAACCAAGTAAATGATATTAGAACACACTGAAACATACACGATACATTGATAATGTATTTTAAGGCTTGACTTGACACAAGAAGCTGTCAAGACGCAACCTAATGTGCGTGCCATCTGTCGTTTTAAATCTTCCCGTCATTACAAAAAATATGGTACCAGGTTTACACCAAGACTAAAATCATCTGACCAATAATAAAAGTATACCTCCATTATTGAATGCTATCATAAAAACAAACGATTTTTTTATAAAAACTTTTTGGAGGAGACCGTTTTTAAATTGGTCGGTTAATATCTTGGTACGGTTTTAAGCCTACAGCTAAATTTTTGGATCTATGTTGACAGCAAGGGACCTAGCTTGATGTCACAGAAGCCCCTTTCTCTTTAAGTTTTCTTGCTCTTTATTTGTGTTTTATTATATCACACTTAAGGAGATTTACATGCAAACACCTTTGTCATCATGTTCCACGCGACACAGCATGTATCAATAAACAGCATGTGTTTATCATATGTGTTCACACACATTGCATGAAAATTTGCACCACGTGGTCACAACACAAAATGTTAGGTAAGTATGCATGTCATGTCTCTTTATGTTTATATTTGTTTATCAACGTTCACTGGATGTATTTTTTTTAATCACTGACCATTACATACATGTCGTTTAAATTTTAAATTATGTACTAGTAGCACGCTTAATCAAAAAGACTTGCCTCACTCGTTATATTCACTTTTGATCAAAAAATATGGAAAGGCTTTTTAAAATTGAAAAAAAAATCTTTTTAAAACAAATACAAAAAGTCCGATATCGGTACTGAGAATCATCGATGGCGTCAAAAAGAGTTTTTTTGAATAGTTAACATTGATGAAGCGAACTCTCAGCGGAATTCACGTAATTCTCTCATGACAGTACTTGACACATTGAATTTATTTATAAAATATTATTCATTTGTAAATTCTGAACCCGAAAAAACAATATTTTTATATTTAATATTTTTTGGTACATGTTCAATTGAACAACAAAGATAAAATTTGGCAGAAAAAACCCTTTTTACATCACATAATAAAGCTTTATAGTTCACTTAGCTCATTGTCTGGCAGTCAAGCGATTTTGCAAACGAATAAATTAAATTGAAATGACATTACCATAGCATAGGCTAATTTATATTAAAGACGCACAAAAGTACTTGCTTTAATTTAAATTTTGTTTGCCTATCTTTATTAATTTATTCCACCGTCAAATTCAATGTCTTTGCATTTATCAGCAGTACTATTCTTAAAATCTAGGTAATTTTAAAATGGAATAAGATTCGAATAGGAATTTCAAAGTGAAAACCTTTTCATATTTTTGTAAATAAATGAAAATTTATGAATTTTTTTGTAAATAAATGGCTAGGGTACTAAATTTAATTGTAAAATTTATAATAATATATAAAATGTGTATAATATTTATTTATTTAAAAAATGCATGGAATCGTTGAATAAATAAAAAATAGCAACTAACGCACACATTTTTTAGCATTAATAGCTATTTTATTAAACAGAACACCTAACAGTGATAACTTTGTTTCTTCATCGGTTAGAAAACATAGTATTTTCTAATAAACTTTTCATTTTATTTTAGAAAATAATCAAATTCCGGATTAACTGCCTGTTTCACAATGTCTGAATAAGTTTCCATTAACGTTACCTGTCTACTACTTCATACGAAATGACGTTCCATATTTGAATTATTTGTTGGTTGGTCATTAATAATTGTCAATCGTGAAACAGGCTCTTAAACTGGAAAAATAACAGTACTAAGCTTGATGTAAGAAGCAATACAATCTTTGTTTAAGTTGGCAAATAAGTTTTGCTACATGTTTTGAAAAGAATTGAGAAAGCTTACTTCAACAAACATTGTTCATCTTCTTTTAAAACTAATTTAATTAACCTTTTCCTTACCAATAACATTCTTACAACTGTACCAAATGAGATTTAAGTACGAATGCGTTTCAGGCTGTCATCAAAAAGGACTAACTCAAATTCCTTGAATGATACATGATGGGACGGAGGCACCGTGGCGAAATACCTCAGCAAAACCTTTGGGCCTTATTTGAAACATGAAATCAAGGGTTAGACCAGTCTTTAATAGGGCCTATACCACCTTGGCATAAAAGGGTTAAATAGCATGACAAGGTGTCTTCAAGCCCTAAATAAATATTTGAATGTTGCGAATTTGATTGTGCCAAAATCAAAGAGAAAATATTAAAAAAAAATCAGCTCCCTGATGATATTTATACAAAAATCTACCAGATTTATAGTGTTAATTAATTATGTAAATAACGCATTAATTTATTTTTAACCTTAGTTTTATTACTTGTGCTAACTTGTACAGTAAAGCTCATTTCGCATTTAAACAAACTAAGCATTTGCTTAACAGTTATTAATTTATTGTTATTTAATTAATGTACTAACAAATATTTATTATGGATTAAACGAATTAATAACGAATGTATTTATTTATTTTTATGACCTACTATATATCAATATACTATACTTATATAAGAAAAGGCTTTTGACTGCGCATTAAGAGGCGGGTTTCTCGTATCTTAATTCCTTGTCAAAAAAGCCTTTCCTGATAAACTAAATCTTCAGCCTTCTGTCAGTACTGATGTTGCTGCTACCCAACACCAGGGGAATGCTTATTTGATGGTGGCGTTTACTCGCCATGGCAGAGGATCGTCAGTAAATATTGTAACTTTAAATAAAGAAGCCTAACCCATAAGTCGGGGACTGTTTTGCAGTTGTTACCATATCTGGTGACCGTTCACTATCTGCACCTATGACCACAAAGAAAAGTTTGCCGGTAAGCATCCCACTGCTGGGCAAAGGCCTTACCTCAAATGTGAGGTAGTATGAGCCATACTCCACCACGCGGGCTCAGTGCGGATTGGCGGAGGGGTGTTTGCAAGGCAAGCGACGAACCTTGCTACAGACTTTATCAAGCCGCCCAGAGGGTCTCTGACTAGGCTTGACGACCACGCTAGTAGTCAACATTAGCTGTTGTGAACCCTAGGAACTAATTAAATAACATTAAAAAAAAATCAATCTCAGTAATAGAAACACGATGGCAATCATCCTGTTTATCTTAAGCTGATACGACAGTAATTTTGTGACTTGCCAAAGCTAGACACATCTTCAATCGATAAAAAAAGGAAGTTAATGACACTCAGTATAGACGTAGGTAAATTAAAATGGCGCGCGATGAATTAAAAAAAAAACGGAAATATCTTTGATCTCAGTTTTTCAAATTACGTTTCTGTAAGTGCTTTGTAACGACTTTGTATCGATAACGTTTGATCAATTAGAAAATCCAATAAAAGAATGTGGAATTCAACATTCCCGAACCTCTTAGGAACACTTTCAAAGAAAACCGTACAGTCGTGAACAGTAGTAATTTTGATCTTTTTTCCTAAAGGCATAGGACAACGTACTGACAATGTCAGTACTTTAGCTGCAATCTGTATATGGACAAGTACCATTAATGTTTGTCAAGAAAAGTGTTCTGGGGATTTTTCTCATTTATTTTGTTCCCTGATCCGTTGAAAAAGTATAAGTACATATATAAGGACATTGTGATTGAGTTTGAAGAACAAGTAACCTTAAAATGAAAAGGTTAAATGATTCTGATTAAAACAATTGAGGATTTCACTTATTAAATTAATAAATAAGACTCTTATATAAAGGTAAACGATAAAATGTTTAATGAAACGCAGAGAACAAAAATTAAGGTACCTAAATAAGATATAATGTACGAGTATGTAGGTATCTACTAACTTAAAGATGCACCAAAGATGCATGTAAATCTAACGTATCATACTTATTTGTTAACATCAGCATCATCAAATCAGAGTTAGGTCTTGACAGTGGAGTTTTTTCCATAATTCCAAATTAGGGAATCTCTTAATCAATCCCCTTTTTTTGATGTACTATATCTTCGGCCATCTGCTATTTACTGATTAATAATTAAAATGGCGTGAAAACACCGGTTTTTAAACCGGGGTGTGGAAAGCAAGAGGGAATTTACCACACCGCGTCTTTCCTAATTTTGAGTTCTACGAGTAATAAAAAAAAACTTCCGACAAAGGCCTAGCTCTTTTGGTTTGATGATAGTGCTCATGGGATAAAAATAAAACAAGTCATAAATAGATGACGAAGTCCGAAAGGCATAAAACCTTGTACAAATACCGTAACATTTGCATGTTTTCATCGATGGCATCCTTACTTTCACAGCAACGCCAACGCGCAATGAATACCTTTTCACAGCAATGCGAAATAAGTAGGAACACGACACGTTTCGTGAAAGCAGCGCCATCTAGTGGCTAACGTGTACACTATGTAAACCACTAGATGGCGCTGCCTCAATCCCATATAAACTAACGTTAACGCGCTCGATGCGTTTGATCGAGTAAGTCTCGCTCTGACTCGCACTTCGGCCTCTGACTACTGAGTCACGGGTACGAATCCTGCAAGGCGCAAATGTTTATGATGATGAACATTTTGTACCTAAGTCTTGAATGTAATATGTATTTTAGTATTTATGGGAGACGCCCCCGTCACATCCGTTGTCTCCTACTTCGTAACACAAAGAAGAAAATTTTCTACTTGGAAATCAGACAATTGGTGTGTAGTCTGGCGCATATTTAGTTATTTATTCAAACTTACTTCTATTTTCACAACAGAAGAGAAACCTTACCTTCGAAGTGTTCACCGACTTACATCCACCGAAGAACTGGAACCATTGGAAACGGAGTCTGGATTCGGAGATTAGCTGGCTGCAGGGGAACTTCTTACAATAAATACAATCTTCTTACAATATTCTTGAGTATGACTTTTTATAAATCCCATTACCCTGAATACAATGTTACTAGTTTAATTGGTCATTCAAATTAAAATAACTCTTTATAATATATATTGCACTTGTAAAAAGCAACTGTGAAAGACAAGGAATCAAACCCTATGTCTTAAGCTATCCAGGCGTTATGCCTATACCATTGGCCATTAGCATTCGCCAGTTGAATTTTGCAAGGGCTTTCATTAACGCGTTGACTGCGTCACCTCATCTTAAATATTTTTAGAAATAATTAACAATCGGTGAAGATAAAGGAAGCCAAATTAAAATCTTGCCAGTATTTTGGTGGCCGAGTGGAATGAGCAAAAAATAAAATTATAAATTACTTCCTTCATCTTTACTTATTGTTTTTTTTTATTACTAACCAGCTAAGGGCAGCAACTTTCAGCTTTCAGTTGAGTACTAGCTGTAGTAGAGATAGGAATGTGCAGTACGGCTACTGTCCCGTAAATGCGAGCCAGATAGACGTAGTCGTAGTAAATAATCAAAGCTCGACTACTCACTCAGTCTATAACGCGCTGACTTATAGTTGACTAGGTGTTAGCAAAATTTGGAAAACTGAATTTGTTGTTCTGAATATATGATACTCGTAAATGCACAAGTATTTATTTTAGCTTTCTTGTTTACAAGTAGCTCTTGACGATGGCTGGACCCGTCGTCATATCAGCTTACTGCCTTCATTTCAGAAACTTCATGACAGAAACTCAATGGTTAGTCAGTTAGATGGTTGCTGCTTCTTGTCATCGACAAACTGCAGTGCGTGTATTCTTCTGCTTTAGGTACCATCTCCTACTGGAGGTCGGCTATCATTAGGGCTATCTTTATCTTGGACACAGCGGCTCGGAACAGGGATCTCGTGCTCAGGTTAAACCACGTTCGGAGATTCTTAAGCCACGCAGTACGCCTTCTTCCGGTTGGTCGCTTTCCCTGGATTATACCTTGCATAATGATTTGGAGCGCGTGAGTAGAAAACAGCTTACATGTATTTTTTTTATAATAGATAGCCAGATATTTGGCTACAATTGCACCTGATGCTAAGTGACAATGTAGCCTAAGATGGACCATGTCTGCCTAGTAACAGCCTATTCACTCTCTTCTTGAAAACGTCCAAATTGTAGTTGCCAGGGGAACACTTCTATTACTATATTATTGTGTATTGTGAGAGTGAGTTCTAGAGATACGTAGTTACTATCTTTAAAAGAAAGATGTATAAGGTTTATCATCATCATCATTATCAGCTAAAAGACGTCCACTGCTGAATGAAGGCCTCCCACAAGTTTTCCACAGCGAGTGGTTGCAATTGGCCTGCATCTTTGCGTACGTCTTTGCGTAGATATGTAGTTATAGACAGATAGGTAAATGTTACTGGTGACTTATGAGGACGTAGTGAAACAGTTCGTAACCAATAAATCAGTAAATACTTATAAGCTTTCTTGGAAAGTACTTTAATTATGATATTGTAATAGAAATCTTAATCCAAATATAGCCGCTGGATATGACTTTAATCAAATTTATGTATAGTTTATTTTTTGTAAGATCTTATATTAATACTTATGATCTAGGTTCTATGTTTTTTTTAAAGATAAGTACTAACTATAAATGGTCTGCCAAATCCCTTGAAGAAAGTATAAAATTAACCGCCTGAATGTTATTAAATTATAAACGTTCGTTGAACTCAGGATCAACGGCATTACTTTCATTATTTTATTGAGAAAACACTAAGTTAAAACATTGTTTTACAGATTTTATTCAAACGTCTAATTTCAATACAAACACCTATAACTTTTACATAGGCAATGTTAATCAGTAGAAAGATAATGCGACTAAGAAAGTGTATGTTTTTATCCTAATTTCCTACTAATATTATAAACGCGAATGTTTGTGAGGATGGATGTATTGATGTATGTTTGTGACTCCTTCACGCAAAAACTGCTGGATGGATTTTGATGAAACTTTACAATAATAAAGCTCATACACGCGAATAACACATAGGCTATAATTTAAAATGATATTTTTTTAAGATCTGACATTTACGCGGTTGAAGCAGCGGGGAACTGCAAATAGGTAAATAATGTTCTTCAATGGTAGTTTGTAACACTATTCTTAGCTTTGTTTGCGTTTTAATATGTAACCATCGCTAAGGCCCGGTTTCATGATAGATAGTTAACTGACCTAATGATTTTTACCAGCTATTGAATATTTACGAATAAGCGTGTCTTGTAGAAAAAATACTTTAACCAAATTTCAGGATAGCTATTAATGAACATTGTTCAGGTATTTTTCCTTCAAATCACGCAGAGTCGTAAATATTCAACCGCTAGTATAGCCATTTTACTATTAGTTGAGTTAACTATCGATAACGAAACCGGACTTTAACTACGGCTAATTAAAAGAAGGCAATATCGAATGTTTTACTGTGATTATGCTATCACCCTAATGCACCTACTACAGATAAAAAAGGGGGGAGTGAATAAATTAAGCAACAAAATGTTTTTGGAATTTAATTGTAATCAGTAATTTTCAATTAAATTTGAGTTGCATTTTGGGATGAAATGAAATACATAAAAAATTCGTTAACATTATTTATTTCACTAAGTGCTGAATAAATATCTTATTACAACAACTCTTACAATTAAAAAATAAATTACAATAATTAAATAAAGTCGACGGGCTCGCGCTTAGTACAGTCTTCGATAAGAATCAGTCTTAATTAATAAGTTAATCGTCTCAACGTCCTAATTCACCTGGACTATACCAACGAAGATTTGAACTAGAATCTAGTCCAGTTGTTTAAGACGTTGAGTGTACGCTAAATGCCAGACCATCACGAGTATCACAAGAGGATCAAGTTGGAGTGATGGCCTGGCATTTAGCTATAGTAATGTCACTTGATCCGATTGTCCAATTATGTCTGAGCCTGCTGCATGGCCATAGGGGTGCCATACATTTGCTGCATTTGCCCCATTTGGGTCATATCAGGCATTTGGGGCATTACATACATGGGCATTGTCATCGATGGAGCATGGCTCAGGGGTGGGGGTGATAGGCCGAATAGGACCTTGATGTAGCGCGCGAGGTTCCATAGAACATTGGACGTCTCCGGTACCCTGTAGAACAATGTCGGTGGATTACAAATATCAAATCAAATGTTTGAGTACAATGTCAAATAAATTAGCTAGCCACCAAAATGTCAAATTGCTTCAAACATTTTGCTTTTGTCTCTCGACAGTGTAAAATGTTTGTGAATTTGACGTTTTGAGGTAAGTAAGGTTGGCATGGTATATATTTCAAATGTTATTGTTTCAAAAAGCTTGTCTTAAAATTAAATTTAACACCACAGACTGCGTACTGCTGAGCTGAGATAAGCTATAACATTTTATAAAAATACAGAATAATTAAAACAAGCTTGTTGAAACTATTTTCATCAAATTCCATTATCAATTTAACTGTTGCAACATTTATGTTACAAGAACACAATCATTTTTTTCACACTTTTAATATCAAAAAGATGTTAATGATTATGGAATTGGAACTAGCAATATAAAATCAAGACAGACACATTTTCATTGATATTTACAACAATTATACACCCTTGGACACCAATTTTACAATATTTTGTCGATGATACATTTGCATGTTAATCTTTCGATAAACCACCACCGTTTATAATTACCGACGACGATACCCTATAAATGCTAATGTAAATGCAAAACCTTAATTAAACTCGTTCGATTTCGTACATAAAACTTGAACCTAGGACTTCGTTTTCTTTTTCTTTTTAGTCGTTTTCGCTTTTACTGGTTTGATTTTGTCTACTTCTTTGCTATTAATGTGTTCTTCTAATTGTTCTTCTACTCCAACATATCCATCGATTAGTTCTAACGTCCACATCAAAGCTTCATAAGCAAAACTGTAATATGGCGGAGGCTCTTTAGATTTCAATGTTTCTTTAATGACAGACTTGGCATAATCTTGAGCTTGTTTCACAACAGAAGTCATCATTTCAGAACTGAAAAATTGTTCGAAGAAATCCAATAGACCTCTACCTGCGCCAGCATTTAAACTTCTTGCTTTACTATTTTGAATATTAGCATTGTGGTTAGTAAATTCTGAATTATCAAATGTGATACTTCTTTTGGATCTAATATGGTTCTTTGGAACTGATTTAGTTTTATTAGAGACCTTTTTGGTAGGAACTTTTTTAGTGAAATTTATGGACAAAATCGGATGTTCAGCTAAAACTATTATAGGTTTCCATTCACTAAATACATTAGATATTGTTGTATTTAATGTATTATTGGAAACTGTAGGTACAAAAGTTTCCCTTCTATAAGGTCTTAGTCTGCTATTATTGGGTCTTACCATAAAAGCATTGGGGTTGACAAAAAACTTTACTTTGGGATAGTAGAAAGTGTTTGGGTAGTTGAATTTATATTTTTTCGTTTTCAGATACTCATACAAATCCTTGTTGTGTTTCAATCGCTCTAAACTGATTTTTAATTCAGTATATTTCTTCGGTCTGTGTTTGTATGGTTTCCTATACGTCATTTTCCTCTGAGCGATCAACCTGGGTTGTGGCATGAGTATGACTTTAGGTTGCGGTGCACTCTCAGCGACCTCTGGTTCGTAGACAGCCGTCGTCGGGACATCGGAGTTCATTCCTCTGAAGGTCGCTGGCATCGAGTAGAAGACATTAGCGATCGGGTCGACAAGACTCCTGATTCTTTCTAGTATCGGTTCAAGGAATTTGAGCAGTTTCGACTTACCGTCCCATCTTTCTGTGGCCCTCGTAGAGTTTACTAATTGGAGCGTGGGCGCCTGTTGCGACTGCTGAGCGGTGGCATCTGCCTGCTGCAATAGCTCGTGTGCGTGTGGGTGATTTGCCAATGCAGTGGGATTATACATCTCGGGTGATGCGAACTGTGGGCTCACTCCACTGACGGAGTATGCGTGCGAAGAGGCGCTCGGAAAATCAATCGGGTATTGAGAGTATAGGTACGGATGGTTTTGTAAACCGACGCTGGAATACAAATATAATAAAATGTTTAAGGTGTGCAGCTCTCACATGACGTTGTGGAGTCGGGTCCAGTCATGTTTGTGTCGGAGCTTTGACGTCATCGGTTTCGTCAAACTATTTTTCTATTCAACATATATAAGAGACTACTCCTTTCTTTGACTTTTTGGAGCTGTGTCTTAAGTTATGTCAAAGTTAATTTATATTTAATCATTTAAATTCTAAAAATTGTTGTAGCTATTTCTCTACCCACCAATTATTTCTAAATTCTCATTAATAATAACAACATTGATTCTCATTGATAATTATAATATTTTAGAGCAATAAAATTCACAGCTTCAATAAATAGTATAGTTTAGTTGCTATCAGTTGAAAAATATTATTATTCATAATAATTCATATCAGGATCGGTGAGCATTGCTTTCACTTATTAACTGATTAAATAAAAGCAATCATTTAAATACTAACTTAAAGTTATTTAGTTCATGAATATTTCATTCAAAAATGTATTTATTTATAATTATTGAATTCTTACAAGTTCCTGTTATGTTACAATATTTATATAACTTCTGGTGGTAATTGATTGAATGAAAATATTACAAACGTTTTCAAAAAGTTTTTGTAATTTCACTAATAAAAATTGAAACCGATAATATCCCGCCAATTATTTTAAGTAAAAATTAAACGTCAGTGCAAAAGAGCTACAATTAAAAGTCGTTTTCGTGTCACAGTAATTATTCCAGCGGACAGTTTTCAGTCAGAGTCACGTAACGCAAGAGAAACTGTACAGTCAACAAGAAAATTCCATTTGCAATCAGGGTGAAAGTCAACAAAAAAAATTGCACGCACATTGCGTGGAGAGTATGTCGCATTTTTTCGTGTTGCGAGAAAAATCTTTTCCACCATTCGAGTGGAACTAACTTCCACACATTGTTATGTACATTGCTATACGTGCGTGTCATAGTCAGTCATGTCATGCTTCGAATATACAAATAAAAAATTTCAAATGAAACGATTTTATTTTTCAGACAGGGGACTGATTTTCCCCTGTCTGAAACAAAATAATTTATTTATTCACAATATTGGGATTGGTGTTATTGAGTCATGAGATAAAACAACTTAATTTAAGATATTGTAAATAATAATTACCATCGTTGATTTCTTTACATAAAATATTGTTCAAATTTTTAGCGTCCATTGATTATCAAGCCAATTAATTAGTCTTTCAGAATATAAATTCATGTTCAGTTAATTAAAATTTATGAAGGCATACATAGTCTATAATTCAATAGATTGAAAATAATTTGAAGCTTTCTACGGTATCTTAACGACTTGAACAACCTATTTTGATAAAGACAACTTCGCAAAATTATTAATAGAAACATTTTCAAGTGCTGTTCAGTGCAATAATTCTTTTGTTATCGTCATCATTTGTTTTCTTTAACGAAGCGATCGAACTAGAACATAATATCTACAATTTCTCATCAAATATTTTACAATTTCTCATCGAAAACATCTCTCAATAACACCAACTCCAATCATTTGATCATTAAAATAGAATTTTTAACTTACCCGCTAGTGTATGATTCGTATAATTTCTTGGCGGCCATGCCAACTGTCACTAATAAGGCCAGTTTGCTCGCGACGAATGCCTTCAGTGTTAGGGCGGTGACTATGGCCAGTGCGAAAATGACGACTGCAGCTGATTTCATACCGAAGAGCAGGGGAATGACGGCCATTAGGACCTTCTTTCTTTGTCTCCTCCCTGGAATAGAAAAAAATAATATGGTGAGAAAACGGATGTTAAAAATGTTTATATGGCGTACGTACTGTTACTTCTGGCTTATTGTTACTTTGACTTTCGTGGCAATATCTCGGAAAAAATTGTCAGTACGCTCATTCCATTTAAAATCGTAAAATCATGGCCACGTGCGTGCATTCTACCAGTCCTCACGTGTATTGTCTTTAACTAATCGTCAGAGGTCCAACCTAGAAGTTTGTTCAAGAGCGATGGGGCGCAGAATACTAGGGATAAAACAGTCCGATCGTATACGGAACAGTACACTCCAAGATGCTCATCACTAACATCTCCCAAAAAGTTCAGCTTAAGTGGGACTGGGCTGGTCACGTAAGCCGCATATCGGATGACCTCTAGGCCAAAATCTGCACCGAATGCATACCATGACACGTTCCTAGTACGATCATGGTATCTTGATATCTGACTACTCATATGTGGAGATTTATTATTAGTATTGATGTTATGCATAAAGTTATTAGGATATAGTGATGATTAAAACTGTAAATCTTCCTAAGAATAAATAAATAAATAAATGGTATGTTTCAGTGTAGTGGGCGGAAAACTTTAGTAAAAAAATATACATACTTTATACAGCTAAATCTATAGAAAACTAAAAAAAATGGACGACAAATTCTACAGCATCAATTTAAATAGTTTCACAGAAAGAATACACACTATGTCGATATCCTGTCGAATGGGTCTAGACAGACCAATAAAGGAGGATTAAATTCTTCACAATAAAACGATTGTAGCGGTACCCGTAGTGAGAAATAAATGTTGGTGTTTTTATCGATAGATAAATAATTTCATTGATAATTTTATTTTTGTTTTTATAGTGTTTGTCACCATACAAACTTAATAATATAAATTGCACTTGTAAAAAGACAACTGTGGACCTGTGACAGACGAGGAAATTCAACAGACGTTAATGTGAAGGTGACCGAGTGGTATAGTCATACGCCCGGATAGCGTAAGACACGGGGTTCCTTGTCTGTCACAGATTCACAGTTGTCTTTTTACAAGTGCAATTTATATTTCATTGATCATGTTCTACAAGGTCATTGCTAACAGTGGGGACTGTCCACTTGTCGCGCGCTTATGTGGTGTCACTTTTTTTTATTAGTTGATAACTTTTCTTAATTTTATTAACGCATATACGGATCTTGTTGTAAGACATATAAATATTACGTATATTTTTTATGTTTAAATCAAGTTGATAATAATATATTTTTTTAAACGAATTATAAAAATACTGAATTACTTTCAGTACGGACAAGTAAAAAATTTGGTCTATAATAAATACCACAGAATTTATACAATACATCAGTTTTGTCGTCAATTATTATTATAAAAGCTTTTTCTACAGTCTTAGTACGATTAAAATGGTTTAAACAATAGTCGTTTGAGTATTTTCTAAAATAATGTTTGCATCATAAAAGGCACTTAAACATTTTGAGTTAATTGGTACTTTTGAAATTTTCACAATAGCCTCCTGAAGCACAATTTAAAAGAACAATGTGAAAAAGCTTCTGCATGAGTTTTATTAGTAACCAAAAGTTTTTAATAACAAATCCTTTGGTATAATTTATTTATGTATATTATTTTTAATTTTCTGTACCATTTTGGCCCACATTTCAATGTGTGGTTTTCAAGTGCTTTCTAAAAGGGGTACAAAATTTTAGCCTACTTTATTCTCGAAAAATACTAGCCATGGCGTTACTATAAATAACATCATGCTTGATGGCTTCTGTTGTGTAGTAATATCTGTCAAATTACATTTCAGATATATTTATTTTATCATCATTGCAGAATCTTTTAGTGATTGTCAAAATCAGGTACCCCAATACCAATATAGTGGGCTTGCTTTAAATAGTTAGTAACTTCAACATTAAACTAATATATCTGTTGTACGACAACAATTGCTTGATCAAAATAACACTGAAGATATCCAAAAAGTACAAATGAAGACTATAAAAAGGTATATAAAATCGACGCAATTATGTAGAAAACGTAGCCATATTTACTTTGAGAATATTCCTAAAAAAAAATAACTAAACAGTGCTATATTTTGAAATTAATATGATAGATCCAGTTTTCATTATACGGTTGCAAGTGAGCAAAATAATGTTAAAACTTCAAGCAATCTGACAGCTACAATTTGTATCTACAAATGCACTTAAAATGCACTTATTTATGGTAAAAACACCAATATTTGACCAATTTATCTAAGGCTATGCTGCATGGAATCACATAACCATTTATGTATTTTCTTTTACATGATACTATAGTTTAAAACCATAACAATTATTCATTCTCTACACTGTAAATGATGAGTCAAAACTAGTTCTTGAAAAACATATTCCCTGTAAAATGTGAGCATACTTTATAAATCCGTTAACATTCTCTTTCCCCACATACACAACAAAAAAGTAATAAAAACAAAAATAGCATGCAATTCTCAACCTTATTGGTTTGAAATAGTGTATCATTAAGGCATGAAGCTTGATTAGTTGTATAATTAGTAATGCCTGGACAACTTTGAGTGTCAATAGATCTATCCGGTTGTGAAGAAAGTATTTGAAAATGCAACACAGTTAGGTATATACGTATAACTTTATTTTCTTAACTGGGTTGCTGATTGTCATGATTATAAGACGAATTTTTAGAATTTTAAGAATTCTTTTAAACACTACTAGTAATTAAGGGCAATGCTTGGATAGGATATCAATCACCATCTATAACTATATTTACTAACAACTTTTGTCACTGTATCGTTATATTTGCTAATATATAAAAGTTGCTCCTGAAGTTTGAATGAAGTCAAATTGTATAAATTGCACCGACTCAGTCTGTCACAGAGTCACGGTTGCTTTTTACAAGTGCAATTTATATTATTAAGTTTGTATTTTGACATTTTAAAACGAACATTAAATACGAAGTAAAATTTTCATTATTATTTCATTTTGCATTTCACAGATATTTTTAGTACTTACTGAAAATTTATCGATGACATCTAGCTTATAATGCGTTATAGAAGAAAAGCTGTTAGTTAGGACATTTTTTAAGGATTTTAATAACATCAACGACACCATTTTAAACAAATAAATATAAGTTTTTTTTTAAATACTAAACTACTTTGGAACAATATTTATCGCTTTGTGACTGTCATGAACTTACCATTTATTATCTTTCGGTTTGAAAATAAAGCGAATCTTACAATTTACAACCTCACTTAATTCTACTGAAATAGCAATAAAAGGATCACAATGTTTACTTCTTTAGTATTATTTACAGCTCAACTCGCAGTGAAAAATAAAAATGGTAAAAACTCTTTGAAAACGGACTCTTTTGGTCAACAAGCGATGATTTATTTTCCTCCGCAACTTTTCTCTTTATGGAGGTAGGTTTGAAAAGAATTTGGATTTGGAATTTAAATGGCAGAGTTGTGTGAAGTTGATCTTCATTTAAATCTCGTACTAACAATCTGAATTCAAAATCGGCTCAGTAGCCACAAATAAAGAACACACACGGTTAGACTGCTAAAATCACAACCCTTCCCGAAGTCAAGTAGTAAGCAGAAGGGTACTTTTAGGGTTCCGTAGCCGAATGGCAAAAACGGAACCCTTATAGTTTCGTCAAGTCTGTCTATCTGTCTGTCTGTCTGTCCGTCCGTATGTCACAGCCACTTTATTCTAAAACTATTAGCATCACAGAGCTGAAACTTGGTAAGTAGATGTATCTTGTGCACCGCTTTCCGTTATAAAAGTTAAAAATGATATTTAAGGGCTCCCATACATGAAACTAAAACCTAAAAAAAAATTTTTACCCAAACCTATACGTGTGGGGTGTCTATGGATAGGTCTTTCAAAATGACATTGGGGTTTCTAAAACCATTTTTTCTAAAAGTCTAACGTTTGTGATATAGACGCTTCCAAAGTGGTAAAATTGGCGTCCCCCCCATCTAACTTATGAACCAAGGTAGTGAAAATTTTGAAAAAAATATATAATGTAAATCTCAACAAAAACTTTCAAAGAAAATTAGTTTGAGCGAAATCGAACAAGTGGTTTTTGAGTATAACACATTTTTATCAATCGCAAATATAACTTTGTCTTTCATACAAACACTAAGAAAAACAAAGTTATATTTGCGGTCAACCAAATATTGTGGTATTTTTGACTAAGTAGAAGTAAGAATCCCTAGTTCAGTTAAAGTTGGCACGGAACCCTCAGAGCGCGAGTCCGACTCGCACTTGGCCGGTTTTTCTCGTGTAGTTCAAAACCAACCAAACCTCATAATGAGAATATTCAATTATTTCTACTTCTACGCTTTTACAACTGCTAAGAGTCGCTCATTTCAATTTAGTGGCGGGAAATATCGAGAATATTTATTTTCAAGTGATTTTGTGAAAATGACAAAATGATTATGATATCAATATCCATTTAAGAGTATGCCTGGATTTTCGCAGATTTTCTAATAAAATTTGTCTGAACTCCTGTTTAGGTAACGACTTGGAAAATTCCGTAATCAATAAAGTAAAAGATACCGGTAGATTATACCGCCTAATAGTATTTTGATGGCAAAGATTGTTACGACACCTGCGATATAAAAAAATGACTTTATCGTTTTAAGGGTTCCGTAGCCATATGGCAAAAACGGAAGTTCAAATATTATTGGAATTGTTAAGCCCCCTTCTTAATATAATAAATCTTAATAAATAAATATCTAAGCCAATTCAACATCCACATTATGAATTAGATGACATTGTTATAGGTTCGTGCAGTCTGTCCGGCCGTATGTCACAGCTACTTTATTCTGAAACTATTAAGACCACAGAGTTGAAGTTTGGTAGGTAAATGCAATGAGTAATTGCTTTAATAATTTTGTATATATTTTATAAATAATGGAAAAGCCTGTCCACTTTGCATGTACATTTGCATTTTTATCATTTTGTTTTAGTCATAGTTTAAGGTATACCTGAGAATTTTCACCGCCATGCTTTAAACTTGCCTCTTTTTTGTCAACTTTCAATAAATCACTAGAATACACATCTCTTCAAGATCTTTTATTCTGAGAAGCTACGATAAATCTAGCCTTCGCTTTAAACAGGTTGTATAGGGAAGTAGGTATAGAAAGTAATAATTTTAAAGAGAAAGTGTATGAACGAGGATAATATAATAATTTTTAGGTATATCACATTTTTAATAACCGCCAATGACTTTGTCATTCATGCAAAGATTAAGAAAAACAAATTTCATTTTTCTGCCAAAAAATATGTGGCATTTTGGTTAGGCTATAAAGTGAACGCTTAATCTAGTTTAAGGTTGTCACGGCGCACACCCTTAGTGCGCGAGTTCAACTCGGCCGTTTTTTTATAAGATACACTATTTTAATTGTAACCAGTCATTTTGAGGCCATTCACAAAAAAAAAATCTTGAGGGTACATCTAAAAAATATTTCCACGTTCAAGTAACGACCCAGCGAGTGGCCTCAGTTTATGTGCGACCGCCGCGCGTTGAGTACCTTTTGCAGAAAGTGTTATAATTTTCCTTGCTTGCAGTTCAATTTGGCTATTGTAATTCGTTCCGTGTGACAAAGTTGTTCAGAGTAATACATTTACAAGTGTAAATGCATTTATGGAAGTGAAAAGCAATCAACGCCGATGCATCTCCTGACATGGACACCTACAGTAAGTAAAAACTTTTAATTTTATCTAAAGACCTAAGAACTAATTTAAAAAAATCTGTGCGATTATAGAACATAATATTCTCAATGTATTTTGTGTGTAATCCTCCTTACCTATCCTATCATATAAAATTATAGATCCAAGGTTCCGATACCATATCCCGAGTGCTAAACTGAATGTTCTGGAGACCCACTGTGCGAGTTCCTCGGTCTCCGTTCCGTGACCCAGGTTCCATGACCAGATAGTTCCGACTTGGTCGGCTGGCTTGAGTGTCCGAGCGCTGACCGGGCTAGGCAAGGTCAGCGCTGTACAGTACAATGGTACAGTACAAAATCTGCGTCTGAGTTCCTGAGGCCGAGTTCCGCTTCCGAGGTTCCCACAAATGGTATCAGACCTTCTATGGCACAAAGCTCATAGTTGAAGTTCCGAGGCTCATTCGAAGATCTATGTTTTTCCTAGTTCCAATGATTGTTCCTTTTGCCCTCCCAGTTAGTAACTTTTTTTAACTTTGCATATTAAATAATGTAGTATACCCTGCATATTAAATAATGTAGTATACCCACCTTGAGGATATTACGTTTTATGTTCTTCCGAATCGTATGTTATTTTTAAGTATAATATGGAAAATAAAGTTGTATGATTAAAGAAATATAAAAAACGCTAGTCCTGGATTCGATTCGCTTTTCATGGAGCAGAAATTAATGCTTTTTAGGACTAACTTTGTGTTGCAAAATCAAGCTGAACGGAGGTGAAATTTAAAGCTAATGGGAAAAGAGCGCCTTAGAACTACCGATATAATACACAATATGACTAGATACTTATAACAGCTTAAATTACTGAAAAAATGCATGCGGTAAGGTAGGTATATTTTGTGCTAATAAAAATATGATAAGTCATTATTGTAGGTTTAAAATAACGTCAATGTTTATTCAAGTAGGTATTATCAAAGGCTTTTCCAGGGAAGGTAGTATCTAGGGAAATAGAAAAGTCACAACGACTAACCGACTGCGCGGAACATATTATAGTGCACAAGTGTGTGCGCAAACACATTTGTTGGTAGCATGATATTGTATCATCAAAGTTAAGTATGTAAAAGTAATTATTTAATAGTACCGAGTACTTCTGTCAGCTTCATTAGATACCATAATGTCTTTCATAGAACTGAAAGCGAAATCGTAAAGTGAGCAAACAACTTAATTACTACTTGATTAACATAAAGGAGAATGGTTTCACGAAAAATCATGTAAGAATTCAATAATTTTCCTCTCCGTTTGTTGACTTTTGACGAGTTTTTTGTACATTTATGACAAATGAGAATCACGCGACACTTTTTTCAGATAAGTGTTTAATTGATGAGGGTGTTATTTTGATGGTATTCAGGAGTCAAAGAGATTTTGTGTAGTATATACCTGTTAATTTGCCTTTTTTATACCACCGTATTCGAATTAGAATCAAAATGCGGCACGCATTGAGTTTGCCCTATTAATCGAAATTGCGCTAACGCTACTAAAATGTATGACTAAGTATTACTGTAGATTATTTTTTGATGATGGTTTTATAAAGAGTTTGGTTTAATTTTTGAATTTTGTATTAGTTTGTTTATTGTTAAATGATGTAAGCTTAAAAATGCTTGTGTTAGCACTGTTTTAGCCTGAGAAACAGGTTTAACCTAGTTCAGGCAAAATAAGAGGATGTATTTAGTGATTAATTTTAAGATCAACGATACGGTTTAAGAAGAACTTTATTTCTCTTAAAGAATACATATTCAGTTACAGAGAAAACAAGCTGATATTAAAAACTATACAAACACTATTTTACATTTAAACAGTGTCTAACTTAAGTAATAGGTTTAACAGTAATTATCTATTTGAGCGTACGTTAAAATATGCAATATAAAAGGATGTGTCGGGTAGAAATGAAAATCGTTGGAGCTAGCCAAGCAACCACGGATTTAAGAAGCTAATGAGCGTACTTGCATACTGGATGCGGCAATTCAACAATACAACGCTAGTTGCAGGCCAAGAAACAAAAACAAAGAACAAAATAAGAAAATGTATATATATATATATATATATATACATATATATATATATATATATATATATATATATATGTTATGATAAATTATTATTGAATTATCCTTGTAATGTTTGAAAACTGTATACGTATGTAATTCTTTTATAATAAGTTTAGTTATATTTTATTTAACTGTTATTTTTATTGTTATGTGCATGATTAAAAATAAATTTGTAGTTTTATTATATTTGTTCTATTATATGTGTATTATTATATTATTAACATTTACGATGTTTATTTGTTATGTTTTAAAAGTTTGGATATTACAGTTCATTTAATATATATAATTTAAGTTGTCTTTTAAAGCTTGTTAACGATTGAGCCTCTTTTGTCTTCAGGTAGTTTGTTAAATATTCTGACACCTTCGAATTCTATATTCTTTTTACCATAGTTGGTCCTCGGATGACGTGATATTAAATAACTCGAGTTTCTTAGTTTCATTTTTTGTACGCTACCTTTTGTTTTAAAAGATAGTGATGTGTGGATATGTTCGTTTGAAATTTTGTAAATTAATATGCATGTCTGGTAGACGTATGTCTGTTGAATGGTCATTATTTTGGTATCTTCATATATATTTTTGGTATGCGTGCGAAAATCGTAATGGAATAGAGATTTTATTAATTTATTTTGTGCTATTTGTATGATGTTTAGGTTTGTTTTAGTTGCTGTTCCCCAGATTTCAATTAAATAATCTAAGTGTGGTTTTATTAGAGAGTTATAAATGAGATATTTGATTTTACGAGGAAGACAATTCGCTATGTTCCGTGTTATGCCGGTTAAAGTGGTAAGTTTTTTTTTAATTTTATCTATATGTTTTTTCCAGTTAAGATGCCGATCGAGGATAAGGCCTAGATATTTTTCATGTGACTTTTCTTGAAGTACTTTTCTGTTTATTTTGAGTTCTATTTTATTGAGTTTTTTGTTTTTCGCAGCAAATATTATATAATTTGTTTTACTTGTATTTATTGTGAGTGAATTTGATAAAAGCCAATTATTGAGTAGATTTAGATCAGTTTGAGCCATTGATGTTATTGTTTTGATCGAATGTCCATGGTAGAATAGAGCTGTGTCATCAGCATAAAGAGAAATGTCGCCAGAGAGACCTAAGTGCTGAATGTTATTTATGTAAATCAGAAATAACAATGGCCCTAAAATCGACCCCTGTGGGACGCCGAAAGTTATTGGACTAGAGAAACTTTGATTTTCTCCTATTTTGACGATTTGTCTGCGATTTTGAAGATAAGACGTAAGTATAGCGTGGGCTTTGCCAGCAATACCAATGTCGTTCAATTTTTTTAGTAGTATTTTGTGATTGATGGTATCAAAGGCTTTCTTAAGGTCAATAAAGATCCCAAGAACTATTTGTTTTTCGTCTATCTTATTTTTAATTTTTGTGATGAGGTCAATTGTTGCTGAGAGCGTGTTCGATCTAGGTCTAAAACCATATTGCTTTTTGTATAAAATTTTTTCAGTACTGAGATATTTTTCTAATCGGGAGTGAATTACTTTTTCAAAGACTTTAGAGATCACTGGCAGAACCGAAATAGGCCGATAATTATTTTGATCAGACTTATCGCCAGATTTATAAATAGGTTTAACCTTTGCAATTTTTAGGCTGTCCGGAAACGTACCGCTGGCCAGGCAATTGTTTATACATTCAGTGAGTGGAACGGAAATTAAGTTTTTGATACATTTAACAGCTTTGGTTGTGATACTGTCAATACCACAACTTGTGTTTGGGTCTAGTTTTTCAATAATTTTATTAATTTCATCCGTGGTTGCTGGGTTAAAATTCGTCAAGTTAGCTATCGGTGATGAATCTGGTGCTATGGTCGGACTCGAAGTTTTCATATGATCATCTGGGATGTTGTTTGCTAGTACAGAGCCAATCGTTGAAAAGTAGCTATTAAAATGTTCGCAGATTTCTTGTTGATTTGTTATTACTTTAGAGTCAATTTTCAGTCTATATGGACCCTCTGTGTCTTTTAATTTATTTTTTGCTAAGTCATTAATGGCCCTCCACATTTTTTTCGGTTTCTTTACGTGATCTTCAAAGTACTTATAGTAATATAATTTTTTAGTCTTCTGAATATTGGTATGAACTTCATTTCTAAAGGCTTTAAATTCTTTTTCTAATTTTTCATCGAATCTATTTTTTTTGTATTTATGCCATAAAGTGTTTCTCTTGTTTATTTCGTGTATTATTTCTTTATTTATCCAGTTTTTACTCGGCGGGTTCAGAAGTTTCTTTTTCTTCACTCTGTTTTTGGATAAACTGTTTGATATTATTTGTTGCAATGCGTCCAAGTCATGATTTTCATAGTAATTGTAATCATTTATGGCATTTTCTACAGTTTCATGAAATTTTTCGTAGTCTATAGCTGAGTATTCTACCTTTTTGATGGGTATGGGCTGGTAATACTCAATCTCAAAGTAGATTTGTTTATGATCAGACAATGATGTCTCCACAATAGTAAAGTTAAAATCGTTATCTTTTATGTTCGTAGCTATATGATCTATGATAGTTCTGGTTGAAGCTGTTTCTCGAGTACAGTACTTTTGACTTATTCTGTTTAACAGTCTATAGTCACATTCTTTTAATGAGTTTTTGTAGTTTTGAGAGTCTCTATCAGGTGTTAACAAATCAACGTTATAATCACCGAAAACCACAGCTCTCCTTCTTCGGAGCAGTTGCTCGACATAAGCATCCAGAAAGTCATCAAACTTATTTTTATTCGGATTATATACAGCGCCGATATCAATACTCTGTTTATCTATTTGAATCCAGAGAAAATGGATATCATCATTTATACATTGTTCTTCGATGAAGTGGTGCTTTAAGTCATTATGTATGAAAATTGAGACACCTCCACCTTTCCGGCATTTTCTGTGGCTAGTATGGTGGGTGTAGCTAGGAATTTGGAGAATTTTGAGATCATTATCGCCCTTAATCCAGGTTTCTGTGACTATTACAATATGTGGTTTCAGTGTAGCAACAATACAGTTGAGCTCATCAAATTTCCCTGGTTTTACAAGACTACGAGCGTTTAAGTAAAGACATTTAAGAGACTTTTTCGTTTGCTTTATAGTGTTGTAGTTTGGGGTAATGCTGTATGTTATTCTTCCCGTTTTTGATGTGATATTTTTCCCTTTAAGTTTTTTGGAGACTCTTGATTATCTTTCAGTTCTTTTGTTTCTATGATTTTGGGAACACCTTTTATATATTTGATGACTAGATTTGTCTCTCCTTTATCTTTGCGATTTTCGAGCTCTTTCTTAAGATTTTGTAAATACTTTCTTTGTTTGATAGTTTGGTCTAAGTAGATTTTGATGTTGTCAGATTTCAAAGAAGTTTTCTTACGTAAGAGGTCTTTGACAGTATCTCCGGATGCAAAACTTACTTTAATGGGACGATTATGGCCAGTTTTAAACTTCCCAAGCCGGGATATTTTCAGAGGTTCGGGGCATGTTTCTTGGATTAATTTCAGAATTTTATTAACTTCATTGTTGTTATGGCTGTGCCGATCAGTTACTGTAGCATCTGGTTCAGGGATTCCCACAATCACAATATTTCTAGACCTTATATTTCGCTCATTGACTTCGTTCATGATATCTTCGTAGCTTTGGTCTTCGATAGAAGTTGTTTGAGGTAACAGAGTGGTACATTTTAGCTTCTTGATATTTGACTCGAGAAGGTCAATTTTTACCTCCAGATTTTCGCTTGTAGTCTCTAAATTGCACATCTTTATCTTAATGTTATTTTGTTCCGATATTACATTTTCTAAAGTGCTTCCGATGTCATTGACCTGCTCCTTTATAATAGTAACATCTTCTCTTAGTTTTCCCATATTTTCGATTTGAGAATTATTACTGGATTTTATTAAAGCCATCATTTCTGCCATTTGGTTTTTTATGTCTGATAGCTCAGATTTCATCCAGGCATTATCATCAAGTTCCTTTCTCTTATTTCGGTGGGTTATGTTTAAGGCAATGCCATGGGTGGGATTCGTTTCAGTTAAATTTGGCTGAGATCCACTAAGTCTTATTTGATTGCCACATCCAGGCGGTGAGCGCTGCATTATAGCTCTTTGTTAAAGATTACTCACGCGTTTTTGTTGAGCGACGTGTATGCTATAACAGGTAGAAAAATAAAGAGCCCGTCTCGTTTCCTCAAGGGGGTGAAGAGCAGTTACCGCAGGCAGATACACCGGTCGGCGTTCGTCACTCAGAAAGGATTAGTCACATCACACACACTGGCACTGTAGGAAAAGGTGCTTTAGTTTTTCGGTGGATAAAGTTAAAAGTTGATTGGCAAATTAATTTAAGGTTTTAAATAATTTTGCGACACGTCTGTTCTGTACGCTGGCACGGTCGGAACGATGTACCTCAGAACCAATGAATTTACATGATATTTTTTGTGATGTGGATGCAAATCTTTTCATATCATTAATATTACATTGGGATTTAATTCTCTCAAATACTCAGGTTTTTTAAGTATTTTATTTACATCTTCAAATTGGCAGTAAATACCTATTCAAGCTTGAACATAGTATTTATATGGGGCAATCTACTGAAACCTTTCCCATTACAAGTATTATAAGGCACTTGCACAAACTAGATTTAACATCTGACCCGAGGTTTCAAAGACAATGTCAATATCACAGAAACTGACAGCTGCAGAAAAATAATTTATCTCCGAGTTAGCAATCTAGCTTTGAGCAAGTGACCCTGAATGTAGTTTTCCGAGTAATGCGTCCTGCGTGAGCGTCTTAGGCATGCGGAGCCTTGAAGCCTCAGCTATAATACTCCTAGAACCATCATAGAGCCTGCCGAACACACTTCTTTTTTTTTGTATGGGTTTGCTCTTGACTCCAGACCAAGCCAAGTGCGACTAAGACGGAGTCGAAGATGGAACGAGCTCGCCCAGAAGAAGCCTGTTCACTCTGACTTTGAATAGATTCGGATTATGGTCACTAGGAAACACCGACGCGGGCAGCGAGTTCCTCTCTTTTGCCGTCCGCATTATAAATGTTGATGAGAAGCGCTTAGTTCTAAACAGCGGGATATCGACAAGGTAAGGATGGTATCCCGCGGTACGCCTTGAAGAACGATGGAAGAAGGGACTTCCAGTATAGAACCGGCCGAATGCAGCCAGGACCCAGCTGCCATAAGCACACCTTTGCTGCAGAACCTTAACAGAGGAACCGCATTGATTTTGCCATGTCCTGTCTGCAAGTAGGCACGTAAAGCACTGCGAAATGGTCTGGAGTATTTTGTAATGTTATTTTACTTACTTAATCCTAATTTTTGGCGATGAGGTCCTTTGTCCTCTTCTTTTACTTTCTCTTCTTCGACTTTGCTTGACGATTTCTTCGGATTCGGATCCGAAACATCTGGAAATATACAATTTACATCTATATATTTACACTTTACAAATACTACTATACTATAAACACTACCAACAAACCACTTCCTTTGACTGAAGAATGATACATGGATTTCATTAAAATGAGTACCTATGTATAGCCTTTTATAAACACCTGTATGCACGAAACAAACATACAGGGTGTTATTGCAAGGGGGTGCCAAATTTTTGGAGGTGAATGAGACCGTCAATATGATCAACTTTTTTCCCAAAATTTCAGGTTCCCCATACAAAATAAGTCACCTACATTGACAATAATGTATGGAGAGGCAGAAAATAAAATTAATAATTGAACGATGGTCCCATAGTAAAAGTTGTTCATATTGATGGTCCCTTTCACCTCCAAAATTTGGCACCCCCTTGCAATAACACCCTGTATATCCAAGTACTTAATCCACTAGTTACGTACCAAGTACCAACACCGTCTAAAAATTTACTATTAACTATGATGTTTCCTTTACAATCGAGCAATTCTTGTAATTTAATATAAATAAATGCAATTCTGGATCTCGGAAACGGCTACAACGATTTCATGATATTTTGTATATAGGGGATTCGGAGGAAAAACTCGATCTATAGGTTTAATTTTCAGAAAATTATGTTATCACCGTATTTTTAGGCATTGAAATAGGGCTTTAATGTCATAAACATACAAAGGAAATTTTTGCCGCTAATGACAAAGTCAAGATTGCTCACCGGTTATTCTTTGGACAGATTTTTTAAAAAAATAGTTTTTATGAGTGTTTTGAACTGTTTTCTCTTTTATTTCCTATAAAATACCCTTTTGACTAGCCGAAATTCCTTCTCTTAGGTCTTTATTAATTTCTACCAATCTCTTACCTGCTACCCTGCATACATTTTCGTAGCATAACAAAAACAAGACAGCATAAAAGGAGATGAAGTTATTCCGACGTGCCTGCTTTACAAAGATAATATTCAAAGCATTCAGTCAAACAATTTGAGGGGATTTCGTGTATCTTGCCTGAGCATTTGTCTTCGCAAACATAACATAACATGTTAGTACTTCATCCGTTTGGTATTTAAAGCAAGCATTAAAGCCAAAACTTCATCTACGCAGACATGAGATGTGGGATGATGTAACGTGTTAGATAATTTTAGAACATCATAGCATTGATGTTAGTTTAGTAACTTAGTTTTACAGCAATGCTAACAGCCTGTTTCACAAAGTTCTGATTATCGTTATCTGTACACAACTTCATACAAAATGACGTTCCAGATTTGAATTATTTTGTAGGTAAGCGCTTATGTGTCAATGGCGAAAGAGGGCCTTGTACTGCTTATGAAAAAAAAAAAACAAACAGTTAGCGGTGAAAAATCGAACCCTCTATTCTTCGCTATTTGAGAAAATGCCTTCTTCTCTCATCAACTTAGTCATTTTTAAGAGTCTACAAAGAGCTAAAATCAATATTCACAAGCCATATTTTTATTTAAAAAACAGTTAGCATAAAACAACATTTAATTTGAAAACCCTTTACGACCGATTTAAAGCAAATATCTTATGAATGTTATTAAAAATTGAAAGCAGCCATTTTCATTAAATCATTCTACTCACGAGACGAGTAGCGTACCCGAAGTTATTATATTACGTCTATGTACAGTATGTACAGTCATCAACATATCAGACTTCCCTTTTTGTGGAAAAATATATCCTTAGAACAAATACATAAGAATGTGTACCAAGGAAGGATTTTTACTGTACAGTATTCAATTAAGTGCCGGAGGAATGTAAAATAAGGGCATATACTCCCTGGGTAGCGGTAAATTAATAAAAAATGCCAAGTCAGAACGAGGCATGTGACATGAGTTCCTTGATGATAGTCTTACAGTGCGACATTGATCTTCTGACCAACGGTGACAGTCGAAACTAACGCTGTCAAATTCAAAAATGCGGCTGTCAGATCGAGTGTAGCGAAATATCCCCTATCTTACTAGAGATTTTCAAATTTTTCCTTTTGTTTTATTTTCGAACGTGTTCTGTGTAAACTATTAATATCATTATTTTTAAATACCATAGAGCTAAACTCCTTAAATAAAGTTTTAATTTTCAATGGTTTTTATTGTTGATACTGTAGGGACACAGTAGTTACTGTTTTGCGTCTAGAATCGGTGGAACATACATGATATGCCTCTAATGGTAGAAAATGCCTTCGACGACATTAACTAATTAATTCAATAATTTAAAATGTATGTATGACTTAATTATGTCGAAATAAATAAATAAAATTGAAAATTGAAATTGAAATTTTCATCCGAGAAATCTTTTCTTTGACTTTCCCAAGGTGGGGTAAATACAAATTCGTTATAAAAGGTAATAAATAAATAGACCCTTAAAGATAATCGACTCTCTGAATCAAGGGAGATTTTCATGCTCTGGCTACCCTGCAATGACAATGTCATCTGTTGGCCAGAAGATCCTTGTCGCACTGTATGTTTTTATTATGTTTAGCGCTTTCTTTACACTCTTTTTTACGCCAGTGTTTTTTCTGATTGAACCTAATAATAATGGTTGACTAGTAGATAAGGTTTTTTGCTATTCCTATGTCCTTCAGTCGAGTCACTATGACTTGGGTGACCGTAAAGGGGTAAGGGGGGGGATTATGTTTGAAATTTGTTCGGTTATGTCCTCTTACCCTTACCTTTTTTTTACTTCAGCCTGTCTGACCAGTTACAACGTTCATTTATAAAGATGGCTTAATATTTGTTTGGGACCTAGATTTATGATACGATTTTGGCGTCCACTTTTATATTTTGCTGACATTGATTAATGAAGCGTCAGGCTGTGCTTCAGACATTTAGAATATATCTATTTGTGATGACGAAAATGAAAGTTACATAGTTGTACTTACCACTTTTAAAGATTTAATTATATATGCCTAGATTTTTATTATTTATTTGAAGATATTATTGCAAAAATCAAAGTGTACAAAGGTGGTCTTAATGCTTAAAGCATTTTTGTTTTTTGTGAGCAGATATTTAAGGCTTAGAAGTTATAACATATGTGATGATATATTATGTCTATATTATTTGTCATCATTGTTATAATGGAATATCAATATAGGAATGTCGAATCATCAATCATGAATTAGATATAGCGATTGTGAAATTACGATGGTTATTTGAAGAATCAATTTACTCATATTGAAGTCATAAATAAATAACTATCCATTAAAATAAATATATGATTTCCTTTATTAATAAACTTTAAATGGACACACAAATCGATATATTACAAAAAAATACCTGTAGCACATATGAACTTATTCACAAATAATCATCAATAACACATTTTATTTCTCGGTTTCATACCACCATTATATTTTTTGCTAGCCCAAAGGCATGTGTGTCATATAGTAAAATGTCCACATTTTGTACAAATGTTGGTTATGCAATAAAGAATAATTACATCTACTACAACGAAGATCTTTTATAGAAAAAAAATACTGGATTTTTCATAGAATTTTTACATGGGGGGTGGCTCTTTTTACAAATTTTAGAATGAATTAAAAAAAACTGTCCTAGGGCCTTACTCTTACTCTTACAGGGACACTCTTTACCAAAATTCACCTAAATCGGTTCAGTAGTTTAAGCGTGTACCGAAAGGCAGACATAATTCAACATTTATAATGTTAGGTACCTATCAAGTATGAATAAAACGAAAAAAAAATCATTTCTGTAGATTAGTGTATTAATATATTTTATCTGACATTTTGTAATCTGCCTCGTAACCCTAAACAATAATCAAATATTTAATAAACCTTCTGAATACTCAACCTTTACGCTTTGCTAATATGCCCCAGTGGTCCGCCCACATTTCAGGACTTATAATTTCAGTTTTCTGTAATAATATGCGCATAAAATGAGAATATAAAATGATTGATGACATTCAATACACGATATGAGTATGAAAACGGGCTTTAGATTTGGTCAGATGATATACGGACGGACCTTAAAAGATAGTTAGTTTGAAATCAGTTTTGTGGAAGTGTATTTTGTCTTGGCAGAGTGGTTATTTGCAGCTTAACAGATTTCTATATAATAGGAAGCATTACATAAAAACTAATGTCGTAGTTGTTTTGCACTTTGGGCGGAATGCATTTATTTTTTACTTTTAAAGTGATCTCTACATATAAGCTAGTAGCTAGCTAGTACATTTCAACCTTCTGCAAGTTATGATATTGCTACTTAACATCGGAGGAACGCTAAACATTATACTTATAAACCTTAAGTTACATTTTAGTAAGTACATAAACCTATTCTCTTCTTCTTCGAGTCGACTGGTAACAAATCATAATATTTTCGCCCAGTGTTGTGCAACGTTGATTGCGATGGCGTTTGCCTGCTGCAGATCTTGAAGCGTACATGAGCTAGGACATTTAGGGCCGGACAAGAGATGGGCCATTGTCTCTTAGAACTTATAAAAAATAGTTATCTACTACCGGGCAGGGCTACTTGTAGTAGCGGATAATGAATAGTTAGACATGGTGGTAAGCTGCGAATATGTTGAATGAGCAGTCCTCGGCCAAAAAGTGGCAGGATTTGTATAAAATATTTAAATCTACCTTTTGTAAGGAGCCATCAAAACAATAGGTGTACATACACGTGGCGCCATAAATGATTTATTTTGATACGCAGTTCCTCTAGTATCTATATTCATAAGTATTGTTGGGGTAACGCAGGTACGAGAACAATAGGAATATGGAAGCAAATGGTAAACAAGGTTTTCGCGTATCCGTATTATTATAACGGAACCAGTTGCAGAAGCTCTTTCAGAGTACATTGTGATGACAAAATGGATTATGATCATAATATAAGTGTCAAAATATCAAACTGATAGCTGCCTCCTCCTTCCGTTGCAGCGTGATGTTTAGCCTAAAGTATTTCCATATAAATAAGCTATCCAACATTTTTTTTAATTTAGTTCAATGAGCAGTTTTCTCCCATCGTTTTACAGCTCTCACTAGATGGCGTTAGGGTCACTTTAGGATCATTTTTTTTCACGTTGCCGGAAAACCATAGATAGCGCAGGGTGACCGCTAGTATATAGTGATACTACATCTTTTTAACCGACTACGGCGAAGCAAAAAGGAGGGTTATGATTTAGACCTGTGTATATGTATTTACCACGTATTGTTTTATACGAGTCCAACTCACATCTATACTAATTTATGAATTTGAAGAGTTTATTTGAACGCACTAATCTCAGTAACTACTGGACCGATTAAAAAAAATTATTTTGTGCTACATAGCTTATTTATTGAGGAAGGCTTAAAGCTATTAAAAATCACGCTACAACGAGAGAGGAGAGGACAAACATAAAACATGCTGACGCATTCACGGGGGACCATTAGTAAAAAAGAAAAAAGGTAAAAAAAACTCGTTATTTTACCCACGTAAAAGCACTTCCTATTACAAATTTATTTATCTTTCCTACTTGATCTAATTGTATTATGATTAGATTTCAGTGCTAGTAGAGTAAACAAGGGTATCGTATTTTGGTAGTTCTGTTGTTGTTTTCGTTAGTTCGTTGTGTTAAAGCAATTAGCCTTTAGGTTAACGACATTATCATAAATTTGTAGTTTGGTGCCTCTTTCATAAATATTCTGCACGTGCTCCAACGAATAATAAAGTTCTAAATAAATAAGGTCTGTTTTGGCAAACGTCCGTGTCGAGTGCTATCTGAAATTATACCGGAAATGTGTTTTTATTTCTCGTAATTCGATAGGAAGGGTCCTTATCTGCACAAGAGGGACCAGGTGTAATACAAATGATAATGTGTTTTGAAGGAAAGCAAATCACCATGAATGTTATGAGCTGTTCCTGATTAATGATTTAAACACAGTAATATTTTTCGTCTATAGCATATTTGATGTGCATTTAATTCTAATGATTATTGAAAGGACGCAACCTAAGTGTTTCAAAACACTTATATTTTCCCGGATAGCAAAAGACGTGGTTTTCAGAAAAAGTATAAATATATGTGATTGTTCAGCTATAGTATTATTAAAATTATCGGCCTGTTTCACAATGTCCGAATAAGTTCCCAATAGCGTTGTCAATCCAAAACTTCTAAGAAATGAAGTTCCATATTTGAATTATTCGTTTTAGTGCTTATTTGTAGATGGTAAAACAGGTCCTGCATAGTAAAACGCTGAATTTCAATTTTCATGAATAAACCCATATAATTTTACTTCAATGCATGAGTTTCAGCTAGCATTTATTTATTTCCGAACAACTTACTTTACCTATACAAATAGGAAACCTCTTAGATGTAAGCGTTCTGGCCACTACAATTTACTGACTTCATATTTCTCAAAGTTTTGCTCATAGTTCATCACTTGCACAAATGGATTCACCATAATAAAACTCGGATCAAGCGCATATCAGAAATTATATCTCGACCAAGACCATCCGTTGCGATCTAGTTTTTCTGGGCTACTTGCTATCGCGTGATTCTTTAACTATATTGCACTTGAATGCCTGAATTATGGATTGAAAAGCTTTCTTTTAACTCATACAGATAGGCGGGAAATTCATTAATATTGATAATTTCGTGGTTGGTATATCGCCGCTTCGCTAAAAAAGTGTACAATCTCAAAAATACCAAACTTTAGAGGAGAGCGTTTTGAAAGTTTAACAATTAATAAAAGCGTCATTTATAAAGTTAAGAAGTAGATTTTTTTATCTAAAAATAATTCAATCCTTTATCTTTCAAAATAATATTTTATTGGATAATATTAAGAAAACGTATATATGAAAAAAAATCTTTAAAAAATACTTGTTTTGACTTTAGCTACTTTTTGAGAAAATATCTGCTCATAATTTAGTGAAGTGATAGTTTATTTATGAAAAAAACATAAAAAAGATGGCGTTTTTAAATGAAAAAAAAGCAACAATGTAACATAACATTTAACATTAAACCTGTAAATTATTAAAATCTTCTACAAAATAAAGAATTAAACATTATTACTAGGTATGACTAAAACTTTTAGACGTTTAACATCACGGCACACTATTATGCTTTTAATAAAACAACAATTTTTAAGATTTTCCGAGTAATAAAAATATTATAATCTCTGAGATTTTTACTTCTTCTTGACAGAAAGTATCTATCAAAATATTATAACAGAGCTACGACCCGCTGGAACTCTATCCGCTGGAGCTGCTATAGCATAGCAGCTAAGATCACTCTACATACTGGATAGGACGAACCAAGTCCAGAAGATCTCGTCATGGAATCCAAGGGCTGGATCACAAGTCTAAAATAGATTAAAAACTGCGGCTTTCTCGATGCTAAAACGTGGGAAGAGAAGTGCAACGTTGCGAGATACATCTTCTGCGACGCGAGGGAAGAACCCTACGCGACGGTTGCACATTGGAGGCTCACCTACAGCAACAAGGAAGTAGAAGAAGTACTGGTGGCAGCACGCGCGAAGGTCCCAGATTGGAGCTACAAGCAGCATTGATTGAAACAAGGTTTGCGAAGGCCATCGAGCAAGAACACTGACTTCGCATCAATGACACTGTCTACTGGAGTGACTTGCAGACAGTTTTACTTATGTTGGCTGAGAAACGGAAGTCGACGCTACACGACCCTTGTAGCACACCGGCTCGGCGAGACCACCCAAGAAGCGAGCTTAACAGACGTGGCAGTGGGTTCCTGCAACTCACCAGAACTTAACTGATGTGGCAACACGAGCCGGCTACGTGCCAACGTCAAAATAAGATCCATGGATTGGAGTCATTTCTAGAGAAGCCTAGGCGAGACTGGCCACGCCCAGAAGAAAGCAGCGATGACATCGCAACCGAACTGCTATACGTTATCACTGAAGAATAGAAAAAAGGGGATGCAGCACAGCCTGATATCAGCCGATTGGATCCAGGGCAAGAGTACTGCAGTTCGTGGACTGTTGCCGCAAGAAGAACACTGCGCTCAGCCACGACCATATCGAGAAGGCAACGAATCTCGGGCTGCGACGAGGACAACAAGACTCGTTTCCTCAAGAAATAGACTGCACGAAGAAAGGCATTCTTCATCGCTTCGACCTATTGTTGGACTACTACTATACTTCAAAAACTCAATGGACGCGCGAATAAGGCAAAAGTGCCTAAAACAACTAGGCGACCCATACTACTGGTCGGTCGTATACAGTATACAGTGGTTGGGTTATAAAAGTGCTCAACAATAAATCCATAGTAACAGTGAGTAAATGTAATCAGTGCAGTTTCATTGGGACCTCCTCAGTGCCTAGCAACAAGTACTTAAGATCATTCTACAGACCATTCGCTCTGGGCCAGGATGTGATCTACTCCTTCTCCATGGCCTAACTCCAATGGAAGTAATTTCGAAATAGTCTTATTAGATTTGTCATCTTTACCATTTTTAAACTATACAATTTAAAAAAGTATCTTCTATTTCCAGATAGTTTTTTCGTCAAAACTAAACAATTCATAAATAATACAGTTTATTAGTTCAATATTTTATCGTAAAAACTGCATAATTTTTAGTATGTATTGTCTTTCTGAAAAGATTTGGCTAAATGTGAGGCCACTTTAATCACAAATACCATTCAAATACGATATAATATAGTATTAAAGAGAATTATAACTTACCTTTAGGTTGTAATTTCGTTATTTTTTACTTTTTATGAGAAAATACCACGTTGATTCTACGGATGCTTTGTCTAAACTGAAAAATGATTTCTTTTTGTGCGAAAAAGATGCAAAATCGCGCCAATTCAAAAATAAACATTAGATCCCCTAGCGGCGATTTTGCGAAGTAGCCTTTTTAGTCACTATTGAAGAGAAACATTAGGTGATCCTGAGTATTTCTGTATATATAACTCGATTTCGCAAAAATTTCGTTTTTGTATACTTTTTGTGAGAAGCGGCGATATCATGCACTGTATACAAAGTATTTGTGTCAGTAGTCTGGTATCTATACTAAAAACTTCTTCTTCATCTATCGAGTCTGCAAGAACACGGGCTGAATCTTGCTTGCCCAGAAAGCGGCTACTAATAATAACTAATAACTGCCTCGGAGGCGCAGCGGTTAGAGGGTCGCATTTTAAAGCGACGGCAGCGTCAGAGGTCCCGGGTTCGATCCCAAAGTCGGGCCAAAAATATGTAGCTAAGTTTTTCTGTTCAGAAATTTTCAGGGTAGCCCGGAGTTTGGAAGTTGGCGGCGACTCAAAACGGACGGACGCAGACGCAGGGGTTTGCTAGTTCTTAATAAATTTTAGGTTGGTCTCAAATGTAAGTGTTTTAAGTAAGCAAACGATGAAATATCAAAAAAGTAATAGCAATGATGATCAGCCAGTATTTTTTGTCTTCATGATTGAAAAAGAATGTAATAGGTACAGAGTGGTTGCATTTTTTATCCTATTGGATAAAAATAATGATAATGTGACGATGAGTTATTTATTTTTCAATTAACCAATTTTTCTACAACAATTTTATTGATAAGTCAAAATATGTACAAAAATAAACGTTTATATTCTTGTAAAATAATTATAAAACTTATTTATAAAAAAATCTCCAACGAAAATAAAAAACGGTTGAACATATTTTTATGAAACATAGCACCACAGACAGACACGTTAAAACGTTATAATTACCCTCTATTTTTGCCTCGGGGGTTAAACAAAACATGCAAGTATATTAGAAATATTAAACAAACACAGCTGTTTCAGTATACGTAAATTTTAAGGAAAATTCATGTACCCGATCCATCATCAAAACGGTTATTTAATTTTCATTCCATTATGCTTCTGCTTTTACTGCTTATCCGCCTATTCATCTGATGGATGGGCAAATTAAGTTTTTATTTCCGTGTAAGTAAGGAAAAAATGTGGAACTCTCTAGCCGCAACAGTGTTTCCAATGATAATCCATTGGAAACACCCTAAAATTTTCAAAGTTAAACAGGCTTTTTCTGGGTGAGCTTGCTCCATCGTCGTCTCTGTCTATGCCACTGGTCTAGCTTGGAGACAAGAGCGAACACATTTCAAATGAAGAAAAAAAATGCAAGGAAAATGTTCGATAGTGACCGTAAATTAAAATGCATTTTACAAAAATTAAGATTTGTCAATCAACTTTCAATGTAAAGCAAATAAGTACATTTTGAATTCAATTGTAAATGTTATTCAGGTGTCTTTAATTCTGTCAAGAAAATCTCATGAAGCTGTAAAATCGTAAATTACCTTTCTTAGCAAAAAACGGCTACGGCTAAAACCTTCAAAAACTGATATATTACATCAATATAAAGAGAAAGTATACTTTGGTGCAACTTCGTAAAATGACAGGTTTTGGAATTACAAGCTCTTAAAGGTGTAAAACTAAAATTCCTGCATATCTAACTGCCTGTTTATTGCTAAACGTGCGGGATTTAGAGATTTTGTAATAGAATATTTGATTTGTAAAATATTGCAAGGTTTTTTTTTTGTTTTATTGGTGGCCGCTTTTTTGAACAAAATCAAAATGGCGGGCAAACAGAATTTCATGTATGGAAGCCATTAACTATATTTTGTACCCATTTGTGGTCTGTACTTACACCGTAAATTTTGCATAGTGTGTCATATACTCGGAATTACGGTCAGCCGTAACTTCCCAATTTTGACGTAATTTTCTGGTATGCGGTTTATTTTCGCTGTCACACGGATTAGTTTTAGTATGCTTTGTTTATATTATGCAATTGACACTAACAGTGTAATAAAGTACTCGTAGATGCTGTGTTTGAACACACTATAAAGAAGCTGGATTTGGTTGAAAAAGATATGAAAATGTCAACCTTAACGGTCGACAACAGTAGACACATGCAGATCTTGCACTGACTTCCAATGAATTTGTTTCTCTTGTGTTATTTTGGTCATTTTAGTAAAAAAAATGAAAATCACACTTTCACATTTTTAGGGTTCCGTAGCCGAATGGCAAAAAACGGAACCCTAATAGTTTCGTCAAGTCTGTCTGTCTGTCTGTCCGTCCGTATGTCACAGCCACTTTATTCTGAAACTATAAGCACACCGTTGAAACTTGGTGGGTAGATGTATTCTGTTAACCGCTTTCCGATTCAGATACTAAAAATTTAAAAAAATATATTTAAGGGGGGGCTCCCATACATGAAACTAAAACCTAAAAAATTTTTTTTACCCAAACCTATACGTGTGGGGTGCCTATGGATAGGTCTTTCAAAATGACATGTAGGTTCTTAAAACTATTTTTTCTAAAAGTCTAACGTTTGAGATATAGACGCTTCCAAAGTGGTAAAATGGGCGTCCCCCCCGCATCTAACTTCTGAACTAAGGAAGTGAAAATTTTGAAATAAATAAATAATGTAGATCTCAACAAGAACTTTCAACGAAAATTGGTTTGAGCGAAATCGAACCAGTAGTTTTTGAGATATAGCACATCTTCAACAACCGCAAACATAACTTTGTTCTTCATACAAATACTATGAAAAACAAAGTTATATTTGCGGTCAACAATATATTGTGGTATTTTGGATAAGTGGAAGTAAGAATCTCTAATTCAGTTTAAGTTGGCACGGAACCCTCAGTGCGCGAGTCCGACTCGCACTTAACCGGTTTTAGATTATGAAACGACGTAAAAAGCTTACGGTAAATGATAAGTAATATTATTTCACGTCACGTCTCCGCACTCAACTTCAAATAACGAAGGACTTGTTAGATGGGTATTATTTACATAAGGTCTACGAAAACAAAAACTTAGTATGATTAACAAATACCCTGCTATCTTTACAAACTTTCTCATATATAATATTAGTAGTAAGTAATATTGTTATTTCAAAATCTCACAATAATGCAAAATATTTGACACTGTGGCTTCTAAAGCCTGAATTATCAGACTTCATGATCAATTATCTAATCATGATATTTCTTGTTTGCTTTAATTTCATCAAAATACTTCATCCGATCTCTCTCCATATACCACCAGCTAAATGGCCTGTAACCAGCTTTTCGTAATTGCGGACAAGTAAACACGAACCGACGGAATCCGATGAAAGCCGGAAATACCCGAGCTAATTGCGTTCGTGACATTACAACGAAAATTGCTATGTGCGATGCGCAGACGCATCGGATTAGAACATTTTCATGATTAGTGTGGAGACAGTAGTCGAATAAAAACTTGTGATCATAGCACTGGCCATCTCGTGATACACTATTATTTATAATAGTTTTTTTTTTCAAATTAAGACGCCGTTTTCAAATTAAAAAAAATGTGATTTAGAGTATGGAGGTGTGGCCCGCGATACGAAGTTCGCTATTATAATAATAAACTAAGATGAGAAAAAAAGTTTTGACCTTATCTTATCAAAGCTTATCAAATCAACAATTGTTTTTATACCTACAGCGTGTGGCCTGTAATAGCAGCAATTTTTAGTAATCCAAAGTAGTATCCCTGATCAATGTATATCAAAATCGCTAGCTCGTTGTAGTAAATGACAATGAAGTTCTATGACTAGACACATCTGCATAACTGGTTACTTAAAGAGTCTAAATTTTAAATATTTGCATCTTACACAGACCACAGCCTGTACAATAATTCTACACGATGTGACATTTTTCATAAAAAGATAAGTATAGCTTATTAGAATTTGAAAGCATCTCCAGTAAACAACATCGCGTACAAGGTGGTAGTTCATGTTGTTTTCACATGTATTGCGTGCGTTTATGAAAAAAACATAACATTATATTTATGTTCAAAGCAGTAAAATTATCTAATCATACGCTCTCATGCTTTCGTAACTTCTCATCTCATTTGTAGAAACAGTTAAGGAGTTTTTACACTTGGCATTTGCAAAAATATTTAAAACTTATTTGAAAAGATAAAAATTCCCAAGTGGTTGACTGGTAAAGAATGTCTTGGCATTAATTCCACCAATTGTACAACTTACAGTGCAGTAAAGTTGAAATAAAAGAAATAGCTGAATACTTGTTTCTGAAGTTCTTTGTTCGTCAAGAAAGAATATGCTTTACGGTTTTTCGCGCACAATTATTTGAAATGAAACGCCTGACATTTCAAATGCTGTACAGCATTCGTGGTCACATTCATACTCGTGACATTCTTGTCTGCCTGTGACCACGGATGCTGTAAAGTAAACGAGTCCGACTCGCACTTGGTTCTTTAAAAGTAATCAGAAATTTGACCACGATTACATCTGGGAGACTGGTGGTAAGTGATTTGAAGTTAAAAGAGATAGAATGATGAGTAAATCTGAAACCAAGTTAAGCTAAACATAAACTTTTGTTTTTAAATTAACTTGGCAAAAGTCGGCCCACGGACCAGTTTCGCGATCAATAGTTTTTAATATTAGCAATATACGCTGACTTTGGACTAAATAATTTGCATCATTATCATCATCATTAACAGCCAAAGAACGTCTACGGCCTCCCCCACGGTTTTCCACAGCGATCGGTTGTGAGCGGTCTGCATCCAGTTTGATCCTGCGATCTTCACAAGGTCGTCTGTCCATCTTGTCGGTGGACATCCAACGCTGCGCTTTTGGGATGGGTCGAAGGGTCTCCAATCTAGAACTTGTTTGCCCCAACGGCTATCAGTTCTTCATGCTATGTGCCCTGCCCACTGCCACTTTAAGCTTACTGATTTGTAGGGCTATGTCCGTTATCTTAGTTCTTCTACGTATCTCCTCATATCTGATTCGATCTCGTAGAGTAACACCGAACGTAGTCTTCTTCAACACTCGTTGTGTGATTTTGAGCTTCTTTATGAGGCCCATAGTTAGACCACGTTTCGGATCCGTATGTCATCACTGGTAACACACACTGGTTGAAGACTTTCGTCTTTAGGCACTGAGGTAATAATAAGCATGGTAATAACTTATTAACACCAAGTTTAAGTTCATTTTAATACCAGACACTGCTTTGTTTTGCAAAACGGTATCATAATGTTATTTGCAAATAATTATATACGGTCCTTTACAATAACTTGATGAGATCAACGAAGCGTTTCACGACGTAAAAGATTATAACCACTCGTTATATTGTACGTATAATTATTAATAATAATTACTAACGTGAAACGTAGAAAAGAAAACGGTTCGCTCTTAATGTGATATTAAATTGACCGTTATAGATAGCATTGATGGATATAATTCTAACTGATTTATCAGTATAGCTGTTGTAAGAAATTGATTTGTCAGTTTTAAAGACACTCATAATATCAAGTGATAACGAATACTTCTGTGAATTTGTACCAACACTACCTGCAGTTCATTCATAGCAGAATTTTGTGAGTGTCCAATGAGATATTTTGCAAGTATTTATAAAATATTATTGTCAAGCATTTCGATTGGGCTAGCGCTGAACCAATCACATGTGTTGGTCGGAAGTGTTATCAATGTAAGGGTGGTAGAGGGTATAAGGAACTTTGAATTATATTTCAACCTACTAATGCCGGGAAAGTAATGACATGACAATGAGTAAAGACATACATGATGTAACAAACAGAAACAAAACTTGTTTGTTAAGAATTAGTTTTTACTTAGTTAAAATATTTTTCAAAATTTCTATTTCATAAGAAATGGGTTGATTCATGGTTACTTATCAAGAACATAGAAAAGTAGTTTTTTAACTAACTAACACATGTAAAACTGATAAATAGTCATCTCCTTATAAAAAAATATCATTTTTAATAACTTCTTCTTCTTCTTCGAGTCGACTGGTAACAAATCATAATATTTTCGCCCAGTGTTGTGCAACGTTGATTGCGTTGGCGTTTGCCTGCTGCAGATCTTGAAGCGTACATGAGCTAGGACATTTGGGGCAGGACAGGAGATGGGCCATTTTTAATAACTAAGGCCTGTCTTTCTATGAACAGCAGAATCTGGGTTGTGACATGTTTACTTAATGGCTTGCTACATCACATGCCAAGTGTATTTTAAATACAATTACTTATATTTAATGCTCCAAAACATGCGTTCGTGTTTACTTTTCTTTCTGCTAATGGTTGAGAATGAATTGTAAAGTCGTTGACCTTAACCATTGATGTCTTATTACTAACGCTTTGATGATTGGATATCGTGTGCACTACCATGACTCGTTATGTGGGTTACAATCGCACTACTAATGGGCATTCAACTGCAGTTTCTATGCTTATCAATAGATTGATCTATTTTCTTTATCAATTCAAAGCTATCGCAGCTTTTTTATTAATTATTGATTGACCTACTCATTGTTAGATATTCCTTTTAAATTAATGATTTTCTTACTCATTTTAAATTTTATAAGGATGATGTCAAGTACGACGAATCTTAAGAAGAAAACCCGCATATTTTAATATAATATTTGATGGCCTTAAGCCCTGATTTCACCTCTTTACTAGCAAGGAATAGTTAACGTTCTTTAAATACTCGTAGCTTAGCTAGTTGTCATTGCTGAAACTTTTGTAAAACTTCTGTAATGACAGTTTGTTTACAGTGTAATCAGAGCTCTGTTGTCTAGATTTCAAGCTATTTTACATTATCACAATACTGAACTGACCTTTAGCACTCCTGCTCTCGTAGACCTCCAAGTCCATAACATCACTTCGGTCCTGCGGCCTCGTCACTCTAAAGGTGTAATCGTTCCAGTCGAAACTAAACGCGTGATTCTTCGTGAATCTCGACAGAGGACTTTCGTTCGATCTCGCCTGCCTCATACCCATCGGTTCGATCGTCAGCGTATCAAACAATCTCACAGTCTTCATATGCCGTAAACTCCTCGCCGTCTCCTTTAACATGTTTTCAATACACGTAGCATTGTCACTACAGCTCAGTTCTACCACATTGGACGCAACGTGTCCTATTAAGGCAAACAACAAAACTAGAGGAGTCATTTTGAACACTTTTTGGTCTATCACAAACACTTTCGCACTTTACGTCACCAATCCATCTGTCACCCAGCTCGAGACCACCCTCGGTGGTGGTTTCTTCGTCAATGAAGCCCTGTTCCAACCGTTGATGATTTTTATCCAGCGTCACGCTGCACTGAATAAGCCAGATAGTGTGCGCTTTTTTTTCTGCATGTGTGTTTGTATTATACTGCACTAGCCAGCACTTTTCTTTGCGGCCAGTTAGCGCATCCGATAATTTTCCGTCAATCGCAACCGATAAGGTGCAAATTTGAAAATCAGATGAGAACATGAATTCAGGAAAAAAAATATGGACTGCGGCACCAGTAAATGGGTTGGTGAAATGATATTTTACTTTCAAATATAGTGGTAGCAAAAGCAGCGATTATGGAGATGATGCTGGGATGAGAGAGAGTGAGTTAGCGAATGTGATCGAGAAAAAAATGGTAGCAAACTGATAAATCACGGATACAGATAACGACACAGTTGACAAAATAGTTACATGTTCAGATAGGAATGAAAAAGATGAATAGAAGAGGAGAAATGAGGAATCGACATGAACTAAATAACACTAATTTAAAATATTATCTATTTTATATATAATCAAAACTACAAGTAGCTGTGAGCTTAATTATTTTTATTGCATTAATAAATTATCAGTTACTTTTTTAAAAATTTATTTACCAATAAAAACAATTTACAAAATTCATTGACATAGCTTTTAAGAAACCACTTAGGTTAGGTTGCTTAGCACAGGGCTGCGAAAGAATGCCCAGGGGTATGCCTAGGGCGATAACCCGCAGCACCCCCCCTTTTATGGCACTGGAAGACACCGACTGGTTTTTAGTGGGTATACCCGCCCTCATTGGGTGGGGGAGTCCCACATAACCCTTTGGTCTCCCCCGGGATCAGAATATGCGTAAGGCATTTCCCAGTCGAAAAATAAAAATAAAAAAGGGGTGTTGGCTACTATTACTTTGTATATAACTAATAAAAGTTTTGGAACCCCAAAATTAATAGGAAAACTGAATCAATGCAGAAGTTTACATTCTCTTACTAATCTGTGGTTTATCTACACAATTGCCATTTAATGTCTTACAAACAGAAATTAGATTAGAAACTTCGACATTATTATAGTTTACCCAAGAAATCGTTTAAAGTTCAGTTGATTGTAACGTAAACTTTGCACTATAATAGAACTGGGACAAAGTTTTAGACAAACTTACTTTATGTCAATTAAAATGGTTGGTTGATTACGTTCTATTGATAAAGTTCGCAGTAACTTGTATGGTTTTCAAAATTTATTCTATTACATTATCTCTAAAATACTAATAACCCTTAACCAACTGATGGCCGTTGAGGCATAAAAGTTCTAGATTGGAGACCCTTTAACCAAAGACGCAGCATAGGACGTCCACCGACAAGATGGAAAAACGACATTGTAAAGATCGCAGGATCACACTGGATGCAGCTACATATGATCGTTCGCTGTGGAAAACAGTGAGGGAAGGCCTTTGTTTAGCAGTGGACGTCCTTTGGATGATAATGATGATGATGGTTAGTGATGATGCGGCTGTGGCGAGTCAAACTTAACTAAATTTTTTGACCTAGGGTTGATAAATATTCATCAGACACAGACACAAGTTCTATTCCTTGTCTGTAGCAGTAATTGCTTTTTACAAGTGCAATTTATTATTGATAAGTTTTAAAAAGCATTTAATTTCATATGTTTAAAGCAGAAGCCCACAAAACTAGGGTCCTGTATTAATTAATTATACGTTTAATGATTCTTCTGACGGTACACTGTATGTTAAACAAACATAGGTATGCAACACATTCAAGTGCATCACGCGACGACAACTTATATAAGTTACCAGGTAAAATAGTGCTCATGTCCTACTTAGCTTAATATTAATTAGTTTGACATGTGACTAAATTGACCCACTTAATTTACAAACATAATCATTCTATAAATCAGATCTGGGGCCCTATTTTTGAATCACTCGCGTTAATACAGCTTGTGTTTTTCTTTTAATTATTCTTCGATATTCGAATGAAAATCAGTTGATCACACGGCAGTGATTTAAAAAAAAAATGTCACAAACTCCCGTTTATATTAAGTGTGATTTAAGTGTTTTAAGGAATACCGAAATACCAAAGCCTTGAAAACTTGCCTTGAAACTTTATAGAAGTAAATCAACCCTTTAAGCAATTAAAAGTTGAAAAGTTTGTAGTGGTTTTCAATTTCAAAAGTTTTCAAGACGGAATCTTAGTCTCATATTTCAATTATGAATACCACAATTAGAAGCCCTTTTGAGTTTTCGATACATACACATATTTATACCTATATATTGCTTAAAATTTTTAACACAATTATTTCCTTTTCATCCTTCTATTGATGTTTTTTTTTACTTGACTTCATAGAATTGAAACTGTTTTAGCGACTGCGTAAAGCATTTCCTCCGCGTATAAAAAATAAATAATAATAATTGGGGACTATTATTATTATAAGGCCGGATAGATTTTCGTTTGTTTGTTGAACGAGCTATTCGCAGGAACTGCCGGCCCGATGCGAACAAAAATTGCATATCTATATTTTTTTAAGTAAGATTTGAGTATTGAGAATCTGTCAGTGACCTCAAAACAGATACGTTATGATAAAGTTTAATAAAATTTACTATAAGATGTATGGATAAAAAAAAACCGGCCAAGTGCGAGTCGGACTCGCGCACCGAGGGTTCCGTACAAACCTGCAAGGTATTTGATATGAATTTCAACTTGATAGCTCTACGCGTTCATGAGGAAAAAAGTAATAAGTTTATATTTATTAAAAAATATATATTTTGTAATATAACTAAAAATTTAAGGTTTTCGGAATTTTTCCTTTACGTGTGCTATAAAACGTTGCTTCATGCCAAATTTCAAGATTCTAGGTCGACTGAAAGTACCCTTTAGGTTTTGATTCCCTTGCGAGTACTTGCGAGTTTCAAAATATGCAGCTTAAATTGCTGTTTCTTTTGATTGCGTTGACATAGAAGTTTGATTTTGTTACAGCTTAAAGGTATTATAGACCTGAGTATTTGGTATGAATTTCAATTTAATACCTCTACCCGTTTATGAGGAAATGGGTAGTAAGTTTAAAATTATTAAAAAAATATATATTATGTGATGTAACTAAAAATTTATGGTTTTCGTAATTTTTCCTTTATCTATGCTATAAGACGTTGCTTCGTACCAAATTTCAAGATTCTGAGTTCACGGGAAGCACCCTGTAGGTTTTGATTCCCTTGCAAGTGTCGAAAATTTGCGGCATAAACGGCTGTATCTTTTGATTGCGTTGGCTTAGAAGTTTGATTTTTTCACAGCTTCAAGAGACAGTAGACCTGAGTAATTGATATAAATTTCAGCTTCATACCTCCACGCGTTCCTGAGAAAAAGGGTCTTGACAGACGGACGGACAGACGGACAACAAAGTGATCCTATAAGGGTTCCGTTTTTTCCTTTTGAGGTACGGAACCCTAATTACCGACATAAGTTCAACCAATAAAGTTCGTTTTTTGTTCGACCTGTATGTTTGTATGAATGTATGTATGTTATTCCGCAAATATATAGCATTTGGCTGAACTCATCTCGATGCGGTTTTCAGTAAAGTATTTGTTCATTACGGAGAAGGTTTTGGTAACTACTTTAGTTCAATCAGGTACATTTTAACTTAAACAAAAAGTAAAAAAAAGTGACGAAAAACTTTAAAAAAAAATGAACCACTCAAAAAATATTACATATTTATAATATTTTTGCACCAACTTCAAATGATTTTAATTATTCTCCTATGAGTTATTTCAGTCCTTTTATTACTATGGTAATTCATGTGAAATAATCATAAGGAAAGATATTTACAGCCATTGACGGTTTCTGACTGATTAGGAACATGATTTCATTAAAAGTAGTAGCGATACGAATACATTAGGTTTAACAGTATTATATTCATGTTGTTCAGTTTAGGACAAAAGAACATTGATAAACACCTTTTCATTAAATCGAAAAACCCAAACCTATTTTTTTCCTGTTAATCTATTTAAAGAATTTTTAACAAAGTCATTAAATTCGTTCAGTGAACTTTTAGGATATTTCAAACAAATAATGAACTTCCGTGATTTGAGTTGGTAATTGTTCTCACTGAGAGCGAGAGTGAAATGACGTCAGTGGTAAAACGATTACTTAAATATACCTATAGATGAATCATAAAACGATTGCTTAAATATAGATGAATCATTTACAAAAAAGCAGTCGGCCTATGAAGCACTGAGGCTATAATGAAACTGACAGCTAGTTTTTATAGAAGCAAGGTGGTGGTCACATCTATATATGGGATGATTCGATAGTAATTTTGTCTACGATTTGAGATTACTTTGAGAGACCCCCTGATATAGTCATTTCGGATTCTATCCAACCGGGTCACCCCCCGTCCATCTCAGCATCTTCATTTCGTTTGTATGTTTTCGTGGGTTTTCTTTAGTGTCCAGCATTCTGCGCCGTATGTCAATGCCGGTCTCACTACCGTTTTATACGGCTTCCCTTTAAGTTGGATTGGCATTTTGGTATCACAGAGGACTCCTGATTGACTAGATCTCCATTTTAGGCAGTGTTTATGCGATGGTTAACATCCTTATCGACGTTGGCGTCTGTTGTAATCATGGACCCGAGATATTTAAAGCTACCTTGGGCAGAGGCGTGTTGTCGCATAAATAAATAAATAAATATCCTTGGACATTTCACACAGCGCCATCTGGTCCCAAACTAAGCAAAGCTTGTACTATGCTAACCAGACAACGGTTATAAACATACTTAAATACTTTTTTTTTATAAATACATACATATTATACACAGAAAACACCCAGAGCACTAAAATCAGACATGTTCATGCACACAAATGTTTGTAATGTGCGGGGATCGAACCCGCGACCTCTGGCGCAGTAGCCAATTTCTTAACCACTGCGCCAAATCGGTTATATTGGCATAGTTGTCAATATTAGCATAGATACTAATTACTTTTATATACCATCGATAACATGATGTTGATATCTTGTAACAGTAGGGTTACGGCAACTGAACAGCCACTATAAGAATCATTTATTTGCCTTTAAATGGGGTAATACTAGTCGACCGATTGCAAAGTTTTTAATCCAACGATTATCCATTTAGTTTTTTTTTTACTCAACGCTTAACAGTTTTTAACTAACCCGGCTCAATTTTATTGATCTCATTTCGACCATTTAATACTCATTGATGCACGATGTTGATAAAATCTAGTATTTATATCTCATTTATCATCTTTTACGAGAACTGTTACACAGTAATTAACACATCATCAATGTTTTACATACCCACAAATTACCCGATATTGTCGACGAAGTATTTATTTGTACTTCTTCAATGATTAATGAGTATACCAATCGTTAAAGTTAGTACCTATTGTATCAATTACGTTTGTCAATGCAAGTGGCATAAAATCTAAAATAGGTAATTAGGAAGTAAGAGGCAGGTAAAAAATAGGAATAGTATCAACACACGCAATAGCGGTCTTCATGCTGAATAATCGATTTCCTATATCAAAGAATAAAACTATAGAGGTGACAATTTACAATACTAACGGCTTTTGTAAACTATGTTTAAATCTTGAACACTAATTAACTGATTTTGATGAAATTAAGACTGTTCGCTTTCTTGAATTTACCTGATTTATAAAAAAAATATATCATCAATAACTTTTGTTCTTAAAGTTGGTTCAAAATTTATTCGTTGTACAACTTATTCGCATTATTAACTAAAGGGTCTTCGGAATTTTATTTACAAGGTGACGTGTTAGATTAAATTACATGCGTCTTTGATCATCATACTACTTTTGTCTTTCATCCCTTAACGCGTAATTTCGCATTAAATACCGAACATCGTCTCTCCCCAACTCAGATGCAAAGATATCCGAAAAAGTTATAAGAACGCCGTTAATCCCACAGCCCTTGAGACATAATCAAGAACTCGTCCTCCCCATGTTTTGTAATATAAAGAATACGTTTCACGCTAAAACTTTTCAATGAACACTCGGGGAAAACCCGCTGGTCCGTGAATGCAAACACTTGAGCCCGAAAAGGACCTTTTGAGGGTCACAATTCAAACGTCAAGTGTATAACTTCACCGAAGGCAAAATGACGGCGGCAGATATAAAATATTTCAAAATAATGACGGCCGTTATTTCAAGATCATAATTCATATCGGTAGATATCGTTTTTGGGACAGACGATAATTTGTGACTGCTGAATTTTAGGTAAATTTTCACTTTATTGTAATAAAATTATCATGTGGGTTTCAAAATATTTGAGTGCCTAATAAATTTAAGCAACGTACAAAAGGGTTATGTAAAGGTTGAAATTTATTGACTTTTTGTTTTATTAATTTTACTCCACAAATCATTCTTTAGAACTAAAAATTTGAGCTTTGAAATGTCAATCAAATCAATGGATTTGGTGTTTATTTTTAATAAGTATACAGTTTTGCCCGACCTATCTTAGTAAATTAATATGTTCAGTTTCATTATAATACTAGAGCAGTTATTTATTTGCTATAAAATTTAGGTTAGCAGATTATTTTTTATTAAAAAAATATACAATTGTGAACAGTACCTTCTACTACTATCATGCTCTATGACCATACGGTCGGTAGTACAGTCATGTACAAGTCGTGCGTGCTCAATAATTGTAGCCCTGACTTTGACGCCAATTTCCGTTGTGTTGAGGAAATCGTATTTACTTAATTTTATTTACACAACCCCTATTCGTAGAAAAATTGAAGTCTAGATGAATTCATTGCTTCAGAGCAGGTCTTTTCATTTTAAATTTGATTGCATTAAAACGTTTTATTTTTAAGAACGTTTTCGGGAGCACTCGCATGAGAGCGCGTGGTTTTGGTTTCTTCGGCATACAAGTGGATCATAAGCTCTATTTTTGAAACACTTGCTTGGATATAGCGTGTGATTTTCGTTACAAAACGAATAAACAATCAACGAAAATCTCGCGAAAAATAGACATGAGTACTTACAAAATTAAGCAAAATTCATTCAAATCCCTCCTGTGTTTATTTAAAGTATATTTACATTCCAAAATTGGACGTTAATCAATTAAAATCACGCCATCTTGAAGCGAGTGACACAATAATAGGGCCCTTGACCAAAGACTGAGTCAAGCATCTCGTGTAAAGTAAAATAATAAAATGATTTACTAAAAAAATTACATTGATACACGCCATTACTAATTAATTATATCACACGACACGATAATCCTTTGAAAGAAAATTTTCAAAGAATTAATTAATTGTTGTATGTCTTACAAGCTATTGTTAAACAGACGGGTACTCAGACTTTAATATTACATTGTTTCGCAACCTTTTACAGCTTTTATAGATATTTAATTGAAAGGTTTCAGTCTGTAGGGTCTAAGATTTTGAATCTGAGCAAAATTTTGTCAGTCTCTTTAAAAAAGATAGTCACTATTTATACAGCGTGTGGCCTGTAATAGGAGCAAAAATTTGAATCAATGATTCCACAGAGTATTCGTAGTTACCCTGACCTGGTCATAGTGCTCTAAAATGATTTAACTCGGAGATATAGTAATCCAAAGTTATAATCCCTAGTCAATGTATATCAAAATCGCTTAGTCGTTGTGGTAAATGACAAATGTCAAGTTCTATGACTGGACACATTTGTTTGCACACATTGTTGGTTCAATTTATTTTGTTAGGAAATATCAATAAATTTATTTTTCATTATAATATATTAAAACCATATAGAATTGATTACTGGTTACCTAAAGGGCTTATGTTTAATTTTTTTGCTCCTATTCAGGCCACATCTGTATAAAATGGCTGGGTAGTGTAGGTTGTATTTAAGAATACCTCAAGCTAAAATTAACTTTAAACAATATATTTTCAGGAATTTCCTAATTTATTCCGATACTGTGTCTTTAAAAATTACTTACCGTAGTGCCATGAATTGCAAGCCCTATTGACTATACTAGTTTAGCCAATATCGCTTACACATCGCGTCTTCTTTTGTTTGAACCCCGTTTGTTGTTAGTTGTTTGACGTGTGCGCAAGCGATTTTCGTTTCAAAATATTTAATTTCGTCTCTTGTATAGTAAAGTTTCCTCATTCTAAATCGCACGTTACTAAAATTGTAACACCGTTTATTTTACATTTATTATGAAAAAGTAAAATATTGAGTATAGAGTATTGGTAAGGCTGTGTCCGCGACCGTCCTTGTTTAAGGTGGAAGCGACCATATCATAAACGGACACTGATTGAACACTGAAGTGACGTCATTCAGGATGCCATGACAGTTCGAGCGTTCTTGAGGCCCACCAAATTGATAAAATTTTAAATTATAATTAAAATGTGAATGTTGAATATTTTTAAAAATAACAAGGTTTTCGATTATCATAATATTTACTAAGGTAAAGTATTATATAATGTTGTTCGGTCAACTAGCCTAGTATTCAGTGTTATCTGAATGTATTTTTTTTTTACCAAGGATTCCTTTATCCTCTTCAATGAAGTAGTAGTACCTAACTTTAAATTTGGTTATGAAAAAAAAAAGTTGCACTATAGTAGTAGATTGACGGAAACTAATACGTTGTAGGTAGGAAGCAATACTTAAGTACTTATAGTCCCATCAGTTGGTATCTAATTGCTTATCATAATATGACAAGAAGTTGGTAAAAAATATCAACGCCTTGTTATTGGTTACTAATAAATATTTCGTTAACACATTTTAAATTACATCGTGCCAAACGGTTATTCCATACTTTCGATTTCTACAAAAAGGCAAAATAATCATCGATCCCGCTGCTATTGTCGGTTAAAAAAAAGTAAAAAGTCAACTTTAGGCGGGCTTTCTACGCGGCCATTTGAGGTTATCGTGCGTCACTTTCGCTCTTTCTAATAAATGTATATGTAGATGCAACTGTCTCTTTTTAACCAGCATGGTTAGTTATATTTTTTGTGACAGTAAGTAAATGTAATCAAAACTGTCTCATGACGAATTGGAGATTGCGTAACAAACTTTTTTCAAGAAAGTTTTCACGTTACTGCACTACTGTAATACATTAGTTTCAGTGTTCTATATTTTCCTTTTTAACTTGAACAAGAAATATTTTGTAATATAAAAGATAATATTCTTTTGAATTCAAAACTTCTAATCTAGGCCTACATAAATTTCTTATGCGCCTGGCGGACAGTTTTGACGTATTTTCTTTTTTATTTTTTCCCATATCTTGTTTTGTGTGCCACAACAATAATAATAATAATAAAAATGTAATAACATAATTTGATATTTGGGAATTTAATTTTTTTAGGTGCAAAAGAGATTTTGAGGATATTAAATTGAAAAGGTTCCAGTGCATTAACACTTTTGGAGCTTATAATAGATACTTTTTATGCTCATAAACATTTTGGTTACGTGCCATCAATCTTTACGTGTATACAAATTGCTATACATTTATTTTTTTCATTTACTTAACCACAAGAGCAAACCTATAAGATTATAATAGTATAGACGTTATAATGATTGCTATTTTTATGCAGACAAGTAGGTATGTACGCTTTTTAAGTTTTGATTAAATCTGTAGCAAAAATAAAAGATGAAGCGGCAAGCAAAATTTACGAGTATATACAGCCTACTAAGCTCATAGCACTGTGTAATATTTTTCTGTTGGTCTTTTGTTTGGTTCCGTATTCATACAGATTATATTCTAGATTTTAAAAAGGCATCAGTACATCTTAATGAAGTATTTTGGCAGATCATTTATAAGTTCTTATTATTTGAAATGTATTGAAATGGAACCTTCTTTATTGTTACTGTACTCATTTACCAGATTTTAAGATAGACTAATGTTATCTATACTTTTTTTTAGGTTTAAGACGTTTATGTCTCCAAACAGAATACAAAACTATAAATCCAATTAATTTATTCCAAAAACCCATAGTTTTACTCCACATCCAAATAAAACTAAAACATTAAGAGCTTAACAAAATAATTTATCAATGTGTAAGTTCACTATTTAATCTAGCTGTTTCTAACGCAGTTCCAACATATAACTTTTGGCATTGGTCCCCAAATATTCCTTTTTTTACTAACACACCTTTTCCATCGGCCCTTGTCAATGAAACCGGCAACTTTCGTACTTACACTCTCACTTGTGAAAAAGAGAAAAACGATCTAGAACAGCTGGCGGCTACAAAACGCTGTATCTTAGTTATTTTACTGTACATGGATGTTGTGGTCAATGCAGCGTTTACTGGATGCGTCACCTCAAATTGTGTCCATATTAGACTCAGTTATTATAGAACAGTCGTATTTTTTCATGTCATCATACAAGGGATGAAAATACATGTGCGTTCCCTTCGAGAGGCCTAAGTGTCCTAAGTGTCAAAAAAAAAACAGCTACATTTATTAAGCTGATATGATTAAATTTGATGCAAATTATGATTTTTTGTAATGATTTTTAATTTCACGCAACACTAAAGATATTTGTGATATATTTTAAAGTAAAATATTAACTAATTAATCAAGTTTGTTTTTTGTGTTATACATATTTTCCGAATTGTTACAAATTCTTTAAGGAACGTAATAAAAAAAGCGCATACAACGTACTTGCACCAGAATAAATTTTCTACTTGTCACTTCCAGTGCTCTATTTATTCGTTTAGCAAATTGTAAACTATTGTTTTACTTTTATTAGCATGCGGCTTCGATGCCGTGGTAGAGAGCTGGGCTATTCTGTAAATGCAGGCTAAAGTTTGTTATTGTAAATTTAATTATTTAAATATGTATATTCGAAAAAACCTGCTTTGAAAAATTTGGAGTATTTGGATAAAACTAAAATAAACTTTGGCATGAATGACTAGAAAATAAAATTATCGAAAAGAAAAATGAATTTTGACTTCTATAACTGAGTGCATATTGTATGTGTCCAACCTAGTGTTTTTAAACATTTTACAATTTTAAGGATCTTTGAATACACTTCAAAAAATTACTTTAGCTGTCAGATAAGTGAAGATTGTGTAGTTTTAGAATTCACGTTGATTCTAGATTTGTGTAGCAAAATTATCGCTCCACATAAACTGCTACTTAACAGTAACAATTAACGTCACTTAAGCTGTCATACACACTACACTACACACACATCAACCGACCGTCAACCGATCATAAACATGGTTTATCTCCATCTCAATAATGATATCAATCTGATACTTAAAACGCAATATAGAATCGGCCAACTTTTTTACCGCGAGCGATCTCGAAGCAAAATTACTCGATGTAAACTTCTCATTTTTTTGAAAGCTATCGCTATAAAAGCATATCTATCTCCCTTTCCGTCTTATTGCTCGAACAGTTGTCAACGACAATGTATCGGGAGGCTGGTTTCTTGTTGGCCCTTATAGGGCTATCCTTAGGGTCCATTTTGGACGGTGATTTGGACTTGGCTGATGGTGTTAGATTAGTTAGCGTACCGGTGTCGAATAATTTGGAAGATGGAAGCAGATCTTTCGGTGGGAACACGATTTTGTTTCGCATGGCGAAGTTCTTGCAAGGACATGAGTTGTACGTGAAATTGCCGAAGTTAATCGAAAAAGAGAAGTTGACGGAGTTTTTCGCGGATTCACTGAAGACGGTGGATGAAACTTACAAAGAAAACAAAGGTAATAATATATTGTTTTAAATTTTCATGCTCACTAATATTGCAATAAGGTACATGATAGCAATCCCGTATTTAACTATTCAAACAAAGGTAAGTTTTATAATAGCTAGCTAGCTTTTTTGCAAAATCTCATCAGCCTCCTAACAAGAGTTAAATAAAAAAACAAGACAAAAACTTAACAAGAATTATTTGTAAATTATAAAAAATATTTTGCTAAAAAAAAGTTCATTTGAAATACTGTAGTCCTTTTTTTAAAGAAACCTTACAGTTACAAAATGTATTACATTTCACTGAACTAATGTACAAAACATTTATTTAGCTGAAGCTATAAAAGGTAACACTGTAAAAATTGAAACTTTTATTGTATATTCGCACAAATTTCATGATACATTTCAGTTGTAAATGAATTCAATAGTTCTTCTATTTTTAGGTTAGCGTGTACCAAATTCACTGAAAAAAGTGTAAAATTTTAAGCCTATTGATGTGTATCGTAATTTATTTTTTGTATTATATTACTCAACAAACCTTTGGAAAAATATCACAAAAATAACAAAGACTGATTTTAGTAGGTCCCATTTCCATTCCTCATCCCTTTATTGCACTGTGAGTTGTACAATTGGCGGACTAAATGCCGTAGGGCATTCTCTACCAGACAACCGCTTGGGAATGGAGAAAGTTGAATCAGTGGCGGAACATTTGTAATGGTGGGTAAAAATAAAATAAATTATGAAATTGCGGTCCAATTTGAGAACAGTGTAGCGTAGTCAAAGACATTCTCATCTCTCACGTATCATTTCTCCTTGAATTTTTACTACAAAGTCTTTTAAAATGTTATACGGCGTTGAGCCTGCAATAGGAGCGAAAATTTTAATCAATAATTCCACAGAGTATACATAGTTACCCTGACCTGGTCATAGTGCTCTAAAATGTTTTAACTCAGAGATATAGTAATCCAAAGTTATAATCCCTAGTCAATGTATTACAAAATCGCTAAGTCATTTGTAGTAAATGACAAATGTCAAGTTCTATGACTGGACACATTTGCTTGCAATACATTGCTGCTTCGATTTATTTTGTTAGAATATATCAATAAATTTATTTTGCATCATAATAAATTAAAACCATATAGAATTGATGACTGGTTACTTAAAGGGCCTGTGCCCAACGCACCTTCTTTTATATGCATTTGTACTTTTTTATGATTTTATATTTTTATGTCTTTTTGAGTAATACGTTTTTGTTTTGATACTTTGATTTATTAATTGTCAATGGACATTAAAAGATCCTAATATAAAATAATAATGGGTTTTAATTATAAACCAGCATAAAAGTAAAAATACAGTCCTAATATTAACCGAAGGCAACGATTAATTAATATGTGGTCCTCGGCCCTAAAATGATTTTGCGAAGTGCTACAAAAAAGTCGACGGGTATGGCGCAGGCACAGGAAATGCCTAGCACCTCCGTATCCGCGATTAAACTCGCTGGTGTTCCCAGCAACAGATCAGGTAGCTCTGTTTCAGGTACATCTGCCACAAACTCGACAAGAACTCGAAGATTGGCCATTGAAGCCGAGCATGCCCAAATACTTGCTATTAGGGAAAGAGAAGAGTTGGAGCGCGAAAGAGAAGAGTTGGAGCGCGAAAGAAGCGAACGTGAGCGCGACCGTGAGCGCGAAAGAAGCGAACGTGAGCGCGACCGTGAGCGCGAACGCCGTGATCGAGAACGTGAGCGACAACGTGAGCGACAAGTTTTCGAACGCGAACTCGCTGCCCTGGAGCTCCGTAAACAGATGGAAATAGCAAATTTAGAAGAGAAAGGTGGCTCGCGCCGTTCGTCCAAACGTTCTAATCACAGTATTAATAGAGAAGTACAAAAGTGGCTTAATAAATGTGTAGATTCAGCTATGCCCCCCACTGATATTGTTAAAAAATCACAGAACACTAATAATAAGGAATTTCCCGTCAGCAGGTCGTCTGCTAATATACAGTGCTCTGTGAAGGTACCTCAAAAGGTGCTTAATATAACTCAACGTGATAGCAATCTAGGTGAAATAGGGCATATTGAATCTGTTAAAAATACTTCTCTCTCCACAGAAATAAGAAGCTTGACGCAAGCTATTGTAGCGATAGCCAAACAAAACCAACCACAACCAAAAGTAGGCGATGGAAGGCTGCCTATTTTTGACGGAGAACCTTTAGAGTGGTTAAAATTTAAACGTATGTATGATGATTCAAAGCATTTATATTCATTTTCAGACAATTTGGCACGTATTACCATGGCTTTGAAAGGAGCAGCCTATGAAGCGGTGGCCGTTCTATTAGTGTTAGCATGTGATCCTGTAGATGTAATAGAAGCTTTGGAAATGAGGTTTGGTAGACCTGAACTAATTGTACTTCAAGAAGTTGCGGCGATCCGTGCACTACCTAAAATTGCTGACGGATGTGATATTAACGTTCTTGCTTGCCAAGTACGCAATTCTATCGAGGTGATTAAACTCTTGGATCAAAAGCCTTACCTAGACTCACCAGAGGTATATCAATCTTTGCTAAGTAAATTAACACCCTTACTACAAACTCGGTGGGCAGACTACGCGAGCATTCACTTTTCTCGCAACGGTGAGCTTACTAAGCTCGAGCTTTTAGCCCGTTTTCTGATTCGTGAAGTGGACCTTCAGCTAAAATTTGGTATCATGGATTCACTCGCCGTTGCGAAGAAAAGTGAACAAAAATACACTGAACAAGACAACCACTTCTTGATAACAGGCCATCCACAGCATCATACCGCTAAAACTCATGAAATAACTAATAATTCATTAAATATTGACAAAATTTCTTGCTGTTTTTGTAATAATAAACACGATTTAAGTCATTGTGACATGTTTAAGTCACTGTCTGTCAATGACAGGTGGCAGTTTATAAAAAATAAAAAAATGTGTCATAAGTGTCTTAAAAATGGTGCGCACACTTATAAAAATTGCAATTCTTCAAAAGAAGTTTGTAACAATCCAAAATGTAACTTTACGCACCATAAACTTTTACACGTCGCATACGTAGTGGAAAATGAAGATGAGGATGAGCAAAATGAATCATCATCCTCTACGCATTCTCAAGCAGTTGATGTTACTCACGAACCTTCTACTAGTACACAAACAGAATTTATAGCTCATGCTAATAGCTCGACTTCGTCGATCAGTAAGGAGTCTTCTTTAAATTTTAAACCCCTTCTCAAGATTATTCCTGTCATAGTTTCGGGTCTTAGTGGAAGCATTACAACTCACGCCTTACTGGATGATGGAGCTACAGCTACCTTTATAGATTCAGACCTCGCAGTGCAAATAGGCGCGCGGGGGCCTGTTGCTTCTACCCAACTTAAGTGTGTAGGAGGCCTATCAAAGAACACACAAATTGAATATGTAGACTTGGATATTAGGGGCTTACACTCTGATAAAACACACAAAATTTCTCAGGCACGTTCATTAAAATCCTTAAAATTGGTTAAACAAACAATTCTCTCTCAAAATATTAATAATATACCTTACCTTTCGGATTTGACTTCTTTTCTTTGCTACGATAATACTCAACCAAAGCCTGTCATAGGTATAGACAACTGGCTTTTAAAACCACAAACTGTAAGAAATTATACAAAATCGAAACCAGATGCTATAAAAACAGCTCTAGGATGGGTTTTATTTGGTTTTACAATAAACCCCATCCGGATTTCCAAAAAGTTATTCCGTAGCATAACAAAAGTTAAATTCAAAACGTAACTTTTACGATCGGATTTTACAGTAGGATTGTCGCTGTAATTTGACAACCCTACAGAATCTATCAATCATCGAAAGGCTTTGTCTCATATTTGTTTTTTTTTAGTAGAGCTGCACGTCTTCGCGTTACTATTATTTTTCTTTTCTTTTTTTTTAAATTCGTTTACCGTAACGGAGACATGCAGCTGATGAAACTAACATGTTAAATACCATTCGTAAATTCACGCATATCACCTGTATAATAGTAACATGTTGTTTAGATTTAAATAAACCTCATTTTAATAGTAGCTTGTTAGATATATAGTAATAATAGTAGTAATAGTAATAAAGTTAATAGCTTGTTAATAATAGTTAGTTGTATTTAAAGATTTTATCGACGGTTTGGGTTGGTGGATTCCTAATAACACTCGCATCCATAAACGCATTTGTACATAAGTAGAATAGGTGTAATTAAAGAAACAACTTAAGGCCCTGTGTCTTTCTTTTAACTGTACACTATGGTCTGAAGTACCTTTACCTTCTATTTCATTAAACTAACATCCAGTTCATTTTAAATCTCCTCAAATTATTATTCTGGAAACTTTGGAATGTACTTTTTTTTATTCTCCACCAATGCCAAACGCTATTATCTACCTATTTGTTTTTATATTATTCTGCCTGGTACGCATTACTTTGATGTTTTCTAAAGATTTATATTTTATACCGCCAAATCTGTGCCACACCAAAGTAGAGTATTATATTTTTAAAAAATATTATTGTACCAATAGAGTAAGAATACTGGAACTACGTCTTCTATCTCGAAGCTTTGCATCAACGAAATATAAGAAGACATGGGACTTCCCATAGTACTCAATGGAAACAATTTGCTGTACGGCTTCTAATGCATTCCTTTAACTGAAAAGCAAGTGAGATACTAAGTCGACAAACATGACCAGACAGTCCTTTTGAATCGTAGGCGGATCGCTGGACCGCTGATCAGAAGCAGTAACTAAATCAACTGATAAATTCTGCAGAGTAAGTCACAGCAAGGCCTTGTAAAACATTCTTCAGAAGTTTCTCGAAAGCTGTGCTGGCTCAACACCAGACTGTTTTCCTCCGTGGTCTTGGACTAAGTATTAAGAACCATACTGCAGCAGTGATAAGAAAGAGGACTAGAAGTACTTGCCTAACAGTTCAATGCATACACGATTTCGCACCGTCAGTCTTCCAGTAGACAATGAAACCGCGCATACGAGCGACTGGAATACTTTCTTTCAACAACGGGTGTCTGAGTACTACACTAATACGAAGAAATCCCGAACGAAGACTAACATCGAGATGAGCTGGCTGAGATGTACGCACGTTGACGAAACATTACCTCTGGGATCGTGGTCAGAAGGGCAATATTCAATTTTGTATCCTGGTAGAGGTGTGACCCTTAGTAGTTGTCACCAAGGCATGCGTACTACGCAGACTTGTTGAGGCCTTATGGTTCCCTTATTTTGAAAAGGGGAGCATGTGCCCAACGCACCTTCTTTTATATGCATTTGTACTTTTTTATGATTTTATATTTTTATGTCTTTTTGAGTAATACGTTTTTGTTTTGATACTTTGATTTATTAATTGTCAATGGACATTAAAAGATCCTAATATAAAATAATAATGGGTTTTAATTATAAACCAGCATAAAAGTAAAAATACAGTCCTAATATTAACCGAAGGCAACGATTAATTAATAGGGCCTATATTTTAATTTTTTGCCCCTATTACAGGCCACACCCTGAATAAATAGTATTTGTGAGATCTTAAAAAGTGATTGCGGCTTGATTGGGGAGGCAACAGCGCGGTGCGTAAGGGGTGCGGGCGGCGGGGATACACCGAGAATTCAATTTCGCGGTCTTCCTATAACGGCGATATGCGCGTTGCTAATGTGTTGCGGCGACGCAACTAAAACGCCAACTCCTCCTTGATTTAATATAACTATTAACGCATATCTCGTGTTACAGCAACCGGCCGAGGCAAGGGCGGGGGCGCTGGGGCTGCTGCTCTCCTAGGCCTCATGTTCGCGAAAGCCATGGGAGCAGCCGGGTTGGGAGGAATTGGTCTTCTGACTATGAAGGTCAGTAGAATTGAGTGTCATTAGAACTTACCCTTGAGACTGGTAGTGAGAGTGAGGTCTCTTAGGCCTGATGTACGGAAAGGTCATGGGAGCAGCCGGGCTAGGAGAGATCGGTCTTCTTACTATGAAGGTCAGTGTAATCTCTTCTTTTTTTAAATAACACCCTGGACTTAAAAGCCAGAGCTACGTTAAGTAGGTGTGATGTTCGGTAAGGCTATTAGAGAGACCCGGGAAGGAACGGTCTTCTCACTATGAAAGGTCAGTGGAATCTCTTCTTTTTTAGGGTTCCGTAGCCGAATGGCAAAAAACGGAACCCTTAAAGTTTCGTCAAGTCTGTCTGTCTGTCTGTCTGTCTGTCTGTCTGTCCGTCCGTATGTCACAGCCACTTTATTCTGAAACTATTAGCATCACACCGCTGAAACTTAGTAGGTCAGTGTATCCTCTTTACCGCTTTCCGATTCAGGTACAAAAAATTTGAAAAAATGATATTATAGGGGGGCTCATACATGAAACTAAAACCAAAAAAAAATTTTTTACTCAAACCTATACGTGTGGGGTGTCTATGGATAGGTCTTTCAAAATGACATTGAGGTTCCTAAAACCAATTTTTCTAAAAGTCTAACGTTTGAGATATAGACGCTTCCAAAGTGGTAAAATAGGCGTCCCCCCCATCTAACTTTTGAACTAAGGTAGTGAAAATTTTGAAAAAAATATGTAATGTAGGTCTTAACATAAACTTTTAACGAAAATTGGTTTGAGCGAAATCGGACTAGCAGTTTTTGAGATATAGTACATTTTTATTAACCGCATATATAACTTTGTCTTTCATACAAACACTATGAAAAACAAAGTGATATTTGCGGTCAACAAAATATTGTGGTATTTTGGCTAAGTGGAAGTAAGAATCCCTAATTCAGTTAAAGTTGGCACGGAACCCTCAGTGCGCGAGTCCGACTCGCACTTGGCCGGTTTCTAGTAACACCCTGGACTTAAAATCCAGAGCTACGTTAAGCAGGTGTGATGTTTGGTAAGGCTATTAGAGACCCGGGAAGGAACGGTCTTCTCACTATGAATGGTCAGTGGAATCTTTTCTTCTTTCAGTTTAATCAATAAGCCTAAAAATTGCAACCGTTCTTGAACTAACAAAAACTAAAGTTAAAGGGCTAGAGAAATTAGTCTTCTTACGATAAAGGTCGGTAGTTACGTTTACATTTTTATATTAGCCTGACGATTGATGCCAGTGACACATAGCCATGGAAAGACTGGAGTAAGAGGAAAGTCTTCTCACTGTAAAATTTGGTGCTTATTTCTCTTAGACCATTGAGTTTCTAAGTGACAACAGATAGCCCTAAACAGCTCGTCAGTCCATTATCTTAGCGTCGAAAAACACATTCTCAGAAACTAGGTAATAATAATAATAACAGCAGAAACTAGGGTCAACAATAGTTAAATAAGGATATATGAAGAGATAAGAATTATTTTTTTAGCGTCGATAAAAATAAAAGCGGTACCGATATACGTTATAAAGGAATAAACATGGATTTCAGACACAATCTCAAACATTTACATAGGCAACCGCCTAATCATGGACAGGCATAATATTCCATCATGTTATTTCTAAGTACATATTATTATATACTTGGTTACACTTCAAACGGTATATGAAGTTCTATGCCTTGAAGGCATAAGGAATACATCGCCAATTAAGCGTGAGCTCTGTTTAGAGTAGCATCCTAACCAAATAAAGTTCATTTTATAATGGTACCTGAAATTGTTGACCATTTGTGTTTATCTTGAAGTTCAAACGTTTAAGCTATGTTATGAGATGCGAGTTATAGTGAAGGTTCAAGCTTGAGATATAAGAAGGATCATTCTGTTAATTAAATTTGAGTCGATGGAAAATAAACTAATAGGTACATCTAGTCTAATCATCGAGTGATTTTCATTCGAAAACGTTTTTTTTTCTATGACTTTTGACTCTAAGTCGAACGAAAATCACTGGCCATCTTGAAGCGAGTGATTCAAAAATAGGGCCCCAGGGGCGCTAGTTATGTATCACTCGCATCAATATGGCGTTTGATTTTCGTTAGAAGATGAATTATAGGTCAATTAAAATAACTAGTTTTCGAAAAAAAAAACATTCGGAATATTGGCACAAGTGATTCAAAAATAGAGCTCCGGTTGTATAAAGATGAAATTTTAATATAAACTGTAATCTCTTTCCATGTGCGAAATATAAATACAACTGAATTTCAATTAACATCAGCTTCACATCAATACTCCATGATTCTAACTATATTATTAACATCAAATTTAAGGGATATGCTCTTGTCAGTGGAGTTTTTTCAAATAAGGGAAGATAGTGTGGTGGTTTTCCTATCGCCTTCTGACCGCAGTTTAAGAACCGGGGCCTATAGGGATTTCAATTGGTACCAATTATTCTTCTTTTTTCATTTATAAGGAAGAAAACTTTATATAAGCAATGATATGGTAGTAAAAGTAGACAATACCTGATTTGAAAGTTTTTGTTTTCATTGAATTAATGGATCTAAATTTACCATAAATTAGAGCGCTTTACTTTAGCACAACGGTCGCGCGACAGTCGCGCTGCTGTGAATTTCATACATAAATGACCACAGTAAGCCCTTCACATTAGAGCAAAGAATTATTATCCCTTTCGGAATAGAGCGACAAAAGCGAGATGTCAGTAGGATAAAGCTGTGCGATAAAAAGAGATGAGAGATATGATGCAGCAGAACCATTTTTGGCGGCTGTCAAACAGTTAGGAGCCCCGAAGAGCCTCGCTAAAAAAATTATTTCATGTGATTTTTATAATTTCAAATGAAATTGTGTATATTAAAGAGAAATTGTGCTTCTGAAACATGGGGACTTGATCGGTGATTAATTATTGTTCATTACAGCAAAATAACACTTACAACTTCTGATTTAAGAGGTAAATTAGCCAAAATCGAAGCCTCTCAATTTACGATTTATATTTGCCAATCCGGTTTAAATTTAAAGTACGAAGTTTGCTTATTCTTTTCTGTAAAACGTTAAGGTTATGTAAAAAGTTAAGACAAAACAACATTTAATGCATGTTTACGATATATTTTGTGCAAATAAATAATTTTTCATTTTACACTAAGGCTGCATGTTCGATATTTTGTGTCGACTGTTTATCATGCGGTAAACTGATATATTTAACCTAGGAAGATAAGTATTAATCACCTGGACGAAAGGTTATCTCATTTTAAGTTACTAATGTAACTTACCAAAATTGGTTATTGTCGTCCAAAATCGGCTTCGTTTGACAGCTTTAACTTGTTCTTCTATTCCTATAGTAATATTTATTTTATGCAGTGAAAATGTAAAATAATAAAAGTTTTAATTTTTAATTGCATAGCACAAAATTGTGATTGGTCAGTTGAAATTGCATTTTTCATACCAGAAAAGAAGTTATCGAGCGATTAAATCGGCCGGCGTGTAACACGAGGCATCGCATTTTTTCGTGTGAAATCATAAGGAAATGTGCGTGAGGAAGCACCTGGCATTGCTGTCTCACGAATTGTAGTTAAAATAGATTAGTTAATACTTTTGTTCATATAAATTGCACTTGTAAAAAGCAACTGTGACTCTGTGACAGACGAGGAATTGAACCCCGTGTCTTACGCAATCCGGGCGTATACCTATACCACTCGGCCACCATCACATTAACAAGTCTGTTGAATTTTGCAAGCGCTTTCTTTAACGCGTAGGCTGCGTGACATCATCACTGTTGTGAGATTGCTCTCACAATATCCGAAGGAAAATATTTTTACAAATATTTTAACAATCAGCTATGATGATGAAAGCCAATTTATAGTTTATTTTTGTTTCACAGAGTCACAGTTGCTTTTTACAAGTGCAATTTATATTATTAAGTTTGTTTAGTGACAAAACACTATAAAAACACCTGACCCATGAAAAAAAGTATGTCACTTGTTTAAATTAGGGGCATTTTGGGAGATTTTTAGCAATTTGGCAGCAGTTCTGATAAGATTGTGATGCTGAATTTCACTTAAGATTATGTATAAGTGGTGTAAGTATAAATAAGTGGTTCCATGAATATCAAATATAAATTGAGCTGTTTTTCATTAAGCTACTTAAAAAAATAACACATACATATTAAAAGGCTGCTAAAAAAATTACATAAAACTGCAATTCTGAATGAGTAACTGTTGAAATCTAAAAAGAATCTATAAAAGTAAATAGTCATTTCCTACGAGTAAAAGTATTGGCTCCAACAGTCATCGAATACACCCGGTATACTAACAAAGTAGTCCAACCAATACAGACCGTAAATCATTCATAGATATTCCAAAAGGAATTCGAGTTATTTACTTTCAAAATGTGTTCAATTGGAAATGCTTTTCGCTCTCAAATGTCACATTTGTTTATATTTTTTCTTAACATCATAATCTCACTTAATTACTCATTAGGATCGAACGAGATATCTTTTTCTGATTTATTTTATACTTTTTATACAATAAGATCTTGTCACAGGCAGTGTACAACTAGCTTTAATTGGTAAAAGTGAATAATTAGAGACCTAAATGTGCAAAGTGCGGAACAACTCGCGATCGGGAGTGAAATGTGCGAATGATTTACACTGTATACAGGGTGTTTTATTTTATTTTATTTATTTAATTATACATTGCACAACAAAAGATGGAATGAACGCCTCATGGCATTCTCTTCCAGTCATACCTTTGGGATAAGCAGAAATTATTGCGGGCAGTGTGACAAAAAAATAAAATGAATTATTATTACGAAAAGGAAAAAAAGGTAAATTTTCCCATACAAAATACAAAAACAATCTATACAATATGAAAACAAAATGATTACAATTTATAATGAATACAATACATAAATTAACATAATATACATAACACAAGCGGGTGTCAACTAATAATAATATTCTCCTACCGTTTTTCGGTTAAGGCGGCGTCTCAACAGAGAAGACCAGTTACACAGGAGATAATATAGTGCCCAGATTGGTGTCTAGTGTCGTTTGATCTTAGCATCAAGGTTTCTGAAAATTAACAGCAATTCATAGCATAAAATCTTAATTTTTTAACAGAAATGGGTCGTCAGAATGTACAGCGCTTAAGATCTGCTGATATACCTATGTATAGTTTGTCGTTGTCTTAAAAAGAAATAAAAAACAGTAACAAATTATGTACCTAATTTATTTTTGTGATAGATATATTTTATACGGACAAATAGGTACTTTAACATAAAATATGTGTTAATGTTTTATATTTATGTATTTAAACTATATTGTACTGTGAGTTGTACAATTGGCTGGACTTATTATAATTATAATGATTTCCATAGTCTCATTATTATCCTAAAATGAAACTGGTTGACGACAGGTTTTTATATATTTTGACTGCAATGGCAAACTTTTGATTTTATCGACTGTTACTTAGCTGCAAAGTAGAGTAATGAATTAACAATATTTTGAAAGAAAGAAAGAAAGAAAGAGATTTTCATAGCACACCCTGTATACCGAACGGAACTATGATAAATGTCGGTATAAATGTTCGCTTTTTCAGATAATCTGCTCGGCTCAAGCGTTTGCAATGGTTTAATAAATTTCAATGTTTCTGTACCAAATAATATTTCATACTGAATAGCCGTGTTTGTCATTGTAAGCTGTTGTTTATGCCTTAATTATGCGAAGTCAATTTATGCGTTTTAGTTTTAGTACGAGTACTAAGTATGCATGTTGAAGAGGCATAAAACGTTAAAATCAATCATGGTTATAAAGTATGTTTGAGACATAATTATGATGTTTGTTGAAGAATATTTCATTTATGAAAAAGTAGTATTGTAACACGAATGCTGTTGCGTTGTAGTACTGTTTTTATAGAGAAATGCTTGGCAAATAAGTAACCGAAATACATAGTAAAATAATAATCAAAATAACTAATTAATAATAACTATGTTATTCATAAAGATTTTTATCTCATGTTATTCCTCAGTTTTTTTTTTATATTATGAGAAAGGTTCTACGAGTATGTAGAATGCATCACCATTCTTCTTTATTGTTTTATTTGACTTAGATATTCGAAATCATAACACGACACAAACTTTGGCACTAAACTCGTACCCACAATTGTTTGACAAATTTTTGGCGCAACTAGGTTAGGAACTCAAAGGGAAGCGCTTCCTACCGACTGGGCGTTATGGCTGGGGACCAAGGTCCAATGTTCACAGTCTTGGTTTATTCTTAAGTAGTTAAGTCCGATCTAAATCTTTAATATCGTAATGCAGTCTCCATACATCAACTAACAGCGCCATCTTGTCGTGTCGAGCCGAGTCAGCGTTTTGCGATGATATGTAGTGACTGTAGATCACAGGTGTCGCTTCAAGTGTAATCAAGTGTAATATAACAGAACAACGTATAGCAAAATCCATAATCACCATTATATATCAAAACTAGCTAAGATTGACTACTGATCTATCTAGGGGCACGGTAGTGCCACCATCCAAGTCAAGCGACTCAAGAAAGTCATTAACCGACTTGGTATGACATGGATCTCACAACTTTTCACGGTAGAAAGTCAGATTTGAGGTAAAAGTAAAAAGTCAAGTGAGCCTGTAAGCATCCCACTGCTGGGCAAAGGCCTTACCTAAGGTATGAGGTAGTATGAGCCATACTCCACCACGCGGGCTTAGTGCGGATTGGCAGAAGGGTGTTCGCAAGGCAAGCGACCAACCTTGCTTTTAGATTTTATCAAGCGCATAGGGCCTCTGACTAGGTTTGACGACTAATATCAACCGCTAATAGCCGGGAACAACTGCCGTGCCTTCTGAAGCACGGATATTTGAGAGTTGAGGTACTTGGTTTTTTTTTGCATATTGTTCATGGCATATCTTTTCCACAGGCACTAGCTGCGTCAGCACTGGCCCTCTTGCTCTCCGCTATAGTTGGTCTGAAGAAAATGACCTCTCACGACGAACACCATGAAGATCATCAGGTCATATACGCCGGTCACCATGGACATCATCATAGGAAAAGACGGGACTTAGGCACACCACTGCCTTACAGGGGATGGGCGGAGTATGTTCCTCATGCAAACAGCTAGGGTGCTGAATGAGGTTTATTGCACACCATTGATTTTTAAGGCTTTTGAACCACTTTTTAGGGTGCAAGATAGTTTATTATATCAAGTAAATCCTAACAAAAGAGGTAACGTAAGTGTAATAAAGATTGTCAATTGTTTTAAGTGTATGCGTAGGACTAGAATAGCCTTCCGTTTGATTATGTCTGTATTTTTAACTTTAGCCATCTCTTACACTTTTAATAAAATAGTCAGTTAAGTTATGTCGAAAACAGAATACATACAGAGTAGATAATTAAAAATAGATATTCGTTGACATCGACTGTAACGAATTTCTCAATCGAATCTAATACACCATTTGACTAACTGAGGGTGGTACATTGATACTTCTTCTTTAATTAAGTTGATTATTAAATTTTTTGAGCAATTCGGCAATCTGATAGTTAAGTAATTAATGTTTCAATTAAAACTGTTGTAACAATTATCAGCACGATAAAAGTATGCAACTTTCAACTAGGAATTGTTACGACGTTTGACGTCCTCATTAATTGCAATAATAACAACAAAAGATACGGTAATACTTTTAGCTTGTTTCTAGTTATTTATTGTTTAAATCCTAGAAATAATCAGTAGTGTGCAACTTCCTAAATATAGATCACCTTAAGTTATTTTTGTAGGTAGATAACAATAATTTATTACGAACGACAAATCGAGCCATTAAATTATTATTGTTTAGTATTTATTTGAGCTATTTATGGAACATTGTTGTAATTAATAAACGAAAAAATCAAAGTTGTTTTTATTTAAATTGTAATATGATAAACATTCTTTTTCTATGCACATAAATGAATGAGTATCATACAGGCATAGTTTGTTTGTTGATGCAATGATGCCATGAATGCCATGAATGCCATGTCAGAACTCCTCTCACAAATAAGGGTAATTTTCTTGATGTGCTCAGAATTCAGTGAAAAGAGTAGCGGAAATTTAATAAAAAAATAACCTTAAAAATATATTTAAAACCTACCTATTCTAAAACGAAAGAGCAAGACAAGGAAACAATGATGCTCGCTAAATTATTAAAAATAAACTCTTACAGTACCTACTTATTTTTCTGAACCACCAAATTTTAAAATTAATAAGTTTTAAATGTGGTCGTTACGACGTAATGTGAATTGCTAACACTTCACATCTGTATTTATTACAATCATCTTTTTAAATGCCCAGATATCGAAATATGTACCTATCGCCGTAACAGAAATAAAAAAAAAAACCTACTGTTAAGCACTCTTAAAATTATTTTAATTCACTACGCACAAATACTAGCATCTTTACTAAAAATATATTTATGAAAGAAAGAAAGAAAGAAAGAAAATAAATTTATTCGACCTAAATTAACACAAAAAAATAACATTGAAAGAATAATTAGGATTAAGTATAGATTCCAAGATTCATTGATAATAGATTAAGTCGAAAAGGCACTCGCTCAGCATTGGCCGCGGCAGTAGCAGAACGCATACCACGACGCTGATTTTCAGCGAGTGCCTTTTTTGTGGGTACAGACCTTTTTTGTAGGTATGCAATTTATAAATTGCAATTATTATTAATTGCTAAGTGAAAGTAAATAGCAATACCGAAAACTAAACAAAGAAAAACAGTACGAAACAATATCTACATACAAGTTAGTATTTAAATGATTGAATAATCCTCATCTCGTCGACTCAATAGATATAAATTTAATTTCATTTTGACCCACCTACATTAAATAGCTCAAAATTACAATGATTTCTCTAATACGATTACGGAAACAGTTATCTCCATCACCAAATCAGTTAATCTTGTGGTCGGTAAAAGTCACAATAAGGGCAAAACCGAAACTTTTTCTCGACCAAAGTTATTTTAACTTTCGCTCTCATAAATGACTTAAACTTTTTGCCTACTCAGCCACTTCGCTTTTTTGCTGCTCGGTTAAAGATAAACAACTGTTGTGAAGAAATAAAAAATAAAACTTGGGCAATCTCGAAGTTTCACTATCGTACGGTTTTAAGAGATAAATAAGTACAAGAACTTTTAGAAAAAGTTCAGCCAATTTATTAATAAGTAACTACTTACTTTGTACATATTTACTACATAGAAAATAATATAACCTCCTTGTCGCAAGATATGGAAGGGCAAGTGTACTACACTCAACGACCAACTCTATATTACGATCTCTCTTTATTCGTAGTTAATTCGTAGCTAAGTACATATTCTTATAAGGGAATAAAAGTTGTACTTTTATATTATGGAAAAAAATAAGATAAAATTGCTGCATGGAATAAAACAAAAAAAAACAGATAAGAATATCTAATGGGTAAGCTATGAATATGGGTATAAATATTCTAATGTGAACAATGTTTTGTATTAATATTTTTAAGGTTAACATAAATTCGTTATAATCATCACTCGATTATCGCTCAGTTTATAATTGGAACACAACCTTAGTTATTATTTGTATTTGTATAAGCGTTGAAAAGCTTCATTTCAACGGTACAGCAAATGAAGCTCTTTGATAAATATTTGTATGCAGCCACTGTAGGGTGTTTGATGCCTTTTCGATCATCTACGCCTTGGATAAACGCTGGGGTAAACGAGTTCTTGAGTGGAGACCGCGACTCGGCAAACGTAGTGTGGGACGCCCTCCGGCCAGATGGGATGACGATCTGCTGAAGACTGCAGGTAGATGCTAGATGCGCCAAGCCGAAGACAGGGCGCTATGGCGCTCATTGGGGGAGGTCTATGTCCAGCAGTGGACTAATATAGGCTGGATATATCCATGTTAAAAAACTAAGAGACCTGTTCCACGATCGATAAATACTAACCAATGGATAATTCAAAATGGACCATCATTTCGTATGAAGTTTTGGACTAATAACGCTAACCAGAACTTATTAGGACAATGTAAAACAGGCCATTAGTAGCTGTTAATTCTTAGGTGTATGTAGACTTTTTTTAATTCCACATTTCGGCTGGCCTTTGCCCAGCGGTGGGAGTCTTACAGGCTAACTTAACTTAACTTTAACGTTTCGGCTGTCATTTTCCCGATCAGAAAATTGAATTGATTATTTATTTTTCAAGATACATAGGTTACTTTTCAGGAAGCAAGTAATTATGAGCTAAATGTATAATGATACCTTACAGACTGTTACAGGAAAAGTAACAAAAAATTAAACCGATGATAATTACAAGGTTTATTTTAAATATGAAATGGTTTCGCTCTTGTCTCCAGACTAAACCAGACGTGGTTTAGACAGAGACGACGATGGAGCGAGCTCACCCAAATAAGAAGTATGTTCACTCTGACTTTGAAAGTTTTAGGGTTTCACTCCATTGGAAACACTAATGCAGGTAAAGAATTCCACATATTGCTGTGCGCATTTCTTTTTTGTACAAACACGCAAGTAACTAACATCCAATACGATCCAATACTATGCCATGCCAAAACACAATTACCAGAATGACAAGACGTTTCTTAGATGTGCTAAAATATCTGCAATATCCACGTTTGAAGTTAATCAAAGTATGGCCTGCATTACATGGTGGGGACAAAGAGGCTGTTTATTTTAGGAGAAATATGATACTCAGAAATGCAGCAGGAGATGGTAGTAATTATTTCGCAGAAGCAACTCCACAGACGACATAAACGTATACAAAGCAGGGTTTCCCGTTAAAATGTCACATGTAAAAGTCGTTTATTTTGCATATAGACCCACTGGGGGCACTAAGTAGCTTTTGACATAGCACCTGAGTTATTACATTGCAAAGAAAAGTTATTATTTATGTATTTATTTTAGAAACAAAACCAGAGTTACAATTAAAAGAAAATACAGGGGCTAATCTTTGAATCACTCGCGTCAAGACGGCATGTGAGGCATGTGATGTGTCAATGAATACATTGATTTAAGTCCAATTTCGGAGTGAAAATCAGTTGTAATCCGTACTGAAGGGATTCCAAAAAATAAAGCTCAATTTTGTGAGTGCTCAAGTCCATATTTTAAGACATTTTCGTTGATTTTTAATTAGTTTTCGAACGAAAACCACTCGCCATAACCAAGTGAGTGATTCAAAAATAGAGCTCCAGCCTGAACTCATAGGTTACATAAATAGTGTGAATTGATTACTAACTGGTTAAATTTAAAGGGCCTATATTTAAAATATTTGCTCCTATTACAGACCACACCCTGTATAATCCAAAAATCTTCAAATTCAGACAAAAAAAAACTTTGTACGTTTCGCCCACGTTTCGTCGATGTGAGATTTTTGTAGTTCCAAAATCTATTTCTTATAAACAAAAGAAGACCTCATAGCGAGCACAGTAAGTATTGCAGATTTATTCACAATGATATCACCCAAATAAAATCTTCGTAGCACAATGCTCAGTAGATTTACCAAGAATTGCTAAGAATAAAACGCTCATAATAATATTTCTTTACAAAACGTAGCTTACAGGTTGAAAGTCTAGACTACAGTGTTACCTAAGAAGAAAATAAACCTAAGTAATAGGCTTATCTCGGGACTTGTTGGCAAAATACGAGAAGACAACAATACGGTTTGAAATAATCCTTATGATAATAGAAATAAGACTCTGTTCTAGATACAGCACTGATTTTTTTACTGAATACAAAAACATGCAGCTAATTCATGAGTATGAATAAGATAGTAATTGTAAAGAATTCGCAAAATAAAATACATCTTTTTTATCTACGACTCTACGTACATTTAGATGGAGTTAAACGATGGAATCATAAAAGAAAATATAGAAAACAGTAAATAAACAGTAAATAAAATAGTATAATTAACCTAGCACTGTCGATAACTGCAACTATTTCATTTCCAACACCTATGGGTTGGCTGGAAGAGATCTCTTTTAGGGATAAGCCCACCTTAATACGTTTGAGTTTTTTTTTCCTTTGTTCACATTGTAACTTCTTGTATTTTCTGTACATCTTATAAGTGCAATAAAGGATTTATTAAAGATGACAGATTATATTATTCCACGGGTAAGTACTTCTCTATCTCTTGCAATATGCAATAATAAATGCAAATCATAAATTCAGGTAACAAATAAAAATAACATACAGTCACAGATTATCATAAATAATTTGGGTAGGTAATTTAGGGCATCTAGTGGTAACTTTATCAATCAATTCTTTATATTTTACTTTTCGTACTTTTGCTTTGCTTTCTCTTTACTTGCCTTATAGCGACATCTAGTGTAACCATAGATAAACAGCTCTTTTATGCTTGGGTAGGCTACGATAAGCAATGTCATTGCTTTTAGACGATGTGCTTTTTTATCAGGTAATTTGTAAATGCTTTTAAACCAATGTATTTTAGTACTTATATATGATGTTAGAGGGCAGTAGCTCTAAGAGATGCTTGAGGAGATTTAAGCGAACATCGTGTTCTTTAAAAAAATTAAAAAAAACACCACACTGTCTTCCCTAATTAGAAGTTTTTGAAAAAAACTCCACCAACGGGAGCCTAGTCCCCTTAAATAATATCAAGACCAAATTCAAATAACTCCGTTAAGCTGTTTGACCACTAAACGCAACGCAACACACTCGTGCATACATAATTGCTTAACATATGCGCTAGGTCTTGGAAGTGGTAACCTAAACCATTTCAGATAGGCTTCATCATCATCAGCCAAAGGACGTCCACTGCTGAACATGGGCCTCCCCCATGTATCTCCACAGCGACCAGATATAGGCAGTTCAGATAGGCTTAGTCATAGTTTATGTAGGTAGAGCAAGCTTACCCAGATGTAGTCATTCTCTCTTGGTAAGCTAATATCAATTAATTTCAAGTATTTTGAACAAAAAAGTAGATTTATAACCTAGACAGCTGCAGACGTGACTGAATTTCAACTGTTGTTTTCTAACAAAATGCGCCATTTTTTACTGTGTGAATTGCGAAGACAACGAACTTGAACTTAACATTCATCTCACATGAGCTTGTAAAGCAGGTTATTGTGGAATAGTGATGGGAAAGTAAAGTTAAGATGTATATCGATGTATCGGTAAAATCTTTCCTACTTTGAAAATAATTTATCTAAACGCCTGACCATCAACTGATTCTGTGAATGCAAATTTACATTATTTTATTTTGTTTTTTATTTATGACGACTTCTGTTGTTTATTATTTAACCACGCTGGTTTTCAAAGCGCGTGTGGATGTGTTCGTAGATAATTTATTTTACATAATAATATTTACACTTATGCCAATATGCCGTTTATCAAACCACTGCATTCGCATGCGTCATGCAAAATTCGCATACGCTGTAACTCGCTCTGACATCGCTAGTTGTGATATTTGCTTCTTTGTCGATATCGTTCAGCCGCGTGCGTTGGTGTACTAACGGCATTATAAATGTTAATCATTCTTTACGTTTTATAGTATTTTTATCCATGCAACAACATAATTATTATCCATTTTAATTTATTGTAAGTAATGCTAAATAAAATTTGGGTAGCAAGAGAGATTCATTCAATTTTTCAGTACCAAATTTATCTCATGAACATTCAAGAGCAAAATTTGGTACTGTAAAATATTCAAAGATTAACATTACGTAAAAGTATTTTAGTTTAAAAAACTGTTAAGATGAGTGAATAAAATAGGTAAATCCCAACATCGACTATCGATACTTCCACAATCCCATCCCTACTCCGTAATACGGGAGCAATACAGCAACTAGGTCACAAGGTGACCTGAAGTGAAGTGCTTTACTGATTATCGCGACATTTTCCTTCTCATTATCATAAATATCGTTTTCATAGCGCAAAAAGGTAATGGTGCATCGTAGGTGAATAATGGAGATGGATGCAAAAGTCTTACTCCACATTTTGCACTGTTGCGAGCTTTGTCTGTTGCACTTTTTATGGCTCTGTTAGGGCCAGTTTTATGATCTATAGTTATTGTCTCAAACAGTTGAAACTCGTTATCATTGGTAGAATAAATACGATTGAGTGTTTTGTAAAAAAAAAACTTACACAATAATAATTCAAAAAAGCCATCCTGAAAATTTAGATATTCTACTGTTTCAAACATAGACAGTTGTAATAATTCACCGGTTGGTAACAATTTTAAACCATTAAAGTTGAGTTAACTGTCGATCAAGAACTGGTTCTTAGTGTCTGGGTGACCGAGAGGTATAGACTTTTAACGGTTTAGAAAACTCATGGGGTTCTGTTCCCCGACTCAAAGATATTTATTTTTATTTTTAACGAATTTGGAGTATTTACTATCGCATCCCACGTGAATTAATGGTGTCCACCATGGATTAAAAGTCCTCACGTAGAAACTAATTCTACTGTATCTAATTATCTTGTGACGAAAACGACAAATGACAGATGTAGATAACATTATGTGTGTTTTGTTAAATGTGTTTATTTTACACCCACTGGCTACAAACAAGCTTTTGTATTGATGATAAAAATAAGGAAAACAAAGCAAAATAAATACATGTCGGTTGGAATAAGCCTAGTCTTTAGCCCGTAAGTGTAAGGTTACCTACATTTAAATTAATATCGGCAATATTTTAAACACTTTTAAGCTGCAGTCATATCTCTGTGATTATATTCTAAATTATATTTGTAGTGTTACTTACAGATGCCTCGTACGTAACATAATACTATCCCGTTTATGACCCATGACTTAATTAATGACGAACGTTTATTGTAATTGCGATCCTATCAATATAAAATACAATGATGATTAGACGCTCGAAGATAAAATATGTATTGGCTTGATCCCGGATTTGATCCGTAAGACTCTAGCTAGAGAGTGGTGAAAATAAACGTCTCCTATCATCAATATCTGACTCATGGCTAGTTTGAATGTGGCTCCAATCTTCTTCAGTGAAATTTGTTGATTTGTGTATTTTGTTGTTGTTTGAGAAATGAAAAATATATATTTAATTTTTCGAGTATTTCACAAGGCGATTTCTACTATATATCATACCTACTGTTACTCCCGTTTAGCTAGCATCTACAACTTAGTATCACAAAAACTCCAGCCATTGAGACCCAAAACAAAGTTAAATCGTCTTGGACTCTGCAACGAAACGTCACAGAGAAATACTCAACATCTTATGAAAGGTCATAGGTCATACACCTGTACCACGGATAATCTTTACGCTACACACTGTTTATCACATCGATGATTTTTCTGGAAACAACTGTGCATACATCTACCATTATCGCAACCAGGGGGCGTATTGCAATCGTACTTTAATCCGTTCAAGTTCCAGGTAGTTCAACTCCCACTCAGCTTGCTGAGTCACTAAATTGGTATTGCGACCAAATTTTATTTTTTCTTACTTAAATAGAGATTGGTCATGGGAATTAAGTCATCACAAGACGAAATTTTCTAATCTCTTCAAAAGCAGAGCAGTTTAACTGTTAAAGCCAGACCGCAATATGCACCCAGATGATTAGCTATTACCAAAGAAGTAATAAGTAAATAAATGATATGAGTATTTTACCAGCAATTCATTGCCTGTGAGCGTTTGTTGGAGACATATGCTAGTCAATGGAAAATAAAAGATTAAAAAAATATATTTTCCTAATAAAGTAAAAGCGTTTACTATGTAGCCTGTAAACTTTCAAACGGCGGGATATCCTCTCGCGGAAACTGCGATTAAGGGGAGAAGCGGTTTCTACTAGACAGAAACCGGACTCTAAACTGTACAGTCAGTTACACTAATTGTAACATCTTTTAATTTCAAATTTTTAACGATAGGATTATTATTATACTTAAAAAAATAGAAATAAATTTTGACCTTATCAACCATAATTTATCATGTTATTTCTTGTACTAAGTGACTGATGCAGTAAACGTATTTTTTCGTTTTTAGGTACCTAATAGAAATAAGTTTAGGTGGAAATATTGATTCAAAAATCATGACTTTTATAGGTATAATTTAAATTTTGACTCTTTGATTCAGTAGTCAATTTGCTGGTCTCCACAAACCTAATTTCTTTCTTAAAATTATTTATTTAAACCAAAACTTGTACAAAAGAGTGACTTAGCGCCATAGTTCGCTTTTGAGCTGCGGAGAAATGATTGTGGGCGTGGCAGAATTACTTAGCTTTAAGTAAAATGTTGACGATGCTGACACAATACAGCCCAAGCCCAGAAAGCACCCGGTAAACTTAATGAAGTTGATGTCTCTCTAAACTTTTAAGACTCATCGCAATTAGCTGCAAATTTAGCAAATTTATGAAATATTTTTGCTATTTTCCTAGTGTTAAAATATTATTGTTGATGCTGAGTATACCACACTTGCCTCAATGGCCTTGTTGCAGTAGAAACCTCGTGAGCCAGTATTCCGCACTTTATATAGATGGCGGCTATAAGTGATTCAGTTTTAGAACACCAGAGTTTAGATACAAATATAATACAGTTATATACCGAACGATGCTATGTAAAACTAAGCTGCAGATATATTATGCTCTCCGATATTATTGCAGCCAAAAACGTCAAAGAACTAATGCAAAAAATTTGTCAAATATTTTAGTAGTAGTCGAATAAGCCATTTTCATCAATGTCCTTTAGAGATAGATCGTAATTGCTACAATTTTTAATTATTTAAGTAACTTTTGTACCTTATCACGAGCATATTACTTTTTAGAATTCTATGCTATCGATTTTATCCGGGTCTTAAGTTTTATTTATCGACATTTTGCACTCAGGCACATTTGGTTTGTACTTGCCTATTCAGTTTGTGCTTTAAAGTCTTGAAGCGAATACAAATTGGATTCGATGAATGCGAAAGTAAAATAGTAGTAGTGACCTATGAAGACTTTATCTTTTCGTTGTTTATTTTTGTCATGTTTAAAAATCGCAATGATTTAAAAAAAAATGTCAGTTTACAACATTAGCCTATAAAGTTATGTCAAAAGCAAGTTCTAACTTTTGCCTTGATGCATCATGCTAAAGGGTCTTGGGTTTATCTCTCTCTGCTGGCTTAAGATGCACGCCGTGATAAAAATTTATCGAGGCATTTTAGCGCGTTTGTTTGTCAAAAATCGACATACCCGCAGTTGCTAACATGGCTGCCATGAAAGTCATGTCGTTCTGTCAAAATTCGAAATATGACAAAATTATCATTGAACCCTAACATGCCACACATATTTTTATCGAATTTTGACATTTCGCCGTGTAACATTATCGTCCACCATTAGCGACGACGACAAATAAAAAACAACATATTTAAAGCAAAAATATATGACTGAGTCTTGCCAAATTTTATCCTATCCTCTCAAAAAACAATAAAGTGTAAAAATATTGAAAAGAAAGTCCCTGTGGAACATTTTTTATCCCTAATATATTTATTAATTTTAATTCATTATCTGTGGGCAATATTAGATATACTCTTACTAATCTGTGGGCAATATCGAGTCAATCTGTCAATGTGTCAAGTTGATCATTTTGAGCCAAATCTGACATAAAATTGAGTGAATGGTTAGAAATTGACATATCTCGTTATCGTTGTGGATAAATTTGTCCATTGTGGTTGGCATGTTAGGGAATATGATAAAATAGCATAGATCGACTAATTTTGTCATGTCGATCGAATGAAATAGTGTGTCATGCATGTTAGGCCTACTGATCATATCGGATGGGGCCGGTTGAGACATTCATCTCACCGAACTATGTGAATGAAGTAACGAGTGTCTTTGTGTATCGTGCACAAACTTGAGCACTGTATTAATTAATTTATGGTATTAGGTATGTCCCACGCTGACGGCTCATCTCAGTTAATATTGAACGCTGCGGTGAAATACATAGTAGTTAGTATGATTTATTCTTTTTAGGGTTCCGTAGCGGAATGGCAAAAAACGAAAACCAAAAAAAAATTTTTACTCAAACCTATACGTGTGGGGTGTTTATGGATAGGTCTTTCAAAATGACATTGAGGTTTCTATAACCATTTTTTCTAAAAGTCTAACGTTTGAGATATAGACGCTTCCAAAGTGGTAAAATGGGCGTCCCCCCCATCTAACTTTTGAACTAAGGAAGTGATTTTTTTTTTTAAAATATGTAATGTAGATCTCAACATAAACTTTCAACGAAAATTGGTTTGAGCGAAATCGAACCAGCAGTTTTTGAGATATAGTACATTTTTATCAACCGCAAATATAACTTTGTCTTTGATACAAACACTATCAAAAACAAAGTTATATTTGCGGTCAACAAAATATTGTGGTATTTTGGCTAAGTGGAAGTAAGAATCCCTAATTCAGTTAAAGTTGGCACGGAACCCTCAGTGCGCGAGTCCGACTCGCACTTGGCCGGTTTTTTCTTTTTACTTTTCATTTCTGTACTTATGCACTTTATGTCAAATTAAGTTTTCTCATTCATTCATTCATTCTTATTTATTCTCAATACTGCAAAAAACTAGTAACAAACATTTACATCGTAATTTTAGTAGGTACCTACTTATTCCAACTATTAATATTGCATATGAGATGCGTAACATACGTCCATCTGTCAACTTATAGTCACAGGCAATTTGTGTAGAAAGTAACAACGGCGATTTACCTCAAAACATAGAAACGTGGTACAGTTGGATACGAAGTATGTGAGCACGTTTTTCGTTCACACGGTGTATGAAAAGGTGGGATAGGTCACTGATTGTGATAGTGTTAAGGTCAAAACAAAACAAAAGACACGTAAATACCTACCATGTATTTTGTTCAAAAACACGTTCTTTCAATGATTGTTTCTTTTGGTATAGTTCATTGAATAAGAACATGAAACATACTTGATATACTGAATTAATTGTTTTTTAGAAAAAGAAATAAAGGTTATTTTTATCAATTCTCTGCAATTTATACAGCTGAATTGTGTGTTATTTTTAGGTTTTATTCTACTTTTCTTTCCAGTTAGTTGCTAGTAGTTGCATCTACAGGATGATCGTCATTTTTTTCTTGGCAACGAGTTATGATCTCTACCAGTGTCGAGTAAAAAAGATCGACATTACATCGGCATTTGTTTTCTTAAAATCAAAACTTTTTAGCGCACAAGATTTGTTTACGTTTACTTGTGTGTTCTTTCTTTTTATGTCATGTTAATATTGTTATAATAAATTGTAATTTCATATTACTTACGTTTAAATAAAGTGCACGCGTCTGATAGTACTTACCACCGATGATCACCTTTAGCGCTAAGAATTTGCTCGAAGCTACAACTACAACGCTGTCACGAAGCGTGTTCCGATGCATCTCTCCATAATAGTTTGTAATGGACGCAACCGCTACTCTGGTAAGATGAATGGGCCTGCGGTTCGATTCCCGGTAGAAGCAAGCAATATGGGCGACATGGGCGATGTAAGTGGTAGGAATGAAGTTGTTATGGTCTAGTTAAACTTATCCTTTGTTGTAACTCTTTAAGTAATTCTTGAGAAATTTCGAATGATTATTTTTTCTATAAGAATAATAAACTAGTCAAATGACGTCGAAATGATCTTACCTATCTAGTACGCTGGGCTCTATTCAAAGGGTCTCGAGGTCTGTCACAAAATTACTCCAAAATAACTGAAAAAGATAATATATTTAGCGGTGTGGAAACCCTCAGTTCTAAGAAAGCATTTTTAAAAAAAATTAAGGAATTCAATTTTATCCTATTAATCAAATTTTATTTTGAATTATGGTAACCTGTATAAAGCTGTTGTACGTACTATAGGTACTTGATCTGTTTGCTGCGGTCATTTTGAACGGGCGGTGTTTCGTTGCGATTTAGAAGGGTTCGTATTGCGCACTGACTTGAGCACTACTTATACGCATATAACTATTTACGATTAAAAATTGTGACCAATTTTAATTTGCATTAAAAAAAAATGACTACATTACAATATGTTAAAATGAAATGATAATATCTATTCCTCACTACCTTTCAACTAAGAGAAATATACGAGTAATTAAAACAATAGTTCCGATTCCTTACTAATCAGTAACAGAAATTAATGACAATAGCAACACTCAGTGATTTGCATTCGCATTTTCCATCCACAAAAACACATGCAGATTCCACGAGATAAGTCAAGTGAACGTTCAACTACAATGAGTTCAAAGCCTCACGGAACTATTTCAAGCCGGAGACAATGTTCTCACAAATTAATTGATCGAAAAACTGACACATTAACACGTTGACCCTATCAGTAAGACCGTAATAACCTTAGCACAATAGGTTGCCACGATTAATTCAAAAATAGAATCTGAAAACAAAAGTTGTTGCAAGCTCCCACAGAATGTAGCTATGCTGGCAGCTTAGGAAGAGTAGATGTGGGCTCTTTTGTTTCTTTTTCTTATTTCTTCAAGATACTGGCAAAAATTTTGATGCAGTCTAGGTATCTTTTTAACGTTTATCGTTCTATTATTGATACAAAATTTAACTACCTATTTCAACATTACGTAACCTAAGGTCGATATAATTTTGTTTTCTGTTCAATACAAACATAATTTGTGAGAACTTAGGTTGATTGAATAGTAGCGTTTATTCATTGAACTAATATGAGTATTAGTAGCGTATAGAACTGACATCAGGAACAAATTTCGTGCGCCATGAATTGGTATACAAATACAAATGGTTTCTTAGACGAAATTCAAATACAATTAATACGTCATAAGCTTTTCGTCATTATAACTTCTTTATACGTAATAATAATAACTCAGTGTGTTTAATAAAACTAAATAAAAAGAATAGGGAAGAAATAAAACTATCACTTTTAAATCAGATATTTTACACCCTTCCCCTGTTCATGTTTAATCGTGCTCTAAATCTGTCTAGTTTGAGAAGGTTTTAATCCAAACGCCTTAAAGTTTTAATGTTGGTTCACTAACACAATCCACTTACAATATCTTATGCTTAACGAATTATTTATAATTTTCCGTATGTGACTTATTTTTACGCTACTATTAACCTAGATAGTACGGCAAAATGATGCCTCAGAAACATAAGGTCCTATGTACAGAAATAATATAATAAATTTTATTTAAAAAAAAAAATTTACATAAATATAATTAAAAATATTTTAAAAAATAAAATAGGAAAAAGTTAAATTTCATTAAAAATAGGTTAATATGAGTTTAAGGTACAACAGATAAGTATATATTTTTTAATCATTTGGATTTGAAATAAATGTAAACTGATAACTAATAAGCTCTTGATAAAAGTACATCTCTTTTCTAATAACTTAGGTGTTCGTTTCTAAAGATCAGGAGTATTATCTGGGTTAAAGTCAAATATTTCGTAGGAATTTTAATTTGAATAACCGACTGAGTGGCTTTATCAAATTATTGAGAAATTGTTTCAAAAATTATAAGATATTTGACAAAAATATCTGCTGCTGCTAAATAAGAAATAATTCAGCGAAACCAGGAAATCACAATCATGTAGACAAACTTTTATAATGTATCTTAAAAGAAAATACATAATCACGGTTATAATTTTATTTTACGGCTTCATGTTCAAGAATTTAAAAACTTGTAATTATGTTTTCATCTCTTGCGTTCGGACACTACAAGATAATTACGGAGTAATAACAACTTTCGCCACCAAAACTCATGTTCGTGGGTCTTTTGCTTAAAACTAAATATTATAAGCCTCTTGTAATAAGTGAATTATTAATTTACCAACATTATAAATAAATATTAAGAAAACTTACGATCATTATTGATTAGCCATATTTTCCACATAATTTATTATAATCATACTTACACATCTACTTCCTACTTACATTATAAACGCGAAAGTTTACGAGTATGGATGTATGTTTGTTACTCCGTCACACATAAAGCACTGGATGGATTTTGATGAAACTTGATAATAATATAGCTGATACGATACTGTTAGAGATAAATATTTACGCGGCTGAAGCCGTGGGCAACTACTGTTGATCGACACAAAGTAAACTAAATTACTTCTTTATTAATAACAAATAAGAAAAAAATTAAACTAAGACATGCAACATAAAAAAGACTAAACTAAATTCTGTTACGGCTAATAATAAAGCTGGCTGGTTCCTAGCTCAAAGGATTAGCATAGCTATCCAACGCGGCAACGCAGCCAGCATTATAGCCTCCTTGCCACCGGGAAATGGTTTCGTTTTTGAATAGGTTACACAAAGTAGATTCTCATCAAAATATTTGCCCTATTCACTTTTCCGTTGCATATGTAATGTAGTATGAGACATGACTATCATATCACATATCACCATATACATATAGACATATCACTAAAATACCAAATTTATTTGAATGCATAAAGCTAAGATCACACTGTCATCAGTATGGGATATCAATCACTTAAAAACAATACAAGATTTATAAAGTGAAACTAATCTTTTTTTGTACGACTTTTTCTATTTTAATTGTCAACTTTATCCATCCCAAAAAACATAGGAAACACAGGAATTTTCCGAAAACCTAGACCTTTTGACATCTGATCCATTGATTTTTACTCTCAATAACTTTATACTGTAAAGCCTTACCTACCACAACTATCATTGTACAAAGTCTATAAGAAACCTAATTATCAGTGCTTTAATTATCTTCTACACTAATTGACAGTCTAATAAACAAGAAGATACCAAAGATACTTTTACTATGATTCCATTGTGTCTGTCTCAATTGATGGAAATTCGAAATTAACTAGCAATCCCGTATGGATATGTCATGTTATGAGAATGTAATGATGTGCTTCGAATTGTAATTATTGAGAAGTATGTGTTTTACATTACTGCTATTTTGAAATAGTTCTAAGCGCAAAAGTTAACTAAAATACTTACATAGTGAGTTGCCTTTGCATTTTTACAAATAGGACCTATAGTGCAAATATTATTAGAAAAAAATAAGTAAATTATGCAAGTTCTGGAAACATGAATTGTTAATGTTATACCTTATTAGATCATACTAAAATACCAAATTTTAGTTACATGTAATGTATGTAATTTTTGTATTTAAGTATGTACTTTTTGTATATTATTATATAAAATGGCTTGAAAATTTTAAGTTTTCTCTTCACCAACCACTTCTAAGGTACAACTATTGTCCCTCAAAATATTTCTCATGCGAACTTTACAAAAGACTCTGGTTTACAAAAAAATATACTTTTATCTAGTTCTTATTACACTGCATTAAAGTTCAAAATTGTTTCTTTGATATTATGGTACATTATAGTTCTCACTAATACAATAAGGTTGTGAGAAAAAGTTTATAGTGCTAAACTGTGGTGAAGCGATGTAAGATATGTATCTGGTCGTACTTTAGTACTGATTCTGTACATGAAAATTGTAACATTATTTAAAATGAAAGCTAGACTTAAAAATACTGTTGATATCGTTTGAAAAAACCGGTTAAGTGCGTGTCGGACCCGCGCACTGAGGGTTCCGTGCCACCCTTAACTGAATTCAGGTTCCACTTACTTTCACTTAACGAAAACATTACAATATATTGCGACAGCAAAAATAACTTTGTTTTTCATAGTGTTTGTATGAAAGACAAAGTTATATTTGCGGTTGATAAAAATGTGCATTATCTCAAAAACTACTTGTTCGATCTCCTTCAAACCAATTTTCGTTGAAAGTTTTTGTTGAGATCTACATCATATATTTTTTTCAAAATTTTCACTTTCTTAGTTCAAAAGTTAGATGGGGGGGACGCCCATTTTACCACTTTGGAAGCGTCTATATCTCAAACCTTACACTTTTACAAAAAATGGTTTTAGAAACCTCAACATTATTTTAAAAGACCTATCAATGGACACCCCACACGCATAGGTTTGAGTAAAAAAAAATTTTTAGGTTTTAGTTTCATGTATGGGAGCCCCCCCTTAAATATTATTTTTTCTTACTTTTTGTATCTGAATCGGAAAGCGGTGAACAAAATACACCTACCTACCAAGTTTCAGCTATGTGATGCTTATAGTTTCAGAATAAAGTGGCTGTGACATACGGACGGACAGACAGACAGACAGACAGACAGACAGACAGACAGACAGACAGACAGACAGACAGACAGACTTGACGAAACTATAAGGGTTCCGTTTTTTGCCATTCGGCTACGGAACCCTAAAAAATGTCTTTATCAGATCTTGTCTTCCAAACATAGGTACCAAAAAAATAAAAAATAAACATTAATCATAGCGAGTCCTAACATAGTTATTTATCAAAGATTACCTTGTTTGCGCAGTCGGATTTGGCTAAAAGGTTGCTGAAGTATATACAAGTAACTATAATTTAGCCGCCATTTTGACGTATTCAATTTTGACACTAATCCATGGCAAGAATATCAAACATCCGGACTTCGACAACTTTCCTATATTTTTTAATCAACATTTAATATGACAAAATAGCATTCTTTGAGCGGCTAATAATCAAAATAACAGGGTAACAAATACCTACACCACGTCACGTTTAGTATCCATGTTATACCTACACAATTCCAGATTCTTAGAAAAAGCTGTAAAAAACTCGTACGAATAATTAGGTAATATTTTTTTTTAACAAGTAACTCAATCTACAAGCCATACCAGGCCAACAACACTACACAAAGTATTTCACAAACACTAAAACCCGACATATCACATTGCCATGCAAATGAGTTACCATTGAGATATGTATACTTCGGCAGACGGCGGCTAGACGGGAAACCTGTTTGTCTCAAAAACGTCTGGTTTAGTGACCTAACTCCAATAAGGTTTGGAGCACAGTGAGAGCAAACTAACTGTACACCTAAGACCACTTTAAAGAAGCCTTTTATAGCGAAGAAGCTAAAGTTTTAACTGACATTGTGTTTCCAAACTAAGTAATAAAACTAAATGAAATATAGTTTAAAATTAAAATGCAATTGCCCGACTAAATAAAAAAACAACCAAGAATAAGTAGAAATAAAAGCTTCGTGTACATTGGTGCAAACTATTGAGGTTAAAAGGGCTTCATCTCATCTCTACCAGATACCATCTATACCCGGTTTTAAAATACCTAAAAATATTTTACTCATGATTGTTGATTCTGGCATCAGACTTTGCTCGTTTCTTAAAAACTTCTCGTTTTTACTGTATAACAGTTAATTCGGTTCGTTTAGCATTTGAGTGTTAATTAAAGAAACAGTAAAGAGGAAATCCTCGAACGATTATTTTGCGCTCAGTGTCCCAAAGTCATAAGCAAATATTTGTTTTTCTCATTAGTATGCGACCTTCGTAACGCGAAGTGTGAAATAACGTAATATTTGAATAATATTTGTCACTTCTATGATTCATTCATAGTTCATTGACTGATAGAAATAATTTCTAGCACAATGAGCTTTTGTATGATTTTAATTATATAAAAAAAAATGCGAATTTGTGCTACACGTACTAGAATAGATTTGAACTTCTCTATTTATTAATACATAAGTTTTAGTAAAAAACAATTTTTAGGTTTTAGTTTCATGTATGGGAGCCGCCCCTAAATGAATTTTTTTTAACTTTTTGTATCTGAATCGGAAAGTGGTATTTCACCAACCTACCAAGTTTCAGCTGAGTGATGCTTATAGTTTTAGAATAAAGTGGCTGTGACTTATGGACAGACAGACAGACAGACTTGACAAAACTATAAGGGTTCCGTTTTTTTTGCCATTCGGCTACGGAACCCAAAAAGCACCGCGAAAGTTCTAATTAAGCGTTTTGTAAAAATATGCTTACACATTTCCGCTCCACGAAATTGACCTTGGGAGCATAGAACCTTTTTGCTGTATAAAAATGAAAGTAAAATAAACACATCAAAGTATACTCAGTAACTATGACGATGTTCATCTCATTAGAACGCGTGCTTAGCGATTTAACATACTTTATGTACCGTGTAAGGTGAGAAAATTTGTTAGTGCCGGTACTGTCAGCGCCAAAAATATACTGCAACCTTTTTTATTGGTATTTTTTTTTTCAGCTACCAGTAAAAGATATTTGTAAAATGAGATGGCGTAACGATTTGGTCTGCCTTGTTTTAAGATCGAGTGTAGTAGGCTATGGACAGAGATAGGTGGGAAATTTGGGGGAGGCTTTTGCCCAGCTGCTGGGCAAAAGCACTGCTGCAGTGGGATGATATGCGTAAAAAACTACCAGATGGTTCCTTACTATACATATGTAACTATAGGGTAAAAAGTGCTAATAACAACCAAATATTGCATTTGTATTTAAGGTAATAAATAACTTAAAGTTGCAGAAGCTTTTATATTCATGCATATAGCTTTATCAACCCTTTTTACTTTGATTTCTCCTCGACTAACGTTCTATCTATTACATCGTTATACTTTGAACCATCTTAAAATATGGTACACGACGGTTATTTATCTCAAAATCTTCGTTTTTTTTACGGACAAAGCTCATTACAGGGGGTGTGTACTGTGTAACTTTTATACAAATAACTTTTACCTTATTTTGAGGTTGACTGTATTAAACATTACATAACAAATCTACGATTCCTCACGAAGACTCATCAAATGTATTGTATAGCACAATAAAGCTTAATACTTTCTCCCATTGAAAATATCATTAGTTGGATTATTCCCAGCGAATTTTAGAGATCAACAGAAAAGTGGTTTCATTGTTTGGTAGTTTTTAAGCTCGTTAGAAGAATCAAATAGATTTTTTTTGTGTGAAAACTATTGTGATTTATTTCGTGTTTTACTTATACGAAAGCCAGTATTAGTTTATAAAGATTCATAAACATAAGTGTTGATTAAACGAATCATAGTAGGTAAAATAACTCGTAAGTTATATTAAAGCTGACACCTAAATAATATTTTTGACACTTTCCATTCATTTATTCCAGCTTAAACGTGGTATTAAAATTAACAAGTAATGTATCTTAACATAAATGCTACCTATATTTAAAACAATAATGTTATTTAATTTCCATGCTTAAGCAAAGAAATATTTTTTTTAAGTAATGTGACAAAATATTTCACAGAAATCATTTGTTTTAAGGTAAAATACCTATTTTTGACATGCTCTACCACAAAATTTTAAGATTACTCGTTATTTTCCCTGACAGAAAACTTCTCATTCACACTTTTTTTCTAACAACAGTAAGTAGAATCAAGCCGATGACCCCGACATAAAAAGTGAAAGGGTAGCACAAATCTTCAATCTTAACACTACTTGTTGGCCCGTATTCTAATTTAAGACACAGGGTTCAGTATAAATATAAAGACTTTCAAATTTCTTTACAAAATTCTTAAGTTCTGTATCTTATTCAAAATAAAGACAAGATAGGGTCAAGTGTCATTTTTAGGAGAGTCTGAACGAAAAACAATTTGTTGGCCCGTCATTTTAATAAGTCGTTAAAGCTTGTTTTATTTACTACAAAGGTAATTCATTAAGTTTACAATCAAATGAAAGTTTTTCGAAGGATAAGCATAGCTATCCAACTCGGCAACGCAGCCAGCATTATAGCCTTCTTGCCACAAGAAAATGGTTTCGTTTTTGAATAGGGTAGTCTTAATTTTTATGGTGAATATCTTAGTTTAATTTTTCTCCTTGTTTGTTATCAAATAAGTGAGATTAGAGCTACAATTTTTTTTAATTTAATTAAATAATTGACTACAGAACCCCAAAAACACACTCATTTCGAATGCCTTCACATCTTTTAAAGTGAACAGATGGTTCCGTGATGTTTCACATACACATCACATCACATCAACGTCCATAAATCTGAACATTTAAGCAACCGAACTTCAACCTTATGCTGATCACATTCTGTTCAATATGGTAGAGTATATTTAGACAAATTTTGAGCAGGGGGGCAATTCACTAACGGCAACATCACTGCTGTGTTTGACGTCGAGCTTGAATTTCAGAATAGCTTGACGGTTCTGAACGCGCTGCTCAATGTTGAAGTAAAAGAAAATCGTCAAACTATCTTGTCGTTCTCTATTACAGCCTTGTCATTTTCTTAGTGAATAGACATGCAGGTTGTTAAGCTGTCGTATCGTGTACATGACTAACTAAACTTGCGCATGAGCACTTTCTTTACAAGTTCACAAAACATTACGTCTCGTTTAAAAGATCGCTCGTGACTAACGTTGGAACGTTTTTCCCTTAAAATTGTACGTAGTAAGGTAAATGTTATTTGAGAAGTGACTTTCACTTGTTTTGGTTTGTTGTTATTAAATACCTATGACGTAGGTACTTATTTATTTTCAACTGACTCGTTATGATATAAATTATGTTTGATATGAATTTTGCAAATTATATATTTTCAATACAGTATATTTATTGATTTTTATTTTATTTTACGAGTACAAGTAAAGTTTGTGTGTAAAAAGGTACACTTAACACAATGCGGCATTTTCAACCGTTCGTACATTAGAGCTAAGTACATAATATTATATATGTATAATTTAACACTATATTTCAAAAGAGAGACACTATTGTAGAGAATCACAACATACTTCGGTTAAACTATAAATTGTATGTACTGTTCAGGGCATTTCACCGTCAGCAAATAAACCAAAGAAAAAATCAACTATAGAACGTGATTTTGTATCAAGTATCTAGAAGATAATGTAACCAGAACTTACTCCGACATTGCAAACAGGCCGTTACATTAATAAATTAAGATAAAAAACCATAGAGAACCCCAAATCATAAAGATCGTATCTTTCACTACCGTGGCATAATTCGGTAGTGCTCCGCAGGTGAATGGGTATGAGAGGCACTTTTACTTGCCATATTGTTGTCTGATTATCACTTTTTACTCGTTTCATTCATTCATTCACATTTCTTTTAAAGTTAAATATGTTTGGTTCTAAAATTGAAATAGTAAAAAGGCCAAACTGCGACCAAATTCTTTCAAAGTCTCCAACACTTTGGCTTCTGTTTAAGTCTTTTTATTTCGCTTTGTGATTTTTATGTAGCTGCTTAGGTCTAAATAAGGTACTTACTAAGAATGTATTCATATTATGTATTACGATTTTTTTCTCACGCTTTTAAAACGAATCTGAATATGGTTGTCTGATTGCAGGAGCAGATGGAGCAGATAAATGACACAGTCAACAACAGCAAAGCTAAATCAAATCAAAGACAATAATGCTTGATTACATACTAAAGCTTCCGACAAGCATTAACAAATAAAGAAAGTATATCATCATCTACATCGCGTTATCTAGTGTGCGAAACTAGAGCACAATGACCTTTATCTTCTAGTAAAGAACAGCTCATAATACATAGTACCTATGTATGGGTGTTTCTCACCATATGCCATCTTCGGCACCATATAACCTAACTAAAACTCTTTACACACTGCGACTTTTAGCAGCGATGCAAACGCGCGTTTTAGAAACGCGATGCAGCATCGCGACTCACGCAATGAACAGATTTTGGCATCGATGCAGCATCGCGACTGTATAGTATAGTGTGACGAATCCAACTCGGCTGGGCAGCGTTTGGGAAACTGCGCAAGAGCGTCTTCTCGTCTCAATTACCTCAGTGTCTGAAGACGACGGTCTTCAACCAGTGTGTGTTACCAGTGATGACATACGGATCCGAAACGTGATCTCTAACTATGGGCCTCATAAGGAAGCTCAAAATTACACAACGAGCGATGGAGAGGGCTATGCTCGGTGTTTCTCCACGAGATCGAATCAGAAACGAGGAGATACGTAGAAGAACTAAGGTAACGGACATAGCCCTGCGAATCAGTCAGCTCAAGTGGCAGTGGGCAGGGCACATAGCGCGAAGAACAGATGGAAGTTGGGGCAGAAAAGTGCTAGATTGGAGACCCTTCGACCAAAGGCGCAGCGTAGGACGTCCACCGACAAGATGGACAGACGACCTTGTACAGATCGCAGGATCGCGCTGGATGCAGACCATTCACAACCTGTCGTTGTGGAAAGCCATGGGGGAGGCCTATGTTCAGCAGTGGACGTCCTTCGGCTGATAATGATGATGATGATGATGATGATGAGTATAGTGTTGTTTGTTCTTAACAAAAGTAAGCATATGTCTATGCAGTCATGTAGAACACACATACATAGATGGTTATTTACACAATCAAAGACTGCTAAAATGATAACCTTTTTGTAAACTTTTGTTGGTAGGGCCCAAAAGATAAGGAGACATGATTCGGCCCTTTCAGGGCACATTTATTTTTATTTTTTTCACTGTATATGTAACGTTCATAAGTATCATTGCATGACCTAAATTGAAATAAAGGTTTTTTTTTTGTAATCGGGTAGGTAAAAATATGCAAAATTCTTCTAAGTTACTTTATTATTCTACTGACACCTATGCTAACATTGACTGACTTCTAAAGTATGCTGTGCTCTCAATCCGACCAAAGCCATTATCACTTTTTCATTTTGTTTCATTTTCTGTCGCGTTCGTGACTTAGTTTAGATTTTTTGCCCGCAAAATGTGGTATTCCGATGACATAATAGTTTTATAATGGTTAAGTATTTTAAACTGTGGCATAACTTTTAGTTTATAAATCAAAATTTGTTTTTATTTTGTAAACAAGTGTTGAAATGGAAATCAGTGCAATATTAGTTTTGTGGATCAACCCTGAAACACAATGATAAAGCTTGGAATGTAGAAAAAAAACTATGTGCATCTAGATTCAACAGCAAAGGAAAACTTGAAATATTCAACGCAACAAAGATAAGCTGAGGACGTCCACCGATAAGATTAGCAGACGACCTTGTAAAGATCGCAGGATCACAATGGATGCAGACCGATCATAACCGGTTGCTGTTGAAAACGGTGTTCAGCAGTGGACGTCCTTTAGCTGGTGATGATGATGCCAGATAAGCTAAATTGAACTATCTAACTCCGACACAACAATAACATAACCATGTTTTTATGTATGGAGTTTGACAGATGTTTGACGCGTGTTCTAAGACGATCGACTACGACTTGTGATCAAGCTTTGAGTTCACATTATGATATACATTCATATGGATCACACTGGATGCAGACCGCTTACAACCAGTTGCTGTGAAAAACTGTGGAGGGGACTCAGCAGTGGACGTCCTTTGGCTAATAATGATGATGCTAGATAAGCTAAAAGTTCAATTTCGGAGTTCGGAGTCTCCGACACAACAATAACATAACCATGTTTTTGTGTATGGAGTAGTTTAACAAATCTACTATATAAAAATAAGTCGAGTTTTCCTTCCTGACGCTATAACTCCAGAATGTACGAGATTTCCATGGTTTGGCATTCGTTGGAAAGGTCTCGGGCTCCGTGAGGTTTGTAGCAAAGAAAATTCCAATAAAACGGGGCCGGGCGGGACGGGGCTGGGGCGAAACGAAGTTCGCTGGGACCGCTAGTATTAAATAATAATAGGCTAACAGCTTAGTTAAACTGGATTGAAATAAGAAAACCATGTTTTTTGCATGGAGTGTGACAGCAGGTCAATTCTATAAAATTCATCCATCACTCCGCATCTCACACCGTTTACCGCTGTCCCTTCGCATTCGCTTTAAAATGACCTTGAATTGGCATTCTGTAGTCATCACATAGGCACTTGCGAAGTGAAGTGAGCTACAAAGCGACGCGTGGTCGACGCACTTCACACAATGTTAGTCGAGATTTTTCGATTCTAGCTTTTAGTGTATAAATGTTAAGATTTAAGCATTAGTACATCAGTTTACGCTCTTAGTACCTCTTAATGCTTATTTGGAAAAATAATGAGTCAGTTTTACTTTAGTAAAATAATCTAAAATTGGTGGCCTAACCAAATTTAATACCTCCTTAGCGTGCAACGAAGGAGATAAAAAAAAAACTACTGTCAAACTTGTTATGTTTTGGTTTTGTGATTCAATGGTTTATTTTGTGTGTTTTAAAAGGTATTAAAGCCCAATACTTTGAAATTACCAAGAAGTAAGTATATTTTGTACTTGTGAAACTTGTTAAACGATGTTTATGTTACGGCGATAGTTCATTCGTTTTCTAAATTTACTTCAGGAGTTCGAGTGGGACACAATATCTGATCCGCTAAAAGAAGTTATGAAAGGAAATCCTGGCTTATCCAAGAGGTTCTTGGGACCAAATAATTACAGAGGACAAAGTCGACGCCTATAGAATGGGAAGAATAGCTCGACTTTGACGCTTTAATGGCTAATCAGCACCATACAAACAGTGCAGACAGTGGATCAAGGTCAGTATTTTGCTAAACTTCTTAAAAATAAGTTATAAGTTAAACATTATTTAAAGTACCTACTTGAGATTATACAAGTGATGTTCAACTTGGTAAATTAGTAATGACTTTGATTATAAAATCTAAATCCCTACTTTGTTGGCAAAGATATTTATACTGATGAAGAGGAGTTAATACGGATGAGGTTAAGTTAAAACAATTACCAAATAATGCCCAAGCGATTAATACCCCAGTGGTCAGAATTTTTTAATGTGTATTGGTATATCTATAACTCAGTTATTGTCTTAATAAATCTGCTAGCAAATGATAATGAAACAGGTATTTTTATGTTTGTATTGTATATGGCATGTGTTGTAACCACATAATTAGGCATTCAAATCATTTATTGTATCATAAATTTGTTTTTGTATCTGATATACTACATGATTTGTACATTTACTATGGAAATCTTAACTTGGCTTCTTGGCTTGATTCATTATTGTGAGTTAATTGTTCCAAGTGTAGTTTCCGTAAATAAAAAAATACTCAAGCGAAACTAATTTAGCGTAGATAATTCAGGATGCTACCTTTACAGATTTTCAAAGGCTTTTTTAATAATTCCTTTTATTGAGGGTATGAATACCTTGTGCAAGTCTTTTATGTATTTTTTTTTTATTTCAGCATCAGGTTCTTGTTTTGTGCCTCCTTTGTCTTAATGGCAAACAGATCCAATCAAATATCCAATAGAGAAGTTCTGCAACCCAACTAACAAATCCTATATTCCTTTTTGGAGTGTAATGTCAAAAAGCTTAAACTGTGAATGCGATGGAAAGAGTTTTTAACAGGAGCTATTTAAATAAATTGTACATAAATAAATGTAGTTTTATTGATTTGATTTATTTATTTCCTACAAGCGGCTTCATTTCATAAATCTTATCCGAATAATAGGTACCTAATACAAGTGAAAGTAAGAGAGGATTATGGTGTTACTCTTCAACACAAAAATTAACTTGGTAGGTAGGTAGGAAGTAAGTTCTGAATAGATTTTGATGAAACTAAGCCATTAATTTAATAGACTAATAGATATTTTTAACGAAATCCTTTACTTAGGTTATTTATTATCTCTCTAGTAGATTTTAGTAAAAAAACATATTACACCTTTCCACATAGCAAACACGTCTAAAAAACAGCTTTTTAACACTTAATTATTAAAAAATGACTTATTTAATAAGGATCACGTCTGTTATCACTCGTAAAATACTAACTTTTTATCTGACACTTCTATTCGTGTTCGAGTGCGGTGTGATCATCGAAGTGATGATGAATTTACCTTACAGAATACCAGATATTATGTCATCCCATACTATATTTCAAGGTCAATTTAGTTTTACTCACTCCCGCACTCGCAAGGGTGGCGCTAGCGTATGTGCGATTAATCAATCGAGTTTACAGAATGCCATTTACAAAACTCACGGCGGATTCAGATACGAAGTATCATATGAGCTCTTACAGAATCGCACTGCAGATATTTAACGCAAGACGGGGTGGTAATCAAGCTTTGAGTTCACCTTATGATATGAATGTTACATATGAATATTACAACCTCCATATCTCACGTCGCAGCCTCGTTATTAGTATTTATGATTAGATTGCTAACAATAATAATACCCATTAATTTAATACCCATAAGTTCAAAGGTCAGATATTTTCCTGTATTTATAGCCAGAGGACTAAAACTTTCTAACTTTCATACTCATCAGTCTCGTCTGTAATTTCTATAACAATTCTCGTGATTACTTGCAATGTTGAGGTAACCGGTAAATTGGTAAATGACGTGTGGGACACGCAAAAGAATTACGTAAGATTGAAATAGATGGTGAATGTATAGAAAAAGCAACATTCGCTTCGAAATAAAAGCTTTTGCATTGTATAGCACTCGTATTTTTTTAAACTGGTAGATGTTTGATACTGTAGAAGGAAAAACAGTTACCAGCAATATAAAATAAAACTTTGGAATGACTATAAACTTCCTAGAAACAGTATTCCTTTGACCCCAATATAATTTTACTTAACGGCAAAAATATATTTCCAGCTTTAGCTTTCAACCTTTTTTCTACTGATTAGGCGAAAAAATATAAAGAGACATAAATAGCTATTATAAGAAGGTGTAAGGTTGTATATAAACTATTTCTGGAAATCGAATATCCAATCAAAATCTGTTCAAAGTACGTGGCTTAGGTTTTTTTTACAACAATCAGTGCAAGTATTTGAGTGGAATGTGTTTTAGCCATGACCTACGACAAGTTTGGTTTACATAGCGATGCTTACTGTTATTAAAGAATCAGACATACATCGTCATGTTGTTTTTCAATGTATGTGTGGGTAAATAAAGAAATTTTGATTTGATTTGATTTGATCTTCTTTAAATTTTCCCATAAAGTATGGGTATGAGTGCATGCATGCAACTGCTATGATCAAAATAATATGTGATCAATCAATATGTTTTTAACATGTCCTCTTTTACAGGTTCAGAAAATTTAATAATGCATGCTTAACGGCATTCCAAAGGGCTATTGAACTTAAACCAGTTTTTGCACATGACGGTTTCATAATATAACATAATAACAGTTTACAGTTGATTTTAAAAGGTTTCTGAAGGTTCATTAACGTTAAATTTTGCAACATTAAAATATAGTAGTAAAATTTGCAAAGCTTTTGTAGAAAAAAAGGAATAAATAAGGTTAATTCCTTTGAAAAGATTTAACAAAGCACATGATTGAATGTTGTTTAGACTGACATATAAATAAACAACAAACATCTTTCACTCACATGCTTATTCCGATTTGAAAAACAGAGATCATCCGTCAATGTTTACAGCACGACTCGCACCTTATATCGAACTACAAATCTTCTAAACAGCATCCAGTCATGATACCGAAACCACAATACATCACGACATAATGGAGTTACCTTACAGTTCGTGACCTTTGCAATGACCGCACGCTCAGGCTTTCACACAAACGCAACATTATGAAACCTGGACTTTACTTTTACTCCCTGAGAAAGTCCATTCCAAGTTTTCGGTGCGTTTTTTTCAACGGCCACAGCTCGAGGGGTGCGGAGAGGTAAGTATATAAAGTGACGCACTCACCGACGCCGCACAGTGTAACGCTAGCTTTTGAATCATGTGGAGGACGGTCGCTTTCACCGCACTAGCGGCTGCCTGCTTCGCTTTGCCCGCCCAAGAAACAGGACACTCGGACAACGACCTCGAGGGGATATCAGACTGCTTACGAAAGGACTCCACGACATGCCTGAAATACAAATTCTTCTCGTTCGTCGACAAGATGATCGGCCAAAAAGAATCGTTCGCGTTGACCGATGGAGTGACAGTGGTCCGAGCTTCGGATGTTCCGGCTGAAACAGGTGCACCCAGATCTTTGGATCCCGTTGCGAGATTGAAGAACTACTTTGAAACGCATTCTCTCCGCGTCGAGGTCAAAGGCGCGGATGTAATCGACGCGGTGTCAAGTGCGGGCCGTGCGTTAGAAGATACAGTGTCAAATTTCGTCGAAGATGAGGAAGAAGGGCGAGGGAAGAAGAAGAAAGCGGCGAAACTACTCGGACCGCTAATGGCTGCTTTAGCGTTGAAGCTTATGGCTCTAACTCCGATCGCGATCGGAGCAATCGCTTTGATAGCCGGAAAAGCGTTGCTCATTGGAAAGTTGGCGCTAGTGTTGTCCGCGATCATCGGTTTGAAGAAGCTTCTGTCGCAACAGAAACATGTGACGTATGAAGTAGTGGCCCACCCTCACCATACTTCGAGTCATACTTCGAGCCATGATTACGGCGGTACCAGCGGGTATGGAGGAGACTCTGGTGGCGGCTACAGCAGCGGCGGCGGCAGTAGCGGAGGACATAGCGGCGGCTGGGGCAGATCGATGGAAGCTCAAAGCTTAGCGTATTCTGCGCAGAAACCTCAATAACCGCGTCCTACATTTCCGTCCCCCTTACTAAGCGATTTCTCCACGATCAATTGTCTACTATCCGAGTGCAAGATTGATGTACGGCTGTATTTATTATGACTGAGTTTAGATAAGTTCTTTTCCGCCATTCCGCTCAATATATTAGTCATTATTTATTCTCTTCGATCTTATAGGTCGCTCGTGTAACTATTTTCATAGTATCTATCTAAGTCTTATGTATATACGATTATCTTGACTGTATTAGTATTATCTAGGTATAGCAATCTATTTATCGGTTATAACGACCAGTACCTGGCTTTAATATCTTAAGTGTTATGTAAGATATATGAACTGTTTTTGTATATATTATAAGTATTATATTATGAACGTGTCATCCTTAAGCGTAGGGTTCATGAATATTTATATCATCAATTCATTTTAGTATATCATCTTTTATCTCATTAATTGTAATGTGAATACAAAGATTTTTTTAATAAAGAATTTTAAATCTTGTACTTAGTTTTATTTCTTCAATGACCCAAACTGCAAAATAATTATCAGACAGTCGACTAATAACTAGAAACTTAAGTTCTCACGAAGAAAAAAAGTAAGTGGTTAAGGACCATCAATCATACCCATCTTTTTTGCTGACGTCTAACATATGTATAAATATATTTTCCACGTACCATCAACGATGGTCCAAATGAGAGGAGAAAAGCGGATATTGATTTAGGTCACTGTCATCAAGTGAGAAAATATAATGTGATACATTAAAAGCATGATTGGATAATCGAGATATATAGAAGGTGCAAATACTTTGGCAAATGGTCAAACCATTTGAAAATGAAAGAAATACTTAGTCATTGCCTTGGTGTAATTTACACGTATGGAAAATTTTCAATTCCAGTTTTTGTTTATTTAGATCAGCCTCTGTATTAATAGTGACTATACTGGACATGTCCTTGTCACCCTGTAAATAATATAATTATTATTTTCTCTCCAGCATAGACGGATGGAATACTTGCAGCCGGTATTTTTCTAAAAACATTTCCACTGAACTGAGAAAGGAGGATGTCAGGTTTTCCATTCAAGATAGTCAAGACTTTCAACGACATATTTCTAGATCTAGTTTTAAAGTATGTGTGGTCTAAAGTTATTCCGTAATCGGTTGTGTGTCCACGTTTGAAACTAAAAGCATTATTTTAACGTTTTGTTATCAATGTAGTTGGAAATTTAACAATTTCATGTTTATGTGCACTATAATCGTAAAAGTAAAATTTAAAAGCATCTAGTGCATCAAGAAGTTACAGGGCTATGTTTTATTTGAATCACTCTTTTGAATTTAGAGCGTGATTTTCGATTGATATTCGATTAAAAGTCAACAAAAATCACGTTAAATATAGACAAGGCTAGTCTAAGTTGAGTTATAATTTTTTAAACCACTGTTGTGTGAATTTCAACTGATTTCCTAAAACTCTAGAAAAAAATATATATTGACACAAGTGATTCCAAAATAGGGCCCCAGCACATGTCAGGCTATATATTTTTGTTGAAAACTAATCCCTACTACAAACAAATAAGATAAGACCGTGTGCTTGACGTGCTGTTGCTCGTACATACCTACCTGCTAAGCACTGTTGCTTGCATGGTTATAATACAAGCTACATAGTTATAAATCAAATATTTCACGAGAGCGACTGCCGACAAACTGCTGCGCAGTTTGGCAGACTAGATTAAGAAACAACGATGTATCTTTTTTTGAATAAATAAATTAAAAAAAAAAGTTATCGTATTGTAACGTCCTGAAGTACAAAGTCTGATATATTATTGACTTTGATCATTTATATGTAGGTATGTATCGCTGTCTAAGCCCGTTTTCGTGATCAATAGGTAACAACTAAATGTTACCAGTGGTTGAATATAACCGATGGTCATTAAAATAGCCATTCTGACATTTGGCTAAGGTATTTTTTCTTCAAAACATGCACAATCACATTTAAATATTAGTTGAGTCAGTTGAGTTAACTACCTATCACGAAACCGAATCTTAAGTTAATTGCATGAAATTTGTTTTTTTTTTTATGTTTAATAGCTTCCGTTTTATACTTTCCTCTGTTAATCTTTTTAACATCACCATCATTCATCATTATCAGTCAGAGGACGTCCACCGCTGAACATGGGACCACGGTTTTCTATAGTGACCGGTTGAGCGGTCCGCATCCAGTGTGAACCTGCGATCTTTACAAGATCGTCCGTCGATCTTGTCGGTGGACGTCCTACGCTACTAGATAATTTTATTCGCTAATGGCCTGTAACTTGGACCCCTGTAGCTTTCCTTGTATCCAGGTCGAATTCTGCCCTCTAACACTGGAGAAAGGTAAGGAGAAACTGTCACGTTTTGACATTGCATCAAAAGTAAAATTTGTTAGATAACTTAGTTTGGTAGGTCTAATTGAATAAAACTCGAAGATAATTGCAGATAGGTATCGCAAAAAAAAGTGATGGATGTGGCATGAAAATTAACGCTATTCAATTTTGTGAATGATTACCATTACAGTAAGACACGTAGCTATAGTCGGTTCTTTAGTAACTGAGTCGTGAGGTCATAATGTTAAAAGAGATAGGAATACGTAGCACGCTGCCTTACCTGTAAATGGAAGCGAGATAGACATGACACTGACAGGAGTAAGTTGAAAGCACGCTGACATTAAAATTGAGAAAAAAGCAGGCAATATACCGTATTGTCATCAAACAGGCGTCAATCATACAGAAGCATGTTACAAAGGGACCAGCAACGCTGCGGTATGGGATCGGTTACGGATAGCATACGCCTTGACGGATTGCGTTTGTTTGTTTGTTTGTCCGTTTCTCTTCACTAGTCGAATATTGTAAACAATCTTGACATTCCTTTTTAGCGAAAATATTCCTTTTAAAATAAGATAAACACTAAACTTACAACATACATAGCTAATCCGTCGTTCAACCATGATATCTTTTTTAAATTAAATAGTAAATTAATTTAATTAATTTTGCCGAGTGGTATAGGCATACGCCCGGATAGCGTAAGACACGGGGCTCGATTTCTCGTCTGTCACAGAGTCACAGTTGCCTTTTACAAGTGCAATTTATATTGTTAAGTTTGTATAGTGACAAAACACTATAAACACAAAAATCAACTGGAAATAAATTTAATTTGCTGATATTATTTGAAAAGCTACAAAAAGATTGTTTACAATGTTGAACTAGCAAAGATGAGTGAATTTTACAACTTATGACAGTTCTTCTTGTAAACGACAGCACGTTTGACAGGGTGGACGGATAGTTGACGAACAACGGACGACTAGCTGTAAGCGCGTGACAACGCATGCGCCGCTAGTCGAGAGTGGGTCCCGAGTTGATCTCGATCCGAGGTGGTTGCGCTACGAATTTAAGATCTGGAGGCCGATTCTCGCATGATGGAACTTCGTTTCGTGTGGTAATTCGATTACGAGTATCACTGTTTTACCGAAAATGTCAGTCAAGTAATATATCCACGTAAAAAAAACTACCGCACAAAAGAAATCAAAATGCATAGAAATCGTGACCCGGATAAAGCAATGACTTTATTTTCTTTGAAAAAGAAAATTTGGATGGCGAACTTTTTTTGTGTACGAACTGCATGAAAATTGGCTTCCTGCATTGAAGTATGAAGTTTCCTGCAAAAATTACTGAATGTCTCGAGTTGATACGGTGCTGTTCCCTTTGTGGGTGGTTAGATCTACTTTAACCTTAAGAGTACTAATAAAAAGACTATACTGAATTACTATCATTATCAAACAAATACTAAAGAGGCAGAGTAAGCAAATAAATGAGTCTCGCGGAGGAAAAGACATCAACGCGCTAGGATTGCATGCATACGTCAGTCAACAAATTAAATCCAATGAGAACTAGACATGACGGGTCTAAACACGAAATATAAATATGAGTATTTGTATCACTTGGGTCGTGACTACGGCTGTTGCAACGTTAGCCGAAACGTCGAGCAGTGAGTAGCATAATTATACTCATATTTATATTTCGTGTTTAGACCCGTCATGTCTGAATCTCATTGTAATTCAACGTGAAAGTTTAAAATCTCAAAATAAATCCAAGTATCTAGACAGACTTATTTAGTATCATGTTTTTTTATCTGACCAGGTAATGGAATTATAATAACACTACCTATCTAGACACGCAGACATTTGATCAATAATTTAGTATCAAACATTACTGGTTAGTGTATCATCATCATCATCATCATCATCATAATCAGCCAAAGGACGTCCACTAGGCCTTTGGGACTACACTTACGTCCACTAGGACGTGAACATAGGCCTTTCACATGGTTTTCCACATCGACCGATTACAAGCGGTCTGCATCTAGAACGATCCTGCGATCATTACAAGATCGTCTGTCCATCTTGTCGGTGGACGTCCTACGCTGGTGGTGTATACCTTACAATAACCAATAATAACCTTGTAAAGGTATACTACCAAACTTTTACTTTACTTGTCTCCAGTGAATTAAATCACAATAATGAAGAAGTATTTTCGTGCATTTATTCATACTCATACATCTTTCTCACACTTTCACTCACGTTAATTTGACAATCATAATTACACACACAACATCTCATGGCATTTGTATGACTGTGTGTTCTCCATGCTTCTAAATAAAGGTGGTAGTCCAGTGTGGAAGCGATGCAAAGCTATAAATCTGACACTTGGTATGTACCAAACCAACGAGTCGTGTGTGAACTCGATATATGGTGACAAAAAAAGGTGTGGCTATACTTTAGGAGGTGAATGAGACCATCGATCCCTGCAACTTTTACTATTGGGCCATCATTCATATTTTTTTCGATCGTGACCTCATAGAAAAAGGTGTTCGTATAATCAATGGTCTCGAACACCTCCCAAATTTGGAAATGACATCTTAAAATGACGTCACCCTATATAAATAACTATTTGCAATGCAAACAAATAACTTGTTTTTAGGTTTGGTATTGAAACCTTGAATCATTCTTAAATTTAACTAACTTCAAAGTGCCAAATTTTTTGCCGCATATCTTTCTGTACTCGACTAACTTAATTGGTAGAAAACACTAAAATGCACTTTATATTTATAAATGAGGGCGGAAAAGTGCCTTTGCAAACTAGATGCAGCACGATAAACTATAAAATGTATGTACCTTCTCTTAAAGGTAGAGAAATCACTATCTTTGCTAACTTCAGTATTATATTCGCATCTAATTTGAGATGTAAGGGAATGGAAATTTATATCGACTCGCTTGTATCTATTTGCTTTTATGGCGCCCCTGTCAGTCCCTCAGCAATAATTAAATAAATCAAATGTTACTGTCTTAATCTGTGGTTTCAAATCTCAATATACCTTCCCCATTGGTTGGTTTGTTGGCAGTATGACAATTATCACGTGATATTAATTTCACTTGTAAAAAGGCTTAGAACGTTTGTGTCATAGCGCACATAGCGCGAAGAACTGATGGCCGTTATGGCAGAAAAGTTCTAGATTGGAGACCCTTGGACCAAATGTGCAGCGTAGGACGTCCACTGACAAGATGGACAGACAAACCTACAGAGATCGCAGGATTACACTGCATGCAGACTGATGCAAACCGCTCACAAACAACCGGTTGCTGTGGTAAACCGTGGAGGAGGCCTTTGTTCAGCAATGGACGTCCTTTGGCCGATAATGGTGATATGACTTGTGCGTCATCTAAAGATACAGAGTATGTTACTTACTCTACCAAACTGAACGGCACATCTGTCGGGTCGGTACCTATTACCCGTCTTCATAAGATGCCTGAAGCCATTTGGAAAATGTTTAGTGGTAAGATTGAAAATACTCTACATAAAGTGCAGTAGTAGTAGTAGTAGTAGTAGTAGTCTCCCTAGCCGATTTCGATTACGGTGGCCAGTCACAACGACTAACCGACTGTGCGGGACATATTATAGTGCACAAGTGTGTGCGCAAACACAGGTGCATTCTCTATTCCTTTCACTCTCATAGCCCGATGGGATAGCAATCTGACACGACCGGAGAGAGATCAGGCGCAGGACCTTCACGTGGCTTTACGTGCTTTCCGAGGCACGGGGGTGAAATACCGCCAACTTCCTAACTCCGGGCTTTGCTTTTTCTGTTCAGAAAAAGTGCAGTACCTACGTTAATGATCCCATAGTATTCACAACAGACCGTCACTAACATTCTCTGCATTTTATTCTTAGTCATCTCACAATAAAAGCAAAACCACAGTTACGCCATCTCGCCACAATTGAGTGAAACAAAACAACATTGCAAGATCGCGCGCGGTTAAAGCACCTTAGTAACCTTGACAACGAAACTGCGCTTGCGATGACTGAGTGTCGACTTGACATAGTAAATTGAGCCTCGGTTTTTCTCGACACACGTTGTTGTTGCCGTATTGCCACATTTCTTAAGATTGAAAACCAAAATACCTACGAACACTGACGAACAAAAAAATATATTATTATACATTTACATTATACTTTTGCAGTCCTAAAGCTTAAGGTAGATAAAGATATAATTACAATCAGACATTATCGTTTTCCTGGAAATTATATTTATCCCTAGTCTCATAAGATGCTTTTTGCAATATTTTTTTATGTACCTAGGTAATCAGACATTTGAACACGATTTGAATACAGACATTTGAACACGATTGCACAGCTCATGGCAAGTGGCGATGCGTCCTAAGATAGACCATGGCCCCTATTTTTGAATCACTCGCTTGGATATGACGAGTGTTTTGCGTCCAAAAATGATTTTTTTTCTATGACTTTTGACAGTACGTCGAACAAAAATCACTCATGATTTAAAAATAGGGCTCCATGTCTGTCTGGTAACATCCTTTTTACTTTCTTCCTGAAAGTGGCTAAATTATAGTCCCTGGAGAAAACTTTTAATGTTCAGTAAAAAACCATAAAACATTTAAATGTATAACTATAAGTAAAAACTACCACCTTTCATATAATAATTTCAATACGATAGCAACATTTTTGCACCAAATACTTAATCTAGAATCCATTACATTAGGTGTCATCATTACTTTTCAACCTCGATTCTGCAAAAGAGCAAGTATGTAACTGCAAAAGATCTCAAAAAGCTCTCAATAAAAGCAAAACCACAGTTACGCCATCTCGCCTCAGCTGAGAGAAACAAAACAACATTAATGCAAGCTCCGTAGTAACCTTGGCAACGAAATGCACCGGCGGCGGCGTGGGCGCAGGTTAACTTGGCATAATGGATGAACCTTGGTTTCTTGTGTGATTTTTGAAACTTGTGCACGTTTATAACTTTGTTTTGGTATTTGGTTTTGATGGATAAGATAAGAGGAAAATTATGAAAACTTAAATGCATATGCAAATAATTGCTCGATGAAGATAATAAATACATAAGAGGCATTTAATCAGATTCAACGCAAATATTTAGTAAAAATCTCAATCTATCGGATCTCTGGAGCAAATAATTGATAGTATAACAATGATTGTCAAAGTCTATATAGACCTAACTGACGAAAAACAAAACAACAAAAAACAATTGACTATCGTCTATCCTTTAGAGATGTAAGTTGTGCAAAAACTGACCTACACCAATACAAAAGCAACATTACAATAAAAATAAGCGGTTCAGCGAGCAAAACAAATAAAACGCAAGTTCAACGACATGAAAACGTGCGCGAGCGGCGAAGCCTTGAACCTTTTATTTGTAAACAAAAGTGGCCATGATTCTAGTTCTGAATGTTGCCGTTAGATGCCGCTACAAAATAAGTATGATCAACTTTGATGGTAAAGCGTGGGCAAAGCACAGCTTTGGAAGTGATAGTAAAAAGAAAGTTTGAACTGTAAAGAGAAATGAAATACCATTACAAAGCTGCAGATGGCAGCAGATTTGCTTTTTTGTTTTTGTTTTCATTTTATTTTTACTAATTTATCTAGCATCACCAGGCAAAATTCCAAATAGTGTTGTTCATGTTGATCTTATTAAGTACCTTTGGGTTCTAATAGAACTTGTTTCATACCATGAGCTTCAATTAAAACAAACAGAATGATCGGTGAGAGATCAAGCGCAGGACCCACGTGGATGTCATCCACCGCCGCTATTTTCCTAACTTCGAGCAGTTTCCGAGCATTTTCAAGACAGAAAACCCTAGAAACAAATTTCTGCTCTACGGGGATTCGAACCCGAAACCTCTTGGGTAGAAACCAGCGACCTAACCACTACACCAATGAGGCAAGCTAGAGTAGCCAGGGTATAAACGCAGGTAGAGACTTGACTGGACAAACTTGCTTGAAAGTTAGAGATCATTATTTCTCCTTTCATTACACTACCATGGTGAAACCATGACCATAAATAAACTTATGCTTGAAAGCGCTAATTATAATCAAGCTGTATAAATGCAGAAACGTGTATGTATACTGTCAAGGTGTATATTTATGACCGAAGCAATCTGTTTAGTTTAATCCTCCCTTTTATATCCAAAAATAATGAGTAACCTATAATCGACGACGACGACCTCCGTGGTGTAGTGGCTAAGCACGCTGGGTTTCAAAGCGTCGCCGCTCCGAGGTCCCGGGTTCGATTCCCGTTCCCGGTCGGGTCAATGTAGAAATAAATAAATAAACTATATTGTTCTGGGTCTGGTTGTGGTACCACCGTTGTGGCTGATTTCCATAACACAAGCGCATTAGCTACTTACTTTGGGATCAGAGCAATGTATATGATTGGTGCACAATCACTGAATGTGGTAATCAAAAAAGGCCAGTAGATCAATATCTAAATTGATCAATAAAACTGTTCTGTTAAGTATGTAAATCGTAATCAGAATAGACCTAGATACTCTTACTTGTTGATATAACAACATTACAATTATTATTTTATTATTTGAAGCCTTATCCTGCTTATGTCTATGTTTGAGTTGAGTTATGATTAGGATCTGCAGTCACAAAATTGTAAAAATCTATGTCATTTCAAAATTAAAATTATGCTGACCTACAATGCTCTAAAATCATAAAACGCTTAAGAATTAAGAAAATATTTTGCGAATGATTGACTGCGTAATTATTAATTTTTTCCACATTAAAAAAAATAGGTAGGTACGCAATTCGCCATTATCTATGTGGATTGGATACTATTTGCATGATGGATGATCTAGTTATTGTAACTGATACTCACGGTAGTGTGTTATGTATGTACGAATAAAGTTTTTTTTTGCTAGCCATTGCTAACCTTTGCCCACTGCTGGGCAAAGGCCTCCCCCAAACTGCTCCATGCGTCCCTGTTATTGGTAAAAGTTTGCCAGTCCTCGCGGTATTTGTCTAGATCGTCGCGCCACCGCTTTCGGGGTCTGCCTTTCGGACGGCTTCCATCTTGGACCACTTCTAAAGTTAATTAAGTTTACGAATAAAGTTTATAAAGAAAATATAAAGGTCAGACCACCTGTCTAGCATTCAAATGAATGAAAATATTCCATCGGTTTACTATCTATATGTATTAGGAACGCGTTGTAATCGACATATAAATCGGTTCTGGGCGCGGCCATACTAGTTCTATTGTAGGTTACCGTGTTTTTAGTTAAGTTTCAAGGGCCGTACCTTTCTATTATTGAGTGCAGAGGTTTGTGAATCAATTAATTGAGAAATTTGTGATTTTTCTTTATGCTTATTCAGGTTTAATCAAAATTAGGACGACATATATTAAAAAGTCACTTATTCAGTTTATTTAAAAGTAATCTTTGGCATCTATTTGCCTAACCATTTAAAAGAACCAAGTTCCTATACCTTATTATTTGATCACGTTATAATAAACTTTAAAAAAATCAACTGACTTTAAAAAAACCGGCCAAGCGCGAGTCGGACCCACGCACTGAGGGTTCTGCACCACCCTTAAACTTCCACTAGTCCACTTACTTCCACCTAGCGAAAATATCACAATATTTTTTGACCGCAACAAAAACTTTTTTTTTTCATCGTGTTTGTATGAAAGACAAAGTTATATTTGCGGTTGATAAAAATGTACTATATCTCATTTTCGTTGCAAGTTATTGTTGAGATCTAAATCATATATTTTTTTCAAATTTTTCACTTTCTTAGTTCAAAAGTTAGATGGGGGGACGCTCATTTTACCACTTTGGAAGCGTCTATATCTCAAACCTTAGACTTAAAAAAATGGTCTTAGAAACCACATTCTTTAGGTTAAGAGTTTATATAAGTAAATTTGTTTTTTTCTGTTATTTATTAAATAAATTGATATATATAAAAAAGAAACAACTTGACGAAACTATAAGGGTTCCGTTTTTGCCATTCGGCTACGGAACCCTAAAAAGGAACAATAGACTGTTAACGTCCACTGTAGCTTACTGTGAAAATTACCTTGCCAAAGAAAATATGTGTACAAATTGCTCTAAATAGATTGATGTAAAATAAATATATATATATATATATATTGGACACCTCACACATACATTGCTCTGATCCCAAAGTAAGTAGCTAATGCACTTGTGTTATGGGTATCAGACACAACGGTGGTACCACAACACCCAGACCCGGGACAATATAGAAAATTTTTATTTCTACATTGACCCGACCGGGAATCGAACCCGGGACCTCAGAGCGGCGACGCCTTGAAACCCAGCGTGCTTAGCCACTACACCACGGAGGTCGTCAAATGGATGAATATCAGTGCAAAAATGACCACCATTATTGCCATAAAGGTTCTTTTTTTACATTCTAAGTTACTAGCGTATGGAACTTAAACCACGAACAAATTTCGTGCGCCATGAATTGACGCCACTTGCCATCAACTCGTATAAATGGTTTCTAATTCGAAATTCAAATTTCTAGGAATACGTCAAAATCTTGTCGTCGTATTTGCGACACATTTATTGCTTTCTATACGTAGAGTAAATACAACTCACTTTTTTTACACAGATTCTATATTTCGAAGTCCCGTACTTTCCTTGTCCTAACTGATTTGCGTCAATTTGTATTTCCTCGTACCATTGAACTGGAAATGACCGCGCATGCATAAGTGCTTAAATGGAGGGTTATGTTTGAAATGGAAAGCAGTTGTTTTATGGACCATTGTGAAGCTTACTTTCCGATATTTCCTAAACACTTTCAAAGAGATGCGTCTTGAATATACAATGCATTTAATGGCTGGAATTGAATTTGTTTGCGTTAAAAGTAAAAGTTTATTGATGGTAAAATTGAAGAGACCTAACACAATATAGAATATTATAATTCCATTTTTGACAAGACCGGGAATCGAACCCTCTGTGCGGGTTTCAACCAACTTTCGTTTGAAAATCAAATATTAATCATCGAAAATCCTAGGATATATTGACGCGTGTGATTCGAAAATAGGGCGCGCCCCTGATAATGCAATACATAAAATGCAATTTCTGTTTCAACCTTCCCATTTACCTTTTCATCTATCCCAAAACACAATTAATCCTGTTTTCGTACTACCTAGTTGGTAAATTATCAGATGTTGAACTTTGTCATCCGATTTTAATCTATATTTATCAAAAAAACTATTATTCCTCTTTATCAAGGCGAGTCCGTATACTACGGGAGGAATTCACTCATTTCACCAGCAACCTGTAATACTTACTTAATTGTAGTATTGTCCATGTACGTACAGCAGCACCTAAAAGTGAACGCTGCGGTATTTTATGCAGTTGTCAGAAAGAAAGAAAGAAAGAAAGAAAGAAAGAAATATTTATTTGCATTAAACATGGTATACGAAGATGCTAAGTTTTTCACAAATAATCTCATATTCAGCCATTAAATTATGACATGCAAATTAAATTCCTTTGTAACATTCATTTAACAATAAATAAATTGTAAATTATAAATTAATATTAATAATTAAATAAAATCAATATGTAGATGAAATAAAAATGTCAGTGGGATGTCAAATAATAACAAATGTCAACTCAATTCTATAAAATGTCAATGTCTGTGTTCGAAAAATTCCATCATAGTAAAAATGTTTAAAACTTGATATGCTGTCGACTGTATCTTCTACATATGAAATACTTACGGAACCACAATCCCAAGTCAAATTCCTACAGTTGTTTGTGACATTTTCAAAACAGATCACGACTGCATACATCTAAACCTTACAATTATTTAAATGTATACGACCGTTCTAGAATTATCTAGAAAGGGCTTTTGCATGGCCTTAGACTTTCACTGGCTAGTTCCGTTTGGTTTATTATCATAGATATTACAGGTTTCATGAGGTAAGGTTGTGACCCTAGACGAAAGAGTGGTGGTATTTAGTGTCTTTAGTGTCTTTAGTGGATCTCTGTAGTAATAATAAATAATTAACTACATAACATTAATCCACGGATTTATATCTAAAATTTTTACACCTCAAAAAAAAAAGGTTTTAAACTATTATTTATCGATTTCCTATGAGACGACTTCATGACATGGGTCAAGTACCTTAATTATTTTCTAGCCATTATAAAATATTTTTTTAATTCATGTCTTGCTCGAGCCAACAGCAACCATATTAAATTGTTCAAAAATATCGTGCTTCAGTAAAAAAAAGGTCAGAGTTAAAACTGATGCAGTTTGAGTTGTGTAGTGTCTGTCTGTGCACTTTTTCAAGTCATAATTTTCCACACTGTTCAATACAATAACTGTAATTCATATTAATTTTTACGTAAATAACAACTATTTTGTATGTTTCTATTATAACTGCATGACTTGCTGAAAATATCAATTACCAATGTGTTTTAAATTTCAAAAAGTGAAATGCTTGGTTTCTTAAACTAAAATTATCTTTGATGGAAACAATCTGAATTAATTGAAAACTTTTTTTACAAATTGTGATATCGTCGAACGAAAGATATAATCGAGTATGTTTATCTATTAGAGGAGGAAGCCGCGTAGACTTGTACCGCGCTAGTGCCCGCTTAACGCAGTTTCTGCCCTTACGGCTTCCAAACACGTGTGCAAAATTTTGTAAATGTATGCTTTGTGTGTTTGTCCACGAATTTCTCGAAAATTAGAAGTTAAGACATCATAATTTAGTGGTATGGATCCAGTTTTGGAATTTAGATTTCTTTAATTTCATTAGAGTTTTGGAATTTTCAATTCAAGTTCCTATTTTTCATTAGTTGTGATGATCAATCTATAGTTATGCGTATCTTATTGTAAGTTGGTCCAGTTCATTTATTTGTATACTTTTTATACGAATGGTAAAATGAAACGATTAAATAATAAATGACTATTATGTTTTATTTTATTTGAGGGTGGTTTGTTATTATTTATCTATTCTAGGAAATTGAAGAAAAAAGATTCATAACAAATGAAGGGCATCGCCTAAAATAGAATACTTATTTACATAAAAGGTACATGAATAGGTATAATGGATATGAATGATACATAGATAAAAATAAATATATAAATGTATACCTATAAAATCGAAGATGCAAAAAATAATATTTTACGTAAATACTTTCATACGGAGCATATTTACAAAAGCATACGATACTATACTTTTAAAAGGATACGATAATATTTAAAATAGACTAGAAGACAATGAACACTTTGAACTATTTAAACAAAAATTAAAAACAAAAATAAAATAATTAAAGCTATGGACAACTTATTCAAGTCACTATCATCATACTCGTATAAAAAGTCTAAACTAGAACAGGTACTTCGTAAATAGATAAAATATTTATAAAATATAATGAAAGAAACGGCGATGCTTTGGGAAATAAAGACAAGAATGTACTCGTTCGCAGTTAAATAAATTAAATAACAAACTTTTAAAAATAATTTAAATAAATTATTAAATATTAAGTTAAAATCTCGATCTGAGGTCCGCACTAGACTAACCAAAGACAAAATGACGTAACATCTAAAGATGAGAGTCTTTTAAAGTTATCTTAGGTTTCAGTTTGAGTAGGCGTTGTAGGCCAGGTTCTGCGCGTCAGATGACCGGCCCCAGCCGCCACCGTGACCTGATCCATGGCTAAAGTGCTCTTCGTGATGAGGGTGGGCTACGACCTCGTAGCTTTCATGGTGGTCATGCTTGGACAGCAATTTCTTCAGCAACAGCAGAGCGGAAGCCAGAAGAGCTGCCTTGGCGAGCATCAGACCCTTGACGGCGGCAAAAGCGATGACTCCGAGGAACAGAGGGATCAGAGACTGAATCTTCAGCTGCAGGAGAGCCAGGATTGGGAGCAGCTGCTTCAACTTCTTCTTTTTACCACGGCCTGGAACAAACATTGTATCATTCGCAACATTGTAACAAAATAGTCCATGGGAAAGCAAAGCTACAACCGACCTAGAAAGCATTCCCACATAATACATGTGTTGATACACAACAATCATTGTCCACGTCTGATTTGAATTCGAAACGTTCTGAAACCCAATCAGTATCACTTTCATTGAAATTCATGCTGTTACGTACGGTTTGCATAATATCCCCATTCGGGTAGAAAGTGTATGAATTATCGGACGCTGTTTGAAAGCTCCGGGCCTACTTCCATAGTTCGTTGACAAGATACCGCCTGAAGCGAGACTTTTACTTGAATCTCAATCAAGATTTCGATCACGGTACGGACTAACGGACCGCAAACGAGTTGAGTAGGCCTACATACGCGTAAGGTACTATGGAAATCTAGCAAAAACTAGACTTAGACAGCTTTCCACCATAATCAACCTTGTTAATAGGTTAGAGAAACTAAGTTGGACCTGCTCAGTGTAAGAGATTTCTAGTGTCGTCTTTTTATGGTGTATGACCATGTCCGGATGTCCGTTCGAGAATTTTCTCACCCTAGCAGTTTTGCGGATGCACCTACATGTTTTATAAGTACATAATTAACATCCAGACGGACTTTCTATTTTAAATCCTCATCATAATACAGTCACTGGACCGGTGCTGGGCAACTTTTTGCGTTATAAACAATTATAATATGAACATGACTACAAAGTTTTATATAACATCCGACTTTTTAACTTTAACGCACGCACCGCTTATGCTACTCTCACCATTTTATCATCTCGAATAAATTAGAGTAGTTTTGCCAAAACTTTTTAGTTGTACGGCCTAGTGTAAAAACTACAAATTATTAAAATATTTTCTCTCTGAAGAAATTTCGTGGTAAAATATGCTTATGTCTTAAATTGTGCCGTTTGAGTTTGAATTTTAGAGGCGGCATACATTTCATGACATAAAAACCAGTTATACTAATACGACGGATTTTTCAACGTCAGTTATCTAATGGCTGATGTAATAGCCCACTATGACCGATGGTATGGTATTACAATGGGTTTTGGCGTTCCGCTTTATTAATTTTTTGCCATATCAAATCAATCTTACTTGATACTTGATATGACGTTTATTTTTTGCAAATTCATGATTGGGATCGCCGCCGGCACTCTACTAATGAATTCTAGAAATCAATTTTGAGTCTCAATTTTTTGAAACGTAACTTGCTCTAAACGTACTTAATTTTTCTTTATGTTGAGAAATTTCGGAAATTAGCCCTTTTGAGTTAGGGAGGGCAATATAATGATTGACAACTTTCTCTGTTGATACTAAATTGACCACTTAAGAAAACCACACCGGATAAACGAAATTATCAACAGTATCATTATCTTGGATAATTTGTACAATAACATAGACCAATTAGGTGTAGTTTCTAAATAACACGTACCTGCTAATTGTTTGGAACGAGTTTCTAAACATGGTTTTAGAATCTTTGTCAATTACGTTAATCTGATTGAATGAGGATTTCTTTGTAATATAAAGGTATGCCTAAATCAATCTTCAGGGCTACCGTTTTCCCATGAAATTTCTTTACAAATTTTCGCAAGAGTCAAAATTTCAAAGCAACAATTTTGGACCACAAAAATGTAAATATGAATCAATTCATATAAAATTGCACACGGTTTAAGTAACATTTGTCACGACTCGCATAAATCTAAAAACAAAGGTCCAGTCCAGAATGAATTCCACATTAAATATACAGTAATATACCAGAAAAAAACGATTAAACGTGATCTCGTGCCGCGTGCAACCGAGTAGTAGTTTCATTCACCAATGCCTTACATAATACGGTGTGCGTGACTCAGACATTAAAGTTCAAGAAAAAGGTTTTACAACCGTGCCTCTATATCTGCTTCTATTTTTAGATCCGGAGATTAACTAGAACACACTTTTTTCTGCAGATGTAAGCGATGCAGGTGGTTTAGACAATTATGTATTGTTAGCGATAAATTGTGTTGTTACGGTACCTGTCTTTTTTTAGCGGTTTGCTGCTTTTGTGTTATCATTTTTATTGATTCAACAAAGCCTGACAATTTAGTGCTTTTAATTCTAAATAGAGGTAGTTATCTTCCATGTAAATCTCTGAATAAAATTAAGTCAATTGGACTAATCAAAAATTTTGTTCACGTAATGCGTGAACAAAATTTTTGTACGATTTGATTCGAAGTCCACCTAGGTCAAAATCTTATTATCAAGAAAATTATAAAATAAAAGCACAGGTACAAGCAGGATAAATATACGTATCAATATAATGATACGTATCATATTCAAGAAGTTTTTCAAGATTTTGTTTGATTAAATTCAAAAATAAATAAAAAATAACTAACCTTCTTCAAGAGACCGCTTAACATCATCGACTGTGCTCTTAGGCACACGTAGCTGGATCACATGGTTCTCCAGGAAATCTGCTGCAGCATCCAGCAGTCTGTTCTCCACCTGGTTTTCCCTGGCCCTGGGTTCTTCAGGAAGAGGTTCGAAGGACCTGGCAGACCTGGGTGATCCAGTTCCGAGAAGGCTGATGCCGTCTGTGATGCTGACCTCGCGGGCTGAGTTGATATTTTCAACGTATCTTAGTGCTCTTTCCTGTTGGAGATATTTGGGAATTAGAAATGTAATAAAAGTAACAGGAGGAAGGAAACATTATTTGTAAAGTGATTTTAATGCTGCTAAATCGGAAGCATTTTGCTAAGTTGCAAGATTTGAAGCTTTATATTTTAAGTTAAATTTATTTAATCAGTCAGGTATCAAACGACTCCCGGGAGTCGCATAATAATGGAATTTCTATTGTGTCTCGTTCACTCATACTTGACGAGTTAACCTGTGCACAATAAAAAAAGGGAAACAAAAATGAATGTTTTCTTTTATAAGAAGGCTAATAAAAGACATGTGAAAGATAAAAACTGGAGCTTTAAAGAACTTAAAATGTTTATAGTACTTCTAATTATTGCTAAAGGAATTTTTTTTTTAAACGGGAGCAATCGTGACACTCAAAATGATCAAAATTATCTTGATACTTCTGTTACTAAAGTAGATCATCGCAATCATAATTTGTATGACCCGTTATTTTAATTTCAAGCGTAACTGGATAAATATAAAAGCTTGAGCAAAAAATATCGTTTGATCAAAGCAACTGTATTAAAATGAGCTTATTAAAACCGTTTTGCCGATGAAGATATTTAAAAGCTACCACATAATGGTAACCACACTATGTTTTTTTATTTGCCGTATCATAATCGTCAATATTTGCCACACAGTTGAAGTAATAGTTTGGTCAAACTTTATAATGTTCGAGATCTGTGCAAATATTTAGTCACATATTGAATAGTGTTTAAATTGTATAAATTTCGCAGCAATAATAGAGTTTAGGCATAGATAGCAACGGATTTTTTCAATTTGATAACTTTTTAGAAGCCCGATAAAAATAGAAGCTTTTTGCAACTGCTCCAGTTTTCCCTATCACTCACGTAACGTAAATTACTTATTTAACTCCGTAATCACTACATCACATCACATCACACACACCTTGAGACACAATCCCATATCTTCTTCCGAGCAGCCCTTAACCACTCCGATGACGGAGTTAACCACGTCATCGTCTCCAGTCGGCTTGCTGGTGACCACGGCAGCCGCTGCCAGGATGAGCACTAAGGTCTTCATGGCTACCTTGTTAGTAAGTGAAGTGTAGTCTTGAAGTGTAGACCCGTCGTTTTATTTCGCGTACCCCCACTTAGGTTTGTGCGTACCGAATGCGGTGTACGTACGGTTGGGTTGGGAACTGTTAGAGCGGGCGGTTTAATTGTATCATGTCTGTCTATGATGGTAATGTGAGCTAATCGGATTCCATATAAGACAAAATACATAAGCTAGACTTGAAAAAACGGCAAATGTAAAATAGAGCACAAAAAGTTTTTTAACACCAGATTTGAAGGCTAGGGGTATTCGAAAAAAATTTATAATATAAAAATAAATTAGCTCACAACCTTCTTAAGAATAAGGTTTTATGGCTGAAATTTTAATTTGAATGTGGATAAACAGACCTCATTCAATTGTATTAATAACCTATGTACATATTTAATATTATTTTTAAAAATTAAGTCAAACTTATAGGTATTTACTCAAATACATAAGACAAAAAAACCTGACTAACTTTCCTTATAACAATAGATTAACTTTGTCAAAGCTTAACTATGTGACTGAAAAGTTCCTTAATTTTTATTTGATTTATTTTCAAGCAGCATTTACCATCACTTGAAATAATCATCGACTTAAAAACAATGTCTGTTCTTTATATCATTAAAAACAGTTATTGCCTATAAATATAGGTACTCTTAGAATTTATTTCACGCTTCTGCCGGCTCACTAGAGCCGGCAGAAGCATGTACTAACATTCTATAAGCCAAAGCGCTCGCGATTCACATGCCTTGATTGGTCCACACATCCCACGTCAATTTTACGCGAATTAATATATAAGCTATGTTTTCTATAATTGCATAACTTACCGAAAACACCTGTTCGATTCATATTTTTTTGAATCCATAATTTTGTATCGTGATTGCAATTTTGATTTTATTGTGTAACCTGTCTGCATGTTAATATGTCTATGACGTAAGTCTTTTTACTGTTGGACTCCGAAATAGGAAGAAGTGATTTTAATATTTGTGCTAATTAGTGTGATATGGTTTTTTGATGAGGTTTCTCTAGTTATTAGTTAGAAGACAAACTGAATTGGATGCATGTTGACAGTAGTAGTAATTGAATTTATCCCATTCATACGGAAAAGGCAATTTAACGGAGCTGAACAGGCTGATGATGACAGCTGAAAAATGAGCCAAAATCACGCGAAATATAGACTTGAGTACTTACAAAATAAAGCAATTTGTTTTCAAATCCCTCCTTTGTGTATTTTATATTACTTTTTATTCCAAAATTGGACTTTATTCAATGGATATTACACGCCACATCTTGAATCCAGTGATTCAAAAATAGGGCCCCAGAACCTCCACAGGTTTTCATTAGATAAATAAATATGAAACAACTTTTTTAAATTGATAAAAGTTGGTACTTTAATATAACTTCAATGAATATTTTTAACAAAACAACAATATTAACGCTGACTATGCTTTGCTACTAAAATTTCTATTGCAGTGTTAAAACACCATAAAATTTTATAATCAGTAAAATAATAGAGCTTTACAATCAACATGAATTGTAGTAGAAAATATCTTCTTTCAGTAGAAATTATATCCGTAAGCTCTACAGATGTGAGAAAACCAGCTTGACAGCATAATTTCATCTTCCTAGGCTGGCATATTCTAGACATTCTAGGCCAAGTTAGATTTTATCTAACTTAACTACAAACAACAACATCACAGTACGCATAGTAATTCAAATAATTAATTAGGTAAGTGAAATTACATATCTTCAAAGACAAGTGACTCCACCTTAAAAAAAACCTTCATTATTATTATGTTGATCATTTTCCTATCTCGTGACCACTGGGTCCCGGACCTTTGGAAGGCGTACATGGGGCCGAAGCCAACACGCAGAGGCCCGTTTGATAACATTGATCTAAAAGCTGTGTGACACAAACCGACGATTATCCTTGTATGCACTATACAAGTGCACCCAAGGACAACCCCCAGTTCATGTAGGACTATTGCAAGATATAGATTCAAAAGATACTGGGTTATGGGTGTGGGTGTTAGGTGGACCGGGTATCTGGGTCTATGGAGAACTATTATTATATAGACAGCCGCAAGACGTCTACTGCTGAACATAGGCAACCACATTGACTACCTTAGGACCTAAGTCATCATTATTATCAGCCAAAGGACGTCCACTGCCGAACATAGGCCTTCCCCGCGGTTTTTAACATCGACCGATCACAAGCGGTCTGCATCCAGTATGATCCTGCGATAATTACAAGATCGTCTGACCATCTTGCCTGTGGACGTCCTACGCTGCGTCTATCTAAGTGAACGATTAAAAAGACCTCAGGGACTACTACAAAAAACGAAAATTGTACGATCTGCAAAATAATAATAATCGTAGTGACGGATTTCAGTTTTCGTAGCAGGCCTTCTGTATCCAAGATCCTGGGACACTTACAAGATAGTCTGTCCATCTTACTGGTGGACGTCCTTCATCATGTCACTGATCTAACAATGTTATTCTAAAAATGTATTGTAATGTCTTAAATAATAATCTATACTAATATTATAAAGCTGAAGAGTTTGTTTGTTTGTTTGTTTGTTTGAACGCGCTAATCTCCGAAACTACTGGTTCGAATTGAATAATTCTTTTTGTGTTGGATAGTCCAGTAATCGAGGAAGGCTATAGGCTATATAACATCACGCTACGACCAATAGGAGCAAAGATATAGTGGTAAATGTGTAAAAAACGGGAGAAAGAAGTCACGATTCCACGCGGACGAAGTCGCGGGCAAAAGCTAGTGAAAACTAAGGCCAGTTACCCTGACCTAGCCTAGCCATAACCAGTTATTTTGTTTCGATATTCACATTTATTGGTGTTGGTCAGTAACGTAGAGATTACTTTGATCGAAAACTATTGTAACTAAAGTATTTTTTTTAAAGTAGGTATTTATGGTTGGAAATCCGCCCTGGGTATACTGGCCATAAATACTATACTTTTTTTTATCACTCGAGTCAATATTACGAGTTTTTATTGTTTAAAGTTCAGCGATTTAAAGTCAACGAAAATCAAGCATAATATACGCGCGAGTATAACAAAATTTAGTTCTATCATTTTTAATAATGCCATGTGGATTTTAACTGATTTCCATTCTAAAATCGAACTTTAATCAAAGAAAATCACTCACCCTTATTAAAAAATAGGGCACCAGGGACAAAATAGTTTCTATAGAAGAAGTTGAATATATTTAGTCCCTACATACCTAGTTAAACATATGCTTTTGAATAGACTGGACATCTCCCACTTATTTATCATCACCGTTCAAAAGTTCATTAACAGATTAAATCAACTCATCATTCTAATAAATTAAACCTAACGTTTTTTTCTCTATCTATGATTCTACTCGATTAAAATGACTTGCAAATTCGTCATTAATGAGAGTTCAGAAATACAATTGTGCATTTCACAATACTTTAGAGTACAAGCGTGGTTCAAGTACTAAAATTCAAAAAGACGAAAATTTAAATAAATACACTCATGAGCAGATTTAGTGGGATGTTAAATAGATTGGTATATTTAAGTGTGTTATTCTATGAGGTACCTGTCAATGTGTGAAGTATAAATCAAGAGGGCTTTAGGTGTTTTTATGAGCATACTTTCTTTTTCTTTAGTTTGAAGAACACAAGAAAACCAAAACAAATTTTTGACAATTTTCTACACATTGACTTGTGTACATTAAATTTCATTTTAAATAATAATCTAAAACTGTTACCAAAAATATCTAATTATCAAGAATATTTTGTCTTTATTTTTCACCGAAATAAAAAAAATACATCTAGAACCCCTCGTTTCTGCTTCACACAATGGTTGACTGGTAGAGAATGCTTTAAGCATTGAGTCCGCCATTGGTATTTTATTTTGTTAGTGCAAATAATAATAAAATAAATAAATAAACCTCTTTTACACCATTTCTCAGACACACTTTGTTTTTGCTACGTTTTTGTTTAATACACTGTAAGTGCCGATTAGTGACTCAGATACTATGTAATGTATCTGTTAACAATTGTATTGGAGACAGGTCAAACTCAAACACGGCCGTGGGAAGTTAATTCCATTTGTTTACTGTGTGCATAGTTTACCAAGATGCAAATCAACATGTATTGGCGTGACACTTCGAGCTGTGTCTGCATCTGCACAATGCAGAAACATATGAGTACAAATAGTGATACCTAACAGTAACTTACAATAGAAGTCAGTACTAACAGTAGTGAACGTTGAGAGCAAGGCCACATCATGTTGCAGCTGAACCCAACAAAGCTGTAAAAAAATATATCACACAAGAATTCAACAAAAAACTTTGATGACAATTAAATAAAATATCGCATCAAAAAACAGAATTATTTCTGCATTTCTTGATTGTTATTCTTTACATAATATTTTTATCTTTTTAAACATTATCATACTTTACAACATGTTTACATTTTATGTTTAGAAACCATATCATTATCTTATGTTATATTGTTTAAAAAGTATTGTTTGACTATAATTTACAAAACTTGGAGATATTTTGTCATATTCAGTAAAAACAAGAGCCAGTTGTGAAAATGTTAACAAAAGGGAGATCTATCATATTAACAGAATTATTTCTGCATTTCTTGATTGTTATTCTTTACATAATATTTTTATCTTTTTAAACATTATCGTACTTTACAACATGTTTACATTTTATGTTTAGAAACCATATCATTATCTTATGTTATATTGTTTAAAAAGTATTGTTTGACTATAATTTACAGAACTTGGAGATATTTTGTCATATTCAGTAAAAACAAGAGCCAGTTGTGAAAATGTTAACAAAAGGGAGAAAGTTAATCATTATCTTTAAAAAACACTTGTTTCATTATTGTAGTAAAATAATTGAGCGAAGGTATTTCTTCATGGTTTGCTGGCCCTTATACAGTTTAGAATCAAGGCCAGATTGTATCTCATTATAATGATAGTACTCTCTTCCATATTTTTAAAAACCATTTATTAAAAATGCCGAGTTTGCTTAAAACTACCAGTTAACACTTAGTTTTGTCTTCTAAGGAATTATCAAATTAGATTACCATTTTTATTGTTTTAATCATCATTCGCACGGAGACTTCTAGAGACGGGGTAAAATCTGCATCGATATAGCGATTTTTTAATGGGGTAGTAAGTGATGGTGTTTATAGTTTTAATTATCATTCGCACGGAGACTTCTAGAGATGGGGTAAACATCTGCATTGATACAGCGATTTTTTTATGGGGTAGTAAGAGATGGTGAGTAAACGCCGCCATTAATTAAGCGTTTCCCTGGTTTTGGAAATCAGAATAAAGTCGAAATAGCTTATGCTAAGCCAACCTCTTCCCATCTTTTCTAATTTTCCTTTAATTTCTCACCTCTTTCTGTCTCTCTAGGTTGATGTCCATGCCTCGCTTCCATTCAATGTTAAACTTCAGACGTAAGTTTTAATAAGTCGCTCAACGAATTTCGTTGTAAGTTGCTTCCTAATTTTGGATACAAAATCCATCGATGCCATAAATAATTGATCGATCTTTTTTTTCTACACCTCTCTATCACATTTACTCTGTTTACCTAGTGCTTGAAGACCATTAGATACTTTCACTACAACAGCATACCGTGGCACTGTTACCTAATTTCCTTTTCCCTTAGTTACAATCACGCTATTTTGTACGAGAAGCATAATAAACTAATAATCACGAAAACATAATGACTTGGTTTGGTATCGATGCATGAAGAAACTGTATTTTATTTTTTTATTTTATTAAATATGGTACACCAACAGCATACATGGACAACATTTAGTTACAGATAATTAAAGTATTATTCTCCTACATATGCCAATTATAGGTATACACATCATTGGCAAGAAAACTACAAAGTTACACTAGTGCAAAGAAAAATCAATAAAAAAGTTACAATTAAAAATACTAATAATAATTAACAAAAAAAATCAGCAGAAGCAGCTGATTTATCAGGTTTTGTCAGATAAATGCCTTTGGATCTTGTTCCTGAACCCGTTGAGCTGATCGAAAAACACTGTATTCGGCATTGGAAGCCAATTCGTGTATACCTGCATTGATTAAAGTAGATTAATTTCTATGGCATTTAGGACACCAGGATCCGTTATAAAAATGATCTTTGAGTTTATGATGTCGAATAAAGCCATCATTCATTCATTCATTCATTCATTCATTCATTCATTCATTCATTCATGATCTTACTAGATAATAATAAAATTAACTTTGCAGATCTCATTCTTCCATGCATGATCTGACTCAATGAACGATTTTCGGAAGATTATTCACATTAGTAACATATTGTATTAAGGAAACTATCATTCCGTTTTATTTCATAAGATGCAATGCATTCGTGTATTTCATTGATTTCATGCATGAATGCTGTCTAATCGATCAACGCATGCACGCATCGGACTAATTGATTTTATCCTACCCAAAGCTGAGTCTTATAACATAAAGTATTTTACATGGTGTTTATCGTAGAAATGTCAATTACAACATATTTTTGAGTATCCTCTGCTATCATATCGGCGACATGTGTGTACTTTACTACTTAAGATCATGACTATGAAGTATCTTCATCACTAAAGTCTATCTTCAACACCAAAATCTATTTTCACAGATAGATTACATCCTTTTGAAGTCGGAAAAAATGGACTTACATAGGCCTTTTTCGTCAATTTGAAGCTGTGGTTACGTATTATCCAACATTATATGGGATCGTTAAGGAAAACTGTCAAAATTACTAAAATTGTGATTCGTTTCAAAATTGGTGTTCCGGATGGCGTTACTTGTAAGTGAAATTACAATGTCTTGATTTCTCTCGTTTTTCGCAATCTTTGGTCAGTGGCTAGCGAGTAAAAGTGAGATTTTGACCAACTAATTAGCAGCCTCTTTGTTAATTAATTATTAATTCAAGTCTCGCAATGTGTAAATTTCTCCGCGTGACTTATTTTAATTGCGAACGTTTAGAATTCAGCTTTGGGTATCTGCTTTTTTGATGATAGCCTTATTTGGTTTAAGCTTGCTACGTGAAGAAAACTGAAAGTTACGGCGGGTTTGTATGAATGATCAAATGTATGAGCAAGTACCTACCATACCATAAAGATACAAAAAAGACGAAATAGCCAACTTACTTAATGTTATGATTTAGGATACAAAAGCAACAAACCAACAAAGTAAGTCATACTATTTCAATGGAACAAAAAATATTGACACCAATGCGTATTAGTTGTACGTAAAAAAATCTATCATATTAAATACTAAAGGATATTTAAAATACGAATGAAAAAATCATTTACGATAAAATTCTCTCCATACAAACATAGTAATTGGAGAAAAATCGTCTCAAAAAACTGGAGTAGCCAAACTTTTCAATCTTCACAATAATTAGAGATCTTTCACCTTAATTAAAAATCAAAGTAACCCAATAATTAGGCTCACTAGTATCGTGAAACATAACCGCGTATTAGCAGCAATCGTAGATATAAAGCTGATGAAAGTTTTATTACGGCATCGCGGGTAACAAATTATCTCGCGTCGATTCGTCGCTACACGCCTGATTGTTCTTGGTGAGAGGTATGAAGAAGAGCTTATTAGGATGTGGTATAATTTTCATCATCACAACTACCAGCGAAAGACCAGATGGTTTGCCACAACAAGATGTCTATCTTGTCAGTTAATTAAAATCTATAATAATTTAATAAAATAATTATTTGAATGTAGTCACCACTTGTCAGGATTGAAACATAGCTGAATTTATTGTATCTATCTCAACTATTTATAGATGGTATCGATGTGACTTGCAGTAGCATTATCCCAAACCTAAGTGGTTTATTTGTGCTGTTTTTTATTGAAATCGTTTGTATGCTATATATACGGTAATAAATGAAAAAAAAATAACATTAAAAAACGCTTGGATCCGACTTGATTAAATTCATCGATTTTCTCAATATCCAGCAAACCACTTGAAAATTGTAGACCCCACTTTTTGAAGTTGGATAAAAGTTATTACAAATTCATTAAATATGAAAAAAATGTGTGTACGCAATTTTGAGGTTATCTCTTTTGAATAGTTTGGATATGTAGATTCTTGAAGGATACGGATATTGATAAGTTTTTTTTATTCTTTTACTAACACTTGAATGAATTCGAGTTATCCGATAAATAAACATTTTTATTTCATTTATTTATATTATTTATTTAGTATTTTTTTTTTCACTTTATATAGTACAACAAACAACAATTATATTTTGTCAGTCATTGTTTGTAACCATGTTAAGGTTGCAAAGCAAAATTTAATAAAGTTCTACAAGAATATTTGTATGCAAAGACAAAATACCGCATCCAATCTACGAACTCTTCTCACCGTTAGCAACTCTTCAACATAAGAGCTCACGCGTGAGAGTAATCCATATTATTACAATATCACAACATGCTGTAACTTGTTTATTACTGGTAATCGATATTATCCTCACACTTATTTGGCTTTCTTCTACGTCAATAACAGATTATTATTTTACTATCTACGCCAATAATTACAATGCTGTTATGATGCCACGTTATTTTCCCAAGTTTGATTGTTATCATTACTTAGAGAAAAAAGTTACATGATAACTAAAACATTTGCAAAATCGTTAGCTCACCGTTTTTTTTACGGAAAACCGGAAGTATTAAGTTACAACATGTCATTTGCATATTCATCAAAAATGTCATTCAGTTTCTATCACGTCTGTCCCAATTGTTTGTCCGTAAGTGTAACGTCAAATTTATCGATCGAGGAGCGTGATCGACACAAATATGGGTTTTTAATGCAAAGCGATTAGAAAAGTGAAGACTTTGAGTGTTTATAAAGAGCGGTCGGAATTGTTTGGCGTTTAGTTTGAGTGTATGCTTTGAATGAATGTCAAACGCAGCCTTAGGAATGTTACACACTTCGTTAGAATCGATTCCAAAGACGTTTAATCTTAGAACCATCCGCGAGACTTATTTACTATCTATTATCTATTATACTAATCTTTGTAGCAATAGATCTTCTACTTCTTCTAAATCGAAGTATTCAATCCATCGAAAATGATATTTTAATAACCAACAAACTGTTGCAATTGTCAGAGTATTATTTGCTTAATCCATGCATTTATCACAGACTACAATTATGACACAAAACAAAAGAAAAACACTAGTAAAAATTTAATCCGAAACTCTGAATTTCTAAAAGGCCATTTAAATCGGACAAGCGAATGCTCATTACACCCCCACTTCATTAAATTCTTCTACTCAGAGCATTTGTTCGTTGTTCTATTGCGTTCTATAGAATATTCTAGGAACGCCCGCTTGATAATTTGGTGTAAAACGCTAAAATTGAGCTTCCGTTTAGAACAAAAGAACAAGAAAGAATGTTCTTGTTCTAGCTCTAGTTTTTTGTTTGTTTGGTCTAAACCCACCTCAATACATAACTACACAACACAAAACATAACTAGAATGACTCAAAAACAACAACGTACTTCTGAAAGGTTAATAAAATAAGGACAGATAAATGTCTTTTTTTAATATTTATTTATTTAGTACGGGTTCGCCCTTGACTCCAGACCAAGCCAAGTGCGACTAAGACGGAGTCGAAAATTAAACGAGCTCGCCCGTTATTGCTTGTTTATTCGAAAGAATGCGAATGCGAATGCACCTTGCGAATCATAATAATTCAACCAATGATAAAGACTTTTAACCATTAGTTGTGTTAAAACTATCGATCACAAAACCGGCCCTTATTAAGTCATTATGAATGCTCATATCTAACGAATCACTGTAACACTATAATATTCTGATTTTGTTTTTTTAAGTAGATAATATTGATGCCAAACACAATTCTATGATTATATAAGATAAGCTAAGCATTTTCTTTTCCACGTATCTCAAACATCGACATCACACATCAACGCCATCTATGTTCCTTCCAACGAACTACGTTCAAGGTTACCGCGCTAAAGCCTTGTTGTTGCGCAGACACGGTCTACTACAAGTATGTAATGTAATCGCAATGCGGTGTTGACATTGGTGGCGTGTCTTGGTGCAAGTTTAAGGTCTTCGAGGTTTGAGGTCTCTGTTAGTTGCAATAAATTGAGTAATGCTCGCTTGCATCATTTATGTAACTTGAATCTAACTTTGACGATTTATTTATGTATTTTGTCGAAAGTCACGCGTTTTTAATATCTTTATTGTTGGAATTTGGTCCTGCAACCAAGACTTTTGCTTTTGTAGAGGTAACTGATTTAATCAGTCAGGTATCAAACAACTGCCGGGAGTCGCATAATAATGGAATTTCTATTGTGTCTCGTTCACACATACTTGACGAGTTAAATACATACAAAAATGAACGATAAAAATAAAAAAAATCTCGAGAAAATATCTATAAAAAAATAAATTTCTGTTTTAATGTTTTGTTGTGTCCTTTTTGTGCAATAAAGAATATTTATTATTATTAAATTTCTATAATGACAACATTCTGGACTTTCCATAATTTATGGTACTTAACTTACAGAGTTCGTCAACTCAGTAAAAACACTTGTCATTAATTTTTCCCATAACATTTTTTTTTCAAGAAATCCATCATCGTTTTTCAGCTGTATGTATCGAAAACACTGGTTTTATTGTATTGAATTATTTAGTCGCAGTCACAACCTTTTCCTTTTAAAAATCTTCATAAACGCTACTTTGTTATCTTTACCTAATTTAATTTACATTAAATTTGAGACTACCAAACATAAATAGCTCCTTTCACATTCAATATCTTCAGCAGAAAACATCATCATCAACACACCAAACCGACTTTGTGCCTACCACTCGCCCTATAGAATTTCCATACAATTTCCCATTGAAAACATACTGGTACGTTTTATTAACCCACTTGCGACGAGCTCAGGCGTGTGGCCTGTGAAAGTGATCACTTGTCCCGTCTCGCTTCCGTGCCACCTGTATGTGGAGACACACGGTATGGTGTTGCGTCGAGCATGCACGTTGCTGCGAGCGTGCTTGTTGGTCGAAAAATATTTTGCTGTGAATAAGTTTTGAACGACGTTATTGAATATAAGTCAGTAAAGAATTTATCTCTGTGTAAAAGTTAATGATAATGAATTGTCTATTGTCTAGAAAATAAATGTCTTAGATAACTCAAAACCATATTTACAAAATAAAATAAGTTCCTTTGCTTGTGATAAAAAGCCACTGGAAATGAGTTCAGATACACGTTCTTAAAAGCAATGATAAGTATATTTTTAATTTTTCATGAACATCCACGAGAATTAATTTTGAACTTTACGTACACTATTGAGCTTTTATCCTATCACACTGCCTTTTGTCCAAAGACACCATACAAGCTACATTCTGCTTGGAGGTTAAAATCGGCTACCATAGACTTACCTAGTATAATAAATGAATGAATGACTTTATTCGCCACAAATAAACAAAAACACAGAAAATAAAAATACAATTTAAAAAAAAACAACTAAATTTGTGTCGAAAAGGTCCCTCGCTCGGCAAAAATTCGTGACAGCGTGAGGCATGTCACGATTATTATGTATTTTATAGTAGATTCGCTGTCCAAATCATATTTTGTGTCACATTTTTTAAAATGACAAAAGCATGCACAAACCCAAATTGCCATGGCAATGAAAACACTGCTTTGTGAACGATGCTCTATCTGGCATCATCTAACTGCCTCACACATTTTGTTCTGAACAGCCTATGGTAGTGTTTTGTCGCTTTTTATTACTCGACAAGCTGCTCGGCAAACAAGCTTGTCCGAAAATCACCCCGTATGTTTTCAAAACATGACCGGACAAGTTTCTTTGAGAGTCACCGACCATCCAGCGAGATTAAAAACTCAAGTACGATACAACATAAAATATGTCGTTACTTAACACATCGTCCATTTAGTTTAGCGTGTTCACGTAAAGCCTGACTCTCACACAAGGAATGGCCAAGCCTTAAAAACGGTATACCTACTTTATTCCGGTAATCTGTCTTTATGTCCGTTATCTAAAACCACTCATGCTAGGTCATCTTTAATAAAAAAATAATAAGAATATCGTAGAATGTCTCTGCATGGCTTGATTCCTGAAATATTTAAATAATAAAAAACGTTGTTTTTTTAGTTTTAACATAGATTACATACTATTTACCTTGAAACATTTGGATTTGATTACTGATACTTATGACTTAGGATAGAAATTACCTTGAAATATTTGGATTTGTACCTTGAAATATGTCAGTTGAGTTACAATATCACGGTTTAAAGAAGAAAAAATATTTTTTGGCTTCATTCTCTAATATTTTAAGGAGACATTAAGGTAAATCTATTATATATATAAAAGAAAGTCGTGTTAGTTACACCACTTATAACTCAAGAACGGCTTAACCGATTTAGCTAAAAATTGGCAGGGAGGTAGTTTAGAGCCAGGAAAAGGACATAGGATCCTTTTTATCCCGTTAAACGGGGCCGGGGCTGGGGCGGGACGGGGCCGGGGCGAAAGAAAGTTCGCTGGGACCGCTAGTAAATTAATAAATACAACGCACATAATCGTAACTAAATATGACAAAAAATCGACAACCAATACATCAATCGTAACAAAAAGTTAAAATATGACTTCCAGGCCTAAAAGGATTCAATATGCCGTTATTTTAAACAGATTACTGTGTTTAATAGTAGAATATCAACCAGTTGTAGCGAAATTCAGTAGGTCTTTGATAGCAATCAATTATTTGACCAATTACGCCTCTAGTTTTATAACTAACAATACATTATTTCCTGACCTACGTTTGTAGTTCATAACCTAAGACAACAGGATTGTATAACTCACACTAAAGAAGCAACAAAGATGCTGTAAGCTTCACAATAAGCTTAAATAATGTCATTATACGACCAACAATACAACTCACTTTACACTTTACAGTCTTTACTCTACGTCATGTTTAGCATGTCCGTGCTAAAAAACGTAAAATGACAACGAAAGGAAAAGTAAAAATTGCGAGTTCCTACTCTGAAAGACATCGTTGGCTTACAATCTCGTTGCGTCGCGAAATATCGCAAATCTTGTAAATGCAATATACAGCGTGTGGCCTGTAATAGGATTATACGTACTTACCCTAAACTGGTCTTAGTGCTCTTAAATGCTTTAACTCAGAGATATAGTAATCCAAAGTTATAATCCCTCCCTAGTCAATGTATATTCAAATCGTTAAGTCGTTGTAGTAAATGTCAAATGTCAAGTTTTATGACTGGACACATTTGTTTGCAATACATTGCTGGTTCTGTTTATTTTGTTAGAAAATATCAATAATTTATTTTTCACATAAATTAAAACCATTAAGAATTGATTACTGATTACTTATAGGGCCTATATTAAAATTTTTTGCTCCTATTACAGGCCACACCCTGTATATGTACCTTGCTAGCTTATTATTCCGGAACAGGTATAGCTGATGGAGGAGTTTTCATATCGGAGACTGATGCTAGTGCTGATATGGAACACAGAGTAAATAATTAGCTGAAGTTAATGCTGAGATTCTCAGCAACTATGATCGCAGAACTAATTCAAAATATTTATTGTTTTTCTTCATCATAATCATCTATACCAATAAAATGCTTTGTGCTGAACGACTGACTTATTGATTGACTGACTGACTGACTGACTGACTGACTGATGGATCAACGCACAGCCTAAACCGCTGATTGTAGAGACCTGAAACTGCGAGGGTGTGTCCTTTGTATGACGAAGGGATCCGATAAGAAGGGATTTTCAGAAATTCCACCCCTAAGGGGGTCAAAAAGGGGTGCAAAGTTTGTATGGGACAACCAGATCCCTTGGTCCAATCTACTTCAAATTTTGCATACACATTGTCTTACAGAATAGACGAAAGACTTATTTTATATTTTATTGAAATACATCTCCTAAGGGGGTTTAAAAGGGGTGCAAAGTTATTATGGGGGTGATTTGCTTCGAATTTGATATCAATACTCTTTAGAGCTTACGATTAACAAACGTCCGAAGGTTGGGCGCCCCTGCACTCGACGCGCGAGCTTCATTGTTCTGCCTAAGACCCGGACAAAGTACGGCCGAACCTCAGTTACACACGAAGGTGCGCGACATTTTAACAAGTTACCCTCGGTCATCAAAAATATTGACTCGCTCAACGGGTTAAAATATTTTTTATTTCATTTTTGACAGTCATTTGACATATCTGAGACATAATATTTGACACATGTTTGTTATTGATGTTGCTCTCGAGTAGAGATTTTATTCCTTAGAATAGTAAATAATGTTGTTTTGTGTTTAAACAGCGTAGGTATCAATCGGTTTGTGTCCAGTGTAGATTGCAAATCGTTTGTTTATATTGTAGGTGGACATTCACGGTGCTCCTGTGGTCGAAGGGTGTCCAATCTGCACAACTTTTCTGCAAACTTTTCGTGGGGGGCCTACGTTTAGCAGTGGACGGTTTTTTGGGTGTTGATCATGATGATGGCGTAGATATTTACATAGAATTGTATCTTTGAATTTACGATTTGAATTCAAGAAAGTAGAGTATTCGCTAAAACCATGAACAAAGCTCAAGTTAAAACTCTTAAGGTAGCGGGAAAAGACTTGAGGGATTCGCTTTTCCCACAGCCTGTATGTGGTATGATGCTGTGTAAGCGCAGAGAGTACCCTGGTCTTATTAGTGCCCGAAAGAAATATACGATTGACGATAGGGCGCAGGAAGTATTTCCATTTCGTTGTAAAATAAAAAGATAATATTCCCGTGTCAGTTTGACCATTAAAGACCGGGCTACGTGTTCAGTGTACATAAAATATAATTAATATGCGCCAGACAACACACCAATTATTTTTCTTATGTTACGAAGTACCAGAAAACAATTATGACGGCGGCGTCTCCCATAAATACTTAAATACATATAACATCCATAACTTAGGTACAAATCTTCGTGCTCATCACACAAACATTTGCCCCTTGCGGGATTCGAACCCGCGACCGCCGGCGTAATAGTCAAAAGCGCTAACCAATACACCAAACGCGTCGTCGAATATAACATTCATCTGTACGCATTTCTGTGTATATATTTTAAAACTGGATGTTTTCGTTTGTTTGTTTGAACGCGCTAATCACAGAAACTATTGTTAGGGGTATAAAATATGATTAATGGCTAATTTATCAGGGAAGGCTATAGGAGTAGTTTAATGCGTATAGGTATATATTAGGCTTATAAATTTTCGCTACTATCTATGGGAACGGAGTTAAACTTAAAAGCGCGTACGAAGTCGCGGGCGGGCCGCTAGTCAAATATAAGAGCTAGGCTGTTTTTTGGTAGAGGTTTTTCATAAAATTTCTCCAAATCAGAGAAAATTGAGTAATGGTTTCCTTCTTGCCTTTCACAACAAAATCGTTTGCATTGTCCATGACACCAAAATTAATTGATTACATTTGAAGACTGCAGTTTGCACTATTTAATGCATTTTTTTATGAATGTATAAATAAATAATAAATATGCGCCAGACAACACTCCAATTGTCTGGTTTCGTGGTAAGGAATTTTCTTCCTTGTGTTACGAAGTACCAGACAACGATTATGACGGGGGCGTCTCCCATAAATACTTAAATACATATAACATCCACGACTTAGGTACAAATGTTCATGCTCATCACACAAACATTTGCCCCTTGCGGGATTCGAACCCGCGACGGCCGGCGTAATAGTCAGGAGCGCTAACCAATACACCAAACACGTCGTCAAGAATAAGATACTTAGACAGTAGACTACCCTTTTTAAGAAATCCTATTTGAAATAGTAAATAACTCACTTTATTTTGTATTTTATTTCGACGCTTGTTTTTTCTTTGTCACATATTTAAAAAAGAAAAGGTGCGACCACCATTATGGTTAGATCCCAAACTATGGACTGTGACACACAGTAGACCTCTTGAGGTTGTAAGCCCAGTTATTTATGTCAGTGGACACTCAGCCCCAGAAATGTGGTCCAACATGTTTTTAAATTAGGCACATAATATTTTCTGACTTTCTTTTAATAAACGTTAATTTATTTGACTGGCCTATCGACGCCTATTAGCACACTCGTGACTACATGCCAAATTTATTGCTTTTTCAATAAATTGTGAAAATATTTTCATGTGAAGTTATGTTCTCGCCATTTTGTTGATAAATTCATCCAAGTAGAATACTTAAAAGTACCTATCGTTCTCACACTTTCAGGTCTCATTCGATGCCCTAGATACAATCAAAACATTGGTCTTTTAATTAAATAGTTTCTATTCCATTTAAAAAAATAGACTTGCTTGATATTTATTTCTTTGCCATAACGGTTTCGTTTTTGAATAGTTAGGCTTAAAATATTTTTTTGTTGATTTCATGCATACCTATAATAGGTTAATAATGTACCTACCAGACTAATTTTCAATTAGTGAGATACTTATGTTAAAAAATTAACTCAATTATTCCAATGTAACCATTCCCAAAATTTTACTTTCAACTGTACAGAGCCTCACTTTTATTACCTACCTATTACATTTAGTTTTCGTGCGGTGGTTTATTAATAGAATCAGAGTTTAGGAGTTATGAGGCTGTGACTTGATCACGGGCATGGTTTTCAACTTTTTCTGAGGTTAAATTAAGTTATTATAATGCACAAAAGGCGATTCGAGAAGTGATATGTTTGAAAACAACAATTTTTAACTACTGCGTAGCGGTTGTGAAGATGGAAACATTGAATGACTCAGAATGTTAATTTTTTTTTTAGGGTTCCGTAACCGAATGGCAAAAAACGGAACCCTTATAGTTTCGTCAAGTCTGTCTGTCTGTCTGTCTGTCTGTCTGTCTGTCCGTCCGTATGTCACAGCCACTTTATTCTGAAACTAAAAGCATCACATAGCTGAAACTTGGTAAGTAGGTGTATCTTGTTCACCGCTTTCCGATTCAGATACAAAAAGTAAGAAAAAATAATATTAAAGGGGGGGCTCCCATACATGAAACTATAACCTAAAAATTTTTTTTTACTCAAACCTATGCGTGTGGGGTGTCTATGGATAGGTCTTTTAAAATGATGTTGAGGTTTCTAAAACCTTTTTTACTAAAAGTGTAAGGTTTGAGATATAGTCGCTTCCAAAGTGGTAAAATGGGCGTCCCCCCCATCTAACTTTTGAACTAAGAAAGTGAAAATTTTGAAAAAAATATATGATGTAGATCTCAACAAAAACTTGCAACGAAAATTAGTTTGAAGGAGATCGAACCAGTAGTTTTTGAGATATTGCACATTTTTATCAACCGCAAATATAACTTTGTCTTTCATACAAACACTATGAAAAACAAAGTTATTTTTGCTGTCACAATATATTGTGATGTTTTCGTTAAGTGAAAGTAAGTGGACCCTGAATTCAGTTAAGGGTGGCACGGAACCCTCAGTGCGCGGGTCCGACACGCACTTAACCGGTTTTTATTTCTAACATACGAGTAAGTCTACAATCGCACCTGATAGCAAGTGACAACGCAGCCTCAAATGGACCATATCTATTGGGCTTTTTAAAATAAGTTTCTTTCTCTGTTATTCTTGATGCTTTCAAAAACAATTTAGGCATCAATAGAACATGATATTATTATGACAATGCATATAAAATTGTGAGCTTAATAGAATGGCACTATTCAAAATCAGAGTGAACAGGCTTCTTCTGTCTTCAGCTCCGTCTTAGCTGCACTTGGCTCAATCTGAAGTCAAGAGCAAACCCATTCTCAATAAATTTTAAAAATTGTGAAGCTACCATGTTCATTTTGGTGATTTGCACATTGGTTTTAATTGTATTTAAGTACCTATAATAAAATTAAAGTTATAGAATAAAATTTAAGTTTTTTTTTGTTGTATGTGATTTGTAGGACTAAAATGCTTAGAAAAATACTATTCATATATCAACTACTTGAGTTTGAATCAAATTTTTTCTTTAATATATTATATTACACAGCATATAAATTAAAATATTTCGTAACACTCCAAATATAAAAATGCAAAATCCTACGCATAGATCGACGACCGATTATGTAAGTGCACACGGAAGTTTAAAAAGTGTAAAGTTCAAGTGTAATTTCTTCTCAAATCTACGATCTTATTTCCAAGTGTTAGAGTACAAATTAATATGTACTCTAAAGTCGTGACTGCACTCATTCAGAGTAAGTTATCAATGGGTGGTGCCAATTTCTGTGCGGGTGATGAAATCGAAGTAATATATTGGTGAATGAAACGAAAAGTTTGTGTTCCGAACCGGATGTGTGAGCGTGATATTATTTATTGATGTGAGAAAAGTCACATGTTTTTTTAAATGTAGGTACAAAGTTGCCTAAAATATTGTTTTTTATTGACTTAAAAAAGGGAGGTACTCAATTTGACCTGTATGTAAGTGGAGCTCGGGGTTTGGATATAAGAAATGCCGGATTGGTTTTACTTTATTTATTGAGCGACTTTAATAAATACGTCTTTACGTCTTCACTCCATCTTCAGACCCTCACACTCCTTTCATGTCAATCATAACGTCAACTTCCGCGTTCCTCATACAAATTCAAACGTTTTTCTCCTTTCTCGCTCTCTCTCGTCTGTCATATCTTACGACTTACGTTCTGTTCCACGACCATGTCCAACATGTATGGTGCTATCGTAAGAATTGTATAAAATTTGAGTATGTCGATCTGTGAAGGCTTCATTTGGAGGATTTGTATGTTTGTCCACGGATTTATCTAAAACGAGAAGTCATAGCGAGATCATTCTTTTTTATTTAAATCAGGTATATTTCCGCTTAGGGCACAGTATGAGTTTCAATAAAATCGGTTCAGTAGTTTTTGAGATATGGGTAAACAATTAAAAATCATGAAAAAGAAATATATTTCGATTCAAAACTGCTCAATAGCACGGTAAACATGGATGGTAAACGTCGTTAACTCATACGCATGCAAATAATAACGTAATTGTGTACTTAACTAGATCAAACTTGTTGAGACACTTTTCAAATGCGATCAAGGGAATTTTCCTAAGTTATGGGAATAAGGTTTTCTAGGGAAAACTGCAAAATAAGAAGCTTTTTCTGCTTAAGATGTATTATTACTACTACCTGGTTATTGTAAGATTGGACCCGTCACTGTCACTGTGCTGTGAGAAAAGTGTGCAAAATTTAACTGTACCGTAATCACGAAAAACTATCGAATGCGTAATCATATCGAGAAACGTCAAAATCCATATTAAAAAAGTGATTTATTTACGCACCGCCAGGGGCGCTAGTCCAATTTCCATACGAATTGTCATTTCTTGATATGCGTACTATGTATTCGATAGTTCTTCGTGATCAGGGTACAGGGTAATGTATTGACACGTAACGGACGAACGCGGGTGGGTGAGCGGGGAAGCGAAAGGAATGTGACATGTTTGACATTTGTCCATTCTTATGATAATTGGATAGTATTTTATTCCTTATTGCACGGACTAAAGTAAGTACATAATGGTGGAATTCATGTTTAAAGCATTCTCTTTCAGTCAACCAATGGGTGATGCAGAAGCAATGAGACGACACATAAATGAATAAAAAAAAATGTAACACCAAAATTGTAATGTTGTCTTAAGTTGAGACGCGACGACCATAAAAGCTCCTTAATCCTGGTTTAAATAATGATTGGACGGATAATTAAATTGCAAAATGTATAATTAACATAAATACGGAACTTCATTTCGTACAAAGAAGTGGACAGATAACGCTAAAAGGGACTAATTCAGACATTATGAAACAGGCCGTAAGTGCCTTAAAAACACAATAAAAATTATGTACATAGTTATCAAATCGCAAGACTGTTTGTTTTGTACCGATCGACTATAATTTTAAAAGCATTAACACAATAGATACTTAAGATCAATTACTGACAAATACATCTCACTTTCGTTCATAACACCTAAGTAAGGGAAAATAATAACAATAGAGTTATCACACTTAAGCAGTATTACGTTGATTTTGATGAAGAAAACATTTTAACTATGAATTTCGATGTAAACAATAGAGTAAAGAAAATAACAGTTAAACTCTCCCATAGCTTCACCATTGTTTTAGAGGTAGATTAACTTTCGTTTAGATGAACACAAAAAAAAATGATAGTCTAATGAAGAATTGTGTCAATGTAATGATGAACTATGGGATCATTGAGCTATGATAGATGAGTATTTGAATAAGTTAAAGGGGGAACTGACTAAATTTTACAGTGACGGCAACACGACTTGAAACAGGATGTCAGGAGGACCGAGTCGAAGTTATCATTCAAGAGCAAAGTCCGACAATTCCTCAAAGAATAGATAATTGCATAATATTATGTATGAATGATATGTGTATTTCTATATAATGTATTTATTTTGTGTAAGTTTAAGTATGCTTATAGAATATAATATTATTGCAGTAGTTTATGTAGGTTTATTTGTTACTTTAAATAAATAAATATGCGCCAGAAATAAATAAATATTAGTTAATTGTTGTTTTTTTATTTCTTTTTTTCTGTTTCTTATTTTCGCTGCACCCATTGCCTCTGTATGATCTAAAGGTTTGACTTGCTGCGAATGCTTATAGCATTGAGTCCACCTTTGTACATCGTGATTTGTGCAAAAAAAGTCTTTAAATAAAAAAGGCCGTTAACCACGGCAGTCTAGTTCTACCGGATCACTGCATTAGTGCGTTACTGGATCTCGCAAAAAATGTTGTGTCCACACGGCAGATTTTTACAGGTACGGTTGTCCATCAACTGAGTCCTATCAACAGTCTATATCTCTTGCCTGACCATTGCAACTGATGTATGCAAACACGGAGATGCTCGCGATATACGTCAATTGTATGGTCAGAATGTTCACCCAACCAAACACGACTACCCCTAAGGTTGCTTAACTTTGGATAGTGATGATATATGAGGTCAAATTATTTTAAGTAATAATATTTTAACAGTGACATCGTATACATCGTAGAAACAGGACAATCTCATTATTTTTTGGAAAATTTAGATTTAAATTTTTAATATTTTCTTTAACATAAACAATATTATATTTTTAAACAGCATCCTGACAATTTAAAAAGTTATCTACGTCATCGGCTTTGCCTCTCTCAATTTAATGCCCAAACACTCTTTTTCTCTTATCTTAGCCTTAATAAAAAAAAACAAAAAAAAATATTACCTTAGTCTCCATTTTTTTCAAAAACTAGCGGATAAAAACCAGTGTTTTTTACAAAAAAATATTTATTTATTGCGCTGCATCGGTACTTTAAATATTATCACTTAAACGAGGTGACCTTAAATAGAACTTCAAATGTACGTGTTACTTCAAATTGCTGGGAAAAACGACACATTCACACGGTGTGCTGGTCAAAACACTTGATTTGCGATTTTGACATTATGCCCTTTGTGAAAGCGAACTAAGAATCCGCACGAGATTCCGTTGAAAGTGATATGAAAACGAAAGTCGCGTGCTGTGCTACACAACGGCCGTGTTAACGATGAGTCTCAAAAATTTGCCCATATTGCGCCATAGGCCACGTTTATAAGACACGACTGAGTGACGACTCGAAAACGACGCTATTGAAATGAAATCAAATAAAATATTTTTATTTGTCTAAAACATGGTCAAGATAATGGTAGTTGGTACACTTTTAGTTTAGCATGTTTTGTCTATGTATTGACCTCAATGTTTTTTTTTGTTATAATCTATACTAATATTATAAAGCTGAAGAGTTTGTTTGTTTGAACGCGGTAATCTCCGAAACTACTGGTTCGAATTGAATAATTATTTTTGTGTTGGATAGTCCAGTTATTGAGGAAGGCTATAGGCTATATAACATCACGCTACGACCAATAGGAACAAAGATATAGTGGTAAATGTGTAAAAAACGGGAGAAAGAAGTCACTATTCCACGCGGACGAAGTCGCGGGCAAAAGCTAGTATTAAATATAACTTCTTTTACTGTCCGAAAGATGTTGAATGTTATATATTTAAAAAAAATAGCACAAACAACAGGCGGACAACATAATATTAAAATACAATTATGTGCTTTTGAATAAGTGATCTAAAGACTATGGCTGCCTACCAATTCGCCATCCGAAAGAGATACACTGACAATAACTATCTAGACAAAAGAATTAACAATTACCTATAATTTAAATAATTTTTAAGATCCGTAGTATTCTAAGTAGCGCTTTTAACAAATGACGGCTGCGCCGGAGGTCCCAGGTTCAATTCCCGGGTCGGGCCAAAAAATATGTACCGGAGTTTTTCTGTTCAGAAATTCTCAGGGTAGTCCAGAGTTTGGAAGTAGGCGGTGTTTCACCCCCGTGCCTCGGAAAGCAGATAAAGCCGTTTTCTGATCTCTCTCCGGTCGTATCAGATTGCTGTCCCATCGGGCTATGAGAGTGAAAGGAATAGAGAGTGCGCCTGTGTTTGCGCACACACTTGTGCACTATAATATGTCCCGCGCAGTTGGTTAGTCGTTGTGACTGGCCACCGTAGTCGAAATCGGCTAGGGGGACTATTATACATTGCAACTAGCGGTCCCCTGCGACATCGTCCGCGAGTTTGGATTCTTCTCCGTTCCCATAGGTCGTAGCGTGACATTTTATGCAAGGTGTGGCCTGCAATTGAAGCAAAAATTTTGGATATTGGCCCTTTAATCACCCAGAATTCAATTGTAAATGGTTTTAATATACCTATAATTATTATTTTTTTCTAACAAAATTATTCGAACCAGCAGTTTATTGTATTGCAAACAAATCTGTCTACAAGTTTCTGAGATAATTGCGTTTAAACAAACAAACATTTCAGCTTCACTATTATTATTAGTCTAAATAAAAGTATTAGAGTGTAAATGGTCTTTAACGGTTCGCTGTCATCTTCATCCACATCTAACTTTCGATATCGATCGATTATGTGTTTCTATTCATCTCTTTCTTTCCTCATACAAATCAGCAATGGCGTCTCTTTTATACAATAACAATATAACACGAGATGATCTAATTGTTTTATAAGAACCACTTTCTTTTAAATAGTTTGTACGGTTATTTCAAATTGCCTGAAGTGTTATTTAACAAATAGCAATAACGTTGGTTGAAGCTGTTATTACATCCGCTGAAATATTTTTTTGTTTGATAGTTTGTTTTGAATGTTATTATGATGATTATAGTTTTTGTGGTCAGCACAACGACGTGATATACACCTCTTGCGCATGATAATTTAACCCAGTTTTTGCTACTCATGGCTTTAATCACCATCTGGTTTCTGTTAGTTATTGACGTTGACAAAAATAAGATTTAATCCAAGATTTGCATAATCCTGGTTTAAATCATCATGCGCAAGGAGTATAGGTTTTATTTTCATTATAGCGTGCAAACATTATCCTGTATTTCCGACTATAACATCTCTGAAAGCAGTAACAACTGATGAGCTTAACAAAGCTTATCAAACCAAACGATGATGTATAAAACTGCTTCTTGACAAAATATTTAGATCATGCTTGTAACATGATGATAGTTTTGAAGAATAGAAAATCATTGATTTCAAATTCTGGTGATATTTTGAAATCTGAATCTGAAATGCTCATTATCATCATCATTATTAGCTAAATAATTTCTACAACTTAGCAAAGGCCTCCCCCAAAGTTTTCCACAGCGACCGGTGATAAACGGTCTACATCAGATGTAGAATACCATTGACTATTGATACTAGATTTTAGTGTAATCCATTGAACTACTATTACTAGCGTATAGAACTGACACCAAAAACAAATCTCATGCGCCATTCATTGTCGCCACTTGTCTTCAACTTGTACAAATGGTTTCATTATGTGAAATTCGAATTTCAAGAAATACGTCATAATCTTGTCGTCGTATTTGAGACACATTTTTTGCTTGGCATAGCTTCTCTGTACGTTGTAATAACAACTCACTGGTGTTATCCTACTATCTTTACAAGGTCGTCAGTTCTTCCTTAGACTCTTTGACCAAAGGCGCAGCGTAGGACGTCCACCGACAAGATGGACAGACGACCTTGTAAAGATCGCAGGATCGCACTGGATGCAGACCGCTCACAACCGGTCGTTGTGGAAAGTCACGGGGGAGGCCTATGTTCAGCAGTGGACGTCCTTCGGCTGATAATGATGATGATGATGAAGTTTTTAGTAATTTTATCAAATTCTTATAATATAACGGCTCATCCACATAGTAGAAACCTGAAATGAATACAAAATAATTTAATTACATACCGTATGCGATATGTGAAAGTATTATACATTTATTTATTAAAATCTCACTTTCTTCTGGTCCAGTAAGAAAATACACCGCAATCTTTACGTAAGTTTTCAGCAACTTGTTATTACAAAACCGTTGCAAGTTATACATAAGAGATACCATTACAATTTCTTTTGAAAAAATGTTAACGACGGTTACATAAAAATTTTGAGACTTCCCATAAAAACTTATTTCAGTATCGGACCAGTTTTGTCATAGCAATTTCTATTTGAAGTCATTAATGTCCGAATCGGGTATAACCAGTTTTGATCTATTTACTTACTAGCAAAAGTAGATGTTTGTTGTGTAATAGAAATTAATGGCAATTTCTCTTGTTTCTGTGTTACTTAATGCAAATTTCTCAAAATTACGGAAGATAATGTCTTAAGTTGATGCGGTTTGATATGTATCTTATATGCTTAAAGTGAAAGTGATTTGCCTTATTAACATTAGTAATTATGCACTTAAGTTGGTGTTTTTTTTTGTCTCCTACCAATATTCCTAATCTCCGACACTGAAATATACAATTTCAGAAAATATTATCTCGATCTCAATGTAGAGCCTAACTATGATGTGAAGAAACTTAGTTGAAATACATTGACTGATTTTAAATAACCATTTTTTTAGAAGTCAGAAAAAATATTTTTATAATTAAATTAGGTAGGTAGGATAAAAAAATTTATTTAACATTTAATACCATATACAATTTTTGTAGAGGTTCAACGAAATGGTAATTTGGCATGACAGCGTAAAAAGAGTGTTATTATCGTATTACTTAAGATAACTTGATTCACCAAAGCCAAAGGCTTAGATATTTTTGTCCATCAATAACCAAACTATTTTCATTTTATTGTCTATTGATTATAGTCATGTGTTATTTTGATAAGCTACAAATGTATACTATTAATGCAGGATAGATTTTTATAAAAACATAGGCCGTAATAAGTAGGAGAATTCATTTTCAATGGCAATGAATTTTTGCATTTCAATAGTTTTAAAAGTTCAAAAGAACCATTCAGCATAAATCATTCAAGCGTATTTATTTTGACTAAAGCATTCTTTTTTTGTAAGCTCATTTCATTTGCAACTTCATTAATTTAAATTGGAACCAATGTATACATAACTTATGTAATTAATTAAGATATTGAAATCATGTTGTAAGTTGAATACAAATTAAAATTTTAATACCGTTGCAAGCAAAGACAATTTTTAACATGACTGCAAATAACATATTGATGAAGAGCTTAAAACTGGCGAAATTTTTCTAAAATCATAAATGACCGATCATTACCATAAATTCCACCAAATACATTAAATTTTGTAGTCCTCATAGTCGTACCTAAACATTGACCCTGTACTAAAATCCTCAAATATTTGAAAAGATCCTATTTGCATAAACATTAGGGTCTAAACTGAATTGGATTTCATCTTAACCCAGTTGAGACCGCGCCGTGTGAGCATAACAGAGTCGACGGTGGGAGGGGGATATGATAAAACTGTATGGAGTGCTCGCTACTTCGCCAAACATAGCTTGACATCACTCGATGTCAGAAAAACACTAATTCGGCCAGTGAGAAAAAAAAGTTTACAAAAAAAAAATTAAAATGAAGATCACTTTCGCTTTCGTAGTAGCCCTTTTGGCTTTTGCTCATGCTGACGATGGCGACAGGACCCTGGAAACTGCCATCAACTTCGTAAAGGACTGCAAAGGGGACTACATCCTATGTGTGAAGGTTAATATTTAATTAATTAAGTGAAAGTGAATCAGTGAATGTTGTGTTCAGTGTGTGTGCTTCCGAGGACTTTAATTTCACTTGTTTCTGCAGCGATAACTTTGCATCTGATTAACTCACTTTTTTTAAAACATTCTTCTTAAATTTAACACTTAATATCTCAACAACTAATTAACCTATTCGAGTCCAATCAAAATAAAAATCAATCCGATCAAAATTCTAATTTCAAAATTTAAATTTCAGGAAAAACTTCTAAGGATCGTTGACAACCTTAGGGCATCTCGCAGCATAAACATTGCTGAGGGCATCGTTCTCAAGGGTGACCCTGACAAACGGGCGAAGAAACTGGACGCCCTCCCTGTTGACCCTTCCGCTCGTGATGTTGAGGTCAACTACAGGCTTATGGATGGAGTCGTCAGCTTGTTCGAGACCCATGCTGTCGAAGTCAAGATGAACCAGGCTGATAAGGAGACCCTGCAGAGGTCTCTTGATGAAGGTAAGATTCGTTATACTAACTTTTTATCATACGAAAGTATTGATCGTCATTTAGCTAAATAGACTATTTTTGCGATAATTTCAAATATTCACATTGATTTAGATGTTGCGTTAAACTAACTTAGTAATGAATGTCATTGCTAACTAAGTTTTAGAATTTAAAATTGAGTTTATAGTTTATAGTTTATAAATGGAACAAATTTTAAACGTGTAAAAATCTTAATCACGTGCTAGAAAACGTAAGTTTTATACTAATATTGAATTTCAACAGAATTACTGGCTCTCATTAGGCACACTTAAATCTGATTTCAAAGTTTATTAAGCATGGTCAATTTGAATAAAATAGATCTGTTGATTGAACCTAATTCATTAGTGGCGGGGTTGTTAACAACTAAGATAAATTACATTTACTATGCCACATTGAATTCTCAAAATTACGTCTGCAGAAACTGTTAGCTTTTAAATGAAGAGCAATATTTTATTAATACCGAGACTTCAAAGGTTGAAGATAACAATCGATTCATATTTTTATTAATTTCACAAATCCCGACATAATACTTCTAATCTCCGTTACAGGCCGTGGCAAGAAGAAGGGCAGCGGCATGGGCGGCATCATCGGTCTCCTCGGAGCCAAGATCCTTCTCGGCAAACTCTTCATCGTGAAGCTCATCGCCCTGAAGGCCCTCGCCACCGCCAAGATCGCTCTCGTCCTGGCCGTCATCCTCTTCGTCGCCTGGTGCTTGAAACATGACACCACCAAGACCACATACGAAGTGGTTCCTCACGCGCACCACCACGAATCTCACCACCCAGTCCATGTAGAACATGTTTCTCACGACGTTGGCCACGGGCATGGAGGTGGCTACTCCAGCTACGGCTCTGACTGGAACAAGAACCTCGACGAAGCCCAGAACCTGGCCTACAGCGCCTACTCCCACAATAAGTAGATAGATACCAAATGGGTGACCCCCGAACTTTTAACCTCTGTTGTACAAAGACTTATTTATTTTATTTATTATTAATTTATTGCCATTATTGTTAAATAAATTATTCAATTGCACATTGAGTTTTATTCGTGTGATCGGAGAATGCATTTTTGTAAAGGGACACAATAAAATGTATCAGTGTCATAATTATAGTGCTAAGGTGTTTCAAAAGCATTTGTACTTCCTCTGCTACTTAGCAAAAGCTTCTACTAAAAATTCAGTTTTCTAGACTTGTATTTATTTTATGCTACGAGAATTTTATCTCTTTTCTACAACTTGTTGGAAATCCTTCAAATTAAGTACAAAATTATGCTAATGATTAATCATGGAATATTTTTTATCGATTAACGAAAAAAGAAAGTGTCCAATAAATCTTGAAGTCATCGCTTCTCTTACTTTAACATGACTCGTATGACATAAATTACGCTGAATGATTTACGACAGAAGGAACTCTAAAAACGAAAGTTACAATGTGGATAATGACCTGTCAATCATACATGATTATATCGATTACAGTTTAAAGAAAGCGAAATGTCTTTAAATAGAAAAATACGATTTATAAGTTGATCTCAGTATAAAGCGCTCTGATTCTAGCCAATTTCGTAAACAAAACCATTAATTTTTCACTTTCTTCTATTTTATTGGTGATAAAATGTATTAAGACTATAAACTATTTAATACTGATTCGTGTTCCGGTGTCACATGAATTCCGGTTTGCTCTCTCTATTATGTTCATTTATGTATGTTCCACATTTTTGTATCGCCTTATGATTATTAGGCGTTGAGAGAAATTTCTTATACATACTGGGCCGGTATGCGTTAAGACCGAAAACTGGTTTTAAGCAGATTTCATTAAAGGCTCAACTTTCTATATGGGTTTCTCGTGATTTCGACCAATTTCATCTTCATTGAGAGTGAAGGTAGCCGCGAGATAATTACCCATTTTAACTTGTACGGTCTTTTTAAAGTGCGTTTCGTAATATCCGACGCTTTCTTTAAAAGCACAAACAACATACTACACTTCCTTATACACATTTTTATTCTGAAAAAGTTAAACTAAGGCATTTATTTTTAAAAATAATCGTAGATTATCTAGTAACAACGTATTACTAATATCAAACCCACTCAGCTCAAAAAACAAAATACAATCAATGATTGCAACATAAAAGATGGATGATTAAAACAAAAAACAAATGCTAGTTATAGACGAACGATTACTTAACGAAACTTTTTTTCAAATGTGCTTAATGGCCAGTCATTTAACGGTTAATCTTAAATCAAATAAGGCGGAACATATCCGATAGAAAGAACAAAAGGCTTAGGCCTATCGCAGACTTACAACTTTTCTAGTTGTTAAAAATGCACTGCAATTGATACATCAAGGTTTTGATGTCTTTATTATTATTCGCATTAATTATTACTTACGCATTGAAAATAATTTAAGTGACTTAGAAAATGTGTAAAAATCAACACCAATAAACTTAACTAAAACGCATACTTAGTTTGCCATTTAACGATTTTCAGTAGTGACAACACAGTCTAGTGACATTTTGATTTACCTTTTTGGACATGGCTATCCGTGTAAAGCCTTTACTTAAGCTAATTTACTTTTAATTTTGATAACAACAGATGTTAAAATCATTCGTCAAATACTTAAATTGACACTAAAACTACGTTGCATTAAATTAGTAAGGCAGGTACTTTAATTTCAATAATTTACATACACAACTCAAAAAAGCCCTATTTTTTAAAGTTTACAGATTTTTGACGTTAGCTTTTTTATTTATTTGTTGATTTTTTGCCATTTAAGTAATTACTAACAAGGTAACACGGGTTTTATATCAAGTTACGATGCCCTGTGTTATCAACAATAGTATCTCAGTTTGCACTATGCCTTATTAGTATATCGATCAGAGATAAGTATGATTTACGTCCGAGCTATTTGTGCGATCCGGGAGCGATAACATCAGGGATTCAACTTTCGCTATGACAAAGAGAAATCATAAAATAGGTATGAGCTAATGTCATACTTGAATAACTGTCATTTTCATCGATAAAGACATTTAGCTCTAGTGAACTGTACCGTAATCACGAAAAAATATTGAACACGTAAACGTATCGAGAAATGTCAAAATCTACATTAAAAAAGTGATTTGTTTACGCACTGGGCGCAACTCAAATCATATATTTTTTTTAAATTATTTAGCATTTAAAAAAACTTAACTAATAAAACATTTAAAAGACATTGACAAAAACCACTGAGGTTTGTCTGCAATGCCACATCAGTCTTACGTCTCTAAAAATATTTAATACATTACATTGTATAGCTAACACACGTTGACACCATTTATTCGATAGCCAATGTAGCTTTATCAATTAGCATTAAGTTACTCTCATAACAATTAATTACAGAAATATTGCAGGTGCATTCTGTTATTTAAGTACAAATATTTAAGTTTCGTTTTGATACTTTTTTTTGTTAAGTTTTGTTTGTAATGGGGGGGTATCTTGTTGATAAAACGCGGTACAAGATAACGTGTAGTTCGCTCCCCGTACATATTGTTTGCTCGTGACGTGCATAAGCGCTCACTAGCCATGGAACGGGTATATATAGGGTGTTCAATTTTTTTAATTAGTTCATCATTGAAAAATTGTTCCTTCAACAGACTATATTCGAATTGAAAATGGACTGGTAATACTTGGCAGTGTTTAAAAAGATCTATTGGTTTATCACGAAACTGTTCCTTAACCTCTTTTGATACAATTAATTTTAGTATTCTAATTTGTAGCTTTCGAATGGTATCCAGGTAACTATTATAAGTGCGGCCGTAAGTACTTAGTCCATATTGAACATAAGAATCAGCAAGAGCGTTATATAGCATTATTTTGACCTTGAATGGTATGCGGTCCTTCAATATTTTTAGGTTCGCTAGAAAACTTCTTAGTCTATTGCACACATGATCTATATGTTGCCCCCAGTTGAATCTGTTATCCTACTACTATTATAAAGGCGAAAGTTTGAAAGTATGGATGTATGGATGTTTGTTACTCTTTCACGTAAAAACTACTGAATGGATTTGAATGAAACTTTACCACAATATAGCTTATACATCAGAATAACATATAGGCTACAATTTTTGAGGTTTCTAATGTGAGGTCGTAAAAAACACATTTTTTGCGCTAATAGACGGGACGAACCTGAAGTCCACGCGAACGAAGTCGCGGGCAAAAGCTAGTCTATTATAAGTCCGAGATAAGTGTGAGATTCGACTAGTTCAATATTAGGGCAATTACAATAGGTGAAACTGTTTGATTGACATTTCTCGATACGCTTACGCACTCAATAGTGTTTCGTGATCAAGGTACTGATTTGTTTGTTTCAATGTTGTGAATCTATTTATTTACTAAGATAAAATATGCCCTGCTAAATTTAATTTAAAAATATGGGTGTTTCATGTAAACACGCACAAACTTCTCTATTTATTTTAATTCTCTATATCTAATAACGGAGGAACAGAAAATGTGTTTTTTTCTCCTCAAAATAATACAATCAATGGTAAATATACCTATAAAATATAAATATAATAATTCCATACTAAATGCCTAATTAAACCGCTTTAACTATACATTTTACATCCATGCCCTAAGGCGGGAATCAAATTCGTGAGCCAACGCTTTCCGCTGTGACTTCGCACGATTTCTTCAAGCAAATAGAGCGTGTAGGATGTGGTTTTCACTGGACCAAACACTTTTATTACCGATTCTGTATTTAATTTAGTTTTCGATTTCTTTTATTTTTTTGGTAGATTTTTTTGTTTGAAAAATAAATAAATATCGTTGCTTCCTTTCCTTTGGGACACAATCATAGCCCAAGTTAAATTCATTCATGACAAAATACAATAAGATACATGGGTCGGAAGCACAGAGAGTTATTCTCTAGGGTACAAACTCAATGTCGTCCCAAGTTTAAGGTGTTTTCATTATATCTATACAATTTTATAAGAGTCAAAGTGACGTCCACATTCCAGAAACAATAAAGGGATAAAAGTCAGAACAACTTAGTTCACTATGAGTTCCACTAGAATTATTTTCTGTCAATTTGTTGCCTACATTATATTTTTGGGATACTATTAATAACAATGGATTTAAATTACAATGCATCAAATTGACAGAAAGTAATTGTAGCGAAACATAAAGTGACCTAAGTTGTTCTGACTTTTATCCCGTTATAATTTCTGGAATGTGGAAGTAAAATGAACGCAAATCAATTTCCATACATACTCGTAGACGCATTCGTATTAGACGCTAGAAATTGTTTACTATGCATTGGCACGGTTTCCATACAAAGTAGTATTGTAGGCTACTATGATGAGTATAATTATACTGGCGTTGTTCTTGCCTATGAAAACTAGGTTTGTTTAACATTAAGTTGAATCAACTGGAAAACAGATAAGTGGTATGTCCGGTTTGATAGATATTAAGAATGTTATGACCGCTAATTTGGTGGTTTTAGCAGAAGGTTTATGGCTAGTAGTTAGTTTCTTAACAGTATTTTAATATGTGCATGTAAATACTTTTTCTTAAATTGCCTTATTTCTAATGACTACCATGGTCTACAAATAGTCCTGTAAATTTGTCGGTGAAATGTATGGGCGCTTTGCGGTCAATCCGGTAAATTTGATTTTAACACACTCGTTGCTGATGATAGCATTTAATTTCAAATAAATATGCACATCATAAATCCGCTAAGTTTTTTGATCAATGTTCAGGGGTGTCAAAACTATGTATACCGGTTTTAGTTGTGATTATTTTGTTATTATTATCATCACTTTGGATACGGGGTGTAACATAACAGGACGTGAATACTTCCCAGCTACTGCCACTCCATTCTTGAGTTACTAATAATTTCAAGGGTAATTTCACTCAGTAATGACTCATGTAATTCTACCGAAGCTTTAATGACAGCCATCATAGTTATCATCTATCTAACGCGTTGTTTGTAAGGCGTCAGGTGTATTATTCAAATTCTTTATTACGTTTGTAAAGTAATAATTATATGATTTGACTTGTTTGGCACCTGTGTATTTTTAGGGTCGAGAAGAAAGTTTTTTTTTGTGGGTTCTTGTTTGGTATGTTGAAGTATGGATGAAGTGGTGTCATATTATGGGTGTTATATCCGTTATTATGTGTTTTGAGGTCGAAAAATCTCTATCAGCACCTCCAAAAAGGTACATAATGAGGTTTTTCTACCCCATGCCTCAAATTTCGACAGGTAGTTAAAATTTGTCTTCGCAGTTTAATTGTTAAGAAAGTGACTTTCATCCTCTATCATCAATCGATTGAGCAAGATCAACTTGGTAATATAGTTTGATTCATAGAGCTATTAAATAACATTATGCAGGTACTAAAAGTGAAAACGAACTATTTTCAAATAACGTACAAACTATAGAAGGTGCTTATCACTGCCCAAATGGAATATTGCTTTAAACTTTGATGATGTTTTTTGATTTCTGGTTTTAGAGGTTTTCTTTTCTTTATGGGTTAATAATGATACTATATTTAAGTCTAAGTATTATCAGGACTTGACTTTGAATTTAAGTTGACTTATTCTGGCACTGTAAATTTATTTAGAATGTTTTTTAACACTCACAGTGTCATTTATGAATTTAAATATATTTTAATTTTACTGTAAATTTATGGCAAAATTCAGAATAAAAAATACGCAGCCTGATATTATTGGTCATTAAGTTTGCATTTATAGAACAAGTTATGTATTTCACCGCGTAGGACGTCCACCGACGAGATGGAGATACGACAGACGATTTAATTATAGCAGGATCACACTGGAAGAAAATCGTAGGGAAAGCCTTTTAATGGACTTCCTTTGACAGTTATTGATGATAACGATGCATATTTATAAGCTAGAACAATAAAGAAAATAAGTAGAGAAAAATAATCCAAAACTTTTGATGCTTTTGTTTTTATACTAATCAATAAAGTTTAGTTCACATGGTATAATCAATCGACGGAAGACATTAGTTATAATATCCGGTTCGAAATATTGTTGAGAAATTTATTTTATTTGTTTTCGTGTATGAGTGTAAGTTATGAAACTGTGACCACGTGTCAGCGAGGCTTGGTGATGCCTTGTTTTTCAAATTTTTCTTAAAAACTTTTATTTCAGCAAAACCCCAGTTTTTAACGATAAACACAGGAGACGTAATGCGATCCAACTTAATTCGTTCAATTCCGAGGCAGTTCAATTCCCACTCACTTACAATAATACTATAATTGTATGAATACTAATATTTATATCGTTATATTATAGTAATATTATCAATATAATGCGCAATTGCAATAAGAATTGCTAATTTGACATTAAAGCAGATCTGTTTAACTGTCAATTCTGCATAGCAATACGCACCCTAGTCTGCAAAGTAAATGCCTGTTTCATCATTGACAAAATATAATCACTGATCAACTAATGATTCAAATATGGAAGGTATTACTCAATTATTGAAATATTCATTACAAGCAATATGGATTCAAGACACTGTAAGCTCTTTCTGCGTGGATAGGAACGTCAACTAATATTAATGAGTGACGGTAGTTTAATTTAATTTTTCATAACTATGTAATGACAAATAACATCTTAGTCTGCCTGTGACCAGGGATGCTGTAAAGCATTCGAAACGTCAGGCATTAAATAAAAATAAAAATAAACGTTCGCTTATAAATAAATCAATCCGTAAAAGTGTGTTTTATTAAGTAATATGGATTCCATTATTTTATTCCGAAAACTTTCCTAATAGAGAGTTTTTCGTAGGCGTTACCGTTGCATGACGACAATTAAGCAAATGAATGATTTTGGAGATGTAACGGTTTATCTTCCGAGTGACGTGATATAGTCAGATTGCTTCGTATTGGCTCGTGATTCACCTACCGACCGTTTGACATTTGACTATTAGGTTTTTGGAGTAAAACAATATATTAGAGTCAATGAACTTTTCAAAAATAAATTACTTAGAAATATTGACAATAGACGTTAAGTGTTCGTGTGACGTCTGTTGGTCTTCTACAGGTTCCATTTCGGAGAGTGTGGGAAGGAATGGCATGAGTTAATTCCACAAGACCACAATCAAAAGAATACATCTTTGGAACACAAGACGCGGGTACAGCTTCCACCTTAATTTCGTACAGATACTCAATTTAATGCACTCAAAGATTCTACTCTACATTTTTTTAGGCAAGGGAGTGGAGTTTGCTGCCGGCAGGGGTGCTTCCTAGCAACTTTAATGTAATCAGTCAGATATCAAACGACTGCCGGGAGTCGCATAATAATGGAATTTCTATTGTGTCTCGTTCACACATACTTGACGAGTTAAATAAAATGACGTTGTTACTGAGTTATTACATAAGAAACATCGCTATCCTATGACCACAATGAAATTTTCATGACTTTGATGCTTATAGGTTAATTACAGCCGTCTTCTCAGTTCTACGTAATTTCAGTAGAACGATAAAAAAACATATTTGTAACGTCACGGAGCCAATTTTTACTGTGCTCACTGCAGTAGTAAAAACAAAGAACAATGACCACATTAACATAGTAATTTGTTATTCTTACCTCAGAGAGGCGGCTTTTATATACATATACGTAATTGCAATTAGTTAGCAGCACTTGCACTGTTTACAAACTTTCTTCGTTTAATGTCAAGTGTGATATGATCTTATGCTTTCTAGAGCTATATTTACACTTAGATATCTTCTCAATTCAAAATTTTGTGTACTTAATCTGTACTTCTTTTTCTTTCATCTACTCAAAATATTTGTTTTTGGTTACCATTTGGCCATTATTTGCGGTATTGTTTCTTGTAGGCTCAAGTTCATCAAAATATTTATGTTAGAAACTACAAGTTTTTATTTTGGCAAGATTAATCATCATTCTTATTTTGGACACCTAAAGACAATGTGTTTGGATAGACAGACATATGATGTATGTGAACTTGTAAAGTATGCTATTAGAAAATCCACAGATTTACCATTCTATTTTAAAAGAAGACGGTAGGCCGCATATACAATTAGTTCGAAGAAAGATCGTTCAGGGAATCGCAAGAAGATTATCAACCAATATAAAGAATCAGTTGATTGATGACCAATGATGACTGATCATCACGGTACCTAGATTGGATAACGCCTGGACAAAAAATTCAGCTTAATTCACAAGAAAGCAATCCAACTAGCGGAGAGTGCACAGAGAAAGTGGAGATAGTTTTCACCAAGTTGCTACGATGGAACTTGGTGCTGTTGATAAATTCGGAGGCGCTTATAACAAATTCAAAACACAGAAATGTAATTTGACTTAAGTATTGCAAGTTTTTGACTAAATCTGTAGTCCAAATTATAGGTAATTCAAGAGAAGTTCCAGCCTCCTAATTTATTTATTTAAACATTTTATAGCACATATAAAAGTGTACGAAAGGTGGACTCAATGCTAAAAGCATTATATCTCTCTTTCACGTCATGCAGAGAGATTGTGTAGGATGCGTGTCTTTCTCATATCAAAATTTGTGTAATAAGTATCTAAGGGCCGATTTTCAAAAGTCAGATAAAACATAACTGACTGATAAAGTAAAAGTGACTGATTATAAAATGACATTTACATAAATGACTGCCGCTAAATAGGTGACGTTTTCAATAAGCATTTCGTATTTTATTCGACGAATATTTCATAACTGAGTACAGTGTACGTACAACAGACGTCAAGGTAAGCCCTGTGGTACCGTATGCAGTTGTAGTGAGTCAGTAAAATGTTAAACCCGAATGTGCTAAGCCTATGCCTAAGGGTCAGTTTTCTGATACGTAGTAATGGTAAAGTTGCGTTACCAGCGGTTGAATATTTACGATTGTGTGTATTTTGAAGAAAAACTACCTTAAACCAAATGTTATAATGTCTATTATAATGAACATTGGTTTACGTATTTTTTCTACAAAACACACACAATCATAAATATTCGACCGCTGGTAACGTAATTTTACCATTACTACGGATCAAAAACTGACCCTAATTTATTTATCATCAGCGGAATTATTGTCAAGGACGTTCACAGCGGAACAAAAGCCTCCTCAGAGCCTAAGTGGAATTTCCTATATAAGTCTTAATTTAATTTAATTTAATTTTTATTTTATTCGGAAAACAATACAGGTAACATTCAAAACCAAAAACAAAAAAAAGCGAGTAACTAATGTAACTAGAATGATACCCTAAAATAGTTTTCACAACATGATTTGCATGCAGTTGTAGTTTTATTAATTAAATGTAAGTAGCAATTACACCTTAAATATAAGACAGCTTTTTAAATTTTTGTAGATTAAATGTTAAGTTAAATGTGACTTGATATAATAATAAAGTAATTTTAGTCCAGTAAAGCTTTTGTAAGAATATCTTTAACACGCTTTCGAAACAGTGATAGATTTGAATCACTTAATATTGCTTTATGAATAATAAGTTAAAGTGTTATTGGCCACTTAAAAATGACACATACTCGTATTTGCCTTTTCTATGTGCAGTCTCAACTACCCTAAGAACAAAATATTCATTGATCACAGAATGTTATCAAAACTATGCAATAGAGACACAACTCCTATTTCATTTCTGCTTACCCCTTAGGGTATGACTGGAAGAGATTCTCATTCAGCGTTAAATCTAATTTGGCTGTGAAATAAAGTTAAAATAAATAAACTCCGATATAACGTCCCAACGTCGGGATGATGATGATATAAACTCCGTTATAATAAGTTAGTTTCAGCCTCGCCTGACTGGCAGAAAATACCTCAAATCATGGTTTGATTGAATAGTAGGTATTGCTATTTGTTAGCATGATTTACTTAAGGTTGAACTTGCTAAGCTAGTAAAGCTGGCTGGTTCCTAGCTCGAAGGATTAGCATGCTATCCAACTCGGCAACGCAGCCAGCATAATAGCCTCCTTGCCAAAAGGAAATGGTTTCGTTTTATAGGTAAGTCTTAATTTTAATGTTGCATGTCTTAGTTTCATTTTTTTCTTGTTTGTTAGCTACCTTTGTAATGCCTCGATGCCAACTGTTTGTATGTGTTGCACTTGACATTGATTTTAGTGATATGATGAAAAATCACAGAACGTGTTGAGAGCAGTAGCTTTTTATCTATTTTTTTTATAGAAAAAGCAATTGCTATTAGTCGTGTTATCATTTTAATTCAAGAAGGCATCGATTAAGATTTATTAAATAAATCTTAATCAACCAGAAATTAACAAAAATAATAAGAAAAATAATATATACAACCGTATATTATTTTTCTTATTTATTTTGTTTGAAATGTACTCATTCTTTTTTCTATATGGAACAATGAAATGGGGTAGAGTTGCGATTTTCTATTAGGTATTTTTAAATTGGGTAGAGATGGAATCGGGAAGAGTTGGGATGCAGCCATTTTGCACGGTAATAATAAAATAAAGAAATAAACAAAATAATGCATTTGGTTTATTTTATGGCTTCATTTGTTCGACTGAATAAATAACAGCATTCACACACACACACACACAAATAAAAAAGACAAACATAATTCGTGATACACGATACAAGAGTTTTACTTAAATTATAATATAAATACTAGAAAAATAAATAAGAGATCATAAATAGATACTTAAATACGTATAAGTACATACATTTTAAATATATACATAATAAATAATAAAAATATACGTATATCATTATTTTTAAATAAGTTTTTGGTATCTTAACTAAGGGTAACAATAACAACACATTACGGTTGGTAACAAAATAATAAAAAATAAAAATAAGACATTTTACAAAAACATAAACACACAAACATACATATTTACAAACAATACACATATACAACAAAAAATAACTAGAAATAACTCATACGAAAATTCCTTTTCAGTCAAATTAACAAGTACCATAAAACTAACACCTAAAATTCCACATGTAAAATGACCGAAAAGAAAACAAATAATAAAACTAAAAAATAAATTATAAGAAAATCACACTTGCAAGCACACAAATAAATAATTTAAATAAATTAACTGGCCTCTATTAGTTTACTGTATAGGTTATCATTAAAGGCTTAATTCGTTAGCAGTCTAAAATAAAATGACAATCTTAATAGGCACACCACGATGATAAAACAGGCAATCTACCACAAACCTTCCCATTCTTCTTTATTTACTCAAGAAGCAAGAAAACTGCTAAATTTTCATTCATAAGTCTAGCCCATTTATCACCTCAACGTGCCCAATTTGACCATCATCTTACTTTCTGTAGGCAGAGTACGCCAAGTTGCCACCATCATTCTTGGACCTAGACCAGCCGCCTTCCCAGCCTCCGTGGCCGCCTCCGTGACCGTGTTCTTCCACATGAGGAACCCAAGCTTCCTCTTCATGGTGATTCTTTTTCGCCAGAAGTGCTTTGAGGATCGAAACCGCCTTGACGATGAAAGCGATCTTGGCTAGCAGCGCCAGCTTGAAGATCGAAGCAGCGATGACTACAAGAGACAGAACTACCAAAGCAATGGCCTTGGCTTTCGCTAGCAAGACCAGGGGAATGAGCATTTTCAGCTTCTTCTTGACTTCTTTCTTCTTTTTGCCACGGCTCTCTTCAACTGTGAACAAAGTAAATAAATAAATATTTAACAACGTGATAAACATTGATCTGATCCCAAAGTACACTAATGCACTTGTTGAAAATCAGAAACAACCCAACAACCCGAGACAGTACATAGGAACTTCTTCTTTTCGTGCTATGTTGTGCCCAGTAATTGTGGACGCGGATTGGGTCACCACACATAAGGTCTTGTAGAAAGCAAAAATCTGGGCACGCTGGACAAGACAAGAGATAAAACATGTCTTGTAAAGTGAACCCGCAGTCACAGGACAGATTGGTTCCAGGAACTTATGATTTCTATATTGACCTGACCGGGGATTAAGCACGCGTCATCTAGACCTTAATGGGGATAACTTGAAACCATGTAGACAACTTTACCACGGAGGTCTTCACTAATTAGACCATTTACAAACATGAGCATCAGTTAATTTGGTTCTATCGGAAATTCAAACTATTGGACGGTTTCCAATGCAGTTTCACTGTTATCTAAGGCAATTGGAGGGACACAACTTTTGCATTTTAAATTGCTCATTTTCATACTAATAGCTTAGCTGCTCTAAGAACGCTATTTTGACCAATTTTGACACATAATTTATGGAAGCAATGTCAAATTTCCTGACTGAGGTTTTTCACTTAAATTCTCTCAAAATAGAAAGCGTCATAAAGTCATCCCTTGGAGGCTAAATTAAAGCATCCGCAGTTGATTAAAAGATGCGTTTTGTCCAATTGCTTAAACGATAGTAATGGTAAAATATTGTTACCAGCGGATGAATATTTACGATTGCTCATGTTTCGAAGAAAACATCCCTAAACCAATGGTCATGAAAGCCATTCTGACATTTGCTTAAAGTTTCTTTTTCAAAACGCACACGAACTTAAACATTCAACCGCTGTTATCGACATTTTACTACAACTAATCGATGAGCAAATTGGGTCTTAGCTTTAAAATGTTAGTTTTTACCTTCGTTGAGAGCCCTGGAGTCGTTCTCTTCATCTTCGGAACCAGCAAAGCTCAATTCCAACTCAGATTTCGACAGGAGGTCTGATGCTGTTGCCCACAATCTCTCGGTTACCTGTTCATAAAATTTAGTCCTTTAGATAATCTTACATATTGTTCAGTTACTAAGTTTATGTAGGTACTAAGAATTTTTGATAACCAGATCGATTAATTCTAGTTCTTTGAAAATTTCAGTAATAGAATTCAAGATGGCGTAACCTTTGTTTTTTTGATCATATTATATGTATGATTTATAGGTATCTATTTCAAGAATAAATTAGAAGTACTACAAGCAAAGAGTGGTTTATATATTATGTTTTTGATAAGTTAATAAGCTCTGTAGTTTTTTTTGAATCACTCACTTCAAGATGGCAAGTGATTTTCGTTGGAACATGAATTAAAAGACAAAGGAAATAACTCGTTTTTGAACGAAACTCACTCGTAATATTGACGCGAGTGATTCAAAAATAGGGCCCCTGAGCTTTTTGTAGACTTACAAATCCGAATCGATAGAAGCTTAACTTTTTTTGAATAATAAGTAGACATTGGTGTTACGAAACTAGATTTTGTTTTACCGTACACTCTGATCGCATGCTCGAACTTTCTTTTCTTATTACGATTTTTAGTAAGTTAATTTATCACTTTTTCATAATCTTTATTTATTTAAAGACTTTATTGCTCAAATTTAGTGTGCAAAGGTGGGCGGGCGGGCTTAATGCTAAAAGCCAGTCAAACTTTTAGGTCATGCAGAAAGATGGCAATGGGTGCAGTGAGAAAACAATTAATGAAAGTAGTAACAGTAACAAGAATCGAATAAATATAAATTTATAAATATTGGGTTCTTATTTTTATTTATTTATTATTTTTGTTTACGGGGCCGCATGTCTCATGAATCTGGAGGCTTTTGCAGTTAATTTCTAAATGGGCTTGTTACACTTGATTTCTACTTTATTTTGTTTCCAATGATGAATCTTTAATTGTTAGGTCTTGAATCTTTAGAATCCTTATTTATTTATTTATTTATACTTTATTGCACAACCTAAATTTGTACAAAAGGTTTACAAACAAACAAAATTTGTAAACATAAATGATTGTAAATTCTTGTTTGTGACAATTTTTTCACATAACTATTGTTATTTTCTAGATAATCACCTGTTTGTTCCTTTCTTCAGGCTCAGAAGGCAAGGAATCCAAGGACCTGGCTTCTTTAGGGCTGTTGTTGAGGATGGTGATGCCATCTGTAAGCTTCAGTTTGCGGACAGTTCCAAGCTTCTCGGTGGCTCTTAATGCGTGTTCCTATAGAAATAAAAAAATACTATAGAGTTTTTAATTAATTTTTTTAGAGTTCTTATTTACTTTTTATTCATACTTAGAAAATAATCGCAATCGTAGAGCTCGATCCAAGAGCAAAATGAGAAAACTTGAAAAAAAAGAAAAAAATGCGAATAAATAAACTATTCAGTGCGTAACTTTAAAAAAACTTGGTGTATTTTATTTGTTTATTTATTTAAACTTCGTTGCACAGTAGGTTGTGCAATTGGCAGATTTAATGAGCTTTACGTTTTACTCTTCTAAAATAAGATATCATGTCAGTAAACCATCTCATATTTCAAGAAATTACTGAGTTGGTTCTGTCTTAAAATATAATTACTCAAACAGTATCTTTCTGTGATGATAGCATTTATAATTCAATCCGGTTTTTTGAGGCTATAAATAGAAGTACCGAAATGTGGAACAATATACAGTTAAAATGCATTTTGAATAAGCACTACTAAGCATGACTGCACATGTGTGATTATTACAGTTTTTGAGGCATAATATTATTAAATAACTATATGATATGATCACAATATTGTAAAATTCTAAGAGGTTGTTATTTTTTTTGTTTGAGTACTAAAGAAATGATCACATAAAAACATAGAGATGGTAAATAACCACTTCAAATCGATATTCGCAAGCGAAAATGGTTCACTTTTGGTTTCTACATTTGCATAAGTCACTGCAATCACTGTCACTGTCACAAGCACATCACAGGACCTACCTTCAGACATAGCGTCAATTCACTGTTAGCGCAATCCACAAGGTTGCTGGCCACCAATCTGACCACAGACTCATCTTGAGACACAGGACCACACGAGGCAAGGGCAACAAGACACAAAACACCCACGATCTTCATTTTTGTTTACAACACTTTCCAACCGAGAGCAACAGAACTGTGATGCGAGTTCCGATTGGTAACAGTATTTTATCTAAATACCCCCACTAGAGATTGCCGAATTAACATTTTATAGCGATATATGCCATGTAGAAACTGTGATGACAGTATGCCATAGTGACCGCGGAATTTAATTAATAATTTTCATCGGTCACTATGGATTTCGATTTTCTTTTGATGTGACTATGCCGTAAGGAACCAAGATTAAAAAAAATAGAACGATATCTATATTTTGACAGCTAATGTTACTTGTAAAGTATGGGCGTCAATAACTTGTCTGTCATAATAATGAATAATTATCATGAAGATTTCTATGAGTAGACTCTATTGTCTTTGAGGTCTTATGGATTTTTAAACAAACGGGGTCGTGAACTTAATTGAATAGAAGCTTTGCTATACTAATCTTGTAGTAGCAACAAGTAGCTAATAATCAGCATTAATGAATAGGTCTACTTAATCAATGGTAAGGTCTCAATAGAAAATTAGGATGTTTTTTACATTTAATTGTTCATGTGAACTGCTTGTTTATTTTACTAAGGTATATAACATACATAAAGACACCACCGCCTTACCTGTTTCAAACAAAAATCGTCAACTATACACACAAAACCAAATCGAGCGTCACTTATAACTAAAGATGTAAGGTGCAGGCAATTTTGTCTCTTAAACTGGTAAGGCGGCGGTGACCTCAAACATACGTTCTTAACACATCCATCCACATATTTTCTGGTAAAAAGTGATGTACCAAATATGACCAAATTAATAAGGATATTGTAGTGAAGGGTTTAACATGTTGTCTTTATCGTGTACCTAATAATTTGCGGGGTTGATAGACACAAATAAGGCTACAAAAATATGAACAAATAACTTTTATTTTATAAATACTGAGGTACTCGTAGATGGCAGCGAACAGGCAAATAAATACACACACACAATAAATACACACGCACACACACACTAGATATTTCTTCAGAACTGACCACCATACGCTAAAGAGTGAGCATCATTAGCCTGCCGGCTCCAACCTTGGGCTGGTTCGTAGTTGTATCCTGGGTGTTCATCGTGATGATGAGGGGCAGCATAGCTAATGGACCCTGAGTCGTGAGATCCACCCTTCTTAGCCAGGAGTTTCCTTATCAGGTTGACAGCGTTCATGGCGAAGGCAATTTTGCCGAGGAAGACGGCCTTGACGGCTACGAAGGCAATGATTCCAAGGAAGAGAGGGACTAGAGCGGCCATCTTGAGTTTCAAGAGGAGGAGGAGGGGGAGGAGCTTCTTGATCTTCTTCTTCTTCTTGCCGCGAGCTGTGGACAAGGAAATAAGCTGGTTATTCATATTGCCTTTATTAATATGGTTTACATAATAGGACAGTCTTAGACCTTCTCAGCTTTGCACTTGTTACGTCATGATTCAAATTAATATTTAAGGTCACCAAGTTAGCTTAGTTTATGAAGATCTTTAGATAATCTTGATGATAATCATTATTGTCATGACATTAAATTTGATCATACGCATTTTAAAAAATCCACCGTTCGCGAAAAGAAAGCTCACGATGTTCAAAATCATATTCAGCAGCTTACTTTAGATGTCAATCTTTATGACAGTTAAGTATCTAATGAGAGCAAATTGAGATAAACGGATCCACCAATTTATGATCATACGTTCAGTGAAGATTTATTATCCAACACATTTGGTTTTATGATTGACGATGCGTCAAAACAAATTAGTTATTTCATACGAAGTAAAGAGTTTCATTGTAAAGGTTTCTTTTGTTAGAACCTTAGTGTTATTTCTAACGCTTGAAGCCGGTTTTGTCTTTAAACAATGTGGTACTATTTTATTGAAGTGTCAAGAGAAAATCTTCCAAGAATGTGTCATTTTACAGAAAACAAAGGTCTATCTCCGCGCATGGTAATAACTTTTACTGTTATTTTTGTCATCTGCGACAAAGGAATGCAAAAAATTACTAAATTTTTCATCTCCACTTTCATTTATTATATTTGAGGCTCCAGTTTATTTTTAATTTGGCATGAGTTAATTTTCTCTGTTTTTGGTTTTATTTTTAAATATATATTTTTTGAGAATTTTGACACAATTAAAAATGGCTGAATTTTCTTTTTTTTTGTTAATAATGAATAATTACCTTCTTCGTCCAAGTCCCGGGATTCATTTTCGGACTTGTCGCTCAAACTCAGCTGCAGAACATGGTTGTCCAAGAAGTCTCCGATATTGTCAGCAATTCTTTCCTCAAGCTGCAACTCCCTGGTCTTCGGTTCCTCAGACAGGGGCTCGTAGCTACGGGCAGACCGGGCTGAACCGGTATTGATGAGGGACATGCCATCGAAGATGCTGACATCCTTGGTGATGGCCAAGCGTTCGGTCAGTCTTAGAGCTTTTTCCTGCAATTTTAGGTTTGCATTAGATTTTTTATGGGGAGAAAGTTAATTATCTTTTGATACTTTTTAGATGGTTTCCGGATTTATTTTATTTATTATTATTTTTATGGTAATATTTCGTCTTAATATTTGATTTGTTTTAATTAGAAATTAAATATAGCTACTTTCTTGGATTTTAAAATTGAAACTTAGACATTTGAATAGAGAGAAAACCAATTATGCGACGAGAGGAGACTAACAATTTGCGAATATAATTGAAATATTTATGAATATTCACAAAACTTTGTCATTGCAGTAATTAAAAATTATATAGGGCCTTGCAAATATCCTAAGTAACCAGAGAGCACTAGAATCCTCGGTATACAAGCACTTGTAACATTGACAACGGTATTTTCATTGCCAAACAAATCCAGATCTGTCACAACACTTCACTTCACTGTAAATCCAGTATTCACCTTCAAACACATCGACGTATCATTTTCTATGCACTCGGAGACCGCACCCACGAAATTTTCAGCCACGCCATTTTCTTGTACGGGCCCGCACCGCACTGAGGCCAAAAGGGCCACAATAGCAACCGACTTGAATATGTTCATTGTGCTTTACTCCAACCGACGCTTGGCACCTTATGATGTTTTCCCAAAAAAGTGATGGATTTTATCCTTCAGACCCCCACCAATTTAGCGTTGACGTAACGCGCGTAGACGTTTGTCGTCGGTTGCTAACTGAAATGCCATAAGCTTCAAACGTAAGGATAAGTAGAAAAATAAATATTTGATGTTAGAAAGCGTTTGCTTTACGACATCCGAATACTCGCATCGTTTCGTACGGCAAACGAACGAAAGAAAAAGTATGATTGTTTGCACAAAGAACTTGCTAAGTGAAAATGGTGTAACTCAATATTATTTTGTTTGTGTTAATAAAAAGTGAAATTGATTGTGAGATGTTGCATGAACTCCTCCTAATTTTATATGTAGCTATTTTTTTAATTCGAGACCGTCCAAAACCGGAAGGTTTAGTGTCGTGGCCTTAAAAACTAACTTTCTGTCGCATCGTCTTTGGGTTCACATTTTCGTTTATTTTCGACTCATCTGTGACTTTTTTACGAAAGTTCATGAATGCTTTTGTTAAGCTCACATGACACGGTTAGGTGCAAGTAAAAAAAATAAAAAAAACTGCATCTTACCGCAAGTTCATTGACCTCACGCGCGAATTGAAAAATAAAGAAACTTCAAATGAATAACATGTTGTAAACATGAATAATGAATATTACAATGAGGGTCATGCGTTTTCGAGTTAGACTGAGTTATCATTGCTTACTTCTTTCGACCTATTTGCATGAATAACCATTTTTCTCATTTTTACCATCTCCAAACTTTTACTTAAGATACACAGTGTAGGAATAATAACCTTTATATGGGCACACAAAACTAATCAATTTGTCTACCAAATCCAACATGTTACTGTTTTGTATAAGTTTTCAATATCAAAAATGAAGAAAGCATATTAATTTCTACTATTTTGATGTAGTTATTTTAGTAGAATCAGGAGCTCTATTTTTGAATCACTCGCTTGGATATGGCGTGTGATTTTCGTTCGAAAACAAATAAAAATAAAAAATAAACTTGCGAAATATTATTAAAGATGTGAGTAGGTACTCACAAAATTAAGGTATGTTTTTTTCAAATCCTTTCTGTGGAGATTCCAACTGGTTTTCATTCCAAAATTTGACTAATCAATGAATATCACACGCCATTTGACGCGAGTGATTCATAAATAGGGACCCAGAGCTCTCTGAAGAAAATGTACATGGAGATCCTACAAAAGAATAACAATAGAAAAGGGCAGGAAAGGATGACGAAATTTAGATTTAGCAGCCAAATAATTCCAAAAACAAAGTAGACCACAGCAGATTCTTTGTTCTTATCTTTTGACTTCTTGGAACAAAGCAAAAACAAAGACTACTTGGGTCACAACTTGGGTCACATTTTAAAAGTAGGACAAATACGTCATGTCAATAAAATGTCTCAAATGTTTTTAATAAAGCTAGCAGAAACTAGGTTATGTTAATGTAATAGGTCGAAAATAGCTTTTGATTGTCAGAAAGAACTTCGATACGATGACAAACGTTCTGTTCATAAAGATAATAATTAAATCATTAAGTTAATCATTAATTTCTTTTTAATTCCTCCTTGTCGATTGTAATTCCTCCATATGGGTTCCCATCGACACGCTAAGAAGAAGATTTGATTATTCTTTTTTTTTCATAATTATTGTACCATGATTTTGGGGAAGTAATTTACCTGTTAATAAAGATGTATTTAGTTATATAAAAAAATTCAATGTCTCAAATATTTTTATTTTAATAAAGCTCGCATTGCACGGATCATGGCCTTTTAAAGTGCAAATCTTTAAATTCAGACCTGTTTTTCCTCTGCTCTGTTTTAAATGCGACAGTAACACTGAATGACTGTCGCATTTTTCGTATAAAATCTACTATGGACACTCACATATAAAATTGTCCTCAATTGAAGCCTAATGTCAGCCACATAAATAAGCCACTGTGTCGGTTATTCGACGTTACGCAACCGTTATTATAAAACTATTAAATCAGAGTTCAAGTGTACTGATGCGAGTGAAAGGAGTTGCGTGCTTAGCTTTACAAAGGATACTAACCGTTGGTCAAGATGGACTTGAACCTTGCTACTTGAATGAAAAATAAAAATAAAATTCGAAGTGAAATTATTTGACGAAGTAAAACTATTTGAATTATGCACAGAGTAATAAAGTATGTGTGCGTTACAAAAATTCATCGTAGCATTGAAGTTAAAACAATACATAGTTGCATGTTTATAAATTAGATTATGGTGATAGTTGATGGTGATAGTTCTCACAGCCGGTCGCTGTGGAAATCCATGGGGGAGGCCTATGTTCAGCTGTGGACTTCCTTTAGCTGATGATGATGATGATGATGATGATGATGGTGATAGTTGACTAAGTGATGTTGGCATTATTGATTGTGTGTGAGCCCCAGTAAAATATTCTTTTTATTTTGTTTTTAGTATACCTGTTTGTTGTTGAAAGCTATCGCGATTCTTGAGATACAACCTGGTGACAGACAGACGACCGGATGGACGAACATGAACATACACGTCTTACTGATAGGATCTAGTTTTTCCCTTTTCGTACGGAACCCTTAAAAAGCAAGTGTTTGGGTGTATTGGTGTATTATTGGCGTTTCACACCACGAGGTATATGACACGCATATAAAAGAGGTTGATTCAAAAATACCTCAGGCCGTGAAAATTGCACCGCTTAACCCCCTGGCGGTGCAAATGACCCCATTCTTAAACAGCACATGGGCGATTTATACTGCGGTCCGAAAACTTTGCGGTACGAAACGTTCTAGCACCCGGCGCTTGTTAACAGTAACATGTAGTAGAGTTTTAGAAAAAAACTACCTACCTGATTTTCCGATATCAGGTCGGGCAATTCTCAGAATTGTAGACGAGACAATGTCGCAGTTTCTTGCTCTAATTAGATCGATTTGTCTTAGTTAACAGTCTTTGACGGCTTTTCTTTTTAAGATGGTGACATTGATTAATGTCTTAATAATCTGGTGCTCTTTTAAATATGGTTGGTAAGGTATGGTAAAGCATAAATGTTTAATTAAACGACCATGAAACATGTGTGCGTGAATAAAATCATTAAATCAAAATGTACATATGTCAATATTACTTAGACAATAATAGTACATCATAATGTGATGATTAAAAGTAACCAACGTATGCAGATAATTAATTTGACAGTCAATAAGCCAGTAAATATCTATACTAATATTAAAAAGCTGAAGAGTTTGTTTGTTTGTTTGTTTGAACGCGCTAATCTCCGAAACTACTGGTTCGAATTGAATAATTCTTTTGTGTTGGATAGTTCAGTTATCGAGGAAGGCTATAGGCTATATAACATCACGCTACGGCCAATAGGAGCAAAGATATAGTGGTAAATGTGTAAAAAACGGGAGAAAGAATCCACGCGGACGAAGTCGCTGGCAAAAGCTAGTTAACCAATAAGTAGTAAGTTTTTACGTATCACTATTTGCCTACTAACTTATCAAAGATCCCAGGATCACACTGGACGCAGACCACTCACACCCGCTCGCTGTGGAAAACTATGGGGGAGGCCATTTTCAGCAGTGGACGTCCTTTGATTAATGAGGGTGATGATTATTTTACTATGTAATTAAGAGTACTGAGCCTGAAGTTTAATTAAAATTTGGTAATCATGACATTCAATATAATTCGTAATGGCTTATGGTATATGATTATAACTTACACAGATTGTAGTACGTATTGAAAGATGGAACCGCGTGCTTATCCCCCCAGAGTGCTTTTAATGCCATTCAAAAACTAATTAGTATTATACTGCACCTCATCCGTTTGCTTTTCAATGCGTATATAGAAACCATTGCTTAGGAATCAAGGTCAACGGCCTTTCTTGGTTAAAAGCTTTCTATTTGGTTTTACCTAAAATGCCACTATTTCACTTCTAATCTGGTTTGTCAATATTGTAAGAAAATATACAGATTTTTAGTAATATAGCATAATATCCAATATGAAGTCGCAAGTTTTAAATTTGCTCCATCCTCACTGGTGGCAGTGTGATGTTTTATAGCCTTTCCCTATAGTTAATAAACATATACCTATACAACTATCATCATAATAAACAATATTAAGGCGTCCACTGCCTATCATGACACACATAATCATCATTTAATTTCAGAGCCTATTTCTTTTTGGTGGAGCTTTTAATATTCTTCTAAGCTTGTTACCCTTCTTCTTTTCACCTCCTGATACGACCCAAGTAACTGTTCCTCTATTTGCTGAGACTTCCTTGCTTAAATTTTTCCTTGAAACTTATACACCATATGGCCAGTTTCAATTTGGCTGGCTCTGTTCAATAATTCATAAGAATTCCAGGATAGGTATTTAAAATTCATCAGTCAAAATGTCCCCTCACTGCACAGTGGGCCTCACACACGAATATGGGCACGTAGCAGAAGAAAGTGGTCGCGATGAGTCAGTGGGCAGAGGCGGCCTTGGATCAACGGTACTACTGGTCCTCAAGTTGTGAGACCACACTGGTTGGTTTTTAGCTGTGATAAAATTAAACAGAAATTCATTATTTCACAGTTTTTTTTTATAACTACAGGGTTAAGATTAGGATCACCAACAACTGACTAACTATATTAAGGAAATAAGATAATTCATAAATAGGATTTGGTGAAAGATAAGTTGATCACAGGTTGGTATACATTGAAATAGTTGCTTATAAAATATTAAGCCATAAAAACAGCATAAAATAATAAGATGCTTTAAACTATTTATTGCACATTTTATTTTTGTTTTTATAATGTTTTGTCACCATGCAGACTTAAAATAAAAAATGCACTTGTCTATAGAAACTGTGCCATACAAGGAGTTTACAATTACAGTGTGTACAAGATAAATATTTTAGAATCAATGAACGAATCAAATGAAATTGTTTTTAAAAATGTTTAAAACCCTTTAAATTCTCAACAAATCTTGTTATTGAACAAATAGTGCGATTCCTGGTATCTTATTTATTACGATGTTTCTCTGAGCTATGTCAAATTTGTAAGACACCAAACACTATTTATAGATTGTTTTCAAAGTTGAATTATCTTTACCAAATATTTGTCTTTTACTACTCCTTTCCAAATTTACTTATGACAATAAAATTACTGGGCTCAATTTATACGAGAAACAATATGAGTTTACTTTGATCTTATAAAACGAGATAATTTTATTAAACATGCCTAAGTACATCCGAAAGCCGACCATATTATAGCTTTATTTACTTTTGTCAAAACTTACCTAGTGTGGTCCGGCACACTCATGGGTGCGGCGGAACTTTCACGGCCGTATCTCGGCAACCTGCACACGCCCTACGGATGCGGACGTGGATGCTTTGAATAGGGCCCGATAATTTCAGCTAATTACCTTAAGCAGTAGTGGCGCAGTGCAACAGGCGCTAGAAAAGTGATTTAATGTTAAGGCATCTTTGAGATGGTTGTTTGAGGATGGGTGACCGTTTTATGCATGTATGTCGTATGCTCTGAATTGGGCCCGATAATTTTAGCTAATTACTTCAGGTGCTTGATGGTTGTGGGAATATATATTTTAAAGATGAAGGTATAATTTTTGGTATTGGGGCGTTTCGCACCACATTATGAAACGGCACTTGGGCAAATAATCCCCGCGGTCTAAAAACCTTGTGGTACGAAACGCCCCATTTCGGGGGTAGGGGTAGGGGTAACTCGTATCAATTGCACCCTAAAAATGGAGTTAAAAAACACATCATGCAAGTCGGTCAGATGCTTTGAGTCTTTAATCAATTTGAGAAATTACTTAGATTTTATTTGCTAAGCGAGCGATTTGGTTTTAGATTGTGCAGTCAGGGATCTTTTGATATAGTTGATAGGATAATGCAATATAATGAAAATCAGTTGAAATCCACATACACGGGATTGACAAACGTCAAATTGACGTCTAAATTTTGCGTGATTGACGTCGATTTTAAATCGTTTTTGAAAGAAAATCACACGCTATATCCAAGCGCGTCTATACCTGATTTTCATAAGAAAATCACGCGAAATATTGACAAGAGTACTTGCAAAATTGAAGTATTTTTGTAAAAGCGCTCTTACAGCTGGTTTTATTCTGCTCTGGTCTGGATTATTGTTTGATTTTCGAATGTTAATCAGTTCAAACCTAAACGGCACCGATTTTTGAAAAAATACTTAAATTTGTTACTACTACTCTATATTCCGTGCAATTTTCGTTGAATGTTAATTGATTTTCGAACGAAAGTCATTCGGAATATTGACGCGAGTGATTCAAAAATAAAGCTCCAGGTGTCGATTTCTGTTACAAATTATTTACGGCTGCTAAGAGTTGATTATTCTATTATACGTATAAAGTTGTTATAGCGGATGCTATAAATTCTTTCATCTAATCAAACGAGTTGAAACCCCGGTGATTGCATCGAGGAAGAAAGTTATAATAATTATGAGCTATACAAGTTAATTTTAATTTAGTTGTTAAAATAGTTGGATTGGTGCAAGCCTTAGTCTTCAAACCTTGATGGTTTTTGCGCTACTCATGAATAAAATAAGTTAAATCCGAAATTCAGTGAATTTCATTGATGAATAAAAGAGTGCATTTGTTGTTCGTTATCAACTTTAATAAAACATTGGATATTGGAACTTCAACAGTTGTTGTTAATGAGTGGCCGAGTTTTTACTTAGGCTTACGTAATGTTATGCATTACCTTTATTTATTTGCTTGTAGAACAAATATACTGGAGATTTATTAGTAGTGCTAATTAATGACGATTTTTAAGCCTAAAGTACTCGGTAAGTGCTTAAAAATATTGTTTTGTGTCTATGTAGAGATATATCGGCCCAGATTTTATGTTAATATTCTAACAAAGGTAAATATTTTCAAACTAATCTAATACAAATGAATAATTATTAGTTGTATTATATTAGTTTGTTCAAACTAATCTTATACAAATGAGTGTAATTAAATGTCTTTAGGAATGGGAAAAGGGAGAAAATACACAAAAGTATTATGAATTCGTTTAATCCTCTTATCGTGGATCCATTGTAAAATAAGTTACTTATCGTAATAATAAATTAACATTCAATCGTATATTATTACATTCGGCAATAAATATGACTCAAAATTCAATCACTCAAAATTAACTAAATAAAAATATAACAGAATAGTCACTAAATACACACATAAAATAAAAGTATCTTTGGAACAAAAACTTAATAAATATTTGGTAAACAAATATGGTAATCTCTCGAAGAATAATATAAAAAAATATCATTATTTACATAAATAGATAGATAGAGAAAATTGATACTAAAGAAAAAATAAATGAATAGATAGAGACCAAATATATCATACTTAAGTAAATAATACTTGTCTTTTGTAAATATAAAATAAAATAAATTGGCTTTGCCATTAACTACATGAATAGAGATAGAGAAGATGAATACGTATTATAGTTGTTTAAATATATAAATAGATATCTATAAAATAAAATTAAAGAGCAATACTGAACTCAAAATACATTCAAGACCATTCGCGACTCACACTCATCCATAATTGAACCATTGTCATAAATATGAAACGGTGGTTACATAAATGAAGTTGAAGATGAAGGCCCTAAACTTCAGGCCGAATATGAAGGCTCCAAAATTAAAGCCAGTGGTATACACATAAGACTCTTAGGACCTAGAAGTAAACCTACGCCTGCTTAGCATGAGCAGCATATGCAAGGCTCTGGGCATCCTGGGATCTGCCCCAACCGCCACCACCACCGCTTTCCCATCCATGCTCTTCATGAGCAGGCTCAGACCAACCACCGCCTCCTTTCTTAGATTCAAGAAGCTTCTTGATAGCGCCGAACGCAGCAGCGATGAACGCGATCTTGCCGAGGAGGTAAGCCTTGAAGACTGCGAAGGCAATGATGCCCAGGAACAGAGGAACAAGGGCGGCCAGCTTCAGCTTGATGAGAGCAAGGATGGGAAGCAGTTTCTTGAGCTTCTTCTTCTTCTTGCCACGACCTGTAATAACGAATAAAAATATGAGTACCTAATGCGACTAAAACATTGCAAAAGTTTCTCTTATTTGCGTTTGCCTCAGAAATTTCTCAAAGAACCATGACCCTGCTTTAGATAAATAACTCAAGCTCAATAGACCTAGTAAGAAGATTTGAAAAAGAAAGTCTGGCTGTGACTAAGCAAAATGTTTTACTAAAGTCGTAGCTAGAGTTGCAGCGACAACAATGAGAGTTGACAATAAAAATCGTTTGACTCCAAACTAGTGACCGTAACATAAACATGGAAGGACAACGAAAACAAAAGCGAGTGAACTTTAGGTTTTCTTAAGAGAAATCAGTTGTGAAAGTGAGTAGGTACATGTAAATCACAGAACCGTGGTCCAGTCTTGACCGATGTGATTTCCATATTTCGGAAATGGTGTCATATTGATTGGATTCGACGATGACTTTTGACAAATTATGGGCAGTTTCTATAATGAATGATTAATGACAAATAGAGCGTGTTTGACAACAAATTAAGATCTTTACACCCATTTAGTTTTATTTAGAATATAATTTAAATTTATAGTGGCACTTTTTGATAAGTTACAAAAATTACGAATAATCAATTGGGAAGAAATTGAAACAAATACTTTCAACCGAAGTACAATGTATCTGACTGAATAAGAAACCAGTCACAAATTCCAGTTTAAGCTCACGTCATGCTTACGGTCATCCATGTAGGCTTGACCAACTTGCTTTAACAAACATAAAGCTTGTATAAGAACTTTCTATTGACACTTAGATGGGTGTGATTTAAGGTTGTGTGAAATTCCAAGAATCTAAAAGTACAAACAAACTTGATTATAAAATTAAGTATTGTTGACAACGATTTTGAATAGCTATGTAATTGCTGGACCTACTTTCGAGAGTTCAGGTCAGGAGGTACTTTATACCCAGTCATCACTCAAGGGTCAGTACTTACAAATCATACAACGGCAATAGACAAGTGGATACTTAACACAAATAACAAGACAATTAGAATCGAGATGCTAATGAGGATGGCCAAAAATCGAATCTCTCTTTAGTTTCGGTACCAGCAAACGGTATTCATTGCACAAAAGACCGTAAACCGGTTCTGAGAGTACAAACGATGGATATGGAAAAGAAATTAAAACCACTAAAGCCGAGTGTGCATGACGTTTTAGGGGCATGTCAAATTTTGAGCGCAAATCAGTCAAACAATTGTATTTGTTAGCAAGCACAAATTGAAAATATTTAGAAAGATTTAACTTGCACACATTTTTTTACTTTATTGCATTGTACAGTTGGCGGACTTAATGCCTTAAGGAATTCTCTACCAGTCAACCGCTTGGGAAAGCAGAGAGTTTAATCAGTGAATTAGTTAGATAGTCTTATTTTAACGATGAAAACTAAATGATGAATTAATTTTAATATTCCAAGCCCATTTTTGAGTAAGTGACAATCTTTATGTCGAAGAAACGTCAGCAATGCGGCTAATTTGCATAAAACAAATGACGCGAAGGGTATTATGTGATGCGCTGTAACATATACCGGACATTCACGCACCGATTAGGTAACTGTAACGTCGTTTGGATAACTCTTTCTTTTTTTGAACCACAAACGCATAGCTTCTAATTTCGCAATCGGGGTCATGCCTCAGGGTAGTGTACTAAGTCTCGGCCATATATGGACAACAAAGAAATGGCCATAACATTTGTGGTTTGAAGCTTTTCGAATTTTCACTTTGCGGTAAATGTTGCAATCTTTTGAGTGATTTGCATTCGCAAAGTGTTTGTCACGGTGACGTTTTGTATTTTTTTTGCAATATGTCTCCTTCGCCTTAGAAAGGTTTTTTGAAATGCATTTCTGGTTTACTTTCACATTTTTTTAGTTCTCTTTTGTTTCATAAGATGAACTTTGAACATAGCATACCTGCCAGTAATAAAATTGGGTAAAGTTATAAAAAAATGTGCAAGAAACACCTAGTATATAATAAAATTATCTTAATTGAGACAGTGAATTACAATTTAGCAAACAAAACCTTGCCTTGATCTCGAATCTTGAATGTTTGTAGTGACTTCCCCGCAAAATGACTATGCTCCATTCCGGAACATGCATTGTTGGCTAAACAATCGTGCATTATATTTTAACGACCATCTTTTACTGCCTTCTAGTTACCATAAACCACGGGTTAACAGCCATAACTTATATGTGGTATGTCACCTGAATTTCTGCCGACGTGTGTTACTGGCCTTATGAACTTTTTCCGCCATTTTCAAGTTCACACGTACCATCGTTTACAATCGTGTGAATAAGATTAATAGTTTTCACCGTTACAAAAACAATCGATTCACGAGATAATTGTTCTATTATGTTCGAGCGATCACCCAAAATGTGTGGGTTCTATTTGAAGTCAAACGATGTTCATCCATCTGGATGAAAAGATATTGTTCATTCCATGTTTTCTTTACCAACACATTTGAATTCATTATTATAAGCTTTTCTGACCTATAGTTATTAAGCGAATAAAATAGTCACTTTTTTACAAAATCAAGCCATGATGAATGGTTTTGCGTTCTGCACTATCGTTAAATTTGAATATCTTGTGCATAATAATAATTCATCTTTAGTGTAATAAATTACATGCTTAGATTACAACATGTTATGTTGTTGGTATTACATTAATTGGTCAATGATTTGCATTGTGGATAAATTTGGAGTTAATTTCAAATTTTCTTAGATACGAAGGTATACTTTGACCACTGTCAACTTTTCACGTTAATCAAGATAAGCGGGCATCAGAAAGAAATAAAATCTCACCTTCTTCATCTCCAACAGAGTTGTCATCTTCAAAGGACTTCGGCATTCTTAGTTGCAGAACATGGCTGTCCAAGAAGTCAACAACATTATCCAGGATCCTTTCTTCCACCTGCGACTCCCTGGCTTTGGGGTCTTCGGGAAGTGGGTCGTAGCTCCTGGCAGATCTTGGGCTACCAGTTCTGGTGAAGGTGATTCCATCGACGAGGCTCAGCTCTTTTGACATTGCGAGGTTCTCTGTGTACTTCATTGCTTTTTCCTGTGGATACGAGAAAAGGATTTTAAGTAATTTTATTTAAGTTTACTATTTAGCCAAAAAACTATGGCTCTTAAATTGTGTTATATATGAAAACACAATTAAATTATTACAAAAAATAATAATGATCATAAAATTTAATTGTTTGCGAAAATACAATAATTTTACTGCCATATGTTTTGGGGTCACATTAGATATTACAATTACTTCCAACTATTAAATTTTAAACGTCTGCGATCTCAATCGTTAATCTCAAAATTACATTAACGCCATAACTACTGTTTAATTATAGCTAATGATACCGCTGTCTCTTAAACGCTTAATTGCTTGTCTGCAGACGGATGATCCACAAGCTCTCATGAACGGGAATCGAACCCGCCGTCACTCCAACCAATCCAAAAACTTTTGATGGTATCACTTTTTACATCAAAATTATGAATCAAGATCACTATTTCAATTCCAAATAGATATATCACGAGCAGCGGTATCACTTTGACCCAATTTTTTAAATCTTAATCGTCCATGCCCTAATCCTGATTCTAGGATCCACGGTTAATCACTAAACACTTCACATCACTTCACTTCACTGAACACACCTTTAAGCACAGCAAGGTATCTGTTTCCACGCAATCCCTCAAGGTTGAGATGAACTTCTCCATGGTCCCTTCTTCCTTGGCCATGGGCAAGGCCGAGGCGGCCGCAACCACACACAAAGCCACCAGGTATACTTTCATGTTCGTTGCTAAACTCCAATTGTTGAGGGCAGCAGTAAGACGCTGAGTTTTATTTTGCCGCCCCCCTCTCAAATTTTCATATGTCACGCTCGCAGGCAATGTATGACGAAACAAGCTTTAGGCTCAAAGTTACGCGTTTTCGAGATTTTAATGAAACTAAAAGTGTGTTAGGATGGCAGGCTACGCGGATTCTTGACATTTTTGACGGTCCTTCGATATTAGTAGGCCGATTTTTGATTAGCACTTATAGTGAAATTTCGTTTCAAGTTTTATGAATGTGTAGGTTAGTTATTATGTGCCATAAAGAAACACTTTTGTATGGTTTATTATTACGTTAGAAAATTTTGTTGAAATTTGGAAAACAATGGTAGATGGAAACTTTTTACGTAGCTTTGTTGTAGGTATACAAGTTACGAGCTTTCATTGAAAAGGAAAACATTGTACGATGATATTTAAACTATATTCATAAAATTCGTTTCATTGATTTTTATCATCAATAAAACTTCAATTTAAAATTACTAAATGCCTTGAATCATTGAACAAACAATAGCAAATTGCGAAGGTTAAAAAATCGCTTTCTAAAACCAATATTTTTCCCAATATCACTTTTGACTGTATATCGTCGATTTCCTATATATTTTATTGTCCATTTGTATGCCTCGCTAAAAGATTTAAAACTGTTTGAAGTCAATACAGCAAGCGAAAGTTAAAATAACGTTCTTGGAGACGTCTAAGAGGAATATAAACGGTCAAATTATATCATACGAAATAATTCTCAGCGTAAGTACATTACCGGATTTTAATATCGTCAAACCTTTGTTACGAGAACTTATGCAACTTCAGCTTTCTTTAATTGAATGAATAATTTATAATCAAAATGAGGAAATAGGTTATGCAATTTCATTACGTCCCTTCAATGTGTAAATTAGTGAATTTCAAATAGAGTTTGACACAAAGAGAGTCCGCTTTATGGAAATATCTCGTGTCGGATTCGATCATGCTAAATCATCTGAGAAAAGAAATGTGCTGATCATCTAAGAGGTCAGCATTTGAATGATATTTCTTTTATGAACCCACTCAATGGTGATTACGCCCAACTATTATTCGGTATACGAAGTACTACATAAACGAGTAACGTTTATATAAAAAGCTCTTCATCTTTTGCTTTAATGAAGGTGAGTGGTTATTTCAATCATAGATTTGGACCTGTACAAATTTCTGTATTTGAGACGCGCAGGATCTAAACAGTTCCTCCACAATTTATATGCTGAATGTACTTCAAAGTACAGCTTCCGGTTTTCAAAGATACAAAAATTATGATTTGTGTCCAATTTGCCTTAAAGTAATTAAAATGAGTGGTACCAATCTCAGTATTATTTAAGGTCACCTCGTTTTAAGTGATAATATTTAAAAGGACGATTCAGCACAATAAATAAATCATTTTTTTTAGAAAACACTTTGGGTTTTTATCCGCTAGTTTTTGAGAAAATTGGAGACCAAAAACATATTTTTTTCAGATTTTAATTTTTAATTAATGAAGGCTAAGATTAGAGAAAAAAAATGTTTGGGCATTGAATTGAGAAACTCGAAGCCGATGACCTAGATAACTTTTTAAATGATCAGAGAGCTATTTAAAAAAATAATATTGTGTAAAGAAAAAAATAAAAACTCGATTTTCCAAAAAAATAATGATATTGTCCTGTTTCTAGGATGTATACAAAGCCACTGTTAAAATATTATCACTTAAAATGATTTGACCTTAAATATTGTTTTGTGTGCACTAACAGAAAAGGATTAAGTGCCAATAATCAAGACATTAAGCTTATTTTCCGCCCATTTCATGCAATCATTGTTTCATACTAACAAGAGCTGATGAGCCGTCAATCAGTTAAACTAATGCACTTAAAATAATGCGGGATGATTGTCTATGCTAAACTAAACGATCCGCCATTATTATGCCAAACAATGACATTCAAATCGGTGAGAGTTTTGTGCATATTCATCCAGAAGAACAGAAGATTGACGAGAAATAGTCCGTAATATAAGTAAGGTTAAGTTTAAAATTCGTCGTCAGGCTTTGTTGGACAAAGTTAAGGTTTCTAGGCACACAGTTGGCGCTTCGAACAAATCAGTAAATCTCCACTAGGCCCTACTATTAGTTTCAGGAACTAGACAATTTGAAGTACATGTCCCTTGTTAGATCAAATGGAAATAGCAGTTACAAGGAGCTTTTTTCAAAGATCAGACGTCTATTGATCATTGTCTGCCGAATTCAGATGATGATTATATCAGATCATTGTAGAGAATTCATAATAATACAACTGATGTCTTTGCCATCACTAAAAAATAGTGCGATAAGAGAGGACTGATTTTTTAGGGATTTTAAAGCTAATGTCGTGTAACGCTCGTGTCGTAACATGATTAAATTATTTCTGTCTTCTGTCACAACCAAATAATGGATAGAGCTTGTTTCGATCAAAATTGTCGTAACTGTCTTTGAATATGTAACAAAGATGTTTGATTGATATAAAAAAGCGAAATAAATTAAATTTCTTTGTCTTATCCAATGTTTTATAGTACGGGTTCAGGTCACCCACAGAATACAAGTGTAAGGGAGATTTCTCGGACTCACTGTAAGGTGTTAATGATGTATGAGCTACGCCTTATAGTTGGTTGTTTGTTTTGTTTACTTTCTTAGTTTTAGTAAAGAAACAAAATATTTATGCTATTTCGTAAAATACTACGAGTATAATTATCTCCTGCGTACCTAACCTTGACTCTGTTGAGAGGTGCCACCATTACCAAAAATCGGTAGGAGAATATTATCAAAATACGGCCACACCGACATGCACAGAACATATGTGTGTAATCAATGAAACAAAAATATACATAACACAAACTGCATACGATATCAATGAAATTAAAGATTCTGTTGCATAAGAAAAAGGTGTGGTCGCCGGTCGGGATTTAAAAGTAACATTCTTACACCGGTATAGACTGCATGTCTCGGTTTGTGTTTTGAATAATATCTTACACGTTCAGCCGTTCATTGATGCGGTTTTAATAGGATGAATCATAGCTAGACTTTAAGCTGCTATAGCTAGGTATGCTTTTCTGATAGATATGCTTTGATATTGACGTGTCGCCATCGACTATTTTTGACCACGAGTACTAGTAGTTCTTAATAAGTCTGTGTTGGATTTGAACTTGTTGACTGGTGCGTCCAGAGTTCTGTGCACAGTTTTGGGAGTGTGAAATGTTCAGCAATATACCTACAACGTATAACATAGTCAAAAAAAGCAACCCCGAAATAGTTTTTTCAGAATCGGTAAATCAATGTTGACATTGTTTTTTTTTGTTTTACACTCTATTAAAATAACATAAATTGCAGTCACCGTAAATTTGGACAATCGAAGCAAATAAAAATGAAACTTATATTAGTGGAATAAGGTAAGTATTTTTCTTAAGTAAAGCTCACACTTATGAAAAACTTAGCTTTAGCCATCTTAAGCGCTTATGGAGCTTTTTATTGTTCGTCCCGAAACAGGGACCCTATTTTTGAATCACTTGCGTCAATATTACGAGTTATTTTCGTTCGAAAACGAGTTATTTTCGTTGAAACAATTTGCAGTCTTCCTCAGCCATTTCTCGTTGGCAACTCAAGGAAATCCGGAAGGCATCGAATTCTCTCTCTTGCGTCACACAGGGCGTAACCGTAGGCCTGAGCTGGTCTCGTCATACCTGTAACGCCAACTTTCTTCATGGGCGTACCGGATCTTAGGGGACACGAATCACACGGTCCCATTTGTAACTGTCAAAATTATGTATCCATTCAGAATATATGAAATATTTAACCTTTTTTAAAACTTATTTATGAAAATGCGGAAAACCTGACGCCCTACTCTTTTATCATGCAAATTTTTACATATTTTTTTAATGTTTCAGTTTTTATTTGTTTTCTTGTTTGTTTTGTTACTAAATCAACATGTAAAAACTTGTAAAAAGCAACTGTTTCAGACAAGGAATCAAACCCTGTATACCCAAACATTTGAATTAGCGACAAACACATTTAATTACATGTGTTAGAATACCGGAATGCCTCTGATACAAAAGAGTGAAGCAATAATTTAACACGGCGTAATAAAAAATATACCCCTATTTTCTATCAGAGATATCGATTCTACTCTCGATTCTAAACAAACTTATTTCAGGTTTTGTGCTATAACAGCAAAATGTCGTATATTTTCTTCCCAAGTTCTACCATAACTAGGCGCACGGTTAGGAAATAGTTATTGCTTTTACTTTGTGTTAAAGGATCTATGCTAATAATATAAGTGACAATGGTGTTGAAAAACATGTGTTTAATTTTGTAAGTTACAAAAAAAAACATTTTAATTAGGATAGATACCATGGTAAGACTCATAAAAAATTTCCTTACATTCAAATAATTCGGCAATCACAAAATTTCCCCATACGAAGAAAATAGCTAGGTATTAGCTTTTCTTTAGTTTTTTTTTTTAGGGTTTTCAACCTATTATTATTAACGTGACTCTCAAAATAACAAGTCTATCAAATCGGAGCGTGTGTTCCAATGTCACAATGAACAAAACAACAGTTATGGTACTTTTGTGTTTTATGATCTCTTGTGTGAAAGAAAGTTTGGAAATTGTACACAGTTTGTGTTTTTATTTTATTGTTTACATAGAGGTGAAGATTTGAGAATAATAGAAAAGATGCGGAAACGAGGCTGTGATTGTGTCCCATTCTGACGATGTAATTATATGCGTCATTGGGAAGAAGATGGCTTTCGACGTAAAAAAGATTTAAAAAATATATATATTTATTAATTATATTTAGAAATTATAAGATAAGATAACTTATTTATTATTAGATTTAGAAAGGCATACTTTTTATTGTGGAAACTAGCACACTAAGAGCTGATTCTCTACCTGTCGTCAAATTTCAAAGTATTTCAATTTTGAAATAAATAACTTTTAAAAAAAATAATTAGTTTAGGAATAATAAAACAAGATCGTGCCTAGTACAAAGGTATAGCTATCAAAGCTACTAACGCAGGTAGCAACCTCGCCTACATTTTAATCAGTCAGGTATCAAACGACACCCGAGAGTCGCATAACAATGGAATTTATATTGTGTCTCGTTTACACATACTTGACGAGTTAAGGTTTTTTCTCACTCGGATTTCTTAGTTTAATTGTACTGTGATAGAAATATATAAATTTCAAGACTTACGTCTGTTCAGCAACAAGAATAACATTTTTTTTTAAATGTTGTAAAAATTTATATTTTAATCAAAATTTTGTAAAAACAATTGGTACTGAATTAACGTTTTTCATTTTCTTTGTTTCTTTCTTTCAATTTGAGATAATATTCTGGTTCAAATCGGATTCATTTAAGCGTTACAAAATTTATACCTTCTTTTTAGCGAGACGTCACCGTTATTCAACTGACGGATGTAACAAGTGCGTGCGCCGAATAAATCTTCGGAAGTCGGATTGAGTAATCTCGGCCAAACACGCAGAAATGTATACTTTTTTGCGTCTTTGAGACTTTTAGTAATTCTTTAAGAGGAAATTGTATTATTGCAGCCTAATGCGGCTTGTTTTACTATGTCCAAGTTCCCATTTGCGTTATTCGTGGGTGAGTAACCGGCCCTTTTTCTTGATGTGAAAAATTGTAAGACATTCAGAAAAAAATACATGTTTTCGATTAATAATTTTACTAATGAATTTTTATGTTGGTCAAACTTTAGAATTAACTAATGAAATTAATTAAGCCATACGCTGGAATGTACTGCAGTTACTAACCTAAAATTAAAAGATTACAATAAATAAATAAGATTTCGATTTTCCCACTAGAGAAACTGTGTAAGAAATCAAAAGTTTTCCAGTGAAAACTTCGGTATGTATTCAGAAGAATCAATCTTTAATTTTATCACTGACAAGCGTGGGTAATCCACCATCAAAACGTTATCTTAACACGCAAAGGCGTTCATTCTTAAAAGTTTTTAAAAAGCTTTAAACGGAGAAAGTTCACAAAAGCGCCATCTATTGGCGTTGCCTCGAACTTTTAATACAATTTCTTCGTGCTTTCTCTCATCGATTCAGATGTTTGATCTGCTTTGCTTTTGTGAGGTGATCTATGAAGGTTTTGAGCTAGATTTAAGTGCAATCGATGCAGATAACGTTATAATCAGGCGCTAAGTTGTGATTCACCATCACACCATCTCTATTCGTTCTGTTTGGCTTTGTTTATTTTCAGGTTTTGGCAAAATGGGCATTTGTTATTTATTCTTATTCATTTGTTACTATAATGAGCTCAATTATTCTTGGAAATCGGTGTGCTTTTATATCATTCAGTGAACTTTTCCAATTAAATTTATTGCTGGTCGCTGATTTGATAAAATAATATGTGCCCGGCACTTAAATATTTACAATGCACGGCAGTAAGTATAACCTGGAGCCCTATTTTTGAATCACTCGCGTCAATATTACGGTTAATTTTCGTTCTAAAACTAGTTTTTTTTATGACTTTTAATTCATCTTCTAACGAAAATCACTCGCCATCTTGAAGCGAGTGATTCAAAAATAAAGCTCCTGTGGCATACCTTTTATCGCTCCTAACTTTAAAAACGCTTTAATTTGTTTCTGATTTTTGGGAGGCTGTTGGCATTTTATTAACTATCATTAATAATAATCTTGTGGCGAACTCCTTGCCACATTATATATATTAAATTTTGATTGGTATGTTTTTTATTGATTTTTTTGTTGTCATTGGGCTAATGTCGTTCGTCTTCGCTTTGCGGTCGATACTGGGTTACTATGTGTTTGAATTTATAATAGCTATTATTTATTAAAATAACGTCAATTTCCCTAATTTTATGCCTATCATTCCATTTAGTAAATACAGTCCATTCCCGTCCTTTTCAAATCTAATAACCTAAACGTGGACCTAAGAATAAGAATATGGTCCATTTAACATAATACAATTAATGTATCCTACTGTTTGCGGGACTCCCCTTTCGTGTCAGCGTAATGTTTTATAGCCTAAAAGCTACCAAGCAACAAATAATTTTCGGATTTTTTTTAAATCGGTCAAATAATTTCCGAGATTAGAGCGTTCAAACAAACTAACTGTTCAGCTTCATAAAATTAGTATAGATTTCAAGTAACTGGTAGAGCTACAATTTTATATTGGCCGCTAAAATTGGCTTAACATAGCTAATATAAATGATATTATATTTGACGAACCTCGTGTGGTGAATTATGGCTATGACCCACTGGAGGCACTTTTACATCTTGAGCTCACTTTAACAGACTTTGCATAAGCGCTCGCTTGGTTTCAGCTTTTGCAAAATTGCGTTTGTGTATCTAAAGTATGTCCTGAAATCTCTGGATTTAAGCTCTCTTAATCTTGATTAAGATATCAGGCTTAATTTATCTTCTAGCTGTTTTGTTCAATTAGCGCGTTCGATTATAACCTATTTAGTTTCTTTTAAAAAACAATGGGGATGTTTCATTAAAAAATCGTCTCACAGTCTAGCTGCATTTTTTTTTTCAATCATATATCAAAATAGTTTTTTGTTTTTTGTGATCTCGTAAAGATACAAACAGTAACAATGTTCTTGGCAACCATTACACCCAGAGTTCAGCGCTCGGTCCAAGAATGAATCCGTAATGTAGTGTGACCAAATGGGCCTCTTGATGGTAGTGTAACATTTTGAAATTAGCGTAACAACTGAGTTGTTTGACTTGGATGATATAAGACGTAAAGAGCATTGCTGAGCGAAATTGTTTTGCGATTTACCGTAACGATGTGATACATTTTGTGAAATAAAATTTTATATTGTAACAATTTATTTGATTTATGAAGACTATTTCTTGTAAATTGTACAATTAAAAATTATGTACGCTTAACAAGATAATATGTGTGAAACCATATAAGCAAATCATATACAATCAATCGTGCATGTTTATTCAACTTATTTTATTTCAAATAAATTATTAAATCAATTTCAAGGTGGGAAGACAAATAGATAAACACAATTTATTAACATTCAGTTCTTTATTTGTACGATCGGCATTTTTATGAATATATAGAAATAAACATTTATGTTAGTTTTTCGCAAAACGACAATACATACAAGGCGGAACTATATTATAAACAAATAATATCACATAATAATAAATATAATATTTACTTAATAATCATATTTTACTTTGTACAAATTGATAAAAATTACTCATAATATATAAATAATAAATAAATATCACAAAATAAAAATCAATAAATAATAATAGGAAAATAATAAAAATATGTCCATATATACAGAATAATATAAATAGATAATAATAATATCTTTAGAAATTACGATAAAACAAAGGACTTAGTGTAGTAGGACTAGAAAGTATAAAACATACTTAAAACAGTTAAACATATAAACAAGTAGAAACTACAGAGTTTTCATATAAAATACACAAATACGGATACCGTATAGGGTGTGGAAAAATATACTAATATAGTATAACATACAAGAAGAATCATACAAACTTGGAACACTTTTTGGAAAACAACAACAAGATTTCGTATCGTCCCTTACAAAGGGTCGTCGTTACAATAAGTTATTAAATAAATAATGTCTTAAAGCTAGCAATAAATAGACTCAATATACACACACAACAGACACATAATTGTGACTATTTGAAGTTATTAAAGAGAGAGGTCAGTACGCTCCCTTAGGAGACCCCTAGTCAACGTTGTCTAAAGCTTAATCAGATTTGATGTGTCCAGCGTACGCTAAGTTTTGGGCGTCATCGATTGATCTGCCCCAGCCGTGTCCACTGCTGGCGTAGTGTTCTTCGTGGTGTGGGTGAGCAACGACCTCGTAGCTGGTCTCGTGGTGCTTGCTGGCCAGGAGTTTCTTGAGGGCGATGATACCGGCAACTAGCAGGGAAACCTTGGCCAGGAGGAGGGCCTTGGTTGCCGCGAAGGCGATGATGCCAAGGAAGAGGGGAATGAGGGCGGTGATCTTCAGCTTGGCGAGGGCGAACAGAGGGATGAGCTGCTTGATCTTCTTCTTTTTGCCACGAGCTGTGGAAAATAATAAATTGGTAAATAACTGTTTCATTGATTTCATCAAAATCATTACGCTCCGCAGATAGGTATAAATTAGAGAAGAGATAACCATGACCTCAACTATTTTTTATTATTATCATAAGCCTCGAGTATTCCCTCTGCAGGGCAAAGTTATTCCTACCCTTTTTTAGGGTTCCGTAGCCAAATGGCAAAAAACGGAACCCTTATAGTTTCGTCAAGTCTGTCTGTCTGTCTGTATGTCTGTCTGTCTGTCTGTCTGTCTGTCTGTCTGTCTGTCTGTCTGTCCGTCTGTATGTCACAGCCACTTTATTCTGAAACTATAAGCATCGCATAGCTGAAACTTAGTAGGTAGGTGTATTTTGTTCACCGCTTTCCGATTCAGATACAAAAAGTAAGAAAAAATAATATTTAAGGGGGGGCTCCCATACATGAAACTAAAACCTAAAATAATTTTTTTCTCAAACCTTTGCGTGTGGGGTGTCTATAGATAGGTCTTTTAAAATGATGTTAAGGTTTCTAAAACCATTTTTTCTAAAAGTGTAAGGTTTGAGATATAGACGCTTCCAAAGTGGTAAAATGGGCGTCCCCCCCCATCTAACTTTTGAACTAATAAAGTGAAAATTTTGAAAAAAATATATGATGTAGATCTCAATAAAAACTTGCAACGAAAATTAGTTTGAAGGAGATCGAACCAGTAGTTTTTGAGATATTGCACATTTTTATCAACCGCAAATATAACTTTGTCTTTCATACAAACACTATGAAAAACAAAGTTATTTTTGCTGTCGCAATATATTGTGATGTTTTCGTTAAGTGAAAGTAAGTGGACCCTGAATTCAGTTAAGGGTGGCACGGAACCCTCAGTGCGCGGTTCCGACACGCACTTAACCGGTTTTCTATTTTTCACAGTTATAGGTAACTATTTTCCAGTCTTTATCTTATCTATTCATTTAATTTTAAATCTATTAGATACACCGAGATTTAAGCCATATTTTTTGCTCATAATAATAGACGAAAATTTTTAATAATGTATCTGTACTATTAAACAGCTTTATTATTTCATACTATCATTTAGTTAACCGGACATGTTACCTTAACTAGTACATTTCAGTAAGTCCCGCTAACCTACAAAGCATCCCATGAGTATCTTGCGTGCTTTGAAATTGTTGAGGAGTTTTTATTTGCATTACCAGTATTTCCTGTATTATTAGAACCACCGACTGGCCTACTAGTTAATTGTCGGATACGATGTCCCAGATGCGTTTTATCTATAAAAATTTACATATCTACTATATTTTTAAAGAAGCTGTGAAGATTTTTTTGAACTATGAATGAGAGAAGCAATCATCAATTAGTTGGCAGATGACAGTCATGTGTCTGTGGTATTTTTTGTATCAATCTACGGCATGGTTCAAAGCTTTGAGTGATTATTTTATGTTTGTTAATATATATTGTATAGACACTGCTACATGTATAAGATAAAGGCAAATAAATAAGTAATTCAATCTGACCAAAATTTTAAATAAAACAAGCAAATTTTTTAGAGAAATTAAGAGTTTATCGAATATAATGTGAATGGTTTTTAGTACAACCTTTAGCTTTCTTCACATAATATCCGATTCCACGAAAGTGAAAAGAAAAAGGTATGTAAGGATATTAAAATATTAACGACAAATTAATTCAGTAGTAAAATAAATCAGATCACTTTCGCCAATAGTAAGTTGAATACTAAAACATGTTCTTGTCGAAATTATGCAAAGTATTACTTTCACTCTCAGGATCAATAACTAAGTTATGTTGCGGTGTCATAAATCATATACTTTATCTCTTCGAGTAAGACTCGTTATCGAGCCATAGATCATACCATCATACCATACCATGAGATCAAAGTTTTGCAGTTAGAGATATATAATCAAAGATAAAATTTGAGGTGTTTGAAGCTACTACATTTTATGAAATATCTTCAAACAAGAATGGAATTTCATCTTCTATCAATTTTGGAATCAAGGATAATTTTCATCAAAATTTATTAAACTAAATAAAGTTTTATATTTGAGAAAGATGACGCAATTTTTTGAACTATCAATTCACACAGTTGTGACTGTTAGTCTTTATTTGGGCAATCTAAAGAATTGGCCGTTATCTAAATAGGATCTACACCTTCCATTATCAAACATAATCTTTGCGTCCAATAGTTATTCGATAACCAGCCTTAAAATTTAAAATATAGATATGAACGAAGTATAAAACATAACACCTAGTTGCAGCCGGACCAATCAAAGGCCCTCATCACTGGAAATACGAGACAACTTTCTTCGGAGATTCTCAGCTATGGCTCGATTTCACGATGACTTGTATCGGCTCGGAAACCAGTTTCACCATGAAAGTTCAATGTATAAGGACCCAAACCTGTCTAATGAACAGGAATGTAAGTGCCACTTTCTTGGCCTGGTCTGGTGTTTGTGTTGACTGGAATTTAGCGGATGTGCGCTATGAGGATGGACAGGTTGATAATTATGCAGCTAAGGAGTTTTAGATCAAATGCACTTAATTAGGTCTTGAATTTCTATGCACAAAAAATATATCATTTCCTTTATACTCATAATATGTACCCAAAAGTTGTCTGGAAGATATATTTATTAAGAAATATTATTTCCTTTGAACGAATTATGAAATAATCTATTTGATGTGCACTGTATAACTTTACCCTGACACATAAATTCGATAGATATTTGGTGTTAATTTCGCAATTGAAAAGACCATAAACTTATTTTGCTGGCTAAATCTAAAAATCTATATATTATCCCAAAAAAATAGCTGAAATCAGCTGAAAATACCATAAAAAAAAATAGCTGATACCAGTTAAAATTACCAAAATCATAAATAAAAATTGCAATCATTTAACCCAAATGAAAATTAATCGAAGGCTTGCATGATATTTGCTATAACAGACATACATCATTTTGCGAAATGTAAAGTCTACTAAAACTATAGTAATGAATGCAAACTTTACATTTTACACCATGACCCTGCAAATTCTTTAACATTCAAAGTTTATAAAGGTGAAAACTGGAAGCAAGTGATAATAATCTAAGTTACTGTGTCAAGTGGCTGGCTAGTTAACTTAAGCAAACAAGTTCATAGTACAGTCAACGATGAAAATATACTAAAGCTAAAAAACTTCGCAATGTGAAAAATCAGGACAAACTGCATTTTTATATTTTTTAACTATGTTAATAGTTAGTATTTATTATACTATATTCATTTTTAAAAAATGGTTTTACCATTCATTAGACAATGATAAAAAAGATTGTTTCAAATATTGACGTTGGCCCAATACGTTAATTTATTCAATTATATAAAATGCAACAAAATCAATTCCAATATAGTAGCACCACTCTAAAAAAATACACAATACCCACTTTCATGTATATAAAAGTGTCTATATAGAATTGTATACTCATGAAGTCGTGTATGGAACACGGAAACACACTGAGCACATTTTTTCGCGTCTGACTGTGTGTGCACACGGTACCGTTTGACCGAGTCCATACGAAGAATATTAAGTTGTAAACAAGATACACTTAGAAACTTACAATTTTATGTGGACGTGCTAAGCAATTTAAGTAAACGACATGATTGATACGGTTGCTTAGGTTTTGATCTTGTTTTGATTTGACTAGGTACGTTCAAAGGTAAAGAGAATTGAAATAAAAAAGAAAATAGTTTTACTGGCAATAAAAAAAAATACGCAAATTAAATGGCAAAAGCAAGTAAATTAATTAAACAGTTAAAATTAAGAATAAGAACTTTAAAACTAAATGATTGATTAAATAACTTATGTTATAAGATATCAAATTAGCGAAATAGAACCAAAATTTGGATTAAATACTCGATATCATAAACAAAATGTTACTAAAAATATTTAACTGTAACACAAATACCGTTAAACCGAGAAGAATTTTAATAACAGTGTACGTTACAATAATTTAATATGATAATAAGTCTGACCGACAAAAAGTAAAAGTAGTGTATCAGATTACTTCGAATTTGTCTGATATCACTTAGCTCGGTATCAAAGACGTGACTTTTACACTATCAACAAACCACAGCCATTTTGCTCTATTTGCTTTAACATTGAAATAAATTGTTTGATCGACCATTAGATTCGCCTCTTCAAAGTTATTTTTTTCTGTTCCACTTTTCCGTATTTCTTTTTTGTCTTTTACGTAATTTATATTGTCATATTTCGTAACATTTATGTCTTTTGTGTCTACGTTTTACATAATCGAAATCGAAAGTTCGTCTGTAAGACATAAGCCTATTAAATTTGCATATTTAAACTGCGCTAACGCTTAATCACCAACCTAGTGACAATATTTCGTAATAGTTATGGTATGCATTCGATGCTACGTTAGCTTAAAATCCCAACGTTATCGACTGATTGAAAATAAAATGTTTTAATTTAATTTTTATTGGTTATATTTGCACTATCATTAAATGATTTTTAGTTTTAATAGAATGTGTATTATTGTACTTTTTAAACACAATGATCTTAATATTTAACGTATTTTGTATGTTTGTGTCAACACCGTTACAAATCCTTACTTTATTGTAATTATTAAAAATTGTTAAAGTCATCATCATTTAATTTCAGAGTTAAGCTTTGGTCTTAAAAACTTATTTAAATTAATTACCTATTATTGGTCACAAACTAACAAACCTTAATTAGATCTCGGTTTTAAATTGTCACAGTCATGATTATCTCTTGTTATTAAAACTAATTACTTTTATTTAGATTAAATTTGTTCTAGGTTCTTGTAAGTTCTACTTAACGTAATTAAAAATAATCAAAGCAATATTTACCTTCTTCAAGTGACCTCTTCATGCCCTCAACAGCCGACGTGGGGAGCTTGAACTGCAGGACATGGTTCTCCAGGAAGTCAGCAGCTGAGTCAACCAGCCTGGCCTCTACTTGAGCTTCCCTAGCCTTGGGCTCCTCGGGCAATGGCTCCAAAGCCCTGGCGGACCGAGGAGATCCAGTCCCCAAAAGGGTAACACCCTCAGCAATGTTCATCTCCCTCGCAGATGTCAAACTCTCCGCATACTTCAACGCTTTCTCCTGCAACCAAAAATTATACTTAGTAATTTCACAGGACACTCGAAACACTTGACACAAACACAACACTGCACATCACTGATCCCACCTTTAAACACAAGGATACGTCTCCGTCAACACATTCTTTGACTGCACCAAGAACTCGTCCCATCAGACCAGGGTCATTCTCGGTTTCCACCGCTGGCATGGCCCGCGCCACCGCCACCAAAACTAGGGCAAACACGTAACGCCTCATGACTGGTAGAACCACCCCTACGGAAAGCTTAGCACAAATGTAGCGTCGGACCAACGGCAGGCTGTTTTAAGCCCCTCACCCCACTCTGCCGAGGCTGCCCGAAAACGCCCGATTAAACTCGCACGACGAATTTAATACGAGCACTTGCGTGTACGCATGTTTTCGGGGTTCGTCGGTGTGTATGTCTGAGTGGACGGGTCTGTGTCTGTATGTGTGCGTTCCGGATCAATGCACGTGCTACTTGCGTGAGATGCGGCGAAAAGCAATTTTGTTACAGGTGCACCTTGCGTAATCGTCTACCGATTTTTTTGATCTAGTCCGATGGATTAAGGAAATCGGATGCGGTAGTGGAAAGCGATTTCTCTTTATTTTTAATATGTCATAAAATATAACAGGCTTATTATCATACTTAAATTAAATTATAAGCTCCGGAAAATATTGTTTTTAAACTGTACATAAAAAACTTAATTTTAATAAGTACAAATATTATTCAATTTAGTGAAAATGATGGGAAATTATTAAATACTGTGAAAATAGGACGCGTCATACCAATTTCTAACATGCTTTAAAATACTTTTATTTTCACATAGCCAATAATTAATTAGTTATTAAGTGTTTTTGTACCAATCAACCATCGATTAAATAAACAATGTAATGGGGATAAATCTACACGTATTTTCTTTGGAGTTTTCATTTGAAACAAGAAAAACAAAGATTTATATCAGACCTAGTTAACAATAAGCTCCATTTGTTCCCAAGTCCATAGTCCCAAACGTAAGTTGATATTCTATTGTTTTATACAGAGTCGTATTCAGGTCGAAACCTTGTAATAATAATCAAAAACTAAAATCTTAGTCCATTCATATGTAATTTTTTGAAATAATTACAATTGGGAATTATTTAATATAAATAGGGGATGAATATTAATCCAATTGCACATTGGTGCGTGCCGCCAATAGGTCTATATGCAGAAATAAATGACTTTTACTCATACACTTATCTGTGAGTGATGCTTTTGCGGAAATATTAAATCTTACGATCTCAGATTTACTTCTTAAAGTAATATTTATTATAAAAGTATTGATAAATACATTTCATATGATATTTAAAAACTTTTAGCTAGGAGGAATACTGCCACCTGTATTGTAACTTATTTTAATCTAAAACAAAAAATATGACACGTTACATTGCTAACGTCACAAGGGCTCAGGGCCCCATTGGATCTTAATGCTTCTCTGGCAATGCTAAAGAAACCAAAGTTGTAACCTCTTATTCCCTTCCCATGTTTTAAACAATGCATAGATATAACCCGGCGATAGTTTTACTTTCCATTTTCACAAAGCTTGCTCAGAGAAAATGCTATAAATATCGCCATAGTAAGTTAATGTTTGTTTTTATAAAGTTTAAGGCCCAGTTGCGTGATACATAGTAAACTCAACTAATGGTTAAATGTTACCAGCAGTTGAATATTTACGATTGTGGGTGTTTGAAGAAAAAAAGTACCTTAATATTTTTTTTTATCACACACAATTTAACGGAATCGCATTCAACCGCTGATAACGACATTTAACCATTAGCTTAGTTAACTATTGATCACGCGACTGGGCTTAAGAAAGCTAACAAGATTATAAATGGTCCGGTCCATATTGAAAACTATGGAAAACTAGGGAGGCCTAAGTGGCGGTGGAAGTTCTGCGGCTAATAATGGAGAAAAACAAGATAAGGTTAATAGATCAATAAATAAATAATCTAAAAATGAAGGAAAATTAAAATAAAAGTAAGTCTAGTCAGAACCTGTAAGTCCTATAATTATGTCTGTATAGGCTATCATATTTAAGAGCTGTGGATTTTGTAATACAAAATTAAAAATATAGCGAAATTACAGGCCCGTTTTAAAATTTTAGATACTCTATTTAGATCCTTTTGCGCCGACGTAGAACCTAATTCGGGTTTAAATAATTATTATTTACTGAAATTTTTTATAAGACAACATCCGCGCTTATTGATTTTTTATCTTCTTTAGAGGCCGTATTGTGATTCAATAGCCTATCTATAGCTTTCCAGAGTTTGTTAGGTTGCTTATCTTTTTCTAGCGATAAGCAATTAAACAAATTCTTTAGCTTTATAATACTACTAGCGGTCCCAGCGAACTTTGTTTCATCCCGGCCTCGTCCCACCCCAGCCCCGGCCCCATCTAACGGGATAAAAAGTATCATATGTCCATCTCCTGGCTCTAAAATACCTCCCTGCCAATTTTCAGCTAAATCGGTTCAGCCGTTCTTGAGTTATAAGTGGAGTAACTAACACGACTTTCTTTTATATATATAGATGTAACCAATATAAGGTCAAATCGTTTTAAGTGATAATATTTTAACAGTGTCTTTGTAAACATCATAGACACAAAACACTTTCATTGTTTTTTGGAAAATCTAGATTTCATTTTTGTTTTTTTCCTTTGGCAAAGGAAATATTTTTTTTTCAAAACAGCTCCCTGACTAATAAAAAAGTTATCTACTTCATCGGCTTCGCCTCTCTTAATTCAATGCCCAACTCTTCTTTTTCTCTAAGCTCTACCTTAATTAATAAAAAAATAAAATTTGTAAGAAATAAATATTATTACTCATTGTAGTATAATTATAATAATATTATTTTGATAATATTTGTTAACACTGAGTGGGAATGGAACTGTCTCGTAATTGAACGGATTAAGTTGGATCGCAATACGCCCCCTTATCTAAAAGTTAGACGTTAGACGAAACCAATATTCATATTAGAGAACTGTAATATTTTGAGATAATCAAGATGCTAAGGGTTAAAATTGTGCCATAATTTGTAAACTTATCTTGAAACATATTCACGGCATAATGAGGTGCTAATGTTAATTTAAGAGAAAGGCAAATAATGCAAAATCATAAATGCGTAAAAAGTTAATTTTGAAAGCAATGACGTTGCTGCTTATTTCGGATCATCTTTGTCTGATGAGAAAATTTCGGTTTTTGTTTATGATACTTTCGATCGGTATTATCATATTAAAACGAAAATTATGTATACTATACCGAAATGGCGAGACACTGGTATAAGTTGAATGTAAGCTTTCAAATATTGTAACAAAGGACTGATTTAACATTTTTTAATAAATTGAAACTTGAAAATTTCCTACAATAAGTAAACAATAATAATTTATCCAATCGTGTTTCGACTTAATATTGGAACGGTATATGTTGTAGTATCTGTGATTTATATTTCGGATAATTCCTGGCTTATCTTTTATTCTAAACGCGTCGATTTCTTGCACGTGCTTCATTTATTCAATAACTAATAAATAACAAATAAATTATTGTACCTACGTACAATGAAATACTGTAAAGAAACTATTAGTAGTCAATAAAAAAAAGTTTTCGTTATATATTATTTTAATATTTATTCAATCAAAAAACAATATTTCGTTTTAATTTATTTAGTTTTTTTTTCATGCTCTATTTGTAGCTCCTAACTGGCCAGTGACTGAAAAGTAGAACACGGATCCAAATATTTTTAAAACGACGCACCTACTCTCACCGAAAAAAAAAACGAATTACTCAAACGAGAGTAGCACAAAAAGCGGGCGTGATGTAACCTTTTTCTTGTTCTGTTGTTATTCAGTTTTTCTTTTTGAATAGCTATCCGTTGCGTAATGTTTGTAGGTCATTATCAGTGAAGCCAAAACATTTTTCAACACGTGGTTTCTTGGGACGATGTTTAGTGAGGGTGTCATTACTTGATTTTTCTTTAAGTAGAAAACAAAAACATGCTGGGTAGTGACTGTAAGGGAGGATATAAATTTATTTGAAAAACGTTTTTTTTAACCTGGAAATGTAGCATTTTATTGATAGGTTATGATTATGACCTATTCTACCTTGCAACACTTATCTTGCTTTGTTTAATACTGTTTTGAAGCATAGGTACTTTTGTAACTATATATTCATTTGAAATACTATCTGAGTAAATGCGGCTTTAAAATATACATCTGCTCATAATCATGTTACATATAATTTTGTTTAAAATATCAAAGTTGTGTATGGCTCAGAAAGTCCAGGCGAAACAAACAAACTAAACAGCTGTTTTTTTTTCAAACCATAGGTCTCTCTCACTAACTACCATGATGGGACGTGTTTCTAACATGATATGTGTCACTTTACTCTATTATTACTATGAGAGAGTTGTGGTCACTTTCAATTCTCTAATACTGGCACTAACGATATTATTCTAACATAATCATGTTTGTTCGTAAACGTAATTATTTTATTTATTTATTTATAATGAATTTACAATAAATCTTAACTTAGGGAATTATGCTATTCACAGCGTTACATAAACCTGTGGTTTTACCGAACGCTGAGCTTGTTGAGTCGTCATCGTACTCGCACTTATGAATTTGATGTAGATAATGTATTTATTACACTAAGCAAACAAATATCTATAAGAAGAAGTAAGAACTTATGGTTGAAAATATGTGAAGCTTTTACTATGAAAACTGTATGTTTTGTCACTATGGTTATAAAGGAAAGATAATCAGAAGGTTTCCAGCATGTGTTACTTTCAAAGCTTCTATTTGCAAACAAACCATTAATCTATACTAATATTATAAAGCTAAAAGAGTTTGTTTGAACGCGCTAATTTCAAAACTATTGGGCCGATTTAAAACTTATTTTTATGTTGGATAGCTTATTTATCGGGGAAGGCTTTAATGCTTAACACGTTCCGGGACAGTGAACGCCTACAGGCGTGAAAACAATAAAACATCTATTGTGTCTGGAATAGTGTCCCGGAACGTGTTAAGCTATAAAACATCACCCTGCGACGGGAGGGGAGGGAGGAGCAAACTCAAAAAGTGCGGACGAATTTGCGGTGGACCGCTAGTGATAGTATAATTATTATTTATAAATAATAAAATAAATAAAAAAATAAAAAATGTGTTGTTTAAAGATTGTGTTGTATAAAAATAAAATAAAAAATTGTGTTGTATAAAGATTTTTTGTTTTGTCTAATTTTGGGTTTTATTCAACATCAATGCTTAACAATGAATATTACTTTCAGATTTGACATTGGTGTTTGATGGATCTTTTTATACTGAACAGACGTTTACCTCTTGACCGTCTAGTCGTGATCGTATGTGGATTAGTCTTTCAACACAATGATTTCGCTCAACGTTGGTAGTGACGAAACAGGCACGCACGAGGATTAAACTCCGTCCTCAAGGATAAAATAGTTATTATAGTTGCCATTAACTACCCAGTGCCTGAATCTACTGTGTGTAACTGTATTGTGGTTCTAGCGAAAGCGAAACATGTGGGAATTACTTCAATGGTTTACGCGTAAATATATTACTCAAAGAGATATAAGTTTAAGTTCGTTGAACGTGCAAGTGACATTACTGTTTTCTATGTTGTTGAACCCTGAGATATAATGCCTCATTTTCTATATTAATATTATTAATTAACTGCCTTGGTGGCGCAGCGGTTAGAGGGTCGCATTTTAAAGCAACGGCTGCGCCAGAGGTCCCGGGTGCGATTCCCGGGTCGGGCCAAAAATATGTACCTGGGTATTTCTGTTCAGAAATTCTCAGGGAATCCCGCGTTTAGAAGTTGGCGGTGTTTCACCCCCTTGCCTCGGAATAACGTAAATCCGTTGGTCCTGCGCCTGATCTCTCTCTGGTCGTGTCAGATTGCTGTCCCCTCGGGTTATGAGAGTGAAAGGAATAGCGAGTGCACCTGTGTTTGCGCACACACTTGTGCACTATAATATGTCCCGCGCAGTCGGCTAGTTGTTGTGACTGGGACTATAGATATTTAGTTTTTATACCACTGTATCTCAGAAAGGCTGGGTATTAAGAATTACACGGGCCTAAGCCAAGTGTAAGGCTAATCTATACTAATATTATAAAGCTGAAGAGTTTGTTTGTTTGTTTGTTTGTTTGTTTGAACGCGCTAATCTCCGAAACTACTGGTTCGACTTGAATAATTCTTTTTGTGTTGGATAGTCCAGTTATCGAGGATAGAGATAGGGGCATATATATAGTGGTAAATGTGTAAAAAACGGGAGAAAGAAGTCACTATTAAAACTAAATATAAGTATAAATCTAAATATAATAAGAAACATGTAAAACTAAATCTCATGACAACAAATTTAGTCTAGAAATAAATAACAAACTTATTAAATCTGATGATGAGGTAGCAAACGCTTTTGAGGATTATTTCTGTAATATTCCTATAGAGACGACTAAACAGTTGAGTTCTTGCTCACTTCAAGCGAAATCATTACTAGTTTCAAGTGTTGATAGGTGCGAATCCTCTTTTAAATTCAGACATATTGGTCCTTTAGACATCATAAAAACATTCAAAGAACTAAAACAAAAGAAAACAGAGGATAAATCGGGTATATCAATAGACACAATAAAACCCATTATACCTCTAATAGCTCCTTACTTATCTTATATCTTTAACTAGCGGTCGCCCGCGGCTCCGCCCGCGTGGATGTCGGTTACCGCTGCAAAAAGCCTACCCAGGAAAGACACGGTCAGCAAACAAATGATTCCCATGTCAATTCACAGACACCGACACTAACTTCGACGAAGCAGTCACTATCCGCAGGCTGAACAGATTTTCTTTCTGTGGGTGTTAAGTCCCGGAGTGCAACCCGTTGTTTTAGGATAGAAAACTTAAGCTTTTATTGTAGAGCTTCTCTATACACAACATTTGACGTTACATTATTTTCTGGTAACAAAATATACTGATGCTCGGGAGCCCCGACCCCATGCGTAAAACATTCTTTTCGTAAATAAATTCCTACTAATTTGAATGTTTGGCCCAGGGATTTGTTTATCGTGAGTGCGAAAGAAATTTTTACTGAAAATCGCGCTGCGCGGGTACCTTACTCATAGATCTAAACTCCCCCTCCCACACGCTCACCGGGCCTTGGTAAAGCCTACTTCGCAACGGGCCGGCCGTGCAGCAGAAATCGTAATATGTATTTTAATTTCGCTATAACTTCAGAACCAAACGTCCAATTTAATATCGCTATAACTTCAGAACCAAACGTCCAATTTTAATCATTTAAAGACCAAATATTATTTACATTAACTGTACTTAGTGATGAAATAATTAATTTTGATAAGGATTAATAGCATGAGTAAAATAAACGCGTTTAAATGTAGTCCAAAAAATAATCAAGATTTTTCAATAAAAAAAATGGTTTTTGTGCCTCACCCGACATAGATAGGTATAGTATGTCCCGGACTTTTTTGTAGATATTTATAAGATCTACAATTACTTAGAACATTTTATGGTTCTATCTTTAATAGTTTAGGCAGGGTACGCAAAATAAGTAACTGTTTTGGTTGATTTTTTACACCTTGCGTCCGAAAAACCCTAATATCTTACGGAACCCTATTTTTGTTCAAAATTAAATATATCCTATATTACTCGTGGATAATGTAGCTTTCGAATGGTGAAAGAATTTTCAAAATCGGTCCAGTAGTTTATGAGCCTATTCATTACAATCAAACAAACAAACAAACAAACAAAGTTTTCCTCTTTATAATATTAGTGTAGATGAATGTATTGATCAAAATCAGTTTCCAAATTTATTTAAACATAGTAAGGTTGTACCTTTATTTAAATCAGGAGACAAAAGTGACCCCAGCAATTTTAGGCCAATTTCAATATTACCCACAATAAGTAAAATTTTTGAAAAACTCATTTTTAATCAATTACTTTCCCATTTTAAACTTAATAATTTACTACACGAAAAACAGTTTGGGTTCTCTAAAGGTAAAAATACAACTGATGCTGGGGTAGCACTCATCAGACACATTCTTGATGCTTTTGAAGACAAACATGATGTTATAGGTGTATTCTGTGATTTATCTAAGGCGTTTGATTGTGTAGACCATCAAACACTGCTCATTAAGTTGGAACACTATGGTGTCTCGGAAAACTCAACAAGGTTGTTAAATTCATACCTATCAGGTAGAATACAATCAGTTAACATAAATGGTACCTACTCTTCCGGTGCCCCCCTTCAAATGGGGGTGCCCCAGGGCTCAATATTGGGGCCCTTACTCTTCCTAATATATGTAAACGACCTACCATTTCATTCCACAAATCTTTGTGAGATAGTTTTGTTTGCTGATGATACTTCTTTGATTTTTAAAATGAAAAGACATGAAGAAAATTTTGACGAAGTAAACAATACTCTCTCCAAAGTATTGAATTGGTTCACCACCAATAACTTGTTACTGAATGCTAGTAAAACTAAATGTATAAAATTCACTTTGCCTAATGTAAAGCAACTTACACCAAATATTGTACTAAATGGTAATAATCTAGTCTTAATGGACTCCACTGTATTTTTGGGCATTAAACTTGACTCAAAATTACAGTGGGGACCTCATATTGAAGCCCTAGCTGGGAGGCTAAGCTCAGCTGCATTTGCAGTTAGAAAAATTAGGTACCTTACTGATGTTGAAACGGCGAGGCTTGTATATTTTAGTTACTTCCACAGTATTATGTCTTACGGTCTTCTCTTGTGGGGTTCTGCTACAGACATTGAAACCATATTTATTTTGCAGAAAAGAGCCATTCGTGCTATTTATAAACTTAGTCCTCGTGACTCCCTGAGAGAGGTCTTTAAGAAAATCAACATATTAACTGTGGCTTCTCAATACATTTTTGATAATATAATGTACGTCCGTAAAAATTTAGATAATTTCATGAAGAAAAGCGACATTCACCCATATAACACAAGAAATAAACACAAGCTTGTCGTTCCTAACTTCAGATTAGTTAAAACTAGTAATTCGTTTATGGGAAATTGTATAAAATTCTTTAATAATATACCACACAATCTTGTCGAATTGCCGGTTGATAAATTTAAGAAATACGTTAAAAACACGCTTATGTCTAAAGGCTATTATAAGGTTCAAGACTATCTAAACGACACGAATGTGTGGTCCGTCCAGCCTGCACCGACTGATGTACTTACCTTTGATAATTTTGATTTTACGGCAGCTAGTGGTGACTGAGTTTGTTCCGGCGTTTCTTCTCAGCACTTGCCTAATTGTCTGTGTTCTGTCTCGAAGCGCTGGTAGGGCCCAAAAGATAAGGAGACATGTTTCGGCTCTTTCAGGGCACATTTATTTTTATTTTTCACTGTATATTTTGACGTTCATACGTGTCATTTCATGACCTAAATTGAAATAAAGATTTTGAATTTGAATTTGAATTTATTCCACGCGGACGAAGTCGCGAGCAAAAGCTAGTGAGTAATAAATCTAACTATTGCTGGGTTCCTGAGAAGCTGCAGGATACTAATCCTGCAGCTCACATATCACATAGCTCATATATCACACACAACTTGCCTACATAAATAAACCCTCTACCTCAATATACTAATGTGTGAGATTAGTATTATTATAAAACTGAAGAGTTTGTTTGTTTGTTTGAACGCTCTAAACTCAGGAACTACTTTAGCGATGTAAAAAATATTTTTGTGTTGGAAAACTTAGTTATGGTAAAGATTTTAAGCTATAAACCATACATACCGCTGCAACGTGAGGGGAGGGAGCAATATCAAAACGCACGGAAGCAGTTGCGGGAGACTGCTTGAATTGACTAAAGTATTGGTAATATTAGCAAAGCATAAGAAAGTCAAGGCTTTTACTTATGCATTATCTTGCTTTAACCTAGGTACGTCATATAAGTAGTTAAAATCCCACCAGAAACACAAATGTGAATGGCTGCAAAGTTTTCAATCAACAGTTTTCTTCACAAAAGAAGTGAGATCTACTAAGTTGAAAACCAAGTTCTTAAATGTATTGTAAGCTGGTGTCATGCATTAAACGCGACCACTGGAGAAGTTCGGGGGAGGCTTTTGCCCAGCAGTGGGACAGTAACAGTGAACTAAATGCATTTATTTCGTCATCTGCCAAAGACTGTACGATGTATTTTTTAAAAATTTAAATAAATTAAATTAAGTTATTAATTTTATTTTTTAAATATAATATTTTTTTAATATTTTTTTATTTAACGCTTCTCTTTAAATCATATATAACCTGTGACTTTTAGTTGACTTCTACTGCCTCGTTGGCGCAGCGGTTAGAGGGTCGCATTTTAAAGTGACGACTGCGCCAGAGGTCCCGGGTTCGATTCCCGGGTCGGGCCAAAAATATGAACCTGGGTTTTTGTGTACAGAAATTCTCAGAGAAGCCCGGAGTTTGGGAGTTGGCGGTGTTTCACCCCCGTGCCTCGGAAAGCACGTAAAGCCGTTGGTCCTGCGCCTGATCTCTCTCCGGTCGTGTCAGATTGCCTGTCCCATCGGGTTATATGAGAGGGGAAGGAATAGAGAGTGCACCTGTGTTTGCGCACACACTTGTGCACTATAATATTGTCCCGCGCAGTCGGTTAGTCATTGTGACTGACCACCGTAGTCGAAATCGGCTAGGGGGACTATTAGTTAACTTTTCTCAAACTGTTCCACATACTTACACTTCCAACGAAAGTGTTCCGTGTGGCACGGCAGCCTGATTTGCAAATTCGTTTCAAAACTGCATACAGATACGTTTGACATAATTCCTCAGTCTTTGTATGAGTTTTTGGCTGCAAAATAACAGTTTACATTATGCATGAGTGCGAAACGTGATTGTATGTATGGCTTGTTAGTCATTGGTAGGTACTAAAAGTTTGGGTATTGCGTAATATTCATACCTTGTTAAATTATTTTAGTAACTAAGGTGACGCGACTGAAATCAAATTATTATCTAAGGCCTGGTTTCGTGATCGATGGTTTACTCAACTAATAGTAAAATGTCGTTACCAACGGTTGAATATTTACGACTATGCGTGTTTTGAAGTAAAAATACCTTGCCCAATGTCATTTAATCAAATCAAAATTTATTTATTGCAGACTACATGGTTCCATGGGTTAGCACAAAGAGCTTAAAAATAGAGGTTAATAAATACAAGTTGATGCTATGAAAACTATCTACTGTACCATGTACCTAAGTGGCACTCCATGCGGACGCGTCCCGCCCGTCCGTAGTATTTAAATAACTATTCAGATAATTAGGTAAGGTCACGTGGTGGTCTAGGTCCGAGTTGGTTACGCTACGAATTTGATAAGTGGTTGCAGTATGGGTTGTAAACAAATATACTGAACGCCTCGAGTTGATACGATGTGTTCCCTTTACGCATGGCTAGTGGCGCCGCACACACACCTGCACTGCGCTGTACGCATTTTGCCACGTATGTATTTTGACAATTTCATCGCCACATTTAACGATCCCATACATTTCAAAGCAAGCACGCACACTTAGGACACTTAAGTGGAATGTGCATTTTTCATTGAAGTGTATGGAATAATTAAATGTGTCTCCACAACTGTCTTAAATGTGTCTCCACAAATGTGGCGTGCGCTTGAGCCTGAAGCTCTATTTTTGAATCACTCGAGTCAATATGGCGTGTAATATTCAATGATTGAAGTCGAATTTTAGAATGTAAACCATTTGTAATCTACACAAAAAGGATTTGAAAAATCATTGCTAATTTTTTTGAATACTCTCGTCTATATTTCGCGTGGTTCTCGTTGATATTTATTCGTTTTCGTACGAAAATCACACGCCATATCCAAAAATAGGGCCTGTGATTTGCTCCGTCCTTTAGTAGTCAAAATGCCCTCGGCACGTCTTCCTGTGCAAATGGCTGTATCGTCAACTGTCGATAAGTGCCGCTTGTGTATCAGAACAGGGAGCGTATTGAGATCCAACTTAATCCGTTCAATTTGCAGGCAGTTTAATTCGCACTCAGTGAAATATTATCGAAACAATGATAATCATAATTTATAATTATACTACAATGGTATGAATATTAATATTCATGTTGTTATATTATAATAATTTTAATACGAAATGCTTTGATTGATTGTAAAGGAGCTACTAAACTGTCAAAATTGCATCGCGATACGCACCCAGGGCCCCTAAATTTGAATCACTCGCTTGGATATGGCGAGTGATTTTCGTTCGAAAACGATTTTTTTTTATGACTTTTGACACTACGTCGAACGAAAATCACTCGCCATCTTGAAGCGAATGAATCAAAAATAGGGGCCCAGAACGCTAACAAGAAGTGACATTTTATTCGCTAGTTTCTCATAGATGATAAGGATGACCAAAGGAATATGAAAACACTGGGATTTTGAAATAAATACAAACATCGCGTAACCAACAGTTATAATGATAACATTCGGCTATAAAATAAGTTAATAAATTAATCAGTTGACTCAAATATAACATTCAATGAGAAATCCAAGTATAAATATATTTACATTACAATAATGAGCACTATTAAAAATATTATTTATATATTTTATTTATTTAACAGATGAATACATATGAGATCAGTCTTTGACAGTATATCAATATATAATATAAATAATATTTTATTTCATCAATACTTCGATATGTATGTTTCATTTATTATGATAAATTAAATAAATGCAATAATTTATTTACATTATGTACATTGCAAGCTAAATAAATAAATATTTTTTATGATAAATACATACATAATGTTCCATTAATAAAAAATAAATGAATAAATATACAAAAAATATACACGTACGTTAAATTATTATAAGTATGACTTTTGTACACACCATTTACGTATATAAAATAAAATAGATATGACATCATTTCCTACAAATTAATATTTGGCAAAAATAAATAAATACATACATTAAAGCAATATCCAAAGGCTCTTTCATATTGTACATAAATATGATAATAATAAAAAAATGAAAATACACTTAAAAATACTGTTGGTCTAACTATGATAAATTAAGTAAGTAGGTTAAATAATTTACAGTGCGTTGACCTTTTCCATAAGAAGAGTACCGAGGTATTTAAACATCTTCGATGCTAAGAGCAACTTAATTAAAGTTTTCTCTAACTCATTCAATGTTATTTTACGTCTCAAGATCCATTCATGCATGCCATTTGTCGTAAATCAGAATTAGAAAAAAACGCAACATATAAATCGTCCTTTCGCGCACACACTTTGATAATACTGACCACTAGTTCACAAGCTAATATGTCACGATTTCATCTAACAAAGACTTCTTATTACACTTATTTGAGGGAGATTTACACGATACGACTTCGACTAGTCCACACGTAAATTCAATGCATAAGCATTTATTAATTTCGTTACTAATCCGACCCCTGCGTGACTTTTTTATTCGAAAAGACGAAAACATGTTTGATAACTTATTCGAGCAAATTGATAACGTATGGTACTTCTATCGTTTGATACAACAAGCACGTGAACCTATTTTTTCCAAAATATAACAAAACCGTAACAAAATTTATCAACATAAAGACGCCTTTACACGTTCGGTCTTTTCGATAAACAAAAGTCGTCTCATGTAAATCCACCTTTGAGTCCTTTGAGTTACCAATTTTCGATTCGGTCGACTTAAATAACCGATCCGTCTGGATCTTAACCAAACTCTGGGTTTTAACTGTTACACGTTCCGTGCTTATAAATTATGTTGTTAGGAATAACTTGGTGTTCGTTCCTTATAGCATAATATTTTATTTGGTGGGATTATCAGGCTATTGGGAGTATGCGTTGTACGCTAAGTCTTGGGCGTTCTCCAACGACCTGAAAAAATATAAATACAGTGTGAATAATCAGCTCTTGAGTTTATTTATGTGGGAAACAACTGAAAAAGTCATTAAAGGTATGGTCACGTCATATATGTATGAGAACTTGTGTAAAGTCACAAAAAAACGACTTTGTTTAACTGGAGAGTTGATTCTCGTGCATTATATTTTGAAAAACGATATCCTATCTTAAGCTCTTCATAAAAACATTTAAATATTTTATAACAAAATTTAGTTGCTGGCTTTATAGCAACAAAATTCTTTTGTCCAATCCAACCATTCGCAAATGAGTTTATCAAAGTGCCTTACTTCCATTCTTACAATGTTTATCAAATAACAAGAGATTCATAAAGGCCTTACTTCCAAGATTCTTACAATACTTATCAAATGACAAGAGGCTTATAAAGGCTTAATTGCCAGCCAACAACCCATGAAGGCGTACTAACCGGCCAATGAAGATGTATAATTAGAAAATTACATGACGATTACCCACTGATTTCTATGACCCATATAACGATACCCTACGGATATCCGTAATTTGACTTTCTCGACAATCGTTAAATAAGACGAATAAAAAAAGTTTTCTACTAGTAAATAAAGTTAAGTTTATCAAACTGTAGTTCATTTATTTATGGATCAATTGAATCGCAAATTTGTGTATTGGTGAGAACAGATGCACAACATCTATAGTGAATTGGCTAGGATTTCAGTACATTTAAAATGGAATTAAATCTAAAAATAGTCTCATAGGAATATCAATGAAAGCGGTATTATTGTAAAAAAGTGTAATGATCATAAAAAAATGCAGACAAAAACACGACTATTTAAACTGATTTTGTGTTGGTCTAATTTCAAAAATACTTAGTGGAAATTGATGGGTACTCTGTTCTCTCATAATCAAATTACGTTTTTTCATTTAAAAGTAGCGGTCGTGACTACCATTGTTTTCCCTACATTGCTCAATGAATACAACAAAGTAAAAATCATGAAAATCGGCCCACCCGTTCTCCAGTTTCAAGTGATGTATCTAGCTGACACAACTTTATTTTAAGATGCAGAAGAGAAGATAAAAGCAGATAGATTTACCTGCTCCATCCCGAGCCTCCGTGTCCAGCAGACGACACCACCACCTCATGGGCCTCTCCACCACCGCTCGGTGACAGGAGTTTCTTCAGCCCAATGATACCGGCCAGCACCAAGGCCAGTTTCGACACGATCAAGGCCTTGCCGGCCAGTAAGGCCAGGGCTCCGAAGGCCAGGGGTACCAGCATACCACCAATGAGGAGAGGGATGGCCAGCAGAGGCGCAAGCTTCTTCCTCCTGCTGCGACCTTCGGCAGACTGCAGGTCGGAGCTGGTTGGGAACTTGACCTGGAATTAAAGAAAGGTCTGGGATAAGTTTGAGCAGTGAGTTGTTATAGAGAAGCTTCTTCTTCTTCAATTGGTGATGGCTCTCTCCTAGCAATCTTAAACAGGTAGCGGCCAAAGCAACCATGCCCAAATAGCACGTCAAGCTAAACACTGCGGTATAGTATGCTGTTGGAATAAGGACTATTTTTCAACAAAAATGTATAGTCTGATGTGCCAGCTCAGTCAGAAGGTAAATTGCGACGGGTAACCCATGAAAATAAGCCAGAAAAACAGATTTATCAAAATCGTATACGTGTTTCATTAACTTATTTCCTGCCCTTTTTGGTATGAAAAAGCTACAGGTTTTTTAGTGAAGGTTAAATTTCTGAAGTAAAGTTTCACTATGATACGCCTAAATATCAAATCAAAGGCCTACAAGAAACCAAGCTATCACATTCGTGAGAAAAATTCAAAATCTTGATGCTACTTTTAGCTAAGTAGAATAAAAGGTTATTAATGTTTCCAATGTAACAAATAGCCAAATCAAACACGCGATACCTACACGAAGCTAACGAAACCGCAACAAAACTAATTAGATAATATTTCCTACATGTTTACATGGTTGTCACTTTTATAAAGTGACTTAAAATACCTAAAACGAACGCTTTAATCTCAGGTTTGAAAGACATAGATAGCCTGTTACGTCCCACTGCTGGGCAAAGGCCTTACCTCAACTATGAGGTCGTTTGAGCCATACTCTACCACGTGGGCGCATTGCAGATTTTTGTAGGGTGGTTGAAAGACATACTCAACTTTTTAGTAAATTTGGTTCATAAATGCGGTTTAATTTGTATCGAACCAGCCTCAGAAGTATTCTTCAAATATGATATCAAATATCTGGACGCAGTTTAGTGTTGTTTAAGTACTCGCAAATAAAACGAACCGTTTCAAAAATGTTTGAACCAGTAAATGTGGAGTTAAAACAGCACCAACGTCAGTAACTAAATTTCTGTTATTCGTTTTATATATCTTTTGAATACCCGTGACAGCCCTAAAAATGCACGCGCTTAGTAAGAATCTTAACTTCCGGATTACATTGGATATTTATTGTTATCATTTAAGTACCTAATGATTTGCATATTTTAAATGTTGATAAGAAAATGTATACTACTCAGATAAGAGAAAACCCTTCACCACTGAACTTTTCTTGTATTTATTTTGGTTAAAGTCATTCTTGTTTTTGTTTTGGTTGATTATATTACGACTTAATTCACGGCTCTGATGTGTTTTTAAGTTTGTTTATACTTTTGTGTCATTTTCAGCACACCTACAGTTGCTATACTACCGTATCGGTAAAACGGTGCAATGATCTTCTGCCATTTGTTATCAGAGTGTGACTATACAAACGTATCTGGAGCTCTGTTTTTGAATCACTCGTGTCAATATTCCGAATGATTTTCGTTCGAGCACTAGATTTTGGCGTTGACTTTTACTTCATCTTGGAACGAAAATCACACGTTATATCGACGCAAATGATTCAAAAATAGAGCCCCTGGTGTACGAGTAGAAAATTTGAAGGATGATAAATTGTAAAAAAAATAATGTAAGTAGATCGTAATATCTTCGTTTTCGAAGACCACCTTTGTCTATTTGAAAGCAGTTTTTGCAAAATTACTCCTTTATAATCTGTTACTTATGTGAAACGTCAATTAGAGAAAAACTAATTTACATTTATATAATCAAGTGTTAATTACTGAAGCGACAAAATGAAGCACGTGTTATGGGAAACGTTTTTCCGTTTTCTAGTTAATGGTGAACGCACACTGACTAATTAGGTACATACAACCTATACGGTATGGTGTCAAATAACTGACACTTTATAACTTTAGTTTATCTTGAAGCGCTTTCGCAATCATCCGTACTGTATCCGAAGCTTATTCAATGTGTATCCGAATTTGTTTTGGTTTGGTTGTCCTAGTGTTCCAGGATCCGAATCTGTTTGCTATAATACTATTATTTCCATCAGAAACATTCTGTACTGACGTTTTTAATACCTTGGGCACCCAACAGCAAATTAGGATCGAACTTTGACCTTTCTATAAATGCCTGTCAACTGAGAGTAGAAGTGTACGCCAAAAACCGTAAAAAAAAAAACAGAGTAGTAGGTTTGATTCATTAACAAGTATTTTTTTTTTAGCTGTAATCTTCCGAAATGTTCCAGTGAATATACGGCCAAAAATAAGTCATGTCTGCTTAGTAACATCCTATCGACAACAGCAACCGATTGACAGCAACTTCTTCTCAGCACTATCCCACAATTGTCCCAAAGCAGTAGGTAGGATTTATATTGGGACGTGTATATGTGCCTCCAGTGGGTCTATATGCAAAAAGAAACGACTTTTATGACAGTAAAGTGCAATGGAAAACTGCCCCAGTGAGCGTTTACGCCTACACTGCGCCGACGCACGCATATAACACCAATTAGTCAAAGAAACTCTAAAAGTAGGCTGGTCTTACAACTGTTAAATAGACTGTGTCTTGTAAAAAAGTGAAGATAAATTAATTACATGCAATTACAGAGATGCAGTAGAAAGCCGTGTGCATTATGCATTTCGTGCAATCCGTTGTTTTATTTATGACGTTTTTTGTGTCGACCGCTTCGGTGATCTTTTATTGGAATGCATGTATATTAATAAGGTTTTATTGTGAGAAAAAAATGGGGGTAATTACAAGATTGCTAACGGTCTGGAACGAATTTTCTTATAATCAATACGGGAGATATCGAATGATGATTTGGTAATCAAGTGTTTTAGAAAAAGTAGAGAAAACTAAAGCTATCAAACCATTTCTAATTCAAGCTTGAATTTGCATCTATAAATACAAATTAACTTTTGACTTGACCTGCCTGCCGACTTAACTTGAAGACAAAAGATTTTTTAAGAAAGACTCTTATCACGTCAACTTCGTGAAAAAGGATTTAATGAATGAATGACATGCAAATAAAATAAACTATGTACTTTTTTTTCCATACAATTCAACTTTACAGGAATCAAGAAACAAGTTTTGAAGCAAAAAAAGAGTTAAAAAGTTTTTTTATTGGTCGGAAGGGATATTTATAAGCAAATCATTAAACAACCCCCCTACAATAGTGCTTACATTAAATGCATAAAGTATCACCAAAAGATTTGTTTTGGGTGATTCAAAAGTAAATATTTTCGAAGTAGGAAGTGAGAGACTGGAATAAAAGCAGATTGACAGAAAAAAAAATTGATTTTTATGACAATCAGTTAGAACTTAGAAACAGTATTCACATATAAAATATCTAACAACATGTGAGTAGCGTAAGGAAGTAAAACGAATGCGATGTACACTGTTCTTGTTATTGTCTCTTATGACATTACTAGCACCTTCAACAAGTGTAACTCGTCAAAACAAATCAACAAATCCTCCAATCCACTTCCCACGTCTCTCTCTTTTTTTTTGTTTCTCTCTCTTTTTTTGTTGTTGTTTTATTATGGTTTAACGGCTTTGGACGAATACGGCCAAGTTTTTAGGGTCATTTTTTTGTTTAAAATCTTAATGTAAATATTATCTATTTTTTTTTTGTTAATTTGTTTTTAATGTATAACCGCCGCTGTACTGCGTCCCAGTATCGAAGCTCCCGCTGAAAATCAGCGTCGTGATAAACATTACACATGGTTATCACGACTAGTGCTGAGCGGGGAGCCTTTTTGATACACTATCATGTTTCTTATATTTTTTTTATTATGTCTGTATTGTTGTGTGTCAAATAAATGTTTCTTTCTTTCCCTTGCAACCTTGACCTTCATCTCTCATTACATAATGTTGGTAATGAACCCTTCTTTGATCATAATCACCCATTAAAATGCCAACGACACGCTTAAAATTATCGTCACTAATCCATTGAAACGGCTTGCGACTATGAATGACAAACAGGTACTGTTACAGCATAAAGGTTATTTCCCACCGCACCGAACCATACCATGACCGAGCTAGGAACGTGTTAAGCACGAAAAGCAACATGATACGCTCTACTTCGCCCACTTTATGGATAAACAGCGTTCTGTCTCATATGGAGTGAGAGAGATCGAGAACATATTTTGCCGGCGCGCCGTGCATTGCACGCGACGGTGTTGGTCGGTGACGGAACGGTCTAGTGGGAAAGGTGTCATAGTTTCCAATAAAAGAATATTTTTTACCCGACACATTCCACAGTCATGGTATGCTACAATGTAGTGAGAAAAAACCTTAAGCATCAATCATTAAATTTTCATGAAGAGCATGTGATTAGCAATGTTCAATGTATTTGGGACATCTTTTACTTTGGCTGATCTGTTACTCATAGATTCGGATTGTTAGGAAATAGGTTCTGAATAAATTTAACCTTGATTTTTTTAAGATATCAAACATAATACTGTAAACAAACAAATTATTGTAAACCTTGTGCCTTACCTTTTCGAAGTCATCTAAAAAGATGAAAATCAGAATAACCAAATAAATATTAAATATCATTAGCCCCCCGATTCATCAAATTACTAAAATAAAATTTTGTAGTTGAACTACCAAGCCACCAACCACCTACCTTCTTTTAGATACTTTTTTTCCACCTACTTCTTCCAATTTTGAATCAAAATACTTCTTACCTGGATTGTGTGAGTCTGCATGAATCCAACGATCTTGTCCAAAATAAGGTTGTCCAGTGAGCTCTCATCAAGACCTCTAGGAATCGCCTCCTCAACTTCCACTGTATTGACCTTGGCATCTTTATCTTTGGTAATCGTGACCCCGCTTAGAACAGACAACTCATCATTCTTCGATATCCTGGTAATAGCCTTTGCCAGCTTCCTCTTGAGACAGCTTGACAGTTCCCCACCGCTGCAGTCTTTGTATGCTTCATAGGCAATCTTTAGATCACCGAGAACGCTTTCCTCTGAACTCCTGGGCTCATCCAGTGTGTTTTTATTCGTTGAGGCTGTTCTGGCGCTCACGGCCACTGCCAAGGTCAAAATTAAGAGGTAATGCGGTACCATCGTGACGTTCTACTCACGCCGTTTGCTATATGAGCACTGTGTTTAAAACTAGAGCACTGTAAGCGTTTATATGCGCTTAGTTTCACGGTACAGTGGACGTTACTGAGAGGGATGCATCGATGCATTTATGCAGTCGGTTGGATAGTTGGGAATAAAAGTGTTTTGAAAGGTGTACTCTAACGGAGATGTGTCCGTATGTTATGCTCCTCTCTCTATCTATTTTGAGAGGTCAACTTAAATCTCTTCTTAGTCGCTTTGTCTTTTATAACCAACTAATCCGCTTAGATTTCCACACTTTATAATTCAAAAGATATTGATGCGCCAAAAGGCTTGGTAGACCATTAAAAATGGAATTAGGACATAGGTTTCAAATATATTGGACTGACTTGCTACAAAGCCTAACCAAAATAATCCATTACAGGTATTTGCAGCAGGACAATTCACTACAGAATTGACGCTGCTTCTTGACATGCGGCACAGCGTTTCATGTATCAACCAATTGTTCCATTCATTTATATTATTCCGATATTTTTGAGAACAAAAAAAAAGAATGGTGATTCCAAATATAGGTGCCATCATCATCATCATCATTATCAGCTAACGGACGTCCACTGCTGAACATAGGCCAGTTATCCACATCGACGGATCACAAGCGGTCTGCATCCAGATGCCGTTGGGGCAGAAGAGTTCTAGATTGGAGACCCTTCGACCAAAGGCGCAGAGTAGGACGTCCAACGACAAGATGGACAGACGACCTTGTAAAGATCGCAGGATCACACTGTATATAGGTGTAATACATGTTAATAATATTGAAAAGTCTACTTACAAAAATAGAAACAGTCTTCGAGTTTTAGCCTTGACTGTACTTGCGCGAGTATATTGAACCTAGTTGAATGATAGCGTACTGATAGTAAACAGGTTTTTGGGTTTAAGATCATCACCAATAATTCATTAAAGTAGTATTTATGGTAGCTATTTATACAGCCATGGAGACTAGAAAAGTTTTTCTAGATTTTCTTTAGGATAAAAATAATGTATCTGATGTAAATTTTGATGTTGCGCTAGATGTATTTCTAGCAAAATAGTACTGATTCAGTACTATTTGGTATTTGGCAGGAGATCAGCGACCAGCGGTGGTATCGTTTATCCTGACGAAAAAGAACAACATCTTTGTGCACAGGCGAAGACTCAACAGCTCAATGTGTTATCCTAGGCATTAAGGTTGTACTCGTACCTATCACTGTCCTCCTTTCATGCTGTTCTGAAGCTTCCAAGATAGTAATAATTTGGACATAAACTAGTAATGGTTAAGAATGTTTTTAAACACTCACAGTGTTATATTATTTACATTCTTAAAGATGAAATAAGAAACCAAAAATTGCGCACGGGCGGGATTCGAACCAGCATCTTTCTGGCTTACCGGGCCAACTTCTCTTCCAATTGAGCTACCGTGCTGTCGGTCATCATTTCCAAGGTGAATTAATTATGTAAAGAATAACTACTTGGCCCGCTGTTGCATAAACAGACGGGTAGATGGCGCTAACTTCACGCAATGACGTATACTAAGAGACCAAGAATTTCGCGCGGTCGGACCGACCAGCGCGGTAGCTCAATTGGAAGAGAAGTTGGCCCGGTAAGCCAGAAAGATGCTGGTTCGAATCCCGCCCGTACGCAATTTTTCAAAAAAAAATTCAAAAATTGAAGAATAAACTAGTAAAAGAAGACATTAACAGAGTGAGAGTATAATGGAATCAGAGTAGAATAGAATGGTATCTACGTGTTGAAGTAAGCTTGTGACGAACGGCAGAAAGAAAAGGTTAATTGAAAGTGTCTTTATTATGATGCTGATATTAATGAAATTGCTATAGCATAATTCTCTTGCAAGAACTTTAGTGTGAAAACGATGAAATATTAAGCAAATTTTAAATGGGTTTGATGACTAGTCAGTCATGTCAATATTTCATGAAAAATATTATGATTCATTCAATTACACTAGTTTGAAGATAGGAAGTAAAATCATGATTAATTTTTATTAGATTCGATTAACTTGAATGATTTATGTAATCTAATTTGTAAAATCGGTATAACGCTATTAGAAATTGTAAATCAATGAAAGTGTTGAGGTAAGTTATTAGTTATTAAATTATTATTAAATACCTATATCTGGAGATAGTGTTTGTTGAAAATTTATAACTAAGTATTAACTTTTTAACCTCCGATGCAAAAACAGAGGGGTGTTATGAGGTTAACGTATCTGGCTGTGTATCTAAATATGGTAACGATGCTCCCAAAAACGAATAAGCCGATTTTCGTTTAGTTTTTTTATGTCGTTTATTTAAAAACATAAATAATAAAAAAACTGATGATTTATCACACGACAAGTAAAATCTATTTATATATAAAAGAAAGTCGTTTTAGTTACTCCACTTATAACTCAAGAACGGCTGAACCGATTAAGCTGAAAATTGGCAGGGAGATAGTTTAGAGCCAGGAGAAGGACATAGGATACTTTTTATCCCGTTAGACGGGGCCGGGGCTGGGGTGGGATGGGGCCGGGGCGAAACGGTGGGGAGGTAGCTTAGAACCAGGAAAAGGACATAGGATCATTTTTATCCCGTTCAACGGGGCCGGGGCTGGGGCGAAACGGGGCCGAGGCGAAACAAAGTTCGCTGGGACCGCTAGTATAAAATAAATGTGGTTTCCAATTTTTTTTTGTTGGTCTCAATATCGTTTCTACTAGTAAAGTTGTTGAAGGCAAGAGCAAAACCACCACACTATCTTCCCTAATTTGGAGTTTTTACGAAAAAACTCCACCAACAAGAGCCTAAAAGCTCTTAAATTTAATGTGATGTCTGGTAAAGTTGAAAATACGTATACAAGCTGCAACTGTAGCTATTACAACTTTACCAATATTGTATCAACCAAATCAATTCGAATGCTCAAACAAAAAGCTAATGACTACCAAGGCCAAGTAATGACTAACTTTCACTCATGATAAGTGATGTCATACACCCCGCCGTACATAAAAACTCTTCATTTCAATATCAAGAGAACATACACAAAAACGCGATCGATTATCAACACGCAAATTATATTGCTATCTCTTGATAGTGAAAAATTACGAGACAAATTAGTGTGTGTCATAATGATTTGATTGATTCATATATTTGGGGACTTTGCCGACGAAACATTAGCCTAGCCGAATTAGTCCAAGTGTTTGAGAAGATACAGGAATTGTTTCACCATTGACTGACCCTACCAATCGTGGTCAATTTGATAAAATTTACAACGAAGCCACATTGGCGTTGCTTGTGTCTCCGTTGCGTTGTCTTTGAGTCTATCCAAATAACTCGCGCGTATAATGAGCAATTATATAATTTCGCTTGTTGGCCTATGGTCGCCACTCGATATCATTTCTGGTTCACCAATCTTGATCCATTCTGGCTATGTCTTGCTCATTTCCATTTCTGCCTGGCTATAGTCTTAACAACGTTCAGACTTTAAACAAAAAAAATGTCCTGACGGTAAACTTTTCTAGACGTCACCAAAATTAGGTTATGTGCATTTCACATATTAAAAACTCTAGTCATTTTGAATGTAGTCGGGCCTTTTTCTACAGCGTAGTGGTAACTAAGTAAAAATCTCTAAAGATACGTTGGGATCTCAAATTTTCAGAAACACGACGCACATATCCAAGATGATAGATAGGAGTAAAGCTTCTAGCATCAAACTCATCTAGGATTAACATCTTGAATCTTATTGTATATTTGATTACTAGATGATGGCATACATCATGGCTTCATCAAAGCACCCTCTTCTCCATTTAACCACTCATTGAGAAAATTACTCGTCTTACCGCTAGGATAACGTTCAGTAACAGATCGGTTCGATCCGGCCGATCACGCTACGATCGCGTTTACATGTTAGATGAGGCGAAAACAAACTGCCGTTGTTGGCTAGACGGGCCGTATTTATGATTCAGATTTAGTTTTGAAGAAAAAAAACGGTATTTGTAAATAAAAACTTAAGTTATATTTTAAATCATCATTACCTTTAAAAAAAATTAAACTTCTTTGTAGCGTTAAGGTTTATGGAAGGAACCATGATTCAAAATATTTTGCGAGATAAAACAGCTGAAATATATTTTTTCTCGTCATCATCATTCCTTACATTCATCATTTTATACTCTACATTTTTATATGGTATTTTACGTTACAATAAATAAAATTGATACATTTATATGCGCATTAAAGCGAAAGTGTAACTAGAACTTTAAGACCACCCAGAATCCTTAGAATAATGCATGTTCACCAATCAAAATCGCAGTTGAGTTACAATTTGAAACTGCGTTTATGAATACGAACAATTTATTTTCACTTACTCGTTATATCTCAACAACCGGTTTATAATGATGAATGTGTTATTTATAAATTTCATAATTAATCTTCACTTCTTATGAATGACTTTTTACGGGCATCTAATGACTGTTAAATGTTATTATTGGCGACACATTACGTCTACTTAGATACAAAATGGGTTGAAATAGATTCAAAGATTACCTATCAGAGTTTTAAATAGACGCCCGGTTGGACGTCCTAGGTACCAATGAAACGACGTAGCGCAAGACCTGCTCAACCACGGCCATAGAGACTGCCAAGTATTATCGCAAGACTGAAATGCATGACGTGATCTGGTGTCGGAGGCCAACACTCACTGGGTCGTTTAGTCACATTAATAAGTAAATACATACATCAACACCGTCTAGGGATATTTGTATAAAGTTCTGATATATATATTTTTTTTATTTATACATGTGGTAATGATTTTTTAATAAATTTTGTTTTAATGGAGTAAATCTAAAATATCCCTTGACAGTCTAGATTAGTATATGTTATTTCGAACAATACCAAAAATTCTAAATGACAGGTGCTTAAGAATGTTGCATATATCCATATCCACTACAAAAAAACAGTAAAAGAGGGGACTTGGGTGATCATTGTGTGTTATTCTTGTGGCTATAAAAAGTTCAAAAAAGTATTTACTCTAAGATAGGTACTACGTCCGAAGTCTCAGTGTGATAGATGCCTAGTCGTAATGACATAATGCACCAATTAAAGAATTACACCTAGCATACGTAATATTAAACTATGAAATGGAATTGCTGGCGGCTGAAGTGTACCCTAAACTGAGCGACTAGGGCGTTTTCAAGGAAATAGTAAATAGATACAGACAGGATCTGACCTCTTTCCAATCATCACTTACCATCGCCTTAATACCTAAATACCTATAGCTATTTAATCACATGCAGTAACACTTCCTAGTGCAACGTTTAATTTGATATACAGAGAACGAATAAAATAAATCGCTGTATAATAGAATCTGAAGAGAAATAGCTGAAAACAAGCATTTGCGCGTAGTTAGTTAGTATTGTTCCGGTTGTGACTGTATCCGTGTTAATATAAAGGTGGCGATTCACTAGAGTGTAATGTTTTAGAAGAAGTATTCTTCTTTTTTGTTTTTACCTGTTCAAGGGGTCGAAAAAAGTGGCGCTTTGTTAAGTTAAGCTTCGTCACTGGTCAGGCCTAACTTCTTCATGTCTTTACGAACATCATAAGCAAATTTACGATTTTGACTTGCGCGTTTGACTGGTGAAATCGATGTGATAAATGTATGTTCAGCAGCAGCAAAACCAATAGCTCAGTACGATGATGATGGTATTAAAAATGTACTAACGTTAATCATAATAACAATTATAATTTTAACCTATCATTATACGTACTTACAACTAATTTCAATAACGCTTGACAGAACGAATTTTTTCTAATAGGATATTTTTAAGATACAATTAAACTTCTGGATTCAAAAAAAAAAATGGCTTTTATGTACTTCCACCTTTACTCGCCGACTAGTTGTTTACTCACGTTACTCTCTAGCAGACATGCGTGATCATACTGATTTCCCGCCGTGATAGATGGAAAGAAGTCACAAGTGCTAATTTAGTTATATATGAATATCAAACGTAATACTTCTTCAAATTAAGAACAACGGACCCAAAATACCTCCCTGTGACAGTCCTCATATCTTATGCAACAAAATGTGTATGCAATTTTGGCAGCTGGCTACAAGCTGTCTGGCAATAATGTTAGCTCATTCATTAGACACACAGACAAATTGATAACAAATTACATAATGTTATGTTCTAAAGATACATGAATTGAGATAATGTCGTAAGCCTATCCGAAATCAGGGTTCCCGCTTTATGTAACCTTTACACCAGTTTTCACACGATTACGCAGCCACCATCATGGTTAATGAAATTTAAGATCCACTAATTATCTAACGTGATAATAAAATTAGTAGGTACATGAGAATATTTACGTAATATCCACATCCTGTCACAGAAACTGGAAATCACTTTCTCATTTTACTATGTAGTTGTGGTATGAGTCAACTACTTTATATCGGATGGTACTAGACTAGCCTTGTTAAGTTTCAAAATCAAATATTTACAGTATACATTTTAATTTTAATGAACTTAAAAACAATGGATTCTATTGACATAATATTAATTAGACTTGTTATTAGAAAAAAAAAACCATCGGTACTTCAGAAACCTTTTTTTATTATTTACTGTTTTCTCTTCTCTACTTATAAAATTAACCTAACATAAAAATATTGATGCCTTTTAACTATTTTACCATGGTTTTTTTGTTAAATAATTTGCTTTAAAGAAAAGTTTTACATATAAAATACTTCATTTAAAACATCCACAACCACGAGTGATCGAATTGAACGAGTCGTGTTATTCTCACAGCACACGACCGGAAACTATAACTCGACATTGTGAATGAATGACGTATAAATATTACATTACTATGTTATACTACGTTTTCTATGCGGATATACATTTTGTATGATTTACTGTTTTGTGTTCTTTGCAATTAATGTAGGTGGGGTAGAAACTATTGAGTTGGGATGCACTTTGAATTATGAAATCTTAACCACAATTTAGTGAAAATATTGTTTTTTATGTAAAGCAAGAGTATTAGAAAAAACAAGTACACCGAAAAAAAAAACTCCATCGACTAGAGCGAAACTCTTAAAGATGATGATGATAAAGAGTATTTTTACCAAAACCATTGACCTGTTTTACAACAATATTATCCCATTGCTATTATAGAATCTGTACTACTATCAACTTTAATTAGGGTCATAAATGATCGAATTCTTGGTGGTCTGTATTATTTTTTATTGATTTTACAGCAACCGCACAGTTCTTTATTTTTCAATACGTTTTTAATTTACAAATGCATCGTTAAAATGAAGGACGAATTAAGGAGAAAATATATGACAGGATATAGACACATCTTATTCAAAATATTCCGCATATTTTATACATTTTCATTGTATCTGTTATGTGTCAATTATTAACGTATCACTATTATTTTTTTTCCATTTTAATGTCAATTTTAGTAGTAATAATATGTAAAGATTCCTAATCAAACTAGAATTAAAATAAAACACACAACTTTCTACGTATCCAAAACGAAAACGACAACCTTATTAGGTCAACGACCGAGATTCATCGGCCCTCAAATGTCTATGAGACACAATCGCATTCTTTCAAAGCTTCGTGTCAGTTTACGTCATCCAAAAATATGTAGGTCAAACGCACCTACGACATCCTTTCGTATAAAAAATGAAAGAAAGTTCTCTTCACATGCGTTCCTGTGTCCGGTTTTCAACAGACAGACGCTTTTCCTTTAAAACATAAAACCAATAACACCACTCCTCAACTTAATTTCGAGCGAAAATCAACTTTATAACCAAGAAATACAAGTGGTGTTAATCAACAGGTAACTTTCAGATCCGCAAACGATAAATTGTTAAGACCCGCCATGAACAACTCTTGAAATGAAGTAATCAAGTGATTCTGAGCCTTATTACCAAGGTGTAAAGTATATTCATTATCCCCATTTATCTGAAGAAGGTACAAGATCCGGAGACGTACTGACCACCCGAGAAGTTGATGCGTGTCATGAAATAGGGAACAAGCAATAATGACTTGTATCATTTGAAGAATAAGAATCAATCACTTAAATTATGATACATGTGAGAGGTATGACGAATATGGTATTGCAGTGTGAGAGAATAAAGAGGGGGAGCGAGGAGGAGGTTACATAAAACACGTGAGGTACAGAAAGTCTGTGGCCCTCAGGCGAAAACAGCGAAAGCAAACCAATGAGTAATGGCAGAAATAACGGGTCATGGGGCAGACGAAAAAAAATTATGTCCTCGATTCAATCCGGGACTTGTTACAAAAATGCTATTGATAGTCATAACGATTTAAAACATTCTAGAACAACTGAATATGAATCAAAATATGAATTGATTCGATTCGATAATATTCATAATTCAATACACGTAGAAGCGCAAAGTACCGAGTATAAAGTTATAACTATTTAGTTAATAAAATGAAGCTTTTGTCATGTCACAATATATTTGCAATTATTCCTTAGTATAAAGATCTATTTTAATTTTAGTAATGTTATCGATTCATCAATTGCACAAATTCAATACAAAAGCATGAAAAAAAATCTTTGTCATGTATATCGTTCTTAGAACTGAATTAAAACAAATAAGATTGACTTTACAACAATGTCACATTAAAACTTTTATTCAATTGAATGGCTCATATAAATAATTGGCCAAATTATATAACAAGCAAAACTTTATGAAAGCCCACAGTTCTTTAACACTAATTGCTATTTATAACACTGTAATGACCAGCTAGTTAAGTAATTTAAAATTTGCAGCATACTCAAACTATAATTAACTACCCAAAACCAAAATTGAAAACGGTTACTACAAACCTGAGAAGATATTACGTCAGTCACAACTTTTACTAAGACAAGCCGGACGTATGTGAAAAAAATGTACTTTCACTTCTTACTAAAGGCGTAGTCAAAAATGACTCAGAAGGAAATCGGAATACAAATGATCTTGAACCTTAAATAGATGTGGATAAAAATGTTATTTAAATTGAATCTGATGAAGTTGAGACATTTCTGGAGAGTTCTGAACTGGCAGGTTGTAAAACAATGGAGGGGTCAAAGGCTCTTGAAGACAGTGCTTCAGTATCGAACTTCATTTACGTGTCAAATGAAACGTTTAAAAGTAAAAGTCGTAACGATTATGCAATGATGAAAGGTAATAGTTTTCGATTTCAATATCTAATAATTTTTTTTGTGATAACTTGTTTATTGAAACGAAGTTATTTCTAAACTAAGCCTAAAATTATCAATTTTATGACAATGTTATGTTCAAGGGGTCGTCGCTATTAGTCTACGATTGCAAGATTGTTTCCTTTCCAGAAATGTGTTTTATTTTGAAGATGCTAATTACTATCATCTTCTGCATCCTTAAGAATTGTGTGAACATAATCGCTATCAATGCGTCTTAGAAACCCATGTATTCGCAACATAAAAAGTAGTTTTCATAGAATAATGAAACTATATTATTGAAAGGTAATTGTCTCTAGTCAATAGCTCAGCTCTCAAGTAACTTTTTATGATAATAAAAGCCTAGTAAGGATTTCAACCAATACACAAATGATACTTAGTTGCGCGAGAGATGATAGGGAAATGTATGGTCGATATGATTTCCTAACCTTAAAGGTTTACATGTTTTTTATAAAATATTCCTCACCAAACTCTATTTGTAGCATCTGTAATGCCAACATTTAATTTTTAACCAATGATTACGTTACCCTCATTCTGACTCATAGTAAAAACATTTTCAAAACAATGACTACAATAGACCTCTTCCACTTGAAGTCTTACATGTGCTAGATATGCAAATCAATCTTTTGTGTTACAAAAATTACGAAAATTATGCAATGTGCTGTAACATTACGAATGAGATAGCTAGCACAGATACCTTGCAAATTATCTACATCGAATTTTCACCTTATTGTTGGGCAGACGTGGGAAGACCCCGTGACGGAGCTTGCCAAAACAATGGCAAAGTTCAACGAGACATAACCAGGAAAGTCTATAAAACAGCTGGAGGATTGTTACAATTTTACACGTAACATCTGTTTCATATCAAACGGTTGTGTTCAAGTGTTCCTGAAATGCAAATTTGGATCCTACAGTGAATTTGATATCAAAATGTCTGGACTGTCGAAAATTGTGTTGCTGGTTATCGTTTTGAATGTGATTGAGGTAATACCGATACAGTTGCAGCTGCAAGAAGGAGAAGAAATAAAAGAGAACAATATAGAAGATTCGCAACTGAATCAATGTTTGAGCGTGCATAGAGGAGCGGAAGTAGGAGTTTGTTTTGGGAAGGAATTACTTTATAAACTAAACACATACAATGAAGCAGACACTTTCAGTTTGGCAACAGGTGTTTCATTTGTCAGAGATGAAAAGACGCCAAGGGACATTGGAAGCTTTCTTGATAAGGACCCAATGGATTTCCGGTAGATTATTTCTCTCAAATAACCACTATCTTATGAGGTTTACCATATAATAAAGCCACCTTTTTATCTATACTTTTATACTTGTCAGTCATTTTCCTGATCTAGCTATTGAGGTGCATGTTCAATATCAACCTCCATAGTTATTATACTACATAATTAATTATACAGAATGATCCAAATATGCAGAGTGTATACCTACCTTTTTGAGTATAATTTTGAGGGTTTATTCTATTTAACATACTACGAGTATAGCCATAGCAAGATTTTCAAACGTACTTAACGACACATAATGTTAATAATTTACTTCAACCATAAGTTTAGTTAGCTAGTTGGCTTAGCAATTAAAATTGAAGTCCCTGTTCATTCGCATTTGTAACTACGAGTATTGTATAGAACTTATGGCCACTTAATTAGTAAACACAGTATCGTCCAATTTATCACTCCTCAAGTCCTCACACAAAGCTTTCTAATCACCGTTGTCGTTTTCTAGCTCTTTGATGGAGGATGCAAGCAACCTGATCTCCAAAAGGTCGTTGTACTGGGATCTAAGTTCGTTGTACCCTGGATTGGCCATGAAAGTCGGGCCTACTTTAGCCAATGGTGTCTTGGAGTTTGTGATGGACCCAAGGATCAAGGATCGGGCGTATAACCAACAGCCGCATGAAATGTCTACAGGTTTGAGAGTTGCACTTTCTTAAATCAAAATACATAATCATAATCTACATCTACTCGTAACTTCACAAAATCATTTATCATATAAAAATCATTTTATTTAATATACACACCGTAAATGGTTTTACATTTACCTAGTCAAAAGACAAATCCGTATTTTTTTTAATTGCTTGAAATTTTGAGTTTATTCTCAACAAAATAATAAAATTTTATGTTAGATTACTTATGGTAAAAGGGTCAAATTGTAAAATAATTACTTCTTTGAATTTAAAAGATTTATTAGAACCCTATTTACAAAATAAACCATTATTTATTATCCATTGACGAACGACTCTAAATTGGATACCAGAGCGACATCTCTCGAAGTAACCGAAAAGTAAATTTAACTTCACGTTCAAGGCTAGCTAGGCAATGAACTTAAACGGCTTACGACATCTAGCGAAAAACCTTGGCGTTAAAGAAGCCTTCCGATGATTTTGCTTAAAACATAGCTGTTGCTTTTACGAAAGATTTGAACCTAGCTCTAAGGTGTACACACATTGTGTTCGTCAGCAAATCGGTCAATGTTGAAAAATCTTAGTCTTTATGCAAATAGTGTTATCTCTGAGTTCAAAATTGCCTTCAAAAATTAATACCCATTTTTTTCAGGACGACTCCTAGCAAGAAATCTTCTGGTCCCATTTCTTCTAGGCTTCAAATTCCAACTGTCAACTCTATTACCTCTACTACTAGGTTTGCTTTTGATTGCCAGTAAAAAAGCCTTCCTCCTTGCAAAACTGGCGTTACTTGCTGTAACAGTCTTCAGCACTGGTGGTGCTGGTTTCGGAAACTATGGGTCTTATGGTGGCTTTAATGGACCGCAATTGTCTTCGTATACCAGCTATGAAAGTCCTCATCATCACGATCATCATTCAGGAGGTAAGAATTTATACAAAAATAGACATAGTAAAGTCTTGTCAGGTTTGAAGATACGTAATCGCACATTGCTCATCCTTTTAGAGACTCTTAGTAAAACAGGCTATAGTGTAATTGACTTTCTGTTACTATTCGTCATAGTAGCCCTTGTATTTGTACAAGCTCCTGAAAAGTTGCTTACCTTTTTAATTTATTTTAATAAACTTTCAAGGTGCACAAAAGTTTAGGTCATGTCTGTATATTTACTCATGCAAGTATGAAGGTCAAATCAGTGTTATTTTTAATACTGTCAGTCATAGAACCACAAAATATTAAATTCATTTTACTTGCTCAAGATACGGCTATACTTACCCATAAAGACAATACATTATACTTCATAAGTCTGTGTGAAGATTACTCGAGCCACAAAAAAGATTCTCATGTTACGAATTTACGAAATTCATCTAATAACTGATCTAGTTAGATGCAATTAAGAATAAATTCTACCATTTTGCGTACTTTAGAAAGTTTGCAATCATCAATTGTTTAAATTTCACACAATGCTAAAAATTCTTTTTTTACTTTGATGATGTGCCCAATAGTACTTTTTTGACTTTTTTGTTGTGCAAAAATATTTCTTTTTAGACGTTTTTAGTTTCGGGGACATTTCCAACTTTTCCAGGCGGGAGGTCATCGACCCCATGCCCGTGTTCTATATCTAAACCATCTTCTTTTGGAAGCTTAAAAGTTGAAAGTGCCCCCGGAGGTCATGTAAGTTCATCATTAGACATTTCTTTGAAGTGTTACTAAGAAACGTTTATTTTGTTGCGTACGTTGCATTTTTTTTGCTGCATCATTTTTTTTGTCTAATGTTTAATTTTAGGTTCTTATAAATGATATTCCAATACATACCCTCAAAGACTAATATCCTAAAACATAAACTTTATTTCATGACATTGAGAGTTTTTGCAAAAAATATAATTTCATTGCTATATGTCGATTACCAACTTTTCAAAGGTCTTTCAGGATACTACACGTCGAGACGACCACACCACGCAGAATACTACTTTAGAGAAAAATCAGCAGAACAATCCACAGCTACGCCAATAACTCCAGACGAACTCAGAGACAGATTAGAAAGGCTGTTTGTAACTAAAAAGGATATTGAAGAACCTATCGATGAAGGGAAGATTAGAAATGGCCGAACATTTGCTTGGACACCTATAAATGCTGGTTAAATTTTAGGAATATTACATCGATATAATATTTAATAAAATGTATAGTTTTGTGTATTATGTAATGTTTGAAGCATGTCGCCTTAGTGAGATATATTAGAGAGGAGTGTACATTTTTGTGATAAAAATTGTGTTTGAAACAGCCATATATTGGAACTGAAACATTTTGGTTAATAAAATTATTTGGTTTACACCTTACTATTTTCCCAATTTATCGTTCCTTATATCAATAAAACATTATTTAAACATAGGTACGTAAATAAAATTGGCAGTCCATTTTCCTTTTCTCGAAATTTCAGCTATCAAACTCGTATTTCTTTTCATACTTTTGTATTTAAACAAATAATGAAATTGACATTAGGTCTAATCACACTAAAGTCTGTACATCCTCGCTAGTCAAATATTGTAAACAATATTAAAACAACTTTTTATTATTATCAGTGAATATAGTTATTTCATTATTTGATTTAAAAAGATCTCAGTGTTCAACGATGTATTATATTTTTTGGTTGTAAGGTTTGTGTATATCCTTTTAAAATTAATAATTTCGTTAAAAGTAATGACTAAAAGAACCTAAAAAAATTCAACAATAATCAAATCGATACCAATAACGTTTACAATGTCGCTGCATTTCACATGTGCTACTTGCGTTGCATCCTGCATTGTCTTGTGATTACATGCTCTGATTATTTCGAAACCGCGCTGCAGTATGCATCGGAAGAGTTTCCGTCTTAGGCGCTTTATGAAGAAAGTGTTATCGATAACAGATTTTTGATTTAAAGGATATTGTAAAGTCTGAGGTACTTAGAAATTAGGGTAGGTCAGATTTGCTGACCGTGATTGGGAAAACATATGCAAAGTTTCGGAATAGAATGGTGCTTTAAAAATATTATGAGACACAGTATTTAAAACCGTTTTGTTAATAATATTTAATTTGCGAATTTAATTTAAAAATTTAATATTGTGATACTGTGTTTTTATTTCAATTATTTCCATTAAAATTAATACATCAAATATGGTACTGGATATGAAATTCGTAAATAGAAATAATATGACCTTTTAATATTGATATAAATTAGGACGTAGAACTCGCCAAAGAAACGATAATGTTGCTTGTCATATGGTACATAGTTATTATTAGTTTTTGCGCCTTATTATTGCTAACTCAGCCAGATTTGATCTATTGATAACTGTCCAATTTTTTATTCAATATCATCATTTTTTGTCTGTCATCTAGAACAACTAAATGCTCACCAATAATGGCGTCACAATATTGGCGTCTGAATCTAATTCGTCACCAATATAACCGTCCACCTCTACTGCACATTTCTCCGCATGCAATATACTTTCATCGTTTTTTCTACAAATACCATCTGCATTCGCTTAGTTGCGTGCTAATCATGCCTTGTAACTATTTTGCGTGTCTCAGCGTGTAGGATTTCTATAATTTCTGTATGTTTCTCATTATTCATTGTATCATTTCGATATATGGTATTACACCCAAGATTAATTCATATGCTATAGGTCGACCGCAAAACTGAAACGTTTCTGACGTCACTTTTGTCGCTTTTATTTTCATTTCCCTCCCAATTAATGTACTCCTTATCATTGCTATAAATTAAACAATCTTTCTTTTACCTTGAAGAAGAACATTAATTCATAATAAAAAATATGGAGTACATTATTTGGGAGAAAAATACAACAAAAGTGACGTCAGAGACGTCTCAGTTTCGCGGTTTACCTATAGTGTATCTTTTATTTTATAATTGTTATTTATTAATTATTGACCTTGATCCAAAATTAATTTTAATCCAATTTCATGAGTTGATTAGCGTTGCGGCCTATCTCCGAAAATCAAAATCCTGTAAATGTTTTTGTCTCATCTACCTGGGTGCTTCCAACGTAAATTACATCAAAAAGCTATCTGGGGTTTTTTTTTTAAATTAAATTTGTATTTTATTCTTGAAATATTTGGAAGATATTGAAAATTAGAAACAATCAAGAACTATGCAGTATCGGAAGTCTAGTTCTATTATAGCGGTTTTCTTGCTCTAGCTATTTCTGATCTGATCCAATTACTCCCAACGGTTCTCCTATAACTAATTAGGAGGGTTTTTTGCGAAGAATATTTACACGCAAGATATAATTTTATATGTTTAAAGTAGGTAATTAGATCTGATCTGTATTTCTTCTGAAGTTAAGCTATTGCCGGCATGGGATGAGATTCCAATAATTTTGCAATTGGATGACTATTATGATTAGATCACTAGGAATGCTTGAGATAAAAACTGATTCTTTAATAAATAACAATATTGATTTACATACCTATGTGGCTGAATGTGATCTTATTTTTTCATGTGATTAATTTTAAATTCATATCTACTTTAAAATACATTGATCTAATCGCAAATCTAATGCTCTTGTGTTAAGTATATCAGAAACAATGGTGGTACTACAACATTTAGTCCCGAGACAATCTAGAAAACTATAATTTCTACAGTGACCTACCGATCTAATTGACCGATTATAAATTCAAAAACTCATAATCTACACGTATTATCATACTATAACGCATACTGACCAAGTTACTGCACCTGCCTAATGTTCATTGAACTATAAGTGGGTCACTGCCAACAACCACATGGGCGTAGCCCGGAGAAAACAGCCTACTCACCCTATACTATTTTTTTTATTTATTTATCAAATCCATATAGTTACTTAATTAAATTATAATAGCCTTAAAAACCACTGAGGTTTACAATTGACTATTGAGTTTACATATCTTAACTACAGAACGGAGGAAAAAGGAAAAGTATGTAGTAGTATAGTATAGTAGTAGTAGTAAGTATTTCGATAGTATCTTTACGAAAGCCGATATGAACTGCTACTGATTATTGGGAGATAATACATTTTGTCAAACAAGTTTAATCATAACAAAACAACCACAAATGGAAAAAATATTGACCATCGAGGTGCTATATAGCACAATAATCTCAGCTCATTAATATGCTTACTTAAAGGTCTCTTAAATGATTTAATACTAGAATTCAATATCATAAGATTGTAGGTACTTAATAATTTAATAATAATGGTTTTTGATGATGAGATGTTAACAAATTATTAACGTTGAAACCAAGAAGGAGCGAAGCACTCTGGCACAGGTATTATATCTACCTAAAAGAGTGTTTTTTTACAAATAAAAATATCTTCATTTTAATTTTCAATATAGTCACGCAGATCATATATATACTTTGGTTAAATTATTAACGCCAAAAAGAAATCACATCACAATAAAGAAACAAATTAATATTTTGACAACACGTTAGGTTAAGTGGTTAATGCTCCTGACTACTGTACCGACAGCTGAAGGGGCAAATGATTATATTATGATAAGCACGAACATTTGTACCTAAGTCATATATATTGATATGTATTTAAGTATTTATTGGAGACGCACCGTCATTATCGTTTGCCGGTATTCGTAGTGCAAAGAAAAAAATCCTTAGTTCAAAACCAAGACAATTGGTGTATTGTCTGGCGCATATTTATATATTAATTTGTAATGGAACGCCCCTTTTCCTAATATCATAACAAAGTATCAAATATAATATACACTTCAATGTAGCACTAAAATGTTTAACGTGCTGCTTACAGAATACTTTTATCTAAGAAGACTATGATTTCGCCTTAATCTAAATTTATGTAACCTGATCGAAGGTCCAATTATGGATAAATTGTGTCTGGCTTTATTACTCTCATCAGCTTACGGAACACTTTGGCTGACAGTGCATTTCATTCCTTGTTTTCTTAAGCACTTTACTTCAATATATCACAAGTTGAATGGGTTGTCTGCTATTTTCTTTCTGTGACCGGTCTCGGACTAGTTGTTCCAGCTTCCTCGTTCACATGATTGTGATTATAATTACGGATCGATATTTCCATCGGATGCTGTAGATTCTTCTGATGTAGGCATTCCTTTGTCGATCAGTTTTTTTAACGTCTGGTGCAGTAACATTGTTGCTTACACTTTTTTGGGGACTAGTTTTTTTGTAGATCGTTCCATTTATCTTCCTATCTACGATATAGCGAATGATACAAGACTATTTATGTTGCTTTATAATAAACGTTATATTTAAATTAATTTCAAATTATAGGCCGTTCTTGACAATGAGTCTCTTGATATTCGGTATCCATATCTTTCTTGGTATTGTTTTAACTACAACCGACATATTCAGGCTAATGTTTACTTAAATACATGACTTACATGGTGCTTGATGCACTCAAGGAATTAGTATATGATTTTAATTGGCATATCGTTCACACTTTTTCTTAGCATGAGTATTGCACTCATTGGTATACATTTTATCTTGATTCTAAAGTACCTTAAGTTGCGGCCAAAATAAAACACGAATAAGCTTTCCAACGATTTTTTTTTATTTCAAATCTCATGAATTTTGTAATCCCCAAATAAAACAAACCAATTAGTTTAAATCAATTCTCTTTTTATCTCTCCTTCATCGTCCAGAATATTCATCATCATACATAATAGTACCAAGCTATAATCATTACCAACTATAATAATAGTTATGTCCAGTTACACAAATGATTAAAAATATTCATATAAAAGGTACTCGCGTAACCACCTTGTCGTATTGACAATTTTTAGGAAAAAGGAATATAATATGACATAAATAATTCTGCTACTTATTCTAAAAAGCACCCCTATGAACAATGATACAAAATATTAATCATACTTATACTATTTTTACAAAATTGGACAATTGAACGCTTAGACGAAAATGCACGGTACCCGTCGTATAAAACTAACTTAGAACTACAACAACAACAAAACCTTATCTATAGAAATACTTCATGTTCATAAAAAAACTCAAAACATCAACATTATATTTGGTGCAATTGATTATTACATATTTATTACCTAACATACTTAAATACGCGCGAATATGCATAAATATAATGTCAATTCCTCAAACTTATTTACATTTTGATTACAGGTTTATAAATAATGCCATCAAAATAATCCTTTAAATATTGATTAAATATTTTTCTACAGCAACTACTGAATAAATAATTATTAAATTTAGGTATATTATTAGTATCGTTTGATTAAGTATCTCAAAAAATAAATAAAATTAGTGATTATGTTTGTTCTTATTCAAAAACAAAGTTTTGGTTATGTTTGAAATGCCGTCGTCGTTGTAAATTTTGTATTTGGAGTCGTAAGCCAATATATTTCAGTGTCTTCTTTACTGCTTCGTTGAATAGGCTCTGTACGCCCTATCCTGGGCAGCAGCCTCATCCTCTACGCTCCTTCTGTAGTGACCACCAGGTCCGGTTGTGTCGAAGTCACTTCCGTAGTGGGATGACGAATAAGTATGACTCTGAGACACCTGCGGATGCTTGACGATCTCGTAAGTGGTCTTCTCGTGAGCCTCACCTCCAGACACCAACTTCTTCAAACCGATGATCGCGGATAGCAACAGAGCAATCTTACCAATCAGCAGAGCTTTACCAGCAATCAAAGCGATGGCCTGGAACGCGATAGCAAGGAACCCACCCTTGATAGCAACACCAGCAATGATAGGACCGATCATCTTTTTCAGTTTGCTCCTAGCTTCGTTCATGGATCTGCCCACATCGCCGCCAATGCTCGTCGGAGATATCACCACTCGGTGCGTCTGCAGAAGCTTCGTAGTAGCAAGATGGAGATATTTGTCGACTTGTTCCGACGGTAGCGCATTGAGGTCTCCATCGGGCAACGATGAAGGGAAAGCCCTTTCCGCATCCCCATTCTTGACAAGGGAGACTCCTTCAACGATGGGCAGAGACTCAGCTCGGGCAGCTCTGTCGATGAACTTCACCGCTTTGATTTTCAAGCACTTGACGATCTCTTGGGACCCTTCGCAGCTGTCGTACACCCTTCCTAAAAGTTTGAGGCTGACCCCCAAATCCGCTGTGACAGCGGCCACACTCAAGCACAAGAGGACAATAGTTCCGCGGCACTGCATGTTGAATAAAACCCGCGGTTGTCCAAACCCGGACCGTGTCCAGTCGGTGCGGTTGCGTCTATTGAAATGTGTAGAAAATGTATGAGCACTGGCATTTATCTATTTTCACCGGGAACTGCATTTATCTATAAATCTTTTAGAGCGTGCAATCGTTGCATCGTATGGTCGTGCACTGAGGCATGCGCTCTGGAGTGTGCGTGTTCGGATCTGTGTGGACTCTCTGCTGACGGTGCGGGTTGTGGTCAGTGTCAGGGTTGCAGTCGCTTCGGACATTGGGAGGAATGTCTAACCCGTTACTTAAGAAAAAATAACTGTTGAGGATACTAATATGGCGAGACCTTTTGCAAGTTGAAACCATGGAAAGAACTGGTGATCAATGCAAGTCTGTAATTTTATCTTTTCATATTTGAATTTAGTTCGAAATATGTTTCTTTTTATGTTTACTTTTAACCTTAGACTAAAGTGGTCACATGCAATATTTATTGAAAACATATTTTTCTTCGAATCTTTGGATGGACAATGGATAAACAAAGTATCAATAGAATAACTTGATGTTAACAATATTTCTGCAAAATGCTTCAATGAATTGAAATCACGAAGTAACAAATTGATACATCGGAAACACAAACGGAAGACCAATATCAGTTTTCTTCCTTCCTATTTACTGCCAAATTAATCAGTCGAATTATAGCTAGAAGTAGCTAGTAACTCGATAACCAAGTAAAAGATATTATTGCTTTTATTTGACTTTAGTTCTATATTTACAATTTAAGAACCTAAATCTTATCTCTGCATAGCCTAAAGGTATGACTGGTAGAGAACGGCATATGGCGTTTAGCCCGACTTTTTTACAAAATATGTTGGTTGTGCATTAAAGTATAAATAAATAAATAAATTTTGTCACTCAGACGCTTAATTTGCATTGAAAGAAAGATACATCGAGTCTCAATATACCATTTTCCACCAAATCAAAGAAGAGATGAGTATGTTTCATGCATTTTCTATCTAGAGGTACATTCTTCAGCATTATGTTATATGACCATTCTTTTATGTTATATGGTCATTATGACCACTGGTCCATAAACAAATGTGTTAATTTATTGTGATCTGAGAGCGGGTTTTATTAAGCGACTAATAATAACCAACGAATAATTTAAATATAGAATGTCATTACGTCTGGACTATCTGTCAGATAACGCTTACCAATTCTTTCGATACATTTATTTAAACTTTATTGCACTGTATACTGTACAATTGGCGGAATTAATGCCTTAGGGCATTCTCTACCAGTCAACCGCTTGGGAATGCAGAAAATTTAATCAGTGGCGCAACGTTTGCAATAACTGAGCGGGTAAAATAAAATATAATGCATTATGGCGACATAGACATACATACTAATATTACACAAATAATTAATAGAATATATAAATATATATAGGCAAAATAAACATACATAAAATACACAAAAATGTACTTACAAATGACGAAGTTGGAGATATTGACGACATCTAGGTGAAAGAAAAGAAAATAATTAACGAAAAGGTTAGTTCTGAAGAGAGCCAAGGTGAAGATAGTGGGCACGGAGTGACTTTTTAAAAGAAAATTTGTTGGATGAAGTTCTGATCTCATGGGGGAGGGAATTCCAAAGTCGAATCGCAGACATTGTGAAAGAGTCCGACATAAAGCCGGATTTGAAAAGAGGTGTGTGGAGATTGAGTTGATGGGAAGAGCGAAGGTTGCGCGAAGTTGTGGATGCCAAATAGCTGAAGCGCTGCGTCATATATGTTGGGGAATGAGGGTTTCGAAGTATGTTGAAGATGGTACACAAGATTCTTATTTCTCTGCGATGACGGATGGGAAGCCATTTAAACTTAGAACGGTAGGCATACATGTTTTATATGAAGTTATAATGAATTCACATACGCTATTCAAAACGTGGTTGCTAAGGTAGAAGGTATGGATGTATATTATGCTATTAATAAAGCACACAAAACCAATAAATGAAACGAGATGTCTCATTCGTTTAATTTCTTCTTTTAGGTACTTTTTATCAAACGTGCTTTTAAGACATTTTCAACAATGACTGAGTTTGTGAACTGCCTGCAACGTATACGGGATGCGTAATCTGCTCTCAATTACGCTATAATCAGTAAGTGAGTCTAATATTACACACTATATCCGTTTTACTGACAAATTAAATTCGTAAATAACTTTCGTAGAAAATGGGTCTTGGAAACCGATATATCTAGAAATTTTAGAAAGATGATAAGAGTTTTAGCTCATAAAAATAATATTGAATTCTTTTAAAAAACCGGCCCAGTGCAAGTCGGACTCGCGTACTAAGAGTTCCGTACAATTGACTACCTATGTAAACAATTGATATCGAGCAAAGAGCGGGGTCACAGGTGATGTGATAGTAAACGGCCACTATAGGTCGACCGCAAAACTGAGACGTTTCTGACGTCACTATTTTTAATGAATTACACGTGGGATCTGTATTTAATCTTAAGTAATGTCTCAATGTAAAATTTTTGTTAATTTTAGGTCAAATAAATTTTCTTTCTTTCTTTCAAAATGTGGTAAGGAATCTAGTGGAATGGGCTGCTCTAATCAAGACTACAATATGCAGTGACGATCATGTTCCATGGCGAGTAAACGCCACCATTAAGCGTTCCCATGGTGTTGGGTAGTAGCCACATTAATACTGGCAGAAAGCTGAAAATTGTATATTAGGAAAGGCTTTTGACTGGGAATTAAGAAGCGGGAAACCCCTGGTTCTAACAGTTTACTTTATTAATAACAAACAAGAAAAAAAACTGGTTTTTAAACTGCGGTGTGGAAGGCAAGAGGGAAACCAATACACTATCTTCTTTAAGTAATTTAGAGTTTTGGAGTAAACTCCACCGACAAGAATTTGATCATCCTGCGTTTGCTGCGCTATGAATCTATAATACTGCCTTTCCCTTTATCTGATTTAAACCTTTGCTGTGCCATTTCATTATCGATTTCCCTAAAGTACGTTAGATCTATGCATGATAATAGCATGATTATAATATTGAAGCATGCATGACATTCAAATGAGCTGTATGTTATCTGAAATCTACTGAAGTCTTATTAAAATTGGAAAAGGAAAAAAAAGAAACATAAAAGATCTTTCGCACGTAAGCCAAGACATGAATGCCCTGATAATCTGAGTGTTAATTGAGTCATCATCAGCTTCATAATCAGCTAATGAACGTCCAATACTGAACATAGGGCTCCCCCACGGCATGGGGGAGTTTGGTAATACTCGCAGCCCCTTGTAGCTATGACGCTGCTGCCCGTCACAGCTAACATTTGGCTGCGCCTTTTACTGTATAGTTATACCGCCATTGGTCGGTAGCCAGATCTGTACACTCAACTCTCTGACTTAATGTGTAATACCTTAACGAATTGACAATTACTTCCAATTTACTGTGAAAAGTAACACCTCAAGCAAGCAAGTATCGATTCCAATATTTTTTATCGCATGCATCCGATTACGTAAGTAACTTTTTTATTCGTTGTCTTTCGCTTGCTATGACACATCTTAATTATCAGTTTTCATATTTATTCCTTTTGCCGTACGGTGTATTTTTCTTTAATTTATTAGTTAATTCTCTAATTTCACGGACTGTGAACAATATTACAGCTCATTATAGGCTATTTGTCTTTGGCATGTACGCCTTGCAAAGCTATGATTTTGTATGACGGAACTGAATTATTGACTTTCATAGAAACGTTGTGATAATTATCTCGTAAAAACAAATGGGAATTCATTTCATTCATCATCGTAAATAGAATTATGCAATCAGCGATTAGTGTTGTATTGTTTAATAGTTAGCTGTCATGCATCTGACATGGCATATTACTGATCATAAATTTTAATGGGCGAAGAATTTAGGTATCAAGTTTATACCTATGGTTGACTGATAGAGCGTGCTTTTGGCATCAAGACCGCAATTATGACAGTGTTTCTGTGTACTTATGAAGTTTTTAAATAATAAATATCATTCCCTTACTGTTCGTTGTCAAAAAATTCTGTATTCTGAAATTCAGTGTCCCGTCTCCGCAAGGGGAGCTCCCTCCTCTAAACACCCCCGTACAAAACTTTTTTGCGAACTTTGTCCTATAAAATAACATGTTAGATAACTATAGTTTATTTTTGTTTTTGTAGTGTTTTATCACGATACAAACTTAATAATATAAATTGCACTTGTAAAAAGACAACTTTGAACCTGTGGCATACGCCCGGATAGCGTAAGACACGGGGTTCAATTCCTCGTCTGTCACAGGTTCACAGTTGTCTTTTTACAAGTGCAATTTATATTATTATGTTAGATAACATTTTGGCCATCTAGTGAAGAACTGCTAATAAATACTTCCAAATATTTATTGAAAAAAGAATAGTATGACAGGTGTAACAAAGTGAACGTGTGAACAGATAGTTTGATGTTGTGACCTTTAAAACATGACAAAGCGAATTTGTAGAAAGTAATGTATTACATTACTTTTTACTTCATTTTTAATAAATCTCATATTATGTATGTCCGGTCACCACTGATTGTAAATTTTAAGGTGGATATGGTAAAAATAGTTAAAAAAAAAAGAAGATGAGCGGATTTTCAGTAAATTTCTTAATTGAAGTTGGCCGTATTTGAACGGCTGGGTCAAACTATTTGAAATCTATATATATACATATAATAAAACTGTAAAGTAGGTGAATTCTGTACATTGCATATTTAAAAAAAAATTGCATTCAGGGGGCTTCTTATACGTAATAGATAACAAAAATATTTTTTTTGAATTTTTTGTCTGTCTGTCTGTCTGTCTGTCTGTCTGTCTTTCTGTCTGTTTGTTCGAGCTAATCTCAGAATCTACTGGACCGATTTTGATGGGGCTTTTTTTATTTGACTCAGCATCACTTGGAGAGTAAACTAGGATAGAAATAATCATCTATATCTATACATATAATAATCAATATACATATAATAAAACTGTAAAGTAGGTGATTTCTGTACATTGCATATTTAAAAATTAAAAAAAAATGCATTGAGGGGGCTTCTTTACACGTAATAGATACCAAAAATATTTTTTTTGAATTTTTTGTCTGTCTCTCTGTCTGTCTTTCTGTGTGTTTGTTCGAGCTAATCTCAGAATCTACTGGACCGATTTTGATGGGGCTTTTTTTATTTGACTCAGCATCACTTGGAGAGTAAACTAGGATAGAAATAATCACGCCAATAGACTTAGGGGGTAGGCAGAAAATTGAATCTCAGCAACTACTGGACCGATTTTGATGCGACTTTTTTCATTGTCACCTGGAAAGTAAACTGAGATATAAATAATCACGCTAATTGACTTAGGGGATAGGCAGAAAATTGGATTAATAAAACTGTAAAGTAGGTGAATTCTGTACATTGCATATTTAAAAAAAAATGCATTGAGGGGGCTTCTTACACGTAATAGATACCAAAAATATTTTATTTTGAATTTTTTGACTGTCTATCTGTCTTTCTGTCTGTTTGTTCGAGCTAATCTCAGAATCTACTGGACCGATTTTGATGGGGCTTTTTTTTGACTCAGCATCACTTGGAGAGTAAACTAGGATAGAAATCGATGTTAGTGTCGGTGTCTGTGATTTGACCTGGGAATCATTTTGTTTGCTGACCGTGTCTTTCCTGGGTAGGCTTTTTGCAGCGGTAACCGACATCCACGCGGGCGAAGCCGCGGGCGACCGCTAGTTAGTTAATAAGTTTCTAATTATTTGTTAAAGTTTTCACTCGGCATACAGGCTTATTACATTTATTTTATTTTTTACTTGAAAAAAACCTTTTCAAGTAATGTATTCTTGCAAGTAAACTCTTCCATTCTGATTTTGAACTACAAATGTTTTCTGATAGATTTTGACATAAATTTGAAGTTGAATAAAATAAGGTACATAAGTTATTGCACTTGGAAAAAGAAACTGTGACAGACGAGGAATCGAACCCCGTGTCTTACGCTATCCGGGCGCACGCCTTCATCAAATTGGCAAGCCTGTTGAATTTTGCAAAACACTATAAAAACTAAATATAACTAAACTAAAAGAAAATATAAAATAAGCTAAATAAAGTTAGTAAATATAACCGAGTCTAAAATCATCAAAGCCTAGTAGCTAGACAGTCAGCCACGCGTCGTATGATACGAAGTTGAAGCTAGCTGTATTTATGTAGGAACGACGGCGTTAATCATAGCGTACACCCGCTGGCGACAGTGGATTGAGATAGTGTTTTTCTTTAAAAATCGAATACTGGTACATTATTAATAATTTATCTAACGATCTTTCATACATATTATTATACGATTATTATGTATGTATTAATAAATACATATGTACTATTCATGCTGTAGGGTGCTCAGCTTTAGTGGGACTGGGCACCCCGTGCAGGTTTAGGTTGTCATATTGTCCTCTGGGCCAATATGTTCATCGAGATGGCCCTCTTTAAATGAAAGAAAGCCACGCGGTAAGACGGTGGCGCGACAAAAATAGACTCTTCAAAAACTAGAGAACAGCTGCCCAAGATAGTGGAGAATGGAAAAAGGGTCGAGAAGCTTTTGCCCTGCAGTGACACCACAGGTTCTTAACCCTTCGGGTCTTGCAAAAAGTTATTTTGCAAAAAAGGGTGAGAAAAGACAAAAATCGGGACAAAAGACGATACAAAAGAACCGACCCGACGATGACTCGATATCGGGTCCTTAGGCCGCACAGAGACTATTTGAACACCTGGGAAGCGGCCAATGGGGAGTCGTTTGGGGTCTAGATATTAAAAATGAAAATTCGTACATGACTAAATTCGTATTTCTTACGTAAAGAAAAGGTATTATTTTACTGATAACATTTTATAGTTTATTTTTGTCTTTATAGTGTTTTGTCACCATACAAACTTAATAATATAAATTGCACTTGTAAACAGACAACTGTGAACCTGTGACAGACGAGGAATTGAACCCCGTGTCTTACGCAATCCGGGCGTATGCCTATACCACTCGGCCACCGTCACATTAACAGGCCTGTTGAATTCACAGTTGTCTTTTTACAAGTGCAATTTATATTGATAACATTTTGCCACAAAAGGCTTGCTACGGAAATAAAAATTATAAATGTCAGTTTATAACAGTTTCAGTACAAAGAAATTGATATGAAATAGCTATTTAAAATGAATATACTAGTAGGTATAACAACTAGGCTCAAGGCTCTATTCAATAAGGGCACCTGCTGAAAATCAGCGTCTCGGTTGGTATGTGTCTTCCGTCACGACATATTATGCTGAGCGGGTTCTTTTTTGACTCTAGTATTGTATTTCAGTAATTATTGTGTATTGTATTTCAGTAATTATTGTATATTGTTGATTATCGAACAACATATAATTGGATAAATAAAAAAACTAATTCAAAAGTTTTACTGAAGCCATTTTACCCTGCGTCTGTACACTGCAATTTACATCGAATGCGAATTAACGTGATGTCTTATGCGTGTTTTATGAACTATGAAGTATTTATAATAGTATCAGAAATTCGTACATTGTTTAATAATTTTGACAAATTAAGAACCAAAATTGATTTCTTAGTATGTGACTATACCCCGAGATTCAATTCAAATTCAAAATCTTTATTTCAATTTAGGTCATCAAATGACACTTATGAACGTCATAGTTAAACAGTGAAAAAAATCAAAATAAATGTGCCCTGAAAGGGCCGTAACATGTCTCCTTATCTTTTGAGCCCTACCAGCGCTTCGAGACAGAACACAGACAATTGTTAGGCAAGTGCTGAGAAGAAACGCCGGAACAAACTCAGTCACCACTAGCTGCCGTAAAATCAAAATAATTTTTAGTAAGATTAAGTTCTGCATTTAGGTAAAAGAAAACGTGTAAATACGACTAATATTAAAATTCCTATTTTAAAAAGTTAAGAAAAACACGGTCGTTAAAGATCCATCGAACATTATCCGCTAAAAAATTGGACATTTTGGGCGCATTTGAAAATTAAATTTAGGTAATACTGCGACTGGTTTAGTTTTCAGCCAAGGTAATGGAGCATTTCGCACTGCAATGTTTTCGGACCGTGGTGCGAATCACCCAATTACTGTGTCGGAATGGGGTCATTCGCACCGCCGATAGTTTGGCGTTGCAAATGGCCCAAGTCATATTTCTATCGACCCATTTCCTCTGCGGAGCGAATAATCCTATTCTGAAACAGCACTTTATGCAGGTCAAAAACTTCGTGGTGCGAAACACTCCAATACCCTTCAGCCAATACGCATGAAATCAGTTTTGTTTATAAATTTGCTCTGCAACTCCAAACTTTAAACATTCTAGAGTTTATTAATTACATTACACTCAAGAGACGATAAAAATGATGTTACAAACACTGAGATGAAAATAGCAAGAGATCTCGAAATGTCAAAGTAGAATTTTATAACTATTATTATCATACACACAATGTAGCCACGCATTTACTTTCCAACATAGGCAGTTTAGTTCATTAAATTTGCTATACCATCATCACTTTAGTCATGGGAAGTTGACAGCTAAGATTCATACTTTGACTTTCACTATATGTACTTATTTTTATTATTATGGCTGATGTAGATATGAAAAAAGCTTTTAGAATGATGAAATGCTTGTGATAGAGATCGGAAAAGTATTCATACTGTTGTAGAACTAGCTTAGTAAGAATCTAGTTATTATAAATAACTACTTATAAATGGTTACCGAGACGTTGGTAATATACCTGCAGCGCAGCGGTGAAATCGCTTTGGTAGTAATCACCGAAGTTAAGCGACCTACGGCGCGGTCAGTGTTTGGATGGGTGACCATTCCGTCCATATAAGTGGTAGCGTATATCACAATAGTGGTAGAGTTTTTGTGCTCCGGAAGGCACGTTAACTCGTTGGTCCTGGTTAATATCGGTTGATATTATAAGCCCATAAGGCTTGATGACATCTGACAGCAAGGTTGGTCGTTAGCCTTGCAAATACCGCATTGAGCCCGCGTGGTGAAGCATGGCTCATGCTACCTCATACTTGAGGTGATCCTTTTGTCCAGCAGTAACTTTACAGGCTAACTTAACTTTTTTTAAGATGTTGGTATATCAAACCAAAATATATTTTCAGAAAGGGTTTACATTCAGGGTTAAGGAAAATATATCGCTTGCCTAATTCAGTACAGCAAATCGTAAGATACTATACCTTTGGATATTTATTATATACAATCAAGATCAAGGAGAAAGAATCATTGGGCTGGGTTCTTCTTCTTCACCCTAGACCTGCTCCCATTTATTTGGGGTCGGCCTTCCTCGTCCGCTTTATCCATTTAGCACGGTCTTGTGCTGCGTCCTTTTCAAAATGTGCCTCCTTCAGATCTTTATCGATCGTCAATCATTGGGATGGGTTGTGAATCTTAATTAACACAACTCAATTCCAGACAGCTCACTATGTACTAAAAGTACCTCAATACCTACCAACAATAGCATAATTTCCTCTCCAATGTATTACTCCAATCATTGTATTGTTTTCTGCATTTTGCAAAACATACCATGATCTCTTTACTGATTGTTTTTGCTCGCAGTAATCAGTGGCAATGGAACACGGTCTCAGGTTCATTACCCTACATTACATAGTCGGAATGTGAACTAATGGTGAATGGAGATATCGAAGACGTGTGCTTTGCGATGGATATGAGTTAATTATGGTTTCAATTGAAATGTTTTGCAGGGCTGAAGAAAGTAATGCTGTTGAAATCTCTATGCAATAAATATACCACACAAAAGCGGAACAGTTTTTGAAACGTTGACGTAAATGTGAAGCGCTGTTTCACAATATCATAATACGCTCCGGTTAGCGTTATCTCCTAGATACTTCATACGAAATGACGGTCCATATTAGAATTATCCGTTGTTTAGAGCTTATTTGTCGATAGTGAAACAGGGGCCTGTTTGTTAGTATTTTGAGACATCATTTTCTGTTCGCTAAGATTGACCGAATTCTTTGATAGATAGAATCAACCAGAAGAAGGAACATTAAGTGTGATACTAGATTTAAAAGATGAAATATTAAACCAAAAATTGCGCACGGGCGGGACTCGAACCAGCATCTTTCTGGCTAACCGGGCCAACTGCTCTTCCAATCGAGCTACCGTGCTGGTCTGACCGCGCGAAATTCTTGGTCTCAAGGATACCGGTTAGCCAGAAAGATGCTGGTTCGAATCCCGCCCGTGCGCAATTTTTGGTTTCATATTTCATCTTTTAAAAATAAAATATGACACTGTGAGTGTTAAAAACATTGTAAAACCAGTGATACTAGATGCTTATCATAACGAACACTATCATTTATCATTGTCCTTCAGGATACTTGATGATTAAGCTTATACAAAGGGTTAGTTAATACTCACCAACTTCCTGACTCCGAGCTGTTTCTCTCATTGGTCATGTTGGACTGCCGTCTCACCGAATTAATGAGAGTGAAGAAATAGAGAGTGCACTTGTGCATTGCGCGCACATGTGAGCACTATAATATCTTCTGGGAACCTGGGTGCGTATTGCGATGCAGTTTTGACAGTTAAAACGCTCTGCTTTACTGTCAAATTAGCAATTCTTATTGCAATTTCGCATTATATTGATAATATTACTTTTATATAACAATATAAATATTAATATTCATACCATTGAAGCATTATTATAATATTATTATGTTGATAATATTCGTTTACACTGAGTGGGAATTGAGCTGCCTCGGAATTGAACGGATTGAGTTGGATCGCAATACGCCCCCTGGCCTATATATGCAGAGATAGGAGCCTATCAGGCCGCCCACTGCCGAAAATCGGGAGGATAAATATTTTTAGTTGACCCAAAAATCTTAAAATTCACTGACATGTCACACATTTAGACTACTAATTCTGCTGATCTCGCTACCCGAGATAAACTTTCAACATAAAGTGTTACCAACAAGCGTTATTACCGAATTTATCGCTTTGCAGACACATTAAATTGTCATAAAAAGAAAAGTTTTATTCACAAAGTTTAAGGTGCATGATGATGATATTGGTAGGCAAATGATTAACTCTGACCTTGATGTTTGGGTAATGAATACACACTTCAATGTTTTGAACCATAGGATATACCAGAGCTGACTAGCCATAATTCAATAAATGAAATGAAACGTAACAAATGAAAGAATGATCGACACAAAAAGGATTTTTGGTTTTGAGCTGAGAAACAAAAAAAAAAAAAAAAATTATTATACAAGTTTCTTTAACATTCTTTCTATTAATCTATTTTGATAACTTAAAAGAAAGTCATACAAAAGTTGTAAGTACACTTATTACCCGAGAAAGGATGGACCGATCTTCAAGATTTTAATTTTCTTGGATTCTTCTTTGCCCAGTATGGGTCAAAGTGGGGAAGCGAAGTTTGCTCGGACCGCTAGTTATTATTTTAATGTACCTACCCAGACATTTGATTGATTGTAATGACTAAATAATGCACATGAAGATGCGAAGTACGAAAACACAATCATTTTCAATATCGGACGCCATTGGTCATGATGAGCACACGTCAGTGGGCCATCACTAACTTTCATTCATTTTCAATTATAGGATTTTCAGTGGTCTGGTTATAAGCGCTATCCTGCAAGCTTTTTGACATTCAACCCATTATTAATCCTATACAGGGTGTATCAAAAGCATGCAGTTGCAAAATATGAGATCACCATGGTTATTTCTGTTGCATGTTAAAATAAATTATTTTAATTCGTTTAAAAAATACACCTCAATCGATAATTATATTTATCCTTAGCACATTACTGCCAGGCTGTAAAAATCATTATTGATGGTGGCGGGAAAACTTTTATGACAAATATTTCATGTTTTCATGTATAACTTCTTATCTTATGCTACAACCGGTGAAAAAAATATATTTCATTATCCATTCTGCATTCAAAATATACGGCTGGTCTGTATTTAATGGCAATGCTGATGATTCAGTGATTTGAATCATGATTTGGCAGTCTCGTTTGTACAAAAGAAGTTTTATAATCGACCTTTCACCTTACTTTGGCTAATTTGTTAATAACGATCTTCTTTAAATTATACTTGGAACCTTAGTATGGAAGTAAAACATACGCCTTCCATTCAATCAAGTGGAGAGATAAGACAAGACGAGTTAATTACTATGTGAGTTGCGAGCGTTTTGACTGGGCTTAAGTCTGACTCAAGTGTATAAATTCTTAAAAGAAATCTATACTAATAATAAAAAGCATAAGAGATTGTTTGTTTTTTGACCGATTTGAATATTTTTTTTGTGTTTGATAGTTTATTTATCGAGGAAGGCTTTAGGCTATAAAACATCACGCTGCGTCGGGAGAGAAGGGAGCAAACTCTGAACGCGAGGACGTAGTTGCAGGGGACCGCTAGTAGTGTATAGCACTAACGCTTCTGAATCAGTATTAATAAATCTTACCACCTGATAAAATGTAGTATACTACACTGATGAAAAAAAAAACATTTGTTTTATTAAAATAAACAAGTTTATGGAATAAATATGAAATTAAAACTATTATAAAACACAAGGGCTTAGGTTGGGTAAGCTAGGAAACGATAACATATTTAAATAATAAACAAAAACTATGTTTATCAACTTTTCTTGTACTTTTATTAATTAAATAAATCTCATATTTATTAATGCTATTTATCTTATACCATTTTTATTAATACCATTTCACCTACGTCTCGTAAATAAATCATTAATTTCACTTTCCTAAATCTATAATTTACTCACAACTTTGTAAGAGTATCACGTCTTTGCTCTCTACGCACGCAGTATGAAACCGTGTGTTTACAAACAAGTCCTGTTATAATAACATAGGGGTGCTTATTACACTCATGTTACCCGTAGCCCCTGTGTGTGATTATGTTAGGCATAACTATCGACAAGGTGAACTAAGGCTCTGCACACATGATTTTTTTATTGTGTGTAGAATTATCAGCCAAAGGACGTCCACTTCTGAAAATAGGACTTCCCACGGTTTTCCACAGGGACCGGTTGTGAGCGGTCTGCATCCAGTGTGATCCTGCGATTTGGACAAGGTTTTCTGTCCATCTTGTCAGTGGAATACCTACGCTGTGCTTTTGGTCGAAGGGTCTCCAATCTAGGACTTTTCTGCCCCAACGTCCATCAGTTCTTCGCGCTATGTGCCCTGCCCATTGCCACTTGAGCTTACTGATTCGCAGCGTGTTAAATGAAGACCAAAGAACACAAGTTCACTCAGAGAAAGTACACGTAATTTCGTTTACATGAAATTTTATAACTTTTACTCGTGAAATGAGACCATTTGTGTATTCATCACTATAACATAGCGTTATTAGCTATAATAACACAGCTATACGAAAAAGCCGCATCTAAATATGAAGTTTTACATACGAAATAGAAGTAATATAGTAGTTTTGTCTAAGAAATACACGAACAAAATACATATTGCATGCACTTAATATCTTCTGTATAATTTTTATGGTAATGTTTAGAGGTTGCTGATATTTTACAACCAATGGTTAGTGATAATTAGTGTCAAAGTAGTGATTGGAGATAAAATAATTATTTTCTGCATTTCCAAATGGTTGACTGGTAGACATGCCCTCAGGCATTAAACCCTCCAATTGTACAGCTCACAATACGATAAAGTTTAAATAAAATAAATAAATGAAAATAATGTGATAAAATAATACCAAAGTTATAATAATATCATATCACAATATTGCATTAACAATATATTTATATTATGTATATGCGATACAAGTATGTGTATTAACTTCACGTACCTACGTTAATTTAAGGGTTTTTTTTAATGAAACCATTAGCGCATTTTTTTGATTTCATACACCAAAGCACCAACGTATATTTACGAACGAAAGGTGTTCGAAATCTTATTTCCCAAGATTTTTTTGAAATAATATACAAGGTAGTATTTTGTGCATGCTGATGACTACAAGATTATTAAGAGTCTTTAATTAATTGTACGACCTACATCAACAAAACATCTCTAAGCAAAAATTCACATCAGTTCAAAGGGCTTAAGGTCAAAATGTTCTCATCCCATCCACCACTCTACCCTTTCATTCATTAAACAAACAGCGCCGTTTTCCATTTCACTCGCACACTGCATAAACCCCACACCACACTATTCTAATCCAACAGAATTGTAGCTAGCTGCGTAGTAAAAACGGCTGTCTAGTTTACGTTCTCAGCAGTGTGGTTGATGGCTAATCGCATTCCCCCGATTCACGCGATGCTATTCTTTTCATAACCGCATAGGCTATATATTGCGCGCCGTTTGCGCTGTCTTCCACAGTCTTTTTTATCAAACCGTCCTGAATACATCAAATATGTTCGCTAAAGTGTTGTTTTTGGCAGTTGCTGTCATCGCAGTATCAGCAAGGGACGATCTAGGAGTCAGATACGTCATGAGGATATATGAAGACTGTCAGCGAAGTGACGGAGTTCTTCCATGCTTAAAAAAGAAGGCGATACTTTTCTTTGATAGAGCAGCGAGAGCAGAAGCTATTCCTCTGATTGATGGAGTGGAAATCGTGAAGACATCGGAATCGGAAGTGACTCCGATCAGTGAGAACGATATAGAGACGAATCTGCCCAGGAATTTGGCTGATAAGAATGAAGCCTTAAGCGACATGTTGTGGGATAGAGTTGCGTCCTTCGCCAACTCAAGAACAATTCAGTTGTCTCTGCCTAAGATCACAGGACAGGATTTAAACAAAGGTGTCGAGGAAGGTAATAATTTTGTTATTTTTTAGTAGTTTTGGTAAAGGGAATCGATTTCAATTTGCATAAATTATCACTATCAAAGACATAGCCCTTGTCAATGATTTGTATTATTTCGTAGCCCAAATTTGGTTGTGCTTAAAACACTATCCTTATCCTATATATATGAGATCGCTTATAGCGATAAGACCGCCTTAATTGTACAGTTTCATTTGTAAATTCACTAATATTGCACACAATATTTGAGTGTGAGTGTTTATAAAGAGTGAGTGTGTGTGTGTTATCTTTCTATCTATCCTAGATTAAATTTTGCAGTCCTATTTTGGAATCAAGTACCTGTTAAACAAGCTATTTGTAACCGTTTCTTAGTTCATGATCACCCATGGTCTAGTTACTTTACGATCTATGCAATTGATTATAATTATTCCATTAATTGATTATCATTCTTTATCATGCAAGCTTTGCACTCTAATGGTCATTAAAATAGCAATTCTGACATTTAGTTGAGGTATTTTTTTCTTCAAAACAATAAGTACCTATTTAACCGCTATCAATGACATTAACCATTAGGTAGTTGTGTTAACTATCGCTGACGCAACCGGGCCTAAGCTACTGTTCTTAGTTTCCCAAAAACATGAACCAATTACTAACAATGACCTAAACTTTTTTCTTTGGCTAAATCAGCATTACATTAAAAAATCTCACTCCAATTGTCAGGCATGACTGTTGATTTTCATTCATCTAAGTGATGAAAGAATGATGACCATTTTTGTCTTTACACTTTCGATAATGCTAATGTCTGGTAACAGATCAATAAACGATTATGTTGAATCGAAAAAGTAACTTCTGTATTTTCAAGGTTTGAATCTTGAATTTGGATATGAGACAAAAGATCGCCTATTTATGTTTTCATTTTTCAGAGAACCCAAAATCATTAACATATCATCAATGTTCATAATAATTACTTTTTCCTGTTTGTTTAATTCAACCGTCTCGTTTGAAACTTAATTTAGGTAATGAGCTTGTTATCACTTAGGCCACATTTTTTAGAGAATCGGTTGTTTCCTTTCGGATTCATATACGAATAAACAAAAGTAATTTATTTTTCTCATCCATATCTGTTTATATCTTACGTTTATCAGATACATATCTACGATATTTCTCTCATTAACTTTTATTATAATTATAGCACTTAGAAAACGATTATTAATGTAACCACTGTCCGGATGAATTTAACTATGCATTAAGCGTGTAAATATAAATTGGATATTTTCTCAACGTTGCTTTACATGGCAGTAGCTAAAACAGCAGGAAAGGCAAACTAAACTACTCTGCCGTAGATCCACTTATTTAATATTCCAATAACATAAAAAAAATATACAAAGCTTTCATGAATGACCTACTTTGCCATTTTCACATATCTGAGTAAGTTTTAAGTCATAAAATTAGTCAACAAACATGCTTGTTACAATAAATAGTTCATGTGTAGAGACGTGTTTAATAGAATGACAGACTTAATATCATCAATTGTCAGACATGTACATTGATACCACATGTTAATAATCTAGGAATTGCTACTATGTACTTTATTGTTGATTGTTTAACTGAAATTCAGATTCATTTACGTAACAATCAGTAAGCCACAGCCAAACAGTTATCACGACATCACATACTGTTCTCGATTCAACCACTTGCACCGGCAAGTAACTAAATCGAGAGAAACCACATCGCATTACAGAGATCGATTTACAACAATTCCTTCGATTACATGGTCATTGTCAACAATAGTGTTGGTCACTTTAATACTATGCTCTAGTTTCTAAAGACGATAATGCCTCTCTCATGTGAGATACTCTATAAGACGGACATTTAAGTTTATTTAAATGACCATGTCAAAGAAAAGCTATTGACTCGCTAATCTAATAAATGGCGCTGGCCTATTATTTTGATAGGATCACAATTTCACATAAACGGGTATGAGATTGATGACAATGAAAGGTCGAATTCGCGTTAAATGAAAAATAAACAAAGATTTTAGATATTTCAAAGCTTCTTTATACGCAAGAAGCTACGCCGAACATTCAAATGTAAGCATTACAATAAAGATTAGACTACCCAAAGCTTATTTTTAGTAATACCAAGTAGAAAATTGATTGATGTGTAAATAAAATACTATACTTCCAAGAAAATCTTGCTTTATAAGAAACTAGCTTTTGCCCGCGACTTCGTTCGCGTGGACTTCAGGTTCGTCCCGTCTAGTAGCGCAAAAAATGTGTTTTTTTACGACCTCACATTAGAAACCTCAAAAATTGTAGCCTAAGTTATGTTATTCTGATGTATAAGCTATATTGTGGTAAAGTTTCATTCAAATCCATTCAGTAATTTTTACGTGAAAGAGTAGTAGTAGTAGTAGGATAAGTACGTGTTGACTTAAAGCTTAATACGTTTCTTTACAACTACGATGACGATGCAAATTTATCGTTGAAATACCCAAATCCACAAATAATCCGTTGAAAAAACATAATGATGAAAAGCTTCGAATAGCTGAAAGTAAAAGTGTAATGGCCAATTTGATCCGATAGAAAGTCATGGTATCACAGAATGGAGTAGAGAGAGATGAACCAAAGGTCATAGTTACCCGAACAGCAATCGTTAATGTCTCGGAAACGTCTACTATTGTCCGAAAGGCTTGTGATGGGGTTCTTAGGTAATCATCAGTGATTTGTTTTGGTCATCTTCTCACGCAATCATGTGGAAGAAAGTTTTGATTGAGATCAAAAAAAGTTGGAGAAGGGTGCTTAATGGCTTGGCTGCATACAAATAAAAAGTGATATATGTACTTAGCCATATTTGCCATAGTAAATTGTTATGAATTATCTACTTGTACCCTAATGACGTACTTCCATAATCAAGCGGGAGTGAAAATGATTTTGGGCAATGTATGTATTTTTTTGGGATGAATAATCGTCATCTATATCTTTGGTCAATGTAGTTGCTGTGTTTTGTCATTACTTTATCATTATTTGACTTTTAAGTGCAATTATTTGTACAAGACGAAATAAATCGCATTGATTAGTTAGCTATTGTTTATTGCGTGCAATTGTTCATAAATTTGTCCAATGCATTGTGCTTTCAGAACCAATATTCATCTGTGCATTTCTAAATAATTTATATTTTTATAACTTTTCCATCGTAGCAATATAACATGTTTTATTTGCTAGTTACATTATAGTATTCATGTGGTTAAGTAAATTAATATTTTCTTTATCTGTTTAGGAAGTATCTGAAACACGCAAGTTTTTATTTAGGTTTGACATGAAATGACGCGTGTTTGGTGTTTTTTCCTTGATAATGTTCTTAATTTCTTCATTTGTTTATGTCTTTGTCATGCCAACTAATTTGTATGTAAAAAACAAACGGTAGTGTGCAATGTGGTTGATGATTGATTTTATTTGCATTCACGTCACCTTTTTCACACATATATGGTTCCATGTATGTGTGAAGTAACTAATTAGACTATAGTTTGAAAAAATATGATCCAGTTTCCCTTCGTTAGGTTCGTTGCTATTTATTTTTTTATTTTATTCATGTTATGACTTGAACAAAACTCAAAATATGACATTGTAACAACACCTAAATTAATTATTATTCTTCTTATACCTTCACAAACGTTGTTTTTTTAATCTCTATTACAATTAATTTCAATACCTTTAATTTCCTATTTTTACTCTATTGCTATTAAACTTGCAGTATCTGTTCTATCATGTCTAAGATGTTTTTCTATTTCGTCTTTTCTTTTTGATCTGTATCACTTATTCTGCAAACATTTATTTTACTTTTCCAATTCCCATATCCCACTCCTTCTACATTTTCCACGTTTTTTCGAGAAGTTATCAGAACCCATACTAAACCACTCCATCATCACACATTCCAGGTCGAGGAAAGATGAAGAAGATGATGGGCATGATGATGATGGGTGCTAGCATGAAGATGGCTGCGATGATCCCGCTAGCCATCGCTGGTCTCTTCGTCTTGGCTGGCAAGGCTCTACTGGTTTCAAAGGTAAATACAGACATGACACAAACGAACATGAAAGACGTTAAGCAAACAACAAAAAAAGGAATATCTATTCTTGAAAATAAAAGTCACATATTTGGTCACTTACGTGACAGCAGCAGCACGTCAATGTAAACACAGCGGAATCTTATACAGTTGTCATTCGGGCTAGTTTTAAACAAGAAAGACAAAGTATAACAAGTTTTAACCTGTTGGGAACCTATTAACTTTGTCAAAATATTCGTCATTCTACATCGGTGTTACACGCAGGTAGAAGGGTTAAATTATGTCATTCAACGATAAATATCGTTCACTTGGTAGTGACAACTTCGGTAGTACGTGTCAAAAACATTACGAAAATAATCCAAAGCATACATTACTTCACTCATTATTCGTAAAAATCACCTATTACCGTAAAAAAAAAACTTTTAATTTCTTAAACTGTCGTAATTGCGTTATTAATATTTATTCTGCGCATTTTAATGGCTGAGATATAATCATATCACCAGGCTTTATCTATGCTTTAGTAAATTTCACCACTTTCTTGCTTGTATTGTTTTTGTGAAAATTCCCATGACTACTAATTATTCCCTACTTTCTATGTTGATTGACAAACCTTGACACGATTCTCTATCTTAAAAATTAAAACACCACATGATCCATCGTTACGATAACGATCTACACTTCTAGTACTTACTAGAAGAAAACAATGAATAAATTGGAATTAAAAAATAGTTCGTCTTACTTGGTTTGTTACACAACCGCGAAAAGCAACCTACTAATAAACACTACTTTGTTTAAGATGGCTAGAACAATTTTTCACTTACATACAAAATAATTAACTGAAATTCATCTAATTAGACCAACCGCGACGCTTGATGGTCCACAAAATGATATGTCATCAATAGAAATAGAGAAAACTTAATTAGAAACAATCTCGTCTTAATTGGTATCCAATCTCATCCATTGTATGAAGTTCACATAATATGTGGGAACTGTATCATTAGGTGACACGCAAGATATCATGGATCTGTATGAGAATGCGCTTCTTAGATCTATGCCAGATTGTCAAGTTTACGCGAGAGTATGCAGGGAAATGGAAGCCCTGAATGTACTAGAAAATTATGTTGAGTTTAGAGTATTTGTTTAAATTTTTGGATTGGAGCGGATATAGAGATGTTTTTCCCAGTTGCTCCTACTGTTCCGTAAAAGACACACCTTAGTTATTAAAAACGACTTGTAGTTATATCAAGGAGCTGACTATTTATCAGTTTTACATGTTTGCATTTAAAATTAGTAAAAAAATATACTTTTATAAGTTCTTAATAAATTTATCAACCCTTTTATTACAAAATTGAACTTTTGAAAAAATCTTTTACTTAGTTAATAACTAATTTTAAACAAACAAGTTTTGTTCATGTTTGGCACATAGTACCTTATATATCTAAGACAGAATTTTTCCGGAATATCTGGGTGACTCTTCTTGTGGTGCTTTCTGTAATACTTTGAGTAAATGTTCACCACTAACTTTCTTCCAATCATCTTTTTGGCACATTGCATCCTCAGTCTACAACCATCAATCCTCTAGTTGATCATAACCTTCTGGTAATGCCAATTCAATGAAAATTCTGTGAGTATAATTTAGGCAAAATAACCAACAATTTGTTTTTTAAGCGTTCGTTTTTTTTGACGGTTTTTGGACGGTTAGGTCACCACTTGTCTCATTATATTTCTTCTGGATGAACATTCATTTCCTAATCCAGGACTTGTACAATCTATCGCCTTACATAAAAGTAAAAGAAATTGGTTTCCAAGTTAACAGATTACAGTCACTTTCATCCCGAGATGGGGTCAATCGTGCTCCCGTTTCTAGACCAAACGTCTGAGCTAGTTTTCACTGGGATAGTGTTTTAAAGAACAGTTATATTTATAGTAGGTGATAACTGTGTTTGAGCATCTTTTGGAGCTAAGTAATCGCTTTAAAATACAAGAAACCTATACTCTGGGGTTGTTTATTAGCTTCAAATAATCGACTAATATTTTTTAAGATATTTTTTTAAAGAACAGCTAATAACGACAGCTCATGATTTGGCCTAGCTTGACCCTACAATTAAACCAAAGAGCGCTTTGCATGATCAATGAAATTAAATGCCAATTATAACATTAATTGAAATCCAAGACTTGACTGTTTATTTAAATTGCTTAAGTTTTCACTACACATAACAACTCTTTTATTACCCTTGTTTAAATGGTAACCAACTTTCCAATTAAACGTAAGGACGTCTAATACATAAATTAAATGAAAAACAGTAAATTCCTGAGAGATTGTGACACAGTTTGAAAATTATACCCTAAAGATAGATGGCTTAGGACTAAAGTACGGGTAAGATGTGGTTAGAGCTAAAGTGCTGTTTAAGTAAGGCCAGCAAAGACAGCTTAAGAAACAGAAAAAACAGTTTTGAAAACAAAAAGGTAAAAAAAATAGATTTGAGGAAACATATCCTAGGGTAATGTAAAAATACCTACATATTGTGTCTAAAAAAAAGAAATATGAAGGCTTTTTTTTGAGAAGAGTGAATCACCTTGATCTTGTAGAGAAACCCCAAACATAGTCCTCTCCATCGCTCTTTTCGTGATTTTATGCTTCTACTAGCTGTGCCCGCGACTTCGTCCGCGTGGAATAGTGACTTTGGATAGAATTTTTAATTTATAGGCTTATGATTTTACAAATAAGATACTTAAGTATAAGTACTTATAAGTACGCAAGATATAAAGTATTTATATAGTACATTTTAGTACTCACTTATCATTAAAATTGGCCATATTACAACAATAAGAAGCAAGTAGTAGGTACATCAAAGGTGATCAATTATTATGACCATACCGATTATTTGGACGTTCACAATTTGTATTTCGATTAGGAATTCCTTTGTTTGATAGGATAATATGGTTACTTTACTTTTAACTACTACTTTGCCACAAAAAAAACTACTACTTTACTAACATTTTACTTTGTTGTGTGGAAAAAATGGATCTAAATATAAATTTTTTCATGGCACTGTTTTGTTATACTTTGGCAAGTACCATAAAGTACCAAATATTCATTTAATTTATACAAACCAATATGGAGGAAACACTACACATTGAATTAAAACACTTTACAGATTCATTTCCACCCACTATTTTAAATTGTTTCGCCTCGGCCCCGTCCCGCCTTAGCCCCGGCCCCATCGAACGGGATAAAAAGTATCCTATGTCCTTCTCCTGGTACTAAGCTACCTCCCCACCGTTTCGTCCCGGTCCCGTGCTACCCCAGCCCCGGCCCCGTCTAGCGGGACAAAAAGTATCCTATATGCAGTATCTTATGTCCTTCTCCTGGTACTAAGCTACCTCCCCACCGTTTCGTCCCGGTCCCGTGCTACCCCAGCCCCGGCCCCGTCTAGCGGGACAAAAAGTATCCTATATGCTTTTCCTGATTCTAAGCTACCACCCCACCAACTTTCAGCCAAATCGGTTCAGCCGTTCTCAAGTTATAAGTGTTGTAACAAACACGACTTTCTTTTATATATATATATTTTCTGCCTACCCCCTAAGTCTATTGGCGTGATTATTTCTATCCTAGTTTACTCTCCAAGTGATGCTGAGTCAAATAAAAAAAGCCCCATCAAAATCGGTCCAGTAGATTCTGAGATTAGCCCGGACAAACAGACAGACAGACAGACAGACAGACAAAAATTTTAAAAATTGTTGTTTTGGCTTCTATTACGGTAATTAAGACCCCCTGTAACAATTTTTCATAAAAATCTTCAATGTACAGAAATCGATCTTTTACAGTCTTATTATATGTATATATGTATAAAAAAAAATAATAGATGAGGCTCACATTTAGAGACCATGTCCACCGACAAGATGGACAGACGACCATCTAAAGATCGCAGGATCACACTATATGCAGATAGCTGACTGCTTGCAACTGGTTGCTTTGTAAAAAAATAGGGGACGCCTTTGTTTAGCAGTAGACGTCCTTTGACTGATAAGCATAATGATAAATCACCTTGGTACTTTAAATTTGACCGCTCGACAGACGGTACTAGTTCAACAGCGAAAATTGGTCGCTTACCAGTTGAGAGGTTAATAATGCCAATTGTATGAGCGCTGTCAAATAAAAATACTTTCATTTTCATATAATTCCCACAAAATTTACGAGAAATCTAAGCCGGTTACTCATCATCATTTAATCCTAAAGCGTAAAGTAGTTTACAAACATTCATAATAATAAACAAAATTGTAAGGTCGTTTGTACGTAAATGTTCGACTTTCATTGTGTTTAGATAAATAGTAAGTAAAAGTCTTCTTTTGTTGCCAGCCTGGGAAAAATTACGTTCAAAAACGTTGGTACTATAAGCAAATGGTTATTCTTGTAAACTTAATCAAAGTGCTTTTATAATAGCACACAAAAGTGGAAAGAAAAGAGTTTTGAATTCATTTTTATGTACTTCTGTACCTACGCGTCTCTCTACTACCTTTAGAATGAAGAATATTTATTACTACTACGATAATTCTAAATTTTTATCATCCGCTACGTTACCCCATCTTTAAGGTCCCAGATTCGATTCCCGATCGGTGGTGGATCTAGATGTTGTGATACCACCGCTGTAACCAATTTCCCTAGCATATCATGTGCTTTAGCTACCTATTATATCATTTAACACTGTTTTTATGTGACACATGTTGTCAAGTCAATACTTGAGTGATTAGTTAAACCGATTGGTTTAACTAATCACTAATCCTTGGATTCAAGGAGCTGATTTGATCAAGACATCACCTCGATACTTTGAACAAGACTTTGACTTGAAACCAGGAGCTAGGCCTATACTTGCTTAAAGACAGTCTATTTAATTAAGATATAAGAAGCCCTTCTAATTGTGATTGATTGATGATTATTAAAATGCTAGTTGGTTGATATAAGTCGTTAAGCCTAGTCAGAGGCCCAATAGGCGGCTGGATATTATAATCTGATGGTAAGGTTGGTCGCTTGCCTTGCAATCACTCCTCCACAAATTTGCACTGAGCCCGCGTGGTGAAGTATGGTTCATACTACCTCATACTTTAGGTAAGGCATTTGCCCACAAGCTTTTATAAATAAAAACGAAAATGTTCCTACTAAAGTTTTTTGGAAAATTGTGCACCTGACGGTACTTTCTCTTTAATATCTGATTATAAGCAGTACCTTTACCTTTCAAGTAGTTTCTGGAACACTAAGGCCACGACTGAGAGTATCTACTTTGTAGCTTGGCTCATTTAAGTGAAACTAACAATCGAATTGGATACTTTTGTCATTTAAAGCTTCGCTGCACCAGATTGCTGAAAGTTAAATATTAGGGAAATCTGGTCAGAAAAAAATATTTCTATATTTGTACACAGAAAATGATAAAAGTCGATCAGTTCCGCATCCTACTACCCTCGTTTTGTAGTTCTTAATAATACTCTTACATTAAAACACAATATAAATCAGCGAATTTAGCGGGAATAAAATAGTTGCAAAGGCTTGTTTCACAATCGAAAAAAGAAGCTCTAACTGACAATTAATTCAAATAAGTATGAGATATCTGGCAGATAGCGCCTCACCAGAACTCATATAGACTTGGTTAAATATGCCGTTTGTATCTATTTGATTTTGGTTCGGAAATTCTTTTCATGAAAACGCCAAGTCATTATAATAAGGCCAGTCGCATATTTCCCCATAGAGATGAAAGCAACTATAATGATTCTATCGGAACTGTTAAGTATTAAGTATGTAAAGCTATGCTCCCAATGACATTGACATTGATTTGTAGCTAACGCTGCACTCATGGCACAGTTAACAGCAGACACAATAATGAGAAACTAATAGAACTTTTTGCGAGATTAAAACAAGGTTAGTGAACAGAGTTTTTTTGCGTTTGGCCTCTGACATGATCATGCTAAGAGTAGGTTATAGAATCTTGAAACGTTTTTAATGGTTGTATCCAATTAAAATCATTAATCATTCAGTCAGTCTTAAGCTTTTTTGCTTTATATTACTTTGACCGTTTAAATGTAATATCGAAGTTGACGACAGTAAACCACCGAAGAGATCCTTTATTTATGGTGAAATTTTGATTATCCTACCTAATAGTAGTGGTTAGTTCACTGGTCATTACTTAAAATATCCCAGGTTTAAATTCCGGGTCAGGCCAAAATTTCTTTTTGAGGTTTTCTGTCTTGAAAATACTCGGAAACAGCTCAGAGTCGGGAATTTGGTGGTGATGACACCCATATACCTCGAAAATCACGTTTGCCGGAAAACCGTTGGTCCTGCCTGCGCCTGACCTCTCATAGGTCATATCCGATCTGCCATCTTACCGAATTAATTAGTGAAAGAACAGAGAGTGAATTTGAGTGTTGTGCACACATCTAGGCACCATATATCTCCTGCGTACCTGGCATATCTCTGTTGAGAGGGGCCGCCATTGCCGATAATTGGTAGGAGAATAATATTATTATTTAGTCTGCTGCCAATATTGAGTTTAATGTTACACCTCTGTATTTTCATGTATGATATTGTTAGAAATAATAATTCTTTGTTTTTGTGAGAGTAAGTTTATTTTCCTTTTTACTTGTATTCGTATTCATTCATCTGAACTTCCAGCTATCAAAACAATTATAAAAGTAAGACACGTCTAAATTTTAAAATTAGCATTAAAATAAGTACCCTTTCTCACATGTTGATGAGTGAAAGTCAAATGCTGTAATAATTAAGTATGAAAGTGCGCAATTTCGGTCGTAACCCGCAATTAAAGAATGACCCACGGCTTCTATGGACATTTGAAAGTCAAATCGTGCCTTATGAGAGTATTACCGTAGATCAAAAAGGTCAGACATCACATTTTTACAGAAAAAAAAATAAAAATGTCTGGAGTTCTTTTTGAATTACCTGCATCAATATGGCTTATGATTGTCATTGATTAAATGTTGATTTTTGAACGTTTCAGAAAATGTATCCAATATTTTAAATCCGTTTATTTTTGTTAAATAAATATCACAAAACCGTAATTTTATAGTTGGAAAAAGGTATAGTAAAACACAAAATAAATCAAACCATACATGTATTAGTTTTTTTTCTTTATTGTTTGTTACTAATAAAGTCTTGTTATAAACCATACAATGTACACCTACGAATGACGGAAGAATTTTAAATCATAAAGGATATTTGAAAAGTAGAACATAGGTAATGGCTGTATTTTTTGTACTACTATTCTCCATATACCCAAGCGTACATTCAGTGCTTTATTGGAGATCATGATAACTGAACTTTGGAATTTCACCTGTTTACAATGTAAAATTAAAATTATTGCCTCTTTGTTTTCACTATTCATTAGAATATAGTAAGCACGTCCAATTAGCATAGGAGATTGTCTCATTATGGTTTTACTTTTGTTGACATTCACTTTTTAACATAAATCATGAGTATGCAAGGTAAGAGATGCTTATTACTCGCATAATGAATTAAAATGACTTTCCTTCATTTAATGCATCCAGTTAAACCTTTAGTAAGAGCTGCCAAACTAACAAATTAGTCGTTGATCAAAATATATTTCGCGCACATTTTTTTGAAACGCGCCTTCACCTATGATAATTTCGTATCTTGCAAAATATTATTGTAAATTAAAGCCTATGTGCTTCCAATGTTTATTTTAATGTAATAAACGAATTTAAGTTTTTATAAAAATCTATTTAGTAGCTTTAGCGTGAAGAAGAAACAAACATCCATACACCCATCCTCAGAAACTGTCGCATAGTAGGATTAATTCCCTGACGTTTCGAATGTTTGACAGCATCCGTGGTCACGGACAGACAGTTGTTATAATCAATGTATTCGCAAAAATTTCAGAATATCAAATATGTAACAAAAAAGTATTATACTAAAAACCGGCCAAGAGTGAGTCGGACTCGCGCATGGAAGGTTCCGTATCTACTACCCTGCATTTTTATTGCCCTTTTAAACGTCCTGTAAAACATAAAGTTTGCCTTAAAGCTTTTGATACAAAATATCCGAAATTATGGGACAAAACCGGTTATACCTTAAGATGGCACTGACTCACAATTTTTATTTACATATCAGTTTCATATCTTAACACTTTTATGGAGCTAAACATTTTAAAGCGAAAATTACATGTACATATATTTTTTTGGAATTCCTAATTTTCTTGAAACTCTCCGTTGTTATCCACTTAATTCTATTGTAATTTAAGCGTCAATTAGAAAATGAAAATGAGTCCTCATAGCAATAATATGAATCAATAAGTATGGTATAGTATGCTCTTCACCCCCTTGAGGAAACGAGACGGGCTCTTTATTTTTCTGCCTGTTATAGCATACACGTCGCTCAACAAAAACGCGTGAGTAATCTTTAACAAAGAGCTATAATGCAGCGCTCACCGCCTGGATGTGGCAATCAAATAAGACTTAGTGGATCTCAGCCAAATTTAACTGAAACGAATCCCACCCATGGCATTGCCTTAAACATAACCCACCGAAATAAGAGAAAGGAACTTGATGATAATGCCTGGATGAAATCTGAGCTATCAGACATAAAAAACCAAATGGCAGAAATGATGGCTTTAATAAAATCCAGTAATAATTCTCAAATCGAAAATATGGGAAAACTAAGAGAAGATGTTACTATTATAAAGGAGCAGGTCAATGACATCGGAAGCACTTTAGAAAATGTAATATCGGAACAAAATAACATTAAGATAAAGATGTGCAATTTAGAGACTACAAGCGAAAATCTGGAGGTAAAAATTGACCTTCTCGAGTCAGATATCAAGAAGCTAAAATGTACCACTCTGTTACCTCAAACAACTTCTATCGAAGACCAAAGCTACGAAGATATCATGAACGAAGTCAATGAGCGAAATATAAGGTCTAGAAATATTGTGATTGTGGGAATCCCTGAACCAGATGCTACAGTAACTGATCGGCACAGCCATAACAACAATGAAGTTAATAAAATTCTGAAATTAATCCAAGAAACATGCCCCGAACCTCTGAAAATATCCCGGCTTGGGAAGTTTAAAACTGGCCATAATCGTCCCATTAAAGTAAGTTTTGCATCCGGAGATACTGTCAAAGACCTCTTACGTAAGAAAACTTCTTTGAAATCTGACAACATCAAAATCTACTCAGACCAAACTATCAAACAAAGAAAGTATTTACAAAATCTTAAGAAAGAGCTCGAAAATCGCAAAGATAAAGGAGAGACAAATCTAGTCATCAAATATATAAAAGGTGTTCCCAAAATCATAGAAACAATAGAACTGAAAGATAATCAAGAGTCTCCAAAAAACTTAAAGGGAAAAATATCACATCAAAAACGGGAAGAATAACATACAGCATTACCCCAAACTACAACACTATAAAGCAAACGAAAAAGTCTCTTAAATGTCTTTACTTAAACGCTCGTAGTCTTGTAAAACCAGGGAAATTTGATGAGCTCAACTGTATTGTTGCTACACTGAAACCACATATTGTAATAGTCACAGAAACCTGGATTAAGGGCGATAATGATCTCAAAATTCTCCAAATTCCTAGCTACACCCACCATACTAGCCACAGAAAATGCCGGAAAGGTGGAGGTGTCTCAATTTTCATACATAATGACTTAAAGCACCACTTCATCGAAGAACAATGTATAAATGATGATATCCATTTTCTCTGGATTCAAATAGATAAACAGAGTATTGATATCGGCGCTGTATATAATCCGAATAAAAATAAGTTTGATGACTTTCTGGATGCTTATGTCGAGCAACTGCTCCGAAGAAGGAGAGCTGTGGTTTTCGGTGATTATAACGTTGATTTGTTAACACCTGATAGAGACTCTCAAAACTACAAAAACTCATTAAAAGAATGTGACTATAGACTGTTAAACAGAATAAGTCAAAAGTACTGTACTCGAGAAACAGCTTCAACCAGAACTATCATAGATCATATAGCTACGAACATAAAAGATAACGATTTTAACTTTACTATTGTGGAGACATCATTGTCTGATCATAAACAAATCTACTTTGAGATTGAGTATTACCAGCCCATACCCATCAAAAAGGTAGAATACTCAGCTATAGACTACGAAAAATTTCATGAAACTGTAGAAAATGCCATAAATGATTACAATTACTATGAAAATCATGACTTGGACGCATTGCAACAAATAATATCAAACAGTTTATCCAAAAACAGAGTGAAGAAAAAGAAACTTCTGAACCCGCCGAGTAAAAACTGGATAAATAAAGAAATAATACACGAAATAAACAAGAGAAACACTTTATGGCATAAATACAAAAAAAATAGATTCGATGAAAAATTAGAAAAAGAATTTAAAGCCTTTAGAAATGAAGTTCATACCAATATTCAGAAGACTAAAAAAATATATTACTATAAGTACTTTGAAGATCACGTAAAGAAACCGAAAAAAATGTGGAGGGCCATTAATGACTTAGCAAAAAATAAATTAAAAGACACAGAGGGTCCATATAGACTGAAAATTGACTCTAAAGTAATAACAAATCAACAAGAAATCTGCGAACATTTTAATAGCTACTTTTCAACGATTGGCTCTGTACTAGCAAACAACATCCCAGATGATCATATGAAAACTTCGAGTCCGACCATAGCACCAGATTCATCACCGATAGCTAACTTGACGAATTTTAACCCAGCAACCACGGATGAAATTAATAAAATTATTGAAAAACTAGACCCAAACACAAGTTGTGGTATTGACAGTATCACAACCAAAGCTGTTAAATGTATCAAAAACTTAATTTCCGTTCCACTCACTGAATGTATAAACAATTGCCTGGCCAGCGGTACGTTTCCGGACAGCCTAAAAATTGCAAAGGTTAAACCTATTTATAAATCTGGCGATAAGTCTGATCAAAATAATTATCGGCCTATTTCGGTTCTGCCAGTGATCTCTAAAGTCTTTGAAAAAGTAATTCACTCCCGATTAGAAAAATATCTCAGTACTGAAAAAATTTTATACAAAAAGCAATATGGTTTTAGACCTAGATCGAACACGCTCTCAGCAACAATTGACCTCATCACAAAAATTAAAAATAAGATAGACGAAAAACAAATAGTTCTTGGGATCTTTATTGACCTTAAGAAAGCCTTTGATACCATCAATCACAAAATACTACTAAAAAAATTGAACGACATTGGTATTGCTGGCAAAGCCCACGCTATACTTACGTCTTATCTTCAAAATCGCAGACAAATCGTCAAAATAGGAGAAAATCAAAGTTTCTCTAGTCCAATAACTTTCGGCGTCCCACAGGGGTCGATTTTAGGGCCATTGTTATTTCTGATTTACATAAATAACATTCAGCACTTAGGTCTCTCTGGCGACATTTCTCTTTATGCTGATGACACAGCTCTATTCTACCATGGACATTCGATCAAAACAATAACATCAATGGCTCAAACTGATCTAAATCTACTCAATAATTGGCTTTTATCAAATTCACTCACAATAAATACAAGTAAAACAAATTATATAATATTTGCTGCGAAAAACAAAAAACTCAATAAAATAGAACTCAAAATAAACAGAAAAGTACTTCAAGAAAAGTCACATGAAAAATATCTAGGCCTTATCCTCGATCGGCATCTTAACTGGAAAAAACATATAGATAAAATTAAAAAAAAACTTACCACTTTAACCGGCATAACACGGAACATAGCGAATTGTCTTCCTCGTAAAATCAAATATCTCATTTATAACTCTCTAATAAAACCACACTTAGATTATTTAATTGAAATCTGGGGAACAGCAACTAAAACAAACCTAAACATCATACAAATAGCACAAAATAAATTAATAAAATCTCTATTCCATTACGATTTTCGCACGCATACCAAAAATATATATGAAGATACCAAAATAATGACCATCCAACAGACATACGTCTACCAGACATGCATATTAATTTACAAAATTTTAAACGAACATATCCACACATCACTATCTTTTAAAACAAAAGGTAGCGTACAAAAAATGAAACTAAGAAACTCGAGTTATTTAATATCACGTCATCCGAGGACCAACTATGGTAAAAAGAATATAGAATTCGAAGGTGTCAGAATATTTAACAAACTACCTGAAGACATAAAAGAGGCTCAATCGTTAACAAGCTTTAAAAGACAACTTAAATTATATATATTAAATGAACTGTAATATCCAAACTTTTAAAACATAACAAATAAACATCGTAAATGTTAATAATATAATAATACACATATAATAGAACAAATATAATAAAACTACAAATTTATTTTTAATCATGCACATAACAATAAAAATAACAGTTAAATAAAATATAACTAAACTTATTATAAAAGAATTACATACGTATACAGTTTTCAAACATTACAAGGATAATTCAATAATAATTTATCATAACATAATATATATATATATATATATATAGATATATATGTATATATATATATATATATATATACATTTTCTTATTTTGTTCTTTGTTTTTGTTTCTTGGCCTGCAACTAGCGTTGTATTGTTGAATTGCCGCATCCAGTATGCAAGTACGCTCATTAGCTTCTTAAATCCGTGGTTGCTTGGCTAGCTCCAACGATTTTCATTTCTACCCGACACATCCTTTTATATTGCATATTTTAACGTACGCTCAAATAGATAATTACTGTTAAACCTATTACTTAAGTTAGACACTGTTTAAATGTAAAATAGTGTTTGTATAGTTTTTAATATCAGCTTGTTTTCTCTGTAAGTGAATATGTATTCTTTAAGAGAAATAAAGTTCTTCTTAAACCGTAAACCGTAAGTAGGTATTGCAATATTTATATTTGTACAATCATTAATAATTTCATAAATCAAAGGGCAAAGGGCATTCTTTTTAAGGTTCTACGAATAATTCTTCAATACCAAACACGACCATAACAATCATAACCAACTTCTTTATCTTTCATTTGATTTAAGTTCATAAATCACTATTAGAACTATTTCTTAACGGTGAAAGTTATTTTTATTCATTTGTTAGAACATAATGGTTGATTGTTATGAAGTTTTATCTAAATGTCGTGATTAATGATCCAATTGTTTTGACGACAAATCGATGATGTATGTAACTAACTTAGTTTTGTATCCCTTTGTGTATTTTATATATTTCCAAAAAAGTACATACCTAATTTTTCAGCATATTATTATTATGATGACTAAACTGTACTGAGTTTATTGTGCATGATACACATTCCAAACAACACAGTGTTTTTTTTTTCTTTGATACGTCATGATGATGTTTCCCAAAATGATTGAAAGCGCAACACTTTTCTTAAAACACCATAACCATAATTTGCCCAACTCAGAAACATAATTTGTGTAATCATTCATGAATAATTTGTCAGCAATATTTTTTCCTCTTATCTTCCATTTTATTTAATAGCAGGCATCAGTAATGTACTTAGGTGTTAATTCCAGTTTTTCCTGAACCTTAATTCTACGTGTAGTCTTTTGAGTGAAAGTCCAAGATATGTTGGTATTATCTTCTGAACGTACAAGCCTTTCCCTAAGACCTTTTAACCTTATAGAATCGTGATATCGTCATGATCTTAGAACAACGACGTATTTGACAAAAATCCAAAAATCGTTTTATTGCATTTTTGGTATATAAACACCGAAAATTTTATTACCAATTAAGAAAAAGAATTTTTTTCTTAATAGATCCGGAGTTATGCAGTAGGTACAATGACGTTTCTGATAAATGTCCGTAGTAAAACGACGTATGTACGCATACGTCATGCGGACAACGTTTTGCGTCCGACGGATCCGCGCAAGTGACATTGTTCGTTGGACTAGCCTGCAATGTACCAGGAACTTCAAGAAATGACTCGAATTCAATTTGATGTGTTTTACACACGTTTAAAAGACAAAAATGCTAAAAATAAATTCAGCAGTCGGTTTTTATCATACGTCACTTTTCTATGGCATAAGAATAAATTGATTAAAAGATGACAAGTTTTGCTTAAACGCAATATAAGTACTTAATATAGCTTTTGTTATTGTTTTTTATTTATTTTTAAAATAAATAAAAAATCGTGTCATATGTAGCCCTACTGCATTTTTCTGTGTACATGACGCTGGCGGATGATCACATACGACGATATACTGTGGATATGCAATCGTATTTTAGTGTCGTAGGTGCACTTGTGTCCATGTTCTTCGTGCACTGAATAACTTACGACATTGTACCTTTGAAAAAAATTGCAGTGTGTAGATATTTTTACCAAAATTTATTTTAATTGTAATATTATGGCATGTTTAAAGTTACTTTACCAGTTAAAATAATATTATTTTGTCTATTTGACTCGTAAAAAAAGTTTTTACTAATGTATTTGCTAACCAACTCTGCAGGGAGAACACCGAAATATAAAACGAATAGTTAAATTTTATACCTGATAAAAATCGCTTTTATGTTTTCTTTGTTTTTGTAAGGATGTCTACTCTCATTTTTATGATTTGTTTTGTACTGAACATACCCAGTAGTTCGTGATAATAGTAACACATCGTCAATTCACACGTCGTCAACGGGAAATCACCTAATGTCTTAAGAATCTATTTTATAAAAGATTATTGCATAAATAATGTTGTACAAATGTGAACTTAATGCTAAAAGCAATCTCTGTCAGTCAAACCTTTAGGTCAGTTTAATCTAGATTAAAGTTTCCCTCTCTAATTAATATCATCGATACAAGTGTAAATTTTCAAAAGAAAATTAAGTGTGCTTATAAAATGTGTTAAGGTACCCTTGGTTTCTCAAGGATTCATTCCTCAGACCCAGACCTAATTACCATGGGGTCGCATCGCAAGCAAAGGAAGTAGGTATACCTTCGTTATTGAGTCAACTCTTACATAAGGACCAGAAAGTGTTATGGCAAGGGATAATAGGTTTTCTGTAAATAAAAAAAAACTCCAAATTATATTCCCATCTACTGCAAACGCTTTCAAAACAAATGCTTTAGTACCTATTTGTCCAAACGCCAAGATTTTTCTCATTTTTAAACTGGATTGATGACTGTTAGCTAATTAGTTACCAACTCTGTTTTGTAACTTCCATCTTGGTAAAACACCGCTTGTTTTCAGTTATTATAACTTATTTTCTAATGGTTAGCGATCTAAACAATCGTTTAGATCTTTATTTTATATTTGTTTTTTTATATGGTTGTCGTAATAGGATCATAGAGGCCTATTATAAGTTTAATGCCTTTATATGCTTAAAAAGCCTATTGATGGTTACGAGAACTATTTTTTTTAGATATCCTGTAAGTTTTTAAAATTATCTTAGTCTTACTCTTCATAATATGCCGTACCTACCACTACATGATTAATATGTTGTAAGTAAGTAAGAAAATTAGAAACATCTTTAAGATTTTACCAAAGCTTTTGATTCTAGGGTGATTCACTTTTATCAGGTTATTGGAACGGAGACTTTCCGTTAAGACAATTGTGATATTCTTCTTAAAGTAGTAAGTTAATCTATACCTACTAGTACATATACTAAAGCTGGAAAGTTTGTTTGAAAGCGCTAATCTCTGGAACTACTTGTCAGATGAGAAAAAGTATTATTGTGTTAGATACCCTATTTATAGAGAAAGCCTATAATACATCACGATATTACGGGAGGGAAGGAAGTGAAATTGAAAAGCGTGGACGTGGAAGCGTTGGACCACTGTAAAATATAATTAAATCAGTTAGTTATTAAAATTGTTCCGCCACTGATTCAACTTTCTGCACTCCCAGGTGGATGATTGGTCGAGAATGCCCTAAGGCATTAAATCCGCCTATTGTACAACTCACAGTCCTACAAAATATTAATAAATAAATAAATTATAATGGTAAATGTTTTAATCAAATAATAAATAAATAAGACTAAGAAATCCATTGACTTAACCTGTTTGTCTAGCTAAATTGTGGTCTAAAATCATTGTTGAATAATACTGTAACTATATGAAACTACTAAAATGCAAAATACATTAATAAAAAAATAGTTTCCGAGTTTTATTTATAGAATAACAGTTAATATTATTCAAATACGACAAAATATTTAATGCAAAGTCCATAGAAAAAAGTCGTTTTGTATCATCTGCCATTAGAATATCCGCAGAAAAAAGTCGTATCTTACCATGAGTCACATTTTTATCCGAAGTAAAATGACGTATGTGATTTTTCTCAAAAACCAGCAAATATAGGCTTTTGATACCTATTCCATACTATAAAAGACCTTTTGCAATTGACACATGCAAATTTGTATTGCCCTAGGTTATATGCAAAAAAAGTTATATAAAAATAACCGTTAAAAATATTTCAAATGGCCGCCCTGTAAAGTTTGACGAAATGCACATACGCCATTGTTCTACGATCACGACGATATGGGCCCTGGAGTGACTTTCTAACAAATTATTTTCAAGTAAGCCTTCCTTATATTATTAGAAACTGAGAGTTCAAATCAATTTTGAAAGCATGTGGCGATAGATGTGACTTATAATTTTGTGGCGTTTGTTTTTTTTATTTCACTCTTCCTCACATAAAATGCATTTACTTTGTTTTCTTACCAGAGAAACCTAAATATTAGGACCAATTATTTACAAGTTATTACGGTTATAAATAATAATAACTATATCTTCCAAAATACGACACTTAATTGTCAATTTTTTTTTTCAAGATAAATAAATAATTAGAAAAAATGTATTGGTTTTAATAACTAAAATATAGACAGCCAACTGAAAGCACCCTACATAATGCCTTAGCCTAAAATTATACCATGAAATATTACTTAATTACTTTGTAGTAAAATATGTGTATATCTGAAAATTTACTTCCGTGACCCACTGGGCTATTAAGTAATCTCATATTATCATTCCCCTAATACACCAATAAACAAAGATGTTATCATTAATCTAAAACAAATAGGCGAAGACATTAACAGTGATTTATTTCATCGTAAATTGAACTCTATGTAGTCACTCTTAAGATACGTTTTCGGTGAATTTCTGGGTTCATGTAAGAATTTATTAAGTTGTGTCACAGTTTACAAAAATTTACAGTAGCTTACTTCAGTTTGTGCTTAAAAAAATGTTTATAACAAAAAAACACTTATAGCAGCCATTTGCTATTAAACTGCAATTTTAGGATATCGTTGGTACAGAGTTTTGGCGTCGTACTTGTTTAAGACGTTTCTCATAATAACTATTAAGCACATTTTCCATTCTAATAGAATAGGTATTGCATTTTCATCATCATCACATAACAGCTATCTCTTGTCGGTAGAGTTTTTTAAATATTATGATAAGGGAACAAGCCCATCCATTAGACTCCCCACCACTCACAAGTAATCCTGCCGCTGTTTGGTCGGCGACTGCTTATTTTTAACATTTTCGAAGCTAACCACTATATCTGGTGGCAATTCCCCCCAATGAACCCACTAGTAGCTATCCTACAGCTCAGCCTCATTCTTGCACAAAATAGTTCTTGTCACTGGCTCTTTAGCAATGCTTTGTTGCTTTAATATTTTTTCATTTTTTTTATTTCAAATTAAACCTTGATCTGCTTTCATTTAATCATATATGATATTTAATTTTTAACTTCTTATGAATATTTAGCTTGACCTCTGTCTATATTTCAACTTATAATTCAGGTTCTAAAAGTACAGAACCGTTTTTTGACTGTGGCACTTTAGAATGCCACATGGTCGACCTTCAGGAAAGCCAACGTTCCGCTTCACTCCACGCATTGTAATAAGGACGGTGTTTCCAGCGCAGGTGGATTACCCAGATTTTGGGGAAAAATTAGGACAAAAAAATTACAATAAAAGTTTATTTAGTCAGTTGTGCATTGTTAACTTCTACCTAACCGTAAAGGTAAACGTTTTAGATCATAATTCACACGGTTAGATTTGATCACGGTTAGATTCACATAGGCTCTATGGTGAAGAGAGCTTGCCTTGAAAGGAAACTTATTGATTATGTAGTTCTCCTAATTAATAAGGTTCTTTAATTTCTGCAACATAAAAGCAACTAACAAAAAAATATTCTATTTAACTCTATTCAATAAAAACGCATCATCGATTTAAGCAATCAATGACCCCATTATCGATTTAACCTCAGTACCAGGCACTATCGTTCAAGCCAATATCTTATCTTACCCTAGGTTGTTCCCACTGTCAAATAATCATAAACAGGGTAAATTATTGACCCATTCTAGCAACACTGAATCTAAGCACGCAGTCATCTTGGTATCGTGCTATTTACCAGACGTTCTTGTTTCAAACTCACTACGAGGATTTTTGAAGAAAATATGGGAAAATGTTTTAATGTCGCTTTAAGTAAATCTCGTGCGGCTCGTGATAGAATTCAAGCCGTGCGAGATTTATTTCCAGTGATGTTAGGATTAACACCTTTGCGACATCTTTGGATGGGATTTGTTGTTGGTAAAAATGTGTTTGATTTGGTCTAATGAAAAGTAAGAAATTTAATTACTTAATATTATCAATTTGTAAATACTCCACTACCGGGTTAAGGCTGAAGCAATTCAGTTTGGGCTGGTATACGTCATTTACCACTTAAATTTTCTAATCTTCTTGTAGGAACTTTACTTACAATATGTCTTGGTATTAAGCATTTTTGTGGCATTTTCCTATTGTGTAACAAATACGAGTATCATCTGATCAACAAACCTGCTTAACATACAATAATTAAAACAGCTAAAAACTTTGTTCATAACTTGAATACTCAACCTTGAACTAAAACGTTATACAACTATCTATTTGAGAACACGCGGAACTCGATAATATGAAACAATGTTTTGATATCAACATGTGGACTAATAACCTTAGTTTGTTTAAGTTCATTGTGATCATCATTCTTCATAATAATACTAAATGGCCTATTATTTAAAGTGCTATTGACACCTCTTTTTTATATTGTAGCTTTAAATATATACAGAGTGGTGGAATTGATCTACCATTCGCACGCAGAAAGTTTCCCCGAAGCATGAATCTTTAAGCTTTTCAAAGCTCATCATAGATCACCCCTAATTCTATTTGGATCAGACTATGAACAAAAGCAAACCCAAAAAAATAAACATCTATACCTACTCTATTATCTTGCAACTTAAAAAATATTTAGATTTATGACTTACAACTTTCTTCTCTTTTTTACAGATCGCGCTCCTCCTAGCCGGTATCATGGCGCTCAAGAAGCTAATGTCAGCCAAAGGAGGCAGCAGCGGCCATGAAAGCCATGGCTGGTCTTCCGGAAGCGGTGGCGGTGGTTGGGACCGCAGAACCTACAACGACGTCTCAGACCTAGCCTACTCCGCTTACAAAAAAGACTAAGCCAAAAAAGCTAGGCCATAATAAGCTTATTATTACACGCTAGCTTACCCAGCTAAGCCAGGCGAGCTAGAATATTTTTTTAGTAAATTGAAGCTTGTATTTCTGAGAGAAAAATAAGCCATCAATAAGCTTGGAGTTAGCAGCTAGATTAATAAGTAAGCTTATTATTTAAGCTAACTGAATTTATAAGCTTGTTAATACAAGATAGAGTAATTCATTTAGGCTTAAAACAGGCTTTACAAATGTGGCTGTTGATTGTTCAAAAATATTAATGCATTTTGAGTTGGTCTATTTCAAAATTACAATGCCATTTACCACATTTTGTTCGAAAATTAATCCGTTTTTTTACGCTAGAGGCATGAAAATCTCTAGTATTATAAGATTTCTGTAATAAATCTTATAATTTGATCCGTGTGGTCAATACCTGGTACTTTTTATTAAAAGATCTTATTTATTTCTAGTGTAAGCATTTTGTATAGTTTAATTTATTTAATTTGTTAAAACCTGTGCCTGAATACCTACTCATTAATTTGTAAAGTTATTTTTATGTTAATGACGATGGTCGTGTGTGTTGTTTTTCAATTTCTTTTTTGTTAAGTCGCGTTATTTTTTATTGTCTTATTTTTTACTTTTTTACGTTGGGCATAAATGTCTGTGGTACTGATATGAAATTGCATTTTTGTAGTTCTTAAATGTAAAGTTTTAAATAAAGTTAATTGAAATCATTAAATTTATTCGTGTTTTCAACAATCTATACTTTACTTGTTTGTTAGTTATTTTCAGTGACAAGAATTGAGAATGGAAAACATACATTAGTAAGAGCATGTTTTTCACGTCATTGCTTACGAGCGCTGAAAATTTACCTTGTGGTTCTTTAATTATCATTTGTACATTGTTTTTTTTTTCTTCAAAATTTTATATAACCTCATTGAACCTCCTTTAAAAATGTTAATAGATTCATGTCGCAAAGGACTACTATGCAAATTGATAATGCAAATCAAAGAAGCACGCGATATTATTACTTCAAGCTCAGTCAATACAAAGCTTTTATGATATTAGGTAATGCAAACTAATCAAAAGAAAGAGGTTAGCAGTACAAATATAGTTGTAGTTGAAGACTGCCTCCTTGGTGAAGCGGTTAGTTTGCTTTTCACTATCCAAGAGGTCTCGGGTTCGAATCTCGGGTCGGGCTAAAATTCGTTTATAGGGTTTTCTGTCTTGAAAATACTCTGTAACATCTAGGATTTAGGAAGTTTGTGGTGATGACATCCCCGTACCTTGGAAAGCACTTTAAGCCGTTGGTCTGCCTGATTTCTCATCGGTCACGTCGGACTGCCGTCTCATAGTTATGGTAGTACCCTAAATATTTTTTGCAATAAAACCTTTAGTAATAAAACATATATAAGTAGTGGAATTTAACTAGGTAATTAAACAGATAATTTCAATCATTGAAAGCTGATCTTCAATGTATTGTATCACTAACAAATATTGAAGATGTTCAATAGTTATTTTATTATTTTGGCTTCAAAAGAAGCACATTATTTATTTATTTAAGAACTTTATTGCACAAGTAACAGTGTACGAAAGGTGAACTTAATGCTGAAAGTAGCCAGTCATACCTTTAGGTCATGCAAAAATACATTGTATTGTTGATAAGCAGAAAGGCGTGATAAATAAATATAGATATAAATAAATATGGGCCAGACATCACACCAAACGTCTGGTTTCAAAGTAAAGAATTTTTTTTCATAGGTTACGAAGTACCAGATAACGATCATGACGGGCGCGTTTCCCATAAATACTTAAATACATATAACATCAATAACTAAGGTACAAATGTTCGTAGTCATTACGTTAACATTTGCCCCTTGCGAGATTCGAACCCGTGACCACTGGCATAGTAGTCAGGAGCGGTAGCCACTTCACCAAACGTGTCGTCAATGACGCTTTTTTACCATGGATTAATGTAACTTTTAAGTATACATTAAATAAATCAAAAAATACAATAAATTACAAATATGCCTCACCCACCGTTCATTCGGTTCCAAGTGCAACAACTTGATTTATTTAAAGGCCCATTAAATCAGACGAAGGAATGCTCATTCTATCCCCACTTCATAATTTTTTTCTACTCAGAGCATTTGTTCGTCGTTCTATTGCGTTCTTTAAAATATTCTTAGAACACTCGCTCGATATTTTGGTGTAAAACGCTGAAATCGAGCTTCCGTTTAGAACAAAAGAACAAGTAAGTATGTTCTTGTTCTAGCTCATGTTCTAGAACATGTTCTTTGTTCGTTTGGTCTAAACCCACCTTAAAACGATGAAAATGGTATGGTATGGCAGGCTGTTTAAAAAAGAATAGGTAAGAACCGATATAAGAGAAATTACGATGCCTTTATACTCCTATATCATAAACTAAAAAAAGTAGATATTTTCTTCTCAATATTGACACAACGCAAAATTTTTAGTTCCACATTTTCCCGCCAGGCAAGCAGTATGCATGGCGCTAGCGTCTTTTAGAAAACAATAGCTAACATTATAGAACAACGCCATCTAAGCTACGCATCTTGTACTTAGTTTACAAGTTCACTTGCGCATCGGAAAAGTGTTTAAAATTGGAACCATCTAGCACGAGGTAGCGAATAGCTAGATCAAGTTTAGTTCTTACAGTACCTAAGGTAAGAGGGAAAAGGTAAATTCAAATTCAAAATCTTTATTTCAATTTTAAATCATGAAATGACACTTATGAACGACAAATATACAATGAAAAAATAAAAATAAAAATAATAAATATAAAACTTGACGACACGTTTGGTGCACTCGTTCCTCCTGACTAGTGGGGTTCAAAATTTGAACTTTAAATCTCGCAAGTGTTTGTGTGATGAGCACGAACATTTGTACCTAAATCATTGATGTTATAATTTAAGTATTTATGGCACCAGGTAGTTGGTGTCTTGTCTGACGAATATTTAATTTATTTATTATTTTACGGTTTAGAACAAGTGTGCTAGCTAACATTATTGGCATTGAGAGACCGCAAAAACTAAAAAATGAAAATTTTATAATTTCATGTTTACAGTCCAAAGCTTTGATCCCACTGTGGGGAGCTAGTTTAAGCCCCGCCACATGATCGAATTGTAGGATTGCGTGGTAGATGTAGGAAGGAAACTTGGAGATATGAATGTATAAAGGTATATTGATAGAAAACGAATATTTACAATATAATGTGTATCAAAAATATAGAAGAGAATGAAGGAAGAAATAAAAGAGTAATGATAGTTGAAAAATGACAGAAAAAGTAAAATGTGTATTATGCATCAAAAAGGTTGTGGCAAATAGGTTGCCACATCACTTTATCGATAAAAACCGGTCAAGTGCGAGTCGGTCTCGCGCACGAATGGTTCCCTATGCACATGTATGTAAGCACTTTTATTGCCCTAATAATGTCAGGTAAAACATGATTAAGATTAACTTATAAATTAAATATAAAATGTTAAATGAATAAAGCTATTTAAAGTAGAATAAATCATAGAATCACACTTTAAATGTAATATTGTTCATTACGACTATCTTCAATCTTGACATTAGATTTGTGGTTCTCAAGTATAGACCATAGACCTACAAGATTCGCTTACTCTTTTGAAACTATTTCACCAAAACGCTTCATCGTTTTATTGATATTAAAACTCAACAAAAAAAAATCTACAATTCGACACACAATTATCATTTTACTGGCCCAATTATTACTGTTGGTAATACTTTTCCTTCAATACAATTATGTTGAGCATGAAACAGAATGTGCCAGTGTATTCCTAAGTAATCATATGGCGGCATAACACGCGTGGAAGTGCGAGCTTCCTTCTGTGCGCACGCGACGGTGTGTCTGGCTTTAACACTGGCGCGAGAAAATCGCAGCGTTTTTTTAACGGCTGAAAAAATCAGTTTGCTTTCGAATTGAAAATGTTTATCCTAATTTTAATGTGCGTCAGTGTGGCACGGTCAACTCATTGAAAGCCGAACAAAATGGTTATCTTTATTGATGATTACAATAAGATATTCGTGATTTGAAAGTATTTTTGATTGTTTTACATAATTTACGAGTAAGTATTTTAACTTTACTTTGACAATGTGATTTAAGTTGATATCATTTAACCGTGAATAACAGACACGCACGCACAGTATGCACTGTATTCATTCCATGCTTATCAGAATATACGTAATAGGACTGGAATATCTTCAATTGATTGTTATACTATAGTATTTTCCAAAAACCTTTTTTTTTTTAATTGAAACACAATTTAAACCACGAACGCTGTAAAGTGTTCGAAAGATCGAAATAAAAAATTTAAAAAAAAACTTTGTGTAAAATATCAATGAGTAGCATTTGCACAGCCTTGTATAACTTTTTAAAATCCAACCCTAAGAAATATTTCCCGTTTCGTAACCCTCATTAAATACCTCCATTAAAGTTGCGTTTTGTAACATTAAATCAGGCTCATAATAAAATCTAAGGGAGTGAAAAGAGATTAATAATCTGGTAAGTCGCATTTTTCAGTCACCAGTGCGAAAGTCGTTTACCATTTAAGCAACCGTCAACATGTATAACAAAGTGCATGCTAACAAGAAACCTATGCTACTAATGTTATGGTCAGATTTGATACATGAGTGATCACTGATTACTTATTATGATCAATAATCAAAAACGCTTGTTAGCTAATACACTAGAGCCGGCCAAAGATCTTTTAATGGTTCATTGAATCGTATTTCTTATTTTGCCTCTTGTGTGAAATATGACGCAACTTTGTGATGTATATGGACGAAGAAAAGAGAAGCAGAGGCCACCAACAACAATATTTCAAGGATATGACGTCGCTGGACCTTACTCCAGATAGGACCCAGGATTGCTACAACTGGTGATTAAGTATCAGGAAGGCCGACACCAAATAGGGCATGCGCCAGGAGAATGATGATTGATGATGATGTTTTTTGATTGAAAATTATATTAGACACAAAATAAATTGGGAAAGTAGGTATAGCATTCTATCAAATTAAATTGCTTTCAACTTATTTATAAAATGTGTGTACTTAACTTTATTTTATTAGTAACTCCATCTTTTTTATCTTGCTTTATTGGTAACTTTGACCTTTCTATTTGTTTTATCATTTTCTAAGGCTCGTTTAACTAATTCTAAACCAAAACTCTTATCCAGAAGTGAGAATAGGAGCTTTGGTTTAGTACTTACCCATGATTTAAGGATTGAATTTGAATATTTGCTAGTTAAAAGATTACCAGATGGCAAAAATGTCAATTTTGCCTAAGTTTAGCAAATTAATTTATTAATTTCGTCTGTGACATAAGCAGTGATTTAACCCGGTCAAGTACTTTGTTGTGATCGTAAACCCATTTGACTATCCACCCGCAACGTAACGTGAGTCAACACAGCTATTCGATTGAGACAATACAACATCAGTTTGGTTCTCTATGCCTCTAATTTTTGCCTCTTTCTTCACCTTTTGTTATGGTCAGAGGAAATAAATGACAATAAATAAGACTTCTAATATCATCTTCATTAACAACCAAAGGACGTCCACTGCTTAACATAGACCTCCCCACGGTTTTCCTCCGCGACCGTGACCGTGATTTTCGTTGGCTTTTGTTTGTTTTTCGAGCGAAAATCACTCGGAATATTGACGCAAGTGATAAAAAAGTATAGCTCTTCTGGACAGTGCAAAGGCAAGCCTGCTACAAAAGCTTCTATAATCAGGTTAGTTCTGTTACAAATAACATGTATGGAATTGTGTAAAGCAATCGTATTCATTTGACAGTTCAAAACGTACGATATGATCTGTCAAACGGCAGAGAACAAAAGGTTTGACAGATCATATCGTACGTTTGAAACCGTCAAATGAATACGATTGCTTTAAACAATTTCCCCTCAGAAGAGCAAAACTTAGTTAAATGCCTACAGTAAAAGTGAAACACTTACTAAAATGACGTCTTATGACAGACGCAAGATAGTACCTACTACGTCTTACAAGTACTTGGCCTCGAGTTCAAACACCATAGCATCGTCATTCCATCTTTGCTCACTTATCTTGACAATTAGTATTCCACAATTATCATTGTCTTTGCTAAGTGTGTGGAACTAGAAAATTCTTATTGGTTGTAATCACACCATCGTAATAGCTTTCGTGATAGTTTTGATTCTACATACAAATAATTAAACACACGGAAATGATGTGCAAGGGAATTTGTACCTTGAAGTTTGGGTGCGTAGACCTGAAATGAAGTGGTGAAAAATAATCGTAAGTATGTTCATGAGAATTTAGTCAGGCACAATTTTGTAAAACGAATTATGAAAACCGAAATATATCCCTCAATTTGAAGCAAAAATAAATGGTCTTAACCAACATATAGAAAAGACCTTTACACATATGTGAGATAATAATAAAAACCCGGCCAAGCGCGAGTCGGACTCGCGCACGAAGAGTTCCGTGCCATTGATTTGGTAAACAATGGATATCGAACAAAAATTTAAAAACGCATTTTTAAAACCCCCTTTTAAATATTTATCTGTTTTTGTTATTTTTGATATAAGGGCAACATAAATACATAATTTGTATTAATGTCCTGTTTTACCCCTTGGGTATGGAACCCTAAAAACGATTTTTTTGTCTGTTCGTCGTCTCTTATATTTCCACGTCTAAGTTGCTAAGCTGATTTTGATAACTATGTGGTTAATTCGATACTTTGTAAATGACGGACAAATAAGGATAGTTTTAGTTTGATACCTCGAATAAAACCTCTAACTTTTGAACTAAGAAAGTAAAAAAGATATGGAACAATAGATGTAGATCTTAACAATTAATTTATACTTTCATCGAAAATTGGTTTAAACGAGATCAAACTGGTAGCTTTTAAGATAAAGCACATTTTCAAAAACCGCAAATATAACTTGGTCCACTTAAAACAAAGTTATTTTTATTGTCAAAAAATATTGTGATATTTTCTCTAGGTAAAAAGTAAGTGGACCCCAAAGTTGGGACGGAACCGTCAGTGCGCGGGTCTGACTCGCACTTGTCTGTTTTTATCGAACATAATCGATATTTACTATTACAAACGACCGTGCGGTAAAAGATCGATAACTAGCCGCCATTATCAGATTATTTAAACATCATCGGCTTTTGCAATGCATAATAATTAGCACTTCTATTATTATTATCTGATATTTTTTATGCTTCGTTTGCTTTTATGTGGTTTGCTGTTATTTTTGCATTTTTGATCTCCATTATTTCTACAGCTAAGGACTAGAACGACAGTATCAAAGTTCAGAGATAATCATTTAAATCATTTCGTAGTGATTGTGTTTTGATTCATCAAAGGGCAGCAAATAAAATCACAATATTTCGTGTGTTATTTCAGTCATTAATGCTTGTCTATACTTTGTCAAGGGAGCGAGGGAGGGGATGGATATCATATCTCTTCAGTGTAATTAATAATATATGTGCTTTTTTTATTACGAGTGGAAGGGGTTGCTGGTGGCTTATACCAACAAATACCATTTCGAAGTCAGCAATTGTCAAAATATAAACTTATTACACAGGCCGACTGTACAATATGCTATTGTCTAGCGATTCATCCTACCAAAAAATTTTGGAAATTGACTTTTCATTTCACATATGACACGACAAGAGACTCTCACTTCAGCCCAATTTGCGACCGGAAATTATATCAACCAAAGACGTTCCGGAAGGGCGATTCTTGACAAGAAAATGGTAGCAGAGACATGGTAACGACATACCAAATTGCCCCCCTATCGCTATCGGCCATTCGAAAGGAAATTATCGGAAGAAGCAGCCCGTGCCACGTCTAAGGCACGCGAACAACATTTTTTTCATTTCGGACCATTTTTCGCTCATATCGGAATTGTGAAGGAAGCCAAAGAACCAACCCGACCGTGAACAGTCTGGAAAAACGCAACTTTAAACCAACACGTATATAAATATACCGACGGCAAACGACAGTGATTCAGTTATACGCGATCGCTTTAACAAAATGGTGGTTGAAACAGGGATGACATATTAGAGGCTGATAAAAGTGAATTGCGGACAGTTGTGCAACAAGTGACGTGGTGTTCGGTCGTTATACTCGAAGATAGCAAGATGCGTTTGAGATTACAGACTTTGTTAGTGTTGTGGACTGTGGTGCTGTCGAAAGCAAACGAGGATTATGAGAACAAGCTGACTAAGTTGTGGTCAGTGACAGGAGCAGCCAATAGTGATGGATCAGCAGTTTTGAACGTAACCAGTGCGTCGATTGTGATCCAGCCTTCGAGTTACGGCAGCGACCAAGCGAGAGCATCTCAAACGAAATACGCCTTCAAACCTAGAGCTATCCCTCTCAGGAGACCAGAACCCTCCCAAGTTGAAAGGAACGTCTACTATGCAGATGACGTGAACCAGTACAAATCTGAGGTGCTTTTCCCCGGTAATTATTTCCCAATTGCCAAAGAGAAAAGCACTGAGAACCTTACTAAGGATTCAGTGTACCAGGAAGGGGCTTTCCATCCCAAAGCTATACCATTAATCAGGAGTCAGGAGTTGCAAGGCAGATCGCTGGACACGTACTCAGACCCGATTATTCAGAAACCCGAAAGTTTCTCAGAGCAATCTGCTTCAAGAAGATCGCTGTCATGTAAGTATTTAATGTGTTAACCTTTTGACATGACATTAATTAAATAGTCAGACAATGAGAATCAAAACAATAGATCATTTTGTTAATTGAAGTCATTGACTCTTTCATTAGTATATTTTAAATTAAGTATTAGCTATCATTAATTAACTGAAATTCTTTATCCATCTTTAGCTAAAAAAATATAACTGTAATGATTGGAGATATTATATTTGAAGCATCGAAAATTTTTGCCAATCAATCTAAAACAATTTGGAAATAGTCTAGATTTCAAGGCCTCGTTAAAGATCTACTATACTATTATGATCTATCGTCCATCGTATTAGTGATAAATATTAATCAATTAACGAGTATACAATAGTAAACAGACAATTAAAAAGATGAAAAGCTTATTAAGAAAAATTACAACTTCAAAATTAATTTAGAAACTTTCTGGTATTACAAAATTTCTCTTCTATAATATTTATAACATTACTTCCCAGTACAATTGAAATTTTTACGAATAAATTACTACTCAATACATGTATCATGCGTGATAATGACGAATATGAAAACATTAGAAGCAAAATGACTCAATTAAGAAATAAATATTATGTATGCAAATTTATTTAGATTCATTCAGATGAGTAATCAGACAACCCGACCAATAGTAACCATTCTATTTCAAGGGCTCAAAAACAAATTATCCTAGAGTATTTAAATAGATGCATTTTAATATCAAGCCTCGAAAAGAATGAATCCCAAAAAATGAGCACAGATCCTAACCCATCCTAACCCATCTACTAACGAGTTATCATACCCAACCGCATCAAACCTTGTTAAAATAAAATCCAACGCCATAGATTTTCAATATCATAAAATTTTGCATTGTCTACCATTAAACCCCGTTACATTTCACCGTGGAACGATCATTGCACTTTCGATAATACGATGAATTTCATTGAAAACGCAACCAGCAATCTTTTCCGCTAGTAGACGGTAAAATGTAAATAACTAATATAGCGTGATCGAGACAACGGTATGGTACAGTCAGGCTCGACATTATTTAAAAGGTTGACAGAAAGTTTTAAGATAAGGCATGTTTCTAAGTCTGTTCCTTGGAATCACAAGTAGAAAAACTGCTCCGAAATTGCGAAAATGGCGTAAAATAAAAAAAAATGCTAGAAAAGTTTTGAAGTGATTCATGAACAAAAAGAAAACCTTTAATTTAACTAATAGCCTCCTCCTTTTTGAAGTCCGTTAAAAATATATTTCATATTCATGCCCTATAAAAAAGACTAAAGTGTATCTTTCAAATTATGTAAATATACTGCTTACGAGTATCAAAAATTAGGTCAGTGTAAATCTGTTACCTTAAATTTTAGTTATGAGAGCTTTGGTGTATAGATAGAAGATAACTGTGTAATTTGGTCAACAAATTAGACCATCAATGGTTTAACAAAGAATTATGTCATTTATTTCCACCATTATCACATGACTGCGTTTTTTGGGTCACTATAAGCAACCTATTTCCAATTTTTCTTGGCTCCGACTAGGTTGACAACCATAGAACGGGGCAAGAGCGGGATGGCGTCGGGGGTGAAACAAAGTTCGCCGGGACCGCTGTGAGCGAACCTCCGTCGTCTCACATAAGGCGGATTGAGGGAAACCGCGGAGGTTTTAGTGGGTAATCCTGGACGATCGAAGGGAGTCCCACATAACCCACTGCCCTCACCGCGGTATGCAGAAAACATTTCTTTCGCAAAAAAAGGTCTAAAAGCTTAGTCTTCATGATAGAATAATGACAGGTACTGAAATATGCCTCCTACTGTACGTCATTGCGTTTTACGAAACTAACAGTATCGCAGTGACATGTGTATTAAATTATTTGCAGTTTGTTGACTTATTGCCTTTTTCTGTATGAATTATTGGCTGATTTGAATGTTTTGTGTTCTTGAATATTCATTAGCTAATGTTTATGATATCACGTACTGTTTAAGAAAGCTGGTTTCCTTTATTAATTAGTTAAACTAGGAATACTGAAGTTTTTTATTCGCAAGATCACGCCAGCAATTTATGAATGCATAATCGGATATGCAAAATCTTGGAAAAAAGATACATTATATTAAAATCCAACAGCTATCAATAAGGTGGTAAAAAATTCAAATATTTAGGAATTGGTACTGTAGAAATAGAACAAGTTTTGTGTATGAAAAATAAAAATGTTTGTCCCAGTTTCGAGACAGTGACCCAATTTTTTAGCAAATTCTATTTTCCTAATAATAACTTAACTTATTTAGCAATGCTGAACCAAACCTTTTGGGTGACCTCATTACCTATATTTTTGATTGCATAATAAACCATCTGTCCTTTACCAAACTCATTATCAACCCTGCTGAGTCATCAGTTTTTACACTCATTAACCACTTTTCTCATTATATCACTTTCATTTTCCATAAACTGGAGGCTTTTCATGCGAGAGAAACTTAATAGCCTACATTATTATCTTACAATGAAAAACTTAGTTACATCAATATTATATTACGAAATATATATCCATAATCACTACAAGATAGACTAGTTAAAAACTGTTCAAGATTCACTAGTTCAAAACTGTGCCGAAACAGGGTATTTTTAAAAACCTTAAAACAAAACGACCACATTATCTCAATAAGTTATGGTGAACATTATCCGCCAGATACTTCATACGAAATAAAGTTTTTGGAATTATTCGTTGGTTAGTTGGTATGGTCTTATTACTTATCTAGACTGGCTTTCTACACGTATCGTAGAGTGATCGTTGAAAATTCATGAAAATTAATTTTCTAGAAAAACTATTAGACCCTATATAGCTTATTACATAGTACATTATTATACTTACGTACTTATTAATTACATAGTATATTACTTAATTTTTTCGGTGAAACGGTCAAACTCGTATTCGAATCACCACACGAAAAAAGTTCGATTGACGCGAGAATCGATGTCCAGACAGGTGCTAGTATTATCTATTTATTTACTTGAATGAACAAAGCTATGAATATTGCAAATCGAAAACCTTTTGTGCAAATGGCTTTCTGATATCTTTTAACCACAAGTATTTTACGTGACTTCCGGCATTAAGCAATATTATTGGCAATTTCGTTACAGAATTTAATTAATTTGGTTTCAGCTTTTTAAAAGATTTCGGTTTGTAGATTTACTGTTTAAGTGTGAATTTGATTTATGTTTTACAATGTCCTTAAAAGATCTTGTTAGCGTTCTCTGTCAAATACTTCACATGGAAAGACGTTCCATATTTAAATTATTCGATGGTAAATGCTTGTTAATCGATGTGAAACAGGCCACGAGCTCTATTTTTGAATTTTCGTTTGGATATGGCGTGTGATAATCGTGCAAAAACGAATAAAAAATCAACGAAAGTCACTCAAAATATAGACGTAAGTACTTACAAAATTAAGCTCTCTTTTTTCAAATCCCTCCTGAATGGATTTAAATTGTTTTTCATTCCAAAGTTTAACTTTAATCAATGAATATCACACGCCATCTTGACGCGAGTGATTCAAAAATAAGTGTAGTCCCTGTAGTCACAGGCTATTTTACTCTTTGCTAATCAGTAGTAGATTTTTTTAATAGGATATGATGCCAATCAGGGAAAAGTTTAAGCCAAAATCAATTTATTTAATTTGGGAAAATACTTATGAAAGTCATTAAATATAATAAATGTATTTCCGTAATGGAGCCTGTACATATCTCCTTATCTTTTGGGCCATACTGCAGTGCTTCTAAATAGAACACAAACAATTAGGCAAGTGTTGAAAAGAATACAGCAAATACAGCTACAAATGCACAAAGATACAAATCAATCTAATATGACGATAAAAATTAAGATACTAATCAAAATAATGATACAGCAAAACAAATTGATAGCGTTACACGTATTTAGCTTTCAAATCATCAGCTACACGCATACATCCAGATCTTAGCAGATAAAATACCTAACAAGCAGCATTTAAAACAATTAAGATTTTCTTAAGCCTGTTAACTTCACACTCGGAGACCTACGTGATGATACTGATGATGTACAGGTTTCACTTGTTAAATGAAATTATAACACTGTTACGTGTAATGGAAGTACTTGGAAGACAATGAAAGTACGATATGTTATCATGACAGACAATGTAAAATTGTGTTTCAATTTCTATTGAAGGTTGATTGTCAAAATTTGTGAGTTGGATAAATATCCCCAATTTTGCAATGAATTACAAGTTTCAGACGCATAAAATAGGTAGAAATTATGTTTATCTTCACAAGAAAATAAGGCACTAAGTGACATGTTTCTAATGTACCTCAACGTAGGTACCTAATTTTTTTGTTTCAAATACCCAAAATCTCGTAGATTTTTACATCTTTTAACATACTTTCTGACTTGGTCGCTCCTGTATTGATCATCAAAAAGTAATACAAGAATAACAAATAGTTCAACTGTCTGTAAAAATTTGAAGAACTGTTTTTCCAAAGCAAAATTAATTGCTTGTAGAATAAAGCTTTCTAAACACATTTTATTTCTCTAATTTCCAGATATCTTTGGTGAAGAACTCGAAGACGCCGAAGAAGAGATAGAGGGAGAAGACGAAGAGATAGACAGAGAAGATTCAGAAGGCAAGATCCCGAAATACAAGTCGAAAAAACCAAAACTCAAGAAGCCCAAGCTCAAGAAATACGTCCTGCCTCTTCTCCTAGCTTACAAGATGAAGTATTTCGCCCTCGTACCAGTCATGATTGGAGGTCTAGTTCTACTGGTCGGTGCGACTGGACTCGCCGGTTTCTTCTTCGCTCTATTCGCAGCGGTCATGGGTCTACAAAAAGGCGGATATTAAACAAAAATAGTTAAATAAAGTCGAAAGTTGCCATCGAAAACTTAGAAATAATCTGGACTCGTGACTCAACTAGTCTGTCATTTCGTTTCAACCACCGAATCCATTTCTGACTCAAATAAAGACAAATCAAACTCGCTTACATTCTATGGACTCAACAATTACATGTGATCTTTAGTTATTCATTTACAGTTTCATGTGAATTAAATGTAAGGGCTCGCGCTTTTGTAAATAGTCTTTTCTATTTATTGTAAATGTAAGTTATTTAATAATTTATTGTTAGTTTACATAGGGCTAAGTTATAGGCGGATAACGTAGTTACCAAACGATAGAAATGTATTTACGGTGATCATTTTGATTAAAAAGATGCAATTAATTATACACACATGCTTTGAGTGGTCCTGTCTTTTATTGCCTTTTAATATATATATAATGTATAAAATTCAAGGTTTAAATATGCAAGATTTAAAGCTTTTCAATGATACCTACAGTCAAAATCCTAACCAAGACATTTGGTTACTTATATCAGGTAATTTGTAACTTTATTAAATAATCAAGTAGGTAACCCATTAAAATACTGCATAGTGTTTAGCAGCTAAGAAAATACTATTTTGACTGATTCAATTCTGACATAATATGTATCTATAGAAAAAAATCCTGACTTTGTTAATTTTCCTATAAATTTTCTGACAAAATTTAAATTTCGAAATAGCATTTTCTCTGCTACTAAATTATAGTAGGTATATTAAGGAATTTACAAAAAAATACTAGTACACAGGACAACGACACTAAATTTACATAGTTCCATCGTAGGTATTATGGGATAAAACCGTTTTCAAGATAAGGTTGCTAGGAGCTTTCAGTGTCGAATTGTCTAACTTACTTAATTAACTCTAAAGATAGAGAAACGAATTTCCTTTGAAAATAATTGATAGTAAAATAAAAATACATACTTGATTTGATTGGAAATTGGTGAACTGATTAACTTTTAAAAATAATAGATAAAGTAAGGCTTATGAATCTTATATATATCTGAAGGTTTATGCTCCTCGACAAAATACTACATAACTAAATCAATGAATCTACGCCTAAAAATAAACATATTACAATTCATCATCATCATCATGGGGTGCCATCTTCAAATTGAAGTTTGGAGGTCAGCATATATACAATTCATATTACAATTACAATATGGCAAATGATTAGGATTAAGATTGGTGAATGTTTTTTTTAATTGATTGATTATTTTTCATTAATCGCAATACAAAACAAAGTTCCAATGTTCTATATATTCTTGGTAAAATCAAATTGTAGATTGGTTGTAAACGCCATTCTAACAAGAACTAGTGGCTATGGCGTTACGCTCTACTTATTCATATCGATATTTTCTAAATTAATTTCTGTGGCTTGCTAGTGACAATATCATAGTAGAAATACAGGATCTGAAACGAAAATATAATATCTACGTTTTGGATAGTAAAACCAGTTTTTTCTCTTTCAGAGAACACAAACAAGTAATATTTGGGATCAAAAATAGCCCTTAAATTAGTTTAAAAAACCTTGTCTTTTTATTGATTGTAAATGTCTATCAAGCGCCCTCTGATGGACGTTTATTGAAACTAGTCGAGACTTACACAGTGGACTGAAAAAACTTGGCTGATATAAAATTACATTATTAATTTTACGCTTAGCGGCAGAACTTTAGAAATAATTCTAATTAGATGAACGAAACTGACAAGGATGCATTCTATTAAATCCAGCTATAATTTTACTCTTGTTTATACCGTGTTTTGTCACTATACAAACTTAACAATATTTATTGCACTTGTAAAAATATACTCTCTAATAGCATAAGACATAGGCTACGATTCCTTGACGAACACAGTTGCGTTTACAAGTGCAATTTATATTATTACAATGTTAGAGCGAGTTAAACAGCCTTACCACAAATTATTAAACAAGAATTGGACCACTGTTTAAATATAATACGACTAATTTAAAACCAATGTCAATCAAGTCAAATGATATAAAGGTGACATACATTTTTCTTTAGCTGTTTGACATTCAAAATTGCAAACCTTGTTCATTTAGGTAATTGTGGTAAGGCCGATAGTATCTTAGGATTCACGTCACTAGCAAAACGAATCACGAGACCTTTGTCCCCTCGTAGCGTAAACACCACGGATCAAGATCAACTCGGGACCCACTCTCGACCAACGGTGTATGCGTTTTCACACGGCGAGTCGTCTGATGTTCGCCGAATATAGTCGAATATCCGTCCACCCTACCAAACGTGCTGACATTCAAAAGAAGAACTGTCATTAGTTGTAGCAACTCTGTCGTAGCCGATCCGTACCGTTACCATGAGTTTACCGCGGTTTTACTCGCTAGCGACGACGTAACTTTTTGTATGGAAAATTTTAGTTCTTTAAGTGACCGCTAGGGGTGCTGTGCAATTTTCCATAGACTTGTTTTACGTCGTCACTAGCGAGTAAAACCGTCGTAAACTCATGGTACCGGTACCAATCCGTTTTGACGCGGCGTTGCTGATCGCTTTACGTAACATGCTTCCGTATGGTTGATGCCAGTTTGATGTCAACACGATATCGTTCCTTTTACGGATGGTTAAATCTGCTTCAACCTTTTAGAGCTGTTTTTGAACTTAATAACGATGATATGCTTGATTGAGTGACTAGAATGAATTCTAGGGAAGGTAATGGTATGGTAGAATGTAACACGCACGGAACCCTAAAAAGGCCTCATTTCGAGTACTTATAAAGTTGTATGAGCAATTCTCCACGACGTTGGCTCAATGCGAATTGAACGAAGAATGGCTAGGCAGGAGACTAACCGTACTATCAGCTCTGCTCACTAGGCTTTGCGACTATTATCAAGTTATGTAGATATGATCGAGGTCTCTTAGGCCACTAACCACTTTCAAACGATAATCGCATGCACACACGACACAAAAATGGCCGTCATTTCAAATAAAAGACAACGTCAGGCACAAGCGATTTTGACTCTTATGGTGGTTAGCCAAATGTCAGCTTCGACGTTTTCTGAAGTATAGGGATGCTTCATTATGATGTTTTAAGTATGATTGCTGTCGCAATGCGCATCCTTTCAAAAGATACTGCCTTTGACTTTGGTAAGTAGGGTATGAACGAGTACAATAAAAACAAATAATACGAAAAATTATTTTATTTTATTTATACTGTTCTTCTTTTTCAAGAATATAACACTCAAAACATGTAAACAATTTAGTCGTCCTATTTACGGTAAGTACCTACGTACCTAGTCATTTACGTAAAAATAGATCGTGAAATGCCATGTATGAGTATGAGGCACACCAAATACACATAAAATATGTACTACTATATAATACCTGCCAGCTTTTCGCCAATCTTGATAACTTTAAAAATAAATAGACACTTAACAAACTAAGACGTTGGTTACTTTGTAATAACCATAAAGGTTTATGCCCACTGCCGTAGCATATCATCACAGTGCTTTAAAACGAATCAGGTAGTAGAATTTTATTTGTATCATTGAAAACTATGACACCACTAGACCGTTCCGTCACCGACCAACACCGTCGTGAGCCATGCACGGAGCATGTTGTCATCGGCAAAATACGTTCTCGCTAGCGCTATATAGAGGTACAGAGTGTGGCCTGAAATAAGAGCAAAAAATTAAAATATAAGCCCTTTAGGTAACCAGTAATTAATTCTATATAGTTTTATTTTTTATAATGAAAAATAAATTTATTGATATTTTCTAACAAAATAAATCGAACCAGCAATGTATTGCAAACAAATGTGTCCAGTCATAGAACTTGACATTTGGCATTTACTACAACGACTTAGCGATTTTGATATACATTGACTAGGGATTATATTTTTGGATTACTACATCTCTGAGTTAAAGCATTTTAGAGCACTATGACCAGGTCAGGGTAACTACGTATACTCTGTGGAATCATTGATTAAAATGTTTGCTCCTATTACAGGCCACACGCTGTATAACGATGAGACAGATCCCTGTCAATCCGCTCACTGGGCAAGGTAGAGCGTATGCTGTTGCTTTTCGTGCGTTCCTAGCACGGTTACGGTATGGTACGGTCCAGTGGGAAAAAAACCTTAAGGGCCCTTAGTAGGTGAAAACGACAAAATGGACTGTTATCTACGAGCAATAATTGAAAATATTGTATGTTTTTCGCACTGAAATTTCTAATATGTATTACAGAACGCATGTGTGATGGGATGACTGTTTCAAAAACACGATTGGAAAAATTTTGCTTGATAAAAAAAATCCTGAAGTTACCTCTAAAATATCATATAAATGCTCATTACAATCGTATTTTACGATAATAATTCGCATAAAATCACAAATACATAGGTATTTGTTACCTTCTCGATTTCGTGACTGATTTAGATTTAGAAAATACTAAATATTTTCATTCACTTTTTGATAAAAACGTGAATGGCGCTTACGATTTTTAGTTTCGAGCATGTTGATTCCATACTAAACGCGGACACCTCACCTCACCCCACCTCAGGCGCCAATAGCTACGAAATCTGAATTTTTGCTGACCACCTAACCCCCCTTAAAAATCCAAATACTTACTGAGTTCGAGCTACTCCATAATAGGCTACTATTACTATGTGTTATAATTACACCCAAATAAGGTTACATCAGTTAACTAATGTAAAAGGATGGACATTAACCAGCGACATTAAAATGATATCAATGTCAAGTTCCTTTGCAAGCTTTCCCGTCATACGAAATCCACTGTCTTTTCATACAAAATCAGCCTTAAACAAAAGACAATAAGTTCTATATTCGTAAAATTACACGTAATTGCTAAAATTGAGCACTAATGACTAATTAAGGTGAAAAAAGTAGTGTAACGCTTGACAGCCCGTAGTGGTCCCATTTGCATGGTATAAATGTCAACCATAACATGCATCTTCGGCCATAAGTCGTTTGTCTAGCCTACTGTTTGACTGGACAAAAAAATAACTATTTTTCATCATGGTTCTTATTTAAATTAAATATCAATTCAGGCAGGCCCTTATGCTAGCTATTGTATTATAAAATAAACACTAAAATGTATTGAAAATATCAAATTATAAGTGATCAAAATGCTCCCGTACTCTCGTGGTTTAATCATAGATAATACAAGTAACTATGGCATAGTGAAAACAGAGACTGTATTCGGTTTTGGGCCTAAAGGTGATAACTATGTGAACAATACTTTCAACTCGACTGAACCTTTAGAGTGGATTTTTACTCATGGCAACTTTGGACCAGGATCTCCATCAGGTAAGTTAATTTTTCATATCATAACTAGATCGGTAAATATCAGCTTTTCGGACAAGCTTTCCCTCTTCACATTATGCGTAAGAATAACTCAGTTATGAGTTCTTGTAATTCAAACAAATACAGATACTTAGGCTTGTGATATTAAAAGAGAATAATTACTTATTCTGTAATATGAGAAAAATTACTGTTATATACAATCCATAACTTAGAAACTTCGGGAAAGAAGTAACGCTGACATTCTTAAACAAGAAAATATTCATGACTTGAATCTATAAAATGACAAATAAAAAAAAATAGCTTTTTAACCCAATTCCATTACGATTTCAGATCCAATACCATCTCAAGAGTCTCGAGCGTTCAAGGACCAAAAACCAAAGACCAATCCCACCACAGCACCGCCTCAACAACGAAGCAAAAAGCTCAAGAAAGGTTTGAAAAACGCGAAGAAAAAATTAAAAAGAAAAGCGAAGAAATCCAAGAAGTGCATCTTCAAGGTGATAAGGAAGAATGGGAAGAAAAACCGGGGAGGGAATAAGTATAAGATGCATAAGAAGTATATGCTGCCCCTGATTTTAGGACTGTTGGCTGCGAAGAGTTTGCTGATACCTATTGCCTTGAAAGCTTTGGCGTTTTTATCGGCTAAAGGTGAGTGACTTTACAACATCCTTATAAATTTTATTAGGTAGGAATTCTATGATACTAAACCAATAATATCGACAGTTCATTTCTTCATTAATTCTTCAATACAATCACTTTCCCATCGATAAAAGATGATAGCTTATGTTAATAACAATGTCATAAAAAGATAGCTCTATTTTTATTTATACGTATAGTAATTACAACAGCTTTTATATTTATTTACTAGCGTGTAATAAACACATGCCTTCTTTTCTAGTTACCTTAATAGGAAGTGTTTTGATTTCACGGATTCTTTAACCACAGAAATAAAATTTCAAGATACATCAATAAGGCCCAGATGCACCATATCGTAGCTACTATAAATACCACAGGTCATATTTTTAGAATTTATATTGTTTTGTTGAGATTTGCTAAAGTATTTAAGATATGCCTCGATTAAGAGACTATTTAAGATACACCAATATTACGGTTAGTTCATCCAAAAGGTCTCGGGTTCGAATCTCGGGCCGAAATTTGTTTCTGGGTTTTTCTGCCTTGAAAGTACTCAAAAACAGCTCGGAGTCAGGAAGTTGGTGGTGTTGACACCCCCGTGCCTCGGAAAGCACGTTAAGCCGTTGGTCCTGCGCCTGATCTCTCATCGGTCACATCGGCTGCCGTCTCACCGAATTAATAAGAGTGAAGGAACAGAGAGTGAACTTGTGTATTCTGCACACATCTGGGCACTATAATATGTCCTGCGTACCTGGCCTATCTCTGTTGAGAGGGGCCGTCATTAACGAAAATCGTTAGGAGAATATTTATTTTAGTATTCAAGATATTGCAACCTTCACCTAAAACTTCATCCTTCCAGGTCTGATGATGGGTTTCTTCTCCACCGTCATGGCGTCAGTGCTGAGCCTCAAAGGGATGTTCGATCACCATCACTACGGATACCAAAACCGGAAGGACGACACCAAAACCCAAGTGGAGATAATACAAGTACCGACTAAGAGCGAGGATCATGTGTACTATGACGATCATTATAGACGAGGAGATTATGTTCCTATAGTGAGAGCTGTTGAACGTGAAGAACAGTTTTTATAATGCATTATAATAGGCTAAATTTGAATAATTTTCCCTGTCAAAACTGATTCTGCATTCTCAAACGGTTGACAGATACAGAATGCCCTAAGATATTCTAACCACCAAATGTAAAACTCATCATACCTAATACAATCAAGTTTCAATGAACCAATAAATAATAGAATAGTACCTAGGTCCAAGACCTAGGTGTATGTTTGTATTATCCTAGTCTAGTTTTAGGATCAAAATTAATCTTAAAAATATATTTTTATGTTATTCAGTGTATAAAATAAACTTATAGGCTCACGTGAAATATTAACTTATTTTTGTATTATTTATATTTAAAACTATTGAATAATGTACCAAAGAAAAAAATAATTAAATACATGGTAATGTTAAACTTGGTTGTTTTACTACTTTACTTTCAGTAGGCAGTTATAGACGTATCTATTCCATTTCTTTTTAAATAATACATTTATTCGCACTTTGGTACAATAAAGTGAACCTAAAGTATCTCACAGCTACAGAGTAGTTAAAAATCCAAAAAGGGCAATATTGTTTTGGAAAAATATTCTTGAGTGCTAGGATTGTAATTTTAGTTTATAGCTTGGTCTTATCAAGGTTCTGCAGGGTTATCACCTAAGTACCTATCTACTATGTTCCCTGTGTAGGATAGAGAAATGATCTTTACAGATAATTGCCATAATAAATTATTCAGCCCTTCTTGTTCTTAGTTAAATCTAGCCATGTATGCTGTGAGATAGGATCAAATTAGTGTTAAGTTCAGATTCAGAATAGATAATGTTCGCATTTATTTTATGCAAAACAATTGAAACGAAAGCGTTACTATGTGAACTGGTGTAAACTATAATCTGTGTAATACCTACTATAAACTAGAAAAGGAAAGTTAAACTAGATCTTGAATAACTGAAAGACGAAATTGTTTTTAAGGTATGTATGTAATATAACACAAAGTATAATTAAAAATATTAACCCAGGCAGACATGGCTATTGACTTGACTTCTTAACTATTTGGCTACTGTATACAGCATCGGTCTTCATAAAACTGCGCGCTGAATGGGTTATCCAACGCCAGGGTGCTCTCTGCTATTTTGTCCCTGACTTTGTCTGAAACTGTGTAGAAACCTCCAACTACCTTCCTCACTCCTCGTTGAAATGATACTCTCGGGTTGTGACGGTGGAAGAAAGCCTTTATCCTCCGTTGGCGAACCATCATCTTCCTCTTTATGGGGTGGGGTCGACTGAAAACTGACCTTTTCTTCCGAGGAAAGATTCTTCTTTTCCTTTTACCCATTTTGTTAAATGTTCTAGCCACCGTCCGTGCAACACATTTTCCTAATTTTGCTGGTGTCTTTAGGTTTTTTTGGTATTTTAAAAGGATTATTTTTTGTTGAAAATTACATTCTGATTTGGTGTTTGGTAACGTCAAAAGGATGTCAGATTTTCTTTGTAAAGTGCTTTTGTTTTTTGGCAGTGAAAGATGACAATGAAGTTTCCATACATAACCATAAACGAAATTTTCGTTACGACTAAAGTTCCTTTCTGAAGATGGAAAGCATAAAATTGATTTAAAAGTTAATCTAAAATTAATCTAGGTATTGTTCAAACTATAATGACTGTTTCTTTTTCCTTAAAACTAAATAATTGAACCTAACTTAGAATAGATTTTTCCAATTAGAAAGCATTTCTTTCTACTAAAATCGTGCGTCAAAATAATTGAATTCATAGAAAAAGTATTATCTCAATTATGTTATTCTGACTAAATTGTACAACTTATGATCATTACTTGTTTAAGAAGTCATTTGTTATACTTATTTCACTGCTAGATAATATTACACAGATGTAAATTGTGTAATCTCATACATCTCATCTATAATATTACCTGATGTTACATAGTAGTAAAATGAGAAATCTCAGAGAAACATTATCACACCGATGAAAGTAAGATTCATCGTTAAACCTGGTATTGGTATTATTGTGGTATTAATCAAGCCTGGTTTTAACTTCCTGTTTTATTTAAAAAAAATTGAGTTTGAGGATCCGTTGCAATGCGTTATTAATAATAACATTAACATAATTTTAAATTTAATTAAAAATAATGACCTAGGTAGCACTAGCATATGAGAAAAATGTTAAAGAAATAAAAATAATAAAATATTACTTCTGGTTAATAAAACCATGAGAACAATGAACAATCTAAAACAAAAAATCAGGTGTACGACTAGAGATATCAAAAAAGGTGATTCTAAAAAGAATTAAGGCTGCATTTGCAATTTATAATAAAATTCTTCAGACATATAAATTGTTTAACAACAATCAGTTTAAAAATAAATTTGAAAAACTTTTAATTGAAAAATGCTACTATAATATTACTGACTTCCTTAACGATAAAATTTTGACATAAAATAATAAATAATGTATTAATCAATGTTAATTGCCATAATATTATAATCAAATAAATATTATTTTACATGCAATAATAAATAATGTAATCATAAAATTAATTTAATACTAAAATTGACATTATTTATTTACATGCCGAATTTCGGTAAAACATGTTGATATCAATGAAAAGTTTTTAACATCTCTGCTACTGTGTTTGTAAAAACTATGTACTGTACACATGTTTAAGTAAATAAATATATCTTATCTTATCTTATCTTATCTTATTTGTCTATTTATGCTATTTCTTCTAGCACGTCATCATTAGTTTAGCATGGCTGTATTTTTTTAGAAGATAATGAATAATAAGTTCTAGACCGTAAAACTTATTTATTTATAGTTAAGACATTGATAAATTATCTGAAATCTATCTCTATACTGCATCCAAATCAAATAGAAAGTAAGCTATCGTCCAGTTTGACCTTGAGCATCGGGTGCATGAACTGACGGGTTCGGGGAAAGTCCCAGCCTTGACACATTTGATGGCCACTGATCCATAGTTTTAAATAGATTGAAGCCCATATTTTGTACCTAAGAGTAAATATACTGAAATAGTAATGGGCAATATGCGATGACGCGACGATCTAGACTGACCAAACCTGGCCGGCCGACAACGGGAATGCGTATGCGCAGAGTAGTTTTGGGGAGATATTTTTTTTTTTTTAATTTATTTATCGTATTAACAAAAATTACAAGATATAGGAAATATTAACATCTTAAAACCACAGAGGTTTATCGTAATGCTAATGAGATAAGTTAACGTCAGTAATAAAAGAAACAGTAGGCGAATAACAAATCGAATAATGTATGATGAGCAGATCGGTAATACAGTAAATTAAAAATAATGACATAAATTTACTATGCATTGTATACTATAGGCAAGAACCAGGCAGGATTTAAATTGAGTTTAAGGTTTTTTTATCTACATTGAGAGATCGTTGTTGAAAGTGTTCACTTATGTAATAATTACAATTAAAATAATTAATTATCACTACAATTTAGACAAGAAATAGCTTTTGAGTTTGGTTTTTAAGTTATCTTGTGATATTTTTTCGCAAACAGCTGAAGGTAAACAATTAATTAGACGCGGTACCTGATAAGCCCATAATGATTTGCCCAGCAGTGTGACAGCAACGGTTAGCAAAAAAGAAGATAAAAGTTATAATAAAGGTATTTGCCTGAATAACGAACGACATAGGCATATATTACCTTCTAAGGCCCAGTTGCGATCGATAGTTGACTCAACATGGTTGAGTCGTTGTTTCCTTCAAAACGCACACAATCGTAAGTATTTAACCGCCTGTAACGACATTTAACGATTATTTGAGTAAACTATCGATCACGCAACTGGGCGTTAGGTACTCAATAATTTTTCAAATGTCAAAATTCAAGTCATCTCAATTTCAAGTTCAAATTTCAAACCTTCCGATTACAAATTCAAATGCTTGGTTATCTTGTAAAAGTAATGACGAAAATTTCTGCGTTCTGGGGCCCTATCTTGAATCACTCGCTTCAAGATGGCGAGTGATTTTCGTTCGAAAACAAGTTATTTTGGTTGACTTTTAATTCATCTTCCTTCATAGTTAAACCCAATCATTAAAATTTCAGCAGCCCTGAGAAAAAAAAAACACTTTGAAATTATATCTACGATGGTAGTCTAATTGAATTCATCTAAAATATTTAGGCAATGCTCAAAATATCAAACATGTACGTTTATAAAGTGAATAAACCAAAACACGAATCCAAAGGATATCAAACAGTTTCTACCTATATTCGGTAAAAAAGCATAAAAAGGAAAACATCTTTGCGAAAGTTACTGATAAAGCATTCCAAAAGTATTTGACACAGAATGTATGAATAAAAAGTGCATTGCAAAGTAATGAATTCACCGATGGAAATCATATCCTTGAAGACGAGTCTACACAAAAACGTTATCCTTCCTTATACAAGGGCTGACCGCCTCGTTGATGTAGTGATTAGTTCGTAGTACTGATAGTTCGTACCAAGAGGTCCCGGGTTCAAATTTCGGGTTGAACCGAAATATGATTATGGGGTTTTCTGTCTTGAAAATACACGGGGACTGCTCGGAGGCACTTGTATATCTATCGTTATCTTTTTGTAGCTGAAGATAGATAGATCTGTACCATGTTGTTTTGAACCATCGGTTTGATCTATGAATAACAAAAATAAGTGCATAACATGTTACCCAACCAAATAAAAATGGGACGTGAACTCCAGTGAAAGTTTTATTTAGTATGGAAAAACCAATTTCCACGACGTAATATGAAATATTTCATTTCAGTTTGACACGTGCTTACATTGCAATATTTACAATCCTTTTTTCAACGCCCATACGGCTTATTTTAGCATAAACTATGTGTATAATATATTTGTATGACTGTTTGTTGTCATGGCTCTTTGTTGTTGAACGTATGCCAGTAGAACGCCGCTTACACATCCAAGGTGTTGTATGAATGAACGTTAAAGCTTAATAGCGCGACGAGGCAAGCTTGGTATTTGATATTTACGTGTTAGTAGAAGTGATTGTCGTTATCTCGCTAATGTTAGAAGATGGATGAACCATTTTAAAATATTTCTTTAGGATAAGGTTATTTGTGAAAGGTAAGAAATTACAAAAGTATTGCATGAAAAATACATGACAAAGTAGATAATGAAGTCTGGACAGAATAAAGTCTTTCCAGGTAGCTAGTGCTAAATAGCATAAGATATTCTTAACCAAATTTTTAAAAGTTATTTGATTAGTTATAATTAATTGAATTTAAATAAAACCTCATAATTCTGCTATTGATTTATTTTGGAAAAGTGAGTCTCAACCAAAATAAATCCTGCAAGTCATTTGCCTTAGATACTGATAAAATTTTCAATATTTTACCACACTTGTAAAATCAGTGCAAGTATCAAACCCTTTCGATCCACGTACACCACGGTGCATTTGTTTTGAGCCTATACCTTACGCATCCCTCCGAATATAAGGCGGAAGTCTCCCGGCCTCGCGCCACTTGATCCTCTGACTTTACTCCGGGAGGTTGTCCTTAAGATTTTTGAAAATGAGAGTGTTAGTGATCTTGATCGTTGCGGTGGCTGTCTGCAGAGCGGCGCCGAAAACCGAAGATGATAGCAGGATTGAACTGTTTTCTGGAGTCGCTATTGAGAAGTGAGTAGACCTTTTTTTTGTATTTTTAAGATAACGTTCTTCCAAAAACCCGCAAATATTAGAAAAAAACTACCTTTGCCACGTTCAGCTTACTCTAGAGTCAAAGATAAACCAATTTTAAATTAAAGATGTCCTTCTTAGAGTAATACGACAAGTGGACAGATATATTTAAGCCTAGGACTTGACACACTGAATGCGTTCTGCGGTCAGGTCAATCGATAGAAACGCTGTCCGATTCCGATCAATTTCGTTTGGACCTGAATGTCTACTACGAAAAACGAAATCTGTCAAAACGATAATCGTTTCGCGGATCCGAAGCATTTCGTAGTTAGGATTCCATACTAAAAATGTTTCGAATCCGAAAAACGATAGTCGTATTGACGGATTTCGTGACCTCCTGACCGCAGAACGCACCCAAGCCTAGGCAGAATTTTATTGTCCAAGAATATAGTCTGCTATACTTATACGAGTGCATTTATTGTTCTTCACTCTCATAGACTGGAAAACAGTATACAAGATGACCGTACAGGAGTCAGCCGTATATCCAACGTAATGAATGAGAATGATATAAATATTCAATTATTTTTTTTGTTTTTCCTATCCCCGTTAACTATGAATGTTTGTGGTAATAATTTCTTTGGTGGAATCCGTTGTTGTTTTTTTATCTTTGGTTCTTTTTTTTTATAGACCAACTCGTTTAACCACCTGTTTTAATTCATAAATCAGGGGTTTGATAAACTAGTTGGTTATCTGTTCATTACTTCATACAAAATGACGTTCCATATTTGAATTATTCGTTTGTTAGTGCTTATTTGTCGGGGGCGAAACAGACCCTTAATCTAATGAAAACTCAATTGTCATGAATATGCCTAATTTTGAAGATTACAAGAGAGAGATGCAATATTTTATTTTTAAATTCAGCCCTGTTCTTTAGTTCAATTACAATTTGTAGTTGTTACAAAGTTGAAGCATAGGACAGTAATATCAGTTTCAGTTATTTTACTTATAGCATAGAATTAATTGAATTCTTTGACAATGACGTGTTGAACAAACACGATACGAGGTTAAAAATGCCTAAAATCCGCAAACTACGTAACGCCATACATCCTTTAACTTTAAAACCATGGCGTAACATCATTCGTAACACTCAGCAGTGAACAAATGAAGTTGTACCTACCTAATTCACCATGAAAGTACTTTCTAATGTTTTCGGTTGAAAGCGAACAGTTTCAATTAGTTGACAGATGATATGTTGTAACATGCTATTTCTGAAGGAACTTGGCTCTTGGTTAACCGAGTATGTAAATTGTAGGGCAAACTCCTTGTCGGCCAAAACAATAATTTGTCAAACTAGGTACTGTATTTTTCTGAATGAAGTAATCATCTGCCCTCTTACCAGCGCGGAAGTCTCGACATAGTTCCTTGTAAAACCACCAGGTGGCGCTCGAAAAATGCTGAGACAAAATTGGTATTTTTGTGTGTCTTTGAAAGATCTACTTTAATTATTTTACTTAGTATGGGCTGAAAATATCAAAATTTTTGATGGTGAAACGGAATTTCATCATTAACTAGTGGTCCCCCGGGCTTTGTCCGTGCGTTTTAAGTTTGCTTCGTTCTTTCCTGGCGCAGTGTGATGTTTCATAGCCTCAAGTCTTCCTCGATAAATAAGCTTATTTAATAGTCACTATTTTTTATCTCTTTTTTAATCCGTCCAGTATTTCGTGCAATTAGCGCACTCAAACAAACAAACACACTCTTCAGTTTAATATGAATTATTAGTATAGATGAGATGATAAATATTGCCATTAAAATAATCCTCTTTAATTTATATCATTGTTTGTGCACAAATCATACTTAAGCGAAAGTTTTAATCTTATTGCGTTGATCTTAATGACTAAGAGAGTTAATTCTAATGAGGATAATGCTAATTAATTGATAGTTTAATACGAATCATAATTAATATATGACACGCAACTAATGTCTTTAATGATATGTGTAAATCTTCAAGTTTAATTAAAATTAAACTTGAATTAAGATTAAATTTTAGTTTAACAATAAATTTTTTTCATTTGACTTTACTTTAACACTAAATTGTTTTCATATCACAGATTCTAAAGTCCTCATACAACTTGCGATAAAATAGTAGGCACCTATGCATATTTTTAGTTAGTTGCTTTTTTGTGTTCTTTTATCTCGCCCCAATTCTGTTTCTGCTACACCTAGTGGTTGACTGGTAAAAATTGCATTTTTTACCATATCTCCATATGTGTCAGGTAATCATCAGTGTACTGCTTGTACATATTAATTTTGTATTACTTACCTACCTAATTTTAGTCATTTTTAGGCGTAGGCCCGATACCTATTTATATGTTTCAAATGTCAACTTTTTCAAGTACCTATATATATATATTTTAACTGAGTTTAGTGACAACTATTACAGATAACTCAGTGTGTTAAACTCTTATTCTTTATCTTATTAATTTAAGAAAACTAGAATCAATCAGTATCGATCTAATGTCAGTCACGATCTATATGACAGCTATAGGCAAACCGTTTCATTGAGACTTCGCCTGCGGGGCACAGGGGCGCGGAGGGAGGCAATAGCGGGTCGCACGCGGGGTGCGGGCGACGCGGAAACACCCGCTCGCGCCGTTATTAATCGCACTCTCGTCTCCCCCTGCACCCCTTTGCCCCGCAGGCAAGGTCTCAATTTCGCGGTCTATTTTAGTGCTGGCTGCGTATGCTAGTGTTGTCTACTCTAGTAATGCCATAAATTATCCGTCTAAACTACCTATAAATAAAAATAAATACTCCAATTTTTTAATTATTTTTACAGAGATGCAACTGGTGAGGAACAGCTGAAAGTGAAATTCGAGCCTGGAGAATTGAAAGAAGCAGCCAGAACTTTTGCTGAAGGTAAATAACGGCATGCGTTGTTTTAAAATTTATCTAAGCTTTAGTTATCGTTCCCCAGAAACGCCAATTTCATACATTATTTTTTATTTTGTTTCTATTTGATTTAAGACATGGAGGTAAGAAAACTTACTTAAAAAATATCAGTCCCAAATCCATCGAGCTACTATTACTAGCGTACTAGGAACTGTTCGTGTTCCATGAATTGACGCCACTTATGAATTGACGCTCATACTATGAGTTGATGACATATTCGAAATTCAAATTTCAAGGAATACGTGACAATTTCACCATCGTATGTATAAGCAGCACATTTTTGCTCGGCATAGCTTTCCTACGTACTGCCCAAATCAGAATCCAGCAAAATCATGACGTTTTTAATGTAACAAATACCACATGGGGCGCTATCGTTCCATTTTTATAACGCTTGCAAACCACCAAACCATATAAATAAAACAAAGCGCATCTTTATTGAAAAAGAAAGTCCTCGGGTCGTTGACCTGTTACGTGACTGCATCAGACAGCGGTCAAGGTCACTATGCAGTCAGATGCACTGCTACGCGCGTAGCGTCCCGCAGCGTAGCAAGCCGATTAGTTGGCGTAGCAATGAGCTACGGTTTTATTGGTTGGTGTGATGAATGAGTACTATGTATGTGTCTACTACTACTATGTAAATGATTCAAAATGGTGTCAGAATTTTGGCAATTGTATTATCCGTTTTAAGATTTGTTTATTTATAAAACAAAGCTATTGATTTTTGTGTTAAGGTATTTTCTACCTGCAAAACAATATTATGTTCACGGTAGTTTAAAAAAATATTACAGATATTTATCGCGGAGGGTTTACACTTTACAGTAAAAATAAATCTCCGCGAAAAATATCTGTAAATTGAGTTTTAATAAATATTTGCGAAAACTTCAGATTCAAACGTTTTTTTTACTAGCGTAAAAAATATGGGGACCTAATAACCCTATAAAAAGTCTCCCTATTTTTTATGTACCAATGGACTATGCATTGCAGTCGATGGAACTGTCTAAGTTTAAAATTGTGTTAACTTAAATTAGTTTATTGTTCATAACTATAGCATCACAATTTTAAAATGCATTGCAGATTATGGGTCTATCTAAGTCTTTCTAAAATTATATCATTGTTCATAAAATGAAAACTTAAAAACTTAGCTGACTTTAAAGCCACAACCGCAGAGTTCATTGACTCAACTCGATCTCGGTCAAGGCTATCTTGTATGCAGTTGCCTCGAAGCAAACTATCGTAGTAGGTTGACCGCATATATTAATTTAGTTTTGTGGTTATAGAGAATTATTGGGACTTTCTATTAGGACATGATTTTTTCTTATTGTATCTAAATCTAACTCTCAACTTCTACGAACCGATTAAAATAATTAACTTAACGAATATTTTTAAATGTTGCTACCAGCGGTATTTACGATTATGCATGTTGTGAAGAAAAAATACCTTCATCGCATCGTAAATATTCTACCATTGGTAACGACATTTAACTATTATTTGGGTTTTCTATCAAACACGCCACTGAGACTAATTGAGTCAAATAAATGGCCTCATATTTGTACATGTGATATTGCCGCCCAGATAATGCTACTTTAAAGTTTTAAATTTTGACACAAAATTTATAGGGATAAAATATTGACAAAGCCAGGAACATTGACATTCTTTCCATTACATTTGGTGTCAAAAATAAAAATTCAAAATAGCACTATCTGAGCGGCTAAACATTAACACGTTTTGAATCTACCCATACACATGAAATACACCCTGAAAATGAAAATAAATTATATCTAACACTAGTATACTATACTGACACAAACTACTGTGAACATTCTAGACCAACAGTTAAGTGATCTTTTACGTGCATAAATGCAACAATGACAGTAAATAATGGTTAGTTCTTCAACATGCAACAGCGTGATTATAGATACAATCACTATTATGAAAATAAAAACAGTCCAGTTTGACAACCAGATTCTCCGATAGTAACGCAATAGTTGTCGCTATTTTGTACCCATAGGTAAAAACATAAATAATTGATCATGCCAGTCATTCCAAAAGCGCTTTGATTGATACTTATAAGCCATTTGTATGTTTTTTTGCGTTTTTTGGCTTCCGCGGATTGCGTTTCGCCATTATGATGAGCGCTGAAACATTATCAATTCGTAATTTTTAATGATGTAGTCCAATAAAATTAAACCGATGGTTTTTGTTCAAAGTAATCGATTAGTGTTTTACGTTTTTATAAAGTAATTTAACTCGTCAAGTATGTGTAAGCGAGACACAATAAAAATTCCATTGTTATGCAACTCCCGGCATTCGTTTGATATCTGACTGATTAAGGCTGCTGTCACCTACCTTCTAACAAAGTTCAAATGAAAATTTCTCCCCAAAAATGACTAAACTGACTACTTTTTTTGAATGAATTGTGTAGAAATGAACTATCTCCATAAAATGTCGACTCTGAATTTTTGATTCAATCTTTAAAATGTCTGTAATTTGCAATCATAGAAGCCAAATTGACGGTTTTTCTGGCGCACTCTTCTGGATCACTTGTTGACATCAGCTATCGAAATAACATAAACTTGAAGGGAATTACGTTCGTATACAAGGTGTTGACTCTGTTTTTTTTATTTATCGCTCTGGTTATTCCAAATGAAGACAAAATTGAAACCATGTTTTGGCATAAAATACGCACCTAAAGACAGGCGATTATCTCTGAGATACATTGCACTTATTCTGTGTTATTTGATAAAACAATGTTATAGAGGTTCCTATCTTTGACTTAGCATCTAAATTCTTGATTTTATCTTGTGCAATATATTCAAAATATATTACTAAAGTAACCTATAAATTTGAGATTTGGAGCTGTCACGAACATTCATCTTCGATCGAAATTTGACAGACAGCGCCGAGCGCTCGGAGGGGAAGGGTGTGTCGCTCGTTGTCTTCGCTGCTACTCTTTTATTTCGTGTATGATACTAATTCCAAATTTGAAAATATCACGCTTTGCACAATTTTTATACGGCGACCAATTCGCTTTGAGGCTTTATGCAACAGGCATACAGCCATAGTGCATTTGGATCGTCGATGGTCTCTAATTATAACAAAAAAGTATTCGTTCTTTTCTATCGATTAGTAGTTGCATTTAAATGATTAATCAATGTTATGTAAACTTGCATAGAAAGGAATCCTTATTAATACTATAAACAAGAAAGATTTATATGTATGTACGACTATTTTAAGAGGTTCATGAGTTATAACGAAGATATTTTATCATATACAATTTGTATTTTCGAAACTTGATTAAACAAAATGTGCAGATAATAGGACTAAAATAATCGACAAAAATAATAATAATAAAAAATTGTCTACAAAATAAAATTGTGGTATATGATGAGCAAACTGTTTCTATCACCAAACAGTTATATGTCAATTTTAGACAAATACTGAATTAATAAGGCCAAGAATAGGCAATAGTACCAATTTCATTGCGTATGTATGGGGTTGCAAATAATAACCTTATTTATATAAAATAAAGTAATATCAGTAACACTACAAATATATTTATTTATTTATTTATTTATTTATTTATAGTTCAACAACGGTAGACCGATTTTCATGATATTTACTTTGTTGAATTGGTATTTACCTCTTACCCCTTCAGTTATTATAAAACAGGGCTGGGGCGCGCCGAGGCTGGATATGAAGCAAAGTTTTCTGTGGTCGAAGTTTTTTTTTTCACTAAAAAGTCTAAAACTCTTCAAAGGACTCCAATTTAGGCAAACCATTTCTTTTTGAAGTCAGTGCCATCGCATGGGCTCTCTCAAGTTCCATCTTAAGCGACATCTATCTGGGCATCGACTCCAAAAAGAAATGGTTTGCCTAAAATGGAGTTCTTTCAAGAGTTTATTTAAGACTTTTTAATGTGTTTTGTTTTTGAAGTCGGTTTTATTTAAATAGTATGGTGGTGAAGTGACAATTAACCCAACAAAACTGAAGACAAATAAGAGCTTTTGTTTTAAGTATTTGACTTTGAGTAGTAAACAAGTAAGTTTATAAATTTTCTTACATCATTCGTGCTTTGGATTTTGAATAAGAATAAACGGACGACAAAAAGTAAAAGGTCAGTTTTTCTTAATATAGACCGTATATAGGCGTTATTTAGTTCCACAACCTTTGATACGCACTTGTACGTACATACCATTGGCCATTGGCGTCAATTCCATACTGTGTGGGACTTGTTCATGGCATTAATTCCATACGCTAGTAACAGTGTTTCAATGGTTTAAACCTAAATAAATAGGGCAATATTTTGCTTATTTAACATTACTTTTCTTTCTACCATAATCTACAACCACAACCTAACTATAAACTTGTATAGTAAAACGCTTGTTTAAATGGAAGCGTTTCATGTGATGTGTATGTAGTTAATATGAACCTGTATTCAAATTGTACGCAAATGCCATGAAGTTCCATGGTTCTATTCAAGTCCATATTCATATAATATTTCATTATTGAAAAATGTATATGGACAAAATTATATAATACCGGTGTAAACCAAATAATTAAATAAAAAATATCTTGATTATCATCTGTTTTACATGAAATACTTGAAATCTTGATATAAATTTTCTTAACTACATTTTCTGAATGTCAGCTATAATAACTTGTGGCATATTTCATATATCGAAATACAAATCATATCAAAGAACAGCGTTACACTAAAAAGCATTTATGTGTTAATAAATCCTCATAGCATCCAGCTGGTATGACACGTGGTATACCAAGCGCAGAACCAACGGCATCATCCAATAACCCTTAGTCCCCGTTTCTCGTGGAGTTTACATTCGTAAAAAATACCTACTCTGAGAAGTCACGATTTGGGTGAGGACATAAAGAGACAGATAACCGGTACCAACCTGTACCGACTGACTACTGATGTGCCAAGTCATCTATTTTTAGTCTCGAAATATTTAAGAAATTCGTTACAACAATCCAATTAAGGACCGACTGACACTAGAAAATTGTTTTAAAACAAGATTCAAATCAAGACTTGAGTCGGAAAAGTCTCTATAAAGCATTTCATATCCATGAAATAGCCAACACGGCACAACACTGGTTAGTCGTTGCAGGTCAGTGCGTGTTACCCGCCTCTATATGTCTTCGTCTTTTGGATGCATTTCGTTTTTTCTATGCTGTAAGTTTTTTACGTTATTATAACTGTACGTTTGTGTTTAAATGTGTGAATTTAGTTATATAATTATCAAAAGAAAATGTTCGCGAACGGAATTGACGAGAACCCTGATTCCGAACTGTATTCACTGTATTCGTAACAGGTATTAAAAAAAAAACTGGTATAACATTAATTTATCACATCAACTTTTATAAGACCATCATTTTCTGTGTTCATCATACGCATAGCCTACTACCTAGAGATAAAGTATCAAAATTGTTTCATTACAGTTATCATTTTTTTGTGTCCCGGACAAATAAAATCGCACACACACATTGATAAACTCGGTAAAATCTGAGAATCTCCAGACTGTCATATGGCTCTTAATATCTATCCAAGTTTATACGAAATGACATTCCATATTTGAATTATTCGTTGGTTAGTGCTTGTCGATTGTGAAATTCGCATCTAAAGTAAACAGCGCTTTATTCAATTGCTTTTGTTTAATTTCACAGTCACCTTCCACAGTAACTGAATATTCATTTGTTTTATTTTTTATCCAGCGCGAGGAAAAATCAAGAAATACACGCCTCTTCTCACCGGGATCGGAGTGAAAGTGATTGCAGTCCTAGGTCTTCTCTTCGGAGGCCTAACCCTTCTGGTCACCAAGGCCTTGGTGGTAGCTAAGCTGGCCTTCCTAGCTGCTGCTGCTCTGGGAATACAGAAGCTTCTGAGTGGAGGAGGCCTTAACAATTTAAGTGGAAAGGTAAGTCACAGTACTCATTGATAAGTTTTCGAGTATATATATCTCTTTTTAACCACCAGTGCAATACATATAAATAAATAAAAATGTGCCAGATAACACACCAATTGTCTGGTTTCGTGGTAAGGAATTTGCTTCCTTGTGTTACGAAGTACTAGACAACGATAATGACGGGGGCGTCAGCCATATATACCTAAATACATGTAAGTATGTAAGTTTGTGCTCATCACACAAACATTTGCCCCTTGCGGGATTGGAACCCACGACGGCCGGCGTAATAGTCAGGAGCGCTAACCAATACACCAAATGCGTCGTCATATAGTCCTATCAGCCGGTTTATCGTTACCTACGATGTCTTAAACTAGAAGTTTAACTCACTTATAAACTAAATAGAGATATAAGTAAATAAATCACCGCTGTTGTAGCTTGAAACTAGGCGTAACTACTTTCGAAGCCTTATCAAGTAAATGGAAACAACACAAAGACTTACAGCGCCATCTAGCGTAGCTTAGCAGATGGTGTTGATGATTGATCAATGGTCGACATCGCACTGGCCTATAACGGTATAACGGTCACAAACACTGTCAGGAATGACTGTAATTTTTTTCTTTAAAAAGTAATAAAATGCGATGTCTATCACATAATCAAGTAGCTCTATTAAGAGTCGTTGAGTTGCCAAACGGCACAAAATAGAACTATCCGAGTAAAGTAACCAGAGAATAATAACTACTATGTATCATGCGAACTTGAATCACTCACACTACAATCATTAGGTGCCTACATGGTTGAGTGAGGTCACTGCATACCCATAAGCGACCCATACTTTAGTAAAAGGATTTTATATACATTTTATCTCTTGACCATAAGGTCCATAAGGTCCATAAGGTCCACTGAACATAGGCCTCCCCTATGCCAGTTTTATCCTGCGATCCTTACAAGGTCGTCTGTCCATCTTGTTGGTGGACATCCTACGACGTCTTTAGTCAAAGGGTCTTTAAGCTACTTTTCTGCCCCAACAGCCTCAGTTCTTCGCGCTATGTGCCCTGCCCATTGAGCTTGCTGATTTTCAGGGATGTCAGTTACATTAGTTCTTCTACGTATCTCCTCATTTCTGATTCGATCTCGTTGAGAATACCGGGCATAGTAGCCCCTCCATTGTTCGTTGTTTGATTTTGATGAAGGATTTGAATGAGTTTATAATTCATTATTACTCTATTTTCCAGATCGCCGGTTTCCAGTCATCTCCTCAGCAATGGTCTTCACCCACAGCACCAGCAGCATCATATCCGTATGCCAGATCCTCAAGCATTGCGCAAGATGCCAACGACTTGGCTTATAAGGGACAGTTGACGTCACAGTTATAAAAAAAAATTGTTATAGTAGTATTTAGCACTCGCTTCCTATAACGTGGGAATGTGACAGCGCATTCTTATCTCTTTTTTACACTCACAGGCCTTATGGGGAGGTGTAGTGCTGCTCTGCACACTGCACAGTTATCGATAAGTGCGTGCGCGCACGGCTCACTCCCTAGGTCAAGAATGATTTGCCGCTAAGGAAGCAAGTGTTTCGTGTGAAAATAATCGTGTCAGACAAAACATGGGTCTTCATAACGTAACTATCTATAGTCTTGAATAAGTATTTTTCAAGTAAATTATGTGCTATGTCATTGCCATAAGAAATGCAATGATTAAATAGAAATGTGGTGCTAATTTAGAGTTTTAATTCAAGGAAAATATTTTTTACTTATTGATGTTTGACAAATGAAAAGATATGTCTAATGTTTGAGTATGACTGGCAGACAGTTTAGTTAGAGGCTACCTTTTGTGCTATTTGTGTATTGTAATAATACAGATGACGAAAATAAGTGTGTGAGAGTGAATGTAGTATGATTGTTTTAGATACTAGATTGATCAATATGTTATCATACAACGTCATTATTTCCAATGATCTTTTATAAATGTAAGCGTTCATGATTTTTATTTTACTAACAAAATGTAAATCTTTATTTTAATTGTGCTAACAAAAAATATTTTTAAATATTTATGCTGAATTTAATGGTGCTAAAATCGTTGTTAACTACAAATTTTATAAAATATGAAAAGTTGTTCAACTATTTATTTTAATATTAAATTACAATTATTCGCTACTTTGTAAGAAATTAAGGACTTGTAAAATTCAAATTCTGGATACAACAGGGTGCGGTGATGTTCAAAACTCTTTTTAAATGTTCTTAAAGTGTGGATACCTATTAGTTATAGTTATACATTTTACGGGTTTGTTTTTTCATAAACCGAACTTATTATATGGAATAATAATATTTATAAATAAGTAAATACAAGACTGTATCGTTAGATTAAGTTTAATAAAAGAAATTCAAGAATATAGTTATTTGTTTCAATTTATTAAAATCATTTTAAGGTTACATTTCTTTTTACCTGAATCCTACATAACAAGAGAAAAAAAAAACCGGTTAAGTGCGTGTCGGACCCGCGCACTGAGGGTTCCGTGCCACCCTTAACTGAATTCAGGGTCCACTTACTTTCACTTAACGAAAACATCACAATATATTGCGACAGCAAAAATAACTTTGTTTTTCATAGTGTTTGTATGAAAGACAAAGTTATATTTGCGGTTGAAAAAAATGTGCAATATCTCAAAAACTACTGGTTCGATCTCCTTCAAACCAATTTTCGTTGCAAGTTTTTGTTGAGATCTACATCATATATTTTTTTCAAAATTTTAACTTTCTTAGTTCAATAGTTAGATGGGGGGGGACGCCCATTTTACCACTTTGGAAGCGTCTAAATCTCAAACCTTACACTTTTAGAAAAAATGGTTTTAGAAACCTCAACATCATTTTAAAAGACCTATCCATAGACACCCCACACGCATAGGTTTGAGTAAAAAAAAATTTTTAGGTTTTAGTTTCATGTATGGGAGCCCCCCCTTAAATATTATTTTTTCTGACTTTTTGTATCTGACTCGGAAAGCGGTGAACAAAATACACCTACCTACCAAGTTTCAGCTATGTGATGCTTATAGTTTCAGAATAAAGTGGCTGTGACATACGGACGGACAGACAGACAGACAGACAGACAGACAGACAGACAGACTTGACGAAACTATAAGGGTTCCGTTTTTTGCCATTCGGCTACGGAACCCTAAAAAGAAGTCAAATAGGTACTTTCATGGTCGATCTCGCCTATCCACATAAGAGCCATAATTGTCATTTGTTTAAATTAACGCCTAGAGAAAACCACTCGGTCTGTGATAACGTGTGGCGCCATCTAGTTACAAGATACTAAAGCTTCACTAACTGTATTGTTAAATTTGTTCTAAATCGACGTAAAATACTACATTTTAAGTATATCTGGAAGCGAATAATAAAAAGCGACCTTTTGATGGTTGACTTAACGCCAAAAAGTACACAAGATCGCATAGAAAACGTATCAAGAGGGCTGACCCCAAATAGGAAACATTGATGGATTAATGACAAAATGAGAGGCTTTAAAAATCTAATGTAGTACTGATTTATTGAGAGCGCAAAACACTACAGCATCAATTGCGGCTGTAAATCTCAAAACACAAGATGCGACAGAAGGATCCGTAATACTATTATTTTATGAAATTATGCACAGAATTTCCCAGAAAAGTGTTGTGAGCTAGTAAATATATAGAATTCAATAGAATCAAGGAACAAAACTAATAAATATCGATTGACATGTGCTACGTAGGACATGATATAAGGTTGAAAAAAAATCTTAAGATTATCTTTAAAAAGATTGGGTTCGTAATTATTACATTGGTGTACAGTGTAAGAGGACCATAATTGTAAAGTAGAGCTACAATTATGTATAGTTTTTGTCATCAATAAAACAGAAAAAGCTGAAAAGTGTTTACTATTGCCACCATTATGTGTGAGAATAGAAAAATCCGATTAAAAACTAATTTAGTACTAAAATTATGTCAGAAAATAATGTTGTGCGTATTTTTAATTAGTTTATAAATTCGTAATTAGTCATAGAGACTTTAATGATAAAAAAGGTAAATTTTATTGAATGTAACAAATAAAATAAAAAAAATATGAAAAAAAATAGAAATTCATTTCCAGTATTCAAGTGATCGTCGACATTTTTACCATTTAAAACGATAAAAATACCAACTTTCAAGTGAATTGTATGTAAGACCTGAAAAGCATAGCATCACCCCAACGCTGATTAGAAACTACTCGATTTGAACGCACAAACCTACTTATATACTAGATTTCAATAGAATAGAATGCGTAAAAAAATGTGTGCCGTCTTCACTCACACACAAATAAATAGTGTAAGAACAACAACGTGTGTATACACCTTTCACTGACACACACTTGTGTGAGTACTGCTTGGACAGAGAAATGTGTAGAGACGCATTATTACTTTTTATTATGGGTACTCGAGACATTTAGGTAAATAAAATACATTATCCTATTGAAGTGTCTTCTGTAAAATTAATTTTTGGAAAAGGCTAAATTAATCAATTTGAAAAAAAACATAGAATTTATTCAATAGTTGGTTACACTCGTATTTGTTTTTAAAGTCAGCTTCGATTAGCGAATATTGCAAACATGTTTTCATTACTTTTAAAATAATATACTGATATATTATATTCACTAGTATAAAATTAAATAGCTATTCAATTTATGTAGATCTAAGTATTACGCGATGATTTAACTTCGTATGATGTGAGTATTGTCTTTATTATATTTAAAAATAAATAATTTCACTAAAAAAATATGTTCAGATTATTTACAATACTCGCCAAGCAAATAAAAATTGACACCACACAGTATACTTCTCAATTTTTACTAATAGACCAACTATGACTTCTGAAGCTTACACAAAAGTAAAATTATAATGTGTAGCATAAAACTTCAAAATAAATCAAGCCTTTTATTCCAAAAGAACAAAGCTATTCAGTAAGGTTTGAGAGTATTGTAAGTCCTTACTCGAAAACAGATTATAATTTTTCAAATTAAGCTCTTAATAAATCATATAGGATATCTTGTAAGATAAAACATGCACATAAGCTGTATAAACTCTTTGATTTAGAGACTCATCCCGTCAATTTAGAAAAACCTGTGTCTGACAAACCTCTCCAAAGGTTTCCCTGTTCCAGCAGCCAAGATAGTTAGCTTTCTCTACACTTACAATCACACTCTATGCCTGTGTGCGTACACTTTCACTCCTGTCCATTTTTGTTGTACTTTTCTTCAGATTTCTTATTTTTCAGATTGCTTTTAAACTTGAACTCAATGCGGTTTACAGGTGGTGATATAAATATATTTTTGTACTTTGAATTAGCCAGTGTATAAGAAAACTTAACATATTTCTCTTTTAATGAAATAAATTCATTTGATACACCTAAGGTTAATAGAACGGCAAAGGCAACACTCGTTGATATTTTAATAATAGTCAATGTACCTGTAGATTCTAAATAAAGATTTCGGTATCATTATGGAACTGAAAAGAATGAATTATAAAAGTATAATAATTAAAAAACTTATATTTTTTTCAATTTCTTGTTGTTGAAGGTAAATTTAATGACCTTAGTTCATAAAAAAACTACTTTTAGCGGTGTCACTATAACCTTTATGAATAACTTTTGAATGATGTGCAGTAAAGAGTAACCTTATCTTATCGTGCCTAGATATCTAGCTTATTAATCTTAGCCACAAGTATATATTAATATGTGCTTAATAAATAGTCTCAAGCACAAGCATTGTTCTAGTATTAAGTTTTGAACGACATAAAAAAGTTATTAAATAATTGTTTGCCTAAAATGAAGTCATTTCATAATAATTGCACACATTTGGTACTTTCTTTAATAAGCTTTAAAGTGCCTAACATAAGTTCTGGCATTATATTGTGTTGTGGTTAATAAACATATTTTTATTTATTTATTTATTTTATAATCACTGCCATCAGCTCAGCTCCACAAAATGGTGACTTTCAGACGTAGAGATACTAGTACAAACAAAACTAAACGTGCCTTGAAAGCTTGAGGTGTTCCCTCGATTACACCAAGACCCCATCATCAGATCCTGACTTGGCATCAATGAGACTAACTAGAAGAAAGTAGCTCTAAGTGACTGTTTTATTTTTTTAAATCGGTCCAAAAATGACTGAGATATGAGTTATAATATTTTCAATGCAGATTTTAAGGTGCAGTTCCAAATCCGACGGGGATTTTCTTACCATACCTACATACAAAAGGTCTTACCGGTATCACCATAATTTACGTAAGCTGAACCAAGTGAAAACACAAACGTGTCCTTAAAAATACACCTGCCGCCATAAAATGGATAAAAAACCTTCTTTCCCCGCCTCAGGTATTTGGGACTCGACTTTCTCTGCGCTTTCACGCCGTGAGATGTAAACATGGGCCGACTGCATTTGAGTAGTAAGAAGACATATCTCCACATAGATACTTGGTGTAGTATCTTCACTAAGATGAAGGGAATAGGGTTGATTTTGAAACGATTGGGGTAGAGACGGAAGTTGATTGGTGTTCAGGTGGGCTCCCATAAATTATATTTTCTTGGTAAATTCATTTCAGGTGCAGCTATGAATCGACCACACACGTGCTGTGGGGAATGAGATTCAAGAAATGTGACAATGTATTATTTATTATGATGTATCAATGCACCTATTTTAATTATAAGGAAGGTAACATGGTAGATCATACAAATCTATCTCAGTTTACAGGCACACAAAATTTTATTTATTAATTTTTGTCTGATGTAGTAATTATTTCAATGACTTCAATATTGAGATAACAGAATTATGAGCTGTTATACATATTAGTAAGACAATAATGATTAAATAGATTGGTACCTAGGTAGGTAGATAGGTAATAAGAAGAATCGTATTTATTATTGGGGAATAATAAAACGAGCGAATAAAAAAATAATTGGCGACTGATGATGACGTACTGTTTTATCACTTGAGCGGTATGAATTTGAGTAAGCGAATAATTAACTAAACTAACGACGAATATTGATTAATAATAAAATCCAGAACGAGCTTACAACAAGTGGGCTTTGTTATATCCATTTCAGATATAAAAAACCGGTTAAGTGCGTGTCGGACCCGCGCACTGAGGGTTCCGTGCCACCCTTAACTAAATTCAGGGTCCACTTACTTTCACTTAACGAAAACATCACAATATATTACGACAGCAAAAATAACTTTGTTTTTCATAGTGTTTGTATGAAAGACAAAGTTATATTTGCGGTTGATAAAAATGTGCAATATCTCAAAAACTACTGGTTCGATCTCCTTCAAACCAATTTTCGTTGCAAGTTTTTGTTGAGATCTACAACATATATTTTTTTCAAAATTTTCACTTTCTTAGTTCAAAAGTTAGATGGGGGGGGACGCCCATTTTACCACTTTGGAAGCGTCTATATCTTAAACCTAACACTTTTAGAAAAAATGGTTTTAGAAACCTCAACATCATTTTAAAAGACCTATCCATAGACACCCCACACGCATAGGTTTGAGTTAAAAAAAAATTTTAGGTTTTAGTTTCATGTATGGGAGCCCCCCCTTAAATATTATTTTTTCTAACTTTTTGTATCTGAATCGGAAAGCGGTGAACAAAATACACCTACCTACCTAGTTTCAGCTATGTGATGCTTATAGTTTCAGAATAAAGTGGCTGTGACATACGGACGGACAGACAGACAGACAGACAGACAGACAGACAGACAGACAGACAGACTTGACGAAACTATAAGGGTTCCGTTTTTTGCCATTCGGCTACGGAACCCTAAAAATACTATCCGGGCGACTAAATTACTAACTAAGCGACTAGAAATACAGAGGGGGCAGCTTTAATATTAAGGTATTTTCGATTTTTCCAATTGAGGTTTTACATAACGAACTACAAAAAAGTTCATTCTGAGCAAAGTTTGTGAGCTGCTGTATTAATGATTATTGGTTACTGATATTCTATTTGAGGTCTTATGTTTTATATTTTATGCAAACTATAAAATGATTATTATTAACAACACCACCACTGGAAGCAAAAATGATACCCATTGGAAAAAAATTAAAACGAGGCCGGGCTAGCACTTATCTACTAGTGACGATGAGTAGTAGAGTTCCTCAACCCTCATACCAGTTAATGTTCCTTACAGTATTGATAAGAAAATCACTTTTTTTATTGACTGAAGCGTCTTTTTTTAGGGCTTCGTAGTCCAACGGAACCCTTATAGTCTCGCCATGTCCGTCTGTCCGCAGTGCAGCGCAGAGTTAGGTGTTAGAAAACTGTAAATTTTAACTCCTCGACAAAGTAGTGAAATAAGATTTTGAGAAATATTTTTTTAATATACCTTAGTAAACATACTTACATAAAATAAGCAAAATAATTGTCATGTAACTTTTTGCACAATTTAAATGCTTACATACATAGTATATACGGAACCCTTCGTGCGCGAATCCGACTCGCACTTGGCCGGTTTATTATTATTTGATTTAGGTAAACGCAAATTGATTTTTATTACTTTTTCGTAATACATTGTTTAATTTAATTACCTATAAGAATATTTAGTGTATCTTCAAATAGTATTTTCATAAGATGATTTTTTATTTAAATGTGGCCTCATAATACGCTACTTCGATTAGTATTTTCAAAGCAGTTTTTGCATTCCAAACACTTCATATAAGATTAAATACCGCTCAGTTTGAAAAATCCGTTTGCCAAATATTGAAAAAAATGCAGGTCGTAATGTTGACACTCAATCATAAATTGGATCGCTCAAATATTATGAAGCTTCTCATTCTGTATTTAAAGTAACTCAAATTATTCTTTGTTAGTTGCTGATCTGTTGATTTCTCGTCACTCGCACTCAGTCGCTCACTTAGTAATTCTATAACCTAAATTAAGTATTTTTGACACTTAAAACATTAATTTACAGTCGCTCGTTTAAATACTACCCTTTAATATTATACATATTTTTTTCATATGTCCTTGAAGAAGTGAAAATCCATCTGTCTAAATGTGTATTTTATCTGTAAGAATTTCAGAAATGAGATCTGCAAAGTTTATTGAAATCTAATCTATTTCCTTAAAATTGTATGTGCTCTGAAAAAAGACCGAATACGTCTCTATTTAGTACCAATTTAGAAATTATTATTTCGAATATCAATGTCTGTAATTCACAAATGCTGCGTTAAAATAGGACTGGTCGCTCCGGCTAGCAACAAAGTAGCAACTGGAATGTACGAGTACGTTATCCCATCAGTATTAACCAAAACTAAATTCTGTTACGGCCAATAATAAAGCTGGCTGGTTCCTAGCTAAAAGGATTAGCATAGCTATCCAACGCGGCATCGCAGCCATTATTATAGCCTCCTTGCCACGAGGAAATAATTGTTCTTTTGAATAGGTTAGTTTTATTTTTTTAATCAGAATCAGAATATTTTTTTCTTGTTTGTTATTAATAAAGTACTAAATAGTACTAACTCGTACTCAAAGACACGGCCTTACACTTGAGTCCGCACGAAATTTCTAGTAGTTACGGCATGCTGTTTCACAACCGGATGCGTTGTTTTTTAGGTGAGGGTGAAAGTGAGTGTCGAAAGCGAAGAGAAAGCCAAAGAGGTCTGTTACCTCATTTCGACTGGTCTTCGAAGGCGCAGGTTCAAGGATGAATGTTACATTCACGTGGTTTAAGATAGATAGACAACTATCACATATATTCATTACAACTGCGTTTATAGGGAATGTACAATTTAGGCGGTTTTACCTACGTTTTATTATTTTTATAATAAGGCTTGTATTTATTTCAATCAGCCGTGTTCGGATCTTGTCAATCACAAAACGGCTTATTTATTTAGCCTCCATAAAACTATGTTTTAGCAATGAAACCAAGCGGTAAGGTGTATAAAAAAATAGTTTCAATGCAAGGTTTTCTTTTGGAATAAGAATCCATTTAAAAATTTTTAGAATGCTATGCAAACTACCGAAGTAATATCTTCAGTGATAAAATGTGTGTAGGTATATGTTTAAAATGCACACGATTAATATTTTTGCAGCTAAATAAATAAATAAAAACCCTTAGTGGCACACTATACACAGCCAATTAATATGCTTATACTGTAATGTCTGATCAATGCATTTACTAACCATCCAGGTGTATATTGATTATTTTGAATTTAAATTTTGTCAAAATCAGCTCCTCTCGAAAATTGCATTTAAAAACATCAGCCGATCACTAACTTTCCAAAAGCGCTTCCCACACACACCCAAACCCGAAAAAGGTTGAAAAAAATAACCAAAAAGGCCCGGGCGTAATCCTACTTTCATTCCATTTGACGTCATATCGTTATATAACCAACATGGCCGCTGAGAAAGTCGGGCGATGACCCCGGAGGCACATATTGGTTAAGAAAGCTAGTGTCTTCACGCAATGGTGGGGCACAAGTGGTTCTGTGTTGGATGTTTTCAACTATGAGCATTCGAAAACTGAATTACTGCTTAAGTTAACGTTATAAGGATTCTTTAGTCGGTCATTGATGTTGATAAATTATTATTGCCCAAGGGAGAGAATCAGCTTACAGATAAACAGCTCAAAGCTAAACTAACCAAATAATGTGCAGATTTTAAAATTCTAATGATATTGACTAAGACCCAAATAGATATCTTCGTTTTATTAACGTTACGAGTAGTTAAATAAAAAATAAAAGTATCAGTATAACTCTTTATTGCACAAAAGTCAGTTACAATTAATACATTTGTGAATAATAATATTATTCACAAATGTATTAATAAAATTATGTAATATTATTATCGTAAAACTTTTACTATCTGGGATTGCTCTCTTGACAATTTTACTAACTTATTTTCAATTTTTATCAGGGATAAATTGTTTTAAAAATATATTTTTGTAAAACTGAATTTCAGAAAAAAGGCCATTACGCAATATTACTCCAACAAAATTAAGGTGTTTTAAGTATTGCTATAATAACATAATTTAGTAATTTAGGTCTTCGAAATTAACTATTTCCTTTCTACCATAAACTGTAACTATTTTCTGTCTTCTTTTAACTTAAACAAATGACGTTCCCCAGACATTGCTTCTCAACGAACACTTTCACATACATACTTAGCGCGCGGCTTTCCATCCTGTTTGTAAATTATATGTATTTATGTATTTGGGATGGAAGCGCTATGCGGACGACCGGATGTGTGCACGCTTATGTGTTTGTGGTCAATGGGAGTATGTATTTATAGATTTTAACGGGTTAAAATGGTAGTTTATTATTTATTGCTTATTAATGGAATATTTTGAGGTTAAGATATCATTAGTAAAATTCCACTTGTACGACAACAGTTTTTTTTTTGGTAGGTTCAAGACAATCTTTGTTAGACAAATTATATTCAAATCCTTGTATTATATTATCTAAAGTCAAAGTAAAAATACAGTAGGTTATTTTTAGTGGTACAGTATATATTTTTTTGTTGTTGTAAGTAATTGTTGATTTCAATTTGTTTATACAAAATGGCAGAGTTAAAAATGATTTGGTTCGTTCAAATCCCATGATCTCTGTACTATAAGAATAAAATCTACAACACTTAAGTTAAATGATAATATCAAGAATGATGACTCCTTATCATTCATATCATATCATTTTAATTTAAGTGTCATTTTTTTCCCCTTTTAAAATGTTTTGAATTGATAACAAAATGTAACGCGTTGATGTCTTCTGAAGGTTGCTACGGATTGCTACGATTTAGTTACCTACTGCTATGATTTAGATGCTCAAAGAATGCTATTTAAACATATAGGAAAATAGTCAATCTTCCTGATTGAATGTTTAAATAGTAGATTGTTATACAAGGGGAGAAAGCGACCCATTTTACTCGAGATGTTTCTGGCGCTCGAACGAAGTGAGAGCGCCAATAATTCGAGAGTGAAATGGTGCTTTCACCAGAGTTAAACATACTATTTTTCATTTCGACTGTGAGGAAAAACATTAAATTTACAATAGTGGTTGTAGATGTCATGGTCAGGTATTATGTAGTACAGCGAGAAGGGAAAACTCAGGTTTTTGCACAAAAAGACAGTTAATTTACAGTTCTCCAAACATCTAACATGATTAGAAAGAATAACGACACGAATACATGAAAACAGTACGCAAAAGCAGACGATACGAAATAATTAAAATCCTTGTAAAAAATATCGAACGAATTTTCCCCACAGATAATAATTGTCAAAATTTAAAAAAGTAGGCAGAGTTCAAAAAGAAAAATGACACTGACAATGTAAAAAAAAAGTGTCATCTTGGTATTATGGCGGGAAGCCGAATATTTTAATAACAGATTAGTAAATATATATTTTAATTATAGATTGAATCAATTGAATATTTTTTTTATATCAACGATCATAATAAACATGTTTGTTTTTCAATGTATAGCTAAGCAAAAATGTTTATTATTTTTATAATATGATGTGACTCAATTATCTTTGATCCAAGCTTTGACGGCATGCCTTGACTCTATACCATGCCAATTAAAACTAAATTACTTTCCACCCTAGGGATGGATAAGCTATTTTCCACCCGGCTATCTACACAGGAAAATGCTATTTTCCGAACAGGAGAGATGAAAAAAATATTTTCATACATTTTGTGTCAAAATTCAAAACGTCACTATACCATTCTGTGAGTGACTAAACTATAATTATAATAAAAGCATATTCGACTCGTTTTTTTAATGTTATTTATTTTACTTCTTAAATGTTCTATAAAGTCTGATAAAAGCTATTTGATGTCGCAAATTTATAAGTAGTATCAACAAACTACCATCAGCGCCAGAGGTCGCGGGTTCGAATCCCGCAAGGGGCAAATGTTGATGTGTGATGAGCACAAACATTTGTACGTAAGTCTTGGATGGTACATGTATTTAAGTATTTATGGGAGACGCCCCCTTGGGAGAACACATCTTTGAAACCAGATACTTAATGTGTTGTTTAAAAAAACGTTTTTAATAATAAACTCCCATTCAATGCCGTCAATACTATTTTAGTGTGTCCGCTATTAATATCAAGAAAGGTTTAAATCACAAATGCATTGCATAACACGATTCATGGGAACAAAAACCACTTCACTCAATCAGAATTCATAGTAAGCTACGACTGTTTTTGGAACAAGCTATTTTAAATCTTACACAAAAGGAATACGTTCGCAAATGACTATATTCGAGCACAGGTGAAACTTTCCAAAACTTTCATTTTTCGGGTACATACACACCCATGTCCGTTTATGACCTACTTTTGACCTAAAGACTGGGTGTTAGAGTTCATTTTTGTTATTCAAAATTTTTCAAAGAGTGACCGATGCCGATGGTGTTATGTAATGAAGGTGAAAAGGTATTGGTAATCGATTATTTTTTATATATACAAGAGATGCCTACTCTAATTAATTGTTAGATTAAGATACTATTAAATAGTGTTTTGTATTGTCTCCATAAATGACAAAACTCACCTAAGCTATTTACTAAATAGTTTAGTGAATTTTGACGTTTATCGAGAGATGTCATTTGTCATTTTTCTAAATAGTATTTAGAACAATTATGAGTAATTATTAATTACGTGTACGTTACACCTTGTTCAAAATTATTAGTACCAATGTTAGTTGTAAAATTTTATTACAGTGCATTTTTAGGCAAAACAAGTATCCATGATGTTCAGGATACATGACAGCTCCAAAAGTATTATGAAAATCATTACTATGGCACATTAGCAAATACATGCACCAAATTATTTATTAGGTACTAACATAGATTGAAAGATGTCTCTATTTAGATCTCTACCTATAGATAATTACCTTATTTCGTACTGTAATAAACTGTTGAAATTCACTTAAGGAAAATATTTACTCCTACGCAAGGTACCTTTAATAAACAAAAAAATTACACAATTTCATTCACATAGCTCTGCTGAAACCTCCGTCACTTGGAGTAATACTTACACAACCTCAAGTAAAAAGAAAAGTAAACATTCTAACAGCCTATGGCCTACAAAAATCTAGACAAACAAACTAAACAAATACCTACTGTACTGTACCACCATTTCACCTCTTCATTCTTTTACTTTTTGTCCAAATTGAGTACTACTAACGCCATCTCTTGACGTCCTTAGCAAAACTCATTGTAAAGTTAGCGCCATCTAGTGACCTTTTGTATAATCGTTATCGAGCTGCTTTTAGAGAAAGAAAAAGACCATTTACTATCATCGGCTACTAATAGAGAGTGCTGTTGTTTTGTTTTTATTTTGACACGGTTGTTTAAGAATATGAGTGTAAGAATGAATGGATTAAAGTCTGCGGTAGATGGTATTTTTTCTTCTGTTTTTAATTGAATGTAGGTTAATTGAATTGAATTTTGTTACTGGTACAATCACTGTCAACATTTAAAAACTCCTGCAGACTGAGCTAAATAAACATATCATTCTTCATCATCATTTGCTCTAAGACCCTTGACAGTGTTGATGTGTCATGGAGGTCAGTTTTGGGGGATGAATCGTCTTTGGTGACTAAGGAGACCATTGTTGTCATAGGTATGTGGCAAATGTCTGTAGACCACTGTAGACCGATTGTTTTCATGAGGTTGGCATCATTGTATTGGCCATCAGCAAGAATTTATTTCGGTATTGGCACTTCTGTTTGTCACGGTGGATCTTGAAAATACGGTGGTTCATTATTTTAATATTATACTTCTAATTGTTTAAGTTTCTTGGTTAATAATATCGTGTGAACTGATTCCAATACAAGTATTGAACGTGATGGAGTTATTATTTAATCATATTATCAAGCTCATTGGGGCGGCTGAATAAGTCCCCAAAGGTATAAGGAGAGAGTCATTGAGAGGAGCGCCATTTGCGATAAAGCCTTTTTTGCTTTATAGATTGTCCAGCTAGGCTCCATCTTGCACTCGCACTTGGCCAGTTTTTTAAATCCTTTTTTTACCCATGGATCACAGTGCCGATTATTTGTCAATGAGTTACAGAAAGATATGTATAACTTACGAACTTGTTAAATTAATTAATGCGCGCACATATGGAAACTTCTTCTCGTAATATTTAGATAGGCGCTGCTTGTTGTAATAATTCCGAAAAACTATTTTACAATTATAAAGGCTATGGCTATGATTTCATTTCAAAAATGGTTAATTTGGTAAAACCGCGATCATGTAAACTCAAGATCTGAGTCATGTCATCACTCATCAGAGATTGAAATGTAATTGATTGTAAATGTACAAGCAGAGCAATAAGAATTCATTTCCTAAGAAATGGTTTTCCTTAAGTTCTCTAACCCAGGCTAGATTTAAAACTTACAGCCTATCTAAGAATAATTACTTCTTTGACCAAGAAGTCTAAAGTTCCAAGACAACCTAGAGAATCGCTAAAATATTCGGTTAAATTCTCAGGAATTGACAAAATGGCAAACCAATTCGTACTTTAAAAACAGGAATTTAGTAGCTATCTCGCTCCTCGACTTATCAACGAGCTCCCTAGTGACCTTCGCATTAGTATCACACCATTGAACATTAAATATAAATTGAAAGCTCATTTTTTACAACTTTTGCTTTGAAATTGAATGTAGTCACCACTCGTCAGTATTGAAACATAGCTGCATTTATTGTATCTATCTCAACTATTTATAGATGGTATCGATGTGACTTGAAGCAGCATTATCCCAAACCTTAGTGGTTTATTCGTGCTGTTTTGTTATTGTAACCGTTTGTATGCTTTTTATACGGTAATAAATGAAGAAGAAGCTATCAAATACTCAAATTTTACATATTCATGAGGGCCTACGAAAAACGAGATTCTCCAATATTATCATCGTTTGCGGATCCAGCGTTTGAAGTGTGCAATCCTTACTACGAAATTCCTGTTACGAGTTCTGCAGAAAAAAAAAACATTTCTGCATCGTCTTTTAATTAGATATTTGTTTATTGCATCTTATACGATTTAAAGGACATATTTCGCTACTAAATAAAGTGGAAGATTCTGAATGTCAACTTAGAAATATCTTTACAAAGACCATTCTTGATAATGACACTGCATTCGATACTGAGAGAGATAATACTTACTACTACTACTCTGGCGTCATTAGTGCAATAAAACAATAGTAATCGCAGAAAGTGATATCACTTTTATGTCGTAGGTACTTTTTTACTTGTTGCAATCATTTTGTTGCCACAACGGAAAGACTTCTTGGCATCTTTTAATCATTATGATAGTGATACGTTTTGTTTTTCACCTGCTGGGAAAATAATGAGGTATTGATTTCTGAGATCTTAAGATTTTCACGTTAGTTACAAATAACTTTGTATATACATGCACTCTCAGTTCGGAAACCAACTCAATCTTATAAGACAACATAACGTAATGTGGAAATAAAAATTCAAAGAAAACCCTTAAACATACATTGGTTGTAAAATAGATTTAAGTTCCTTTAATTTATTGTAGAAGAAAATGGGTTTATAAACACACCCATTTTCTTCTTCAATCTCCCGTAAAGTATTTTTTCCAATTAAAGATTTAAAAAGACCAAGTAAGTTGTGGAGATTTGGATGAGTGAGACAGAGGTCCTACAATGTTACAACGTTGCTACTATTTTTAGCGATAAAAGTCGAAAATGTGTCAGAAGTTCCTTCTTTCCAAAAAAAAGGTTTCATCGCCTCTTAGAATTTAAACCCTTATAAATAAAACCGAATAAAATGGTGGAACTTCAAACAGGGCTACTTCAAAGTCGAAAATGTCTCCCAAAGCATCAAATGAAAAGTCCTTAATGCGACTACCACACGTTTATCAATTCACGCTCCACGGCCATCGGGTAGTCATTATACTTTTCACTTTCTGCCCAATTTCAAGACATGACTGCGACGTGTTTCATTGTTTCGGGAAATTAAATGCCGACTTTTCTTTTATAATTTGGCTGTATAATTGGCCACTGAAATTCGGGTTTCAAGATCACTTTTTTTTAAACTTTCCTTTAATTGCAGACATAAAGAGTAGGTTTTCTCAAGAGTGGATTTTATCATACCCTCTTATTTGTTTTTTAATATGTGTGACTTAGTCGGTTTTTCGATTAATTAGTTAAAAGATAATTAGATATGGTGTGTGCTTGCACAAAAATGTTGACTTTAAGTTATTTATTTAATTGGGTGAATCAACTTTTCTCTGTCCCAACGTGAAAAGTTGAGAGAAATAAAAAAGTTAAGGGGATCATGATTTTTACAAAAGATCCGTGTTCCTCAATTATTAATCAATCATATTCCAAGAAAGGGCACGAATTTTGATGTGTGATTTACGAGTAAATTATCTCAGTCCAGCTAAGGACCTAAAAATCAGTCCCCTGGGTGACCGTTATTTTGACCAATAAAATAACAAAAAATCGGTACATAAATAACTGTCTTAGCAAGATCTATTTAATAACATTCTAAATCAGTTACCACATATTTATTAACTATTAAGACTTTTTTTATATACCTGAAAACTATGTCTCTTGAGTCACTTATCCAAAAACCAATCCTAAAAGTTCTTATAATTCTTTAGAAAACAGTCACATAATAAAAATACTTCTTGGGCTAACTTATCTCATAAACCTTTAAAGTTCTACATAATATTTTTCGTGGTACAATACTTGTCAGTGAAATAAAACACAGAAATCTGCGCAAAAACAGGGGGACAATATGGTTTGTCAGGAGACAATATATAACCCAAGAGACAATAATATGCAAATAAACATCAATTTTATCAAAAAGTTTTACAAGCATAACAAATGTATATGCCTTTCTTTGTAAGAAAAGACAGAAATCACAACCGTATCATCTTATTTCAAGGTTAAGCAGTACGTTTTGTCATTTCTCTACTTCAATTTGGGCTAACCTCAGTAGAGGATAAACCTGAATAATATTATTGAATCAAGAGATCATTCTCGCTCAAGCTATTCATATAATGCAACTGGCAACTATCTAAGAGGCTCTTAATTATTTCGGAAAAACAGGTAGGGCATAAAGTTTCTGGGGTTTTGTGTCTTGTAATTGCCTTAAAACAGAATCTGAAATCCTCCCGAATCTGGGCTGAAATGTAACACCTCTATCCCTTAAAAGGGATTTAAAGGAAATTTCCCTGTGCCTGATCACCTGAGTATCTGTCTCAGTGACTGAATACCTTCTGCTTCTTTGAAGTTGAGATTGGATGACCTTCCGGCTGAAATACAATCTCAACTTCAGACAGTTAATCAAATCCATATCCTAAACATCAGCTAAAAACTTGAAATTATCTCCAACGTCAGCAATACTTCATTCCAAAGCAACTTCCTCAACTCTTTAAACTCAGGTTTGATATTGCATGGACTACATTATTATTTTGAGGACTTTGGATCTCCCAAATACCAACTGACTGTGTGGATTCGGAACCAAGCCACAAGAGTTGGGGGATGCTGAACTTAGTCAGCATAAGCTGCTTAAGCAGTTTAATGAATTTCGAAGCCAATCCGGCCCCTTTTCAGTATCTGAACACAAGACGTGAACGAGGTTTCCACCCTAATGTCATAGTCATAACAGTTTTAAGCACCAGATGTTATCGATCTACATTTCTGATGCGTACAGCTAAGGAAACCAACTCTTGAATTGAGTGACAATTGCTTCGTCGAGTCTAGGTGGGACAAATGATCCAACTAAGTGGGTATAACTTCGAGAACGAAAGTTCTAGATTGAAGATCTTTTATCAAGAGAGTAGAGTTTACCGGTGAGATGGGAAGACGACTTGCAACTTAACTGCTTGCAACTGGTCTCTATAAAAAACTATGGGAAGGTTTATTATTAGCAATGGACATCCTACGGCTGTTAACGATGGTATTGATTACTACATAGGACCCGGACTTTTTAGGCAAATAGAATAGATTAAAGTCAGACATGGTCTTTCTTCGCTTGAATTATGTATTACGTAATTTACGTACCACTTTTAATATAATGTATTTCTTGTTTTTCTAGATCTTTTTGTAAGTTTTCTCTTACAGCGCCTTTGTGTTTTGGCATGGGTGTATGATATCATTTCTCTGAGTAACAGATTAGATTACATTTATACTGAGTATAATTAAAAAATTGGCTAAAATTACTAAGTATTATTGTAACAGGTATGGGTATAATATTTCAGACTTTATTATTTGGAGAAATAATAGTAAAACACTGTACATCCATCAGCTTTTAGGAAAGTTATGTGTTGAACTTTACTTAATGAGACGGCAAGATGGGATAAGAAAAACCACTATAATAAGGCTTTATATTGTTAAAACAATATTAAATTACAAGTTATTACAGCAAAAACTAATTATTGTATGATTAAATACACTTTATTGATACAATAACCGCTCTGGTGTTACCTCTATTTGTCTCTTGAGTCACCTAAATAGTGAGGAAGGGGACCAGTAACTCCAAAGACATTTAGCCTTTAAAAAAATATAAACACGCCATTAACCACCAATTCACCTTCATTCATATTCTCACGTGATATTAGACCATATTGCTTATTGCATTTTGTTTCATAGTATGAAAAATAAAAGAAATACTTGGGAAAATGCGTGGTTGCTAGCGGAACAGTAAACGTACACTTGGCGTCACCTCTGACGGCGGATGAACTTGCCGAGTAAATTATCAGTCGCGAGAATAACGGACATGGTCACGTGAGACCTAGACCGTTTTCTGATAGGTACAAGCTTTAGTTGTGCCATTTTAAAACATAATACTAAATATAAGATAAGTAAGTCAGGGGACAACAAAATAACTGCACTCCGAGGGACACAATTTCAAAAGTCAAAATACCTAAAAAATCTTTAAATTTTTCGGACGTCTCTTTAAACACGTGAAACTATGGGCTTTGTTGATTGGGATGGCATATAAGATTTATCTGCTGTCATACAGTTTTTTCACACCAGACCTAAAAATTAGAGAGAAACTTGCCGTGGGGACAGCAGATTTTTGTATGGGTGGGAGCCCAAAATTGTCCCCTGGGTCACCTAGCCAAAAACGAAAAATTGAATTAAAATGTTTATCAAAAAAATATTTTTATATTTCTTAATGATCTAAGTATAAGTTTATTTCATAAAATATATTGAATTAAGTCATTTTTTCCTGAAAATTGCTTTTGAACACTTGGGACACGAAAAGACAAAGAAAAGTTGATTGACCCAATTACACTTTATTGCTCAACCAAAATTTGTACAAAAAGTTGACAAAGTCATACCTTTGGCCTAAGTAGAAATGACTTTGGATGAATTTATCTACCTACATCATTTACATGTACTAGTAGGTTGATCTGAAGTCGTTTCTAACGTCACTTTTGTCCTAATTTTTTATTATTTCCCAATTAAAATCATCATACTTTATATCATTCATATGAATTAAATAATCTTTCTATTACCTAAAAGAGGAACATTTAATTCATAAGATTAATACTTAATATTCATTTATTTAACATTAATACTTAATATTCATTTATTTAATATTAATACTTGGGTGAATCAACTTTTCTCTGTCCCTACGTGAAAAGTTGAGAGAAATAAAAAAGTTAAGGGGATCATGATTTTTACAAAAGATCCGTGTTCCTCAATTATTAATCAATCATATTCCAAGAAAGGGCACGAATTTTGATGTGTGATTTACGAGTAAATTATCTCAGTCCAGCTAAGGACCTAAAAATCAGTCCCCTGGGTGACCGTTATTTTGACCAATAAAATAACAAAAAATCGGTACCTAAATAACTGTCTTAGCAAGATCTATTTAATAGCATTCTAAATCAGTTACCACATATTTATTAACTATTAAGACTTTTTTTATATACCTGAAAACTATGTCTCTTGAGTCACTAATCCAAAAACCAATCCTAAAAGTTTTTATAATTCTTTAGAAAACAGTCACATAATAAAAATACTTCTTGGGCTAACTTATCTCATAAACCTTTAAAGTTCTACATAATATTTTTCGTGGTACAATACTTGTCAGTGAAATAAAACACAGAAATCTGCGCAAAAACAGGGGGACAATATGGTTTGTCAGGAGACAATATGTAACCCAAGAGACAATAATATGCAAATAAACAACAATTTTATCAAAAAGTTTTACAAGCATAACAAATGTATATGCCTTTCTTTGTAAGAAAAGACAGAAATCACAACCATATCATCTTATTTCAAGGTTAAGCAGTACGTTTTGTCATTTCTCTACTTCAATTTGGGCTAACCTCAGTAGAGGATAAGCCTGAATAATATTATTGAATCAAGAGATCATTCTCGCTCAAGCTATTCATATAATGCAACTGGCAACTATCTAAGAGGCTCTTAATTATTTTGGAAAAACAGGTAGGGCATAAAGTTTCTGGGGTTTTGTGTCTTGTAATTGCCCTAACACAGCTCGTCCTCCCGAATCTGGGCTGAAATGTAACACCTCTATCCCTTGAAAGGGATTTAAAGGAAATTTCCCTGTGCCTGATCACCTGAGTATCAGTCTCAGTGACTGAATACCTTCTGCTTCTTTGAAGTTGAGATTGGCTGACCTTCCGGCTGAAATCCAATCTCAACTTCAGACAGTTAATCAAATCCATATCCTAAACACCAGCTAAAAACTTGAAATTATCTCCAACGTCAGCAATACTTCATTCCAAAGCAACTTCCTCAACTCTTTAAACTCAGGTTTGATATTGCATGGACTACATTATTATTTTGAGGACTTTGGATCTCCCAAATACCAACTGACTGTGTGGATTCGGAACCGAGCCACAAGAGTTGGGGGATGCTGAACTTAGTCAGCATAAGCTGCTTAAGCAGTTTAATGAATTTCGAAGCCAATCCGGCCCCTTTTCAGTATCTGAACACAAGACGTGAACGTGGTTTTATGACTATGACATTAGGGTTAATGTCATAGTCATAACAGTTTTAAGCACCAGATGTTATCAATCTACATTTCTGATGCGTACAGCTAAGGAAACCAACTCTTGAATTGAGTGACAATTGCTTCGTCGAGTCTAGGTGGGAAAAATGATCCAACTAAGTGGGTATAACTTCACGAAAGTTCTAGATTGAAGATCTTTTATAAAAAGAGTAGAGTTCACCGGTGAGATGGGAAGACGACTTGCAACTTAACTGCTTGCAACTGGTCTCTATAGAAAACTATGGGAAGGTTTATTATTAGCAATGGACATCCTACGGCTGTTAACGATGGTATTGATTACTACATAGGACCCGGACTTTTTAGGCAAATAGAATAGATTAAAGTCAGACATGGTCTTTCTTCGCCTGAATTATGTATTACGTAATTTACGTACCACATTTAATATTATGTATTTTTTGTTTCTCTCGATCTTTTTGTAAGTTTTCTCTTACAGCGCCTTTGTGTTTTGGCATGGGTGTATGATATCATTTCTCTGAGTAACAGATTACATTTATACTGAGTATAATCAAAAATTGGCTAAAATTACTAAGTATTTTTGTAACAGGTATGCTTATAATATTTCAGACTTTATTATTTGGAGAAATAATAGTAAAACACTGTACATCCATCAGCTTTTAGGATAGTTATGTATGTGTTGAACTTTACTTAATGAGACGGCAAGATGGGATAAGAAAAACCACTATAATAAGGCTTTATATTGTTAAAACAATATTAAATTACAAGTTATTACTGCAAAAACTAATTATTGTATGATTAAATACACTTTATTGATACAATAACCGCGTTTTGTCTCTGGTGTTACCTCTATTTGTCTCTTGAGTCACCTAAATAGTGAGGAAGGGGACCAGTAACTCCAAAGACATTTAGCCTTTAAAAAAATATAAACACGCCATTAACCACCAATTCAACTTCATTCATATTCTCACGTGATGTTAGACCATATTGCTTATTGCATTTTAGTTCATAGTATGAAAAATAAAAGAAATACTTGGGAAAATGCTTGGTTGCCAGCGGAACAGTAAACGTACACTTGGCGTCACCTCTGACGGCGGATGAACTTGCCGAGTAAATTATCAGTCGCGAGAATAACGGACATGGTCACGTGAGACCTAGACCGTTTTCTGATAGGTGCAAGCTTTAGTTGTGCCATTTTAAAACATAATACTAAATATAAGATAAGTAAGTCAGGGGACAACAAAATAACTGAACTCCGAGGGACACAATTTCAAAAGTCAAAATACCTAAAAAATCGTTAAATTTTTCGGACGTCTCTTTAAACACGTGAAACTATGGGCTTTGTTGATTGGGATGCCATATAAGATTTATCTGCTGTCATACAGTTTTTTCACACCAGACCTAAAAATTAGAGAGAAACTTGCCGTGGGGACAGCAGATTTTTGTATGGGAGCCCAAAATTGTCCCCTGGGTCACCTAGCCAAAAACGAAAAATTGAATTAAAATGTTTATCAAAAAAATATTTTCATATTTCTTAATGATCTAAGTATAAGTTTATTTCATAAAATATATTGAATTAAGTCATTTTTTCCTGAAAATTGCTTTTGAACACTTGGGACACGAAAAGACAAAGAAAAGTTGATTGACCCACTTAATATTATGTAGAACATAAATTGGGTGAGGAAGACGACAAAGTGACGTCATTTTTCGGTTTGTATAATATCCTACGCGCTTTCATTATTGTTTGATGTACTATAATTAATTACTACTTACTTAATGAATTACTATTGTTACGAATGAGTGCTACGTAACTTTATTTAATCTGCGGTGCTTCAAAGAACACATTCCAAAGTTCAGAAAACTACGCTTATACACAAAATCGTAAGGAAAAGCATAGCTTTAACATTAACGTTAAGTTCAAATGTAGAGTCGCCTGTTTAGCCAGCAACGGTTTGTAGTTTAAGCGATACTAACTGACATTACTGACCTAGAGCCAAGTCCGTTCACAAAATCTGAGGAGTTTGTTTGTTCGTTTAAACGCGCTAATCTCAGGTAATACTGAACTGTTAGTTATAATAAAGACTATTTATGACAACACTAGCAGACCGAAGACAGACAGTGGAATTTACATCCTTGTATTACGAAGTACCAGACAACGATTATGACGGGGGCGTCTCCGATAAATACTTAAATACATATAACATTCATGACTGAGGTACTAACTCATCAACGTTTTCCCCTTGCGGGATCGAACCCCCGACCGATAGTTCAGTGGGCAGAAGCAGTAACCATTGCATCAAAGGTGTCGTCAATTGAGTTTGATGTTAATGTTATGATGGGGTCATGAACTGTTAAAATACTTCGTCTGAAACTTTGTTGAGGTATAGGTTTTCTAAATCATGTGATGTGATCGTGTGATGTAGACAAAGTTTTTATCCTACAAAAGAAGTGCCTCAGGATATTAATAAACTTGGACCAAATGGAATCATGTAGACCACATTTTGATAAAAATAAAATATTGACCCTTACTTCTATTTACATACTAGAATCATGTAAATTTGTAAAAAAACACCCAGAATTTCACACAAAAGTTGGAGGACTTAAAAGAAATAATAGAAATTTAAATAAACTGATAGTTCCCTTTTCTAAATTAAAATTAGTTACGTCCAGCCCCCATTACATGTTAATAAAAATATACAACCACATACCTAATTATATTAAAAACTATGAAAACCAAAATTTATTTACAACAACATTGAAAGCCTTCCTCATAAACAAATGTTATTACAACATCCAAGAGTTTTTTAATGACAAAATTATATAAGCAATAGTCATAAAATAATTATATTTAAATGAATATGTACTTCAACACCTCTTAAGAATGTTATTTATTGATAAGTGTCGAGTTCCTAAGTTTGATCTAAAATATACATGCATGTAGAAGATGTTATGTTAAAAAATATATGTTAAGTACTTAAAATAATAGTTAGTTAGCCCTCATAATGTTGCTATGCCCTGTGCAGGGCGTCACATGTACCTTTAAAACTTTTATACCATCTTAATATGTAATGTGACATGCAATAAATGATTTGATTTGATTTGATTTGAATCATCTTTGAGTGAAATTATTGTAGTTATTTAAATAGGACAAGAAATCATCAATTGCTGGCCAGATATTCTCCTATGCTCCCAATTACTTGAGATCATCACAGTTTATTCGAAAATCAGCGTCGTGACTGTGGTCGTGATAAACATAACACATGGTTATCACGACTAGTGCTGAGCGGGAGCCTTTTTGATACGCTATCATGTTTCTTATATTATTATTTTTATTATGTCTTTATTGTTGTGTCAAATAAATCTTTCTTTCTTTCTTATTATTTTTTTCACAAATTTCTAATCATTTTCTCCTATAATCAGAATCATGTTGTTAACAACAGTTTAACTAACCTTTTCTTGACCAATCTTTTCCCTACCGGCCGTCATCATTCATACTCATCACTTTTTTTACAAGTTTCTGATATTTCCTCATCACATATAACCGTACAAAAAATGAACAATAAGTACCTATCGAATAAAATCACACCAAACCAACACGACTGGACAGGACCGACAGAACTTTCACACAATCCTGAAAAAAAATCACTAGTTGAACGAATTTCTTTCATGAAATCTTAGAAAACATTGCCACACATGTTACTATTTAAATTCACGATTTATGCCTTCAAAAGACGTGTAACAAAGGTGAGACTGATTCGCATAATGTCGAAGAGAAAGATAATCATCTTTCGCGAGATAAAAGGAGCAAATGAAAAACCAACAAAAAATTAAAATCCACAAAAACTCACATGAGCGCCCATTTGAACATCTGTCAGAACAAAACGAACTCAAAACAATACGTTTACTTTTCCATTCGAATTTAAACCTTATGATAGTAATATTAGACATTACAATTGAAATATGAGAGAACAGCGACTGCACTCATTTTGCTAACGACGCTTTGAAAATGTGCAGATGGGCAGCTTTACATTTGCCATCATTATCATCTTGTCTTTCGACATTGCCGTTCGATTCTCGATCTTAAAACCTTTGTGTTAAGGTCTGGTAAATGTCTGGGCAGATTTGAATAAAGCTGATGATAAATTTGTTGCATTCAGAATCAGCGACCACGACACGCGCTATCCAGGAGTAATCAAGTGACCACAGAACATTAAATATAAAAAGGGTGACAAAATAACGGATGATCATAGTTCAGTTGAAAACCGTGCAAAGTAGACGTGTGGATACATCATCATGTTTAAGTTTTTAGTTCTCACTATCGTGGCTAGTGCTACAGCTATGCCTAACCAAAGTACCGAAGCTCCTGTGGAAACTGTTAAAACGACTAAGAAGGATTGCTCTACTGGTATCTTCAGTCCTACGTGCCTCAAGTTAGGAGTCCTAACTCTGATGGAGAAGCTAAATAATAAGGATGAAGTGGCCTTGGTTCCTGGTGTTAGTCTAGTGAAGGATCGTGACGCAAAAACTGAAGCGGTGGACTTTGCTAGAGCGTTATCTTCAGAGCCCGAAGAACGTTTGGACAAGTACCTGCTGTACCACGTTGGAACCTTCTTGGACACGCATTCAGTGAAGCTGAGGCTGTTGGATGAATCAGCTGTGGATGAGGCCAGGAGCATGATTGGGGAAGGAAGAGGGAAGAATTCTATCATGGGAGGCAAGAAAGGAGGCATGGGCGGACTCATGGCTATGGCTATGATGATGAAAGGTATGTAACATTTTACTTAGTATGATTATGTTGTTAATATTTCATCTGAGATATTTCTTATTAAATATCGCGAGAGCTCTAGCAACTTTATTTTGGAATCATAGCAATCATTATAAGTCTGTAAACATTCTAATCTACTATATAAAAATAAGTCGGGTTTTCCTCCCTGACGCTATAACTCCAGAACGCACTAACCGATTTCCACGGTTTTGCATTCGTTGGAAAGGTCTCGGGCTCCGTAAGGTTTAAAGCATAAAACGGGGCCGGGACGGGACAGGGCTGGGGGCGAAACGAAGTTCGCTGGGACCGCTAGTGCTGGATAAAAAAAAACCTATGTATGTATGTATACTAGTCGCCAAATTGGCATTGCGATGCAAATTAAGAAAAATTAAAAGTATTCACACACTCGTGCAGTGCTGACCCGCGCTAATCTTCTGAGTTGATTATACGAAATCGCAATACGTGCTAACTGTCACTTGTACTCACTGTACTTAACTGTCAAAGCAACATCTCGCAATGCTCCATTGATTATGCATTAGTTCATATTTCAAATGAGCCGTTAACTGTTTTATCGCAGTAGTCAAAGGTATAAAGATTATTATAATGGCTGGACCAAAACTGCATACAATAATTTATCATAATAAGCTAACAACAAAACAATTGAGTTCTATTTTTAAAAATACGAGTAGCAGGATTGTAAGGTTGTATAAATTATTAAAAAAGTAAATGGTGAATGTATGAAAAAGGAAAACAAAAGAAATGAAATTACAATATCCAAACAATTGATAGAAATTTGGCCTACTCTGGATTCAATCAAATATTATGAAAAAGCTCTTAACCGTGACTTTATCGCGATTCATCAATTTATTAAAACTCCATAATAGATTTGTCTCATTCTTGCTTAATTCTACGTGTACTTTGCAGTCAAACGAGGCAGTCCTCGTGGTAGCAGCAGTTAGTTCGCTGGTCCCAGATTCGAATCCCGGGTCGGGTCAAAACTTGTTTCAGAGTTTTTCTGTTTTGTAAATACTCAAAAACAGCTCGGAGTCAGGAATAAGGTGGTAATGACACCCCATGCCTCGAAAATCATGTTAAACCGTTGATCCGGCGCCTAATCGCTCATCTGTCATGTCTTGTGTATTGCGCACACATCTGCAATATATTTCCTGCGCACAGTCCAGGTGCGCAGGAAATATAGTGCAGATGTGTGTATTGAGATTAAGATTTTTTTTGAGAGAGATTATCTCTGTTGAGAGAGGCCGCCATTACAGAAAATTGGTAGGCGAATATTACTTTACAATCAGGCTAAAGCTTGTAAAGGTTGTAGCGAAGATGGACTAAAACTATGGGATGGACTAATTATGGGTACTTTTATGCACTACACCGTATTTCCTACTATTTTTTTTCGTGAATATAAAGTTTTAAATTTAGTAGTGTATGATAGGTATAACAAATTGTCATCGGCATCACCTAAAAGGTTGAAAGATATCAATATTTAATTACACAATACTGTTCCTTAAGTAATATACCGTTACTTTTACAGCGAAGGGCTATAGCAATTACTATTTAAATGACTATCACTATCTGTTCAAAATATTTTAGTAATCATTGTCGTGTAAAAGTAATTTATACGAAAATTGATGAAACTGATAACATATTAAAAACTCATAAAATTACTAGCGTCCCCCGGTCTATTCCACTGACTGCTCGGAATAATAAACCCGAAACATTAGATTTGCCATACAAAAAACGTATCTATTCGCCACCATACAACGCCCATACTCGCATGCATGCGAACGAACTTTTTGCAATCAGCCTTCTATGAAAATATAATTGACATAAGAGTATAGTGAGACATATAAAAGAGGTACGGAACAATCGTCTTATCAAATCGCTACCACATTCGTATCAGTGCAGACGTTAGTTACAATGTATAAACTAGTGACCCTTTTACTGGTTTCGGGCAGTTTCGGTCTGCCGAATCCAGAAATATCCAGTTCTAACCAGAATAGCGCGGATAATACAGTAGAAACAGCAGCTAGAGCGATGGGGAAGGATTGCTCTGGCGGGATATTTAGTCCTACGTGTCTGAAGATTGAAGCCATTTCTATGCTTGAAAAGTTGAGCTCAAAAGATGAGTTGCGTCTGTTGCCTGGAGTAAGCTTAGTGAAAGAAGCGGATTCGGAAAATGGAAGCAAAGCGGAGGAGTTTGCTGCTGAATTAGCAAGAGCATTGCCTTCGAAACCAGATGAGCGTTTGGACAAGTATCTCTTGTATAAGCTTGGGAACTACTTGGACACTCATACGATAAAGCTCAGGTTGCTAGATGAGGGTGCTACTGAGGAGGCTAGGGCTTTGGTGGGAGAGGCCAGGGGTAAAGGCGGTTTGGGCGGGAAGAAAGGCGGTATGGGCGGATTGCTGGCCCTTGGACTTTTGTTTAAAGGTACGTAGTGAAGTTTGCTAAGTACCAATTAGCGAATTTTTAAAACCACTTGCTATTAAAATCCTGATTTTATCCTTATTACGAGAAAATCACTTTTATAAATGAAGAGTGTATAATAATATAATAATTTTGTGGATAAGGATTAAAAACAACTAACAGCTTAGTAAGATAATGTATAAGTACTCAAAAACACTTGCATTATAAAAAAAAACCATAAACAAACTGCTAAAGTTCAATTTGGGAATAATAAGGGCACAAAATATTTGATTGAAAGAAAACCTTTATCGATGTAAAATCCGAAAGTCAAACTTATTTTGTTTTCAATAGTTTTCACTCTTACCGCAAATGAAAACCGCATATACATTTACATGTCGGGTAATCTGGTCTAATTATCTTTTTACAACTATTTGTTCTCTATAGCCTTGATGTATGCATATAACTTGAGCTTACATGAATCGTATTACATGCTTAATTTGTTTTTCACTGCAATACATGGATTCCCTTTTTGGAGCAATCTTCACCTCGTCCAACAGCGATTGTTAAAGTTACAACCTACTGCAGTATAAAGGGATCTGACATGCATTGCAGTATACATAAATAAATATTGCAGTCGTAAAGCGAGCAAAGAGCTCAAAAATTTACGGTACAAACGATTGCCGACTGAACGATTAATTTTTATTGCCATGAATCTTATACAAATAAAAAAAAACACATTCAATTCTATGAATAATGATAGTGTATATGGGTTTCAATAACTGACATTACAACACAGTATTTTCCAGAACTTATTCTTTATTATAAGACTCCATGGACAAGAAGCCTGGATACCTCCTCACGATTTATTTCAAAACCAAATGATGTTCTTTTTTTTTGGTGATTGGTATTTACTTCCACCAAAACTACTTTATTAGCATCAATTTCGGTGTGCCTTACCCCTAAACTCTTCAAAGCCATCAAAAACACAATTGCCGTGAAACTCCAAATTGCATATCAGCCCGTTTAGAAAATAAGAACATACAAAAATGACATTTGTCATTATTATTTCTACGCTCCGATTCATTCACGCCGTAATGTGGTGTTTCTGTGCAGTCGGCTAGTACCGTGACAGTTTTTAAATGGAAAAGAACTTATCTTTCGTCTTTAAAGACGGTGGTTTTTATGACAGGATGAACGAACTATGACGTTCCCAATGTTGAGCAGCATGTCGATTCACTAAGCAAATGAAAATGCTGTTGTCATCGAGAACGATAAGATAGTTTGACGATTTTCTTTTACTTCAACATTGAGCAGCGCATTTAGAACCGTCAACCTATTCTGAAATTCAAGCTTGACGTCAAACACAGCGGTGATGTTGCTGTTAGTGAATTTCCCCCCAGGAATTGCCTCTTCGTTTTTAAAACGGCATATTATTTCATTACAAAAATAATTTTAATAAAAGCCTTATTCAGATGTTATCAACAACTTTGAGATTCTGTTACAATGTGTAGGTACAAAACCCAGAATTCGAGCTTATTTTTCAAAAATCAAGCAAATTTCTTCAAAACATTCAAACTCATTGCATACTTACCTACAAGTACCATTTATTTCCAAACATCAATTCCGAACCATAGTTTTATTTAACGCACTATAATCTTCACATTTTAGCTTTGAATTATTGCGAAGTATGATTAGAAATAAATAAAAGTCAATGAGATGGTATCTACTAATTCAATTGGTTTTTACAAGAACAAGTATCTAGGTACAGTCACATGACAAAATAATATATGAAAATTATAACACTTATCAAAACTTGTATGCCGAGTTAATAGACAAACACAATATCATGGATATTTTGTATGTCAAGATATACATACTATGTCCTTTTAGGTGCCTAACTTATTAAACGTGTAAATTAACTTTTCTTTGTTTGACTTGACCAAACTTTTACGAGCAATAATGGAGCAATATTCTCAAGTCTAGACTAACTGTAATATTTGCATATTTAATTTCTTCTTATTTTTTTTTTTGTTATAATAAAGGAAAAAATATATTGTACAAGCGAACCCTACCAAATGAAACCTTTGTTCCTGACTGTACGCACAACAGCACGTCAAGGTAAACACTGCGGTATTGCGGTATCTTACGCAGTTGTAATAAGGGTTAGTTCTTAACAAAAATGTAGAACATGATTTGCTGGTGACTGTACAATCAGAGTGAAATAGAGCGCGGAAGCTTTATGGAGCCAAGATGGAAGCTTTTTGTAGAAAATATCGAAAGTTGATAAACTATTGCACGGCTATTTATTAATCGTAATAATCGCTATGTAAATATCAATAGTCGGTACCTAGATGATTGTTTCATTCACTGATGTTAATCTCTATTAATGTACATGGTAATGATTTTCTAGGATAATCATTTTGGTACTATATCAATCATTCAGTCATCAACATCACTGAATGATTGATCACTCAAATCTTAATTAAATAAAGTAATCCTGAATCAGTAAAAACACTAGATAGAAGAGCTCTTCATTGTGTTTATTTTAATGTGACCTAAATCCAATAGTTTCGAAATGACATGGGTGTATTTAGTTGTAAATGGACACCTAAGCACCGAACAACAAAATAGCAGTAAGCGCTTCGAAGCGCTGAGGTAAGCCGTTCTCTGCTAAATACACCCAATATCGTCGTTTTCACATTTGCCAGTCTTAGGTGCTGTAGCATTGACATATTTTTCTTATTTAACCCCTCTTCCACAGGCACACTTATGTCGATCGGCCTCGGCGCGCTCGCCCTACTCGCCGGGAAAGCCCTGATGACAGCAATGATGTCGCTCCTTCTCTCAGCCATCATCGGCATCAAATCCCTCACCAGCGGACAGAAGTCCACAACTTATGAAATCGTCTCCAAGCCAATTTACAGCCACAGCCATTCGCATTCGACCGCGCACGAAGATGTTGGCGGTTATGGTCATTCCGGATATGGGAGGAGTCTGAATGTAAGGAGACGTTAAGGGTTAAATGATTTTCGAATTTTGAATTGGAATACTTTGAGAGAACGCTTATTATTTTTATTTTAGTTTTGGCGTGTGTTGTTTTTATTTCTTTGAGTGAATGTTGACGCAATGTATGAATGTTTTTTGCGAGATCTTAGTTTATTTTTTTGTTTTTTATTTACTTTTTATAACTTTTTTAATATTGCTTCTTTCTTTTACCCGAAACTTGTATATTTAAATTATTTAATAATATTTTAAAGTATTTATCTGTGATTTAATTTACTGTTTTGCTTCTCTTCATTTGTTCTCTCAAAATTTCAATCGATTTGAAGGTTCATAATTTAGTCAAAACGAAAGTATTTATCTTTGAACCAATGAAACGATATAAAATTATTTATTGTTACTATTTAATAACTTATTTTTAGGGTAAGTCGTCACGCTTTAACTTTTTCCTAGCTTATACTTTATACTTTTGTGTCCATATTAAGTTACAAGTCATTTGATAATGAATGTGATTTTATTTATCATTACATAAATATGTTATAAATTATAAATATAATATCGATATTGTATAAATATTCAAATACTTATTGTTATTACATATTTTATTCTTCTTTTTATCGTATTTTATATGTGATATTTCTTTATGTAATTGATGCTCTATGCATTTTTGTATCGTATTGTATATTTACTGTATATATATTTATATTTTTATGTATTTATATTTTGTTGAACCTTACAGTATTTAAAACAAGACTGTTTATAATTAAAATCTTCTTAGCAATGGAAATTATTATGTACATAATTATGTATATATAAATATTGTTTATAATATGTATATACTAATTTATATAATGTATATATTTATGCTAAGTATTTTATCTTTACAACTGTACTTAAGTATCTATTTTTAATGCTTGTACTTTTGCACCCAAAGAAAATATAGGTGGTGTTTTGAAAATCCGTATTTTTATTTTACTGTATTCCCTTTTAATTTGAGTCACTGTTATCAAAATTTAAAAAAAAAACTGTGTACTGCGTAAACATTGACAGTCTTACTACAAATCATCCGTTAAAACTGGTTTTAAGCCATGTTTAGTTAAAAACTGTTTTAAATTTAAAAATGGTTTAAAACAGTGTTTAACATTTTGTACCACAAATAGGTATTTGGGCAGTGTTTAGCTAAACACCAGTTTTAGATACAAACATTCATTCATTCACTCAGTTCATTCGTTACATTTCCTAGTACGCAGGTTGCACACTTCAGGGTAAATGAACAAAAGCTTCTTGAAATGATGGCTGAATAGTAACAAAATCCAAACCTTTCAAAAAAAGTTGTAATGACAGAACAATGAGAAAAATCTGATTTGTTTTGACTTTTTGACTGGAGTTTGTAAAGAAAGAGCGCGTTTTCAATTCATTTGTAAAAAGTCATATTTTGTTGTGAAATCAATCATCCATAATATTTTCTATAGGAAAGCACGAATTTGATTTACCGCGAAACGAAAGTCAAGTTGTCAAATGTCAATCTGTCAATTTTTTGAGGTTAAACACAAGATAAAATAGAGGAGAGGGTGTTTAACTAAAACACTGTTTAAAAGAGTGCTTTAGCGCCAAAAACTGATTTGTGGTAAGGATTTTCTTAAAATCTTGTTAAACAGTGCCTAAAACTTTGTTTAAGTGATTTGTGGTAAGGCTGTTAGTATTCATTATTTTTAATGTTTTGCTTGATACTCGTACAAGATCATTCCGTGACATTCGATAGTAATTTAAAGAAAATTTACTGAACAGAATCCAATTAATTAATATTTTTTCATTAGGACTTTTATTAAAATTTATTAAAGAAAAGGCATTTGTGATTTGTTTAAAATAGATAGATAGTTTTGTCTCAAATTTTGTAGCAAACGATACTATAATTTAACGCTATAACCAGATTTTGAGAAAGATATTCTAATTAAATACAAATAAATAATTTTTCGTCATTCTCTTATCATATAATATGTATATTAATATATTCCCTAGTTTATCTGGGGTCGGCGCAGTATGTTTTAACACATATTCTATCACTCGTCACTGAATCATCCACTCTTATCTCTAGACTAGAATATATTTTTTGGGATAGTTAATGAATATACAGAAATATGTTAATATACACTAAATTATAATATTAATCGTCATAATTGACATCAGTAATCTGATTAATTGTGGTTTCTTTAGTATTCATCATCATTATCAACCAATGGACATCAACTGTTGAACATAGACAGTTGGGGCAGAAAAGACGCAGCGTAGGACGTCCACCGACTAGATGGATTGACGACGTTGTAAAGTTAGTAGGATCAAATTTGATGCAGAACGCTTGTGACCAGTCGCTGTTGAAAACCGTGGGTCAGGAAATGTTATCTAATACCTATCGAGTTTATTTCTTTTAGTAAATGCTTTCATTAAAATGTTCTTTTAACACTAAATTAGTACTAATCATCATAGTTAATTTAAAATTAACTTGCTTGTTTAGCCAACTACAGAGTTAACACTAGAATCAACTTCAGACAAACGAAAGTGCCTTAATCTAAGCAAAACAGAAATAAAGAAAAACGCTCTACTTTCTTCACTGATTGTCTGACAGATTTTTAGTTTATTTGTTAGTGAAAGTACTTACATTGTTTTCAAATGTAATTTCAGATCTGAATCTTCGCTTACATTTTAACACGTTAATGATAACAGTCTGAGATGAGAATATGCATGTGATAATTAAAATTAGTTTCATTTTAATCGGACAAAATGATTGTATAAGTATGAGTTTGAATTTTAACCAACACTCTTCCTTATGCGTTATATTTATATGTGTAAGTGTGGCCGACACTGTAGGGGCTAAAAAAGGGTATGTTTTTATCGTTCCTATTGAAATTATGAAGTATTTTCACTCATAATTACGTCGAATATTAAGTCACACATTGGAACTGAACAGGAATTTCAGTCTAATCGTTGTAAACTAAATTTGCAAAAAGTGAACAGGATTTTTCTGGGTGAGCTCATTTCACTGACGTTTCTGTCTATACCCCATCTTGTATGTCTAGCTAGATACAAGAGTAGTCCCCTAACATATTAAAAAAACTGCCTAAGAAAGTAGGCTTTTCAGTGCAAGTGGGGTGACATAATATCACATCGAATATTGTATTAAAACCGACTACTGGTAGATTAAAAAAAAGATATAAGAAACTAGCATTTATCAGCGTAGTACCTTCTATGTATTTTAGAACATGATATTTAAATTTAATTTGTAATTAGTACTTTTATATATTCTGTGGTAATATTATAGTAACCACTGATCGATTCTATGTAAACTACTATATGTCATTGAAACACTGGTCATCTGTATATTCGATCTATTTATATACGAACCATAACTTTAAAAATTATCAAATCAAATGAATGAATCTGATATCTGCATTTATTTACGCTCCGGAAAGGCTTTACAATCATAGCTCACTCGCAAGCTAACAAGCTACAAGCATGGTTCTTCCATACATAATTTAAAAGTAGCTGAACAAATTAATATACCTTTGATATACCTCCATCTAATTTGCTTCTCGCTATGACGCATATTTCGTAACACCCGATAGAAAAGTAAAAGAAAGAAAATGTATCAAATCGACTTCACTTTTCCATTATTTGTTCGAAAGTGGTTTCTGGCAACAAAAGTGCCGAGCAATTTATTTTTTTTGCTTTATTTCAGTTTCTAAGCTTAGCGACATCGTGTACTTTTTACACTTGAACGGTATAAATATATTTGGATCGACTCTTATTGATCAGTACATTACTATCGATCAGCGAAATGACTTCATTTCGCTTATAAATATTTCACAGTGCAGTGTTAAAATAGGTGTCTCGCAAAATGTGCAACAAATATGTGATGCTATCGTTAGTGGTGGTTCTGTGTTACGTGTATGATACCAGTGGATTGATAGACGAGGGGAATGGAGCTAATATCCTCACCATCGAAACTGTTAAGACTGTTCCTAACGTAACAGAACGGGCTGGAAGATCGTTGCATAAAGAATGTGGGAGCATCTTCAGTTCAAAGTGCATAAAGATCCATGTCCTATCCTTTTTGGAGGATCTAAGCTCTCGCGATGAGCTGCATTTGTTGCCAGGACTGAGTATAGTCAAGGAGAATGTGACAGGAACGCCAAGTCCTGAGGAAATAGCTGCTGAGCTGTCAAGACAATTTCCTGGGAAACCTGAGGAGAAATTAAACAGGTTTTTGTTGTATCGTCTGCAGAATTATTTGGACGGTCATTCTTTGAGGTATAAGCTTTTGGATCCTCAGACGACTAAGGAAGCGATGGATATGGCTAAGGGTGATCCTTCGGTTGCGAGGAAGGGCGGCGGTGGCGGAGGTCTCGGAGGTGGAAAGGGCGGCGGTGGCGCCCTTCTTGCGTCCGCTTTGATGATGAAAGGTAAGTAAGATGCAGTAAGGTTGAAATATCCTTCAGATTCGTTAAAATGGTAATTGTCAAATAGAAAATAGATTAACGATTAATGGAATTAAAAAATCTTCCTACACATGTCAATGTATACGTAAGTTATACTTGCTAAAAGCATCCTTTGTTATAAAACCTTTTGATAATAATGAAAGAAAGATTGAGAAAAGTGCAGTAAGATATTTATTATCAAAAAATAATGATGCATTTCAGAAAATTGATTGTAAAGGTGGTTAACTAAATAATTTATATTTTGCCCTTTATCCCGTCATCGTCATTTTTAGGTCAAACATTTATCCTCCGTTATCATTTCATTTTTACGTGTCTTCAATTCTGGTCGTGTATTTTTTTTATAAGTTTCATCATCACCTAACCTCATTCATCTTCATTCCAGGAGCCCTAGGAGCAGCAGCCCTCGCAGCCTTGGGTCTACTAGCAGGCAAGGCTTTAATGGCAGCCCTCATGTCTCTCCTCCTCTCCGCTCTGGTAGGCATGAAAGGCCATGGTGGCGGTGGCGGTCACACCACATACGAGATCATCACCAAGCCTGAAGTCTCCCATCATCACTCGCACAGCCATGAAGAACACCACGAACATGAGCATGGGCACCATGGAGGGTATAGGAGAGCGTATGATACGAACTACAATAGTTATATGCCGTATGATACCACATCTACCAGCTAAGATTTTGATTAAGTCTTCTTGTCAACTAATTTAGACGTTATTTGTTTTGTTTTCTTGGCATGATGTAAAAGAGTTCAGACGTCCTTCATGGTTAAATAAACTCAAACTCAAACTCAAAATCTTTATTGCGTGTCACATGGGTATACAGTTGACAATAGTAGGGTTTTAGTACATGTGACGCTCTGCAAGGGCGTTGCAACGATTAAATATTGTAATAAGTTAAATTACATTACAATTTTATTATAATATGCTGATCATATGAGACATGATAGAGAAAATTCTTCTTTTATGTTAGTAAAGGTCATCCTCAAAGAATTCTGATATGCTGTAATAGCTTTTTTGTATGAGAAGCTTTCTCAGTTCGCTTTAAAATTTTGTGATTTGGTCAATATTTTTAATGGAATTTGGGACTTAATCACAGACAAAAATGTGTAGTTTGAGGTATTAAAATCATTGATCATGTACCAACAATTTTTGTATGTTGTTTCTAATCAGAAAAAAATACGGATAACCATATTATTTTTTGCGTGTTCTAGTTATAATAAATTATTTATTTTCTAGTTTAAGTTAATTTATTTTTTCCTCGTTGTCATTTTAATTATTTTTTGCAGTCTATTGGATGGAGGCGTGTTAAAGTTGTTCCTTTATATATATTTTTATTTATTATTTATTTTCTATTTATTTATGTAATTCTATAGTATTTTCCCACCGCTAAGTATTTAGCACATTATTGTCTATTTATTTTTTATTATCTTCTTTTCTACTTCATGTATTGTATTTGCTTAGAGTTTTAAATTCGTTTTATTAAATTTATTTATCTTTAAGTATTGTACATTTTGAAAGCGGTATGTCTGTGATGTACTTTGTATTTATTTTAAGCTTTTATAAGAATATATTATTTTTATGTGTCTTTAAACCAAATATTATGTAGTTAGTATATTTTTATTTGATTCAATAAGCTTGGTACCCTATTTATTGACAATGAAAGTAATTTTATTATATCATTTTGTTTTATTACCTTTTAGCTTTAAGCATCAAAAAATATATAAAATCCCTTTGAATATATGACAAATAGAAAATCAGCAATAAAATTTTAAAGTAAGTATAAAGCAGAAGTGTAGAAGCCTACTACACAAAAAATCAAGACATAATCGTCGTCACGGACTGTGAATTATCAAGTCCAAAGAACAATTTATAGTCGAGCTTAAAATAGTGTTATTTACTGATTCTTATAAATTGTGAATAAAAAAATACTTCTCTTACACTTTCCTTTCATTTAAGTTTTAGATTCTTGAAAATACTGAGATTTAAATTCAATGCCTCTAAACCTTTTTCGTTTACTTCAGTCTGTGTTGCATCCGCTTTCATCGTTTTTGGATAATCAACCTCATTGCTCACAACTGAGAAATGCATTTTCATTTTCAACCGAGGTAAATGATAAAGGGATCTCGGTAGACTTAAGAAACCACAATAATGTCTTCTCAGACTAAACCTAACGATGAAATTATATATTTTCACCCACACACCATGACATTCAACCTACAGCCCTATAAACAATAAGAAAATAAATAAAGCTAACCCAGTGAGTATAATTTCATTTCGATTCCATAATTCTAAGAGATTTGTAGACATGGCTTTAACAAAAATAGTTTTCAAAGTAGCATTTTTAACTGTAGTGAATTCTTTAGTTATTAATAATAATATTGGTGTAGTCAACGATGAAATTAAAAGTGAAATAACACCTCCAGATAATAAAGATGATAAGAATCTTACAGATGTTTTTAATGGAGTGTACATTGAGTGTTTTCTACATTTGTCCTATTCGTGTGTTCAGAGAAAAACGTTGTTGTATCTAAAAGAGTTGAATAAGTTGACTGAAGTTTCGGTAATCGGAGACTATGTTAAATTCGGTAAGTTTATAATTTTGATTTGTTTTTATAGTGTTTTGAGACTATATACACTTAATATTATAAATTGCACTTGTAAAGGGTTCGATTCTTTGTCTAACACAGTAGCGTTTTACAAGTGCAATTTATAATATTCGTTAAGATTAGAAAAAATGAAATAAATTACTTATTACTATCTAAAGAAGCATGAATACGATAATGCTAAAACAAAGGCACATGATACGAATAGTTTTTAGAACAGGATAGATAGAAAGATAAATCTTAATTGCACATCAAATGTTCGGTCAGTAACATATTCGTTTAAATGTTTTTAATAGCCTCTGGAAATCAAATATGTGATACACTGTTCATCTACTGCTGAATAAAGCAGATTTGTGAAATTGCTCCTTGGTTTGTGATAGGCTCATTTACTAAAACAACAAGTTCCCTATGATTACATTGTTTAAACAGCTGTATACAGTGTATTCAGTTTTGTGGTAAAATTGCAAATAAAGAACTAAAATATGACAAAATATTTGAACACACAAAATTTATTGAATTCAATGGAATAAAACAATATTTTGTATTAATAGGTCTCTGTTATTTAATTACTATCTAACGAAGCATTTTCATCCCATAACCCGATTTTTTTTAATCACATTTCAGTAAAACTAAACACAACTGAAGCTGAGGATCTGAATCCTGATGACGACACCAGAGGAAAGGACTCTGAAGATCTATCCTTCATGATTGACAGAGCTGTAGACAGGTTCTTCGATAATCACGTCATGAAGTTCAGTGCTTTGGGTCGTGATGTGTCTGTTCCGAATACGGGTAAGAATAAGATAGCATGAGGATTGCATATTAACTCGTCAAGTATGTGTAAACGAGACACAATAAAAATTCCATTGTTATGCGACTCTCGGCATTCGTTTGATACCTGACTGATTACGAAAATAGAATATTTATAGTTAAAGCCTGTTTGGAGAAAAAATGGAACTCTTGGATGGATAAAATTTTCAGTAAAATAAACTAACCAGAACCAGAGCTCAAAACTATAAAAATTTGCTGTTTGTAAAAAAGAGTCATTATCAAATAAATAAGTATATATTTTTTTCTTTTAGTTCCAAGTTCCAACATATCTTCACAGTACATAATTCTCAGACTATTATTTACTAAAGAGTAAACATCAGTGATCACGAAAAATCACAAGCAAATTCTTGCTGCCTAGTTTTGTTGCTTAACGTTTGCTAAAGTCATTAGATTCCATTTAAATACTCACATCCCTAATTTTATAAAATATTTTCATTTTTGCAGTAGATGAATTCGTGGGTAGAAAAAGAAGAAAAGGAGGCGGCGGCGGTGGCGGCCACGGTGGCGGTGATGACGGAGGCAAGAAGAAGATGATGATGATGGCGATGATGTGCATGAAGATGAAGTTGATGATGGTAATATGATTATCAAAATAATGTAAAATAGCTTTAATTAGTATTGGTACTGAATGAACGTTTTTTCTTTCATTCTTTCTTTAACACCACTATGCGTTGCATATGGCGATTAGATAAATACGCCTTTTAGAATCATAGCTCTGGATCATAATCAGATTTAGCAAATCAAAATTCATGTCCGAGGGCCCAGCCTTTTAAACGACGGCTTTATAATCACGCCTCACGTAATTACTCCACCCATTATGGGTGGTAGTTACGTAAATAATTTCAATTGAGTTTTGTGAATACCACTTCAATTTTGAAAACATTTTCAATATCTTTGATACTAAAATAATTAACTAAACTTACTTACTGTACTGTATTTGCTTACCATGTAGATAAAATGTAGTAGCCATTGTCACGTACTCCTCGTAGATATTTATAAGCAAAATCACAATCATGGAACATTTGCTTACAGATGGTGCCAGCAATGATGGGCATGATGGGTATGATGTCTTTCAAAGGAATGATGTTCAGCATGATGTCTTTCATGATAGCAAAGGTAATGTGATCCAAAAAGTAACAAAAATATGGAAAATATTTTTGAGTGTGGTTTCATTTATTTCTGGTTGTTTTTTTATTCAGATGATGCTGCTGATGAAAATTTTGGAGAAGAAAGGGGGAGGGGGCGGTGGCGGCGGTGGTGATGGAGTAAGTGACACTATTGAAACATCAATATTTTCGTTTTAATAAAGTGACTAAATATGCTTTAAATACGTACTTCAAACTTTTTTAATTGACAAAGAAACACAATATTCCTGCAATTATTTAGCTATTCAAGATGTATTTTCATCACAAAGTATCAACGTTGACATCAGAATCTACTAAAGCCACATATATTTTACTCGTCATTTCGAAAATCACATATTCCACACGCTCCTAACATAACAACCCTAATAAATGTGAAATCAGTGTCTAAATACTACGCTGTTATGTGCTTGTCATAAGAGCTATTTGTTTAAAGTTTTTTAGTCTGATATAGTTGACTATAACTATAATAACAAACGATGTTTAACTTTCCACTGTCATTTCCTCAGGGCTGGGCGGCCAGCGGCGGTGGAGGAGGCGCTTGGATGCCAGCAGGTATCATACCTATATAAACCCTAATTACAACCATTCTACCTCTTATTGAAAATAAACCGCAATTGACAATCCAGGTGGTGACTACAACGGAGGCGGCGGAGGCGGAGGGTACGACGCAAACGGACAATGGCAAAGTCGATCTATGTACGAAAAAGAGTTGGAAATCTCTAAGAAACCCATCACTTACATAACCCCTTACAACTACATTCAAAGTCCAAAAGATGTCAAAGCTAAATCTAGAACAAGAAGAGGTCTGATTGACGTCATTCAGAACGCTTACTCATATTGGATCAACAGAATTTTGGGGAGCACAATCAACAGACGAAAATTCAAACAGCCCAACTACAAAATTGTAAACGGAGTCAAGTACGTGTATTACCCCTTGAAGATGATTCCTCAGAAGCAAAAGGTCAAAGACGCCAATCAAATAAAAGCAATAGACGACTTCAAACCAATAATCATAGCGGAGGATTTCAACAAAGGTGAAATTGTAGAGAACGCAGAGAGCAGAATGCATAAAAAGAAAATAAGCAAGATGGCGGAAACTGTTAATGATGCGGTAGATGCAAATCCATGGGAATGACTATACTATTTGATGAAGTTCTATGTGTTAGAAAATATCGTGGAACCGGACTTTAGAGCATTTTTGTTCTTGTAGATTCTTATTAATAATATTTACAAAATAATTAAGTGGTAACCAGTACTTTTGTTACAAGACGTGTTTTTATTTTATTTTTAAGTACATAAGATGAATATGTTAATGAGTCAGTAGATACATTGAAAAGGTGTTGTAAATGCTTATTTGTATGTAATGAATTAAATTTTTCATGAGTTCTTTTTTGTTGAGTTTTATTTTACAAAGCTAAAACGAAGTACCTTATATACTTTGTATCATATAATTATCACTTACTAGAAGTGCAATGTCGCTATGTGTAGTGAATATTTTTTATAAGTTGGTTTCCAAAAAGCAACACAAATACGTAATTTTGAGTGTCTTTTTAACTTGTCTATTTAGAATTGTTGGGCTTTATAATAGAAATAATAAGAACTCTTCAATAATTATTAGATGATAAAGGAAATAAACAGACATCATATTTAGGTACAGAGAATTTATTTATTGTACAAAACAGAGTAATTATTATGGCAAGTATGGCAAGCATAAAATATAAAGACAATAATTACAAGTACAATTTCGGCAGCCTTATCGATGAATTGGAAATAATCTCCTCCAGACTGAGGAAAAAACATCAAAGAAATTAAAAAGCTGTGTGCAACAAATGGCAAAGATAAGATTTATAAGTTGAGTGGTCATGACAAAATTAACCGAGACACAATTTTGGAGACTAAAGATTCATGGACAGCGCCATCTCTGAAATCTTCAAGATACTAACGCAATCGTCCACCATTGATGCTCAAAGCAGCAACATGTGCTAACTAACAGAATAGCATAAGATGTACAAAGCGCAATGTTGTAGTGGAGCAGTAATAGATGGCAAACTAAATGAGTAATATGTAAAAAAAAACAAATATTTTAATTTTTATCATCATGAAATTCATAGTGAAATTATTATTTTTTAAATATCTGTCTATAACTTACAACAACACTACTTAAGTTTTACATTATAAGTTTTTTTAAACTTAAAATATTAATGAATGGAATTCTGATACCTCGAAAATGGTATATTTTGAGAAATAAAAAAAAAACGTATTATGCATCAACAGACAGTTCAGAATCATTGTTTTAGCAAAATAAAAGTTATTAAAGTCTCTTTAGTACAATAAATTCACCGTTACTGTCAGTATCCGATATGGTCTAGTGGCTAGGATACCTGGCTCTCACCCAGGAGGCTCGGGTTCGATTCCCGGTATCGGAATATCTTTTTTATTTTTTTCCTTTAATTCTTACTACTTTGACATTCTTCTATAGCGGATAACATAAATAATTAATTTATTTTAACTTTATTGCACTGTAAATTGTACATTTATTGTTGCAATCTTTCAAGAAAAACAATGTTTTGTCACTCCAGGCCAATGATAATCACTGAGTGATGGAACCTTCTCAACTATTATTTTAATCTCGGTTGCAGATTTCAATAATTACTGTTGTCAGTTTAGTTGAGTAGTATTATATTATCTGTGGTTGAGTAATAATTATCTTAGTTATAATAACTAAAACCGTAATATCTTAGATATATAAAAGAAAGTCGTGATAGTTACTCCACATAAAACTCAAGAACGGCTGAACCGATTTAGCTGAAAATTGGCAGGGAGGTAGTTTAGAGCCAGGAGAAGGACATAGGATACTTTTTATTCCGTTAGACGGGGCCGGGGCTGGGGTGGGATGGGGCCGGGGCGAAACGGTGGGGAGGTAGCTTTGAACCAGGAGAAGGACATAGGATCAATTTTATCCAGTTCAACGGGGCTGGGGCTGGGGCGGGACGGGGCCGGGGCAAAACAAAGTTCGCTGGGTCCGCTAGTAGAAGATAAAACAATAATACTCCAACAATGATTCTAGAACGTTCTTACTTAGTATGTAACATACAACATTATTTATTAATTTTTTCTTTTAATTTAAGTAGGTTCTCTGAATGGGGTGGAGGACTGATAATAGTGTATTCATTCTAGATTTCAATGTATGGGCGAAACGGCAAAATTTATAATTTTAGTTTGTTGCTGCTGTGTTATAGCTCCAAGTGAGTACATTATAGAACACAACTCTCCCACCCCCCCAACCCGCCGCTTCACCCCTCCCCCCCTTGATAAAGGTCCCAAATTTCATATTTCCTCTATTTTCAGGAAAACTATACAAGCTAGGACAAAATGGTCAAGGACTAAATTATTTGTCAATAAATTACCTACAAAAAAGTACTAACATTCATTTTGATACGAGTTATAGTTTTTAAGCTATGGAGCATCAAAAAGTACTAAAAATGTGCGCTTAGCAGAAATACAACATTTAACACAAAATAAACAATATAATTTATAAATTTTCACAAGAAATGCGTTTCTGTAGTACTTACCTGTCTAAAACAAATCAGTATCGTCATTGTTATCTTCTAAAGGTTTGTCGAATCTACTAAGGCCCCAATGTATGCATATGGTGGAACAACGGAATGCACCTTTAACACATCCACATATTTTTCTGTAGCCATTTTTGCAGCTGCTTGATATTGTTTTCAATATCAACTGTAGAGCTTAATCAAAGTATGCATTGAATGCTGACAAGCTGAAGAAGGTGGTCTTTTCATAATAACACCGTATTGTTCTTGAGAGTTGGTCAAGAAGTGAAGTTGAAGTACCTAAATGTTTCGTAACACGATTATACTTTTTTAGGTTTGCTTAGCCCCATACTATGCAAGAATGTATGTTTCTTCTGCCTTTTTACCTCCTCGCGTTAGGCATCAGGAGTTATTGTATCTTGCAAGTCGATGTTATATGTTATTGAATAGACTGAACCTTTCCTGTGCCTTAGAATGCCGATATTATGTAGTACGTCTAAAAGACATTGTCGTAATGGTTGGGCAAGACATTGATCTGTTGGTTCTTTTACTGGGACTGACTCCACCACGTAAGAATATATTCTACTACATCGGCATTCTACAACAAAGGAAAGGTTTAGTCTTTCCTGTTTGGTAAAAAGACCGACTTGCAAGATACAATAAACGTTTTAAATAACCCGGATACCTCACGCAAGCAGATAGAAGAGGCAGGAGAAAGATATATTCTCGGATAGTATCATAGTAGGTACCTAAAAAGTATGAACTATATACGAGAGGTCCACTTTTACAAAAACATTGATCTGAAGAACAATACGGTGGTGATATTATCAAAGTTTCCACCTTCTTTAGGAGCTGCTTGACAGAATTCAACACATACTTTTCATCAAGTTCAATTATGGCGAGCAAATTCATTCAACCCAGAAAACTGAAGCTGGAAAAAAATAGTATTTTGTACCCTAAATATCACATAGGCACCAGCTCCACAGTAGATACTGAAAATAGTATCATGCAGCTGCAAAAAAGGCTACAGAAATGTATGTGGATGTGTCAAAGCTGCATTCCGTTGTTCCACCATATGCAGACATTGGGGCCTTAGTAGCTTCGACAAACTTTAAGAAGATAACAATGACGATACTGATTTGTTTTAGATAGGTAAGTACTACAGAAACGCATTTCTTGAGAAAATTTATAAATTATATTGTTTATTTTGTGTTAAATGTTGTATTTCTGCTAAGCGCACATTTTTAGTACTCTTTGATGCTCCATAGCTTAAAAACTATAACTCGTATCAAAATGAATGTTAATACTTATTTGTAGGTAATTTATTGACAAATAATTTAGTCCTTGACCATTTTGTCCTAGCTTGTATAGTTTTCCTGAAAATAGAGGAAATATGAAATTTGGGACCTTTATCAAGGGGGGGAGGGGTGAAGCGGCGGGTTGGGGGGGTGGGAGAGTTGTGTTCTATAATGTACTCACTTGGAGCTATAACACAGCAGCATCAAATTAAAATTATAAATTTTGCCGCAAAAAAATCTAGAATGAATATACTATAACCTGAGATACAGGAATCATCCTAGTTCAGGTTTCAGCCCACCATAATCTAATTAGGATGGATCACTGTATGCTTTGAACCATGTATATTTTTGGTGAGAAATAAATGTTTGTTATTGTTATTGTTATACAGCTTGTCAGAACTGCGGCCGAAGTCTGAAGCAAAATTTTTGACATTTCGCGTAGACAATCCAATATTCAGATTTTCTGTTGCATCAAATATCCTATTAACTCACGTAGCTGTATATTTAATAAATCTTTAAAAATATTTGTAATTTTTTAAGCTACATTCAAAAATTCTTCGTAATCATTAAATACACGAAAGCACCAATTCGGGTGCAATTTCTTCGGGTCCAAGCACAATCCAAAATAAATTAAAGCCAGAAAGATGCTGGTTTGAGTCCCGCCCGTGCGCAATTTTTGGTTTCTTATTTCATCTTTCAGTAATTATTTTATTTGCTGATATTATTCTCAAAGTTACAAAAATATTGTTTAAAATGTTGGACTAGCAAACATGAATGGAGTTTACATATTGGTATTACCAAAGAACATCTCTAAACTCTGTAAAGCGTCTTCGACTTGCAAAACTTATGTGTTGTGTGAAAAATCCGACGAATTAAGAAAACTTCTTTTCTGAATTAAGCCCTTCTTTTTGAAGTCGGCAATCTTTTTGGCATTAATTTCGCAACAAATAATTTAAAAATTCCGTGTCCCGTCACCCTTTGAAGAAAATGAGCAAATTGCAATTCGCGTCAGACCAATCGCTTGACCACGCGCCGCACCCAAGCTGTCACTTTCGAATACTTTGCGGCCAGTTGCACTGAGCGTTAAACTCTGGTTAACGAGTAACCAGAGGTTAACAAGCGACGAGATACCAACAACGTTTTATGAAAAGAAAAGAGAAGCTTGGAGTCAGGAAGTGGTGATAACAACCCCGTGCCTCGTAAAGCACGTTAAGCCGTTGGTCCTGTTTTGAATCACGCGCTTGGATATGGCGTGTGATTTTCGTTCGAAAACACATTAAAAATCTACGGAAATCACTCAAAATCTAGACGTGAGTACTCACAAAATTGAGCAATGATTTTTCAAATCCTTTTTGTGTAGATTAAAACTGGTTTTCATTCCAAAATTCGACTTTAATCATTGAATATCACTCGCCATCTTGACGCGAGTGATTCAAAAATAGGGGCCCTGATCTCTCATCTGTCATGTCGGACTACCGTCTCACCGAATTAATGGGAGTGAAGGAATAATAGAAAGTGCAATTGTGTATTGCGCACACATCCGGGCACTATAATATCTTCTGCGTACCTGGCCTATATCTGCTGAGAGGGGCCGCCATTACCGAAAATCAGTGGGAGTATTATTATATTACATACAAGTAACATGGGCATAACAAACAATGTAGTCGCACAGTATTTTTTTGCTTTTTAGTATCATCATCATCCAATGAAAGTTTTACCATCTCAACCTATGTGAGTTATGGAATATTACTTTCATTATTTTACTAGCTTCCCAGACAAACTTTGTTGTACTAATCATTTCATAAGCTGTTAAGTTACTAAGTGGTTTGAACAAAATAAAAGGATGCTTTTGCTATTTTTCCTGCAATTTCTTCATATTTTCTTACCTTCTAAGACAGCAAATTTACAGTAAGGCATGGTTTCAAAAGTTGTTTGAATTCATTTGGTAAGCTCAAATTGTCAAAACATTCTGCTACAAAATACAAAACTCTAGGTTTAACTGCATCTATCAAACCACGTTTAACCATTTGGTAGAACTCGCCCCCAGCCGCTTGCGGTCAAAGACCCACATCTTCACCTTGCTCTTGAACGTGGTTGTCAAAATTTAGTGTTGTCCCGTAAGAATGTCGATATCGTGTATTATTGTAATTATTTATGTAGCTATTTGAATATTTTTTTAAGACTGAAAACTGGGATGGTCCCTTATGTTTAAGATTTGTTTAGAAATTTTCAAATTCAACATTCAAAATTGTATTATTTGTTTTCAGATTTTATGTAGATAATCCATACATGATTTACCCTCTCGGATGTGTTTATCGACATTCTTATGTAATTTTTGGTTTACGTGACCGCCAGCGTCCTATCGGTCCGTAAAGCTTTAAATAAAATAAAAAATACATCAATTCATTCACAATTATAACATTACAATAATAAGAAGATTTCAATGGAAGATTTTTCCGAGATTTTTTTGTGCTTAAACATAAGATAAGGTTAACTGATGAGATTTGTTGAAACATTAAACAAAATAAAATAAATAAAAAAATTAAATAAAAAATAAATTAATTCATTCTGCCTGAATAATAAAGATTTTCAAAATTTCAAAAATGGCACTAAAGGAATGTTAATCAATGTGTTCAGTCAGATTCCTATAACTTCATAATTTTGAAATGACGACCTTACTAATTTAAAGATAATTTAGTAGATTTTGCTTGCTTGTTTATCTAAATGCAAAATATGTATATATGCATTCTTTTTACCGATATCGATAATCGTACCTCACTATGTGCCAAACGTGCGAAAGAGACGCCTCTCTTCCCGCTCACCGGTTTTCCACAGATAACCTACCTTAGTTAGTCAGCCGTTTCTATACGAAGCGCATGCGCGGGCATTTACGAATTTGACGTTCCTAACCTCCATTCCATTTTCGAAACGTAAACAAAACTTTTTTCTCTGTGTACGTAGTGTTTTTTTCTGGATATTGTGTGACCGTAAAAAGGGTGAGTTTTCATTTTGGTATTAAAACTTTTTAGTTGTAATTAAGATCGTGTTTCTCTTGTTTTACTTAATTTTCATGCAAGCGTTTGTGAGTCAAATAGAAAGTGTTTTGGTCATCTTTTCGCGTTGCAGATCATGTGATATTTTGTTAGTTTCTCTTATTAGTACAGACACGATGATCGATTAAGATTTTAAATACACAATGTGATAAAAAAGTGAGTAAGTTTTCTTAATCTAAGACCGTATTATAAAATAAAGTAAGCGATCTTATACCTTTTTCTTACCGCAAAATTACTGCTAATGTTCATTTTAATTACGTGCCTAGCTTTAACTTTAGATTGCTTTTAAATCAAGATGAACTACCAGAGTGTAGCAGGGGATAGATACCACAGTTCACAGAGCTTAGTTTTGAAAGAGAAAATGTCATTGTCGCTTCTAGTTTTTATGGGTGTTCTATAAATTTATGTTTATCACGTATATCTGTAGCATTAAGCCGATTTTGATGCATTTTTAAGATATTTAAGCCCCAAGAGAAAGTAGGTAGGTTAACATAGCAAAGATGCAGTCATGAATACGTAACGTTATACATAAATACAGGCAGTCCCAAAAATGCGTTAAACCGCAGACCAGATGTATGTTGCTTGCTCAAGCAGAGCATGAGCGATCGAGGTCTCTGCCGCCTAACCACTTTATCGAAAACCGCTTGCACACACGGCTCAATAATTCAGTTCAAACAAAAAGACCACGCGAGCAAGCGATTTTGACTCTTAAGGTGGTTAGGCGGCGGTGACCTCTGTTTTATCTACCTTTTGATGATTTCTCTGAATTTCAGCTTGACTCTATATTTTGAACCATCATACATGTTTAACCTCTGCAATGTGTGTATGAATATTTAGGGCACCCTATAATATATAGGCTGTCCTATACATATATCCATAACTCTTTACTTTGCTATAAAAAGCTTAGGCACCTACGTATTCTAGCTACTGCAAATGAAATTGGTTCAGTTCAAGTAACAACAAAGCATAAATATAGCCTCGGGACGTTTCACCGGACAATAATGCTGTGTAAGCAGTCAGCAGAACCTAAGAGTATTCAACAATAATCATTTAAAGTTAGGGTCCATCTGCTTTTCAAAATAACGGGAAAAAATTTCGCTTTCGCCATTACCTAATTTAAGTTTCATGGATTAATGACACTTCTTCAGTAAAAAGAAACCTATTACTTTTACAACTCATCAGACCCCATTTAAACTTTGATGTTTTAATCAATTATTAGTATTCGCGTAAACTTCAGAACCATTTCCGAGTTTTGTCATCTCGCGGACAGTAAAATCTCGTAAACCCACGAGTTGTAACTCGCGGGTTTGTTAAATTCACCTCTGTGAAGGTAGAGTACTATTTTAAAAGGTAAAAGTGATGGAAGCATCATTGGAAGGAATGATATGTAGAGTTACAAGATAAAATTGAAAGATTAAAATTAAATGTATTTTATCTTGGTTAGGTAGTTAGGAAACTATTCAGACCACCCTACTTTGTATGCTATACCATGATCAGTGATGATGACTATGTATAAGATTATAATGTGGTATGGTAATAGACCATTAAACCGATTATAACTTGATGACACTTAATGGTTGGTTAGTAACAAAGGCAGTGCATCTTAAAATTAATGATATACTTTGACGAATAGTAATCATTGCAAATAACATTAACAGCAATGTCATTGTCATGATTGTCTTGTTCGTATGACGAATAGCTTTAGCCTACTTTCAGAATATTAATTGTTAACTACGTAAGTTTCCGTGCTTTACTACTAAATAAGCATTGTTATAATGGTAGTGATAATCCGGCTAGAAACAGTACATGAAATCACTTAGTATACCTACATTTATAAATTACTAGCGATCCCGGCGAACTTAGTTTCGTTGCCTTCAGCAGCCCTGTCTCCGTTTCCTATATTTTGAAACGTTTAAACCTTCCTTGGACTTCCACAAATATTTCAAGACCAAAATCATCCAAATCGGTTCAGCTGATCTCGATTTTTAGCGAGACTAACACAAATTGCATTTTTTTTATAGAGATGTAAACAGCCAGAAATTTGGCTACAATCTCGCCTCATAGTTAGGCTGTCGAAGATAGGTCATCATTATGTTTGACTAATATTCCTTAATCAGTAACTGAAATCATATTTACTCTCACATTTGAACGAGGAAACTTGAAAATATATGATACATAAGTATTTACAGAAGATAAAAATACTGACTAACGATACGAAAATCCTACACCATTTCTTTTGCTTCCATCTTTTACTCAGTTTTCTACATCAATGCTTACAAACAAGTTCAAACGGCTTCTCTATTTTTAAATCAGTCCTAATCTACTTACATTTCAATCGGATTTTTACAGTTTCAAACTGTTCCCCTACATACTCAGTCGATCCGACATCACGCAATTATTATTATCATGCTCTTTACGTTGATGTAAGTTACTGAATTATGGAAAATTTATAAGTCTTCAAGTGGCATTAATCACTCAGATACCGCTTCTAATGGAATAAAAAGTAATATTTTCATAACAAAAACTAATTTTAAAAAAATTAACGTCCTTCAAAAAACGCACTCAAAGCTTTAACACGTCCGGGACACTATTCCAGACACAATAGATGTTTTATTGTTTTCACGCCTGTAGGCGTTCACTCCCGGAACGTGTTAAGTAACGCAGTGGTCTTAGATTTAGGAGAAATAAAGTCATTTTGAGTCGGTGCATGATGTGCCCAGACTGTTATGCTGTTAAGCTTGAAATCATGCTTTATTTTATTTGTTTCTCCCAGAGTTTTTGGCACATCGTCATTATCATCATCGGTGAAGTTTTTCCATAAAAGCTCCAAATTAAAGTTTGGTTGCCCACTTGCCTTTCACACCGCAGTTTAAGGACCAGGTTTTTTTGGCACAAGGACCTCTAAACCTTAATTCCTATTGACTGTTTCATTTCAATTAACTTCATATTCATTAGCAATATTCAGTGTTTGACCTTGTCTATCTTCATTGGTATTCAAACCTATCAACAGTTCGAGTTTAATGGTCTAAAGACGGCTAAGCTCATTCGAAGAAAAGTAGGACGTGCATGAATATTTGCAATACAAAACGAATTTGCTTATGAATCCTATGTAAAAGTTGAAACAATAAACATATTTGCACGTAACTATTGATCGATAGGCCTAAAATGGACAAAGAGAGAAGCGTAGCCATAAATTTATAAGAAAGTGGATACTTAAATGCTTTGTGTTTCTCTACCTTCGAGATCGAATCAGTAACGAGGAGATATAAAAAAGAACAAAGGGAACGGACATAGCCGAAACAGTAAGCTCAAGTGGCAATGGGCAAGTCACATAGCGCGAAGAACTGATTTTAGGACAGAAAAGTTCTAGATATCAGACCCTTCGACGAAAAGTGCAGCGTAAGACGTCCACCAACAAGGTGACCAATAAAAATGGCAGGATCAGTCCTTTGGCTAATAATGATGATGAAGATAAACAGGATAAAGAAAAAAACAGCCTTGTAGTAAACTACGAATGATCATCAAGGACCTTGATTTTATATTTTTATTTATTTAAGGACAACCAACAAAGCATACACTTCACAATTAAAAAATATAAGAAATGACAACATAGTCATAGCTGTGGTCATAGTGTTGCCATAATTAAAGGTTGCTACGACATGCGTGCGTAATAAACATTGAAGTCTGAAACTAACTATAGTAACTAATGTTTGCATAGTAAAAGGACAAATGAGGTTATCAGAGTAAGTAAAAAGTTTGGTGATTGTAACCAGCAGTAGCCACACCCTGAGATCTATTCAAGAGTATCAAACCATTTTGATTAAATACTGACTCATCGTGGAAGTAAAAGTCACAGAGATTCTATATCCTATCATCACACGCTTGCGGTGTATCATACACCTCATTTTCAAATGCAAAATGGTGAATTGTTATCTCACTGAGTTATTACATTTTCTAATAGTTAGTTACAAATCAGCTGACCGCGATTTTGACCGCAAACCGCGAAGTGTGTGTCATGTCTGACCTATTCAGAACTGGGCTGGGGACTTGAGAGCCGACAAATAAAATATGTATTCGTCTCCATGGTCCTAAGTTGTTGTTTGATAAAATGTTGGGATATTAAAATTATGTATAGCGTTAAGGGTAGTGTAAGCATTAACTAAAGTAGGTTTCTTTTGTTTGTTTTATAACTTTTAAAATAACATCAATGAGTAAAATTCACTAACAATAATTTCGATTCAAAAAGATCTCAGTGTTTAACAATTAATTACATACAAATATTATGTAGGTTGTGAGTTTTGTAGAGTTATTCTAAAATCAATCAATTCGTTAAAAAAATATGTTTTTATTTTTTGTCAAGTAAAGAAAAACTGTATTTATTTTGTATTTAGAACGTCTTAGAAACTGTCAGACACATTTTTTGCAGCTTCTTACGTTTGCTTAAAATTTGGTTTGTGCAACTGAGACTCAAGCTTTACTAATAAAAAGCTCGAGGACACAAAAAGTTTAATTATCTATGGATTTCCCCTGTAGGCATAGTGCACCTTAGTGATTATTGTAGAATCATGCTTCATCATAAACCTAGACCTTTGAAAACAAAATGAAATGATTTTACAGTTCTTTGGACCCCGCTTTACAGCTGTTCATTCATAAAACTGACGTTTTAGCCTAAATATTTTCAAGAAAACCGGATACGGTCTTCAAAGGACCATAAACACTATATTTGGAGGAGTTTATCATAATAAGGCCAGACAAGAAACTTTCTGTTTTCGGACAGAACTCGTTTCTGTTTACCTGCACTTACGTACCTACTATGAATGTTAAGAACACTTGTTTTTACGACTGTTTGACATTCTCTCAGCTTCAATAGTGAAATGGTTTGTCAAATTGGCATTATCATCATGATTGAAACGACACCGTTATTTTTATTTCTAGGATCTAGAATTATTCAAAATAGCTGAATACTTTTAAGATTACAAAAAGTTTAAACCCAAAATTTCTGAAGGATGATGAACGCATTGGTCACATTGTTTTGATAGAAACATCCAAACAACATTTAAAATTACTTACTATGATTTTGGTTAAGACAAAAACGTACTTTGTCGAACAAAGTATTTTATTTGCAGTTGAAGTACATAACCAATATTATGCTTAATCAATCAGGTATCAAACGACTCCCGGGAGTCGCATAATAATGGAATTTCTATTGTGTCTCGTTCACACATACTTGACGAGTTAAGAGATAATTTGACGTATGGACTAAGTAATATGAGATAACTTTTAATTGCACAACCCAAAGAATATTATACTTTCGTTTAAAAAAAAAAGTGCAATGTAGAAAGTACCTAGTGCTAAAGTAGTACCTTCCTTAAATTAAATTGACAAGTTAATCCATTTGAATCAACGCTCATTACTAAAACATAACCGGTACTATAATACGATCAGACAGCAATTATGTCTCGGCCACTGATTGAAAGTAGTACGACGCAGAAAAAAGCAAATTTTCGCTACTCCAGATATCTTCGCTTTTACACTTGATCACACTAATGTTATGATTTTAAAAATCTCTCTCTCTCACTGATAGCTGTTAGGGCAGGAAAATTCTAGAATGGAGACCCTTCGACTAAAGGCGCAGCGTATAACGTCCACCTAGAAGATGACAGACAGATGACTTGGTAATGTAATGATGTCGTAGATTATTCTTAAATGAGAAGATTCAAATATTTTAACCCCGAAGTGATGTAAATCAAGTTAAGCCAGCGGTAGCTGATGTCTTGATTTTGTGACATCTATGGAGCTGAGAGTAGATTCAAAGATTTTATCATTTTACTAGCTTTTGCCCGCGACTTCGTCCGCGTGGAATCGTGACTTCTTTCTCCCGTTTTTTACACATTTACCACTATATCTTTGCTCCTATTGGTCGTAGCGTGATGTTATATAGCCTATAGCCTTCCTCGATAAATGGACTATCCAACACAAAAAGAATTATTGAATTCGAACCAGTAGTTTCGGAGATTAGCGCGTTCAAACAAACAAACAAACAAACAAACTCTTCAGCTTTATAATATTAGTATAGATTCTTAAATAGAAGAAATAGCCTACTGTTTTGGAAAAGGTTGTCTACACATTTTTTTTTTACTTTTGTACAGTGCAACAGAGCCATATAAAACGTATGTTTAACAACTGTTTCTTCATTAACTGTCAACCCAGATACGGTTCTTGCGTTTTCCATTGTAAATATGAATATTGTTGTAAATATGTTCGACAGAAGTTTTCTCGCCGGGTTCCATAGGTTTCCATAATTTGATGGACTGTTCATTGTTGTTGCCAACATTTTGAAGAAGTTAAATTGCACTTTGTGTTCATAGGAATATGAAACGTGTAGTCACGGTATGGAAAAGTAGGCAGTATTTATAGTTTTCTGTAAAGCGCGTTATGCTTTCCAAGTCAGAGTTTGAAATAGAAAATATTGAAGAAAATTGCCCTTTACAGACATTTGAGTGCCAAATACGTCTCAACTAATACATTTTAGTAGAGCCTCTTACTATACTCTTACTTAATATACTCTTTAATTCACCATCTTTATCAAATTTAAGAGCTATAGGCTCTTGTTCGTTGAGTTTATTTCAAAACTCCGATTTAAGGAAGAAGTGTGGTGGTTTTCCTTTTGCCTTCCACGGCGCAGTTTAAGAACCGGGGGATTCAAGTCTCTTAACACGTTCTGGGACAGTGAACGCCTACAGTCGTGAAAACAATAAAACATCAATTGTGTCTGGAATAGTTTCCCGGAACGTGTAAATACATAGTCAAAAGCCTTTCCGGATATACTTTATCTTCAGCCTTCTGCCAGTACTGAAGTTGCTGCTCCCAACACCAAGGAAAAGCTAATTTAATGGCGGCGCTTGTCACAAGATCGTCACTGAACTTACTTCGTATTACCATGATAAGTAAAAGGTACTTGGACTTTCTTTCTAAACGGTCGTAGATGAGCAATGATTTTTTGTCCAGCTACAAGGGATATTGTATGAAAAATGATACCTACTTAGTAAGTTTCTAATTTTCATCCAAGAACACCAAAAGAATGTTAATGACAAAACGAGAGAAACGTAAGCTAGTGTCAAACTAATTAATCTCGAAAATTTTAACAATAAACCACGTCAAATTAATATCCGGAAACTCTTTTCAAAGTTCTGCAAAAGATAACTAAGACAAAAGAACAAAATCGAATGTTAAAAAGTAAAACGCTGTAACGACGTCATGTCGTCACACACTTTAGACATTAAAGATTTCGTGACAAGATTTAAACCCAACAGGGCGTTTGAAGATATTCACGGTTCGATAGCCTTGAATGTTGCGCTAGAAATGCTTTATGTTTTTTGTTAAACAATCCATTTCGCTAAATTGGGATTATGGTGTTCAAAATCCGTAATCGTGCTCATTTGTTTCATAAATGTATCATCATCATCAAAGAGGCTCTTCTCGGTGGAGTTTTTTTCCAAAACTTCAAAGTAGGGAAGTGATCTAGTGGTCTCCCTCTTGCCTTCCACAATTTTTGAAACGGAGGTTTTCCGCCTCTTAATGCATAGTCAAAAGCCTTTCCCGATATACTATATCTTCAGCTTTCTACTATATGCTTCACAAATGCCCTTTTATCTATTGTTTTTAAATATGTGCCAAACGACATACCAATGTCTTGGTTTCGAATTAAGGTATTTTTTCTTATGCTACGAACCACCAGACAACGATAATGACGGGGACGTCTTCCATAAATACTCTTCTAATACTCTTCTTCTATAAATACATATAAATATGTTATAAGCATTCATAACTTAATTACAAATGTTCGTTCTCATTACTTAAACATTTGTCCCTTGCGGGATTCGGACCCGCGAGACTCGCGCGGTCAGCTGGTTTTGTACTTAGGAGCGCTAACCACTAGACCAAACGTGTTTTCTCAACTTTGAAACTACTGTCTTCAGAGGTTATGTCGTGAATTCATGGAGAGTTCTTTGTTTACAATAGTTCTTTTGAAATCGGGAAAAAATTTTTGGAAGGTGCTAATTGCGTTATAATTTTATTCCTTTCCGCAGAGACTATTGAAAACCGGTTGTACTATTTCTTCACTTTCGCTTCAATGATTTACTTTTACTTTCTTATTTGATTTATTCGGATGCAATTTGTATACATTTCACATCCTTTTATTTATCTACAATCTAAAACCGTCTCTATATTTTGTTCATTGATCGCAAACATTTTTCCTTACATTAGACGAACGTGCCTTACGGTTTACGATAATATCTCCGATGATTTCAATGTATCACTTACTATTGCAACTGTTACAAAAAAGAATGCATTTGCAAGAAATTCCATCCCACATAGACCACATTAATCACAAAAGAAAGAAGCAACTGTCATACTGTTTATTGAACAAACAATTTATTTATTTGCAACTGTTACATCACGGTAATACCAAATTTATTTTAGCCTAAGATAAATTAAGATATCATATCAGATATCAGATACCCAGGTAGTACATCTTCTGTGGCTAGATTGACTGAATCTATACAAAAATTTATAAAGTTGAAGAATTCGTTTTTTTGAACGTGCTAATCTCAGGAACTACTGGACTGATTTAAACATTTTTTTTTTGTGTTGGATAGCTTATCTACCGGGGAAGGCTTTAAATATCACGCTGCGACGGAAGAAGAGGAGAGAGGCACTCAAAACGCGCGGACGCAGTCCCGTCCCGTCAACCACTCCAAATTGTAGATTTAAGTCAAATTTCAAATGCATTTTAGCAAAATTATATCTCGTATATTTTAAGAACAGATCTATAAAAAACCAAGATGATTATGTACGGTCGATGTCTTTGGCTGTCATTTCAACCAAAAGTTTTTTTTTTGCACCGATAATAAAACCGAATAAAATAATAATAATAAATAAATAATAATAAATATGCGCCAAACAGCACACCAATTGTCTGGTATCGTGGTAAGGAATTGTCTTCCTTGTGTTACAAAGTACCAGACAACGATTATGACGGGGATGACTCCCATAAATACTTAAATTCATATAACATCCATGACTTAGGTACAGAAATGTTCGTGCTAATCACATAAACATTTGCCCCTTGCGGCATTCGAACCCGCGACGGCCGGCGTAATAGTCAGGAGCGCTAACCAATACACCAAACGCGTCGTCAAAAATAAAAGCTCTAAATTAGGGAAGATAGTGGTTTCCCTCTTGCCTTCCACATGGAGTTTCCCGTACCGGGAGTTTACCGCCTCTTCAAAAGCCTTTCCAGATATATGTACTATATCTTCAACCTTTCGCCAGAACTGATGTTGCTGCTACACAACACCAGGGGAACGCTTATTGAATGGCGGCGTTTACTCGACATGGCACAGGATCGTCACTGAATATTGTATATTTTTATAGAGATGCTCATCCCACTAGACTCCCGACTACATTCTGGTAATTCTGCCGCTGTTTTTTGGTTCACTTATTAACCCTTATAATAATAAACAATGTTCAGTGATGAATTTAAACTTCTTTAGTTTAGAATAAAAATTATGAAATTTGTCATAAATCACTGTCAAAACAATTTCATTATCATTTTCTCTACTTATTGCTTGTTTGAATTCGTGTGGCACGCGCACGAATTTTTATTTTCTACACATTATTTACCACACATAAAATAATTTAATACAATACGCTCCAGAACTGGCATAGCAGATGTAGGCGAAAAGAAAGCAAAGCTTAAATGGGAGTGGGCAGGACATTTGTGTAGAATGCACCCGAATAGATGGGCCCAAATCGTCACGCGATGGATACCACAAGACGGCTACCGTCGAAGGGGTAGACCTAGAAAGAGGTGGAGTGACGATCTGTCCAGCTTCGCGAGAGATTGGGATTCGTTGGCTGACAGAGACGTATGGAAGGAATTGGGGGAGACCTTTGCCCAGCAGTGGGATGATATGTTAAATAAAAATATAAATAAAAAAATAAGTTAAAATTTAAAAAATATATACAAATCCGCATCACACGCATCCAGGAAACTTTCGTTTATACGGAACAGAAATCATTGATACTTTTGTGCATCCGCAAACGGTACAATTTTACACTACACTTTTTTATCTTTTTCGCAATTCCGTGACCACAAAAATCAATCCACTGAGCAAAGTGACGGTCTTTAAAAAAATCTTTTTTGTCCGAAGTTTATAAAATACAAGTGGTTTGTGGCGGTTTGTCCTCGTAAAATATAGAACTTCCTGTGCAGATTCAAATCCAATTTCAACTAATACTGATTTATCAGATCAAATCTATTCAATTTGCGCGACATAAATCCGTTCTGCTGCTTTACAATGAATGGTAGTCTTTGTGATGATAATTTTGTTGCTATTTGTACCTTGACCTAATGAATTTTTGTTTTAAACATGTTCATTATCATATCAACAAAACATAATAATATGCGGATAACGTGCCAGATGTATACAGGTGGAATTCCACTGCTGTCGCTACCGCGGTGAAAGTCAATTTGCACATTTAAGATGCGTGTGGGATACCCATTTGTGAGCAATAGGATGTGTTTCTAGCCGTCTCTCAAATAGCTAAAGATATCAAGATAAAAAATATTCTAATAATCAATGTCTCGCAAGATTGATAGAAATTAAAATGTAGGTAACAGAGAGACAACGTGAAGATCAAAGAATGACATTCGATGCACGCCGCTTGCAATTACCGGTCAGAATAAAATTTGACAAGACTTGAGTTCAATTGGGAGTTTTTGCGGGTAAAAATGCTTTAGCCTATTTTACCATAACCTTACCGAGTGGTTCCATAGATATAAATTATGTCCAAGCAATTTTTTTAAGGGAATGTATTATTGGTCCAGGTAAATTGCACACGAAAAAGGAAGCTACAAGCTTTTCTTAATAAACATTAATATCTCACATGGTATATCAGTATCTTGGTAACCTTCAAAACGTGATAATTCATTCTCATAAAGGCGAAAGGAGAAAGTTATGTCGCACGATCCGGTTTCAAGATTATGTTTTTCGTTTAAATCTTAAGGCTTTATTGGCTGCATCTTAAATAATGTGACCCACTTCAACGTGCATAAATTGGTGGAATTCTTTTACTTTCTTCTGTCGTAGCTTTATTTTTTATTATTTTCCCTTGGCTCCGATATTTTTAAAGGCGCGTGAGCTTGTGAACTTTATTGTTGTCATCATGATTCCGTAATCCGGCTCCGTTGGAGTCGTTGCAATTTTCATTTTATCGTAATTCTTGATTAGAACTAGATTAATTACCTCAAAACTAAGATTGGGTAGTGATCGGAGTACGTTTAAGTTACTTTAACAAGTTAAAATAAAAAAAAAAACTGGTATTTCAAATTTAAAATTAAAGTGATAGTTACAGATCATTGCGTCAAACCTGCGAGAACTATGGTTAACCAGGGGGTTAATATCCCTATTTTCAATTTGTAAACCAGCTAATTGAGTCGCCAAATTGACATTGAGGTCTTCCATGGTAAATAATGTTCATTGATTGCTATGCAAAAAGTTTCAAGTACCAGCAACCCGATTTAGGACTATTAAAAATTGATTACCTATTGTGTCTGTGAAATCGGTAACTGACAGATTAAGAAAATTCAAAAGTCTATTTCACTCAATCGTGCAGTGCTGTCCCACGCTAATCTGTTGAGTGGATTATACGAAATCGCAATAAGAATTCGCTTCTTAAACTGTTAAAGCAATATCGCTATACGCATCTAGATTTATAATAGTAAAAAACTTAATCCTACTTGATACCCATTTACCGACGTGTGTACTTATTTTATCAAAGTTGATGAATTCTCAAACTGCTAAAACTTGCACATAGATAAACTGTGTCATCGGTTAGTCACATCTGTTCATTCTGATTTGAAACGCTCATTTTCTAGTAGGCACATGCTAACCGCATATAAAGAATGTGGTAATAGTAAACACTTTACACACATTTACGGAAATAAGAAACCGCAAATCTTTGCATGTGTAATGTAATCATAATATACCAAGCTTAATGTTGGATACAGCAGTTACGGTAGTAGGTCAAAATATGGACGAATATAGAATGAAGTCAAAACACAAATTTGGACGAAATCCATTATCATTGTTTTAGATTTAGAAAAACAACTTCGCTTATGCCAACAGCGAATTGAATAAGATGGCTGTGTCATATGGACGGACATATAGACAAACCAACTTGAAGAAACTACAAGGGTTCCGTTTTAGGGTTCCGTACCTCAAAAGGAAAAAACGGAACCCTTATAGGATCACTTTGTTTTCCGTCTGTCCGTCCGTCCGTCCGTCTGTCAAGACCCTTTTTCTCAGGAACGCGTAGAGGTATGAAGCTGAATTTATATCAATTACTCAGGTCTACTGTCCCTTGAAGCTGTGAAAAAATCAAACTTCTAAGCCAACGCAATCAAAAGATACAGCCGTTTATACCGCAAATTTTCGACACTTGCAAGGGAATCAAAACCTACAGGGTGCTTCCCGTGAACTCAGAATCTTGAAATTTGGTACGAAGCAACGTCTTATAGCATAGATAAAGGAAAAATTACGAAAACCATAAATTTTTAGTTACATCACATAATATATATTTTTTTAATAATTTTAAACTTACTACCCATTTCCTCATTGTTTGTACGGAACCCTCGGTGCGCGAGTCCGACTCGCACTTGGCCGGTTTTTTGTCATTTGGCTGCGGAACCCTTGTGGAACAATTGGATTATCGCCTTTCTAAACGTTAGGACTAATCTAACCGTGATTAACTGGATGCAACTAAAATAGATTTTAGTGAAAACTTATTCACTAAACTCCCGTGATATTTTGCTATCACTTTGAGTACACTTATCAAATCCCAAACAATAAGAGGCACTTATACGAACATTTGAACATCAATAGGCCGTGGGCCATAAGAATATTTGCCTAGAGAGAGTTACTCGTATAGTTCTGTTTGTATTGATGTTATGTTAATTGTGAAACGCATACGCACTTCACCTTCGAATAACTAAAACAAACAAAGAAAAGGGGTACATGTTGGTGGTATAACCAATTTGGCATAGTCTTTTCAAATGTGTGAAGATTTTTCCGAGAGATTGACATACTTATTGTTTGAATTGTCAAGCTTCTAGAAATTATATTTATGAATTGCAATTTCTTTTGAATGTTTTGATGGAGAGAACAAAAAACATATTTTGTTACTAGAAGGCATAAACAATCAAATTCTAAGTAAAGGTTTATTAATATAGACTTGAAGGGCCTTTTGACTTTAAATGTTAAAAGACATTGAGTTAACAATGGATAGATAACATTTACCTTCGAATAAGTTAAGTTCGTTTCAGCACAATTTAGTCATATTTATTTCTAACAAAAAAAAATACAGCTCATCGATTGTCTTATACGATAGTCTAAAACTCATCAACATTGTCAAGATTTTGAAAGAGAATTCAATCATTTCAAATTCTAATAACTGGTACCATACACAACGTGAGCTATATTTAAGTCTTTATCATTAAATTATTATGATAGTTTCTGCAACATTGTATTGACCAGCAATTAGTTGCGCAGTGGTATGCTCTTGAAACCAAAAGTCGTCGTAGAGCTATAATTATCTACATGCATCCAAACTATTTATGGTAGTTATAAAATATTTCTAACTATTAACATGTACATTTCTAATCCATTAAAATTCGTTGCTACTTGTATATTTTAAGCCCTCATAACTTAAACCCTCGCACAAGATCTAAGAGGGATGGGAGTGGCTGAAAATCAGCGTTGACTTTTGCCAACACTAGCTGAGCCACATCCATTTGCTCTCCTAGTTTTACGAAATTTGTGATAGAAATAACTTCTATTTTGTATGGAAAGCAATAAACGCATTTTATTTATTATTTATTTATTTACATGATAAAGAAGCTCAAATTCGCAAAACGAGCGATGGAGAGGGATAAACCTCTCGGTGTTTCTCTATAGGAGATCGAATCGAAAGTGAGGAGATACGTAACAGAAAAGCTAACAGATATTATCCCTGAGAATCAGTAACCTCAAGAGGCAAAGGGCGGGGCACATAGCGCGAAGAACTGATGGCCGTTGGGGCAGAAAAGTTCAAGATTGGAGACTTTGACCAAAGCCGCAGCGTAGGGCGTCCACTGACAAGAAGGACAAACGACTTTAAAGATAGCAGACACTGGATTTAGACCGCTCACAACTGGTTGCTGTGGGAATCCGTGGGGGAGGCCTATGTTCAGCAGTGGACGTCCTTTAGCTGATTATTATGATAATGATGAAAAATAACCCAACCCGACCCAATCAGCTTGGTGTTCTCGCGACATTTTAGTCTCTCGCGTGCGTCACTCTAATCGTAATATGACTAGGAGACGCGCTACTTTTTTCACTCCCACATCAATTCCGATATTATTGACCTAAAAAATACTTTTACCTAAACGGCTACCCAACTAAAAACCCAAAGCCCACCCATCACAACTCACGCGACATTTTACTCTGTCGCATCGCTAATCGTAATATGGCTAGAAGACGCGCTACATTGCACCCGCACGCGCGCTCTCGAAAGCGGAACGGATCCCGCGGCGATCTGTCAGATTTACTGGACACAAGCCTACGAGATAAATGTAAGATAATTTGATAGACTAGTTGTTCTGGGAAAGCCTAGGGTGGTGAGAATAAAATAGAGGGACATACGTGCTATGATCCAATCGTGAGGCTAAGTGCAGAAAACACCCCAGCCAAACTAACTAACTACTTACTTTACTTGATAGACTAGCTCGATGATAGTGAATTAATTTGCCCGTGTTTGAATACCCTAGGGGATAAATTTCGTTATTCTATAATCTGTCACAGACAGAGAGACGACCTAGTAAAGTTCGCAGGATCACACTGGATGCAGACCGCTCACAACCGGTTACTGAGGGAAATCGTGGGGGAGGCCTATGTTCAACAGAGGACGTCCTTTAGCTGATGATGATGATAATCTGACAAACTTCCCGCCAATTATCATGCTTATTTTGTACCTACTTGTACTTTGGTGCAATAGTTTTAAAGATTAAGGGATTGTGCAGGTGCATTATTGGCCAAATTATATAAGTGCTAAGAAGCACAAAGCAAAAATAAAGATTTTTGGTTCATAATTATCTCAATTAGTGTTTTAGGTGATGATACGATGTCAGATGATAATATAAGTTTTTTAAATGGAGCGTAGGTGAATAGTGTAATAATCTTCAATTTAAATAATACATATTTTATTGTCGCTTAGTTACGTTTAGCAGGTGTTTACTTTCTTAAGTAAGAGTGTTACGGATTCGCAAAACTTAAATTTGTGACTATAGAGATTATAATCGGCTGTTTTGTCAAGCCCGAGGTTAATGACTTATTACGTTAAAAATACCGTTTTATTATGTGTTACAATGTTATTACTTTAATTGCTATTACACCGCCAGTTTAGTTTGTGTTCAAAATATTCTGGAGCTACGATATCTACAAAAATATGATAGCTTAAAAAAAATGTGTGAAAAAATTAGGAACATAACAACCAATTCATGAACATAATTTTATCGTCTACATTACCTTCCAGAGATAATCGGCTAAAAACCAATTAACAAGAATGTGAATACATAGACGTATCTGAACTTACAACATAAAACGTCTCATCTCAAGCGAGGTGACTAAGTAAACTGGCTCGATTGACACAGAAGTAAGATGCCTAAGTGTGTCTGTTGGTCACACAACTACTGGAGTTAATTTGTCTACCACGATGTGGGAAATTTTTTCTTTGAACGAGCTTAGTCGCTTCCCTGGAAAAAAATGGGTTAGACCGATAACTTCTTTTTTTGAGTCCGAACCGTTATTTCAGCGATTAAGCTGATAATAGTAACGATGTTTATATTGTTTAATTCGCTTTTTGAACGAATGCTTTTAAATAACTAATAATAATGTATAGCACGAACAAGTACATAAATTGGTTTTACTTAAAATTTAAGTTATATTTATTTCCAAACCCCGAAAACTACGGATATTTTATAGGTATAGTTTATTTTTATTTCATGTTTAAGGATTTGAATGAGGTGCTTATTTGTATTGGCTTTTACTATTTTCTTTATAATGTGAAAAAACTGATTATCGTTTATTTATACCAGAATTAATGATATAAGAAAAGGTTTAATCAAGTCGTAACGGAAGTTTTCACAGTTATGAATGACTTTACGCGTATAACGTTTGTAATGTACATTTCATACCCAAATAATTTAAACTGGTTTACATATGCATTGAAAAAGTGGTCAGAAAGTATTTGTCCTTTGTCAGGTGTCCACTATAAAAAGTCATACGAGGTTATGTGCAGCCTTTTCTAGGTCTAAGCTATGAAGTCACGCAAAATGTTTGCCAAAATTTTAGAAGCAGAACAAAAGTTGTTTTGTTAATTTGCTAAAACTATATAACTACGATCAGTCATGTCTTTAAAAAAGTTTGAAATTCTCGAAATATATGAATGAATTAACTATAGATTTGGTAATATTATAGACTTCATAGAACCTGGGCCGAAAACAATGCCGTAAAACGAATCACGCGTGGTAAGCTAGGCATACATTACGAAATGTTTTAAATGTTAGATGCACACATTCATAATTAACAACAGAATAATATGTTTCACTAGAAGCCGATAGCTTGTTTGCAAAAGACATCATAAAAAATCTTCCTTTATGCCTCCTCCAAATCTTAGCACATCATGATGGAATGAGCTAAGCATTTATTGCACAGGAACTGTCTGCGCGCTTTAAAACCTGATCAAGTAACCTGATTCACAATCACGTCTATAATTCATATAAATGACGTTTATAAGGGTTCCTAGGGCAAGTGCATCTTTGTAGAGTTTGTTATTAGGTATTTGGATATCATTGTAAGCGGTTCTATGGTCAAAAATGATTTTATTATTTGTTTTTTAGGAACTTTAATAGATTGCAAAATAAGAGATACAAACAACAACAACAACAAAAAGTTTATTTTTGTCATAAACAAAGTAAATTGGTATCAATTAGTGATAGTATCTGCACTCTGCCTAAATGTAACTACTTACAATCGCAAAAAAATCTAAAATTCAAGAACATAACTTAATTATGAAATGTACATAGGTACCTTACTGCGTTTCTCTCCAAAAATCTTTTAGATATATTTTTTTTAGTTTCACAGCATTATATGCAAGACAATGCCTTTGACACAAAAACCCAATAACGCCCTGACGTCACACTGGCCATAAAAAAACGTCATAAACTCACATACGCCTTTCTTCAAAGAGAAAGTGAACTTCGATTTCGTTGTGTTTGTCATGCTGTTAATATCGTGTTTGATCATCTACTCGATTCTAATGTTATTTATTTACGTTTTCAGCCAATTCCAATGGCAACACGCGAGTTTTTTTCTCGGAACAACGTCGCACGTGAAATGACTTTCCAATACGGCACTAGAATTTTAACACGCACTTGGCGATTTTGGTTTGATGCTGAATGAAATGATCGAACAATGCACTGGTTTTTAAAATTACATAAGACAAACGATTCAATTACATAGGTTCAAAAATAAAACTTTTTTTGGTTTTATTCTTTGAGATTTTGTGGTTTTCACGAAAGCTTAACTATCTTTTCTTTTGTTATTCTTTGAGGTTTCATTATTTTCAAAAAAGATAAAATTAATATTTCCAAATCACGACCAAGACAGTGCCAAACTGATCTATATGATGCTATCCCTTTTATGCGAATTCGACCTTCCTTGAATCTTAATTTTCTCATCTAGTTCAGCGACTGTCATACTGTGCTATGTATACTCGTACTACAAGTTGAAATTGCACTTACAAATAGCATAGTCAAATCAAATGATAGGCACCCAATTATATTTGTTTTCTTTTACCATTTCTACCATATTTTTGAATAGACAATCCCAATTTTGCCATCACCATTCTGACAATTGTTTAAGATTTTCTTTTTGTTCCAGATGGCTCGTCAACTAAGATTTGGAAGTCAAATCTGACAGCAATCTTCTTTATGTCACCTGTGAACCCAACCTTTTCAAAATAACGACTCGGGCGCACGCTTTCGAAACACTTACGTCTCGATCCAAAGATAATGGAATTGATATTAGCATTAGCACACATGAGCGCGTGCTGTAACCGCATACATGCCCTTTGTTTGCTTTGAAAAGCATACCACAATCATCATCGCAGAGCCAGAAGCAGGTATGCTCTGACAATGGCAAGGAGAAACCGAAATGTATACCCCAACACCGGACTACATCAAATCAAAAATAGATTTAGACATAAAATAAATATAGCAAAGCTATCTCTAGTTCTATTACTAGTTATTAGTGTAAAAAATGTTAATTGTGAAGAAAATTCTAGTGAAGAAGCAAAAAACGAACTATCGAAACGTATGAGGGTGATCGAAAGTGTGACTGGAAGATTTTTCAGTGATGTGTACCAAAACGGGACATTTAGAACTGGTAACTCTTTGTGGGACAGTATTTTAAATAAGTGCAGTGTGAATCCTTCTGTCAGTTGTTTGCAGAAGAACGTTTATAGTTACTTGGACGATAGTTTGAAATTTAATGGTGATGTGGATATAGGCCATGGTGTGTGTTTCAAGAAGAACAATGTGAATATCAACAAGTATAGTAAAGAAGCAAACATCATCTACCTCACTGGGAGTAAAGATGAGAAGGATTCAAGTGGGAGATATTTGGATGAAGAAAATGAAATTGATGACGATGATGCACCAGGTGAGTTAATAAATAACTCAAATATACTTATTACCATAGATATACAAAACAAATAAACTACTGACCTGATGTGATGACATCCTATAAAAATGCAATTTCATTATCCGGCTAAAGATAGCTAGCAGATCCTCCTCTCAAAAGATGCTAATCAATATTGTAAACAATATTTTTAGAACTTTTAATATAACATCAGTTAAAAAAAATTAATTAGGTGACTCTTTGATTCAAAAAGATCTTAGTGTTCAACCACGAATTACTTAAATAGGTTTTGAATTTCGTGTTTGTCTTATATTAAAATGAATTATTTCGATAAGAAGGAATTTCATAATGTTAACAATGTTCGACTTCCAATTAAAAACAGACTTTACCATAGATATACAAAACAAATAAAGGCCTCGTAAGAAGTAAGTATGCCTAGCTCTGAAAACGTTTAGATTCGATATTATTGTCACTTTTTTATGTTCAAAAGACTCTTCAAACAATGTTGGCTAATTGTTAACTTATTGTTAACATTAGTGTTTCACAGCTACTCGTGTTATTCTTTACACCAATCTGCATACTATGGAAACAGCGCATTAATAACTTCTCAGTGTATTATTAAGGAATATTATAAGTCTCGTGCTGGTTTTATCTGGGTTTCCTCAACTCTCGACCATTGACCACGTGGAAAAACAGGTATAGATAAAACCGGATGTACGCACATATCCGGATGCCATAGAGCTACGGATACTATGGGATTGTCATCTGTAGTGATTAGTACAAAGGGCATTGGAACTTTTACTATGAGCGCGGTGTCTCACTTTGAAATTTTTACGACTGACAGTCAGTACCGAAAACTTCAAAAATATATAAGTAGATCCCATTAATATAAATCGAAAAAATATTTTGGTAAAACTTCGTGAAATGACAGATTTTCGTATTATATCTGTTATAGCCAAAAGTTTCATACGCCTTTTAAGTAATTTCTGTGGCTTCGAAAAGCAATCCCAAGTACCAACGTTGTCAAACCTTGGTAGGATTGCTTTTCGTTGGGATTATATCAATAATCTCTGTTACATTAACACTACATATTAAACAAACAAAGCACAATATAATCAAGTTACAGTGGAAAAACCTAAACGAAAGTGTACATAGGTACATGAACGTTAAATACACTCTATACTCCGACTTTTCTTTTTTGGTTTGGCAGTCGTGCAAAAATGTATAGGATGTATAACTGGGTCGTAAGGTCAGTTTAACATTAATGTTAGATAAATCCAAATAGCATATTATATTATGTTATTTGTAATTTAACTTCATCCTCCTCTACATGCCATTATTTCCTTATTAATTTTATAATTACTGTTTTAACTAGCTAGTTATCGTAGAGCTCTACAATTCGTAATATTTTGTTTTCTTTTTAATATTTTACTTCCCATTTATTTCTTAGTAAATAGCTTGAAATACTACAACCATTGAACTACTTTATAGCGTATGGAACTGATTTTGTAGAAGGTCTCACGCCTACCTCCTCTCCACGCTAGGACGCATAGTTTCCGATTTATTTGTGTAATACCTAAAAATGTTACCTTCAAACCCTCCCCCTCCTCCAAGCTCAAGAGGTACGGGCTTGGACTATTGGTATGTTAACCTCCTAACGAGGGCAGATACAGATATGAAGTCAAAAATTGTGTTCCAAGCGATACCTTCTAGTATCTTTCGTTGCTTGAACTAATAATCTTGCTTTTTGCGACACAGTTTTTGCTTGGCATAGCTTCTCTAAGACGTAAGAATATTTTTGCTTGGCATAGTTTTTCAAAAACGTAAGAATATTTAACAACTCACTGACCACAACCGACTCTATTGGTCTCAACTAAGTTGACTCTTCCCTACATGTTCTTGGTTACACTTTGTACATTTTTCTGGCACTTAAGCCAAAATACTTAACGAACGAAAGTCCCTGCATTTGCATATTTTAACAATACGCTATTCCTTGACATTCATGTCACATCCGCTACCTTAGAAACTTGACGACAGACTACTATAAAGAGATCCCTAGTTTCTCTACTTTTGTGCTGAGTTGAAGATCTTTTGCATTGGTTGCGTGAAGAATTGGCCATTGCTCATATTCCAGCTACTTTCTTGCTAGTCATTCATGGAGTTCTTTATATAGGCAGCTATGGCAGCAGCGCCAAACACATCAGTCACATAGAGCAGGTATCAAGTTGTGGTTATAAATACATTTGTACTCGTTCGTTGATTGAGTTGTGGTTATGATTATTCGAATACGAATCAGCAGGGACTTGAACTCCTGAATGCTTGAGCTTTGTGAGAACCTAATCGATATACCGCTACGTACGCAGATACTAAAACGTTTTCATTTCATATGAGTTATTTATTTTCATAGTTTCTTTACACAATCTTTATTTCAATTTAGGTCATGAAATGACACTTATGAACGTCAAAAAATACAGTGAAAAAACTTATAACTGCAGACAGTTAAACTTTTCGTGCTATTTCTCAAGTTCCTTCTGGTAAAAGTGAAATTCTATTAAAACTCAGGATGCACTAATGAAATAGCTAGGCGATAAAATTGGCCCTTCTCTATTACCTTTAATGTATCACCCAAAATACGCAAATCAACATAGGCTTAAAATCAAAATAGTTTGTCTGGAAGAGATCGCTTATAGCGATAAGACCGCCTAAATTGTACATTTCCAAATTTGTAAATTCACTAACTAATGTTGTGTGCAATAAAGAGTTATCTATCTATCTATCTATCTATCTATCAACGCATTTGTATTTGTACCGCTAGGACGATGAAGTCCATGCAAACAGTGATCCTTCGTCGTTCCACTTAGCGGTCTAAGGTCTACTCAGAGGTTTAAGTGGGTATACTTGACTACTCGCTAAGAGTGCCACATAAATTGCCACGTTATAAGCATTTTAGGTCGTCAGCCATTCTTGATCTTACTTTTCTTTATCTGTCTAGTTACAGATAAAGAAAAGCAAGATCCCCCGAGACTGCGTCCACGCGTTTTGGGTTCGCACCCTCCCCTCCCGTTGCAACGTGATGTTTTACCTTTCCTCGATAATTAGAAGAATGTTTGAAATCGTTCCAATAGTTCCTGAGATTAGCGCGTTCATAAAAACAAACTATTCAGCTTTATAAAGCTTACGAGTGAAAATGAAAGTTTCAAACTCTGATGTATTGCTTTTGTACAAGAGTCTAGTTACCAGTTTTGATACCTAGGTAAAAGAGGTATGGCTAGACTGCCATTACGCAGGCTTTTCTATTGTACTGGAGACTTGGTGTAACCTTTTTAATGCTTTATTCGCTACTTTCATGAGTTTTTTGCACTCTCTTAGAGCATTGACCTCTCACTTTGTTGAATCATCACAATACATTTTGGTGTGATTTGAGTTATCATTTGAGCTCGAGAGGAAATATTAAATTATAAGCATTACGATGCATTCGTACTTTTTGTGCGTCGTTAGGCCCAAAAAAATTTTGGGTCCTCTTTGGCTATTAAATATGTCCATAATACATGTCTACTACTTCGTCAAAGTGAAAAATATCTTTAAGTTACTGATCAAATGAAAAACTATTCTCTTCTTTCTTTATGACGCTTACGATAGTCCAAACTATAAAGCCACTGGTGAGTTTCATTCAAGTGAGCTAAACAATAAAAAAATAGTTTATCCGTCTGGGAGTTACGATACCATAGTCAGATAGACAGACAGGCAGACACGTTGAATATACAACACCCCTTTCTTTTTGCGTCGGCGATTAATAAAGTGGTCAAATGTAGCAGCGCATTAACAAAGTTAACAAGAGTTGCATAAAAATCTTGTGGTTGAGAATGTCATTGGTTTAAAAAACTGTTATCATGCAACCAGCTAACTTTTTGAGGGCTTTGATGTGATTTGGATCAAAGGTGATCTTGATGATAATGTTTGATTTGATATTTCATTAAAACTTTAGGAATCTTGTGACCAAAAATGTCGTTCGTGTTCCGAAGAAAGTGTAAAAGTATTACATTTGCTATTAAAATTGCTGTATAATATAGTTATACTCGTAGTTTCAAGCTTGTTTTGGTTGACCTTAAAAATATGAAAATCTGCCCATACCTTTTTCCCTATCAACTCTTTTACAAAATCATTATGCCCTCAATTTTGCTCGGGACTGACACTACCTAATCGATTTCAAAAATAATATAGCCTTATTAACAACTTTCCAATCATACCACCGTTAATTCCACATACCTAGTGTTATTAATATGCACCCAACATATTGTCATGCATGCTCCGAATATTAACTCCAATTGAATTATCACAAAGAGAGTCAAATTGTTAACTTCCTCCACATGATAGTCATGTACGTAACATTGGAAAGGGGAAATCGATATTGCTTAAGAGATATGAAAATCTGGGACGTGGGACTACAGGAAAGTATTGGTTTAACAATGGTGGTGAAAATATGAGGAAGTAAACGGGGAAATTGAAATTGAGTGGTGGAAACAATATTCCAGTTTTTGCTGAGAGATGAAAGCGATTGCAAATGAAAAAAAACTGTCAATTTACTTACACGGAGAAGGTGCTTTATTGCAGTCTCTGTTTCTTGTATATTCAGATGAAAGAGACGTATATTTCTTTATGAGTTCGCTATATTTTGTAATTAATAACTTTATACCAGCAACAGTGTTTAACTCGAATTTCATCTCTTATGAAGTAATGTACAGATAACGTTACTGGTTACCTGTAAGGACATTGTGAAACAGGCCGTTCATCGTCATCATTATCAGCCAAAGGTCGTCCACTGCTGAATATAGGCCTCCCCCACGGCTTTCCACATCGACCGATTGCAAGCGATCTGCATCCAGTGTGATCCTGCGATCTTTACAAGTTTGTCTCTCCATCTTGTCATCTTGGAAGTCTGCGTTGCGTCTTTGGTCAAAAGGTCTCCAGTCCAGAACTTTTCTACCCCAACGGCCATCAGTTCTTCGCGCTATGTGTCCTGTCCGTTGCCACTTGAGCTTACTGATTCTCAGGGCTATGTCCGTTACCTTAACAAAAACGAACAGGCCGTTAGTATCTCAAAATCAGCAGCTGCCAAAAATTTAACATGGATACCTACAGACTTATTTCGTCCACAAAAGAAGTGTTTCTGTAATTTATTTCAATCACATTTCTCTATATTTCCAGAATCACCTTTAGAAGAAGTGACAGACGGTCTCTACGACAAAGGCGTGAAGTTCCTCGTAACCCATGATGTGAAAGTGACGTTACCAGAGTTCTTCTTCCAAGGGGCGACCTTGAAGATATCACCAAGGGCGCTGACGAAGACGGGGGCATTAGTTCATATTGACTTGGAGCCGAAAACCAATGACGTGGGGCAAGGGAGACTGTTCTTTCAGAAGATAAGTAAGTCCTGGTTTTATCTTAATTGTTATAGTTTGAAGTAAGGAATTTTCTTCCTTGTGTTACGAGTACCAGACAGCTATGATGACGGGGGCTTCTCCAAACAATACCTAAACCTACATCAACATCCATGACTTTTTTAATTTACTATGCTATATGTTCGTGCTAATCATCACACAAAAAAAAATTCCTGGCGAGATTCGAACCCGTGACCTCTGGCTTAGCAGTCAGAAGCGCTAACAACCACTACACATGTCGTCGATACAGATATGTGATCGGTCGACCGATTACGGTCACACAATAACTGCTTTGCATTATTATTAAAAATTCCCAAGACTATTTCTCAATAGGTTCCGAATCCATGTATTTTTAGTCTCACACTTTACAACTGGGTTTTGTTATTTGTTGCTTCACACTAAAGTATAAAGATCCTCAGTCTTGATTTTAAGCCAGTCATTTTGTATTTTTACAGAAAAATACATCAAAAAGAAGCTTCTTACAGCGGCCATAGCCATCATCCTTGTCGTCAAGCTGATAGCCTTGAAAATCGTCTTCGTTCTTCCACTGATCATGGGTGTCACTACAGCCAAGAAGATGTTCCTGAAGTTCCTTCTCTTTTTGTTCCCTGCGTTGAGCCACATCTTCAAGCTGTGCTCGTGGTATCACCAGAATTATCATACGACGAAGTACCATCACCATCATCATTTGATCACTCACCATCACAAGGTAACATATAACAAAATCTTCATCTTAGTTTTCTTAATAGTTAAAGTTATCACACTCACACAACACACTATTCTTGATTTTTGTTATTTCCTCAATTATAGCCCAAAAACAATATATTGATCGCCAAGCCAAGGTATTTAAGAGATTAAGAGGGTTAGTTAAGATTTTCCTATTTGTACCCTGTAGTTAAAATCTGACTTCTTTATTCGTATTTTTTTATTTTATTTTATTTTATTTTTATTTATTGAGAAAACCAACAGCTTACATATAAGCTTACCAACAGCTTATATATTTTGAACAATTGATTTTCATGACTTAATTTCAACCATATCATTGAGTGGGAAAGAGTTACCTACTATTAATTTTTCTTAAGCTGGTTGGTTTTTGGTAGCGACTCAGCTAGCTGAGTGGAAATTGCACTGCCTGGAACTTAAAAAGATTAAAGCGAGATCACAAATACACCCCCAGACTGCAGCGAGGCCCAAGGGCCTACATTTTTTTATTTAGAATCTTTTGGATTAAGTATTTATTAACTTCTTTCAAAAACTTCATTACTAATATCTAACTTTCCATATATTTATTTACAGCCATCCCACGGCCACGGCTCGTACGGTCACCCATCACACCCCAGTTCCACTGTGATCGTCAGGCCGCATTCCGAAGGTCCCCCACATACATACGACCACTATCCCACTCAGGATTGGGAACTATCTGGTCCTGGACTTGGCAATGAGTAAGTCAGATAATATTTGTCATTTATCCATTTGGCGTGTGTAGAACTACGGCGTCTGTTTATCTATCGTCTCTTTCTTGGTGAATATTGTTTGAAAGTTTTTATGTGTCTATAGACCGTTTAACTGAGTCCTCGCTGTACCTAGTCATTCACAGCCCATCAGAATAGCTTTTGTAGCTCTTAATTACTTACTCGTAATATCTTTTGTTTTTTTTAATTATAAACTATGATTCCCTAATTATTTTGTATTTTGGTATCTAAAATAAGATAATGTAGATATCATTATTCGGAAGTGATCCTAAAAATGGTTATTTTCATGTTTGGCTGATACTAGTGAAAGCAATGATTAAATGAAATCGTAAATGAGTAAGCGTCTATGAAGATGGTCTGGTTTCTACAAATACTTAGCATTGGTCTGATAAAACGATACAAGTAAAGTCATCGAACCATACCTTTTAAATAGAGCTTTTATTATAGCCTACGTCTTTAAAAAGGTTTATTGTGAGGTCTTTTTAACACGTCATGAGCCCCTCTTTCTTAGTGCAGTTTTTAGTGTTCCTACGTCATTCAAAACAAATTTTGATAATATCTTATTAATTTCAGATACGTAGCATCTGGGATATCTGGTATTCACCGCAACGCGATCGCCAACTTCAAGCCTGACATTAACGACGCCAACGACATCAATGCTTGGGGCCTGGGCATGCCTCCAGGTAAAATTTCTTCATGATTATTCTTTATTTGATCATCTTCATCTTCGTGATTGTCAAAATTTGGCTCAAGACATCCTCTGCTGAACGGCCTATGTTCAGTCCCCAATGATTCCTAAAACCGGCTGTAAGCCTTACTTTGCCACATTACTTAACCCAAAAACTCCCATCAAATATCGTACAGTATCGTAACGTAAGGTTGTCTGGAAGAGATCGATTTTAGTTATAAGGTCGTCTTAGTTGCACATCTACTTTGAGCTTGTAAACTGTAATTGACTTTGTGTTGTGCAATAAAGAGTTTCATTATTATTATTTTTACCTTTTGGATACACGTAGCACACGTAGCACAACAGGCATATTATACTCCATGCCGTGTTGATTTACCAATAAAATACAATCAAACTTCAACTATGCGAACAGCGATAGAAAAGAAATCATAGTCAGGGCTAACAAACTTATTTTTTGCATCACTAGGCTTAAACAAAAGTCAAGAGTCAAAACAATTCAAAAATAGTTGCCTAACTGTTAGAATCTTTATAAATCCATTTGAATGGATAGTAGATTCTATGCCCCTAGTCTGTGTGTCCTATATCGATGTTTATGAGTTGCGTTAAGGTACCGTCGACCGCTAACCATGTTTTATTAGTCATTAAAATTAATTACGAAATATTTCAATAGACACGTTAGAGGATTTTGCTCATCAATTTGTGAGCGCCACAATCGGATATTCAGTTATTCTCAACTGTGTTCATAAATAATTCATGGCGCAAATTAAAATTTTAATGACTGTATTTAATGTGTAACTTGGAAATGTTTATTCATTTCAAATGAAAGCGAATGCATAAAAAGTGGGTATTCAGAACTTTGCTAAATATAAATTCGCATGAAAGTTGGCCTACTGTCTTTGACAATAAATAATAGTAAATTCTAGTATATTCCACATGCTTCTAAATGTATTGTTCACTTACTAATAAGCTCAGTTAGTTTGATGTTATTATGATACTTTCTATTCGCAAGTACAGGTGTTTTTTGTCAAGTTTAGCACTACTTTACTCTACCAACCTATGTACTTATCTAATATCAAAGACCTACTAATAAAATAAATAAAAATAGTATTAACGCCGATTCTTATAAAAATTTCAGGGTCTTCAATGAACGTAGGGGAGGTAGCTGGTTCCAACGTTGTTCCACAAGTGGCCAATCCGAACACTGGACAAAGAATCAACTTAGCTGTACCGGGAAGGTAAGAAATACTTATTGTTTTCTTATTATAATTATTTTTTAATTTCACATTTATTCAAGGAATGGTTAGTAGAAAAAATTTAACTAAACTAAAAGATAAAACAAGTTAAGTTTATTGTTATTTAAAAATATATTATATCTACCTCAAGACTTACTTTCGTAACATTGAGACCTACTAAAATCAGCAACTTTAGTCACCAGTTTTACCTGTAACATAAAAAACCAAATTAATCGTCACAGTCAATGATCTCCATATTATACGTTTCTAATTCAAATCTTCAATTCAACCATCAACATTTTATTTTGTTATTTTTTTTTCAGACCTATGAGTCCACCAAATCCATATAATAGGTTCAAAAAACAGCAAGCGAAAGATCCTCTACAAGCAGAAAAGGAAGCACTGGTAAGATATACTTTTCAAAGTACTATTAAAATCTATGACTGACTGCGCATTGGTCATCCTTCATCTTTTAAATATTTCTAAAAGAGGAACCCTATAGGCAGACGCTTTCTTAACAAAAAATCGTTCAGTACCTTTTGTTTAATCTTCGCATCATACAAGACATTAGACAAGTCATAACTATTTTCGAGTTTAGAGCAAAGTCACACGAGCGTCACCGATGTGTTTAATTAAATCGACGCTGCGACGTCAAAGTGGTAACACTCCGTAGTTCTACATTCAAATCGACAGGCAGGTTCGATAAAAATATATGTAATAGCACCCTCTATGTTCAAAATTATTGCGTTGGGCCGAAGCTCCTAGTCTTTCAATCCTTTATTGGAATCCTCATCCAACATTTTATATGTAACCTCGTAATAAAACCTTCAGATAAGAGCAGCAGCCTTAGCAGCCCGAGCCCCACCATCGCCAGTCAGAGACGAGCTGCTCCGAGTTTCAGCTGCAAAACTGACGGAGACGGAACGAGTTCGCGCCGAAGCTGAGCGAATGAAAGCCGAAGGCGCACTCGTGAAGCAACAGCAGCAGATACTGGCAGCTCAAGACCCAGTAAGTACTTACTCTTACTAAAACTGTCTACGGTCTCCTAAATTCTGTCCTGTCATAGATAAATCCACACCAAGATGCGACACTACAATGCGATGGTCAGTCATGAATGTCAACCAACTAGATCTCGCTCTGGCTAGTTAAGTCTTCGTCTAACTAAAGGTTTAGACCAAACGAACAAAGAACTAAAGCTAGAACAAGAACATTGTTTCTTAATCTTTTTTTGAAAATGGAAGCTCGATTAGACAGAGAACAACGAACGAATGCTCTGAGTCGGTTTACATGAAGAATTTAATGAAGTTGGGATAGAATAAGCATTCGTCTGTCTGATGTAAATGGGCCTTAGGATCAAGACAGTTTTAGAACGCACTAGCAGTCAGATCTAGTTACATAGATAAGAGACACAGATCAAGCAGTGAGGGCGCCTCCAACACCAGTTAGAGACGAACTGCACTGAGTTTCAACTGCAAAACTGACTGAGACGGAACAAGTGCGCGCCGAAGCTGCAAAAGCATCAAAATTCACTATCAGCGTGAGAGTCGTCTTCACGTCTTGGATACAGTTAGCATATTAGGCAAATTTGTATGCTTTCGTTTTCTTAATAAATATTCAGCGTAAGATGCCGTATCAACTTATAGTTTTTTGGATGTCATAAAAAATAATTCAAGGTCAACGACGCTTTAAGTAAAAAAAAATACACAGGTTTGAAGACACGTGAAAAAACAAGCTTCATTTCAAATAATAAATTGCGTTTCTTTTTTCTTTTCAGGAAACAATAACAGCAGAGAAGTTCTACGGCGGTCTCATAGACAAAGTGGACAGGATACTATCATCCATTGGAGCGATTGACGCACCTTGCAGAGAGCGCGCGGTCTGTTTGCTATACCGAGACCCGTTCCAACACGCGCCGTATAGCAATCTGCTATCTAATGAACTTAGCAAGTGAGTCCTTAACTTTCCTTATACTAGTGCTTGATGGCTGAATAATAATCCAAGTGTCCTTACTTGGGAACGTCAGTTCTTTGTCTTTATCTAGATAATGAGGATGATGATTAATCAGTTGTAAAATTATATCACTAAAGTTAGATACTACGAAGAACTACGCCTCTTTCGATTATGATAAGACAAAAAGTCATGGTCCATCTTAGGCCACATTGTGGATAGTCCAGCTAACGCTATTTAAAGTAAGAGAGGAGGTGTCAACGTCGGTAAGACCGATATAATGGCGCAGAATTTTTGACTTTTAAGAAAAACCATGTGTACCTACTGGCTTCAAAATAAGGACCATCGAGATATGAAAATGCCGAGATAGCGATCCACAAAGAGTTTATCAGGAGATTACTCAAAGCAGGTATTATAGACACAGTTAAAGAAAGTCGCTTGCGATGGGTCAGCGAATGAAATGTCCATCAAATGGAATCGTGGCCAAATGCCTGGCTTACCAATTTCAAAACAAATGGAGAGAGAATTAGGAAGTGGTTGATTTTTAAAGGGGAATAATAAAACGAGCAAATAAAAAATAACTTGGCGACTGATGATGACATACTGTTTTAATCACTTGAGCGGTATGAATTTGAGTAAGCGAATAATTAACTAAACTAACGACGAATATTGATTAATAATAAAATCCAGAACGAGCTTACAACAAGTGGGCTTTGTTAAATCCATTTCCGATATAAAAATACTATCCGGGCGACTAAATTACTAACTGAGCGACTAGAAATACAGAGGGGGCAGCTTTAATATTAAGATATTTTCGATTTTTCCAATTGAGGTTTTACATAACGAACTACAAAAAAGTTCACTCTGAGCAAAGTTTGTGAGCTGCTGTATTAATGATTATTGGTTACTGATTTTCTATTTAAGGTCTTATGTTTTATATTTTATGCAAACTATAAAATGATTATTATTAACAACATCACCACTGGAAGCAAAAATGATACCCATTGGACAAAAATGAAAACGAGGCCGGGCTAGCACTTATCTACTAGTGACAATGAGTAGTAGAGCTCCTCAACCCTCATACCAATTAATGTTCCTTATAGTATTGATAAGAAAATCACTTTTTTTACTGACTGAAGCGTCTTTTTTTAGGGCTTCGTAGTCCAACGGAACCCTTATTGTCTCGCCATGTCTGTCTGTCCGCAGTTCAGCGCAGAGTTAGGTGTTAGAAAACTATAATTTTAACTCCTCGACAAAGTGGTAAAATAAGATTTTGAGAAATATTTTTTTACGCAAAACATTTGTCTGATTTTCATATTTTTGCACATAAATGCTTACATACATAGTATATACGGAACCCTTCGTGCGCGAACCCGACTCGCACTTGGCCGGTTTATTATTATTTGATTTAAGTAAATGGAAATTGATTATTATTACTTTTTCGTAATACATTGTTTAATTTAATTACCTATAAGAATATTTAGTCTATCTTCAAATAGTAATTTCATAAGATGATTTTTTATTTAAATGTGGCCTCATAATACGCTACTTCGATTAGTATTTTTCAAAGCAGTTTTTGCATTCGAAACACTTCATATAAGATTAAATACCGCTCAGTTTGAAAAATCCATTTGCCAAATATTGAAAAAAATGCAGGACGTAATGTTGACACTCAATCAAAAATTGGGTCACTCATATATTATGAAGCTTCTCATTTTGTATTTAAATTAACTCAAATTATTCTTTGTAATTTGCTGATCTGTTGATTTCTCGTCACTCGCATTCAGTCGCTCACTTAGTAATTCTATAACCCAAATGAAGTATTTTTGACACTTAAAACATTAATTTACAGTCGCTCGTTTAAATACTACCCATTTTTAAATCGAGGGTCGTAGGACAAACATTTTCAGTTTAGGAAGTCGCGATGAAGGCCATTGGTATTATATGTATATTGACTACACATTGCTAATATAACACCCAATATATTTTTGTTTTACAGGGATTCCAGTGAGTTAGTACCACCAACTGACAGCAAGATGGCGCTGCGATACTACACCTACGTCCAAGCAGCGAGAGATGGACAGGAGCAGAAAGACTGTTTATCAATCTATCCGAACTGTAACATTGAGTTTGGAAGGAAGAAAAAGTAGCTAACAATACATAGTTAAGTTTACTAATGAAGTCTTGCGAAACAAGTCGTAAACCTTTGCCCTCTATCTATAGACTTGGTACCAGGCTCAGAAGGCCTTCTACGAAAAACGATATACGTCAATATAATCGTTTTGCGGATCCGAAGCATTTCCTAGTTACTAGTATGTATTGCTTACTAGGACCTAGTAAGCAATACATACTAAAAATCTTTTGGTATGTATTGCTTTTTTTCTTCTGAAAACGTTAATCGTATTGACGGATTTCGTTTTTCGTAGTAGGTATACTTACCTCCAGAACCGTACTAAGATAAATTACCAAGTCAAAAGTATTGTTGTCATTCATTAACGGAGTCTGTAATTCCATAGTATTTTTCTGTGCTCTGTGATCAATAACATTTTGGCGTAACGCTAGGTTACGGTACGACCGGAATGTTGCAGGTCAGTCACCAGCTATAAAGACTGCCACTGTCAGAATGCAGATTTCAATAAGCTGCCCCATACGGCAATTAAGTTTTTTGAGTAATCAACCTGTTTGATCGTGAGTTCCGTTATTTAATTTAGTATGAGTTTCATGCAGTTTCATTAAAAGTCATTATGATAGTTAAATTCTATTTATATGATTTGCTTATATTTTTCTAACTTAGTCTAATTTTAAGGTGCTCTCTAAGAGCTGATTCTGCATTTATTGTTGTAATGTTCTAAAAATTTACAGCTATGTCCAAAACCTAGCTTAAATTATTTATTTGAACTAAATATTACGGTTTATTTATTTCATATTCATTAGATAAATTGGCTGGCTTTGATTGCATTAAGAGAAATATTAAACAGAAATAATTATTATAACTTTATTTCTTATACTTAATATTCAATTAAAGCACTCGAAAGCAGTCATGATTTTAAAATAATTAATAATAAATTATTTATTTATTTATTAGATATTTAGACAGAGATCGAGTCATTAGGACAATAGATTTTTGATTGAATTTGCGAAAATGCTAGTGTATTTGTATTTTCTGCTAACTTAATCATGTAACATGTTATTGTATAAATAGATGTTGAATAAAATTTTATTTTATGACTTATTTATTTAGTATTCGAAATTTTTGACATTAGTAAAGGTTATGGTCCAGCTTATAAAAATCTTTTTCACCCTTTCACTAGATATAGGTTCTACTTATGTACTACTAAGGCACTACGACATTAAGAAGATCGCAAAGCAAAAAAAATATCTAAGCCCTGTATCTAACAAAAAAGATTTCGCATGAGGGGGAGCGATAGTTCTCTCATCAGCTCAAATAAGTTACAATCAAGGAATAAAGTTATAAAACTTAAGCACGCAGTAGCGAAATCTGCGATTTACTGTACGACGTTTTAAGACAATTATAATATTTAACGTCGTACAGAAAATGAAAATTACTGCTACTACTCAATTCTATTCCTACACAGCAAATAATATAAAAAAACACCCTACAAATCTTTCGTGCATAAACTTGTTTTATGGCGCCGATAGTAATGTTGGTGAAAAATCTACTTTCCTTTGTCACGAGCTAGTGTTCAATTTGTTTTGGCTTTGCGAAGTAACTTCGACTTGGTTTTAGAAAATATTTTGTGAATTCAAAGCAACAATCATAGATTGGAAAACATGTTAAGACCAACATGCGTTTTATACGAGTTTGTTATTGCTTGTGGACTTTGCATTTTGCTAGCACGCAAAATTTGGTAAGTACTTAATCCTCATTTTACTTAATTAGATTAATTATACATCAACTATGATAATCTTGGCCGAAATGCTGGATGTGGTGGGCACAGCCAGCAAATTTTAAATGTAATTAGCCATCTGAGCGAACCATAATTAATATAGTGCTCTGCTCAAGTGTAATGCAAAATTTGTTCACAAGAAGACTCAGTTTTTATGGTTTTTGTTCCTTACTCTTCTAATAACTGGTGATGACAGTGCAACATGGCTGGAGATAGATCGGGGTGCAGGCACGGGAGTTACACTTCCTGACTCCGATAGGGTTTCTGAGTATTTATCCGTATAAAATCCTAGATTAGGCCTGACCAAGAATCCGGAGTCTTGTAAAGAGTTATAGTCAACAACATTGTAGATTGTAGTATCGTGGCAGTCAGATAACAACCATTAGGGGCGAGGTGTGTGTGCCCCACTGAATAGATATATCTATTCAGTGGTGTGCCCCTAGTTGTATGCAGAAGGAGTATCCATGGACGAAATGATAACAACGAGATCGGTGATAAAATACGCGCGAGCCGATAGGTACAGTGGGCGGGCGAGCGGCGTGCGCTCCGCGGAGTAACTTTATATTAAGTACAAGCTATGTTTATTATACCTAAATAAATCTTACTAAATAAATAACAATAATAATTATCCCTAATTGTAAGGAGTCGCCCACAAAGCAATAAATTAATGCCCGTGTATTTCTGGAGGAAGCTAAATACCCAGATCAAATCAATCAATCTATGACCTTTTTGTCTATTTCAGACGGTTTATGGTGCTAAGTTAGATGTACACCTCTTTTCATGGCTAAATAAACCAATGCGAGAGTGGCAAACCTGCCACAAGCTCGACAAAAACAACTTCTCTTTACATTTACCATTAGGTATACATTATAGTAAGTACGCTGATTTTGAAGGCACTACCTAAGCGTTAGGATATCTATCTAATCACTAGTTTAATGACACACCTGACTCCTCTTGACTAACACATTTTAATAATCCATGTATCTAATGTTTAGGTATTATTTTCAGATGGAATCTAACAGAACAAAACATCAACGAATCAAGCGAAACGCGAACGAAAAATTTGACGCGTTGATAAGCTTATACAAAATTAACCCATTAAGAAACTCCAAGCTATTCGAAAGGTTTTCTAACAAAATACTTTTGCCGAATCGAGTCATCGCCAGTGATACCTTCGACGCCGTGAATGCTGATGAGAAAGAAAGTAATAGAGAAACGGAAACACGCGCTGCTGTGAATCTAAAACAGATGAAGGATGCGATACATGCTAAATCAACACCCTTAAATAGGAATATGGAGCGTCCGAAATTTCTGGACGACAGTGTCGTGCCAGAAAACTTTTCAGGGGAACTCAGTAGAGATTTAGCTGAGTTGAAAGTTGTTAATGTGAAACAGAATCCGTTTGACAACCTATTTGCTGACATTAAAAGTTATGAGTATGAGGCAACTGACAATGTTCGAATTGTGAAAAGGACTGAAAGTAGGCTAAATCAGAGTCCTACAACAGTTTTACCACTTGATTCTGCTGATTTGATGAACAGAAACTATTATGATGACAAGCCTTATGATGATGGTGTGGTCATTTTGAGGTAGAAAGATCGCTTGGAACAGACATCTCCATGAATTTGTCCTAGTGACTGAAGCACTACTCATGTATGAATATGAATTTAGGATACCAATGTTAAGTGCCTAGAATAAATAATTGTTCCTTTTATTCATTTATCTGGTGAAATTGAACTTGATTGTTTGCTGATTTGCGTTCATGCGTATTCAGATTACCTACTTCGCTTAAAGTAGATACTTTCTTGCTCATATAAATTAGATAGGTATTGATATTCTCTTCAGGATGTAATAGGGGTTTTGGGAGGTTCAAAATTGTGCTTTGCGTTTTAATTCACAAACTTTCTTCACTACTTGTTAAATCCAATAATAAAGAACTCACAATTGTAATGAAACTTAATTTATACAGACTTTATTTACAGTTTAGAAATAAATAAATAAATAATTTAGTCGAGGTCCATTTGTTTCGTCTTATAGTTGGCCTGCGTAGGCGATGTCGTGGGCGTCTTCGTAGGATCTGGCCTGGTAAGGACCATGAGCATCCCACGCGGGGGCGTGATGGTCTACGTGGTGTTCCACATGGTGCTGAGGGTAGTGGATCACTTCGTAGTTAACCACCTTGGGTTTCGTGAACTTGAAGATTACCATGGCACCTGTGGCAGAAGATAAATGTTATAGAATAATACCTATTAGAATTTGCAACTAACTAGTTGGTCTTATTAACGATAGTTTTTTGATAATTCACATTCTTTAGCATAACTTATTAATGGCAAAGTATTATTCAAAAATCAATTTATAAATATTTTTAGCATCAGATACAAAAGTATAAATTTTTGAATTTACAATATTTTTAGCAAATTTTGCAACTAAAGCATTAAACGTATAATTTTAAATCTAAAAGACTAGCTAGATTATCACATGACTTTTAATCACTTAGCTACATTATTATGATACTAAAATCTTACCAGATAAAACAAGCGAGATGAGACCAAGGGTCAAAGCCTTCCACGTCTTGAGAGCGATCATGGCAAGCGCCAGGGGAACCAGTACTGAGGCCTTGAACTTCAGTCCAAGGAGGAAGGGAAGCAGCACCTTCTTGATGAAGCCATGTTCTGAAACAACACTTTTGATTAGCATCTTGAAAATAACGCACTATTAATGAGGGCCTAAGTAATTGAACTGACTGCTCTTAATCCTCAAAGGCTTCGGCAGCTTGATCTTCTTCTTCCTGCCTTCGAACTCCTCGATCTCCTCTTCCCCATCCAAGGGCATGTTCAGCTCTGACGGCAGGTCTACCAGCAGAGACCTTGGCACATATTCAGATGCAGCACTGTTCGTGATTTCTTCAGGAACTTTAACTTTCACGGCATGACTTTGCAGAAATCGATCCACTTTGTCAACGATCTCCAACGCTGGTTCCGATGCACTCCTCGGGTCTAGTTCCACATCCGCAGTCTTGATTATTGAGAGGTTATCCGTGATCTTGATCTCGTCATCGTTGGCAACAGCAGACATCCATTGTAAGGCTCTGGGCTTAACACACTCCACGGAATACTGGCTCAGGCATTCGTTGTAAATGTTTCTGACTAAGTTTGACGCTGAATACGTTTGTGCACTGGCGAATGCAGCCACTGATAATAACACTATTAACTTAGCCATGGTTGAGACGGCAGGGACGAGTTGCTGCCGTCGATGCTGCTGTCACAATGTATGCTATGGGAGTCCTGGGCTTGGTTTAAATACGAGCATTAATACGTGAGGTGGAGGCGAATGCGACGCCTATCTTGGGCGGGTGTTTCGCTCGCATACATTTTAATAGCAAGGAAGCGACAATGTATTGGAAAACTGACACTGTTGCTTAAGAGTTTGTTGGTAATTAATTAAATCTAAGTTTAAGTTAAATAATTAATAATTGCTACAATTTTCTATATCAACAAAGAAATTTCCCAAAAAAAAAATTATTATAAAAGGCATATTAAGGCATAATTAAAACTATCAGCTTTTAAGTGATTGCATTATGGCTTCATTTCTTGTGTCCTATTGCAGAATAAAGATAGATCGAAAATATTTCTTTGAAATGATTGGATCCACTAGCAAGAAGCTGATTGGGTGTTCGTTCATGAATAATTTCACTTCCAATACCTACAAGTTATGTTTAATAACAATATTTAACTCTTTCTCATTTGGAGTCTAATGAAAGTAATGCAGAAGGAAACCACCGCACTATCTTCCCTGAATTGGAGCTTTTATGGAAAAATCTCCACCGACAAGAATCTAGGCTTTCCTCTCTTAAAATAATGATGATGAATGAAGTTCACTCAATTGGGGTGGTTTTAACGAGGTAGGTATCGTAAGAAAACAGCCTTTCCACAAATAATTTGACTGGTTTTTCACTGTTAAATATAATTAATGATTAAACGAACTTACCTGTACGTGAAGTTCTATCATAATTATACGAAGTATTCGTCCGAAGATATTAGTATTATACACATGTAGTATCGCTTGCACTTATCACCACATAGCACAAATTTTAGAGCTAGATAAAAATAAATTACAGGTAAAAAATGTTACTTCCGGATTATGTTTTAGAAAATATTTCCGTATCCTGTAAAAATAATTAAATAAATTAAGAACACTTCCGTTCCGTCACTTCCTCCACGCCATTGCTTTTGAAGCCTTCATTTAGTTTAGAGATAATATGATGATATTCCCTAGAGATGGGTTTTTGTCAACACAAAAAGTATGCATCGGGTGGGTGGGACTTTCTACTAATATCTTCGGACGAATACTTCGTATAATTATGATAGAACTTCACGTACAGGTAAGTTCGTTTAATCATTAATTATACTTCAGTATTCGTCCTCGATATTAGTATTATACACATGTAGATGTTTAGAGCATGAAAGAAGGAAATATCATCTATGAGTAAGTACTTAATCAATTCTTTTAAAGAATCATATAAAACAAATAAGTTACTTATGATAGTATGATTCGTAATCATTACGAAAGAATTATTTATCAGGTTAACAACAAGGAACTAGCAAAATCAGAACATAATGTACTGTCTACAGTAACTATTTTATAATAGTTAACTACTACGGGTTTATACCCGTGTGGAATCATATAAAACAAATAAGTTACCTATGATAGTATGATTCGTAATCATTAAGAAAGAATTATTTATCAGGTTAACAACAAGGAACTAGCAAAATCAGAACATAATGTACTGTCTACAGTAACTATTTTATAATAGTTAACTACTACGGGTTTATACCCGTGTGAGGGTATTTTGGAATTGCTCAACCAAGTTACTAATGCAGGTTGACATTAATATCGGCTGTGGACGTCGAGGCATGATGCCTAGGGCTGTGCGCGGATCTGTCAACTCCACTAGTCCGCAAAGTCACATTGATATACGGTTTTCTAATCAGAAGACTATAAGTTATCAGATTTTCTTATAGGTTCATTTTGGAATTGTAAACGCATGAGACGCGCCTGGAAGAAATAAGTAGTTAAGCCCGTTATTTGAATAAGAATTGGGTTATCAAAAAAATATACATATTTCTAAAATTATTTGTAAAAGAAAACACTCTTAGTAAGTACAAGTAAGTAAGTACGAGTTGTAACAAAAAACGATGAAACGATAATTTTTTACCCATTTGTTCTAATGAGATCACGATTGAATAGTTAATCCAGATAGTCTACTGAATAAAATATTCAAGTAACATTATAATTACATAAATTAGTGCGCAGCCTATAAACTCCTTTACAACATCCTGAAAAGAACTTCATTTTCAAAATCTTGAAAACCAAATTGAAAGCAATAAAACTGCCTTTTTATAATGCCATACTGAAATCCTTTGTTTATGGTTAGGTTAGGTTAGTTTAGTAAGGTAATCTAAAATCAACTTAGTAATTGTTCTATAGAAATCAATAGATATTGTTAGTTTTTTTTTTAGTTTTTTTTTTATATAATAATTCCATCTTTTGATACAAATATCATACTGAAATGCTGTAACATGTTGTTGTACATATTAACCATTACAATGTATGTTATAACAACTTCTTGCAGGTTTTATGAAGAGAGGATACCAATGTTATAAATGGCCAGTTTGGCACAATTTACTGATTTCAGTACCTATTACAGATTTCAGTCTTTAAATCTAGGCAAAATAGGGATAATTGTGTTACAGTAATTACCTACTGCCATCAAGTGAACTACGCTTAGTATCTGCCAGCAGTGTCGATAGAAAAAACAGAACATGACATAAATAACCTAATTATTGCTTCTGCTATAATTATTTATATTTTATTCTTACACTTTTGAATAAACAAGCAACTGAAAAGTTAATTGTAAATTTTTTACAACTAATAGATGTATTAACGACAAATTCGTCCGCGTCCAATATCCACGACGCATATTTGGCGCATATTTTAATAATATTAGAAAATACGGGTACAAAATTAACAGTTTAAGTGTACCAAATTAACAAATATCACACACTGTAACCCTGTATCAAATACACTAGGATTTTGATGATGGATTAGTCATTCAGGGAATGAGCGCTGGGTGAGTGAGTGATAAATTAAACGCTAAGGGATTGATAGGCCGCCGGTAGCGTTTACAAAAGCATGACAAAATAATGTTGATAAACACATCTGTGAGGGTTAGTTTCTTTTCATATCCGGGTGACAGCGCGTCACTAATTCCTATAAAACAGTGTTTTAAACATATTTATCAGAATTGCAAATATTTGTAAAAATGAAAATGTGGGTATTATTGTTTACTTCTCACAAGTTTTATGCAGCTATCACTATGTTACCTACCTACCTAATGAAAGTATTTCGAAATTATGCGGTAAATATTCTATCTCTAAAAAATTCCAAATGATAACATATTGTTTCTAGTTGTGATCACTGAGCGCTTGCTGACCCGTTCTCACAGGCCGCGCCCTACCCCGTTGTTGAGGCGTCAGAATAATCTCCCAACCATAGTAAGTAATACAGCTAATTTTCTGGATAGAATTTATAAATAACATCTAACCACCAATAACATTGGATAAGATATAAATCTGTATAATATTCATATGACGATCATAAGCATCATAGTCTTTTAAATTTACATGTACGCTTTAGTTCATGGTCAAATCCAGCATAAAACAAAAACAAACCATGCACATTTTGCATGTTTTTAAACAAAAAGAAGGAAAAAATGAGCAAAGCTAAAAAATAATTTAACTTGATGCTCTTCCGTTTGCCTGTAGTATGCAGCATGTCAATGTTTAGAATTAAAAGGAAAAGTTTATATATTGAGCCTTAGAAAGATGTGTAGCTTTTTTGAATAAGTCTAGATATCCCAGTAGATATCCTTATACTTAAGCGTTGTGTTACTTATTTTTGATGTATTTATTGTATTCCAAATAAATACATACATGTAGCCTGAATAGTAAAAAAGCATACAAAACCACAGTTTTAATTAAAGTCTACCTTGGTTAATAATATCAAAATATTATGGTGAATTGCACCGAACATCCTAACAGTAATATTTTATATCTAAAACTCTTGCAAAATTAATTATCTTCTCTATTTAACCAAAATATTCATGTAAAAAACAACTGAATTGTTGTTGTAAAAAGTTAGAAAATCCAAGGATAAAGAAAAAAATCTTTAGGAAAATTGTAAAAAACCTACAATATTCCTTTCCTTTACAAAACACGTAATATTGTATTACAGAACAAAATCTGTCACGACAAGGTTAGTCAAGTCGATGATGGTTAATGGTATAAAACAATGTTTTGAAGTTAATTTACACTGTACCGACTATACGGATATCATCTGTTTTTAGAGGTTAAATTGTGTTTTTTCTTTACTCTTTCTAATGATTTCAAATCAAATGAATTTGAAAAAAAATAAGCTCGACGTGTTTGAAATAAGATTGAAGATCACGCTCTGTATATTATTATAGCAGCAATGGAAAAGAAAAAACTTGTCTAATTTATAAAACTGTGTTTGCTCGATAATCGACTTTAATAAAGTACGACTCGCATCTTCTCAAAGGATAACCTTTCACCGTGTCTGATCATATGCTATACTGTTTTACAAATGACTCACGTAGCGTACCTCGTGTTCTGCAGTCTGCGGTTGTGTTGCGGTCCGATGCGATCCCATGCTCGAGGACGTCACTGGCGATGGCGCTGGCGGTAGCTGGTGGTAAAGCCATAAGGGCTGCTTCCTATCTGCGTGGTGCACTCACTGTATTCCAACTTTTATTAAATGTTAATAATACCTGTTTGTTCGCGACGAGAAAGTTATAAAGAAAATTGCAAAAACCATTATAAATTGAAACAGGGCTATAACCTGCAACCTTTGGCAATTAATCGAGCTACTTGTAAAAAACAACGGTGTCAGACAAGGAATCTACCCCTTTGTTCTATGCAATTTTTAAAGTTTGCGTAGTGAAATACACTACATAAACCAAAATAAAACTACATAGTCAGCCTGATTTACTGCTCTGGCAGATTTTGTAGTTTCTTTGACGGTAAAAATAAAATAAAATAAAATGATGATGAATAATAGTGTGTAGTACTGCGCGTTGCACAGTAGGCGAGGGCAGCGGCGTTAAATAAATGTTTTAGCTTTCGTAGCCAGGTTTGGCCATGTTCAGTCAGATGAACACACACAAATTAACACAGATGTGTGGCGATTGTCATGCTTAGGCAAGTAGTAGGATCGGTCCAAAGAAAATATCTAATAGGTTTGGTTTGGAAACCGTCCATTTATTGTCGGATTTTTAATGACTCACCGGTTGCATCTCGATCTCTGGTGGTGTCGTCGACCGCTCTCCGTCCCAGCTGCATCACGAGACGTGGACGGCTGCGGCGGTGTTGGTGGCAGGACTACATCAGCTCTGGATGTAAAGGGCAGATGCGACGCCGCTCATGCGGGTTGCACATGTAGGTTTTTCTCCATTGCCTGTCGACTGCAGCGGCCGTGTTCAGTCGAGCTAAGTCTGAGAAGACGAAGCTAAATGGTTTTAGCGTGGAAGAGTCCAAAATACAATTCCGAGTGCTAGAAACCTTGTAGTACGCACAAAACAGTCCAAAATACTGTACGATGCGTATTGACTGAACAGACGAGGCCGAAATGGTTTAAGCGTGGAAAAGTCCGAAATACAATTCCGAGGTGCTATAAACCTTGTAATTACGCACAGACGTACGTATTTGTTCAACGATTTGGAAGGGTCTCGAGTTCGAGGAATCCAATCTTGATAGTTCACTAAAATCACTGAAATCACCAAAAATATTATTACATTTAATCTGCACGGAACGAGAATTGACGTGCTTTAGTGGCGAAGCACAAATAGCGAATGAAGGCTTCAAAAGCAATGGCGTGGAGGAAGTGACGGAACGGAAGTGTTCTTAATTTATTTAATTATTTTTACAGGATACGGAAATATTTTCTAAAACATAATCCGGAAGTAACATTTTTTACCTGTAATTTATTTTTATCTAGCTCTAAAATTTGTGCTATGTGGTGATAAGTGCAAGCGATACTACATGTGTATAATACTAATATCGAGGACGAATACTGAAGTATAATATGGCAAGTTTAAAATCAACGTCCATCGAGTCAAACGGAATAAGTGTGACATAAATTTCACTTTATCCGCTTAATATTTAGATAGTAGTCAAACCTTGTTTATTTATTTGTGCTAAGGCCGTAAGATTTACACATGTACCTTTTTATGTAGGTATATACCCAGTACTTCACATCTCTTCATCCATTAAAAGTATGGGCCTTAATAATTTTAATGAAAGTGACAGTTTACTTAACTCCGACAGTTACACTCTTGATTCTTTCATACCTACCACCTTTACAGTTTTTTAAGTAATTTACTACGGTATATTGTCTTTTGACATGACATTTGATTTTTAAACTAGTTGCAAAAGACGTGTTTACGGAGCCGGTTCTTTAGCAAAGCGTTAAGTACCAATGTAGTTAAAATACATAAGCAGGTGGCTGATAACATATACAAGAGCACCAATCATCTCATTTTACGAGGTATCTCTTATGCAGCAACCAGCATTAAAAGGATGAACGCTATTCCAGTCAACAGACATCAACTATTGAACTTAGGTATTCTCCAAGGATCTGTCCTAGGACCGGTCTTCATTAAACAGCTGTAAATTTTCTTTTTACCTATATTAAACTCATTTTCAGCTAACGAAAAGTACAGTTACAGCAACCAGTCGGTAAACATAGGCATCCCCCTAGGATTTACACGAAGACTGGTCCTCATTCAACTGTTGATGAGTTTTTCTTCCTATTGCACTTATTTATTTATTTATTTATACTTTATTGCACAACCAAAAACTGTACAAAAGGTGGACTTAATGCCGTCACTTGTATCAATAGAATTGTTTAAATGATTATTTGCAGCTGACAGAAACAACCGTTTCAGCAACCAACAGCAGTTGAACGTTGGCATCTCCTAAGAATCTATACTCAGACCGGTCCTTATCCATCAATCTTATTTTTTTAACGGTTTTATTCAGGTACTATCAACAAATAAGCACTAACAAACGATTAATTAAATATAGAATTTGATTTCTTATAAAGTATTTACAGATAACGCTAACCAGAACTTATTATCACATTGTAAATAAGCTGTAAGACTTAATTAGTTTCAATAACTTTTTATTAGGTAACTGTAGAATATAGGCCTCCCAAAAGCATCTATACTTAGGTTGGTCACCATTCATCTTTATCAGTCTTTAATGACCTAAATTAAACTTATTTTCAGCTGACCAAAACAGTTTCAGGCCCAAACTATAACAAAGGAAAGTGATCTAACAAACGAGATCAAATTGCGTTCGCATTCCTTACGTAAGAGCCTTCATTTCTTATATTTGTCATTCCGGTCATATGTTTAGTGAAAGATGTCGGTGCAAACGGATGCGCAGGAGCATGTTCTGAATGATAATTGACGCCTTGGACTTGAGTTGCGCTTGTATGGACGGTTTTGATTGATCGACTAGACTGCCATCCTTCATTAACCCAGTGAGCTAAAGAAAGTGACGACCTGTTCGTTTGAGACGGGCTATTTGTTTCCTGGTTGTCTATCGTTAATCTATTTTTGGTATCACTTCTTTCTTCAAACATTTATTTTCAACACCTAGCTTTGATCCATTGATACATCAAAGAAATTCAATAAATTAGCTTCGTTTAGGTACTACTAAGTCCTGCTTATTTTCCTTGTGAGTAGAAAGTGTGTTATTTCTTTTTTGGAAATTCTAAACTAATATCTATCTATCTAGTACCTATGTATAGATATACCTACTCTATTATAGATCTCGTAGCGTACTTAGGTAAATAATTAAAGGCTTAACAGGTTTTTAACCTTAGATTCATCGTAGGAAACCCTAAGCTCTATTTTTGAATCACTCGCTTCAAGATGGCGAGTGATTTCGTTCGAAGATGAAATAAAGTCAATGAAAAAAAAACTCGTATTCGAACGGAAATCACTCGTAATATTAACGAGAGTGATTCAAAAATAGGGCACCTGTTTCTTTCAAGTTAGGTTTTTGGGTTTTAAAGTATAATAGTAAAATAGTGAACGTCGCGTGTGTAAAACGCTATCAACTGTATAAGAAAAAACCACTAGATAGATAAATAAAGGTCTAATTATCTATTCAACCTTCTTTTATCTATTATCTATTAAACCTTTAATTATCTATTCAGAGAAAAAAACAACAAACGAGGTACGGTTTTATTGACATGGTTAATGTAAAATGGTGCAATTTGAGAACTGAGATCTCGGGTTATCTACTCAACTATATTAGAAGAAGTAGAAAAGAACAGTCGCTATTATTATCAGTTCTTAGATCCATTGATTAAGTGACGGTAGCCATCGAAACTATTTAGGCCGATTTCGCTGATGTCGTCGTCTTGTGAATATTAAGGGACACGCCAAGCTGCTATGGCAAGTCCCCAATGCCATGTTAAGTCCACAACCATGCACACAACACGCATGCTTAGTTCAAAGATAAAATTAAATAACAACATGTACAAATAGGTAATTAGAACAAAATAATAATATTAACCTAGCCGGCTGCCGTGTGGCATGGCCGCCGGCATAGCAGTCATGGCCGCAGCAGCATTTTCCGTATCTGACAGACTTGTCAGACGGCATACGTCAAGCAAGACTTTGCTTGACGTATGCCGTCGGCAAAGCCACTTGCCGTCGTGGGATTCTCATCCACGGAATCTCTTTAAATTTTTTTAAGCACCTGAATTAGCCCGCGTTTGTGTATTATTGAAAGAAAGAAAGAAAACAATATGTTTATTCAGTATCATCATTACAAATAGAATTGGAGGAAACAGTAATTAAATAACAGCATTTAAGGTGGGTGGGTATACGATGATCATTAAATAGTTTTATTGGAATTCATGAAAAATAACTACTCAAAATCTTAAAAAAAAATTTGGCTTATTCATTGTGTCCCAAGGCCACTAGATTCGTTTAAAAAACTAACGTCAAAATACAAACGTCATTTAGTCAGCTGTCATTAGGGCAGGGAAGTTTATCATTATTACCAATTCTCGATACTATATTCGATTTTCGTCAATTTTAAACGACTATTAAAAAAAGGAGGTTATCGATTCGACGTTTATGTGTGGATTTATGAAGGCTTCTAAACACGTATCCAAAATTACCTATTACTAGTGTGTTTGACCACGGATTTCTCGAAAATGAAAAGTTTTTTTATTAAATTATTTTTCATTTTCTTAAGCAATGTGCAAACGTTGAGAGAGAAACTTGCGTTTGAGTTGAGGCATAACGGAGAAAGCTAAAATAAATTATTTGTTTTTTTTTTCCAAAAATACAGTTTTGTGAAGCGTACTATTTATTTATTCTTTTAATCGTCAATGACTGCAATCATTATCATCATCATTACCTTTTCGAAGTGTTAATAGATTAGATTTTTTGATATAAATAGATTTATGTAATTGTATATGTAATTGGCCCAAAATTCGCGTTATGATACAAGTTACATTAAAGCGCTTATTACCTTTAATTGTCAGAAATATGCTAATATACTACATTAAAATTATCGATTTATCGATATCTCAACAAAAAATATCGATACTTTCACAAGCCTAGCAACTGTCAGTTAGTTCACGCACAATCCGCACGTCACACGTCATGAGCGAGACGAGAATTCCATCCATGGTTTTTGTGAATTAGATCGTGAGAAAGAACTGTAGAACGTTCCATTGACTCGATTTCCACCGCGAACTACATGCTATGCTCGATTTCTGATAAACAGTTCCATTGTTTTGTGTAGCTAGTGTATTTTGTGACAATGGCCAACAATCGTATACCGTCTGGCCCAAACACGCCTGGCAGTCAGCAGACGCCTACACAGCAAGGGATAAAGATATTTATCCAGAGAGATTACTCAGAAGGCACGGCAGTCAAGTTCCAGACACGATTTCCCCCAGAACTGGAAGACAGAGTAAGTGAAAGTGTTTTAGGGCGTTTGTTTATCTTGTTTGAACTTTGACAGGACAAGTTTATCTTGATCGATTTCGAAGAATTTCCAAGTGAATCGATATGTTGAACACTAATAAAACCCACAAATAGTAAAGCAGCTTGTAGTTTTAGCAATCAATGAATCGACAGCTGATCTAGCTTGATATCTTTTCGTTATCTCAACTGTTTGTACGTTAGATAATTTTACAGTCAGTCTATCACATGTCTGATCTTCTATGGTGATTCTTGAGGTTTATAATTAATTACTATCTTCCTGCTTGTTTAATATTTGAAGACTGAAAACTGTTGCATTATTTGTTGGCTACCAACAAACCATCTATATATTTTTAATATCTTTTTTTACCACTATCAGCCTCACTGATGTATGCATCAGTGCATCAGTGGCCGCTGTGGCTGCATATACAAAAGAATGTTGATAAACATTCGTGAGGGGTTAATTTAAATTAAAGTTTACAATTTTAGTATCCACAAACAAAGCTATGCAACATGAGACAAACCAAACCAATGTTATTGCAATGAAATGAATGTTATCCATATGAAATTGACCGGACTCGGGCAGCATTTCTGATGACCTGACTGCATAATGCATCCAGTGTGTCTATTCTTTACTCATAATTCATCATTTAAGCACTTTTCACAACACATATAGTGATGTCACATGCATTAAATTGATATTGCAAACGAATTCAGCCAATAGCATTCTGAAAGTTGATTATCTTTCTCTTGTCCCTGTATCTTTACAGCAGTCTTTACTTAAATATCATGTGAATAGATAGTAAAGTAACATCTTTTGTTTTTTTTCTTCAAAACTTAACATCCTCTATTCTGAAATTCCAGATAGACCGACAAACATTTGAATATACAATGGAGAGGTTAAACGAACACTTTGACATGGCCGAGACAGCGGACTGCAGTACTTACTGCGAGGGATGCCTAGCTTGCCTAACAGCTTACTTTATTTACATTTGCACAGAAACACATTACGAAAAGGTAAGATGTCTTATTAGGATTTGCATTTTTTCCGCTTTATTTGAATTTGGTTTGTATTGTTAAATATGATTTGCTTGGGTACGTAATTAATGAAATACTTTAAGCTTTTCAATTATTCTTAAGACAATTCACTGAGAAATCAAATAAATGATTTCCACTCAGGGAGTCAGGGCGCATTCACACTCATAGACAATAAGATTTACTAGTAATTCTAAAAAGAATATTCATCAGATTTGTGTGAGTGGGAAAGTTCCCTTAATTTAAGTTTTGTGTAGTATAAGTACTGAATACCTGGTTTAAATAAACAATGTCTTTTTACTATTTATAGTTTAGCTGCACTTTTCATTAACATTTAAGACCATCACATCATTGAATGAGGTCATAGTTTGGTTTCTTCACCAATCTCGTCCAAGGCCATTCCTTAATGTCTTATACATATTAATGCTTTTGAAAAACAACATCCTAAATGGATCTTTACTCAATACAATTTTCATTATTGTTAAAAATCACTTAGTAATACTTAATTTTATCATATTTTTCAGCATTTACGGAAAGTATCAAAATTCATCGCGACACAAAATGAAAGAATTTACAATCCACGAGGCATACACATCACTGATCCCTTATTGAGGGGACTGCGAGTGATTGAGATAACGGTGATTGATGTACCGAACTGCCAGAGTCCCACAGGTAACTCCACAGCCACAATGAGGCACACTTGACCACCACACGACAGCAGGGAGTTCTTTATGTAACAAACACGTTATTGGTTTTAAAAACCACGGAATGGTGCATATATGGTGTTATTCTCTAATGGAATATATCAAATGCACGGGACAATTTGTGAAATATTACGGACTAAGGATGTAAAGAATTGATGGGAGTAAGCGGGGTAATAATGGTAATGTAGTATGTGTTTGAAAATTCATCTGAATTTTTGACAATGGCATCTTGTTATGCTCATAACCTAAAATTGGTTTTAATGTAAATTACTTATGTATTTTAGTTCAACTTTCCGTGTTAATTTGAAATTAACGAATTTGTTTATTTTAGTCTTGACTCTAAAAATATTTCTCAATTTTGCTGCTATGCTTTGAACAAAAAAATTGTCTGCAAATAAATATTGTTGTAAAGTAAATGATGATTACTCAAGCTAATTTATGTATTAATATAGTTAGGGCTGATTATATGAAAAAAGAACTCGAGAACACGGTTACAAGTAATAGACATTTTATTCAGAGGGAAGGGCTTAAAAAAAAGTTACATCTCATGACGTAAGTATTGACAGTGACACTGACAGCTGACAGATGACGTTTCGTTGACGTTTGCAATTAATCACAACATCCTCCCTTTAATTGCAATCCCATGGCTTGTGAGAATTCTTCAATTTTCATTTGTGTCGTGGATTTGGTTAGTATGTCAGCCACCATGTTGTTTGTCCCAATATATACCACTTCAATTTCTCCATTGGCCACCTTTTCTCGGATGAAATGGTATCTGATGTCTATATGTTTGCTGCGGGCACAGTATGAGTCTGTACCTGCAAATTTAATGGCACTTTGATTATCACAGAATATTACAGTAGGTAAAGTCTCTGTAATACCAAGAAGCTCGGCTTCCAAGTATCTCAACCACATAGCCTCTTGTATGGCTGTAGCAAGAGACATATATTCGGCTTCCATGGTTGACAATGCAACTGTGTTCTGTCGCTTGGAACACCAAGATATTGTAGCACCCTGAAAAAGAAATGCATAGCCAGAACAGGATCTCCGGCTGTTAATATCTGAAGCCCAATCAGAGTCGCAGTAGCCAAATAATCTTTGCTCTTCATTCTTTTGACTGAATATCATTTTATAATCTTTTGTTCCTTTCAGGTATCGCATAATTCTTTTGATTGCAAGCCAGTGTGTCTGTTCCGGTTTGTTATTGAAGCTGCTCAATTTATTTACAATAAAGCATATGTCTGGTCTTGTTCCTTGTGACAAATATAATAAACTTCCAACTGCCTCTTGATATGGAATGTTTGTCAGTATATTTTGTTCTGTTTCTGAGCTGACCAATTTTACACTAGGATCACAAGGTGATTTAGCTGGATTGCAATCAGTCATGTTGAATCTCTGTAATATCTTTTCAATATAGGCAGTCTGATCAACTTGTATCTCATTTCTTGACAGGTTTTGTCGTATTCTCCAACCAATGAAGTGATGAACTGGTCCAAGATCTTTCATATTAAATTTACTCTTCAGTTGTTGTTTTATTTTTTCCCCTGTTTTTATATTATTAAAAAACAATAATATGTCATCGACATATATAAGAACATATAGCATATTTTGATCATCAATTTTGTAGTAAATACATGGATCTACACAGGTACTTTGCAAGCCCATATCTTTCAGAACAGATGTAAGTTTCAGGTTCCATTGTCGACTTGCCTGTTTGAGACCATAAATTGACTTATTCAGTTTGCATACTTCCTCTCCATGTTCATATGAGGGTGGCTGCATCATGAATATTTCGGCATCAATATCACCTTGCAGAAATGCAGTTACTGCATCCATTTGTTCAATATATAAGTTATGTTTGACAGCCAAAGCCAATAAGTATCTAATAGAAGTATGCCGAACTACCGGAGCAAATATCTCATTGTATTCCATACCCTTCTTCTGGATGAAACCTTTAATAACCAGTCTTGCTTTGTATCGTACTACTTCACCGTTGGCATTCAATTTTGTTTTAAACACCCATTTGCAAGGTATGGCTCTTTTCTTTTCTGGTAGAGTAATTAATGTCCATGTATTATTTTTCAGGAGTGATTCATATTCACTGTCCATTGCATCTTTCCATTCTTTAGCATTTAGGCCAGAAAGAGCCTCTTCAACTGACTCTGGTTCTTTTATCTGAGCAACTTCAACATGCCTATTTTGGATTTCATTTTGACAAAAATATGTTGTAGGTTTTCGATTCCTCGGTCGTAGTGTCATGGTATTTGGTTTTATATCACCAACCTTTTCATCAGGTATATATTCTTCATCATCAGTGCTCTGATTCGTATTGTCTACAGATACAAATGAATCTTCAGTGAGTGTTGTATCGCCAGTACTCATGTTCTGTGAATCAGATGACTCGGAATGGCTGTCATCTGTGTGTGATGGGTCAGACAATGCATTTAATTCTGATAATGGCATTATAACACTGTTGTCTGTTACTGTGTGTTCAAGGAATACAGCATCTCTGCTTTTGTATATCTGTTTCTGTTTTGAATCATAAAATCTATGCCCTTTTGTGTGTTCACAGTAGCCAACAAAGATCATACTCACAGCTTTTGCATCCCATTTTTGTCTTTTTTCTTTTGGCACATGCACCATGGCCTGACAACCAAAAGTCTTCATATTACTTATATTAGGCTTCCTACCCATCCACATTTCATATGGTGTCTTGTAGTTTAGAGATCTGGTAGGTGAACGGTTGACAACATATGCAGCACTGGCCACTGCTTCAGCCCAAAACATTTTTTCTAATCTGGAATTTAAAATCATACACTTCGCTTTCTCTACTAATGTGCGGTTCATACGCTCGGCAAGACCATTTTGTTGTGGGGTATATGTGTTTGAAGTTTGATGTTGAATGCCAGATTTTTTCAGAAAAGATTCAAATTCCTTGTTTACATATTCCTTACCGTTGTCTGAACGAAGAATTTTAATTGTTTTGCTAGTTTCATTTTCTACCATATTTTTGAACTCTTTAAACTTTTCTAATGCATCGGATTTCTTTTGCAAAAAATAGACATTTACTTTTCTACTAAAATCATCGATAAAAGTGATAAAATATCTAGCACCACCTAATGAGCTTGTCTCCATTGGACCACATAAATCGGAGTGGATAAGCTGGAGTTGTTCAGAAGCTCTACTGCCAATATTTTTGAATGGTGGTCTACTCATTTTGCCTTCCATACAAGTAATGCAAATTTGGTTACCTTTCATCGATAATTGTACCCCTTCTACATTATCTGTTAATTTTTTTAAGTCTGTGTAGTTCAGATGACCCATTCTCTGATGCCATAGATTTATATCTTTCTCATCTACTTTTGATAATAATGCAGGTACTTCATTTACATTACTCAATTGATACATGTTATTGTGAAGCATGGCAGTTAAAATCAACCTTTTGTTTTGGTAAATTTTACAACTATTCTTTTCAAATTTTACTTCACAGCCATTGTTTGTCATCTGACTCACAGAGAGTAGATTTGTTGAGAGGGAAGGTACATATAGCACATTTCTAACCTGAACAGTCTGAAGTTTGCCATCCGAATCTATTATCTGTAGGTCCACATTACCACATCCTTTCACTGCCACTGTCTTATTGTCTGCTACTTTAATGCTATTTACTGTTGAAGTTGTGACATCGTACATCCAATTAATTTCTCTGCACATATGGAGTGATGCACCCGAGTCCACATACCAATTGAACTTTTCCAAGCTTCCGGCAACTGAAAAAGCAGCAAAATAACCATTATTTCTAGTCTCAGAATTGTTTTTTTTTTTGTTGTGGTAACAGTGTTTACTTATATGTCCATATTTATTACATGTGAAACAACGTGGCCCCTTAGATTGTTTTTTATCATCTTTACTGGACTTCGGCATTATTTTTCTATTATTATTAGATTTAACATAATAAGCAGCAGAATCTGATGCTTTGACTTCTTGAAGTAGTTTAGTTTTTACCAAATCAGCAGTGATGGGCACACCAGAGCTCTCCATAGCCATTATCATTGGCTTGTAGACATCGGGGAGACCAGCGAGCAGCAATGTACCGAGCCACTCGTCTCCTACTACAAACTTTATATTTCTAAGCTTGTGTGCAGTTGTCATTACCTTGCTGACATAGTCCTCAATACTTGAACTATTTTCTAATGTAGTGGTTATCAAGTCTTTTAATAAACCAACTTTCCTACTTAGTCCAGAGTCATCAAATACTTGCTCTAGTTTAGTCCATACCTGTTTAGCAGTTGATGCATCCTGTACATGAACATAGTTAATTGGGTCTACCAGAAGTATTATTTTCGACCTTGCCTTGGTGTCCTTTTTTGAGTCTTGTATATAGTTCTCTCCGGGTTCTATCGTATCCCACAACTCCTCATGTTCGAGGTAATTTTTAACGGAAAATTTCCACGTCTGGTAATTCTCTCTTCCAAGTAGCTTCTCTATCGCCCCCATTGATATTTGTGACATAATGCTGAAAATTTCCGTAAAAGCTGAAAGAGATTGGCACTACGGTGGCACGTTGTCAATATGATGACGGAGAATATCCAAGTTAATCCAAGTAATCGCGAAACTATATCGATAAAACAGTAGCTGAGTAATTAATAATGCCCATAACCTGATGATTACTCAAGCTAATTTATGTATTAATATAGTTAGGGCTGATTATATGAAAAAAGAACTCGAGAACACGGTTACAAGTAATAGACATTTTATTCAGAGGGAAGGGCTTAAAAAAAAGTTACATCTCATGACGTAAGTATTGACAGTGACACTGACAGCTGACAGATGACGTTTCGTTGACGTTTGCAATTAATCACAACAGTAAATGAATTAATTTGAAAGCTACAATGCTTATAATGACACAAACATATTTTAAATTCTTTCCTTATAAAATGATATTTTTAATTTAGAAATGAGCATGAAACATAATTTAATATCTTTTTAAATATATGCAATGACAGGTTTTTGAAATGGCGTTTTAGTATTATTTATTAATATAAAAAAAGTTTTGTATATTTATACTGACTAGTATGTGGTCATGATAGATAAGTTTTATTTAGTCTTGTATTTAATCAAACTTTCCAATTCAATTCACGTGTTATGAAATCACAAGTTACTTTTAAGTCTAAAGTGTTATTTCATAATATTAGTTAGATCATTAAGTGACTCATTTTGCTTTAAAAAAATAGTAAATAAACTAAATATTGTATACAAAACCACAAAGCTATCATTGTTCATTTAAATGTCATATTTTCATCATTTATCCTCATTATCTTGTTTAGTAGATTGCTGGAGAAAAAATAAAATAAAAACTATGTTCATCTGTAAATCTACATCAAATTGAAAATGGTAGTTGAAAAATTAAATAATTTAGTCATAACAAAGTGCGGCAAATACAGCATCCTTTTAATATTTGGTGTTTGAAAAAAGTTTAATTTTCATCTTGTTTTAGAGAATGCCACCAATAAATACACTGGCTTGCAATAATATGAAATTGAAATAAATGAAATGATGTAACAATAGCCTTATGAACTACAGGACAAAAAAATACAATAGTACTTTTATCTATGGCATTACAAATGTCAAAAAAAAATACAAAGATAGCATAGGCCCCATTCTTTTCCGAAAAATGTTCTTCATAAAAACTAAGTGTCATTTTAGTGGTCATGAACATAAAACTAGTTTACAGTAGTTGTAAATGTAATATATGACGACTGATTTTTATTTATTAAAATGAAAGGACTCCTTTAGCCAAAATGTTCTTCCAATATTAAGGAAGGAACATGAAAAATACGATTCTTGAACCATTATGTTAATCAACATGCTTGCTTTAAACATTGTTTTGTTGACATTTAGCTAAGGGCCCGTTTCACAATCGACAGACACTAACCAACAAAAAACTTAAATATGGAATGTCATCTGTATGAAGTATCTGCCCACAGAACATAAAAAACGATCGTTTTTTATGTTCTGTGTATCTGCCAGATAACGCTAATTTGAACTTATTTAGACATGGTGAAACAGGCTTTAAGACTTCTAACATTATGGTTCAAGAGCAGCATGTTAAGAGGCAGGGCACCCGGAATGTATCAAGACGATAGTTTTAGTACATGTGTGTGTGTGTCTCATACATCTCAAATCAAAAAGTTACCAAATGACTGGCTGAGTCACCGACTGACTCATTTGCACTCCTCAATCCTTCGTTCAATAAACCTTACATTTAGTAGAGTTTACATGTCTTTAAACCATATTTTTGTACTCATCACACTAATCTTATTTTATGTTCAGCCGTCTTCACACCAATTTTTAACCTTATGTTGACCCTGTAGAGTTGAATATCATTTGCACAGATTTGAGTAAGTTGATGTGGTATGTGTACATTATCTTTCCCCTCTTTAGAAAAGAAAAAACATAAAAAAGTCAAGTCCAGTCAATCTAAATCGAAACCGCTGACTAGCCAAGTGAAAGACATTAATGGCGAAGAAATCAAGCATGATAATTATACAAATGGAAAATAATCGTTTGTAGGTATACCCCAACATTGTATTTTCTGTATGGTTGGTTTGATTCTTGCAGGCACTCTTTAATATTTTTTTACCTGTCATCAAAAAAAGAAAAAAAATATAAGGTCAAATCGTTTTAAGTGATAATATTTTAACAGTGTCTTTGTATACATCATAGAAACAGAACACTCATTATTTTTTGGAAAATCGAGATTTCATTTTTATTATTTTCTTTGGCAAGGACAATATCATTTTTTCAAAACAGCGCCCTGACAATTTAAAAAGTTATCTACTTCATCGGCTTCGCCTCTCTCAAATCAATGCCCAAACCTTCTTTTTCTCTAAGCTTAACCTTAATTAAATAAAAAATAAAATCTGAAAAAAAATATTACATTCGTCTCCAATTTTCCCAAAAACTAGCGGATAAAACACCATAGTGTTTTCTAGAAAAAAAATTAATTTATTGTGCTGAATCAGCCCTATAAATACTATCACTTAGAACGAGGTGACCTAAAACTAAGAGTGGCTGACGGGAATGATGCCGTACCGTCGTAACCATAGACAGTTGGTAGCATCTTGCCTATCTGGATTTAGTTAGAAGGAGAAAGAGTTAATAAATTAATGTAGAATGTAGATTAACCACTTTTTATTTCATCGTAATGTAACGTTTCTGAGTGACTCAATAAAGCAAATTTATTCATAGAATATTCTGACAATGTAATTTTTTTTTAACCGTCTAAAGGAATCAATTTTAATGCGAAATAGCTGAGGTAAAAATATTTATTATTTTTAGATATTTCTATGTATTCAGGATAGATTGTTAAAATAGTAAAAAGGTGTATTCGGGTTTGGAATTGCACTAGGACTACCATTGTGATTCATGTATGCTATTTATGATTTTTATTATTATTACTATCCGTAACTTTATCTTGTATTTTTCCAAAACTAGATATTTGATTCTAGTTTAGTATAATGTAAGTATTTGTATTTTAAGTATTTTAATAAGTTTGTACGCCGCTTGTAGATTTAATAATGGGTGTAAATTGTTTTTAATATAAAATGCGTGATTTTGGGTCGAATGTTATGTTTTCTGAGTAAACTTGTATTCACTTGGAAGTTATATATGATAATTTGTTTAATATAACCGATTTATCTAGCTTAGTATCAAAAGTTTGATGTTCAAGATAAATCACCCAAACTAATTTTATACTTATTACATAACCAAAACTAATTTGCACGTTTGTCTTTTGGTCAATTTTAACTGTAAAATTTTAATTTAACAAATAAAATTTACTTATTAGTCAAGTATTTATCAAGTGCATGTAAATTTAGTAGCTTTCGCCTATTTGGTAGACCGCTTCATTGAGACCTCGCCTGGGGGGCGGCGGGGTGCGCGGGGAGGGCGCTCTCGCCTCCTCCTGCGCCCCCCGACCCGCCGCCCCGCAGGCAAAATCTCAATGAAGCGGTTTAACTATAATGCATGGCATCGTTTACTATGTTTTCTTTCTTAATGATCTCCGAGAGATTTTAGTATGTTTTTGTATAAAAAAAATAACACATTTATGCCCTTAAATCATTTTATGTACTTGCCTAGAACATATCTGTTGCATGGATTGCACTTGTGTGTACGTCAAGACTTTTGTTTTAGAACTACATAACACACGACAAATAGGTAATAACAAAAACAAACTGAACAATATTTTGTATACAGAAGCTATGCCAAGCAAAAACTGTGTCGCAACTGGATAACAAGATTGTAACGTATTCCTTGAAATTTGAATGTCGAATTTGAAACCGTTTGTATTGCGTTGCTGCCGAGTGGCGTCAAATTATGGCGCTAGAAATTTGTTTGTGGTGTCAGTTCTATACGCTAGTAGTCGGTTGAAGATTTGTTTAAGTAAAGAAAGATGTGTGTTAAAGTGAATGTAAGTACTAATATGTATGTATAAAATGCACAGATTATTTGAGAAATGATATTAGTTTTTAATACGGGGAAATATCCAAAATTTTAAAGAGTTCTGTATGTACTAATGGTTAGTATTAAGATGTATAGATTTATTTGTAAAATTTATTATGACTCGGTATTAAATATTTGGAACTTTGATATCTGTTATTTATTGAACATACTTCCTTTCTTGCGAATGTTGGGACACCTGATTTGACACGATCATTTCATCAAAACTATGATAGAGGAAAGAAAAGAAGCAAGCTAGGAAGACCAAGAATAAGCTTTACGTAGCAAATAAAGCAAGTCGAACTTGCTTCAAGGCCGAGAGAATAGCGGAAAACCTAAAAAAAAAGGAGAAACTCTACCTACCGACAAGAGCCAAGCTCTTTTGACGTGACAACGTCTTATAAATTGGTTTGCCGGGTGACACTTCAAGAAACTGCGTTACGCTCCGCTCACGTTATGCGCTCACAATGAGAGCGAGTGAGAGGCACGCGTCCCTTCCACTCGGGCATGGTTAGCCCGCCTAAGAGCGAGAGAGACAGACATCAAAAGTCGTTGTCACGTAAAACTTTCGCCCGTATACCGACTTTACAGGCAACCAATTTTTTGATGATGACGACTTCTTTTTTTGTTAGATTGCTCATGCAAATGGATAAAAAAACATTTCATGAAAATTGTTAACATTGCTCTGTGGTCTAACAATTGAATCCTTTTGCTTTTGTTACGAATGTATTCTTTCAGTACAGTAACTGTTGTTGCAAGATCTCATTCAAATATTTTACAGTGCGAATTTTAACTGTGTTTAACTTGTGCATGGGAAATTAGGCTGCCTAAACAATTATATGAATATACGAATTAAAAACAAAAGGTTCCTATTTTGGACCTGAGGCTGCGGTGTTTTCTTTTAACGACTGCAAAAACATTGTTTAGAATATAAAAGTACTTACCTAGGTAAATATATGAATGTTTAATTATGCATCATAATATTTAATTTGATTTGTAAGAGGCACACTAGAATGTGTTTGCTGAAGCATGTGAACTATCCGTTTTTTGTGTGCATATTTGATTGATTTAAATTATTTTTAGGTCAGTCTTAATGAATTATACCTATTGAATATATATTCAATAACATAATTACAGCGACGATTTTCACATGGAAGGATGGACCGCACCTACCTACATTTGTAAACAAATACTAAAATAAGAAGACACTCTTCTTTTGTTCTGCTCTATTTATTATTTATCTGCTTATTTGTAATCGTTCATCAAAGCTGCTAATTAAGAAAGTGGAGTAGGTGCATTTTAACCCCCGACACAAATAGAAAGGGATGTGTCTGTCTGATATCGGTCTGTGGTAACCAATTTTCGTTTAGATGTTTTTTTGAGTAATAGATAATGGGTAGTATTTAAACGAGCGACTGTAAATTAATGTTTTAGGTGTCAAAAATACTTAATTTGGGTTATAGAATTACTAAGTGAGCGACTGAGTGCGAGTGACAAGAAATCAACAGATCAGCAACTAACAAAGAATAATTTGAGTTATACTTCAGTATTCGTCCTCGATATTAGTATTATACACATGTAGTATCGCTTGCACTTATCACCACATAGCACAAATTTTAGAGCTAGATAAAAATAAATTACAGGTAAAAAATGTTATTTCCGGATTATATTTTTAAAAATAAAATAGAATCAATTTCCGTATCCTGTAAAAAAGAATTAAATAAATTAAGAACACTTCCGTTCCGTCACTTCCTCCACGCCATTGCTTTTGAAGCCTTCATTCGCTATTTGTGCTTCGCCACTAAAGCACGTCAATTTTCGTTCCGTGCAGAATAAATTTAATAATAGTTTTTGTGATTTCAGCGATTTTAGTGAACTAGCAAGATTGGATTCCTCGAACTCAAGACCCTTCCGAATCGTTGAACAAATACGTACGTCTGTGCGTAAATACAAGGTTTATAGCACCTCGGAATTGTATTTCGGACTTTTCCACGCATAAACCATTTCGGCCTCGTCTGTTCAGTCAATTTTTCAGTTTTATTTTGGTTTATGTAGTGTAATTCACTACGCAAACTTTAAAAATTGCATAGAACAAAGGGGTAGATTCCTTGTCTGACACCTCTGACACCGTTGTTTTTTACAAGTAGCTCGATTAATTGCCAAAGGTTGCAGGTTATAGCCCTGCTAAAATTTATAATGGTTTTTGCAATTTTCTTATAACTTTCTCGTCGCGAACAAACAGGTATTATTAACATTTAATAAAAGTTGGAATACAGTGAGTGCACCACGCAGATAGAAAGCAGCCACTAATGGCTTTACCACCAGCTACCGCCAGCGCCATCGCCAGTGACGTCCTCGAGCATGGGATCGCATCGGACCGCAACACAACCGCAGACTGCAGAACACGAGGTACGCTACGTGATTCATTTGTAAAACAGTATAGCATATGATCAGACACGGTGAAAGGTTATCCTTTGAGAAGATGCGAGTCGTACTTTATTAAAGTCGATTATCGAGCAAACACAGTTTTATAAATTAGACAAGTTTTTTATTTTCCATTGCTACTATAATAATATACAGAGCGTGATCTTCAATCTTATTTCGAACACGTCGAGCTTATTCTTTTTCAAATTCATTTGATTTGAAATCATTAGAAAGAGTAAAGAAAAAACACAATTTAACTCGTCAAGTATGTGTAAACGAGACACAATAAAAATTCCATTGTTATGCGGAGCCCGGCTGTCGTTTGATACCTGACTGAGTACTGACTGATTAACCTCTAAAAACAGATGATATCTGTATAGTCGGTACAGTGTAAATTAACTTCAAAACATTGTTTTAAAACCATTAACCATCATCGACTTGACTAACCTTGTCGTGACAGATTTTGTTCTGTAACACAATATTACGTGTTTTGTAAAGGAAAGGAATATTGTAGGTTTTTTACAATTTGCCTTACCTAAGTTTTATTTTTATCCTTGGATTTTCTAACTTTTTACAACAACAATTCAGTTGTTTTTTACATGAATATTTTGGTTAAATAGAGAAGTTAAATAATTTTGCAAGAGTTTTAGATATAAAATATTACTGTTAGGATGTTCGGTGCAATTCACCATAATATTTTGATATTATTAACCAAGGTAGACCTAAATTAAAACTGTGGTTTTGTATGCTTTTTTACTATTTAGGCTACATGTATGTATTTATTTGGAATACAATAAAGACATCAAAAACAAGTAACACAATGCTTAAGTATAAGGATATCTAGACTTATTCAAAAAAGCTACACATCTTTCTAAGGCTCAATATATAAACTTTTCCTTTTACAGACAAACGGAAGAGCATCAAGTTAAATTATTTTTTAGCTTTGCTCATTTTCTCCTTTTTTTGTTTAAAAACATGCAAAATCTGCATGGTTTATTTTTGTTTTATGGATTTGACCATGAACTAAAGCGTACATGTAAATTTAAAAGACTATGATGCTTATGATCGTCATATGAATATTATACCGATTTATATCTTATCCAATGTTATTGGTGGTTAGATGTTATTTATAAATTCTATCCAGAATATTAGCTGTATTACTATGGTTGTGAGATTATTCTGACGCCTCAACAACGGGGTAGGGCGCGGCCTGTGAGAACGGGTCAGCAAGCGCTCAGTGATTACAACTAGAAACAATATGTTATCATTTGGAATTTTTTAGAGACGAAATATTTACCGCATAATTTCGAAATACTTTCATTAGGTAGGTAACATAGTGATAGCTGCATAAAACTTGTGAGAATTAGACAATAATACCCACATTTTCATTTCTACAAATATTTGCAATTCTGATAAATATATAATATGTTTATAACACTGTTTTATAGGAATTAGTGACGCGCTGTCACCCGGATATGAAAAGAAACTAACCCTCACGGATGTGCTTATCAACATTATTTTGTCATTCTTTTGTAAATGCTACCGGTGGCCTATCGATCCCTTAGCGTTTAATTTATCACTCACTCACCCAGGGCTCATTCCCTGAATGACTGATCCATCATCAAAATCCTAGTGTATTTGATACAGGGTTACAGTGTGTGATATTTGTTAATTTGGTACACTTAAACTGTTAATTTTGTACCCGTATTTTCTAATATTATTAAAATATGTGCCAAATATGCGTCGTGGTGATTGGACGCGGACGAATTTGTCGTTAATACATCTATTAGTTGTAAATTTACAATAAACTTTTCAGTTGCTTGTTTATTCAAAAGTGTAAGAATAAAATATAAATGATTATAGCAGAAGCAATAATCAGGTTATTTATGTCATGTTCTGTTTTTTCTATCGACACTGCTGGCAGATACTAAGCGTAGTTCACTTGATGCCAGTAGGTAATTACTTTCACACCATCATCCCTTTTTTGCTTAGATTTAAAGACTGAAATTTGTAATAGGTATAAAATAATGATTTTTCTTCAGTAAATTGTGCCGAACTGGCCATTTATAACATTGGTATCCTCTCTTCATAAAACCTGCAAGAAGTTGTAATAACAAACATTGTAATGGTTTATATGTACAACAACATGTTACAGCATTTCAGTATGATATTTTTATCAAAAGATGGTATTGTTATTGCAAAACTAACAATATCTATTGATTTCTATAGAACAATTACTAAGTTGATTTCAGATTACCTTACTAAACTAACCTAACCACAGGATTTCAGTATAGAATTATAAAAAGGCAGTTTTATTGCTTTCAATTTGGTTTTCAAGATTTTGAAAATGCAGTTCTTTTCAGGATGTTGTAAAAGAGTTTATAGGCTGCGCACTAATTTATGTAAACATAAGTCTCATCGTTTTTTGTTACAACTCGTACTTACTTACTTGTACTTACTAAGTGTTTTTTTTTTTTTTTTTACAAATAATTTTAGAAATATGTATATTTTTTCTGATAACCCAATTCTTATTCAAATAACGGGCTTAACTACTTATTTCTCCCAGGCGCGTCTCATGCGTTTACAATTCCAAAATCAACCTTTAAGAAAATCTGATAACTTATAGTATTCTGATTAGAAAACCGTATATCAATGTGACTTTGCGGACTAGTGGAGTTGACATATCCGCGCACAGCCCTAGGCATCATGCCTCGACGTCCACAGCCGATATTAATGTCAACCTGTATAAGTAACTTGGTTGAGCAACTCCAAAATACCCTCGCACGGGTATAAACCCGTAGTAGTATAACTATTATAAAATAGTTACTGTAGACAGTACATTATGTTCTGATTTTGATAGTTCCTTCTTGTTAACCTGATAAATAATTCTTGCTTAATGATTGAGAATCATACTATCATAAGCAACTTATTTGTTTAATATGATTCTTTGAAAGAATTGATCAAGTACTTACTCATAGATGATATTTCCTTCTTTCATGCTCTAAACATCTACATGTGTATAATACTAATATCGAGGACGAATACTGAAGTATAATTAATGATTAAACGAACTTACCTGTACGTGAAGTTCTATCATAATTATACGAAGTATTCGTCCGAAGATATTAGTAGAAAGTCCCACCCACCCGATGCATACTTTTTGTGTTGACAAAAACCCATCTCTAGGAAATATCATCATATTATTATCTCTAAACTAAATGAAGGCTTCAAAAGCAATGGCGTGGAGGAAGTGACGGAACGGAAGTGTTCTTAATTTATTTAATTCTTTTTTACAGGATACGGAAATTGATTCTATTTTATTTTTAAAAATATAATCCGGAAATAACATTTTTTACCTGTAATTTATTTTTATCTAGCTCTAAAATTTGTGCTATGTGGTGATAAGTGCAAGCGATACTACATGTGTATAATACTAATATCTTCGGACGAATACTTCGTATAATTATGATAGAACTTCACGTACAGGTAAGTTCGTTTAATCATTAATTATTTTAAATACAAAATGAGAAGCTTCATAATATATGAGCGACCCAATTTTTGATTGAGTGTCAACATTACGTCCTGCATTTTTTTAAATATTTGGCAAATGGATTTTTCAAACTGAGCGGTATTTAATCTTATATGAAGTGTTTCGAATGCAAAAACTGCTTTAAAAAATACTATTCGAAGTAGCGTATTATGAGGCCACATTTAAATAAAAAATCATCTTATGAAATTACTATTTGAAGATACACTAAAATATTCTTATAGGTAATTAAATTAAACAATATATTACGAAAAAGTAATAATAATGAATTTGCGTTTACTTAAATCAAATAATAATAAATCGGCCAAGTGCGAGTCGGATTCGCGCACGATGTAAGCATTTAAATTGTGCAAAAAATTACATGCCAATTATTTTTCTTATTTTATGTATGTTTACTGAGGTATATTAAAAAAAATATTTCCCAAAATCTTATTTTACCACTTTGTCGAGGAGTTAAAATTACAGTTTTTTAACACCTAACTCTGCGCTGAACTGCGGACAGACGGACATGGCGAGACTATAAGGGTTCCGTTGGACTACGAAGCTCTAAAAAAAGGCGCTTCAGTCAATAAAAAAAGTGTTTTTCTTATCAATACTATAAGGAACATTAATTGGTATGAGGGTTGAGGAGCTCCTACTCATCGTCATTGGTAGGTAAGTGCTAGCCCGGCCTCGTTTTCATTTTTGTCCAATGGGTATCATTTTTGCTTCCAGTGGTGGTGTTGTTAATAATAATCATTTTATAGTTTGCATAAAATATAAAACATAAGCCCTCAAATAGAATATCAGTAACCAATAATCATTAATACAGCAGCTCACAAACTTTGCTCAGAGTGAACTTTTTTGTAGTTCGTTATGTAAAACCTCAATTGGAAAAATCGAAAATATCTTAATATTAAAGCTGCCCCCTCTGTATTTCTAGTCGCTCAGTTAGTAGTTTAGTCGCCCGGATAGTATTTTTATATCTAAAATGGATATAACAAAGCCCACTTGTTGTATGCTCGTTCTGGATTTTATTATTAATCAATATTCGTCGTTAGTTTAGTTAATTATTCGCTTACTCAAATTCATACCGCTCAAGTGATTAAAACAGTATGTCATCATCAGTCGCCAAGTTATTTTTTATTCGCTTGTTTTATTATTCCCCATAGATAATTTCATCCCGATTTTTAAGTGGATATATCACGTTTTTTTTTTCAGTAAAACGGTGCAACTCGTAATCCAACTATCACACGGAGAAAGCTCGTGACGCGAGAACAAAAATCTTAAACACGGCCGCCCTAATGGTTTAATCAAATTTTTATAGTCCGGTGATTAGAGATAAAGCAATTACTTAAAGCATTAACAAAACAAAGATCTTTCAATTTTGATCTGGACGTATAATTCGCGAGGGCCGTAAACATAACATTTTACGAGATCTAATTACACTGGAGCTATTGCTGGCGTGGGTTGTTGTCTATGGTCCAAGGCATAGACTACAAACTTCCCCGATGTTAATAACTAAGTTATAAGCCCCGCAAGTTGCTAATGCGATGGAACCTTGTCAAATTACTAATAACTTCAAAAACTCTATTACAACTAGGTACAAAGAAACATTCCATTTAATTTCCAAGATTTGTTAATTATAGATTTATTATTGTCAATAACATACAAAATAAGATATCGAAAGAAATAACGAGAAAATGTCATAAAACGACCGCGCATTAGCAAATAGCAGAATACACCTACCTACCTACAAGTTTCATCAGGGCACAGATAATATAATACATCAGGGTGATGCTAATAGTTTCAGGCTGTGACATACGGACGGACGGAAACGACACTTTTCTCTTTTTAAGGGTTCTGTTTTTTACCATTCAGCTACGGAACCCTAAAAAGCGGCATTATTCTAAAGCACGGTTTCTATAAAATCTGACAAAGAGGTTGACGTTAAAACAACAAAGATTTTCCACCCCTAACCTTTCAACTTACGCCAAAACCTCGTAATAATGATGTAACTCTCTCGTCGCCATTTTCCTCAGACCTCCGCCACTTTCCTTTGCCATAAGAAATCTTTTCACAGCAACGATTTTCGAAGACAATTCGAAGCACAAGATACGCTGGTTTCGCCACATTTATTTAGAAAATATCGTAAGAAAAGCAATAAAGTTAGCAATTCACCCAATAAACGGGAAAAAGGCTATGCCACGTTTGGGATATTTTTTGCATACGTTCTGAAAATCTTCAATTTATATTGTGTGTACCTACTCGCGTAATTTGGAAGGATGTCTACTAAGTTGACCTACTTACCCACTAGCTAACCAGACTAAGTTTCTAGAGTAAAATATTATTTTGTTATTCAATTTATTATCTGGTAGACTGTTAAGAGCCATATGACAGTCTGGAGATTCTCAGATTTTACCGAATTTATCAATGTGTGTGTGCGATTTTATATGTCCGGGACACAAAAAAATGTTAACTGTAATTAAACAATTTTGATACTTTATCTCTAGGTAGTAGGCTATGCGTATGATGAACACAGAAAATGATGGTCTTATAAAAGTCGATGTGATAAATTAATGTTATACCAGTTTTTTTGTATTTAAAATACCTATTACGAATACAGTGAATACAGTTCGGAATCAGGGCTCGCGTCAATTCCGTTCGCGAACATTTTCCTTTTGATAATTATATAACTAAATTCACAGATTTAAACACAAACGTACAGTTATAATAACGTAAAAAACTTACAGCATAGAAAAAACGAAATGCATCCAAAGGGTGAAGACATATAGAGGCGGGTAACACGCACTGACCTGCAACGATTAACCAGTGTTGTGCCGTGTTGGCTATTTCATGGAATTGAAATGCTTTATAGCGACTTTTCCGACTCAAGTCTTGATTTGAATCTTGTTTTAAAACAATTTTCTAGTGTCAGTCGGTCCTTATTTGGATTGTTGTAACGAATTTCTTAAATATTTCGAGATTAAATATAGATGACTTGGCACATCACTAGTCAGTCGGTACAGGTTGGTACCGGTTATCTGCCTCTTTATGTCTTCACCCAAATCGTGACTTCTCAGAGTAGGTTTTTTTTTACGAATGTAAACTCCACGAGAAACGGGGACTAAGGGTTATTGGTGGATGAAGCCATTGGTTCTGCGCTTGATCTACCACGTGTCATACCAGCTGGATGCTATGAGGATTTATTTACACATAAATGCTTTTTAGTGTAACGCTGTTCTTTGATATGATTTGTATTTTGATATATGAAATATGTCACAAGTTATTATAGCTGACATTCAAAAAATGTAGTTAAGAAAATTTCGATGATGATAAACAAGAAAATTTTTATTTAATTATTTGGTTTACACCGGTATTATATCATTTTGTCCATATACATTTTTCAATAATGAAATATTATATGAATATGGACTTGAATAGAACCATGGAACTTCATGGCATTTGCGTACAATTTGAATACAGGTTCATATAACTACATACACATCACATGAAACGCTTCTATTTAAACAAGCGTTTTACTATACAAGTTTCTAGTTAGGTTGTGGTTGTAGATTGTGGTAGAAAGAAAAGTAATGTTAAATAAGCAAAATATTGCCCTATTTATTTAGGTTTAAACCATTGAAACACTGTTACTAGCGTATGGAATTAATGCCATGAACAAGTCCCACACAGTATGGAATTGACGCCAATGGCCAATGGTATGTACGTACAAGTGCGTATCAAAGGTTGTGGAACTAAATAACGCCTATATAATATATAAAGAAAAACTGACCTTTTACTTTTTGTCGTCCGTTTATTCTTATTCAAAATCCAAAGCACGAATGATGTAAGAAAATTTATAAACTTACTTGTTTACTACTCAAAGTCAAATACTTAAAACAAAAACCCTTATTTGTTTTCAATTTTGTTGGGTTAATGGTCACTTCACCACCATACTATTTCAATAAAACCGACTTCAAAAACCCATTTTAGGCAAACCATTTCTTTTTGGAGTCGATGCCCAGATAGGAGTCGCTTAAGATGGAACTTGAGAGAGCCCATGCGATGGCACTGACTTCAAAAAGAAATGGTTTGCCTAAATTGGAGTCCTTTAAAGAGTTTTAGACTTTTTAGTGAAAAAAAAACTTCGACCACAGAAAACTTTGCTTCATATCCAGCCTCGGCGCGCCCCAGCCCTGTTTTATAATAACTTAAGGGGTAAGAGGTAAATACCAATTCAACAAAGTAAATATCATGAAAATCGGTCTACCGTTGTTGAACTATAAAGTAGTGTTACTGATATTACTTTATTTTATATAAATAAGGTTATTATTTGCAACCCCATACATATGCAATAGAATTGGTACTATTGCCTATTCTTGGCCTTATTAATTCAGTATTTGTCTAAAATTGTCATTTAACTGTTTGGTGATAGAAACAGTTTGCTCATAATATACCACAATTTTATTTTGTAGACAATTTTTTATTATTATTATTTTTGTCGATAATTTTGGTCCTAGTACCTGCACATTTTGTTTGATCAAGTTTCGAAAATACAAATTGTATATGATAAAAGATCTTCGTTATAACTCATGAACCTCTTGAAATAGTCGCCATACATATAAATCTTTCTTGTTTATAGTATTAATAAGGATTCCTTTATATGCAAGTTTACATAACATTGATTAATCATTTAAATACAACTACAAATCTTTATAAAAGCACGAATACTTTTTGTTATAATTAGAGACCATCGACGATACAAATGCACTTTGTGGCTTTATGCCTGTTGCATAAAGTCTCTAAGCGAGTTGGTCGCCGTATAAAATTTGTGCAAAGCGTGATATTTTCAAATTTGGAATGAGTATCATACACGAAATAAAAGACTAGCAGCGAAGACAACGAGCGACACACCCTTCCCCTCCGAGCGCTCGGCGCTGTCTGTCAAATGTCGATCGAAGATGAACGTCCGTGACAGCTCCAAATCTCAAATTTATAGGTTACTTTAGTAAGATATTTTGAATATATTGTACACGATAAAATCAAGAATTTAGATGCTAAAACAAAGATAGGAACCTCTACAACATTCTTTTATCAAATAACACAGAATAAGTGCAATGTATCTCAAAGATAATCGCCTGTCTTTAGGTGCGTATTTTATGCCAAAACATGGTTTCAATTTTGTCTTCATTTGGAATAACCGGAGCAATAAATAAAAAAAACAGAGTCTACACCTTGTAGACGAACGTAATTCCCTTCAAGTTTATGTTATTTCGATAGCTGATGTCAACCACTGATCTAGAAAAGTGCACCAGAAAAACCGTCAATTTGGCTTCTATGATTGCAAATTACAGGCATTTTAAAGATTGAATCAAAAATTCAGAGCTTACATCTTATGTAGATAGCTTATTTCTACACAAATCAGTCAAAAAAAGTTGTCAGTTAAGTCATTTTTGGGAAGAAAACTGCACTTGAACTTTGTTAGAAGGTAGGTGACAGCAGCCTTAATACTTTAAAATCGTCCACTTAAAAATCCTGATAATCCGATTTTTAATTACCATCTACTTGATTGGTTGGAGGAACTTTCAAGTTGATGACATCGCTATTTTTTAATATATTCTTTATTGCACTTACAAGATGTACAGAAAATACAAGAAGTCACAATGTGAACAAAGGTGGGCTTATCCCTAAAAGAGATCTCTTCCAGCCAACCCATAGGTGTTGGAAATGAAATAGTTGCGGTTATCGGCAGTGCTAGATTAATAATACTGATAAAAGATAGTTTTTTCGTATAGAGTGTGGGACAGATAACGTTAACCAGGAGCGCTATTTTTGGATCATGCTCGATATTACAAGTGATTTTCATTCTAAAATCAACCAAAATTAAACGAAAATCGCTTGAGATATTAACACTACCTACTTACAAACTCAAGTTCTCTTTTTTTAAATCACTTTTGTGTGATTTTATCCAGTTTTCATTCGAGAAATCAAACATTAATCAACTAAAATGACATGCCATATTGACTCAAATCCTGGAAAACCCCAGTTACAAATTTTTGACTCGACCCGGGGATCGAACCCAGGATCTCAGGCGCAGCCGTCACTTTAAAATGCGACCCACTAACCGCTGAGTTAGAACAATCGACACCGTGGCAGTTAGAACAATAATAAAGCCAAGTGCTAGTTTTATTACGCATTGAAGCCGTAAATGACTACTTTTGCATGCTTAGGAATTACATTATTTTAAGTTCGTTTTAAGGATAATAAATAAGTATTTTCCATTTTCATCGTTTTAATTAATGAGTGTTTATATCAAAAGCTCCGTTAAATTATGATTGATTACTTAACTTCACCTAAGCCTATTAATTAATCCTTCGTAAAATAACAGAACCACTTTAAATATTCTGCAGGACTCTAACTAAACGCCTTCATACCACCTTAAGTCAGATCTAAATTGTAAATTAAAAACTAAATTGAGATAGAGCGAAGCGAGCGAAATGGTTGATTAAAAAAGTTGTTACGGTTAAGAAAAATGCTTTTCTTTTTCCGAGACTTGCTTTGAAGACTGAATATTAATATAAAAACGAGAGTGCTCTCAAGGGGTGTGTTGTTTGAAGTTTTTTGGTTTAATATTGAATGAATATAAATACAAAACGGTTTCGTAAAGTTTGTATTAGAATTAATACTTAATGGAAGTCCCTGAAAGTTGATAAGACTACCTAAAATAGTCCATCATAAAAGTTATTAATTACTTATCGTTATCTACCTCAATTACCTAATTTTATTTAATAAGTATACTATTTGACTCGGGCATAAAAATGAAATAAAAAGACTCGCGCGAATACTATAATACCAATAATTCAATACCGGATTTGGGCTGGTATATACTACATCCCAGTTCTTCCTCAACATACCGACGACTTCTTACACCTGTGAGATCATAAAAAATGTGTGTGACCAAGTACCTATTCATTAAAGACGGCAGGGCCGACTTGGACCAGAATCGCCGCATCAAGAGCATCTTGTAGAGCCATGCAAGAGGCATATGGACTCTTAGATGCTGAGAAGAAGAAGAAGTACCTATTCAAGTTTTTTTAATAAGACCTAAACGCGATCTTCCGTCGTCCTTAAAATTCGTGTAGACTACTTATGTAAGTAGGCATCACTTAGAAGCTAAAAAGGTCCTTTAAAGAAAATAATAAAACATTTCTAGCGAAAACCCTAAACACCTTCAGAGATTAAAGTGAAAATAAATATCGTTTCAATAAAGACAAGCTCGTTTGAAGAGCTGAATTGACCGATTTCGCAGCAAAAAGGGGATTTGGACGACTTTGAGAGAAGTATTTATGAAACCATTTATTACTGTTTACTTATTGATAACATAGGTATAGTTAAACTACCTACAGTACGGTAGGAGTACCTACATTTCTTATGATTATAAAGATTTATTTTCTTCGTCATTTACTAAAACATTTTTGAGTACTCCCACAGCCACACATTGGGCGCCACTTACCCCCTTAAGGTGGGTACTGACCAACGTTACGAGGTGTAATGTAACATTTGCATCGAGCGTGTTACGCATCGCATCGAGCATATTACGCTGTGTTCTAAAATCGGCGTAACATGCTCGTCAAAACTCTGTACAAAACCACGTAACAGTCAAAGGATTCGCCAAAAAACCGAGAAGCAACGAGCGGCTGGTTTCTCGTTGGTTTCTTCGTAACACGACGTACTGACTGCACGAATGCTCGCTGTGTAACATGTTACATTACACCTCGTAACGTTGGTCGGTACCCACCTTTATGCCATAAACTTAATACCAAGCTTGGAACCGTACTAAGATATTATGATCCTTCTTATTTTGTTGTGTTAATGACATTCAAATAATTCGAATCATCAGAAAAGTATTCATCATATTTTTATAATTATTCGAATGACTAAAATAGTCTTGGTTTAAGCCTGATATTTACTATTTCTTTGATAAGGTGGTTAAAGTACAAGGTTTCGTGACAAAAATTGTTTATTATATAATGTTAATACATACATGTCAATCTTTTTTGATTCGATCTCAGAATTTCAATTTTATTCGTTATCTAGGTAAGTCAATCGTATCGTTAAGTTCTTAAATACAGAGTAGATTTTTGACCTTAAAGCCCTTAAAATTACATTTAAATGTATTCCGAAGGGCTATTTCGGCACTTTACATAACAATAGTAAATCATAAATGCAAAACAGGGTGACTAGCACAACAGAATTAACTCGAACCAACGTTTGTCCCTTCGCAAATTCAATTTATCTGAATATTGTGGAACTTAGGAGCTAAATCTTGTTTATGACGGGTCGGGGTATATAAAATAGGTAATACTACATATACCTACCTCGATACTCTTTACTGTATACAAGTACTTAAAAAAGTAAAGTAAAGTTAGCCTGTAAGCATCCCACTGCTGGGCAAAGGCCTTACCTCAAATGTGAGGTAGTATGAGCAATACTCCACCACGCGGGCTCAGTGCGGATTGGCGGAGGGGTTGCAAGGCAAGCGACCAACCTTGCTGTCAGATTTTTATCAAGCCGCCCATAGGGCCTCTGACTAGGCTTAACGACTAATACCGATCGATATTAGCCGGGACCAACGGCTTAACGTGCCTTCCGAAGCACGGAGATGCTCGTGTCGCTTTTATACAAGTACTTATGTAAGATTAAAGTCTACTAGCAGTCCTCCGCGACTGCGTCCGCGCGTTTTGAGTTTGCTCCCTCCCCTCCCTTCGCAGCGTGATATTTTATAGCTTAAAACCTTCTCCGATAGTAAAGCTATCCAACACATTTTTTTTTCAAATCGTTTCAGTAGTTTCTGAGATTAGTGCGTTCAAACAAACAAACTCTTCAGCTTTATAATATTAGTATAGAAAAGATTTAATTGGTAGGTTCGACGCATTAAATTTAATAAAAACATTTATGTTTTCTCTAAATAAAGAAGCTGAGAAGCCTTTATTCGTGTCTTACCACATTATCTACCATTAGTACTAGAATGCATCCTCATTCTATTATGTCTAATGTGGGCTAATGCCTGTACTAATGCACCCTCTCAGTGGGGTGCCAATAATATCTTCTATCTTTTGTTTCCACTCCCCCTTTCCGAACACAACGTTAGGCTTTTGGGCTTAAGACTTTTTTTAAATGTACAAGTATATAGAGACACAGTACTTTTCGCGATATAAAATACGCATTTTAAGAATAAATTTAAAAGTTTTTATGTATTTGAAATTAAGAATTATATTTAGTAAAAATAGGCCTATAAGATTCCGCTATTTACCTACTTCTGCTCTTCTAAATGCGACGGGAATCAAACACCGCGTTCAACCATAATTCACTACCTTATTAAGTCCTAGCACTATATTGTAACACAACACATAACTAATGAAAAGCTTGTGATTTTCTGACTTTTGTCCTCTTTTTTCGTTACAAACAAGTACAAAGATTATTCAATGCTCACCTCAGAACTTAAACATGGAAAAACCGTTAGCGAAAAGTAATTTTCCTGTCCAAATTTGCAAAGAAACAAAATCCAATAAGAGCGTTTTCAGATGGCAAAAAGTTTTTTTTAAGTAACCTCAGTGCTACGAGTAAGATCCTCCGTCTAAAAACATAGATTTACGAATTATTATTTCCTGGATGAGACAAATGTAAACATATCAGCCAAAGAACGTCCACTGCTGAACAAAAGGCTTCCTCTAAATTTTCCACAGCGACTGATCTGCATCCAGTGTGATCCTGAGATCTTTACAAGGGCATCTGTCCATCTTGTCGGTGGACGTCCTACGTGCGCTGTTGGTCGAAGGGTCTCCAATCTTTTCAGGCCCAACGGCATCAGTTGTCATTGCCACTTGGATAACTTATTCGGAGGGCTTTGTCCGTCACTTTGTTTTTGTACGTATCTCCTCGTTTCTAATTTGATTTCATAGAGAAACACCGTGTATAGACCTAAAAGCATAATTATGACGTTGGTCAATAAAAAAATGTCTTCCATTGATTTCGTTGATAGCGGTTATGTGTGCGTGACAAAAGGGGTGTAAAAGGAGTTTGCGTAAGGTGAAACCCTACTACTGATCGACTAATTTATGACACAATCTTTAGGTACGGTCTTTCGTGCTTAACCACTTTTCAACGAAAATCGCTTGCCCACATGTCACAAAAAGGAAGTCGCTTCTAACTAAAGATGACGCAAGTTGCAAGATATTTTGACTCTTATGGTGGTAAGCCGTAAGAAACTGCGATCGTATTAACTTGATAAGTACAACTCTTACTACGAACTACGATTCCTTACTTACAATACCGCTACGGATTACTGGTACAATGCTACGATGCTACGACTGTGGCTGACATACGCATGTAATAAGTACATGTTCTTGTATAATAGGTTGGTGAGATAATGACACTCCATAGGTTGGTGGACCAAAGGCGCAGCGTAGAACGTCCACCAACAAGATGGACAGACGACCTTGTAAAAATCGCAGGATCACACTGGATGCAGACCGCTTGTGATCGGTCGATGTGGAAAACTGGGGAGGCCTATGTTCAGCTGTGGACGTCCTATGGCTGATAATGATGATGATGATTAAAGGTTGGTGAAATGAGACACAATTAATGTATACATACAATGCGGTTGGTCAAACATGAAAGTCGCATATGGACAGACACAAATCTAGCTACGGACTACGACTAAAATTATTGCTACGGCATTTTTCATTGCCACAAACCACATATTTTTACCAACGTAGATTTTCACTTCTAGCATTAATATTATACTTTCTTCCATCTCATTATTTACTTCTCCTCCTTCTCAACTTCAGTGACGCGAGGCATTTAAGCAAACTAGCCTGAAACTATTGGACTAGGGACCACTTAGAAGTTTAACCGTATGGAGTTTAATAAGATTTAACTTTTGTAGCGAGCTTGACTTTTTATTACCTAATTTCTCGTAAGGAAAAAGTAAGTACGCTCTTTAACACGTTCCGGGACAGTGAACGCCTACGGGCGTGAAAACAATAAAACATCTATTGTGTCTGGAGTCCCGGAACGTGTTAACTAGGAAGACCTAACCTATAAAACCGGCTTAGAAAATATATTAATTGTTTATAGAAAGACGTCATGTTAACAATTACAATAAATATTAAATTCAAGACCATCCGGCAAGTTAAAAAGTATTTTTTATGTTGTTCTGACATTTCACAAGAGCTCTGGTTTTATAATCCAACTTCGTATCAGTTTAAAATGCCATGATAATCGTGATCCACCGGCGGCCCTTACTACCAACTTTTGAACCGAATGTGAGCATTTTATTTTCATTTCACATCCGTACAGGCGAGGAAAAGTTTGTAAAATATGAAAATGCCAACATATTTTATTCTGAAAGTTTGTTTTGATGTTAGGTGTGGTATGAGGAATGATAAGTTAATATATGTGATAGTAATATCAATTACTGAGGTCTCAAATAGGTTATCAAATCGCAAATCATAGATGATTAGACATTGAGGTTTTCAGAATTTCAATTTAAGTATGGTTTTCATCGTTAGTTCAGGGCCAATCACAAAACAATATAGGTAGGTACTTTAGAAAAGCAAAACATTTTACAAATAGACTCTCCGTTCTCTAACACTTGTGCTTACCTACCTAACCATTTATCTTCCTTACATATTTGATTAGTCTGTTGCGATACAAGCCTTTACCTAGATGAAATCAGCATAATTTAAAATTCCATATCATCATCATCATTATCAGCCAAAGGACATCCACTGCTGAACAAAGCCCTGCCCCAAAGTTTTCTACAGCGACCGGTTGTATGTGGCATTTAGTGCGTTCCTGCGATCTATATTAGTTCGTCAGTCTGTCTTGTATGTGGACGTTCTCCACTGCACTGAGGGTCTCCAATCTAGAACATTTCTACCCCATCGGCCATCGACCATAGCTCTTCGCTCTATGGGTCCTGCCCATTGATTCCATATAACCACTTGAATTTAATTATTGACGAGGAGACTAATGGTAAGACTTGTACGTGACTCTCGATACAAGTGAAGTTTAACTTGAAAACTTAGTAATGACGTCGTTAAACCTAGATTACAAGCGGGTACTTGCTATGAAAATTGCTATTATTTTCGATCGTGGGTAGTTTTTACGGTTGTGTAGCTGAGCTTTTAAGGTTGATTTCTGCGTAAAATGAATGTCAAACTCCTACACGTTTTCGTTCGTAGCATCCTGGAGCTCTATTTTTGATTCACTCGCGTCAATATTACGTGTGATTTTCGTTCGAAAACGAATTATTTCCTTTGACTTTTCATCTTCAAACGAAAATCACTTCAAGAGCGAGTGATTAAAAAATAGAGGGCCTTATATTCCTGTTATCCGACTGCGTCAGAAGGAGTGTAATTTTGTTTGTTTGTTCAATTCTGTGGTACGCCCTACAGCCTACAGCACAAACGGCTGTCAAAGTCAAATAATCTTATGCAGTTTTATAGTTTGTTATATTGGAGTTGAACTCCATGCAATTTTAGACATAAAACTGGGTAAGTTTTTAATTAATTGTCTCCTTTGATTTGTTTCATAGTTTGCTTTTAAAATTGTTTATGAATAAAACCAAAACTTTTATACATGTTTCTGAAAAGCACCACTCACCAAATAAAATCGCCAGCTTATTCATATTAATGTCAGAGTACTCGGATTCACAAGGGTCGATCGTACCCATTCATTTGTCAAATTATTTAGTTTGAGATTACCTACATTTAAGCCCTGAAATTATAACTTTAAATTTTACGACGTGTAGGCTAAAGGTTAGCAGCGCAACAGTCGCGCTGCTGTCAATTTCATACATCAATGACAGCAGTAAGCCCTTCACAATGTAATGTGAAGGCGCACTTATTACCCACGCTTACATTTCAACAATAATCGCTTGCACACGCCACTCAAAAACGGGCGTCACTTCAAACAAACGCGCGAGAAAGAAGCAAGAAATTGGCTCACAAGATCATTGTTTATTTATTTGTTTTATTTATAAAGTAGGTACACAAACAGATTACAGACAGACTTGCAAAGATAAGAGTTCTAAATTACAGACGAAACTGTAGTCCAACAATAGTGTACATAACATGCGGACGGATAGGCGCGAGATATTTCGACCGTACAATGTATGTATCTACTGGTTTGGCTGTTCCACTTAACCTTTAACAGTACCATGGCGCCAAAATAGCTTTACGAGGGCCAGTATCACCTCTGGGATTGTTGCCACAACTCGCCGTTCCAATAAAAGTTACTGCAGAGTTTCTTGTTCCTTTATTCTCGTGCAGGCAAAGCTATTTGTCTGGGTAACTGCGGACTGGGGAGTGAGGTTTTAAAGTTTTATTTTATTTTTTATTGTATGCTACCTACATAGCTAGAAGAACTGACAGCCGTTGGGGCAGAAGAGGTCTAAGATGGGAGAATTGGGGGACCATTAAACCGATCTTCTTTTTGTTTTTTTCTGTTCTTCTACCACTTCTTCAATCGTTTGGTTGCCTTGATTTTTAAACAGCTCAAAGATGATCCTTCTATCTCTTTAATCCAGTTCAGCCTCCGTTAGAGTTTCCACCATTTTCATCTAATCAACCTATAATAATAGTAGCCTATTTCGACTACGGTGGACAACACAGTCACAACGACTAACCGACTGTGCGAGACATATTATAGTGCGCAAACACAGGTGCACTCTTTATTCCTTTCACTCTCACAGCCCGATGTGACCAGGCGAGTAAGATCAGGGCAGGACCAACAGCTTTTCGTGCTTTCCGAGGCACGGGGGTGAAAAACCGCCAACTTCCAAACTGCGGGCTTCCCTGAGAATTTCTGAACCGAAAAACCCAGGTACATATTTTTGGCCCGACCCGGGAATCGAACCCGGGATCTCTGGCGCAGCCGTTTTAAAATGCAACCCTCTTACCGCTGCGCCACCGAGGCAGTTATTAATCTACCTAATGTACCTATATTTTGAATAAAAATAAGAACAAAATATATTATATTTCGCAACCGAACTCTTAATTCTCAATTAATGTTCACTTTGTCGAGAAAATGGATGTCTTCTTTTCTTCCTTAACTTAATAAAATTATGACTACACCAAATTTGGCGTGAGCCCAACACATTTCAAATGTACGGACATTTTTATTTTCAAGTGACTCGAATAATTCCTTTCATTATTTTAAATGTCTGCCTATCCTATTTGTCTCCATAAAGTATTTTGCGGTTGGCAATAACAAAAGTTATTTTTGGTAGAAATGCTCGTTGTTCTTGATGCTAAAATGAAGTTTGTATTTTGCGTATAATTAGCTCTTCATGTTAGTTAACCAACTATTGCTTTATGTGATGTGCTATATTTTGCTTTACTTTACGCGTTTGGTGTATTGGTTAGCGCTCCTGACTATTATACCGGCCGTCGCGGGTTCGAATCCCGCAAAGGGCAAATGTTTGTGTGATCAACATGAACATTTGTACCTAAGTCATGGATGCTATATGTATTTAAGTATTAATGGGTGACGCCCCCGTCATAATTGTTGTCTGGTACTTCGTAACACAAGGAAGAAAATTCCTTACCACGAAACCAGACAATTGGTGTGTTGTCTAGCGCATATTTATTATTATTATTTATTATATGTTTATCAGACTAGGCTGCACGATAAACCGATATCCATCTATTTATTTAACACAGAGTAAAATACTAGGTATCAGTTAAGCGTAACATGCCACCGAGCCAAGAAATTGAATTGACCCCTTCACAAATACTGAATAAAAAATTAAGGATTAAATTCGTGCATAAACAAAATGATTTGTAAAACTTCTTAATACTGTGTTAAGTGTTATTAGTTCTCGCAGTAGTAGAATAAAGAAATTGATGTGGCCAAGACCTGAAGCGCAATAATTAGAAACTTGCGAAAAGCCTAAAGCTGGAAAATGTTTTAAAGGCTATGTTTCCTGCATTTTCCTGCTTCTGCGAATTTAGGCTATTAAGTTACAAAACAATTGGACATAGTAAGACTTACAACCGACATACCTATTAAATAAATAAATAAATAAAGCATTTATTTCTCTCTAGTACATTAGGGAAATAGCAAGTACATAATTAGTTATCAACAATTTAAAAGGTTCCTAACGTGCGAGAGGCTATTGTAAATAATACTGGCCTTATAGTGAGCGTGTGTGTGTGTAACTGTGTTTGTATACTGTTAGACTAAAATTAGTACGTAAAACGTAAAATTGTATCATTGAGATATTTTTTGTTAGATAGAGCTTGTATGTTCGTGTTACTTACTTATTTAAGACATCCGAGTAGCAGCATATTTTTAAAACCTATTTGAGAAACGGAGCCTACTGAAACCACATTTACTATCACAAGGCATTCTATGGGCGAATTCATCGCGACCACAACCTTTAGTACTTAAACATCTTGAAAATACCCAAAGGAAAATTACCCTTATTCCTATTATTTTAAGAGTCACAGCAGTTTATGGATTCGTGGTTAACGTTCCAAAACCATTTAGGGAATGCAGATTGGCTTGTAATACTACTTTAGAGAAGAATTGCTTGTCTTCGCCGATCTTTGGGTTCTTATAATGTTTTATTAGGTTTTTTAAGGACTGTTCAGCTTTAAATTTGGTGAGGGCTTTGTTAAACGTATTTATGTATGTACCAACTTAATGAGCACTGGCATCGCTGAAAGCTTTCTTAGCACGAGTTTTTACACTTATGTTGGGCTTGTCTTTGCCATCGACCAAGGGTTTGCCCTTGGCCATACAGGTGGGCCAGTAGTTCTTTAATAATTATGTGTGATTTAATTTAAATTCAAAGACAACCTCTTAATTCTCAATTTGAACCTGGCAGCGGCTTTATATACTAAGATATAGTTTAAGAATATTGAACCGCAAATACTGTCGTAAAAACCAGTGTCGTCGTTTAAGGTGCCAATACAAGGTAAAGTATTATTGAGAAAATACGAAAATATCAGAAATAATTTTGGTACGAAATTTGGGCGGATCGCTAATTAAAATGTAGAGAAAGGAATCAAACTTGGTTATTGAACTTCAGATATAAAAGGCCTCGGTATTTAAAATCTGGTTTTTCATCAAAAACTTTCAACCTATTTATTTATTTTGTAAGATTTGAATTTTGGGTAACAATTATTGTTTCTTCAATTGTCGTTGTGTCATTTGACGAAATACAGTCAGTGTGAAATATAGAAAACCATCAGCAGATAAACACGTTTTTTATGGAATCTGACTACTAGCATTTCAAACATAAGTAATATAGCGTTTCCAAACAATTCTTTCACAAACTTACCAACACTACAAGAAAAACTTGCAAACTCAATTTAAGTCAACAACACTTCTACGAATTTCGCATCATTACGAACTCCATTACTTAGTAAAAGCCTAGCAATAAGCTGCCTATATACCAGTACATAAAGCTAATTGTTTCATGAATGAAACATTCTTTCAAGACTGATCAAAAATAGTGCGAGTCGCCAGACGCCACAGATTGTTAAGTACAGATGAGGATATTCGGTTTTGTGCCTAATAAAATTTTTAGTGTCGTATTTTAAATAGTAAGTGTATTTTTCACCGTAGAAAGCAGATTTTAATTTAATAATAAAAAAATATATTTTATTCATTAGGTTAACTAGGGCGTTTACAAACAGGGCCATTACAAACTATTAGTAATTTACGAAATATGTTAATTTTTAACCCGTTATTACTATTATTATTAAATTTAATTACGTCGATCACATTATTATTGTAATTACAAACTTTTTTTTCTTACAGTTTTTTTTCTTCTCAGATTGCTCTGGTGTTTTCAACTCAACACGGGCCTAAGCTAAGTACTGCTTCTACATTTTAGTATTAATGTAATATTAGCCTAAAGTGTTCCACTGCTGGACAAAGGCCTCCCGTTCCCCGACCCTTTTTTGGGCAGCTGTCCTCCAGTCTTGTTGAAAAAGTTTAGTACTTCTGGGTCTACCGCGTGGGCGTCTTATAAATTGTTGCATCAAAATATAAAAATAATTTTACTAATCTTGGTCGAAAAACATTGGCCCTGTACCGTACCAAACATGCATACGACGACGCGTTTGGTGTAGTGGTTAGCGCTCCTGACTATTACGCCGGCCGTCGCGGGTTCGAATCCTGCAAGGGGCAAATGTTTTTGTCATGAGCATGAACATTTCCTACCTAAGTAATGGATGTTATATGTATTTAAGTATATATGGGAGACGCCCCCGTCATAATCGTTGTCTGGTACTTCGTAATACAAGGAAGAAAATTCCTTACCACGAAACCAGACAATTGGTGTGTTGTCTGGGGCATATTTATTTATTTTTATTTTTTATATGAAGCTAATTAATGCGATGATTTTATTTTACTTTGTATTTTTCGTATAAAAATATTGCATTATATCCAATGGCATTTTTATTGCTGTGGTCGTTATCAGCTGTGATTGCGCACCATGATAACTGATAACGGAGATTATGTTATTAAATGATTGTGAACGTGCTAATGGAGGCAAATAGTCTGCCAAGCAAGATTACTACTAAGAATTTTTATTGTAGTGTGCTCATAATTAATTATTGTGGTCAGTTTGCTGGATGCTACGCAAGCCGTACTGGGTTCAAATCCCAGGTTGGGCAGAAATATGTTTCCTGGATTTTCCGCACTAAAATACTCAAAAACACCTCGTAGTGAGGAAGTTGGTGGTGATGACATCCCTGTGCCTTAAGAAGCACTTTAAGGCGTTGGTGCTGCACCTGATCCCTCATCGGTCAATTTGAATTTTATATAGCTGCTTTACTAATTTTTTAATGTAAAAACATGTTTTTCATTTTCCAAGCAATCAGTGTTTTAGCTGTAAGTCTCCCAAAAATGTTAAATTAAATAAAATAAAAGTAAAAATCCCATAAAATATTGTGAAATCACCCACGTCAACATTAAATCATGATAACGTCCAACGTTTTTCTACGCATCACGATTACACAGTCAGAAAAACCCTTACAGGTGTTTATCTGTACACTGATTGATCTCTGCCCTGGCTAGAGCCTGGGCGGGCGGGAGGGGGGAGGCTCGCCCGGCTCAGCTCACCTACCAAGCCTTCAGTCTGTCTACCGCCGCGCGAGCGAACGCACGCTCGCCGCGCCGTAATCGGTACAACAATACACCCGTTTTTCTAAATTAAATCGCGTGTGCATAAACGAAGCAACTGTGACAACGTATCAGAACCACTGTGATCCAATACAAGGTTGTGTGACATTTGTATGGCTGCGCATCGATACTGAGGATCACGAATTTTCAGCTGAACCGTAAGTATTATTGTTGTTATCGACTCGGTACTCGGTGGTAGCGCTTTGTCTTTTTGTTGCTTAAATTGTATTTTGCTAAAACAGTAGAAATTAGCATAAAGGGTACCTACCTGGATTATATAGGAAACTGCCTATTAGAATTGTCTTAGTTGTAAAAATTTGCATGCATTGATTTAAAATCAGATCTCATTGATAGAAACGGTTCAGGGATTCATGTAACGAAGGATTCTACAGAACATAGAGCCGCTTTATTGCCTTTAATAAGCACAACGCTTAAAAAGAAAGATACTGGCCAAACACCTGAAGAAATCATGTTCAGCACACCGATGAGCATTATTACACAATCAATACTATTACCCTACTATCGATCTGTGGTTATAAATCTAACCTAGTTATCTATACTGTCACAGGAAGGTTAAGTACTCATAAATTACCTATCACGTCATGTGTTATAGCTAGGCTATGAAATGTTACCGGCTTTCGTCGTAGGTAAGGAAAAATGTTGTTAGCTAGCCTTTTCCCGGGAATTCAAGCATGGATTGAATTCTGTAGTCAGGAATACGAATTAATTGTTGCAGTAGACAATTTGAATTTATTTTGAGATCTCTTGAAAGAAAATATTAAGACTCGAACTAAACAGTAAAATTCAATATAAATCTTGGATTCGTGTTAAACAATTTGAGTATTTACCTTAAATAATTTCGCAAGTAAATGTTTTGAATTTGATTTTTAACGATATCACAACTACGAAATTGAATAATTATTGGTTAGACTTAGAATGCTTCAATTCAGTGAATCATTTTAATTATTCTAATCATAATGACCAACTTCAAGTATTTAAAATCACAACGAATCTGTTATAGACAATAGTTTAAGACAATTCAAATAACTTATCTTTTGGGCCTTATTGTACTACAAGTCATATTTTTGGACTTCTGGGCCCAGATTCTCATGTGGTGATTCGGTTACGAGTTTCACTGTTTTACCGTAAAAATCAAGTAATATAATATCAACACGTAAAAAATACCACACGTAAGAAATCTATATGCATAGAAATCGTGACCCCTATAAAGCAAAAACTGTAGTTGCTTCGAAAAAGAAAATTCGATCGGTGAACTTTATTCAAATTGCGAACTCTACGAGCAGAAATTATGTCTTTGTAAACTTTACATAACAAAGCGCTAACATTTACCATTTGTATTAGCTCGCACAAGTTAAATTGTATGGAATTGTTTAATTAAGGTCCAACAACAATGACGCACATTATTTGGAAGAGTTATCACAGTTTCTTTATAAGGCAATGATCATAATGGAAGTATACCAAACATTGGTTACTATTTGCGCTACTACTGCACAATGGTTTGTTACTCCGTGAGGGGAGTCACGCACACATTATACGTCATAGTTAGGTGAGCACGGGAACACTATATTTCATACAAAAGTTTGACAAGTGCGAACGAATTATTTAATAAAAGGTAGATTTCTCAATTTTATTTTAGGACGCGTCCTTCAAGTATTGCCATTTCAATATTTTTTACTACTGTTGGGTAAGATAAAACTCATTATAGGAGACACAAATCGAACCTGGAGGCCAATTCTCTTGCAGTTAGTATACGAAAAAAGGTTCACCGATAGAATTTTATTTTTCAAAGAAAATACTGTTATTGCTTTATTCGGGTCACGATTTCTATGCATTTTGATTTCTTTTGTGTGATAGTTTTTTTACGTGGATATAATTACTTGATTATTTCGGTAAAACAGTGATACTCGTAATCGAATTACCACACGAAACGAAGTTCGATCATGCGAGAATCGGTCTCCTGTTCAGGTTCTTAGATCAATACAAGAACTGTAATGATCAGGTATAAGAATCTTATTTAAAGTTAACAATACATAAAATAAAGTCGTGTAAGATACACCATTTATTACTCAGGAACTGGTGGACAGATTTTCATGATTTCTACTTTTTTCGATTTGTCTTGGCCTCGATATATCGATCGGATAATACATCTTACAACTAAGTGTGAATAAAATAACCATAAAAGGGGGCCGGGGCGACACGAAGTTTCCTGGGACCGGGAGTTTTCAATAAAATTAGGTACCTAAATACCACTACGCTATCCATTACAATGTGTAACAGTCATAATAAACTTGGGCATTCTGTATTTTAGTATTCTTTGCCGATTTTTTTATTCAATTTGTTTTCTTGTTGTATACTTACTGAGCCTATTTTAACTATGGTCTGAACTTCAATGGGTGGTAGCAGGATAATAATTATTTTTCCTTACTTGAATCGACTTCTACAGTAATCATTTTAATACGCTACAATTTTCCTATTGCGTATGTTTATATTGTAGTTACTAAGTGAATTTATTGGTAACGTAATTGAAATGAAAGGGCAAAATATTTTATGTCTACTTTATTCTATGTCTACTGAAATTATATCAGTTATAGAGGTACATTAGAGGACACCGCCGCCTTACCACTTTCAAGCGAAAATTGTTTGCATAGTTGACACAAAAACGTGCGTCACTTCGAACAAAAGACGACCGTGAGATGCAAGCGGTATTGGCTCCTAAACTGGTAAGGTGGCGGTGTCCTCTATAGTACCTACCTAATGCGGTTCGGTACGTGAACTCTACATCTTCCCACCCAAGCTTCCCACATATGTGTTCCGGATTACTATTATATCTTCTGTGAATCTGGTAAGTACCTTAATACTTTAGATTGAGAAGTTAATTTTACTGTAGGTATAGGTACTAATCTTATCTAAGGCGCTAATCTTCATCTTCTCATCATAATAAAAGACTTTAGTCGTTATAGAAGCAGTAAGGCCCGGTTGCGTGATCGATAGTAAACTTAACTTATGTAAATAATAATTCAGTTGAACAAAGAAAAAAATACCTCTCGACAAAAACCTTAAATTCGCAGATTACGTCTTAACTTCTAAAACGGTCGTTCAAAAAGCACTTAGATACAATCGCCATCTCTTTAACTCTACTTTAACTGGAGTTACAGCGACCTTGATCAAAGATTGTGGCACTTGCCTTTTATCTCCGTAATCTACGGTAGTGATAAAGAGGACACTTCAGATACCAGAGAATACTTAAACGGTATTGAGAAAATTTTTAAACTGCAAAACAAATGTTCATTATCACGACCACTACCATCGCTTATAACATTAATATTTAACTGCCTCGGTGGCGCAGCGGTTAGTGGGTCGCATTTTAAAGCGACGGCTGCGCAAGAGGTCCCGGGTTAGATCCCCGGGTCGGGCCAAAAATATGTACCTGAGATTTTCTGTTTAGAAATTCTCAGGGTAGCCCAAAATTGGAAGGTGACGGTGTTTCACCTCCGTGCCTCGGAAAGCACGTAAAGCCGGTGGTCCTGCGCCTGATCTCTCTCCAGTCGTGTCAGATTGCTGTCCCATCGGACTATGAGAGTGAAAGGAATAGAGAGTGCACCTGTGTTTGCGCACACACTTGTGCACTATAATACGTCCCGCGCAGTCGGGAGTATTTATTAATATTTATGTAATTTACAGTCACGTGTTCCGAGTTTGATCTGGTTTGGTTATCCTCACAGGCCTACCATATTAACTAGACAACACAGGTATTCGCCCCTGTGAATGTATAAAAATCACGTGATTAAGTGATATAAAACCTCCGCCCGTGCAAAATAGATAATTTAAATGTCAATTTTGACTTAAAAATTATTCAAAAACCAAAATTTAATTAATTGTTTGTTCACGCTTAAATTTCGGTGATATTGAAGCGTGAGCTAAGTAAACCGCCGTAAAGTCGCAAAACGCTCAGCAATGTACTCAGTTTTTTAACACGTGAACTATAACTTTATTCGTTTTTGTTATGCTAGAACATAAAATAATGTAATTGAAAAATATAATATTGGTGGAAAATATTGATGTTTATTTATTATCCGCCTTCTTTTCAACCTGTCAACACAAAATATCAGCTATCTATATTTTGTGCTGTCAATCATAATATGAGAGAATCATTGTTATCTTATCTTTGTCTATCTTGTTATAAGATATTAAAGAAACACTTGAGTAGAAGATCGATAATTTTCTATAACGTTCATACTTTGTTTTAGGTTCTGCTAAATATTAGTCATATAGAGGTAAAATTGGATAACACTTTTTAGGGTTCCGTAGCCGAATGGCAAAAAACGGAACCCTTATAGTTTCGTCAAGTCTGTCTGTCTGTCTGTCTGTCTGTCTGTCTGTCTGTCTGTCTGTCTGTCTGTCTGTCCGTCCGTATGTCACAGCCACTTTATTCTGAAACTATAAGCATTACATAGATGAAACTTGGTAGGTAGGTGTATTTTGTTTACCGCTTTTCGATTCAGATACAAAAAGTAAGAAAAAATAATATTTAAGGGGGGGCTCCCATACATGAAACTAAAACCTAAAAAATTTTTTTTACTCAAACATATGCGTGTGGGGTGTCTATGGATAGGTCTTTTAAAATGATGTTGAGGTTTCTAAAACCATTTTTTCTAAAAGTGTAAGGTTTAAGATATAGACGCTTCCAAAGTGGTAAAATGGGCGTCCCCCCCCCTCTAACTTTTGAACTAAGAAAGTGAAAATTTTGAAAAAAATATATGATGTAGATCTCAACAAAAACTTGCAACGAAAATTAGTTTGAAGGAGATCGAACCAGTAGTTTTTGAGATATTGCACATTTTTATCAACCGCAAATATAACTTTGTCTTTCATACAAACACTATGAAAAACAAAGTTATTTTTGTTGTCGCAATATATTGTGATGTTTTCGTTAAGTGAAAGTAAGTGGACCCTGAATTCAGTTAAGGGTGGCACGGAACCCTCAGTGCGCGGGTCCGACACGCACTTAACCGGTTTTTGATAAGTAGAATTAAACACCACAACCAAACTAAAGGTCCATTTGCATGAACTAAGCTTAAACCTGGGTTAGTCATTATCCTGTTGTTTTGATGTTAACAAAATAGGAAGATGCTGCAAACGCTTTTAACCTTGAGTTAATACAGTTAATTTTGGATTGGGCAAGTAGGTAATTACGATACGAATACGAATACGGGTAAAATTGTAACAGATTCATGTATAAGATATTGAATTAAGTCTAGATTATTAAATACTATTTTAGTCGCACAAAGATTTAGGCGTTTTAAATATTGAAAGAAAATGTGACATTGTCAAAATCAGAAAGATTGAAATTATTTCCATACATTTTGTGTCAAAATTGAAAGCGTTATAATAGCATTCTCTCAGCGGCTAAACTTTAGCAGTCCCGGAAAACTTATATTCCTCACAATTATGAAAATCGGTTCACTCGTTCTCGATTTATAAGTGGTGTAACTAACATAATTTTCTTATGTAATATGTATAATCTTTTAAACTCATACATAGTATTCCCTAAAAAGGTACATTATGTAAAGTGTGTTGAACCATTATTTGGCGCAATTATTATTTACTTTCTGATAAACAAATGTGATCATTTGGCAACTGAATAAACATATTTCCACCAAAGAATAGCTGCTAGGTAGAAGGAAAATCGTATCAAGATAAATTTAATCTTCGATACAAGTGTGTAGTATTAGGGTTGTCACTCTTGGTTTACTTCAATTATGTGGTTTGAGAAAATGATTTTATTAATTTGATATAAAAATAACACAACACGATACAAACATACAAATCGCTAGTTTTTACTTTTTATTATGCACCTTGAAATAAATAAGTAAAACACTAATCATAAAAGCGAATGTGTGCATGTAATGTATTATCGAAGTTTTGTTTTCACGCTTATGGTTTTTATAAATAGAGATTCTCATATTACTCAATGAAAAACAGACACAGAGGATTTGATCCTAAAAATCTACCGCTAATCTTTTATTTTATTTCGAAAAAATAACTTTTAAGACTTATAGGCTCTTTAGGTGGCTTGAAATCTGACAGCAAGGTTGGTCGCTTGCCTTGCAAACACCCCTCCGCCAATCCGCACTGAGCCCGCGTGGTGGAGTATGGCTCATACTACCTCACATTTGAGGTAAGGCCTTTGCCCAGCAGTGGGATGCTTACAGGCTTACTTTTCTTTACTAAGATTTATATGAATATTTAAAAAAAATATTTTATACAAACTATTTATTGTATCTGTAACCATCATTCAAGATATCCAAGAAAACACCATTATTAAAAAAGTATAATAATCATTTATGTAAGCTATCGGCGGTAAACACTGTCCCACCTACTCTTGTTAGTACCACTTTCAAATAGATACGTTTCGACATGGCAACCCTGAAATAAACCTTACAGATGTGAACAGACAGTGTCATTGATTTTATGTTAAGGAGATAAAGCAGAACGCTTCAGGGTGTATTTGAAAATCTTTATTTATCGCAAAGCTGATTTCAGATGAAGGAAAAATAAATTTGGTATAGAAAAATTATTGGGACGTCAATTTCTTAGGTAAAATTTGCTTCAGTGATTCTGATTTTAGTAGTTTCTATTCGCTGTGTACGAAGTAGGTAGTGGGGTATCCATAAAATTAATATTCCTAAAAGGAATAATATTTCTATGGGGGGACCCAAATCAATGACAGCGCCCGCAGTGACTTTCAGTGATTTCTAGCAATTTTAGTAAAAAAATTACGTAACCGTGCATTATATTTTATTAATAACTAAAAATCGTCACTACAATACAATATTTCATTGAAAGAAAGAAGAAAGTAAGAAAGAAACATTTATTTGACACACAACAATACATACATAATAAAAATTATAATATGAAAAACATGATTGTGTATCAAAAAGGCTCCCGCTCAGCACTAGTCGTGATAACCATGTGTAATGTTTATCACGACGCTGATTTTCAGCGGGAGCCTCGATACTGGGACGCAGCACAGCGGCGGTTATACATAAAAAAAGAAATAACAAAAAAACTACACTGATTATATATTCTGTGCTGTCGTGGCGACACGCAATCCGCGGAATCTAAAAACCGCAAATATTAAATATTGAAATATTGAAATTGAATATGTTTGGTTTAATTTCTTTTCGTACTAACAGCCAGCCATTTATCGCCTGTCGTTGCGCACGGACCCAATACGATTTTAGTATGTAATATCGGTTGTAAAAAGAAATTAGGGTAATATTGTGTTTTTTTTTTAAATAAAAATGAATTAATCCCAGAATGTGTGACTCAAAAAATCAAACGTGTCAATTTTAGCTTTGAGGTTATTTAAATTGAATGCGAAACTTTGTAAAATCCATGGTAGGGAAGAAAACTTCGCTAAATCCGCTCTGTGCTGTTTTTAAACTAGACCAATCAAACAGAAAAAATCATTTTTTCTTCTTTCTCACTTCTTTAATACAAACGGATAGAGAAATCATCGTTACTCATATAAAAGTTTTTTCATCAGTATTAAATAAGAGATTTTCCGCCTAATTTTTCTACTTTTATCATCCTTGAGACAATAGACTCTAGGATCTAGACAGTTTTAAAAAGACCAAATAAGTCAAATTCTTACGAGCTACGAGGTGACAAGATCCTTAAGATTAGTTTAATGTAGAGCAAAATTAAATTCCACTTTGTTATATCCAGAAAAATATAATACGGTTTTTTTTTCAAGAGGTTTGAGAAATCAGGGAGGGAGTTGCTACAAATAGCAACACTATTACACATGATATTTCAGTCCCCGCTTATCGGCATCCAATTTAAGCTGAACCAAATTCAGGCTGTTTGCCCGACCTGCCAATCTAGGAGCAATCAAGGAAATGACAGTTTATTTATCGCTTATACATCGTTACCTGGTTCAATAGGGTTGTCTATTGCTGAAGATTGCTTCAGGTCAAAGTTTAATTAGTACTTAAGGGTTTTGTAGTTCATGTTTTTTTATGCACAACCTCATACTTAAGGAGAGTCTTTTGCCCAGCATTGGGATGTTTACAGGCTGAGAGAGAGAGCATTATAGATTATTCTAAATCAAAATTTTCTATATTGTCCTGGGTCTGAGTGTTTTTGTACCACCGTTGTGTCTGATTTCCATAACACAAGTGCATTAGCTACTTACTTTGGGATCAGAGCAATGTATGTGATTGGTGTCCGATATTTTTTTTTTATAAATTATTCTAAAGTCATGTTTCTTAATGGAATCAAGCCTTGTTATTGATCAATTAGGAAATATAGTTTCCTCTTACTTCGAAAAATATTCTCAATGAAAAAGATAAAATAACTTTTTTTTGAGATAACCTAATTTTTAGAGATAGCTACAGAAAAAATCAAATTTATAGTTAGACCCTATCAAGACATAGCAAAAAGGGTTATTTTCTTGTAGGTATAGATTTCTATAGGGGATAGTCTGACTTGTGTCAACCCTAGGCACTAAATTGGAGACGTATCGGTCAGCATGTAGGGGTAATTGCCAGGAAGCGGTTATTGGTGCAAGTAGGGACCAGTGGTAAACACCATACCAAGATAAGGACTAATATTATGGCGGTCTGTAGGATTTGCAAAAGTTTATACTTATCTCTAAACTTTAAATGTTTTAAAAAGATTATTTAAAACTCACAGTGCCATATTTTATTCTTAAAAGATGAAATAAGAAAGCAAAAATTGCGCCCTTGCGGGACTCGAACCAGCATCTTTCTGGCTAACCGGGCAAACTGCTCTTCCATCCAATTGAGCTACCGTGCTGTATCGGTCCGACCGCGCGAAATTCTTGGAAAATTTAAATTTTTAAAAATTATAAATGTTTGTAAGGAAGGGCTTGGGTTCAAGGTAAAATACAAAATATTATGTACCTACTTTTTCACACACTAACACACACACACATACAAACGTAATGTTTTGATAAAAAGCGTTACGAACAAAGTTAGACTCATAATGAGCACGAGTGTTTAATAATCCATTTTTTATTTATTTATGTATTCTTTATTGCACAAACAAAATTAAGTTCAATTGACGGACTTAATGCTTTAAAACATACTCTACCAGTCAACCATTGGGTGTAAATTCATGCATGTATTGTGAATTCTTTTTTCCACCGTATCAATAAATTAAAAAGAATCTCTGCCCTCCGCTCTCTGATATTTTGCAGAAAGTAGCTGGTTGTAGAGTCTGTCATTAAACTAATTAACGTCATAAAATAAATAAATAATCATTATTTTATCAAAACGCGACAGTCATTGGACTATTTTGATCCCGCCCCTGTTATTATCATCACAAATCGATAACTATTTATAGCCTCACCCTAAGGTAAAGTGGTCCCAAAATAAGCTCCGACATTGCCACACAATACAATTTGTCGTCCGCAACGGATCTATAGAAATGACTAGAAAAGTCCATTCTGTGGACGACACATTGATATCATTGTGAGGGTGGAAACATAATCAACTGTTTTATTTGACCCCTCAACTTGACACTTTACACTAAGAAAATATTTTAAAGGGAAAGTACTTTATCTTTCTGCATGACCTAAAAGTTTGACTGGCAGAGAATGCTTTTAGCATTATATCCACCTTTGTACACTTACTTTGTGCAATAAAGTAAATAAATAAATAAATAACTTTAGTATCTCCAGAAAATTCGTCATTAAGCTCTCAGTGAAGTATTTTATCTGAATCCATATCCCGTTTGCAAGTGTCTTTAAACCTCAGCATGGCAAGAAGTTCCACGCTGCAATTGGATTCCATAGTCACCGGAGACGATGAAGACCAGATCAGACCTCCATGACACTGCATATATCATCTTGAAAGATGCTATGGCCAATGATTTTATCTGAATTATTTATGTAACTCAACTCATGAAACATACTTTTTATTTCACCATTAATATACCTGACAACATGCCTTTTTCCGCAAAATAGCTGAAGTAACTTATTTACAAAAAAAACAACAATTGACCTCTCACTCTTACACACTCGAGTGTAGAATAAAAATTTCACCCCTGACCCAAGAGAGCTACAATATTGATTAGACCCCCGCTTCGCTTCCGCAAATTGAAAACATAAACCTGTGGGACTGTCGTCCAGGGATCTATACTGATAAAACGAGAGCCTTATGGGTCTTTCCCGTTTGGGCACCTTAAAAACCATTAAATAACTTTATTATATTTTTGCACACGCAGCACGCGCCCTCGTCAGACATCTCCGTCTTTCGCGTCTACCATAATTACCGCATGTCAGTATTATCATTCTAAATAATTAAGATATGTGTAAAATTGAACTCGACACTTTAATGACAAATGAAACACGCATGGTTAAGATAGCAACTGATTTATATTTCTTATTTTCCGAAGGTCTGATACACAATAATTATAGTGTTCACTAAATAGCCAAATTTTGGATCTGACTGCACCATAATAAAAATCCATCAAAAAATAGTTGTCCAAACGCCACAAGATGTATGGAGACTAAAAAGTTTACGAAGCGCAACTTTCGAGTAGGTATTAAATGAAAGTTACGAAGCGGAAAGGTGTACAAGCGGGCAAGACCCTTATACGACTGACATGTGGTGTAAACCACGATTATTACCTGCTGTCGTTTATGGATGAAGGAGCTTAGATAGATTCTGTTGTAGTTCATGGTGACTGTGGGCTGCCACAGGTTATTACAGTGAATACTTTTTATTATAGTTTTTTTTTTCATTTTTGTGAGCTTGTATGTAAAATATGCATCTTTCCTTTGAGTAAAACTGTTGTTTCAGTTCAGTATTTCAAGTATTTTTTCTCAGGTAACCACCACAAATAAGACCCGGTATACAGTGAGTTGTTATAACTATGTCTAGAGAAGCTATGCCAAGAAACAAATGTGTCGCAACTTGATGACAAGATTTGTGACGTATTCCTTAAAATTGAATGTCGAATTTAAAACCTGTTTGTATGCGTTGATGAAAAGTGGCGTCAAATCATGGCGCAAGATTTTTTTTTCGTGGTGTCAATTCCATACGCTAGCAATAGTAGTTCAATGCCTACTTTTTTAAATACCTTTATTCACGCCTTGAACTAAAACTCTGATTAAACCAACGTTCGCCGCATAAAAACTATTTTTACCCGCGCATAATGCGGATTTTGGCGCCAAAGTAAACGCCGCATTTATGTGCCATTGCAATCTCTCACACTTTGTCTCGTTTGAAGTAATATTTACGCTTCGTTTTTCACGACACGCTTTACGGCCTTTTTGTTCTGAAATTGTAATATTTGCGCAGTGAAAATAGGTTCGTATCTCTGGGCTATTTTAGCTTGGAAACGTAACTTCTTATTTTGTACTTGAGCTTTCTTTTGATGGAGTCAGGTCACGTCAGTCAAATGTTGAAAAAGCGACGCGCGAAAATCGTACAGGCTGATATCGAAAAACGTCATCAAATTACAAGAGAAGGGCTATCACCTACAAGTTTTCCTATGTATCACCTCAAAAATTATCAATGAATTTCATCGTGCTCTCGTAGAAAAGCAATTTTTCACTCCAACGTTTCTTATCATACTCTTACCTGGATACAGTCATTCAATTTACGTATCAATTACTTCATCCGCTTGATTCAGTAGTAACTTTAAAGTATATTTTTAGGGTTCCGTAGCCGCATGGCAAAAAACGGAACCCTTATAGTTTCGTCAAGTCTGTCTGTCTGTCTGTCTGTCTGTCTGTCTGTCTGTCTGTCTGTCTGTCTGTCTGTCTGTCTGTCTGTCTGTCTGTCTGTCTGTCTGTCTGTCTGTCTGTCTGTCTGTCTGTCTGTCTGTCTGTCTGTCTGTCTGTCTGTCTGTCTGTCTGTCTGTCTGTCTGTCTGTCTGTCTGTCTGTCTGTCTGTCTGTCTGTCTGTCTGTCTGTCTGTCTGTCTGTCTGTCTGTCTGTCTGTCTGTCTGTCTGTCTGTCTGTCTGTCTGTCTGTCTGTCTGTCTGTCTGTCTGTCTGTCTGTCTGTCTGTCTGTCTGTCTGTCTGTCTGTCTGTCTGTCTGTCTGTCTGTCTGTCTGTCTGTCTGTCTGTCTGTCTGTCTGTCTGTCTGTCTGTCTGTCTGTCTGTCTGTCTGTCTGTCTGTCTGTCTGTCTGTCTGTCTGTCTGTCTGTCTGTCTGTCTGTCTGTCTGTCTGTCTGTCTGTCTGTCTGTCTGTCTGTCTGTCTGTCTGTCTGTCTGTCTGTCTGTCTGTCTGTCTGTCTGTCTGTCTGTCTGTCTGTCTGTCTGTCTGTCTGTCTGTCTGTCTGTCTGTCTGTCTGTCTGTCTGTCTGTCTGTCTGTCTGTCTGTCTGTCTGTCTGTCTGTCTGTCTGTCTGTCTGTCTGTCTGTCTGTCTGTCTGTCTGTCTGTCTGTCTGTCTGTCTGTCTGTCTGTCTGTCTGTCTGTCTGTCTGTCTGTCTGTCTGTCTGTCTGTCTGTCTGTCTGTCTGTCTGTCTGTCTGTCTGTCTGTCTGTCTGTCTGTCTGTCTGTCTGTCTGTCTGTCTGTCTGTCTGTCTGTCTGTCTGTCTGTCTGTCTGTCTGTCTGTCTGTCTGTCTGTCTGTCTGTCTGTCTGTCTGTCTGTCTGTCTGTCTGTCTGTCTGTCTGTCTGTCTGTCTGTCTGTCTGTCTGTCTGTCTGTCTGTCTGTCTGTCTGTCTGTCTGTCTGTCTGTCTGTCTGTCTGTCTGTCTGTCTGTCTGTCTGTCTGTCTGTCTGTCTGTCTGTCTGTCTGTCTGTCTGTCTGTCTGTCTGTCTGTCTGTCTGTCTGTCTGTCTGTCTGTCTGTCTGTCTGTCTGTCTGTCTGTCTGTCTGTCTGTCTGTCTGTCTGTCTGTCTGTCTGTCTGTCTGTCTGTCTGTCTGTCTGTCTGTCTGTCTGTCTGTCTGTCTGTCTGTCTGTCTGTCTGTCTGTCTGTCTGTCTGTCTGTCTGTCTGTCTGTCTGTCTGTCTGTCTGTCTGTCTGTCTGTCTGTCTGTCTGTCTGTCTGTCTGTCTGTCTGTCTGTCTGTCTGTCTGTCTGTCTGTCTGTCTGTCTGTCTGTCTGTCTGTCTGTCTGTCTGTCTGTCTGTCTGTCTGTCTGTCTGTCTGTCTGTCTGTCTGTCTGTCTGTCTGTCTGTCTGTCTGTCTGTCTGTCTGTCTGTCTGTCTGTCTGTCTGTCTGTCTGTCTGTCTGTCTGTCTGTCTGTCTGTCTGTCTGTCTGTCTGTCTGTCTGTCTGTCTGTCTGTCTGTCTGTCTGTCTGTCTGTCTGTCTGTCTGTCTGTCTGTCTGTCTGTCTGTCTGTCTGTCTGTCTGTCTGTCTGTCTGTCTGTCTGTCTGTCTGTCTGTCTGTCTGTCTGTCTGTCTGTCTGTCTGTCTGTCTGTCTGTCTGTCTGTCTGTCTGTCTGTCTGTCTGTCTGTCTGTCTGTCTGTCTGTCTGTCTGTCTGTCTGTCTGTCTGTCTGTCTGTCTGTCTGTCTGTCTGTCTGTCTGTCTGTCTGTCTGTCTGTCTGTCTGTCTGTCTGTCTGTCTGTCTGTCTGTCTGTCTGTCTGTCTGTCTGTCTGTCTGTCTGTCTGTCTGTCTGTCTGTCTGTCTGTCTGTCTGTCTGTCTGTCTGTCTGTCTGTCTGTCTGTCTGTCTGTCTGTCTGTCTGTCTGTCTGTCTGTCTGTCTGTCTGTCTGTCTGTCTGTCTGTCTGTCTGTCTGTCTGTCTGTCTGTCTGTCTGTCTGTCTGTCTGTCTGTCTGTCTGTCTGTCTGTCTGTCTGTCTGTCTGTCTGTCTGTCTGTCTGTCTGTCTGTCTGTCTGTCTGTCTGTCTGTCTGTCTGTCTGTCTGTCTGTCTGTCTGTCTGTCTGTCTGTCTGTCTGTCTGTCTGTCTGTCTGTCTGTCTGTCTGTCTGTCTGTCTGTCTGTCTGTCTGTCTGTCTGTCTGTCTGTCTGTCTGTCTGTCTGTCTGTCTGTCTGTCTGTCTGTCTGTCTGTCTGTCTGTCTGTCTGTCTGTCTGTCTGTCTGTCTGTCTGTCTGTCTGTCTGTCTGTCTGTCTGTCTGTCTGTCTGTCTGTCTGTCTGTCTGTCTGTCTGTCTGTCTGTCTGTCTGTCTGTCTGTCTGTCTGTCTGTCTGTCTGTCTGTCTGTCTGTCTGTCTGTCTGTCTGTCTGTCTGTCTGTCTGTCTGTCTGTCTGTCTGTCTGTCTGTCTGTCTGTCTGTCTGTCTGTCTGTCTGTCTGTCTGTCTGTCTGTCTGTCTGTCTGTCTGTCTGTCTGTCTGTCTGTCTGTCTGTCTGTCTGTCTGTCTGTCTGTCTGTCTGTCTGTCTGTCTGTCTGTCTGTCTGTCTGTCTGTCTGTCTGTCTGTCTGTCTGTCTGTCTGTCTGTCTGTCTGTCTGTCTGTCTGTCTGTCTGTCTGTCTGTCTGTCTGTCTGTCTGTCTGTCTGTCTGTCTGTCTGTCTGTCTGTCTGTCTGTCTGTCTGTCTGTCTGTCTGTCTGTCTGTCTGTCTGTCTGTCTGTCTGTCTGTCTGTCTGTCTGTCTGTCTGTCTGTCTGTCTGTCTGTCTGTCTGTCTGTCTGTCTGTCTGTCTGTCTGTCTGTCTGTCTGTCTGTCTGTCTGTCTGTCTGTCTGTCTGTCTGTCTGTCTGTCTGTCTGTCTGTCTGTCTGTCTGTCTGTCTGTCTGTCTGTCTGTCTGTCTGTCTGTCTGTCTGTCTGTCTGTCTGTCTGTCTGTCTGTCTGTCTGTCTGTCTGTCTGTCTGTCTGTCTGTCTGTCTGTCTGTCTGTCTGTCTGTCTGTCTGTCTGTCTGTCTGTCTGTCTGTCTGTCTGTCTGTCTGTCTGTCTGTCTGTCTGTCTGTCTGTCTGTCTGTCTGTCTGTCTGTCTGTCTGTCTGTCTGTCTGTCTGTCTGTCTGTCTGTCTGTCTGTCTGTCTGTCTGTCTGTCTGTCTGTCTGTCTGTCTGTCTGTCTGTCTGTCTGTCTGTCTGTCTGTCTGTCTGTCTGTCTGTCTGTCTGTCTGTCTGTCTGTCTGTCTGTCTGTCTGTCTGTCTGTCTGTCTGTCTGTCTGTCTGTCTGTCTGTCTGTCTGTCTGTCTGTCTGTCTGTCTGTCTGTCTGTCTGTCTGTCTGTCTGTCTGTCTGTCTGTCTGTCTGTCTGTCCGTCCGTCCGTCCGTCCGTCCGTCCGTCCGTCCGTCCGTCCGTCCGTCCGTCCGTCCGTCCGTCCGTCCGTCCGTCCGTCCGTCCGTCCGTCCGTCCGTCCGTCCGTCCGTCCGTCCGTCCGTCCGTCCGTCCGTCCGTCCGTCCGTCCGTCCGTCCGTCCGTCCGTCCGTCCGTCCGTCCGTCCGTCCGTCCGTCCGTCCGTCCGTCCGTCCGTCCGTCCGTCCGTCCGTCCGTCCGTCCGTCCGTCCGTCCGTCCGTCCGTCCGTCCGTCCGTATGTCACAGCCACTTTATTCTAAAACTATTAGCATCACACCGCTTAAACTTGGTAGGAAGGTGTATTCTCTTTACCGCTTTCGGATTCAGGTATGAAAATTTGATAAAATGTTATTATAGGCTCCCATACATGAAACTAAAACCAAAACATTTTTTGTACTCAAACCTATACGTGTGGGGTGTCTATGGATAGGTCTTTCAAAATGACATTGAGGTTCCTAAAACCATTTTTTCTAAAAGTCTAACGTTTGAGATATAGACGCTTCCAAAGTGGTAAAATGGGCGTCCCCCCCATCTAACTTTTGAACTAAGGAAGTGAAAATTTTGAAAAAAATATGTAATATAGATCTCAACATAAACTTTCAACGAAAATTGGTTTGAGCGAAATCGAACAAGCAGTTTTTGAGATATAGTACATATTTATCAACCGCAAATATAACTTTGTCTTTCATACAAACACTATGAAAAACAAAGTTATATTTGCGGTCAACATAATATTGTGGTATTTTGGCTTAGTGGAAGTAAGAATCCCTAATTTAGTTGGTTGGTTGGTTGGTCCCTGAGTAAAGTTGGCACGGAACCCTCAGTGCGCGAGTCCGACTCGCACTTGTTTTATGTTATTCCTTAACACGTTCCGGGACACTACTCCAGACACAATAGATGTTTTATTGTTTTCACGCCTGTAGGCGGGCACTGTCCCGGAACGTGTTAATAAACACAATAAATTACATTGCCATACTTTCTTGAATCAGAAATAAATGGTCACAATTTTTGCCTAGCTTCTAACAAAGATTGCGCATAGTAATTTTGGTATTGTAACAGTAAGACCTAACTCGGTCTGATAAGTGCGCCTTCACATTGGAGCGACAACAGCGCTTATATTTTTGTCTAAGTGTTTTAACACGTTCCGTGACAGTGAACGCCTACAGACGTGAAAACAATAAAACATCTATTGTGTCTAGAGTAGTGTCCCGGAACGTGTTAACACTATAAAAACTTAATAATATAAATTGCAGTTGTAAAAATCAACTGAGTCAGTCAGACAGACAAGAACACAGTTCCTCATCATGACACATTTGCTTTTTACAATAAATAGATAAATATTATTCATAATATTCATTAACTAGCTGTGCCCGCGACTTCGTCCGCGTGGAATAGTGACTTTGGATAGAATTTTTAATTTATAGGCTTATGATTTTACAAATAAGATACTTAAGTATAAGTACTTATAAGTACGCAAGATATAAAGTATTTATATAGTACATTTTAGTACTCACTTATCATTAAAATTGGCCATATTATACAACAATAAGAAGCAAGTAGTAGGTACATCAAAGGTGATCAATTATTATGACCATACCGATTATTTGGACGTTCACAATTTGTATTTCGATTAGGAATTCCTTTGTTTGATAGGATAATATGGTTACTTTACTTTTAACTACTACTTTGCCACAAAAAAAACTACTACTTTACTAACATTTTACTTTGTTGTGTGGAAAAAATGGATCTAAATATAATTTTTTTCATGGCACTGTTTTGTTATACTTTGGCAAGTACCATAAAGTACCAAATATTAAATTTATTTACATTTATTTTACATTTTTTTTCACATTTATTTTAAATTGTTTCGCCTCGGCCCCGTCCCGCCTTAGCCCCGGCCCCATCGAACGGGATAAAAAGTATCCTATGTCCTTCTCCTGGTACTAAGCTACCTCCCCACCGTTTCGTCCTGGTCCCGTGCTACCCCAGCCCCGGCCCCGTCTAGCGGGACAAAAAGTATCCTATATGCAGTATCTTATGTCCTTCTCCTGGTACTAAGCTACATCCCCACCGTTTCGTCCCGGTCCCGTGCTACCCCAGCCCCGGCCCCGTCTAGCGGGACAAAAAGTATCCTATATGCTTTTCCTGATTCTAAGCTACCACCCCACCAACTTTCAGCCAAATCGGTTCAGCCGTTCTCAAGTTATAAGTGTTGTAAGAAACACGACTTTCTTTTATATATATATATATATATATTTTCTGCCTACCCCCTAAGTCTATTGGCGTGATTATTTCTATCCTAGTTTACTCTCCAAGTGATGCTGAGTCAAATAAAAAAAGCCCCATCAAAATCGGTCCAGTAGATTCTGAGATTAGCCCGGACAAACAGACAGACAGACAGACAGACAGACAGACAAAAATTTTAAAAATTGTTGTTTTGGCTTCTATTACGGTAATTAAGACCCCCTGTAACAATTTTTCATAAAAATCTTCAATGTACAGAAATCGATCTTTTACAGTCTTATTATATGTATATATAATAGAAGATGTATAGACTAGCTGTGCCCGCGACTTCGTCCGCGTGGAATAGTGACTTTGGATAGAATTTTTAATTTATAGGCTTATGATTTTACAAATAAGATACTTAAGTATAAGTACTTATAAGTACGCAAGATATAAAGTATTTATATAGTACATTTTAGTACTCACTTATCATTAAAATTGGCCATATTACAACAATAAGAAGCAAGTAGTAGGTACATCAAAGGTGATCAATTATTATGACCATACCGATTATTTGGACGTTCACAATTTGTATTTTGATTAGGAATTCCTTTGTTTGATAGGATAATATGGTTACTTTACTTTTAACTACTACTTTGCCACAAAAAAAAACTACTACTTTACTAACATTTTACTTTGTTGTGTGGAAAAAATGGATCTAAATATAAATTTTTTCATGGCACTGTTTTGTTATACTTTGGCAAGTACCATAAAGTACCAAATATTCATTTAATTTATACAAACCAATATGGAGGAAACACTACACATTGAATTAAAACACTTTACAGATTCATTTCCACCCACATTTATTTTAAATTGTTTCGCCTCGGCCCCGTCCCGCCTTAGCCCCGGCCCCATCGAACGGGATAAAAAGTATCCTATGTCCTTCTCCTGGTACTAAGCTACCTCCCCACCGTTTCGTCCCGGTCCCGTGCTACCCCAGCCCCGGCCCCGTCAAGCGGGACAAAAAGTATCCTATATGCTTTTCCAGATTCTAAGCTACCACCCCACCAACTTTCAGCCAAATCGGTTCAGCCGTTCTCAAGTTATAAGTGTTGTAACAAACACGACTTTCTTTTATATATATATTTTTTCTGCCTACCCCCTAAGTCTATTGGCGTGATTATTTCTATCCTAGTTTACTCTCCAAGTGATGCTGAGTCAAATAAAAAAAGCCCCATCAAAATCGGTCCAGTAGATTCTGAGATTAGCCCGGACAAACAGACAGACAGACAGACAGACAAAAATTTTAAAAATTGTTGTTTTGGCTTCTATTACGGTAATTAAGACCCCCTGTAACAATTTTTCATAAAAATCTTCAATGTACAGAAATCGATCTTTTACAGTCTTATTATATGTATATAATAGACTAGCGGCCCGCCAGCGACTTCGTACGCGTTTAATCCGTTTCCATAGATCTTAGCAAAAATATTTCAAAGCCTCTAAGCATTAAACTACTTCTATAGCGTTCCCCGATAAATTATCTATCTAACAATGTATCTAACATATTTTATAATAACTGGACCAATAGTTCCTGTGATTAGCGCGTTCAAACAAACAAACAAACATCCAGTTTTTATATTATATGTAGAAATGCGTAGAGATAAATGTTATATTTTATGTACACACAACACGTAGCCCGGTCTTTAATCTGGTCAAACTTACACGGGGATAATATCTTTTTATTTTACAACGAAATGGAAATACTTACTACGCCTATCGTCAATCGTATATTTCTTTCAGGTCCTAATAAAAAGACCAGCTATGCGCTTACACAGCATCATGCCACATACGGGCTGTGGGAGAAACAAATTCCCTCAAGTCTTCTCCCGCTACCTTAAGAGTTTGAACTGTAGCTTTGGTTATGGTCATAGCAAATACTCTACTGTCTTGAATTCAAATTGTGAACTCAAAGGGACAATTCTATGTAGGGATCTACCCCATCATCATCATCATCAACACCCAAAAGCCGTCCACTGGTAAACATAGGCCCCCACAAAAAGTTTGCAGAAAAGTTCCAGATTGGACACCCTTCGACCACAGAAGCAACGTAGAATGTCCACCGACAATATGAACAAACGATCTGCAATCTACACTGGACACAGACCGCTTGATACCTACCCTGTTTAAACACAAAAAAATATTCTTTGCTGTTCTAAGGAATAAAATCTCTTCTCGAGCATTGTCTTGAGAGCAACATGCAACATCATCAATAACAAACATGTGTCAAACCATTGTGTCTCAGACATGTCAAATGATTGTCAAAAATAAAATATAAATTATTTTGATCATAAGCACTAAAGAGTATTGATATTAAATTCGAAGCAAATCATCCCCAAAATAACTTTCTTCCCCTTTTTACCCCGTTACAAGATAAATTTCAATAAAATTCGATACACATTTTTCGTTAATATTTTTTAAGAATGTTTATGCAAAATTTGAAGTAGATCGGACCAAGGAATCACGTTGCCCCATACAAATTTTGCTCCCCTTTTTCACCCCTTTAGGGGTAAAATTTCTAAAAATCCTTTCTTATCGGATCCCTACGTTATACAAAGAACACAGCCTCCAAGTTTCAAGTCTCTACGACCAGCGGTTTAGGCTGTGCGTTGATACGTCAGTCAGTGAATCATTCAGGACAAAGCATTTTATAATAATAGATGATGACGTTCCAACCCTGTATTCCGTAGTCACCAGTCTTGACCTGAAAACCGGTCACATCCAAATATGTATGACGAAAATAGCCCTTTGAAGTTTGTTGCAATTATAATGCAGTCATCCAAAATATACCGGAGATTCATTTATTTTTGAAAAATAAATATTGGCTTTGGTGTGGGACACGTGTGGGAGTTCCGATCAAATTGCCAGTATATAAATTTGTATTTAGCTCTGAAATAACATTAAATGAGTACCTAAAATTGCCTTATAGATTTTAAATAACTACTGTAACTACAGAGTTTTAGAATCACACGGACAAAATACCTAGGTTATGAAATCACGAGATTAAAACTACTTATTACTCGAGCTATCAGATTTTTTTCGCTAAACCATTTTTGTTTATGATATTTATTAAAGACACAATCACAAATCATGGTAATTAAAACACCGCTTGCACTTTTCACGGTTTATTTTAAGAGATAAAATTAGACAATAAAACAAAATATCAACAAATAAAGGGTAGATACAAACATAGAGACAAACAATAAATAATATAAAAAAGGTTTAATGGCTGTCGCCAAAAATGTGTGATATCATTCAAAAGGACATTGCCAATCCTTGTATGGAAGTTGGCCCAAGTGCTGCCCAGAATGAAGCCATTGTGCATTTTGTTCCTCAGGTCTAACCCCTAACCAAAGTGCTCGAAAATCTATCCCGGGGTCAAGAGAAAAAAAAAATATTTAGTGAATTATTCAAATACGAAAAATTCATTTAACAAAAAAACCTACTATTGAATAATTATTACTTTAGTTTTACATCATCATCACCATCATATCAGCCACAGGATAATAATCTTCTATAATATAAAAATCTATCCATTTTCTTCTGGGTCGGCCTGGTGATCTCTTGCCAGGAATCTTGCAAACATCAATCATCAATCTCCAAACTTCAATTTGAAGATGGCACCCCATAATGATGATGATGATGATGAATATAAAAATGAATCGCAAAATTTGTTGGTAAGCGCATAACTCAACAACGCCTGGACCAATTTGGCCAATTATTTTTTGGTTGTGTTTGTTATTGTCAGGAAAAGGTTCTCATAAAAGAATTGTTTAAGTAACTTGCGCAGAAAATTAGAAAATGTAAGAGTACTTACTTTCTTAGCGGGCCCGGGGGCGACTGGGTCCGCTAGTAATATAATAATAATTTAAAAATAACATGAACTGTTCTTTTTTTTGTCTGGGGCCAATTTTTTTCTTATTTTTTTAAGGATTATAATCAGTCGCGCGCGCGCATTCTCCCGTGCGGGTGTGTTTCAATTCGAACGGCGTACGTCTTATGTTTGAAAATGACGAAAGTCGTAAAGTGCAATTCTTGCAATATTATTATTAACGAATTGCTTTCATATATACAAAATAAGCTGTCAGTAATAGATGAGGATACATTAGTGCGGATATGTTCATCAACGTTTTCCTCTGAAGAGATCGAGATGTCAAAATCGATGTTGTACGAGTCAGTGCCTGTTGAAAAGGCCAAAATCAAACGTAAAAATACTGGGAAGGAAAAGCGAGACCTAGTGGACATCGTGAGTGTTTTCAAGACAGTTGAACCAGACCTGTTTCCAATTTTTGTGGCTAGGGATCTGGAGCGATTACCGCCTGTGTTATTCGACCACCTTGATTGTACGAAGCTACTCAAAGACCTGCTTCGAGTACAAAGCGATGTGAAAGACTTGAAAGAAACATACGTTACGCAGGCACAGCTGAGTGAGCTGAGAACGGAGATGTTAAAGATGCAAAATGACTCATTAGTACAGACTTCAGTTTGCAAAGTTAATATGAAGCGAGGTGCATGGCTGATGGACAGCGGCCCTATAGGGTTATCACACGGAATTAATTCGTCAATAGATGGATGTAATAGCAGTGTAGAGGAAACACCATTAACCGGAGAATTAAATTGTGTACCTCGATTAGAAAAAACTTTGAAGGTAGATGGCGAACAAAGTTTAACCGTCGCTATGCCGCAGTCACAACAAGCGGACAACGCGAGCTGTAGTTCAGCGTCTAGCGGCTCGGCAGTCGCCCCAACCGGTATGAGCCGGCCGACGGTGACGTCACCTGCGCGGGCCCCGGCGCCGCTGCTATCAGCTGACCGTATTGCATACAATAATAACGGCGAGATGAATACAACAAGTAATGAATCTACGGAGTCTAGAAAAGTAACTCTGTCAGCTACTAAACGCGGGCCGTTTCAATCGGATGATGATGATAAGGGTTGGCAAAAAGTTGTTCATCGAAAGAAGCCTATGAAATATCGTTATACAGGCACTGCTGGTGTTTCTAAGGATAATGAAGGAAAGTTTAAAGCTGCACTGAGAAGGGTGCCGATTCTCATTACCAAGGTACACAAAGATACGACTGAAAGAGACATATCGGAATATATATATGAAAAAACGAAAGAAAACATTGTCTTGGAAAGAATAGATGCTAAGTATAACAGAGAATATAATGCCTACAAATTTTTTATCCCGGAAAATCTGTTGACTGTATTTCTAGACCGAAATCTGTGGCCTGAAGGAATAATATTTAGGCGATTTGTGAATTTTAAGCCACGTAATTCGAACGGTACCGAAAAAAAAAGTATTGTACACGGCCCTAAATAATTGATGAATGGATATTAAGCCTAAGATATACAATTTAATAAGCTTTAACTGCAAAAGTGTAAAGCGCTCGGTGGAGTGTGTCAGGCAATTATGTCGCACTGCCGATATAATTGCTTTACAGGAGACCTGGTTGCTGCCTAGCGACATTCAGTTTCTAAGCGATATTGACAACGAGTTTGGCTTCACCGGCACGTCGGCAGTGGATACCTCGGCCGGAATGCTTAAGGGTCGGCCCTACGGTGGTGTTGCGCTCCTCTGGAGAAAAAGTATTTTTAGTGACGTATCGGTAGTGCAATGTGACAATCCGCGAGTGTGTGCTATTCAGATAAATATGGATCTAAAATCGTTCTTGGTTTTAAGTGTGTACATGCCCACGGATTGTAGTGAGAACCTCTCGGAATTTACGGACTGTCTTAGCCTGGTAAGCGCTGTTATTGATAATCATAACGTCGAATCTGCCTACATACTTGGAGACTTTAACGCGCACCCTAGTCAGCAATTTTATAATGAGTTGGATTGCTTTTGTATGGAGTTGGAATGGGTGTGTGCTGACGTTCAGTTGTTAGGTTTAGACTCTGACACTTTTACATTTTTAAGTGAAGCGAATAGTTCGAGACGCTGGCTCGACCATTGTGTGGTCACTAGTTCCGCTATAGATACCATTATTAAAACCTTTGTTATGCATGATGTGATGTGGTCCGACCACTTTCCTCTCGTAGTTCAATGTAAGCTAGATAACGTTAAACCTAAATGCCACACAGAGGTAAACCAGCATTGTAGTAGAATACTATGGGGTGAAAGAAAACCTGAACAAATTAATATTTACACCAAAACTTGTAATGACAATTTAAAATTAATTGACTTTCCCCATGAATTAAGTTTATGTTGTGACCATGTTTGTAATAATATTGACCATAGAAAAATTATTGACAAAATGTATAATGACATTGTTCATGCACTATGCCAAGCAGCTTGTGAGTGTTATGATATGAAAACTTTCAGAAAAAAGAAACCGGTTTTAGGCTGGAACAGGTATGTGAGTGATGCGCACAGGGAGGCCAGAAAAAAGTTTAATTTATGGGTGTGGTATGGTAAGCCGCAGGAAGGCCAGGTTTGGAGTGAGATGCAGACGAGTCGTAGAATTTTTAAATCTCGCTTGCGCTGGTGTCAGAATAATAGTGACAAAATTAAAATGAACATCCTAGCGTCACATCATTCCAAGCAGGACTTTCGCGGTTTCTGGAAATCTACCAACCGGCTTAATGGTAGGCCGAGCTTACCTGTGAGCGTTAACGGTGTCAGTGACTTAAAAGGGATAGCTGAGACTTTTAGAGAACACTTTATAGTCAAGTCACCTTTGGGGCCATCACAGTATGAGAGCAATGCGCGTTGTGGTGGCGCGGAGATTCGCACCAGATTTACGGCAAAAGATGTAAGACACATTATTAATTCTATGTCACGTGGTAAGTCTCCGGGCCACGACGACCTAAGCATAGAACATCTTAAGTGTGGGGGTCCTCACTTGCCCAGAGTGTTGGCGATGTTCTACTCTTTGTGTTTGGGGCATTCGTACTTGCCAGCACAGATGATGAAGACTGTGGTGGTGCCTATAGTAAAGAACAAAACTGGTGACATCAGTGATAAAAATAACTACAGGCCTATCTCGTTAGCTACGATTATCGCGAAGGTGCTTGATGGTTTGCTTAACACCCAGCTGGATAAATATCTACACATACACGACAACCAGTTTGGTTTCAAGTCAGGTCTCTCCACTGAAACAGCTGTTTTGTGTTTGAAGCAAACCGTCAAGTACTACACCGATAAGAAAACACCTGTTTTTTCATGTTTCCTCGACCTATCGAAAGCATTCGACCTGGTCAACTATGACATCCTGTGGCAGAAACTCCATCAGACAGCAATGCCCGATGAACTGATACGCGTATTCAAGTACTGGTACCAGGAGCAAGTCAATGTTGTTCGATGGTCGGGGTCCTATTCTGATCCGTACAGGCTGGAGTGCGGGGTGCGGCAAGGGGGGCTGACCTCGCCTAAGCTCTTCAACCTTTATGTGAATGCGCTCATTGAGGAGCTCAGCAGCACGCATGTCGGCTGCCATATTGGAGGTGTTTGCCTAAACAATATAAGTTATGCTGACGACATGGTGCTGCTGAGCGCCTCGGTCTGCGGTTTGACCAGGCTGCTTGGTATATGCGAAAAATACGCCGATAAACACGGCTTACTGTATAATGTAAAAAAAAGTGAATGCATGGTATTTCAGGCCCGGGGTAGATGCCTTGGTAATGTTCCCCAAATCAAGCTGAAAGGCTGTCCCTTAAAAAGAGTCGATAGATTTAAATACCTTGGGCATGTTGTCACCTCGGACCTGAAGGACGATGCAGACATAGAAAGAGAGCGTAGGGCTTTGTCTGTGCGTGCTAATATGATTGCCCGCAGATTTGCTCGTTGTTCAAGAGGCGTCAAAATCACTCTGTTTAGAGCGTTTTGTACGTCCTTCTACACGAGCGGTCTGTGGGTGAGCTATACTCTGAAACAGTACAATGCCCTACGTATCCAGTACAATAATGCCTTCAGGGCGCTGTTGGGACTGCCCCGCTTCTGTAGCGCGTCGGGGATGTTCGCCGAGGCCCGAGTGGATTGCTTCTATGCAACAATGCGCAAGCGGTGCACATCCCTGGTGCGCAGGGTGCGGGCCAGTCGCAATAGCGTACTGAGAGCATTCGCAGAGCGGTTTGACTGTCAGTATCTGAACCATTGCAGTATGGTACATCTGACTTCTGTCAAAATACTATTTTAACTGTGTAAAATTGTGTTGTTTAATTTAATTTAATTTAATTTAATAATTTAATTTTATAACATTAATATTCGAAAAATTAATTAATTGATTAATGATCCTCTGTAGATTGAAAATAAATAAATTATTATTATTATTATTATTATAATTATTATCACGATCCCAATTTAGTCGCATTAATACCTGGGCAGCATTTGGGCCAAGCCCTGGCAATGTCCTTTATTCATCTAGATACGTATTTTTACGTCCTATATTATAATAATGTTCATACTAGTAGTATTTTTATGTAAGATTTTATTATTCAAGGTTTTTTTGAATTATCCTCAACGTCCTCCGCAAAAAGCCAAACAGTATAAAAGACCCACGGAAACATTTCCCCTAGTAACTTTCAATCGCGTCGCAAATCTCTTGACGAATTCGCTCAAATAAGTCTTAAAGTATATCACTTCCAGGCGAGTGAACAACCAATAAGACGCAAATATGACTTTTATGATAAGCTTTTGCTTTTGTTACATGATTTTTATATGGAAAAGTATAAAAGCTACCTGCAAAGTGAAAACTCTTGGTTTGAGGTTCGAAATCGAATAAATATTTTCTCATTGTAACAATAACTAATCTTTGAATCATGTAGCTCTTGTATTATTGACTAAGATTCTAGAATATTGATTTACTTCGCGAGAAATTTTAATCCAACATGTACAAACAGCTATAAAAATGACCCGGTTTTATGACAATCTGAACTTGTGAATTTTTGCCAAAATCCAACTCAATTTGTGATGTTAATCCAATAAAATAGAACCAACCCTCTTGCAAGGTTTATGGCTTGCTGACCATTGGGAGTCCTGAAATTATTGCGCAACATTATTTCAGGACAACGAATAAACGTTTTTTTAGCTAGCAGCATTTTATGCGTTTAAATCGCAAGGGACTCAAAGACAAAATTCTGTATCCAATATTCTAGGTTAATAAAATGATTAAAAATTATCAAAGTAGAATATGTTGCACATTATGCCACATCATAAAATCATTTAGCGGTTTACAATTCTATTTTTTTTTCAATTTTTTGAGATTTTTTAAATTGAACACCTGAACAGGTGTACTATCAAGTTTAATAGTTGATATTTTTGGATTCTATTTAGATCCAGTTCTTACGTACTCGTATTTACCCTTACAAATAAAAAAGTCATACAACAAAGGAAATTACATAATACTTTTCACATAACTTAAGAAACTTTATAATACTCTGTCAGATACAAACTTGATTATTACATAGTTTGTCAAGTGTAACCTCGGCAGATTTTTAGCAAACATTTTACCCTAGTGCAGTAGATTAAAAACACTTTTTGCTGAACCACTCTCGACTTTGTGTCGTCAACGTAAAGGTGGGAGTTTAAGCTTAAACCCGGGAATTAAATTAACCCGTTTGCAAGGAGGAGGAGGGGGGAAGCGATAGCTCTAGGACAGACGTACATTGAAAGCTAGTATCTTTTTGCAAAGACTTTTATCAGTTCGGGGAACGCATATTTGATGGCGGCGTTTACTTGACATGGCCTGTGCCATCACTGTGACTGTGATTATCACTGAATTATTACAGCTTTTAATAGAGACACCTGTCCCATTACTTTCCACTACATTCTGGTAATCATGCCGCTGTTTGGTTGGGGACTTCTTATTCAACATATTCACAGTTACCCACCATATCTGCCGTACTATCTGTTACCTTTTTTATTCATTAAACTTATTTATTGTGACCCCGCTAGTAGCCTGCAAATCAACCTTAGCACATAGCCTAAGCTAGGTAGCCTGGTGTTGGGTAGCAGCATCAGTACTAGCAGAAGGCTGAAAATAAAGTATATAATAAGGCGTCTCAGATACATCTAGGTTAACAAAAGCCAACAAACTGATATCATAAGTCTTAGATTAAATCTGACTACATATTGAGCAGTGTACCATGTGGTCCATGGTTTGTAAGCGGTCTGTATCCAGTGCAATCCTGCTACGAGTATCTTTACTGAATGTATAACACTGTTTGACAAATTGTTTTATACCAGGCTATCTTCAAATTAGGCACGAAGTTTTGACCAATCATTAAGAAGATAGATCACACTCCCTTAGTACCTAAATAACAAAATTTGCAAAATATCTCCAGCACATCATCCATTTGTCACTGGAATTCTGGATCAAAGTAAATGCATGCAGTGGAGGGATCGCCAAAGCGAAATTTGTAAAAGAAAAAAAAAGCAGCTGATAGACCAGAATCGTATTGACTGAGAGAAATTGCTTTGGACGTATTGGTTCCATTTGTTGATACCGCAATTCTGCTACCTTCGGAATTCAAAAAGGTGTAGAACAAAATGAAATGAAGTACGTACCTTTTTATATTTGGCTCATTCTATATTTATGAATACATGGTAAAGCTTACAAAAATGCATGAGGTAAGTAGTATCATAATTTACTTTAGATTTCTAACGTGGGTTAGGAATTGGAGATGGGCCAACTATGGCTTGCAAACTCCCATGAAATATAAAATATTGTAAGGGAAAAACATTTTTTTGCAGAGTTACTGAGCCAAACATAACCAATATTTGTATTATGGTGACTTTCCGCCGAATTTTTCTACTTGTACTAACCATACTAACTACGAGTACAAATCATTTGCTTCAAAAAAACAAATACTTAAATAGCAAAGTGGAAGTCTGTCTCCATGTTATAGAGTTTGGACTACCGTCAAAACCAGTCTAATTGAGTTCGTCCCTTTCATAAGACCATCCACGTTTTGACTTGAAAATACGAGCCATTTGTGGAAATTAAAATGCGGAATGACAGAGAATTCGCTTTTACGACGGACTATGGAGTGTGAAATATCAAACCTTAATATTACTGCAATGACAATGGAAGAGAGTCCTCCGCCAGAAAGAGAGAGGAGTTTTAAGTTTAACGTGTCTATCTTTGTATCTGTGTGTATTATAGCTGTCAAACGGATGAACCGATTTTCGTAAAGATTATATTTTGGTGTCATAGATAATTGTATCCAGAGTGTTCAGTGATAATTTTATACCGACATTTTTTGCGACGGGGGATTTTGATAAATTAAAAAAATATGAAATAATGAATAAACATAATGTAAGATACATACCATCCTGGGTAATTGTATCAAGTCAAAAACATTCACATCTTTTTGACTTGAGCTTGAGTCCAAAATATATGAATGTTTTTGCTATGTTATGAAGCTCAAGCTTTATGTGTTTTAGTTTAGGTGACAAAATACGTTTTAACCACTTTCTTAGGTAATCCATCTTAGTATGTGCTATAATTAACGCTTAAACACTCAAGTTTTCGTTTAACATACGATGATTTATAGCCAACCCTCGTCATATTATTACAAACTCTGTTCTTGTAACTCTAGATTCCTTGCCTAAAAAGGGGTCAACTAGAATTTCCTTGCTACGGATATTATAACTAAAATCTAACTTAAGGATCTTACATACTAACGGCGATGATATACTCGTACGGGTGTTGTCGTCGTTATATCGGCAAGTAGTGTTATTAACTAACGCTTTTGTAGCAATTTATAAGAGTGATGTCGGCGGCTGCCGTTGACTGCTAGCCGTCGACGCGCCGTCTATGACGTCTCCACGCCGTCTTTAGATAAATATAAATATGTGCCGGACAGTTTTAAACTAAGGAATTTTGTTCCTTTTGCAATGAATACCAGGCAACGCGATTATGACGGGCTCTCCCATAAATACTGAAATACATTTGAACATCCATGGCTTAGGTACAAATCATCACATAAACATTTGCCCCTTGCGGGATTCGAACCCGCGACCTCTGGCATAGTAGTCAGAAGCGCTAACCACTGCACCAAACGTCCATAAATGCCGTCAACACGCCGTCTCGTTGGTCTCTTTCTGCTTATGTTATGCTTTCTGCTTATATCTGCAGAGCCTGTAATTTCCTAGCCCGGTAATAACTTACTGCTAGAAATGAGAAATTTAATTCCATTTTATCTCGGATCTAGAGCGATGCAAAAGCATTAGCATTTGAAGATGGGTTTATTAATCTAATAATCTTTGCCATTTCAATTTCAAGCTTTGAATGGACTAGAAAATTTTAATTGGTGTCTGTGATAAAGGGCTCTGCATTCAAGCTTCAGCGATGTTTGTAATTTTAAACAGTTTTTAGGCACATTTTCTGTAGTTTTAATGGACTTAGCGTAATTGCAGACATTTTCATTATACCACTAGAAGTTAATGAAATCTTATTTTCTTCAAATGTTGATGTTTTTACCATTAAGGTTAGAAAACACATAATGGCTCTCGTAATCGGTAGTACTGGTTAAGGCTATGTTTAAGCGGTAAATACCTAATAATAATATCCTGGGCAGACTTATATCATATTGAGGGCACTATGTATATTGTTCCGAGTTATTTCTCAAAAAACTTCCAAGCAGTTTAAGCAGCTTCAAATTATATTGGGCGTTCTTGCGAGTAATACTCGGTTTCGCGACTTTAGTTAATGCACCTTTAACAGTCACTCACATTTTTTGGGATAAAGTTTGACAGCTGCTTGACGTTTCTCGTAGTTAGAGCGCCTTCACATTAGAGCGACAGCAGCGCGGCGCTCTAATGTGAAGGGCTTACTGCTGTCATTTATAAATGAAATTGACAGACGCTGCTAAAGTCGCCTAAGTTTAAAAGCGCTTTTAAAGTGATGGTACAACCGAGTTGTGGTCATTTTATTTAGTATTCTACAATAGGTACAGGCAGAAACAATTATAGCAATCTGCAGGCAGTCTGGCGCGTTAAACGGCTGCATGCAACTCCCTACGGCGGTAACGGCTTTGAGCTAAGCCTAGATATAATTTTAAAGCAATTTGGAAGCTAGCCAATTAATTAATTTCTCGTTTAAGCGAATTCTATAGTTTTATGGCCAAAATAGTAATACATTGGAGGTGTATTTCAGTTTAGACATAGACAAATTTAGACAAATTCTAGTAATAAGTCAATATCAATATCCATCATCATCCTCACTGAAATTGCCACAGGATTCCATTGATACATTTTAAAATTTTACATTATTCGGTATCTTTTTCAGTTTGCTATTGTAGTATGATAATTCCTTAAGATACCAAGAAACCAACTAGGATTATGATTCCATCGCAGATTAAGACCATACTGTTCACAAGTTTAACTTAGAATATATCGTTCAGAATTTGATACATAATGGAAGACTTTGTATAACCTTTCGCTAAGGTTACTAAATAACACTTTACGTGTGAGATATAGCCTTATAGCTCCTTAGGGGATTGTAAAATGGTGTGAAACTCCTTTCTAGGCCACTTTTATATCCCTCTTTACGAGCAATAGAATATATGAAATTCCTAGCTGTATAACTCGACTTTGTATGCAACTGCAAGATATTTTAAGGCAATATGGTGCGTGACAGAAATAATGTACATAGTAATGTGTGACCCAGCTTTGACACAGAATTAATGCATTATTGTTGGGTAATATAAAGTAACTAGTTGGAGCAGTAAATGGAAAAGTTTGGGTTTAAAACAGAACGATATAAATGGAGCTAAAGCTAACACACTCTTATGCATTGCAAAGTCATAATTATTCACTAAACGACGAAACGTAAACGTCCGTTGTCACATAATATTTACTCAATCAAGTATAAATCGTATCATATTTTATTATAACCGTTAATAATCGTACCTATCCTAACTCACTTAACAACATTTTTTTTATATTACCCGCTCAGTTATTGCAAATGTTCCGCCACTGATTAAATTTTCTGCATTCCCAAGCGGTTGACTGGTAAAGAATGCCCTGAGGCATTAAGTCCGCCAATTGTACAATTCACAGTGCAATAAAGTTTAGATAAATAAATCAATAAATAATAGTCAATCCTCTTCTTCATTGACTAGTTTTATAACTTAGGGTACATAAAGGTTATTTAATAGGATTACATGGGCTTTTTTACCAATTATACCAACATTTAACAAAAAAAAAATTTACCACTAAGAATTTTATAATTGCTATATTAAATATACATATTGGTAAATAGGTATAGAAAATCATTATGCTTTTTAAGTGAAACCCAAATGAATAGTCGCAAAGGCCTGCCCCCTTACTCTGGACACAAAACCCGATCCAATGAATATAGCCATCCCTGTTACACGCATTCACGGCCTGGTATGAGTGACAGGGATGGCTATAACCATTGGATCGGGTTTTGTGTCCAGAGTAAGGCCTCTGGTCAACGCGACCATTGTTGTATTATCAGATAAACAAGAGCACGTGATGCGGAAATTGCCGTCTCGTTGCGTGATGAGACTGCTGGCACTACAGAAGTAGATACAGAAGGCTCGTATCAGCCTCATTGAATGCACTGAAGTGACCCTTGAAACTTTAGTAACAGGCTGATGGTCCGAGCTGATTTTTGAAACTAGAAACGGACTGGTGGTTTTCGATAGATACTGATCTGCCAGAGCTTTTGCAACTCTTTTTTTTGTTGGTCTGTAATCGAATGATCTTCTTTCAACTCTTATGCAATTGAATAAAATAAAATTATCATCTTTAATCACAAAAATATTTTAATTACTTATAATTATTTTTAAGTAAGTTCTAATGTATATTAAGCCCTATTGTCTTAAAGATTTTGAATTTATTTTAATTGAATGCTGCAACAATCTCTCTTGATCTCTCTCAGTATGCACTAACCCTTCACGGCTGTGTTTATCAACATTCTTTTGTCATTCTTTTGTTTACAGTACCTTATGGATCCATGACACTTAAAGAACCTGCAAAAATCTGCTCAGTGTATCTGTCTACAAAGAAAAACACAAAATAAGTAAATTAGTTGTTCTAGGTGCATTAGTTGTATTAGAGGTACGTAGCGCGGTGGTGGCAGCGCTTTGGTTAGTAATACCGAAGTTTAGCAACTTTCGGCGCGGTCGGTGTTTGGATTTTATTTTATTTATTTTATTTTGTTTTGTTTGTGGATGGGTAACCATTCCGACCATTTAAGTGACTTTATCTCGAGCATCTCCGTGCTTCGGAAGGCACGTTGAGCAGTTGGTCCCGGCTTATATCGGCTTATATTATTAGTCATTAAGCCTAGTCAGAGGCCCTATGGGCGGCTTGATAAAATCTGACAGCAAGGTTGGTCGCTTGCCTTGCAAACATCCCTCCGCCAATCCGCACTGAGCCCGCGTGGTGGAGCTCATACTACCTCATATTTGAGGTAAGGCCTTTGCCCAGCTGTGGGATGCTTACAGGCTAACTTTACTTTACTTTTTTAGTCGTTCTAGGAAATTAGTAATCTTCTGCAACAACTCATCTGTTTGAGTTGATACTTATGGAGATTTTCAGTGACGCTACTGGGATCATTTTCTATTGCACCCAGTTCATTGCTAATCCACTCACCACTTAGACAAGCAAGCGTTTATTCCTCAATTGACTGCAGAACTAGATAATGTTCGTGTGAAAATTATGTTGACTCACTGGTCGGTGGATTAGTTTGTCCATTCATTATCGGTTTCTCTCTTCTGGCTATATACGAGTAATATATACACACCGAGGCAGCATTCGGCTACGGTGACTACTAAACATTTTTTTAATCTAAATTATGATGGCTACCCTGGGCTGCCCTAGCATGTGCATCATCAAACATGCGCAAAAATTGACTACACGTTAGGACACCATTGATAAAATTACAAAATTTAGCTGCCACAAGGTGTTTCAAACAACCCATAAAGAATGAAGGGAGCTACTAATAATCAGTAACTTAACAACTTTGTTCTAAAACATGGGTTGAAATATGACAAAAAAAATCGTCTCTCCATAGAAATCAGACAGATCACGTGACTGATTTAGTATGGGAAGTATTTTTTTTGGCGATATTCGACTGTATGTTTTTAAGAAATTGTTGTAAAGTTACTTATTTTGAATAGCTCTCTTAATTTTTTACGGGTTGATTTGAAACACCTTGTATTAAAACCAATATGGTGGTCATCATTATCAGCCGCAATATTTTCACTGAGCATACAATCTTCATAGTTTTCCATAGCAGGCTTATCAAGATAGTAAACCCAGAAATAATTTCCGACCCGACTCAGAATAAATCTCGTTAAGATGGACCGGTCGTTCTGACCACCAACCCTCCGAACCTTCCATATATCTTTACTGCTGATTTTTTTGTTGTAAATACTATACCGTGGTTTAGTGGCTAAGCACGCTAGGTTTCAAGACGGCGAGGTCCCGAGTTCGATTCCTGGTTACTGGTTAATTACAGTTTTGCTCCCATTACAGGCCACACGCTGTAAAAGAATAATTTTTTTTTTTTTTATATCATGGGTCTGTTGTTGTACCACCGTTATTTCTGATTTCCATAACACAAGTGCATAAGCTTCTTACTTTGGGATCAGAGCAATTTGCATGTAACTGGTGTCCTACATTTTTTTTAAGACCTTAGAAAATTGATATTTTCTTATCATGAGTTACCAAGCATATATTTGTACATTAATTATTCAAATAGACTTATTTATTCAAGTACCTACACAAATATCCATCACAACAGTGTGGCCATAAAACAAGCGAATTAGTCATCCAATACCATTACTCCTAATTACAAAGGTCGAGTAATGTCACAATAAAATACTGTTTTAGTGGCCACAAAAATTATTACACTTGTCCCAATGGTTCATTGTCGGCATAAAGATATAGTACACACAAACAGACACGGCACTTGTATTTTATAGTGATTTTTAGTGGCAACACCGGTAAAACTTTTATTGTGGAAATAAAATTTAAGACGAGATGAAAACACTCTGATTTGTCTCAAGCCATTCTTTAACTTGTTTTTAGAGTTTCTGTGAATAATATTTGAATTGTAAAAACAATTATTTTTTTCATTTAACCTTTTGTTTGTTGTTACATAAACGGATTCATAATTTTGACTTCAAAATCCTTTGTGCAATGAAATCAACGCCAATATTTGCCTTTTGCTGTTATTTGTCAATTACTTACAGAGCGCATCCTTGTATAGTTATAATTATATAAAATTATTTTTGATTAAACACCTTACTGATTTATTTCGCGCACATTTATTTTAAATGAAACGCCTGACGTTTCGAATGCTTTACAGCATCCATTTAGATCCTGTCATCCCTCACAGAAGTTGCAGTGAAGCTACAAAAAATCTCAATATTGAACTCTTCAAAATGTATTATTTTGTTGTAGGTTTACGTGCCTAAGCACGTAATAGTCCCCCTAGCCGGTTTCGACTACGGTGGCCAGTCACAACGACTAACCGACTGTGCGGGACATATTATAGTGCACAAGTGTCTGCGCAAGCACAGGTGCACTCTCTATTCCTTTCACTCTCATAGCCCGATGGGACAGCAATGAATCTGACACGACCGGAGAGAGATCAGGCGCAGGACCAACGGCTTTACGTGCTTTCCGAGGCACGGGGCCTAAGCACGTACTAATACAGTCAAAAACATAAACATAAGAAACCATTGTAAATTCGTACCAAATGCAATTGCATAAAGTCCAATAATGTTTATATCTTGTGTTATTTTCCTCAGTGTATAAGTGTTCATTGCGTGACTAGTAATATTAAACATGAATATGAAACAATTCGAGGAAACCCCGCGATAACGACGCTGTGGTTTATAGGAATGTTGTCACAATTAAAAGTTGAATTTTGTTATACTCTAATGAATTAAATTGTGAATTTACTATGAATCGAGTGGCTAGCGCTCCTGACTACCTCTACTATTGAATATAATAGAAATTTTGTTTGGTGGCTGTAGTGTTGGGTAGCAGCAACATCAACTGGCCGAAGGCTGAAGATATAGTACATATATCAGCACCCGTTGCATGGCACATCGATAAACCCGTTTGTCGCGCGTTTTACCGCGTCTACCTAGATAATTTATCTCCACGTGCATGGTACAGTCTTTTAATATATCTATAACGCGAGGTCGTAGACAATTTGTCTCTAGTGCGTAATGGCTGCATTATGGCTGCCGTTTTTTATACAAGTTTGACAGTTTAGGAAAGTTAGCATAGCGTCAGTTATATCGACATCTTGCGATCGTTTATATACCTATATCTATCTATACCGCGTCGCGCGCGACGCGACAAGCCAACCCATGCAACGGGTGCAGGAAAGGCCTTTGACTGGGAAATGGCCAGTTCCTAAACTGTGGTGTGAAAGGCAAGAGGGAAACACCACACTATCATCCTACCTGGAGTTTTGAAAAAACTTCACCGACAAGAGCCTAGCTTTTTAGGGTTCCGTAGCCGAATGGCAAAAACGGAACCCTTATAGTTTCGTCAAGTCTGTCTGTCTGTCTGTCTGTCTGTCTGTCCGTCCGTATGTCACAGCCACTTTATTCTGAAACTATTAGCATCACACCGCTGAAACTTGGTAGGTAGGTGTATCCTCTTAACTGCTTTCCGATTCAGGTACAAAAAATTTGAAAAAATGATATTATAGGGGCTCCCATACATGAAACTAAAACCAAAAATTTTTTTTACTCAAACCTATACGTGTGGGGGGGGTGTCTATGGATAGGTCTTTCAAAATGACATTGAGGTTTCTAAAACCATTTTTTCTAAAAGTCTAACGTTTGAGATATAGACGCTTCTAAAGTGGTAAAATGGGCGTCCCCCCCATCCAACTTTTGAACTAAGGAAGTGAAAATTTTGAAAAAAATATGTAATGTAGATCTCAACAAAAACTTTCAACGAAAATTGGTTTAAGCGAAATCGAACTAGCAGTTTTTGAGATATAGCACATTTTTATCAACCGCAAATATAACTTTGTCTTTCATACAAACACTATGAAAAACAAAGTTATTTTTGCAGTCGCAATATATTGTGATGTTTTCGTTAAGTGAAAGTAAGTGGACCCTGAATTCAGTTAAGGGTGGCACGAAACCCTCAGTGCGCGAGTCCGACTCGCACTTGGCCGGTTTTTGATGATGAGAATATTGTTTATTGGCGTAAAATATTTCTTAGTCTGTTCATAATATAGGTCATTCCAAGAAAGGCGTTATTAACTTGGGCAATATAATCAAAAACATACACTTTCATTAGGTATATCAACATTATGTCGATACATATTTTATCGACAAAACCATTTATTTGCAACCCAAACTTCTTCAAGCTTGCTAAACATTACTTTGAAAAGTAATTAAGAGTTTCTATGGTTTAAGATGGATGTAATAAATTGATTTAATATTGGCCAAGTATGTACAAGTTTTTTTTCCAACTCATTCTTAGCACTAATTTCATAACTCATAGAAGTGCCTTGTTTAATTTGCTCTTGGGAAATATAACCTGAAACTTTTCTCTTAACAACAATATTCACAGTCTTTTTATAATTTATCATACTAGATATATGCATGATTAGATGTTTTTTTATTATTATTATTGTTTTTTTTAGTAAAATATTATATCCCAAAACAAGTGCAATGAGCAATATATTTTACTTTAAGTTAAACAATACATTAACAACAATTACAATTATGTACGGACGACATGCTCCACGTCAAGGTAAACACTGCGGTATCTTATAACCAAAAAAAACCGGCCAAGTGCGAGTCGGACTCGCGCACTGCGGGTTCCGTGCCAACTTTAGCTGAATTAGGGATTCTTACTTCCACTTAGCCAAAATACCACAATATTTTGTTGACCGCAAATATAACTTTGTTTTTCATAGTGTTTGTATGAAGGACAAAGTTATATTTGCGGTTCATAAAAATGTGCTATATCTCAAAAACTGCTAGTTCGATTTCGCTCAAACCAATTTTCGTTGAAAGTTGATGTTAAGATCTACATTACAATTTTTTTTCAAAATTGACACTTCCTTGGTTCAAAAGTTAGATGGGGGGGGCGCCCATTTTACCACTTTGGAAGCGTCTATATCTCAAACGTTAGACTTTTAGAAGAAATGGTTTTAAAAACCTTAATGTCATTTTGAAAGACCTATCCATAGACACCCCACACGTATAGGTTTGAGTAAAAAAAAATTTTTTGGTTTTAGTTTCATGTATGAGAGACCCCCCTTTAATTTATTTTTTTCAAATTTTTTGTACCTGAATCGGAGAGCGGTAAAGAGGATACACCTACCTACCAAGTTTCCGCGGTGTGATGCTAATACTTTCAGAATAAAGTGGCTGTGATATACGGATGGACAGACAGACAGACAGACAGACAGACTTGACGAAACTATAAGGGTTCCGTTTTTTGCCATTCGGCTACGGAACCCTAAAAAGAATAACTGTAACTCAATTTACTAATACCATCCCTCAAATGCTATCATCAACACATAACGTTATCCTCACAAAAATAACAGAAAAATAGAAATCGCGCCACATTTTCTCGGCCAAGACAATTTGTTCTATTCTTGTCATATTTTTTGTCGTTTTTGTTGTCCTATTTATTCAGGATATCTTGACGTTTGATAGCTAATTTCCGAATGTACATTTATTGGGTAAATTTCTGTGTGTATGAAGAAATAATACTTCTATAGATTTTTTGTAATATAGTGCTTTGCCGTACAGTATCGAATGAGAAATAGTTAAATGTAAGAAATCGTTTTGTACACATACAGGTCAAATCCTTCTTCCTCCTTTTTTTAAGTTGGTTAAAGAGGTTCTTACTGTTTATTATCATAGCTTACTTGATGTTCGCGTATCTGTCAAAATTGGGTTACCCATTATGAGGATGAAATGCGACATTACCATGAATAGAAAAGTTGGAACAGCCCGGCTATTAGTGAAATATGACAGTAAACGCCGCTGATGGCTGGGAGTCCGGAATTACTAATGAATATCAAATGAGAGATGTGGCCAGGGCTTTTGAGGGAAATATTAGGATACATGTAATTATTATGAGCTCTTTAAAAAATGCAGTGAGATCTCCATCGTCAAATCTAACTCTAGACTTTAGAGTATAGCTAGAGACTCTATTCCAAACAAAAAAAAACTCAAATAACAATATTGGTTTGATTAAGAAATACATTGCAGTTGAAAATGTGTAGTACCTTTCAAATGTGTATGCTAAAACTATTCTCTATCTAATTTTAATAGTTTTGTTGAGGTGTGTGTTAAATCAGTTTAATTAAAAAAGTTCTAAAATTTTTCGACATGTTTTTAGAAACTTTATGTTTGTTTATGTTATAACAAACATAAAAGTTTTCATGTAAAAAGCTTTAAAAAAAACCACTTTGACGTTCAATATCTCAGTAACCATTAATTTTCCAGGTAAGGTGTCAAGGAAATAAATGATCCTACAAATTGCACTGCAAAATACGTGGTCTGCCTTTTGTTACACCATATATTAATATATTTCAATCAATTTCATTACAATAGTACACAATATTTGGTAGGAGCCGGTCTTATACATATTTTGGCTATTTGTCACATTACCAAATTTAAAAAAATCTGCGTCAATTTCCCCAGCGGATGTAATTTCAGGTGACCCTAATAATTCCACCACGGGCATGCAATTTGCAATTTTCGTCAACTCCGGAGATTAGGGGACAAATGTCTCAAAATTATCTTTGACACGTTGGTATCAACGTATACATTTTCGTTAAAAAATAGCCTCTATTACAAGGAAATACGTTGCTGAAGTACTCAGCTTAAAGTGATGGAATCTGCGAATAAATGACTAAATTACGGTATTCCGTCTTTCACGTTATAACGGTTCATTTTAGTGGGAAATAAGGGGTTAATTTATTCAGAATATGTAGACGAATCAGAAATAACCATTATTAATTGTATCTTAAAAGTAAATTAGGAAAAATATACTGAATATTTAAACTAAGAAGCATGTCATTAGTAAATCTACCTTTCAAATGTAGTTTGGCAAAAATACGACGAGGCTTCAATCATAACCATATGAATCCGTATTTTGTTGATCACTCCAAGATTTGATAAACTTTATGGACTTGAATGGTTTATTCGTCCAAGTTTATGGACATTATCATTCATATTTTTTTCAACTTCACACACATTGAGCGCCGCCGTGGTGGTCACCGGTGGTCACCCCCAAACAATATTTTTCTATTATGTTTAGTTTCGTGGCAATCAAAGCCTTAAACCCACTTTGAAGCTGGTTATTTCTCTTACGAGAGAGAAAAAGTTATTACGCGGAAATAATTCATTTTCAAAATTTAGTCCCGAAAAACTACCGCTCAAAAATGCAAACAACTTTGGTCCCAAACAAGACAATAATGTGGCAAGTAAACAAAATGTTACAACGGTATCCTTGAGCGTATCTGCTCTCAAACGAGCACTTTAATATTCAGCTCTGTCATCGATCCGCCATTGTCCATCTCGAGACACACTGTTGGTGTAGATGATGATTATTATACGGCGGCATGGAAACCGGAAGGCTCTACTTTGTTACCGAATTAAAAAAGAGGTATTCAATTCGAGCTATGTTTTGTTGGGATTGGAAAATATTTGAACATGTTGATCTAGCTAGCTAGCTTCCAAACACGAATGTCAAGGGTTGTAAATATATGTTTGTATTTTTTGTATGTTCGGATTTCTCGAATGTGAAAAGTTATATCGAGATGATTCGTTTTTAGTTCAGCCAGGTGTAACTTAGGGAATTTCATTTGATCAAAATCGGTTCAGTAGATTTCAATAGGTTAGAAAAAAAATTGCACGCGCCAAATTGAAAAATAAGTTCGATGTTCCAATCAAAAATATTTATTTTAAAAGACTGGAAAAAGGAAATCCTTTTCATTAATTGGAATCTTTACAAATTTTTGACGGTTCATATCATACTTTTTTTCTGCTGCTGAAAGGAATCTTTGACATATCTTAATTTCATTACTTTTAAACAGTGATTTAATTATCCGCAGACCATATTCTGCAGCTCATAAAACTATGACGTCTTCATAAAAACCGAAGATGTAAAAAAAAACATAAACTTATCTGTCGTGCTTACCGTTCACCGATAAACTGACCGCAACGCATTTGAAATTCCCATCACGTTCTGTCAATTGTTCGCCATCCTTACACGCACTGTGTGACACATGTAAGCCACACCGGGCAATAAAGCAATTGCGGCCGTTACGCAACACACAGGATCTTTAATAGGGAAAGTGGACATCTCGCACGTATAATGGAACAAGGATCAAAATTGTACTGATGAGTGTACTTGAGGTGGACTGTACATTCAAGTGTCGAATGAAGATGAGAACTTTCCACAACTGTGAATGATGTTTGTTGGGGAGTGGATTAGTATGGTTATGATGGATAAACCCACGAAGAAGATTAAGAATGGTCTTCGTGGAAGTAATGATGTCAAAATCATAGTTGAATTGAAGAAAACGAAGTACCAATTACAGCGCTTCCAGAGCGCCTGCATAGTCAACTTTTCTTTTCTTGGCAAATATTGTAAGCATCTTTTTATAACTTTAAAAATAATAACAGTGTATGAAATAATTAATTAACTGTTCGATTTAAAACCTATCTCACTGTTCAACGATAAATTACCTATGTAGGTTCAGTACCTACGTTGTCAGTTTTCTGTTTATCTTTTTTTAAAATAAATAATTTCGTTACAAAAGAATGTAAAGATTGTTTCCAATATTCGCCAACCGAAGATAAACGGACTTGACTCTGTCCTATTGTGGTTGCGTTTTCGTTATATTGCGCACCTAAATTTTCAAGTGATACTATAAGTCTCAATGCTGTACCTAACAAAGTCAATTCAAAGCGGCCACGGCGTAAAAGATACTAGGCAAGGTATCACTTTTACTTATCACAAGCAATATTTAAAATAAATATAGACTTTCGTATTTATTATATCCAAACCAAGTTTTGACTTACCATTTGTATAAGACAAGGTAGCAAACAATTAGCGGCCAATTTCATATATTTTTGATATCACATGACATGTCAGAGTAATTTGTTTGGCCATTTCTATGCAATTTTCAAGCGTTTTCGGTTTTCGCTAATTGTTGACATGACATGTCAGAGTCTTTTGTTTGGCCATTTCTATGCAATTTTCAAGCGTTTTCGCTAATTGTTGTCAATGTCTAGGCCACTGGCCGTATAATCTGTGCTATGGCCTCGTTTAGTGAAATCCCTCGGCCACGTACATTGCGTCGTGCAAACACATAGCTAATTGGTGTTTATCAACAATTCTGGACATCTACTGCATATTCCTGGCCTGGTTAATTTTAGACTATTTTAGTGAGAGCCGACTATTTTACATGTTAGTTGGTTTCAGACCTTTGATTAACAAGAGGGGAGGAATAATAGAGGCACTATTTTGATAGCGCAAAAATAGTTCTTCACTAATTTCTTTGTTTGTTAGCACTTAGATCATATATATGAGCTATTATAAAAAGTTGTTTTAACTCAATATAACTAACATCAGGTGATGTTTTTTAGCAACTAACGGTGTTCTGCGACTGCGTCCGCACGTTTTGAGTTTGCTCTCTCCCTTTCCTCGCAGCGTGATGTTTTATAGCTTAAAACCTTCCGCAATAAATAAGCTATCCAACAAAAAAAAGTTTTTGAATCGGTCTGATGGTTTCTGAGATAAGCGTGTTCAAAAAACAAACTCTTCAGCGTTATAATATTAGAATAGATAAAATAATTAACTCTAATAAGAAGTACCTACTAGTTTATTTTGTAGTTTAATTATCATTTCTTTTGTCCTCAGGTTCCCAAACCTGGATAACTTACCAAGAAATGTGGGGCATCACTGAACCAGAAAAAAACTCTGAAAGATCCCACTGAACCGGCCATGACCTCCGAAGAGCCACTAGATGCCGTCACCAAGAAAGACCAGAAAAAAACAGATGACTGTGCAAAGTTTGCGGAAGAAATACCAGTCACTAAAAAGGTTGAAAATACAGCTGAGGAACTGCGGCAAAAGAGATCTCAAGAACTTATGAGATTGGTATATGAACTGCCCGAAGAAATAAAAAAGCCTGAGCCAAATGAAAACAACAACATGTTGAAAGAAAATCCACCGATTACTATAGTTGAGATATCAGAAACAAACGGATGCGACTCCGTTATAGAGGCAGAGCAATGTAGTGATGTATATTTAAAAGTGATAGATGGGAGTCCAGAGAATTTAGGAAATAAGGTTGTGTTCGATGTGCTAGCTACCAATGAGTTGATGATGCAATGTACTGATGAATTTAAAGAAGTAATAGATAGATCGTCTCCAGATGAAGAGGATGACGAGGAGTTGTTAGAATTGAAAAAGATTTTAGAGAGTAAGCCGCGTGTTTTGGAAAGATATTTAAAGGAGTGTGCGTCTACTGATGAAGTGAATAGGATACATAGCATCACGTCATCAGGTCCTCTGTCTCCAAGGCCGCACCACGAGGCGAGAAGTACATCAGTGACGTCAGATTTGTTCCAGCTATGGCTGTCATCGTCTCCAGTTAAGGTAAGCAGTAATATAATAAGGCCATGTTTGATTTTGATCGCTAATAAAACTCGCCAACAATCCTAATGGCCAATTCAATTGGTCTTGGAAGATTATGATAATACTCGTAAAAGTAAAGTTCAATCGGTTTTTACACTTTGACGAGTAATAACTGTTAACAGTGTCTTAGGTTGGGCTAACCTTTAAAAATATGGTTTGAAATAGTACGGTATTTTTTCATCAATCTCTGTATGATTGTACATAAGGATGAATGAACAACAAAAATACACATTAATGGACGCATGGTTTTAATTACTTGAGAGGAATAAATCCGGGAATACAGCTAGAACTTTCATTACAGTAAATGTCTATTAGTTATCTGATCTAAAATCTCTCATCTTGTCTTGTCCAACAAAAAGCAGCTTAACTACTTCCCTTTATTCTGTTTGTACAGCAAATAAATAAAATACTTAACTGGTCACACTGTTTGCAAACGTTCCCGAAATAGCCCATGTATCGTTCGCGAATGTTTGAACGAGTAATTAATTTGGATCGAGTTGTACATTTCGGCTAACGAGTTTTTTCACAAATGGAAGGAACGATAGGTACAGGTGATATTTGTGTTTCATTTGTTCAGCGTTGTTCTATCGAAAAATAAATTAGTTTTTATGTGACGCTTCTCGCATAGGCACCTTTCTTTTATTATCCAAGTAATTTACTAGCGGCCTGTTTCGCAATGTCCTAATAAGTACTGGTTAGTGTAATTAGTGAAATACATTTCGTTGTTTTGTGTTTATTTGTCGGAGGTAAAACATGCCTAAGATTGCTAACTTTAAAAAAAGGACTAAGCTATGGAAATGGTCTATGTTAGGACGTATATTCTTAACATGCAAATGTGTGTATGACACATATTAAACCACTATTACTAGCGTATGGAAGATATTTTACCACAAACATATTTTGTGCTCCATGAATTGACGACACAGTCATAGTACAGATTCATAATTCGAAATTCAAATTTTAAGGAGAATGTCACAATCTTGTCGTCTTATTTGCGACACATTTTTTGCTTGGCATAGCTTCTCTAAACGTAGTAATTCTAGTAACTCCATGATCACACATGAAATTGACTCTTCGTTCCGTTGTATTTATTTTGCCAACCGCTCCAAATAATAACACAATATAGGAACACAATAAATAACTATTTATTAGGAGTAAACAGGTGAAAAGTGGCTCTCAACGTTATCTAGTGTTAGCCGATACGGTATCTAAGCATGAGTGCTGATAAGCGGAAAGCCTATGTGATGTGGGCTGTGTGTGATGGAGCCGTGAATAATTGATATGGTTTTAGCTTATTTATGTTTATTCAACATAAAATATATTTTTCGTGTCGCCATAAAAAGTACAATGCGAAATTCAACAGGCTTGCTAATGTGTCGGTGGCCGAGTGGTATAGATACAGCGTTCGTTTCCTTGGCTGACACAGCTGCTTTTCACAAGTGCAATAATACGAGAATACTAATTTATAGGTTTTAGTCATTTTATGAGCCAAAATATTAGAGCTTTAAGTAAAACAAGGAATGACAAAGACTAATAGACCAACATTTCTTAATCCAAATGAATTACTGTATATCCAAATAATAGCAAAACAATGCATTAATAAATAAAATTGCGCCAGTTTCGAAGTAAGGTATTTCTTCCTAGTGTAACGATATCAGACAAAGATTTATGAGAAGGCGTCTCCCACAAATACATAAATACTATGAACATCTATAATTTAAGTAACAATTATCGTGATAATCACATAATTATTTGCACCTTGCGTAATTCGAACCCGAACACTGGGTTAATAGTCAAGAGCGCTAACCACTACGCCAAACGTGTCGTTGTATTAAATTATTAGCTCTATGTTTTAGATTTAGTATATGGGTGACATCCGTTCCAAAGAGACACCATTTACCACGTGGTTCGATAAGAAAACATAGCCCAAATTAAAACGACAGCTCCTTTTATATATCCTCCTATTCTGCTTTTAGCAAAACTAGAGCGACGAAGTCAAAAGACATCTTTTGCTACACAAAAGCCTCCTCCAAAGCTTTTCACAACGGTCGCATATAACGACAACCTTGTAAGGATCACAGGATATAATAGAACCTTGTAAAGATCACAGGATCCTTACAAGGTCGTCTGTACATTTTGTCGGTGGACGTCTTGCGCTGTATTTTTGGTCGAAGGGTCTCCACCTAGAACTTTTCTGCCCCAACAGCCATTAGTTCTTTGCGCTATTTGCGTTGCAAATTCCCACTTGAGCTTACTGATCCGCAAGGCTATGTCCGTTAACTCAGAAATAGAATTGTGTAAAGCAATCGTACTAATTTGACAATTAGGTCTTATAATTAGGGTAGCATGACAAAAACCTTTATTTTTGTATTAAAATTCTATTCAGTTAGTGTAGAAATATTATAAACGAAAAATTTGCATGCCACACCATGGTAAAACATGTGTACATTAAATTACTTTTAAGACCACCTATGTAAAACCGTGTTTTAGGCAAATAAATTTCATTTCATTTCATTTTTATTTCATTTCAAAACGTACGGTATGATCTGTCAAATGGCAAAGAACAAAACGTTTGACAGATCATACTGTAAGTTTTGAACTGTCAAATGAATACGATTTCGCCCATCAATTCTTCTACGTATTTCCTTATTTCTAATTCGATCTCGTAGAATGACACCAAGTATAGCCTTTTTTATGACTTTACCAGACTTGTCTTAAATCAATAACTAATCGTTGACTGAGCTGTCTTGTCTATTCTTGCTGTGATAAGTCACGCCAAATTGAATCAAATCCGCCGGGCTAAGTCGAGTTATCTATACTGCGGTTACTGAGTTTAGTGACGACATCTAGTGAATGAGTCGTCAATCAATGTAGCTGCTAGGAAAAGGGATTATCATTGTTTTAGACATGTGGCCGATAAAGTGCTTATATCAATCATTTAACATAGAGTAACGAATTTTCCTAGATATGAGATTTAGATTAGAGGTTTAATGTCAGTCACTATTAATCATCATTATTTTTTTATCAATCGCTTCAATATTTGTATTGATTTTCCATCGAAAATCTATTCAAAGTCAAAGAAAATCACGCTAAATCCAGACCCGAGTAGTTTTACAATTAAGTTATTATCTTAATAAAATTCTCGTGTCACAGTGTTTGTTCCCGTACTCCTCCGAAAATGTTGTGAGCATATTGAATAGGTCTGAGAATCAGCCAACATCTTTTTTTTTTCATACTCCTTAGACGGGGCTGGAATGGGACGGGGCCGGGGCGAAACAGTGGGGAGGTAGCTTAGAACCAGGAGAACATTTAGGATACATTTATCCCGTTCGACGGGGCCGGGACTAGGGCGGGACGGGGCCGGGGTGAAAAGATTTAACTTTTATAAAACCTTCCCGGCCGTGTTGATTTCAACTGGTTTTCATCCGTAAAACGGAAATTAATCAATGACTTTCACGCCATCTTGACACGAGTGATTCAAAAATAGGGCACCCGTTCAAAAAATACTATATGAAGAAATTGCTCATTGAATACAGGGTGTTGTATTAGTATATGTTCCTAATACTCGTAGACTGCACTCCCCACATAGCTCAATTATTAACTCTAATAGGTTATGTTCGACAATGCTTCGCAGCGGGTAGCTTTGACATAGTTCGATAATTCAAGTGGTTAGCACTAACGGAGGGTTGCTTTAAACAAAAAGATAAACGGCTGTATCACAAATAAGTAAACAAGGTTTGAACTACGTTTAAATTACGCGGCTAAAGTGAAATGTATGTCACCCTTATGTCATTTGACTTAATAGACGTTGATTTTAAACTATCCGTATAGTAATATACAGTGGTCCAAATCTTGTTTAGTTATGTGTGGTAAGGCTGAAAATGTTTCACAAATTAAATCGTGTGAGCATTAGCTACTTACTTTGGGATCTAGAACTATATTTTTGAATCATTCGCGTCAGTATTGCGAGTGATTTGCGTTTGACGTTTTTGCGTTTCACACGCCATATTGACGCGACTGATTCAAAAATAGAGTTCCAGTGCAATGTGTGTTATTATGTTATGTGTATTATATATTATTAATATGTGTTTTTTTGCATTATTATAGAAGTATTTTCATTTTAGTGGTTGAATGCAAAAGAAAAAAAAGCTACCCCTTTTGAAATAAAATAGAAAAATGTTCCGATAAATAAATCAATTTCCAAATACTACATTTACAATAAAATTCCTAATAACACACATAGCGACGAATCGCAGACAGAATTGCGTAACAAAAAATCCCGTGTGAGCGATAACAAAATTTACATAAATTATTACATTTGTCTGCTGACCCGGTTATAAAATCTGTGAGCCTTTCAGGGTTCGGGATCGGCATATAAATAAGGACGAACGATAAGTGACGTCAGGCTGTCGATAAAACATGTAATTTTTATCTGCCACTTTTTTTTAACTTATTTTATATTCTTAAAAGATGAAATATAAAACCAAAAATTGCGCACGGGCGGGATTCGAACCAGCATCTTTCTGGCTATCCGGGCCAACTGCTCTTGCATAAACAGACGGGTAGATGGCGCTAACGTCACGCAATGACGTATCAATGTGACCAAGAATTTCGCGCGGTCGGACCGACAGCACGGTAGCTCAATTGGAAGAGCAGTTGGCCCGGATAGCCAGAAAGATGCTGGTTCGAATCCCGCCCGTGCGCAATTTTTGGTTTCATATTTCATCTTTTAAAAATAAAATATGACACTGTGAGTGTTAAAAATATTGTAAAAAAAAAAACATTATTTTATATTGCTTGGTGCTATGCTTATTGGCAGTGCACAAGGTGCTTTATTCATTGAGTGAATTTACACTAAACGTTAACAGAGAGTTTTGTAGTCTCCTAAATTTTTGCGCTTTAGGTACTAATAATAAAAAAAAACACCTTTAAAAACTGACTAAAAAGCTTAAAATAACGCATTCGTCTTCTATTTAGAAGAAAGTTTTTTGTAGGCGGTTTATTTTTTTATTTCATGATTTTCAGTTATTTACCCATATCTCAAAAACTACTGGACCAATTTTGGTGACACTCACACTGTACCCTAAGCGGAAATATTTGATTTAACTAAAAAAGAATCATCTCGCTATGACTTTACGTGTTCGAAAAATCCCTGGACAATCATACAAATGTACAAACATACATTCACTAACGAAATTTTGCACACGTGTTTAGAAGCCTTAATACGAGTATATCAACATACTCAAATTTTATCAAAGGTCGAATTGAATACCTCAAATTTTTTGAAGTCTGTAAAAACAAAAGAGAACTTCTAAATCTATCTGTTTTAATTGTATCGAATTACTTTAATCGTAACCAAAATAAGTTTAAAAATACTACATTTTGTTTGTTTTTTTTATAACATAGAAAATGTATTTGCTGCTTAGTTATTACTGCAATGAATCTGCAGCCAGCACAAATTATTTTAAATTTGGTTCGTTCGTTGCGTTCTTCTTTCGTTAGGTTAGTTAGGTCAGGTAGCTAGACTTTTTAATTTCCGGTTGTCTAATAGGTTGCTGAGCGAGATGATGCCACTTTATTATAATGCAGACTAGTAGACTTATGTTGCTACTTATGTACTACCGAAGACACCACCGCCTTCGCCAAGTGCCAGAATTTTTTGCACCTCGCGTTATCTTTTGTTTGATATGACACACGTTTTTGTGTAGTATCTGAAAGTGGTTATCGTTTGAATCTGTATTTGCGACCGTACAGTAGTAATATTATTTAACTCTAGGCTCCTGAAAGTTAAAGGGATGACTGAATTATTGATAAATATTGCACTTTTATTATATTTTAAGTATTTTCTGTATATGCTAGGTTAAGGTCACTATAATTGTTATTTCTTTGCTCCTGTTCTTAAAACATACAGCTGAGAATAAATAAATTTTGAATATAAACATACAGGTTGAATTTTTTGAAAAGGACTCTAAATACTGAAGAAAGAAAGTATTGCAAGGCTTTCTATCTTTCTATCTTTGGTATTTAATTTAAAATTTTAAGTGCACCGATTATACAATCTCTAGTTGAACAATTATTTTTTCTAAATATAGGCATGAAGATAACAATCGAAAGAAGTGTCCAAATATTTTTTAAGTCTCATCACAAAAAAATCTTCAAAGCTGTTATTTTTCTATGATATCTAAAGGAAAACTGGACAATACTTTTATAAATCCCTGAAAAAGTGTTATTTTTTGCACGCCTTCTCACAGTATTGCGACAAAACTCAATTTTTCACAGTAACAATAGCGCCCGATAAGAAAAGAATACTAAAGTTAAGCATTTCTTTACGTTACGCCAAAAATAAACTTTCTTAGGAAGAATATGTTTAAAAATAACACTTTTTTTTTCTGTAAGACATAGTTTGAAAAGGGGATTTAGACTAAAAACTGTTTCAGGATTCAGGACATCGGAATACAAATCATAAATAGTAATTGGGTTATTTTTAAACTTTTTTGTGTGTAGTTGATTTTTGTTTTAGATGACCATACAAACTTTATCATATAAATTCCACTTGTAAAAAGCAACCGTGACTCTGTGACAGACGAGGAATCGAACCCCACGTCTTAGGTTATCCGGGCGTATTTTTGGTGTGTGTTATGTACTTTCAATTAGAACAATAAAAGCATATAAATCAGGACCTAATCATAACTGTAAGCAACTCTAGTTTGAAACATACCTACAAAATACATACACCACTTCCATAGTTCGGTTTCGGCCACATCGGTCGGTCGACCAAATTGCATTACCCACAAATTGTGTTAGTGCTGTTGATATTGCGTCAATATTGCCTGCCAGTGTCGGGAATAGACCAGCAATATGATTGGGTATCATGACACCCTGTATATAGTATGCCGTGCAAAAATATCGGGCACAGCTGCTAAGCGAAAATCAATCCATGCGTGCTGTTGTCGGTACATACTTTCGGGGACACCGCCGCCTTATCAATTTTAAACGTAAGTCGCTTGTACTTACGACACAAAAATGGGCGTCCTTTCAAACTAATGATAAATAAATAATAAATAAATAATAAATAAATAAATAAATATGCGCCAGACAACACACCAATTGTCTTGGTTTCGAACTAAGGAATTTGCTTCCTTGTGCTACGAATACCAGACAACGATAATGACGGGGGCGTCACCCATAAATACTTTAATACAAATAAACATCCATGACTCAGGTACAAAATATGTTCGTGCTCATCACCCAAACATTTGCCCCTTGCGGGATTCGAACCCGCGACGCCAGCATAGTAGTCAGGAGGAGGAGGAGGATAATGATGACGTGCAAGCTATTTTGTCTCTTAAAGTGGTAAGGTAGTGGTGACCTCGAATGTAAATAGGTTTTTTTTGTACATACTTTTTTGTTTTTTTGACATATTTTTAATGTATAAACTTTCTTTAAGAAAGTCAGAACTTATCGAAATTGGTTGCTCTCAGGGAAGCATATTTTATAGGTTAGTCAAGTTATTTGTTTTAAAAAGCAATTTAAAAACGAACTAAACCATAAAAGCTACAATAATTTAATGTAAATTTCATAATAAGTTCCAACAGTTTGAAAAAAATATACATGAATTACTAAACTCAAATGCATTAAAAAAATTACCTCTCAGCTTTGGGTCAAAATAATTAGATTTTGTAATTCAATTAGGGACTGTACCTTTTCTGTACTGAAATGGAATGGAATTTTTGCATTTAGCTTTTAAAAGTCGCGTCAAAAGCCTGAAATCGAAAGCCTTTTATGAGAGAGCTGAATTTGTAATGCTGTTCAGTTTGCAGCATAGAGGGTAAATCTATTTTGGAAGCGTTGGAAATCTTTTTCAATGTACAGGGCGAAAAGTCAATAACGCCTCGAAAGAACATAATCAACTTTTATTAGATGTAGCAGATAACTAGATAGAATCAGCCCACGGCTTTGCTCGATAAATAAACTATTTTTAAAACATTTACAGGACCAACTTTATTAAATACTAAGGTTCTTAGCTGCCATTTTCTATTCAGGAACTAACACTATAATAACAAGATATGTTTTTGAGTAAACATCTTTCATATCAAAACAGTCGTAGTGCAAGCGAAACCTCACGATTACATAATCCCAAACAGAATCCTAAATTCTTTGTTTCAGCAAATCGTTGTTATTACATAATTTGCGGCTAATATCTATGCAGTAGTTCTTATTGCAATACAGGTGTGGCGTGAGCAATTGTTAAAATGGTAGTATGGTAAGTTCGAGGGATTATTCCGATTTTCTACACTAAACATCCACACTTGTGTGGAAAATTTGACTTTTTGTTCATTTATCCACACTGACAGCTTGGTGTGGAAAAATGGACAAATTAATGTTCTACTTTGGTATGAATTTTTATTGTGGAAAATCGGAATAACCCAGTCGAGTGGTTATTTTTCTAAGGAATCTCAAGACAGAAAAGCCCAGTAACTTTCATCCCAACTCTGGCGAAGATATTTGACCCCGATCACACCTAATGTCAGGTGTGGATGGGGTGAAGATGATGAATATTCTTAGCATTAGACCAAACAAGACAGTTATCAAAGTCTGTAAAGCTATCGAAATACTGCATGTCATTCCAGTACAAAAGAAACTGGATTTGAATAATAATCCTTTAAGAAAAACTCAAAGGATTATCACCAAACCACCAGACCAGAACCAAAGACGTGATCCTTGAGAATTAAGTTCAAAAGAGTTCTTTTTTCAGATTTTACATGTGTATTATGTTAATAACACAATAATTAAAATAGCCACTGACATTTGGTTACGGTAGTTTTTCTTCAAAACACACACAATTGTAAATATTCAACCTCTGGTAACGTAAGATTACCATTACGAATCGATGAAAAAACTGGGCCTTAGGAGGCCGTTGACGCTATCACGCACCCTGCCCATCATCAGTAAAGCTATTATTTAACGCAAAATGGCAGCAAAGCGAACATTCATTCACTGTGGTTATGTAATATCCCCGTAGAGATTAATGCTCATTCATTCGCATACTGCTTTCACCCACATGACCGCCTTTGCGTGATTCAAACCTTTTTCTGGTCTATTTGTGTTGGAATAGTTATTTCTATAGCTTTGTTTTTGCTGACCATGCATTTAACATGTTGACGCTCTTGTAGCTTGTTGCTGATAATATCAAAAACACAAAATCTTATATATACAATCCTCGTGTCAGAATGTTCGTTCCCGCACTCCTCCGAAACGGCTTGACCGATTCTCATGAAATTTTGTAAGCATATTGAGTAGGTCTGAGAATCGTCCAACTCAATTTTTCATGCCCCTTAGACGGGCTGGAGCTGGGGTGGGATGGGGCCGGGTCGAAACAGGGAGGTAGCTTAGAACCATTCATACCCCTTAGACGGGCCAGGAGCTGGGGCGGGTCGGGGCCGGGGTGGTACGGTGGGGAGGTAGCTTAGAACCAGGAGGACATAGGATACATTTATCCCGTTCGACAGGGCGGTGACTGGGGCGGTATGGGTTCGCTGAGACCGCTTAACTTTTAGAATTACGAGGTTGGGCGGGACGGGGCCGGGGCGGGACGGAGCTGGGGGCAAAACAAAGTTCGCTGGGTCCGCTAGTGTACAAGATTATACATAAATTCACAAAAGCTAATAATTGAATTTGTTCACGCACGGATTCTAATTTCAGATTTCTGATATTACACCAACCAATCATATTGATTGACTTTATGTCAATAACATTTCAATCAGGTAATTTAATTATTATACTAATTTATCAGGAATAGAATAATCACGAAGGCTAATTTTATATTGAACTAAGCGGTTTAACAAATCAGTGTAGGTATAATAGGTACTTAACTGAAATTGCATAGTTAAAACTGCACACTCTAAGAGAATATTTAACTCAAGGTTATATTAAAATCAATTACTGGTAATAACTCAAAATTAGGGAAGATAGTGATGGTTTCCCTCTTGCCTTCCACATTCACGCAAAACATTGATTGAACTTCACTCTTGACAATACTTTTTCCGTATAGAAGACTCGAACGAGCGAGACATAGAATGAGGTTTTGCTTGTAGCTATAAACCTCTACGGTACCCTTAGCACGAAAATCTATCGAATGCGTATACGTATCGAGAAATGTCAAAATCCATTTAAAAAGGAATTTCTTTACGCACCGCCAGGGGCGCTAGTCCAATTTCCATAGGAATTGACATTTCTCGATACGCTTACGTATTCGAAAGTTCTTCGTAATAAGGGTACACTACGTGTTACGTAATCTAATAAAGTTGTTCATGCTACTTCAGTAGCACCATGGGCAAAATTGGCATGTAGGTACTTCCCTTCTCTATATTTGAGCAGATTTCCCCAGGGAAGTAGTAATGTGGTTGAAACTTACACAGTGCCCGATGGAACTAGGTTCGTACTGAAGCCCAACCGTCATAGAAAAAAAATCTTTATGAGGAATAAAAAATAAAATAAAAACATAATAGGAATAAAAAACATTGGTTGTATTTATATTATATTTTTGTTTAGTGTATAGCGCGTGAAATCTGCAGCCATTCATGTAGCCGGAATTGATTTATTGATTGATTTCTTATTTGTATAAAACATAAATAAAATTTCTAAAAGTTTTTCAAAATATACTAGTTTATGGAGGCAGAGCCATAACATTAATGAATTTTTATGACACAAAATACAACTTCTATTTTTTTAGTCATTAAAAAATGCACCTTATAAATATCCCAGGAACTTTAAGTCATAACTTTAACATCGTGTCATCTTGAACCTCATTCGAAGCACAAGGGAAAAGCAAAGCAGAAACTCAGAAGCCACTTTCGTGTTTCATAAAATGTCCTGTATTTCTCGCGATTAAATTTCCACATAATTTTAACATAATTCGAAATTCAAATTTTCATAAAAAACGTCACAATCTTGTCGTCGTTTTTTGCGACACATTTTTTGCTTCGCATAGCTTCTCTATACGTAGTAGGAACAACTCACTGCATTCTAAAAAAGTTTACAGGTTGGACAACGCAAGCATAATTTCGACCGTAGGGGTTCGAAATGTAGGCAATTTCGCGCTGCGGAATGCAGCCTGCACACCACACTCTTATATATAATAACATCCATGAGTTAAGTAAAAATGTTCGTGTTCATCACATAAACGTTTGCGGGTTTCGAACCCGCGAACGCTGGCTTCGTAGCTTCGTAGTCAGGAGAGCGAACCACTACACCGAATGCGTCGTATTATCTGCATTATTCGCACAACCACTAAATTTTGTATTATTTGGGTCAAGCCAATACATTAAATATCATTGGGTCAAGTTAAAAGTAACACTGATTTGTATTGTGGAACTGATGCACCTAGTTTTACAATATTAGAGATGAAAGTTTACTAAATCAGAACTATTTTAGTATTTATGTATGTTTTAGATTTGATAAGTGTATAGGTCTATATCATAATCTGCTTTAAATCCTTTTATGAAGTTTATTAACCTTATTTAACAATTAGCTATACTATATTTCCGCATTGAACATCCATTCCTTTTCTATTTAAAATGTTTACTGAATATCAAAATTACGTTAAAGTTTAAATATTCTGCATTAGCAACATAAAGCTTAAAACAATGAGCTTCTTGAATTTGCAAATGTGCAACGCGGCAACGCAAACAGTTGCCACTAACAATGCGTTAAACCGGTTTAGTCCGCTTTGTTCTGCTTTAGTCCGCTTTTTGCCGGTTCTTTTAAAGTCGCGAAATGGCGGACAAACAATGCCGGTGTTTTCAGCTGTTTTTAATGGAAGTGGGTAAATGACGTAGAGAAGAAAAGGGGATGTGACTGCGCGTTAAAAAGGTATTGCGCTTTCCATAAATAAGGTTCTTCATTACACTAATAAATAAATAATATTCTCCTACTGATTTTTGGTAATGGCGGCTCCCTCAACAGAGTTAGGCCAACTACGCAGGAGATATTATTAGTGCTCAGTCCTCATGAATTCGGTGAGACGGCAGTCTGTCATGCATGACCAATGAGAGATCAGGCGCAGGGCCAACGACTTACGTGCTTTCCGAGGCACGGAGGTGTCATCGATCACACAACACCAACTTCCTGACTCCGAGCTGCTTACGAATATTTTCAAGACAAAAACCCTTGGAAAAAAACCCATATACAAATTTCGGCCCAATCCGGGATTCGAACTCGGGAAGACGAACGATGTCTTGGGTAGAAACCAGCTAGCTAACCGCGACACCAATGAAGCAGTCATAAATTAAATACTAGAGCTCAGTGTGTATCGAGATTACTACATCTATGGGAGAATAATATAGTGTTTCACCCCCGTGCCTCGGAAAGCACTTAGAGCCGTTGGTCCTGCGTCTGATCTCTCTCCGGTCGTGTCAGATTGCTGTCCCATCGGGCTATGAGAGTGAAAGCAATAGAGAGTGCACCTGTGTTTGCGCACACCCTTGTGCACTATAATATGTCCCGCGCAGTCGGTTAGTCGTTGTGACTGGCCACCGTGGTCGAAAACGGCTAAGGGGATTATTACAAAAAAGAAATAACTTTATTTTTTTTTATTTTACTTTTACGCGTTTTTTTTATTTAACTACTAGCCTTAAAATATTAAGCCTATAGCCTTCCTCGATAAATAAACTGTAACACATTTTTTTTAAAGTAGGCCAGTAGTTCCTGAGATTAGCGCGTTCAAGCAACCAAACGAATTCCGTAGCTTTATAAATTACTAGCGGTCCCAGCGAACTTCGTTTCGCCCCCAGCCCCGTCCCGCCCCGGCCCCGTTTTATGAATATTTCCTTTGCTATAAACCTTACGGAGTCCGAGACATTTCCAACGAATGCAAAACCGTCGAAATCAGTTGGTGCGTTCTGGAGTTATAGCGTTAGGAAGGAAAACCCGACTTATTTTTATATAGTAGATAAAGCTGAGGAGTACATTTAACGTTAATGTAAAGATTAACTTGATGGTTTTAAATAGACTGTGAAAGCCGTCTCTTGGAAATTTCCTAACGATTATTGAATCAGGTATTTCGAGGAAGATAAATATTAAATGGAAAGTGTAATTTGGAGGAATTACCCTTGAAAAGACCTTTTGAATTCTTTATGGCCGTTAAAATTTTCCGTTCTGATTCACAGTGAGTACCTATTTCAATCATTTATTATGAATTATTTTGGTTACTCTTGCACCGGATTAAGAGGTCTACTTTGATATCAAAAACTGTCTAATTAAAATTCCAGAGCAGAACTTTAAATATAATATTTTTTCCCAGTAAAAGTTGTTTAGATTAGTTAGTCTTTTAGGGTATTTTATGCCGGGGGCGTCGGCCATAACTACTTTAATACGTATAAACATTCATGACTTGGGTACTAATGTTCGTGCTATTTAATACAGGGTGTCCCAGGAAACCTGTGCCAGCGAAGGTCTGGGGTTAGAGAATACTAATGCCCAACGTTTGAGCCCAATGTATGTCCCGCGATATTTCATAGTTTACGAGATATGTTTTTTTTGTTTTTTTGACTTTACAATTTCGACCCTCATTTTTGGGATAAAACTTTCCATAAAGTACTAGATTAACTGTAGTATTTTGAGAGCTCAGAAACCTCAGAAGTTTTTAAAATTATTGACAAGTCATTTAGCTAGGTAGAAGAATTTTTTAAATAAACAAAAAAAATCATAAATCTCGAAAACTATTAAATATCGCGGAACATACATTGGGCTCAAAGGTTGGGTATTAGTATCCTCTAACCCCAGACCTTTGCTGGTACAGGTTTCCTGGGACACCCTGTATATATTTGCCCCTTGCGGGATTCAAACCCACGTCCGCTTGCATGTAGTTAAGAGCGCTAACCACTAAACGTGTCGTAAGAATTTTTGAACCGACAACGGCCAACCAAATGAGGTAACATATAAACAAAAAAAAAAAAAAAAAAAAAAAAAAAAAACATACAGTCGAATTGATAACCTCCTCTTTTTTTGAAGTCGGTTAAAAAGAAGGTAATATTTTACCAAATGTTTATGCTAACTCCGCTAATAAGGTCGCTTTTCATTAAATAATTCTCTGGGCAACGATGCCTATAAAAGCATACCTTTCGTAGGCCTATTTAACCGCTCAATCGCTAAACCACTCTGACTCCGGCCCTGGTACAATCAAGTGCCATGTTTTTCGCTTTCACCTGTTTTCCCGGTAAAAGTTATTTCGGTTAGGTGGGCTTTTAGTGGGTTTTTATAGGGAAAGCATCGGTTTTGATTAGAAGCTTGTTAAGCTATTTTTGTATTGCATTGCACCCATTAAGGGCTAATTTCGTTTGGTTCGGTTAATTTCCAATTGTGCGAGTTTTGAAGAAAGAAAAATTAACCAATGATTAAGATAGACATTCTGAATTTTTGGTATTTGATTAAGGTATATTTTCTTAAAAACACACACATCGTTAATATTAAACTGCTAGTAACGACATTTAACAATAGTTGAGTTTACTACCGAATACGCAACTGGGGATGAAACATTGCCTAAGTTTGAAGCATGTCATCAAAACATCCTAAAGAAAGCAGAACATAACATTTAAATTAAATCTACAACAACATTTTCCAAAAAATATTAAAGCCATCACAATGTAGATCACGTATCCCTCCGAAATTCCTGGAATGTTCTGGAATCGGGAATTCAATCTCGACAGACCATCTAAATAGCCCCTTATAGACTTCGGTAGCGTTGTGATTTTTATTATACAGCACGCCATCTTGTATTATGACGATTCAGGGAAATGGTAATGGAAAGCCAGTGTGTTGTTATTATACGTATAGAGCAGCTATGACAAGCAAATAACAAGATTGTGACGTTTTCCCTGAAATTTGAATGTCGAATATGAAACCGTTTGTATGCGTTGATGACAAGTGTCGTCAGTTTATGTGGCGTAGTTGTTCTATGTAGAAAGCCGTGTTATTAAAATAATTTGATGGTATGACATTATTGCGTCACATGGGTTAAGATTAATTTAATTTAATACCATTCCAAAGAGCTATGTAATTACTTTGTTTAATTGGCTGATTTAATTATAACGATTTTTCTCTTTACGGACAGTACCTTAGTAAATTTAATATAATAACGTTAACTTTTGACGTGTTTCGTAAATATTGATGGACAAACATAATTAATATAATGAAAAATTGGCTCTCTAGAGCCCCCCTTTTATTTGTAATAATCTACAAAAGATGCTGAGTTTAATTAGGCGTAAACATATTTGCCAAATGACATGTAATTGTGTCTGTTTATTATTTTGGAGCAGTTCAGAAAATTTAATTTAAGTAACAAATTACCAATTTTAATTTACATACAATAGACGTACCAAACGCGATACACCGTGATACTAGTACGTAGCAGAGCAACCCAAGCCAGGAATTTATTGGCTTCCCCAATCACTCTGAAACACGAAGCCATAAATGTACACCAACAGATATGTACATAAGTAGATAATACAAGTTATAATTTTTTTCCCCGTTATGAGAGCGATGAGTTGCTCGTAGCCGCAGCGCAGTAGCGGCAGCGCTTTGGTTACACAAACAGAATTTTCAAACTGGGTTGGTAGTTCCTAACAAAGCAAAAAACAAACTTTTCAACTTTAAAATATTAGTATAGATATTTAAAATCCCAAGTTTGCTTACTTGCCAGATTTTTCTAAGATATTTTAAACATTGGCATAGTTTAAAGTGTTCCGCGATCCACGATGTAGACCGTTACTCTCGCGTCATCTATTGAGATACGAATATCTGTGTGTATGGGGTTGCTCCCTCCTCCCATCACATACATCGCAAATCGACAACGTGTAGCTTGTTTTGCCGACGGTACTAAGGGTTTATTGAGATTAGGGATTATCTTACTCCATTTTAGGGTGATACTAAACAACGGTGTTTAACGATCTAGGTAACAATATTGTTTGTATCTATAGTCAAAACATTAGATTAGCTATTTGGCTGTATTATTTTATTTTTATTTTATTTTTATTTTATTGAAATGATGAACAAAACAGGTTACAAACAATATTTAAAAAATAAATGGTGAACATACTAAATTACTAGTTTACAACCCTTAGTGTATGTTATTATGCATTATAATCATCATTATTATCAGCCAAAGGACGTCCACTGTTGAACATAGGCCTCTCACGGTATATTATTCATATATTTTTAGAAATAACATCAAAAAATTTAATGAAAAATGAAATTTGTACTGTCTTTTAAAATAAATAAATTGTAAAATGAAATTTGAAAATCTTTAGAGTCAGAATAGGCTTCTTCTGGGTGAGCTCGCCCCATCGTCGAATTTGCCTATGCTACGTCTGGTCTGGCTATCTATCTATTCTAAAGTCAACAGCAAATAAATAAAAACGTTTTGAAAACCCTATAACAATACGACGACATACCAATACGAATCCATTCTATTATTCATCTCAAAAACACTAGTCTCGGAGTATGGCAAAAGTCGGTAAGTATGTTTGCAGTCGCGATAGCAACATTGGAAGCCGGTGAAAGAATCTCCGTCTTGTTTGCACATCCATTGATCTTGCGGCTGCCAGATGTCTTGTTTTGAACGAATGATCGTTGGTGAGCCATTTGGGGATTTGAATTTGAAGGAGATGAAGTTCTAGTACCTCGACTTATATTAATGTACTTTAGTAAAAAAAAGTTCGGGCGATGCAGATGTTTCTGTTATAGAGACTTATCCTAGTGATTTTCATGCATGTACATATTTTTAGTATGTTTATATTATCTAATTAATAAGGCTTTCAAACACGTGTGCCAAATATCGTAGATGTACCTATGTAAGTTTGTATATAATGTTAGTCCACAGATTTCATAAAATCGAGAAGTCATAGCGAGATGATTTCTTTTTAGTTTAATCATGTACATTCTAATTTAGGGTACCTACAGTGGCGGTTCAGATGTTTTTAAGATATAGGTAGAAATAATGAATAAAACTCCAAAAAACTCGCTAAAGAGCTTCACTTTCATGGTCACTAACATTAGAATAGTTAAATACGGGTTTGCTACCATGTACCTTATTATTTATGAGCTTCCGATATTTTGGCACTGTTGCAAGCGCCATGATCACGGAGTTACTCCGTCGGAAGCTCATAAATAATAAGGTACATGGTAGCTATCCCGTATCTAACTATTCTAAAGAGCTTCACTCCCAAATAATTAGTCTAAGTATAAAATAAATGCGTTATTGTAAGCTTTTCAGTTTTTTTGAAGGCGGTTAATTTTTTTTTATGCATATACCTAAATGAACTTCATCCCAACACCAGTTTGAATTATAATGTCATCCACGTAACACAATAACGAAAGTCTACACAACCTTAGATTTGCGTCTTTGAAGAGCAATTGAAATTCAAACCCGAAAATCAATCTCCATGCTTTCAGGTCGGCAAGGCACTCTATCAAGTTTTAAAATATTGTTACTGACAAAATAATTATATGAAACGGCACTTAATGTACGTACAAGTTGTACACGAACATACCTTAATAGTGTTTTCATTTTCCTAACAAGGCTCACTTAAGTGAGTTAAAATTATAGTTTGTGACAACAAATTTTGAAGTTAGCAACTTCACTTATGTAGTTGCTTTGTGGACTAGAGTGGTTAGTCTTAGTACAGATATTAGAACTAATATAATATAACATAGTTTGACGACGCGTTTGGTGTATTGGTTAGCGCTCCTGACTATTACGCCGGCCGTCGCGGGTTCGAATCCCGCAGGGGGCAAATGTTTGTGTGATGAGCACGAAAATTTGTACCTTTGTCATGGATGTTAGAGGTATATGTATTTAAGTATTTATGGGAGACGCCCCCGTCATAATCGTTGTCTGGTACTTCGTAACACAAGGACGAAAATTCCTTACCACGAAATCAGACAATTGGTGTGTTGTCTAGCGCATATTTATTTATTTATTCAAGTAGTTCGAAGACTATTAATACAGCAGAAGCTGTATACCCTATTTTTTAATCACTCGCATCAATATGGTGTGTGATTTTGTTAGATTTTCGAACGAAAATCAGTTTAATTCACACGGCAGTGATTTGAATTCGCGTCTGCTTGCTTTCGTTGACTTTATTTTTATTTTTGAACGAAAATCCTTTGAAATATTGACGTAATTCAAAACTGAGCTCATGAGCAGAAAGGCAAATGAAACTTTATGTACTGGTTTGGTGGTGGTAGTTTAAAATAATACATAACCCATAACCAAACGTCATTATAGTGATATTTTGTGAAGTATAATTAATGTTTTAGTTAATTAATTCAAAGAAGCTGTCGAAGAATCCAAGGGCTCATCTTGTTTCAGACTTATCTCACTTTGTTGGCCCTGATTGTGGAATCTTTTAGGTCAGACAAGCATACAAATCGTACCAACACAAGATAACAATTAATTACTATCAGATAGCAAACAAGCCGCCAAAGGCAATTACTTGACCCACCACAGATAGAATATAACCGCCAATCCATTCAAAAACAATGTGGGTGCTCGTACTGCAGTGGTGGCAGCGCTTTGGTAGTGATACCGAAGTTAGCAATGTACGGCGCGGTCGGTGTTTGGATGGGTGACCATTCCGACCATATAAGTGACGTATATCACAAGAAGGCACGTTCGGAAGGCACGTTAAGCAGTTGTTCCCGGATAATATCGGTTGATATTAGTCGTTAAGACTTGTCAGAGGGTGGCTTGATAAAATCTGACAGCAAGGTTGGTTGCTTGCCTTGCAAACACCCTTCCGCCAATCCGCACTAAGCCCACGTGATGGAGTATGGCTCATACTACCTTATATTTGAGGTAAGGCCTTTGCCCAGCACTGGGATGCTTACGGGCAAACTTAACTTTTTTTTACCATTCAAAAACAATTTGTCTTGTGCCTGTGTACGCTCGTTTATACCTCCTCATACTTTAGGTAAGGCCTTTGCTCAATAGTAAAATGTTTACAGGCTAATTTTATTTTACTATGAGTACAGATGGTGCATTCAATCATACGACACATAGATGACATATTTTTTTCCAAAAACCTACCTAATAAGTACATATTACACACCGCACATAGTGTAGATGTTTTCATATTAAATGCTTCTTTAGCCTTCTCTACTAAATCGATGGTGTTTATGTAAAGGACTAGAGGGATGGATAAAAATATGATCTTTTTAGTTTTTTAAACCAACGTAGGATCTCCAAACTTATTTTCATTCAACGCTATGATAATTTAGGCAAAGGTATCACTCTGCTATCATAGTCCGCAGGAAAACATTAGTCTCTCACATAGCGATTAATTGGGATCGGATTGCGAATTGAGGCTTCCGAAGCCAATTACTTGACCCGACTTAACGCGAGCCTATCACAGGGGAGATAGATCAGCCATGCCGAGTAATACACTATCATTTTTGTTGGTTTACATACCGTAAAGTCCGTTTGTCTTTGCTTGGCAAATATTGTAAACAATCATTTTATAACTTTCAAAATAATATCAGTGAATAAAATTATTTAACTATTAAATTATGAATTACTTAAGTAGGTTTTTTTGTGATTTTTGTGCTGTTGAATGAATGAATTTATCGTAGGTTATTTAAATAATAAACTGAAATTCGTGTACATTAATTTTCTTCAAGGTACACATGGAACGAGATTTATGCTAGGTGTGCTTCGTAAATGATCAAAGTTTTAAATCTAAAACTTGTTGTTTCAGCAGTGGCTATCAATTCACGTCACAAACCTTCTTAAGAAAAACCGGCTAAGTGCGAGTCGGACTCGCGCACTGAGGGTTCCGTGCCAACTTTAACTGAATTAGGGATTCTTACTTCCACTTAGCCAAAATACCACAATATTTTGTTGACCGCAAATATAACTTTGTTTTTCATAGTGTTTGTATGAAAGACAAAGTTATATTTGCGGTTGATAAAAATATGCTATATCTCAAAAACTGCTTGTTCGATTTCGCTCAAACCTTTTTCGTTGAAAGTTTATGTTGAGATCTACATTACAAATTTTTTTCAAAATTGTCACTTCCTTAGTTCAAAAGTTAGATGGGGGGGACGCCCATTTACCACTTTGGAAGCGTCTATATCTCAAACGTTAGACTTTTAGAAAAAATGGTTTTAGAAACCTCAATGTCATTTTGAAAGACCTATCCATAAACACCCCACACGTATAGGTTTGAGTAAAAAATTTTTTTTTGGTTTTAGTAACATGTATGGGAGACCCCCCTTTGATATATTTTTTTCAAATTTTTTGTACCTGAATCGGAAAGCGGTAAAGAGAATACACCTACTTACCAAGTTTCAGCGGTGTGATGCTAATAGTTTCAGAATAAAGTGGCTGTGACATACGGATGGACAGACAGACAGACAGACTTGACGAAACTATAAGGGTTCCGTTTTTTGCCATTCGGCTACGGAACCCTAAAAAAGGTCATTCGAATCCTGTCCAATGTATGATGAAAATAAAAATTATGGCTGATATTGTACGTACCGTGGCACTAATCAGGGTGTCACTAACAGCGACTTAACTCCTTACAAGTTGCGCAGGGAACATGTAGATTATAAGGGTTGACTGTTGATTTCGCTTGCCACCTGAGAAAGGGTTAAAGAATCTTAGAGACCAGGGGCCCAAGACAACGCAATAATTTCGAAACGACAAAGTTCCTATTTACCAAAATGTATAGGACTGACACAAGTCTTGGCTAAACCACGTGGTCAATTGACTATTTGAGTATGAAAATATTGTCGAAAGCGAACTTTTTAATCGTTTCGAAACGAACCTATGTTACTTTGTTTACGGGCCCTGGAATAAGAGCGCTTTCAAAATTAGGCGACTTAAGCAGCACGACCGTCGCGCGACTTTCGCGCTGCTGTCAATTTCATACATAAATGACAGCAGTAAGCCCTTTAAAGCCTTTTAAGGCGCATTATGGCGTCAACCTTATCTATGTACCTACAGTCGCCAGCATATCATGTTACCCACTTTTGTTACAAAAAAGCTCTTATTACAACTGCATAAGATACCGCAGTGTTTACCTTGACGTGCTGTCGTCCGTACTAGCGGTCCCCTGCGACTGCGTCCGCGCGTTTTGAGTTTGCTCCCTCCCTTCCGTCGCAGCGTGATGTTTTATAGCTAAACGCCTTCCTCGATAAATAAGCTGTCCAACACAATAATATTTTTTTTAAATCGATCAAGTAGTTCCTGAAATTAGCGCGTTCAAACAAACAAACTCTTCAGCTTTATAATAACCCCCTTATTCATAATAACTCAAACGGTCCTTTGCTTTCAGCTATTACACTGTTTTGTCACTTTCTATCAAATGATGACTGCGCCAAGAAAGAATGAGACAAAACAGTGTAATAGCTAAAATAGATTTAAAAGACCGTTTGAGTTATTATGAATAAGGGGGTATGTATGACTGATATAATAGAGCATTGTTTACGCCTCTTACAGAATATTTGCGTGACAAGATTCGGATCTAAAACTGTTCACAAACATCGATTTTCCATTCTCCGTCGACTTTATCGAGCCATTTTTACAACCCATTAGATATAATTATGTATGAGTGATAAATCAACATCAAAATAAATACCGCAGCCTTGGGTAGACTAATCAATATTGAGCTTAAAAGCTGGACATCGCATTAGACAGGCTTTGGGGACCTACACTGTAAGATGTACGGCTTTATTTTTGAATCACTCGCCTCGAGTCGAGCGCTATATTTGTGCTGACTCTACACTCGTAACGGATTAGTATAAAAATAGTGTCTTAAACAAATCTATATTTGCCACGTTTTGTGTTAATTGAAATGTGATTGGGCAAAATTAGGGTAGGCGAAAGACGTGAAATAAATATGAAAAAAATCCAAGTTTGCAAACGCTTTTAAGACGTGAGATCTAACTGGAAACCAAGTTCTTTCAAAGCTCTCCTATTAGTGCGGACTTAGCAAGTTTTTATCCGCTAATTTTAAACTCGGTGACATTATCAAGGAGAAAACTAGTCAGGACGCACTCGTTCTTTTAATCTAAATTTAGAATTTTGCAAGCGCGTGGTTCAAATAGATTTAAATTATTTGTGGTGTCAAAGATGGTTCGATATGGATAATATTATAATTGGTACCCACTGGTGTGTTGCATTTATTTCAGGCTTATCGCGTCGACGCGGTACCTGTAGATGTTTTAAATGATCGCGAGATGTCGATATAACTGATAGATGCTAACTTTCCTAAACTGTCAAACTTGTATAAAAAACGGCAGCCAATGCAGCCATGTGCGCACTAACGACAAATGTCTACGAACTCGCGTTATAGATATATTAAAAGACTACCATGTACGTGGAGATAAATTATCTATGTAGACGCGGTAAAACGTGCGACAAACGGGTTTATCGATGTGCCATACAGCGGGAGCAGGATAGCTTAAACATAACTTAGATATTAAGCACTAATTATCGCGCTCTCTTTTACACTGTAGGCGTAATGACAGACACGGTTACATTTCAATTAACGACATCGACTTTTAGAGTAGTTCCTCTGAATGAATTTGCGTCTCTGCACGACCAATTTTCATTTCCCCACTCCTATTAATAAATCGACATGGTTATACTGGAATAGTTATATGAATATTTTAGAAGAATTGTAATCGGCGTCGTTGATTTGCTGAAGTTAAGAATTCGTGGTGGAAAAATACAATCGAAAAATTCAAGATTGCGCAGTGAATGCGTAATTTGATGTTTTGCTACAAATATTTCACTTAGTTAAATAGTTTCTTTTTAGAATAACTACGTTACATTACCAAATTAACCAGTCAAAAGAAGTTGAACTTCCCAATTGAATTCACTTACATCCTTATAAACTAGTTCATGGTATTAAAAAACTGTCTCGGTGGCGCAGCGGTTAGTGGGTCGCATCGACGGCTGCGCCATAGGTCCCCGGTTCGATACTCACCCGGATCGGGCCAAAAATATGTACCTGGGTTTTTCTGTAGGGTAGGATAGTTTGGAAGTTGGGTGGAGTTTCACCCCCGTGCCTCGGAAAGCACGTACAGCCATTGGTCCTGCGCCTGATCTCTCTCCGGTCGTGTCAGATTGCTGTCCCATCGGGCTATGAGAGTGAAAAGAATAGAGAGTGCACCTGTATTTTTTTCGCTCACCCTTGTACACTAAAATATGTCCCGCGCAGTCGGTTAGTCGTTGTGACTGGCCACCGTAGTCGAAATCTGCTAGGGGGACTATTATATTAAAAATATTCTAGTATCCACCGGTAAGGCTTCTAATTAGATGATGAACAATGATTATGAAGGATTTTTTTTAGTTAACCAAAAATAAATAAACCTTTTTTCTTTGTTACAGAGATCAAGATCCCCCAGTGCGTCTGCGCAAAGGCAACTGGACGAAGCCGATTTGTTTATGGACCTCATCAAAGACGTAGCCAATGAGTTGGACATCGATGTTCTTTGCCATAAGGTAAGTTTTTTTCTGAATTATATTTGCAAATATGTTTCGGGTAGTAAGAGAGTTTATTTGGGTCATATACGCTCTTATAACACATTAGTAAAAGATGAAATATGAAACCAAAAATTGCGCACGGGCGAGACTCGAACCAGCATCTTTCTGGCTAACCGGGCCAACTGCTCTTCCAATTGAGCTACCGTGCTGTCGGTCGGTCATTGATACGCAATGACGTATCAATGAGACCAAGAATTTCGCGCTGTCGGACCGACAGCACGGTAGCTCAATTGGAAGAGCAGTTGGCCCGGTTAGCCAGAAAGATGCTGGTTCGAGTCTCGCCCGTGCGCAATTTTTGGTTTCATATTTTCATCTTTTAAGAATAAAATATGACACTGTGAGTGTTAAAAATATTGTCAAACCATCAACACATTAGTATTTCAATGTACAAAATTATAAGTAAAGTATTTTCTCACGTCTAAACACACTGAATCTGCAAATGACAGGGCAAAATAGAGATTTTACTCTCTCCAAGGTTTGAGTTAAATAGCCTGAAATTCGTATTATATATAACGGCTCCTCCTACCGGAATGGCGCTCTAGCGCCGTTATCAGGTCTTCAGAGGTTCTACAGTCAGGTATTCTATGGCTGAACGGGCTGTGAGGCGTAGATTATCGGGTGAGGAAAATGAGACACTTGTATGATCAAGTACAGAACGTTTACTGCTACACAAAATATTACGAGGAACACATTCACCACTCTATAATGACACTCCATCGATCACGTAACACGTATCTGCGATTCCATCTGATTGGCTCCTGATCTCAAGTTCATCTGACATCATGGCCGCTCTGACTGTTCGCGCACGCGCTAGAGTTCGAAGTTGCGTCAGAGCAATGTCACTGGCCACTGCTCTAGGACATTATGGTCCATATTCCCTCACGGCCATACTGACAATTCGCACGTCCTCGTGCGACTCTCGGTATGTTCCCGTGAATAGTCTTCCATTTCAAGTCAATCTGAAAAAGCAAAACAACTGGTAGACAACCCTTCATACCGCTTGTCCATCCCTGACATAATATGACATTTCAACATTAAGGTTCTAAGAGCCTTATGTGATGACGTAAATAAAATACAACATAATTCGGGAAATTGTCGAAACTAGCACGTCACCCATCATGTACATAATACACTTCCCACAGTCCCCCGATTGTTGGGTGATCGGATTGATCAATCACGCACCATATTTCGTAGTAATGACCAGCACGTCAGCGCCGTTATTAGCTACCATAAGTCTCATAGTTGTTGTCACCGCCTCTTACATAGGTCACCACCGTTGCCTCTCACAGGGGCACCACATTTCCTTAAACACCACTGCGTGTCATAGGAACTACTACATCTCATAGACACCACTGCCTCCCACAGGCAACATCAGCCGTCACAGGCTATACCGGACGTCACAGGCAACATCGCCTTCCACAGGCTTCACCGGCCGTCACAGGCCACATCGCCTCCCACAAGCTACACCGGCCAACACGAGCCACATCGCCTCTCACAGGCAACACAGTATTGAGTCAAGTCAAGTCAGTAAATCAAGTCAAGTCTCCCGTAGACCCCGGCGATATGACTAAGGCATTGACATTACACAAGCCATTTGACCAACATAAGCTAGTTCCACCAGGGACACCGACATTACACAAGTCATTCGACTAACATAAGCCAGTTCCACCAGGGACACCAACATTACACAAGCCATTCGACTAACATAAGCCAGTCCTCAATCAATCAGCCACTTACTTCCTTCCCCAATTTGTAGCTAAGACTTCAGTACGTTGACCAGTACAAGCCAAAGCCCACCCCTTTGCCTATAAAGCGCTATTTCTATTAACATCATCCAATAAGTGGCACTCTCTGTATTGGTTCATCCATCGCGGTCTCGACAAAATCCTCATTATTGACAATAGTAACAGAGTTACTCCTTAAGTCATCGTTGTTCTTGAGAACAGCACATAATCACATAATACCAATAAAGAAAGCACATCATATTAAAATAACCACGTTCTCTCAAATCGCAGTTCGTCCGTATGATCCCATTTATAAAATTCTGCAGCTCATTACTATTTTATATACTATCTATTCGATACTTAAACATTATATACACACATGTTAGGTATTCACAAACTAGTACGTTGAGATTGACAGATAAATACCTCTTTGGATGCACATCGCGTGAGTAGGTTAGCCACTAATTTGTTAAAATGAAAAGTTATATTTAGGAGGTTTTATCGCCCGAAGCGATCTCTTCTAGTCAACCAAAGAAATTATAGGTTCGTTTCTCAGTTTTACTCGAACAGACAGACAGGCATACAAACAAATTCCAACGATATCATACACATACAGGGCCCTGATTCACATTTTCGGCATCTACTGTTGGATTACAGTAGTAGTCATTCAGTAGTGCTATTGTAACACATCGTGTGCTTAAAGTTAGCAGCATTGAATGGTGACACGCCGCTGTCAGAATAGCGAAGTATATTAATTGTACTCTCGTAGTACAACTGATGCACAACTCAGTGACGGACGACTCAATTAGCGAAATTGAAGCCCAGGTCGAATTGATAACCAGAGAAAGCTTTTAGCATTAAGTCCACCTTTGTACACTAAATTTGTGCAATAAAGTCTTTAAATAAAATAAATAACCCTTTTTTAAGTCGGTGAAAAAAAAAAACATATAGACTTCTTTTGACAAAATAGACAAACATCACCAGCCAAACGTACCCACACAATTTTTTACATATTGTGCCTAGAATTTATCAATTCATTATATTAAAAATAAAAGTAACAGATCTATCCCCGTATTCATTAAGTAGTTTTTTTTTTTCATTTTACTAGCGTGAAAATTAAAGTAAGGACAACAACACGTCAAGGACACAGTCATCAACCCATAGTACAGATTCAAAATTTAAATTTCAAGGGAATATGTCACAATCTTGCCGTCGCTTCTGCGACACACTTTCCGTTTCCCACAGCTTCTCTATACATAGTTACTACTCACTGACTGTACTCTAATCGGAAACTTTCAAGTAAATCTCAAACTAACTAAGCGTAACCTGCTCATACCATCAATTCACAACAAAGAAACGAGCTCACCGGATTATATGAAGTCTGCTCCTTTCAGCTTGTAGTTCGCACGCATGGAACTCTAGGACGCTGCATGTCTGGCTGCTGGGCTGCTGCATATCTGTATGTTTTCTGTACTGTGCGTCGCACGCACGCACGTGTTCGACTGGACACAATGAAATAAGATGTCTATCCGAACGTCAACACACGAAGCAAGTCAAGTGACATCAGGGTGCCAATTCTCGTGTAGTTACATTTGTAAAAAGTTTACCAATCGTATTTGGTCTTTATATTTTCACCTCTTTGCATTTGCTTCACATACATCGTCACAAATTATCAGTTTTTTACAAGAGGTTACATTACAACTGTTGCTAGACTGGTTGGTGGTTGTTTTGCCAGGTCTTGTTTGTTTGTTATTAATTCAGAAGATAGAAGCGGCTGAACTGACTGTTGAACTTGCTGCCGGTAAGCTTACTGTTGTGTCTGTTGTCTCCCTTCAAAGTTATCATATAGTTTGCAATAATCAATCGCTCTTTGTTTTACAAAAGTAGGTTCAACTTAACATCTGTTTGTTTCTTCACAATATATGTTATTTGCTGCCCAGTGTCTTATCATATAAATCATGCTTACGGCTGATTCAGTCACTCGTATTTTAGTTTCTATCAAGATCTGTAGTAGTCATATTTACCATCAACTTGCACATTTCTACAATAAGTAGGTACCAACTTTTCTTCGATGCTTACTATCATCTTGCGAATTTTAAACGTATTTATGACAATAAACTAAGTGAACTCTCTTGGATACAATTGTCATCATCATCTTAATTGGCCACTGCATCATCATAATAAATATTTGTTGCGCTATCAAGGTGATCTGAGAGGTGTCTCGTCTGTGCGGTCCCATAGTCGGTCACTTAGGAGTCCTATAGTTGCACAAAATCTCTTGCTATAACTTAGTACTCCATTCTGTGTAAGGGTTTTTTTGTCAGCAATTTGTCCATTATTATCTCACATGGATATCTCTCCGACTCATCAGATAGACATGACCAAGCTAGCAAATTGTCCTCCTGTCGTATATCGCCATCAAGAACGGTGTTAGGCAGTTCATTGGTACCCAGTTCCTCAACCATAATGTATTGGGCTTTTTGTTATTGTCACTTCTCGAAAGTAGGTGGCAAAAGTTGTATAAAGTTGTAGCTGTGAGATTATTGTTTTGAAATAATTTCTTCTTATTCTTCTTTTTTTAATGGCATCCGAACTGAAATAATTTTCTATTTTCTCATGAATTTTCAACGTCATTTTTAGTGACACCATTATTTCTGTCAGATCGACGTCTCAAATATTTCCTCTTGGTCTCTTGCATAAACGTCATTTCTCGCGAAAGATCGGGTAGAGATGTCAACTGTTCGGAGACGTTGTCACTGCTCGGGAAGCAACGGGTAGATGTCATTCGCTGTTCGGATAATATCGGGTATAAAACGACACGGCTCGGGAAAATGGTATTGAGAAGATGTCACTGCTCGCAAAACATCGGGTCACTCGTATTCTTGCGCGTCATCTATAAGCTCTCTGTGATTGGCTGTGTGCTGTGTGCGCGATGACAGCGCCCCTAGTGACCACAAGCTATTTTGGACTTGAGATTTGTCAAACTGTGACAACTGGATTGTTTGGTAATTTGGTAACGATTTTGTGATTGCTTTTCAATGAAATTAAACGAAAATATGTAACACGCAATGTTAACACCAACATACTGACGGGAATATTGCTGGAGCATAGCTGGATTCGTCTCTTCAGTATTTTGTCTCCAATAATAAGTTCACTGCCTGTTGTACTGTGTCGTACAAAAAAATTTGGGAACCCATCAGCGATATTTCTCTCCACACAGCAGCTATCCATTCTTATGTTTGCTTGGAAACGAATAAAACTTGCACGAACTGGTTTTCTCATTTATTTTATAGTTACGGCTTATCATCAAATAATGCAACATAGCCATTGAAATTTAAACTGAGTCTTTTTCAGAATTTTAGCGTTAACTGAGTGTCTTAAAACATCCACAAACTCGTTGACGATCTTTTAATAAATGCCATGGGCACTGCACTCTCTATCTTTCTGCTATTCACTTTATTTCTGAGTACTCTCTATCACCTTATCACATCAAAGATGTACAGAGATGGTGAACATTAGAATGGCGGGCTGAAAGCTCCAAATCGTGATGCCTTTGTCTGAAAGTCATGAACTGGGAACGCTCATCTAGAAGTTCTCTCATTATTGTTTATCCTGAGGATAAAAAAAAATCGAAGCAGATCTGTCGAGACATAACACACGGATTTCAACGGATTCAGTATTCAATATCTGGAGTGGTCGAACTTGGAATTCCTCCGTTTCTCCTTCCTTCTCCTTCATTTGCAAGATCCAAGATTCAGCAATATCAATCGCGTAGTCATTTGTCTGTTCTGTCACTGACATTTTCCTCAAAACTTAGCCCTTCGAATCCCACTTCTGATAACGGCTCCTCCTACCGGAATGGCGCTCTAGCGCCGTTATCAGGTCTTCAGAGGTTCTACAGTCAGGTATTCTATGGCTGAACGGGCTGTGAGGCGTAGATTATCGGGTGAGGAAAATGAGACACTTGTATGATCAAGTACAGAACGTTTACTGCTACACAAAATATTACGAGGAACACATTCACCACTCTATAATGACACTCCATCGATCACGTAACACGTATCTGCGATTCCATCTGATTGGCTCCTGATCTCAAGTTCATCTGACATCATGGCCGCTCTGACTGTTCGCGCACGCGCTAGAGTTCGAAGTTGCGTCAGAGCAATGTCACTGGCCACTGCTCTAGGACATTATGGTCCATATTCCCTCATATACTTGTTTGAATAACAAGACAAAGTGTAATTTAGTGTTGAGTTGGGCGTAACGGAAAGTTATGAATAAACGCGAGAATAGATAATACGGTGAATTATAATTTAGTTGTAAAAGTTTTAAGGGAACTTATAATACAATGTTTTTGATATTACCCAAAAAAGCGGTAAAGAGGATACACCTACCTACCAAGTTTCAGCAGTGTGATGCTAAAAGTTTCAGAATAAAGTGGCTGTGACATACGGACGGACAGACAGACAGACAGACAGACTTGACGAAACTATAAGGGTTCCGTTTTTTGCCATTTGGCTACGGAACCCTAAAAAGGCCCTTTTCTAGGTTAGTTTTTAGGCTCAAAAATATCCAATACAGGATTGGGTATCCTTTATAATAAATGTTGATTCTAATCTCTCATCGGTCATGCCATGTCAGACTACCGTACCAAATTAATGAATGTGATGAAACAGAGTGTGCACTTGTGTATTGCGCACACATCTGGGCACTATCAAATGTCCTGCGTATCTGGCCTATCCCTGCGGAGAGGAGCCGCCATTGCCGAAAATCGGAAGGAAAGATGACATTATTCACACACACACGCACACACACACACACGCACACACACACACACGCACAAATACACTCGTACTCACACACACGTATTCACGCACGCGCACACACACAGAGCCGACCAATTTCCTATTTTTTTTTTGTAACTACTTAACCCCTATTTTTGTATTTTACCTAACCGTGTTCCGCCCGCTAGTTCAGTTATACAAATTCCTATGTTAAATCTTAAAGGCCGCCCGTGATACAGGCATCTCAGCCTAGTACGGGGATCGATGTATAACTTTATTGTTCAATTAACTTTTTGAAATAAATTATTTAGTTTTTTGTATTTTTGTATTGTATTCAAACATAGCTCTGCGAGCTCAATAAAAATTCAACCAAATTTAAAAAAAAATGTTATTTAGAGGGCTAGTACATACTCTATTATTATAATATGCTTTGTTTCTTTGAGATACCCAAAGAACTTTTAAGTATTAAAAAATTAATAAAATATGTTTATTGACCACAAGACATAAATTAATGAGATTTTATCTCCCATAGGCTCCTAAACTAAGCTATGCCTGTATCTTGAGATACCAGTATTACTTGAATTAGTTGTGTGGTTCGTTCTTGTGTGTGTGTGCATGTCAAGAATTTTTGCTGAGCCACCTTTTCGAAATTTAATTTTTTTATTGTATTTTCTTTTGTCTTTTTTTTATATTTGTGTCGAAAAAAGTCCTTTCATTTCATTTTTTTTTTCATCTTAGCAGTTCAGTTAGTGTATGGTCGTATGGCTTTCGGTTAATCCTAAGATTCCATTCTGTATCAAAGTTTTATGCATAAAACCTTAAATAATAAAGCATATTTTGTCAAATATAACTACCTAAACAATTGACGTCTACAATCAGACCCAAACCCCGGAATTTCAGTAGCCCAAAAAATCATTATCCTGTTTCCCCCAAAACGTCATTTGGATCCCATACAAATGTCTCATTTTAAAGTCCTTTAATTCCGGAAATAACACGTATTACGGGGGACCTGGGTTGTCCCAATTTCACGGTTCGTACCAGCGAGTTAATCGGTTTGGGTAACGTGAACACACCAGTTATGGCATATTTGAATCGAAAGGATGTATTTTATATTCATTTTATTAATATTTTTTTTAATAAACATAAAAGATATTTATTTACACATAAACTACATAGCTAAATAACATATATACAGAATAACAGAAAAAAAAGGAGAAAATAAATTTATAAATTTATTCAATTTATTCAGTAGGTTATCTAAAGTTGTAAAATTAATTTTAATACCGAGAAAATAAAATTATACCCGAGAAGGTAAGTTAAACCGTAGTTACTATGCCATTTAACCCTGCTTCCAAAAACTGAAAGCCAACAACTCTATGAACCGCCTTAATTTTACCTCTATTATTTTATTACTTGCTAGCCAGAATTGGAGCACTTACGTCGACGGTATCCCTCCAGCATAATTGCTTGGTATTCATATTATAATATCAGTAGTTGGATATGACATTTCAGTATGCTAAGTTGAAATGGGGAGTCCTATAAAATATTTTCTTTCTTTGAGCTTAAAGTTCCTGTTTAGTAGTAATACAACTTGCGTTCTAAAGCATCAATTTCAGCTCATCAGTTTTGTTATGGAAAACTGTTATTTACTATCAAGGTCACTGCCACCTTACCAGTTTTATATCCAAAATCGCTTGTACCTCGCGGCGTCTTTTGTTTCAAGTTCCGCCCGTTTTTATGTGGAAGCGATTTTGAAATTGGTAAGGCGATGGTGTCCTCTGTCGACCGAAAAGATATTCCACTAATATTCAAAAAAAGTAGTTTACATATAAATATACGAGTATGCGCCATTCTTTTGGATAGAGCGTTAAAAAATTATTTGGCTCTGTACTTCAATGATCATGACACAAGTGTTGGTTCCTCGTTTCTATCATGGTCAAATGTATCAGTTCCCCTGACCAAGGGCTATGGAGGTCAGAAGCAATTGCTTGGGATAAGGAGACGAGCAAGTTAGTAAATGATAATAACAACGGATATCAAAGGACCATTCCAATCAACTTGTCTTGACTTTTTTCTCTGAACGTCTGCTAATTAATCGGCAATTAAGAGGCTATACCGATATATGTTTTTGCTTATGGCCGGTATGACACAGTCTCGCTTGCCACGATGTCAAAATATTTGAGGATCGTGGCAAAGCGATGTTTTTAATTTTGAACTTGTAACAGTGGCATAGAGGGACTGTAGCATAGGGGGATTAACCCGATATTTTTTGTGCACACTGCGCAGAGCAAATGTTAGTTTAGGTATTTTTAAGTAGAGTATTTTTTTTTAATTTGCTGTATAAGTATAGCCTATTCTTGGTCTTACTCTATGTCTATTATAGTTTTGATAAAGTTATCGTGTATCAGGAGGTAAAGAAAATGGCAGAAAAACGCGAGGAATGGAAAGACTCCACCTACAAGAGCCAAGCTCTTAAATTTGATGATGATGATGTTTTAAGGGTTCCGTAGACCAACAAGGAACTCTTATAGTTTCGCCATGTCCGTCTGTCCGACTGTTTTTTTTTTGTAAGGGCAATTTCAAATAACTTGTACCAATGCAGAACATCAGTGAAAACCATTTATTTACAGGATGTCAACAGAATAATTTGTTGAAAACGAAAAATGTTACATCAGAACCATTTTCCATCTCTACAAGAGTTATTTAAGCCCCGCTCGTAAGAACTAAAACTTTCAAATGTACGTGGGTTCAACGCAAATACAATTTAAAAGTTTACAGCTCAAAAGGTAATTTGCATTTATACAACATGATAAAACTCCGCATTTTAGGATTGTACACTGCTTTTGTCTGAGAGAATTTAACTCAGGGAACAGTGGGCGTTATATAGTGAGAGAAACACTCCTATGTAGTTTAATAGAGTATTTTAGATTATCCAAAGTTAAGTTAAATAAATAGTTGATTTTTGTTTTTATAGTGTTTTGTCATTATAAAAACGTAATAATATAAATTGCAATTATTCATTGTGAGAGCAACCTCGCAACATTGATGAAGCCACGCAGCCTACGCGTTAAAAGAAAGCACTTGCAAATGCCGAGTGGTATAGGCATACGCCCGGATAGTGTAAGACACGGAGTTCGATTCCTCGTCTGTCATAGAGTCACGGTTGCTTTTTACAAGTGCAATTTGTATTAAATATCGATTAAATATATATCTATTACTTCACATCGACATATAAGAGCACTTACCAACGAATAACTCGAATATAAAACGTAGTATCGTATGCAGTGTTGGATAGATAACGCTTACTAAAATGTTTATAATAGTAATAATGTTTAATTAGAACACTGAAACAGGCCGTTAACTTTCTGATTGTTCATGTGTAAATGCCGTGTTAAAGCATCAGGAGCTCTATTTTTGAATCACTCGTGTCAAGATGGCGTGTGAAATTCATCAATTAAAGTCCAATTTTGGAATGAAAACCGGTTGTAATCCACACAAGAGGGGTTTGAAAAAATAAAGCTCTATTTTGTTAGTGCTCAAGTCCATATTTTGCGTAATTTTCATTGATTTTTATTCGTTTACGAACGAAAATCACTCGTGATATTGACGCGAGTGATTCAAAAATATTGCCCCAGGAGCTCTATTTTTGAATCACTCGCTTCAAGATGGCGAGTGATTTTCGTTCGAAGATGAATTATAAGTCAACGAAAATAACTCGTTTTCGAACGAAAATAACTCGTAATATTGACGCGAGTGATTCAAAAATAGAGCTCCAGGCAGCCAATCACAAAAGGACATCGAAGCGAGAACATCAATTTTAATAGCTTTTCCTGGAAAGTTCCGATGGCTACCGTAGCACAATGGAACTCATTTCCCATGGAAGATTTCCATTGATATTCTATATCAGGGGTTAATATCGTAGAGGTAAACTATATTAATATTTAAATTTAATATCTAAAATGGATTAAAAAATGCAAGATCATTACGTAAAAGCAGTTATGAAAATCGCTGCTGCCGTAAAACATGCCTTAGATCTTTATTACAAGGAGTAAAAACATGCAAAATTTTAAAAGTAAGTTGATTCTAAGTATCAACATTTCATGTTTTGGTACACGCTCATTAGCGAATTACAACTCAAATACATTACGAGAATACCTTCCAAGAATTAAGTTTTTCGTAAGTAACACGCTAATTATCTGCCTAATAGGTGTAGCGGTTAGTTTCGCTACCCAAGAGGTCCCGGGTTTAAATCCCGGGTCGGGCCGAATGTTAGTAGTTTCTGGGTGGTTTCCATGTTGAAAATTCTCTCGAACAGCTTGTAAGGAACTTGGTGGTGAAGACTCCCCCGTGCCTCAGAAAGCACGTTAAGCCGTTGGTCCTGCGCCTGATCTCTCATCGGTTATGTCGGAGCCGTCTCACCGAATTAATGAGTGAATGAACATAGTGTGCACTTGTATTGGGCACACATCTAGGTACTATAACCTTTTCTGCGTACCTGGCCTATCTCTACTGAATGGGGCCGCCATTGCCGAAAATCGGTAGAAGAATATTTATCAACCCGCGAAGACTTCATTGACGAAGCAAAATCAACTCTATTATTTTGCAAATTGCCAGTGTTTTACTTATGTGCTGTTTTCTATTATAATATTATTTTAATTGTCAACCAACCATTAAAGATTAAATAATCAAATTTCCCGTTTATCTGGTACCTACACGGTGGTGTGTTAGCCAAGTTCACTAAGCAACAAAGGCGTCTCGCCGGTCGTTGGCTATTAACATTTAAATTTTAATATAATCATACTAACTTAAAAAAAACTAACATCCCCAGCAAGCATTCCCCGGACCTTTGCTAAACTTTTATGAAAACACTTATCTGTTTTTCTAGGTCAGCCCGACTACCCCACTCAGAAACTTACACACTAACCCAGTTGCCAATTGTTGCCCAAATAAGAGCAGACAAAAACTTGGCACATCTTTATAATAGGGGAGAAATGTCGAAAAAATAAACCCGCACCCCGCACTAAGAAGTAGACAAATCGTGAAAGTTGCTGTTGCAGCGTGAGTGAACGATTTTGACACAGAAGTGTAATAGTCATGTTCCAAGTGCAAATGTTATTTATCTTTGACTAGAGATCCCGGCGAATTTCGTTTCGTTGCCCTTGGTGGCCCCGTCCTATCAAATAGTTATTTTATTTTCCTATAATTCATTACCGTTTAACCTTCCCTGAACTTTCACGAATATTTCAAGACTAAAATCAGCCAAATCGGTTCAGCTGTTCTCGAGTTTAGGCGATACTAACACAAATAGCACTTCATTACTGATATAAAGAGTGTCCCGTAAGTAGTGGTTCAACTGAAAATCGTAGATGGATGAGGTCATGATCTATCAGAATAGGCCAACATGGGTTAAGAAAAGTCTCATGGTTTTAGAGTTATTCAATAATTAACGGACGGGCTCATACAGCATTTTTTCTGCCGACAAAAACATTACGTTTACATACGTAAACATTCTGACGCAAGCAGATTAAAAGGTTAATTTCTATTAAATTTTCGTTGCAAAACACAAAATTGAGTAAGTAATAAAACAGTTACAGAACTTTTAACTCCCCATGAAGTGCTCTTACAACAAAGTTATGGTTGTATTACGTACATTCGTCATGTTCTTGTATATTGTGCTTTTACAGTTTATAACAATAGACGAAAGGATATAGACAGCTTTTAAAAAGAGTAGTTTTAGCACCAAAGTATTTCATTTCAGTATTATGCAAACAAATATTCAGGCATAGCTGGGCACCGTTAATCAAATAGTTAACTTCGTTAATCGTTAATCCGTTACAAAAAAAGTTAGCTTCGTTAAACGTTAAAGCGTTACATTTCGGAAGAATTAACGCAAGTTAACGTTAATCGTTAATCCGTTAATATGTGTAAAATTTCATTTTTTTATCGTTGCGTTAGTGAACTTATAAAACCTGTTGGTTTAGGTTCTGGGAGTAAACAGGTTAGGGACAAAACGAAAAACTTGTGTAATTCAAATGTGTAATTTAATCGTGTGGCATTTCGTGCATATTTTCCTTCATGCAATTGACATGTTGAAGTTCTCATCTGGGTGCCAATTCCGCTAATTGAGTCTTCACTGAGTTGTGCATCACTTGTACAACGATAGTGCTTTGATACACCTCGCTATTCTGACAGCGGCTGCTGTAGTGACTCTATCGTGCTACAGTAGTGAGTGATTTTCTGCTAAGTAATTTGACAGCTTTTTGACATTGATTGATAATTCTTCATCATCATTATCATCATCATCAGCCGAAGAACGTCCACTGCTGAATATAGGCCTCCCCCATGGCTTTCCACAACGACCGGTTGTGAGCGGTCTGCATCCAGTGCGATCCTGCGATCTTTACAAGGTCGTCTGTTCATCTTGTCGGTGGACGTCCTACGCTGCGCCTTTGGTCGAAGGGTCTCCAATCTAGGACTTTTCTGCTCCAACGGCCATCAGTTCTACGCGCTATGTGCCCTGCCCACTGCCACTTGAGCTTACTGATTCGCAGGGCTATATCCGTTACCTTAGTTCTTCTATGTATCTCCTCGTTTCTGATTCGATCTCGTAGAGAAACACCGAGCATAGCCCTCTCCATCGCTCGTTGTGTGATTTTGAGCTTCTTTATGAGGCCCATAGTTAGAGGCTGGTTGAAGACTTTTGTCTTCAGACACTGAGGTTATTGAGACGAGAAGACGCTCTTGCGCAGTTTCCCGAACGCTGCCCAGCCGAGTTGGATTCTTCGATTGACCTCTTTCTCAAAGTTGGACCTACCTACCTGGATTACTTGTCCCAAGTAGACGTACTCGTCAACAACTTCGAGAATTGAGTTCCCAACAGATACCGGAGTGGGTACAACACGGGAGTTCGACAAAATTTTCTTCTTTTCCATATTCATTTTAAGACCCACTTGTTGGGATACTCAATCAAGGTCTTCGAGCATAGTGCCCAGATCATTCATGCCACAACGACTATAATATAGTGACTTTAATATGTTCTCATCGGCAAACCGGAGGTGTGTGATGTATTCGCCATTGACATTGATGCCGAATCCTTCCCATTCCAGGAGCTTGAAGGCGTCTTCTAGTGTCGCTGTAAACAGTTTCGGAGATATAACGTCTCCCTGTCTTACACCTCTTCGCAGTGGAATCGCCCTCGTATTCTGTTCCTGTACTCGGACCGACATGGTGGCGTTGTCATAACAGACACTTTAACACCTCTATATACCTATAGTCTATGTGGCACCGCTGAAGAGACAGAAGCACCGCCCAAGTTTCGATCGAATCAAAGGCCTTCTCATAGTCCACGAACGCTAAGCATAGAGGCATATTATACTCCTCTGACTTCTGTATAATTTGCATAAGCGTATGGATGTGGTCTATGGTACTATACCCTTTACTACTTACTACTTACTATATCCTCGTTTTGATGTTAAAATGTTTTCACCCGTGGAAAACAGCCGTTCAATTGCAGTACTTGAGGGTATAGCGGTATTGTATTTAATGAATACATTTATGAATATCTGTTCCCCGAGAAATGCAGTATCGTTGAACGAGTCTTTTGATTTCATGTCCAGCCACATTTGAACGAGACTTTGCGCTTTACTCGTTAGAGAGTTGGAGCTTTTTGGTTTTTCAATAGACTGTGTGACAGAATTATCAAAATACTTACTTGTCTGCACCTGTTTTTTGCGCCACGCCGCGGTGCCGTGCGGTAAACAATAGGCATTGGATTAACGATTAACGGACTTAGCTGCATATGAACGGAAGTTAACGTGTCCGTTAACATTTTTGAAAGTTAACTTAAAAGTTAATCCGTTAATCAAAATGTTAACTTCGTTAATTAACGATTAACGGATTAACGAGTTAATGCCCAGCTATGTATTCAGGTTATCCTAATCCCGTGCCTCGCAAAGCACGTAAAGCCGTTGGTCCTGCGCCTGATCTCTCTCCGGTCGTGCCAGATTGCTCTCCCATCGGGCTATGAGAGTGAAAGGAATAGTGAGTGTACCTGTGTTTGCGCACACACTTGTGCACTATAATATGTCCCACGTAGTCAGTTAGTCGTTGTGACTGGCCACCGTAGTCGAAATCGGCTAGGGGGACTATTATTATTCAGGTTTTATGTATAAAGGAATAAAATAGCGTTGTATAGGTTGTATAGAAGAAAATATACAAAAAAATGCACAGCTCACAAATAAGTTCAAAGTAAATAATTACATAGCTCCTGTAAGACCTCCTGCACGTAACTAACAAAATAAAAGGATTTCCAAATACCTGTGTTGTTACGTCACGACTCAACTCCTTATTTAATTCAAAGGAAAAAGCAGGGCGGCTATAAATAGAGTTCACGGTGCGTAAAGGTTTTGACTTTATAAATTATTCTTATTAACCTTCCTTGGCCAAGTAAATCTCTATCCCTATGTGCCTGGGGAACACTGAGGCATTCTCTGTGAATTCCAGTAGAGATGCACTGAACTTCAAATGTATCGATACTTCTAATAGTCCCTTGTCGATATTTTTTTTTGCCTAAATAAATAAACTGGCCATAGCATGTGGCCTAGGTTTAGAGAAACCTATCTGTGAAATAATTTTGACATGATGGTGAAATTAAAGCAATGAAATAGTTGGGTTCGTCAAATAGATATGAGTACATAAGACTAATGCATTATAGTGAAAATATTATTTATGGAGAGCAAATTTTAAAAGGTAATAGTGCCATCCACGAAGGCGCGCGCCACCTTTCGTCGTAATCGTATGTAGTACATTTGTTACATCTTTTTCCAATATTTAATGATTTACTATTTTTATTCGGTTGACGGGTAGAGAATGTCATATTATGGCATTACCCTTTAGTACAAATTTTGGTTGTGCAATAAAGTATAAATAAATATAATATCTTTATATCGAATGAGACTTCTCTATTCTAGTAAAATGTGACACGCGTGCGGATAGAATGACCCATGATGATGTTCGTATGAGGGTTCGTATCAGGATAGGGTTCGAAATAAAGCAAGAAAATAGTCAGCCTTTTTGAAGATATTTGAGAAAGGTTTTTTCTTTTTTTCTACCCCAACTTTTTTTATTTAAATAAATGAATTCTTATTTACCTAGATTCGAAACATGAATATGAATTTCTACGAAAGGGCTTAACTAGAACAAAGACGAAATGATATTTTAAAAGTATCGAAGGGATCTTTCTTCATCCATTGATTACATTTACTCGCTATTAAATTTCGTTTCAACAGAAAATCTAAAAATAAAAGCAAAACATCAAACACCGTGTAAAGATTTACAAGAGTTTTCAGAAAAGGATAATCCTGTTTCACGGTCTTTATTTCTAAGCATAGCAAATAAACATTAATCTAGTTGTTTACGACCCCAAACATGATTCGTTTTCCAGAAAAACGTCTCTGAAGAACCAAAGGTTAATGTAACTAAGCAAATTGTTTCAGCCCTTAGGATTATTCGTAGTTACTGACGGCTTAGACGTTACAGGGATAAAGGGCTTTCTTACAATAAGTTCGAGTTTTAGTACAAACATGTTTCTATGTCAAAATCTAGCTGATTTAAAGTAAACTTTACAACAGTTTGAATTAGGTAGTATTAGAAATTAAATTTTGCTTATTTCTTCATCAAAAATTGTTATTTTTGAAAATTTTATGTTCAATTGGAGCAATAATCATGGAAATTATTAACAAGATGTATTTTTGTCTTTTTTATCCTTAGTATTTGCTTCTGTTGTCATCGTTTTTTATTGTTAACCTTTTTACTTTAATTTATTCCATTATCATTACTAAGTATACCTGTTTTTAAACTAATAAGTCATTAGACTATAAAAAAAGAAAAATCTAGTTTACGTGGTTTCTGTGAGCATTTTTTCCAATATTTGTTGCGTTAGACCCTCATTTTCTATGCAAATGAATTTTTGCGCTGGGACGACAACAGAATTATATTAAAACCTGCATCTGTGGGCTGCATACAGATTTAGTAAGCCAGTTGGCGTTATTAAAAACCATAATTAAATTCATGACCTGTGGACGTGTCAATTTTGGGAATTTTATTAACATTCAGAACAAACTGAATAGTTAAAATATTGCACTTCTGAGGTATAAACCAAACAGTCGGAAACTTAAAGCCAAATAAATTGTTTTATTTTTCATTTGAGAAAAGACTAGGACACTTTCATATTTTTTGTAGGAATACCTAGGTACCTAATTCGACGTTAAAGAGAGTGTTTGTTGTGAACTAAAGCGGAAACAAAAATATTTTATTCAGGAATATTCGTGCTTCTCCTCACTTAAGTTAATTATTAACAAACAAGATTAAAATAAAACTAAGACATGCATCATAAAAAATTACACCTACCTAGTCAAGAACGAAATCATTTCCTTGTGGCTAGGAGGCTATGATGCTGGCTGCGGTGCCGCTTTGTATAGCTACGCTAATCTTTTGAGCTAGGAACCAGCCAGCATTATTATTGGCCGTAACATAATTTACTTTTGGAGATTTTTTCTAAACAGCCTTTTGGCAGAAAGTCCCCACGGCCAGACGTGCTTCTCTGATTTAAACAAAACTATTTAACATAAGCTATTTGCCCTACCTTACTTTAAACCAGGATAAAATGGGTTGGGCCTGCTTAAACTTTGCACTACCTTTTGCTTTCATTTAAATTAAAACAGTAACAAAGGTGTGCACTAAAAATAAAGTGGTCCTTTGGAGTTTCAGCACACACTATTCAAACATAAAATTTTGCAGCAGCCTATTCCCTTTATGTTTCGCGAAGCGGACTACAATAGCAGTGGACGTGTGTAGATACTAGTGTTGTCCAAATATGTGTAGTTCAATAACGTAGGTCCTCGCAAATTAGTTAAATGTCGTTGGGGGATCGATAGTATCAATCTCGTTGTTGTCTAGATTGTAAAACCACAATTGATAGTAATTTACAAAGTTTTTGGAGTGCTGAATCTGTGCCTGAAGTGTTTTTAGAAAAGGAGCATGAGCATATTATTGCTGAAAATATTTTCAAATCATCAGTCAAATTAGAAAATAATAGATTTACTGTAGACTTGCCGCTGAAGGTTCCGATGGAAGATGTCAAAGAAATATTAGGAGACTCCTTTGATTTGGCATATTATAGATTTATTAATCTTGAAAAAAAATTACATAAAAATATTAATATGCTGACAGATTATCACAAGTTTATACATGATTATGTTGAACTTGGACATGCACATTTTGTTGATTTTCAATCAATTAATTTTAAAGAAGAGTCTCTATATTTCCTTCCCCATCATGCTGTCATTAATGAAAACAGTAAAACCACCCCCACCAGGGTTGTGTTTGATGGCTCGATGAAAACAATAAATAAAGTTTCACTTAATGACATCATTTTGAATGGACCTACAGTGCAAAAAGATCTATTTGACATACTATTGCTTTACCGTTTCGGTGAATATTCGTTTACTAGTGACATTCAGAAAATGTTTAGGAATGTGCTTATAAATCCTGACCATACACTGCTACAAAACATACTATGGCGCGATGATGTGAATGAACCTTTAAAGTGCATTCGCTTAGACACTGTAACTTATGGTATGAGAAGTTCTAATTATTTAGCTACAAGGTGCTTGATAGAGCTTGCGAATGTTTATGAAGATGAGTATCCACTGGCTTCTGTTATTTTAAAAAACTGTACATATGTTGATGATATACTCTATGCAACATCTGATTTTTATGAGTTTTTGGAAGCAAAACTACAATTGCAAGCATTGCTTAGTAAGGGAGGGTTTAAGATGCACAAATGGTCTTCTAATAATATAGATTTCTTATCTGATATTCCTCAGAGTGAGCAACAATTTGATGAAATTGACCTTCAAAAAAATGATTGCACTATAAAAGCCTTAGGTATGAGAATAAATACTAAAAAGGATAACTTTACAATAGCGAGTCCTAAAATACCCTTAGATAAGCCACCAACTAAAAGAATTATACTAAGTGAAGTTTCTAAGTTTTATGATCCATTAGGATATGTTAGTCCTATCATAGTAAAAGCCAAAGACATTATGCAAAAACTATGGCTTAGCAAAGTTGAATGGGATGATATATTACCAGAGCCTATACTAACGGAATGGACAGCATTTGCTAATAGTTTGAATGGCATGATACCTATTAATTTAAAAAGAAATATAGATATTCCAAAGACTGCACAGAAAATACAATTGGTGGGGTTTGCAGATGCTTCCAGCTCTACAGGTTACGGGTGCTGTATATATCTGCGTGTGGTAGATTCAACAGGTAATGCTAAATTATACTTACTCTGTTCAAAATCTAGAATAAATTCACAAACAAAACCTTTGACGATTCCCCGCCTTGAACTGAATGCTAGTCTACTTTTAGCAAAGCTCATGAGTAGAGTGTATGACATAATAAAGCTTAAATTACAAATTGATGAGGTCTATTTATATTCGGACTCTAATATTGCTCTTGCATGGATCAATACTCAACCTATAAAATTACAAGCCTATATTGCCAACAGAGTGAGTATGATTCAGCAGTTGACCAATAGATGGCGTTGGTTATATGTAAATACGCTAGACAATCCTGCCGATCTTGTTAGTAGAGGTGTTGAACCCCAGGAACTTGCAGGCTCTTCTCTGTGGTGGAATGGCCCAGTCTTCTTGCAAGAAAGGGAGTACACCTTTGATAATAATCTTACACAATCTTTGGATGACATCCCTGAACGTAAGACTGAAAATGTAGTACTTATTAATACGCAAGGGCAAGATGAATTTCCAATTTTTTTAGATAATTACTCTGATATTAACAAGATGATACGAATTATGGCATATGTTTTAAGGTTTTGTCATAACATAAAGGTAACTAATGTCAGGTTACATTCTGATTGCTTAACTAGTTCTGAGTTGCAGAATGCTTTGTCTGTAATAATAAAACACGAACAGAGCATTTATTATAAAGATGAGATTGCTTTATTAGGTAAAGGAGAAGCGTTATCAGGAAGTTTGAAACCCCTACATCCATTTTTAGATAAGGAGGGTATTTTGAGAGTAGGAGGACGTTTGCAAAACTCTGATTTGCCATTTTCACAAAAGCATCCCATAATATTACCAAAAAGTTCTAGGATTACACATTTAATTATTCAAAATGAGCATATAAGATTGCTACATGCTGGCCCAAAACTGCTGTTAGCAAGTTTAAACCAAAAATATTGGCTCATAAATGGTATTCGCCAGGTGAAAAAGGTAACACACAAATGCTTAGTTTGTTTTAAATTGAAGGCAACGAGTGCCACTCAGTTGATGGGTTCATTACCGCGACAAAGAGTAACTGCCTCTAGGGCATTCCAAATAGTTGGAATTGACTTTGCTGGTCCTATCCAGGTAAAAAACTCTAGAGTCAGACGTGCTATAGTAACAAAGGGCTATGTATGTGTATTTGTGTGTTTTGCCACTAAGGCAATTCATTTGGAATTAGTTTCAGACCTAACCACGGAAGCTTTCCTTGCCTGTTTTAAAAGGTTCATATCTAGACGGGGAATGGCCACTGAAATATTTTGTGATAACGCAAGTACTTTCAAATGTGCAAGAAGTCAATTAGTCGAGTTATACAAGCTAAACAGTGCAAAGCATCATCAAAGGCAAGTGCAGTGTTTTGCTTCTCAAAATGCTATAAAGTTTCATTTCGTGCCAAGTTATTCTCCTGTCTTTGCGGGGCTTGCTGAAGCTGGAGTTAAAAGTATGAAGTATCATCTCAAAAGAGCGACCCTAAAGTCTGTATTCACATACGAGCAGTTAAACACCATTTTAATTCAAATCGAGGCTATACTTAATTCGAGGCCCTTATTACCCATAACTTCTTCTAGTACTACAGACTTTGCTTACTTGACACCAGGTCATTTTATAATTGGAGAACCTTTAACTGCGTATCCTGAGACTGATCTAAGTGAGGTACCTGATAATAGACTTAAATTTTGGCAAACTCTTACGAAAATCAAACAACAATTTTGGAAAACCTGGCACAAACAATATTTAAATACATTGCAATGTAGAGCGAAATGGAGGCAAGATGTACCTAATGTTTTTGTAGGTCAACTAGTATTACTTAAAGAACCAAACTTACAACCTTTGTATTGGCCTTTGGCTCGAATCTCAAAAGTATTTCCTGGAAGTGATCATAAGGTTAGAGCCTTTGAAGTCACTGCTCCTAATGGGAAAGTATATGTTCGTTCCCTCTCTGGAATATGTCCATTACCTATAGAAATGTAGATAATTAGATTTGTAGTTTGTACTAAGCTTAGATTTATATCTCTAAGTTCACATTTTGTTAATATTAAGTGTGATTCTATAATAAATGTAATTTTTATGCTCTAAAGTTATGAATTGAATTTACCTAACATATTAAAACTTTTATATAGTTCATTAGAAGTCAACTAATCTATTTGTTATATAAAAAACAGCCTTTGTTAATCGAGGATTGTGTTATTTAAGTTTAGTTTATTTAAAGAATTAATAAGATTTAAAAAATGTAATTAGCCATAAGAATATCATATGGGCGGCAACCTGTTGGCAACCCCAAACATAATATTTTATGTTGGCGCCTTGCGCAACCAGCTTTTTCGTAATGTTGGTAAAACTGGCGCGTCCCCGCGCACTTCAATTGTTTTTTACTCTTTGTAAAATTTGTCTTCACTTCAATACTTGAATAAATAGTTTGTTTTTATAATTGGGCCATCTTATTTATTTTGAACATAAAGAACCGTTCACTCGTTGATCCAGCTCTAAAACAGAAAAGGGTTTCCAATATTCTATTCATAACTTAAATGCAACAATATCCAAAATTTTGACAATACGGTACAGGTAGTTTTATTTTAAATCGAGGGTTAATATTATGAAATATTTTTAATGGTCTTCAATAATATTAAGCTGCATTATTTTCTAAGCGAAAAATTCAAACATGAACGTCATTTTGCTAATACATAATCAGACATTGTGAAACAGTAACTTAAATGACACATACGACAGTAAAGAAGGTTGTAATCTGTATTTTCCATAAATAAATACCCATGAAAATATTCATTTTAGAGACCCTTGAAACTATCGATAAACGTGATCCATCACTAGTGTTAACAGAACAAACATTTATTTTCGACAGATCCTCGTGAACGTGTGTTTGCTCACGTCGGCCGACAGAGGGAGCTTGTTCCTGGCTAAAGGCACCCCCCCTCACCGGTACCTCCAGGCGAAACTGTTTGACGTAACGAGGGATACTGGTATGTCATATGTTTTATAACGTCCGTTTTTCTTTGCTTAGCTAATATTGTAAACAATCTAGACCTTCCTTTTTGACAAAATGATTCATTTTAAAATACAATAAACACAAAATCCACAACCTCCGCAGGTATTTCATCGTCAAACACCGAGATCTTTGTTAAATCAAATGTTTAGTTCATTTTAGGTGATAACATTATTTTTAAATTAAAAAAAATGTTTGTTTACAATATTTGCTCAACAAGGAAAAACTAACCTTACTAACATCAAGTATCAATATTTTACGAGTACCTACAGTTAATTGATGCTAGTTTGAATTACTGTAAGATATCATTTGCTTCTTCACAACTAGCAGTTTTTATAGAATGGATAAAAATGAACACAAACAGAATAAACTGAAACGTGCCTTTTGGCTTGTGTAGCGGTACCTTAGTCATTATTATGTGTTTAGCCACAAAACCAGATATTTTTCTTTAATAATAGATTTATTATTTAGATGATTGTGTACACTAATGTTTATTGTTACTCATGTCATGATTTAAAGTTTTCTGTTATAGTGAATCATACGATCACTGTTGAATCATAAACGGTGATTTTACAAACAAGGAGTAATGAATATTCAAATATTTTAAATCTGTGCACCAACAGATAATGTATTGCTCTTAATTCATTTTAATATTCTGATTAATATATCACTTTGTTTTGCGCTTACTGCCTGACAGTGAGTAATTAGCCATGCTGCTTGCGAACTGTGTTTTAACTTACACGGGACTTTATTAAAAACGTTAACTTAAGTACCTTAACTGATGATGGGGTTTGTACTACTTGCTGGGTTTTCTTTATGTATTAGCAATACATTTATTTTTTGAAAATTCCGTTAGTTAGGTAATTACCACTATTAAATACAAAAACAAAAAATCACTATAAATAAACTTACACGAAATTCTATTTTAGCCTTTTCATTAAAAATTTACTTTAATCACCGAAGTAATATATTAATATGTATCCAAAGAAGAATGACAATAGCAATTTCTGAATTCTATGAAAACCTAAATCTTTTTATGCTCTGGGTAGCATCACCTTAATTCACGGAAGTATAAAAAGTAAATAAAACTCTTTTTGAACTTTAATTACTGAGATTCCACACTTGTATGGTCTAATGATTCTTTATAAGCAAGAATTGCGTTACAATTCCCGAGCACAATATGCTATCAGATTGATAATAAAGATACCGTTTTGGACGACCACAAAGACCACACACGTTTCGCATTGTAAATAACTCATAATTTGATTTGCTCTAAAGTAAGTGAAGGTCAGGAAGCACGTGGCACCTAATACTACTTACTACGGAGAACAGCATGATTATTAGCTTAATTTGTTTATATACTACTAAATATAAGTCAATTCCTTGTTGAACATCAACAACGAATTCAACAAAAATAAAAAGCTGTCATACATGACAAGTAGATAGTGAGATTTGTGTTAAAAAAATATTTCAAATTCAAATTCAAATTATTTTATTTGCAGTAAATAGGGTATTTGAATAGGAAGTATAGCAAAAATAGCCCTAGAAAAGTAAATTTTAACTGAGATAAAATTGAATGTATCTAACAGACATTGCTTTTATGCCATTGATATTATTATCTCAGTTAAAATTATCATGCAGAAAATCAACTGTGTTGTGAACTACATGATGATGATAAATTAGGTAATATGTATTGCATCTTCTAAAAACGATACAGAAGTAATAAAAGAAAAACGCAATGCTCCCATAGTCTGTCTACAAACATCAATTAAAAATTTCTAACCCAAGTTCATCGGTAACAAAACACCCTTGTACCAATTCAACCTTTTAATTTCCAAAAAGCAAAATTAGTCGCACCCTGGCCGATGTGTCACTGGTATTGCAAACGTTTTAAGGGCGCCACTAGCAAACATGCTAAATATAGGCCACCACCCCCCTATAAATCTATGCTCTGCAAACTTTTGTAGATTATAGATGGTATAGCCAACGAACTGGCAACTGCATGCCTTTTAACTAATGGCCCGGAATTCTGAAGTAATGGAATGTTAATGGTCTGTTCAGAACTTTTTCAAGAGTTGAGTCTTGGTTTTCCGATTTTCTGATATCGCAGCTTTAATATTATTTACAACCCTTTCGACTTTTCTGGCGCAAATATAAGTTTCATCCCCAATTTCCCCTCTTTTAGAATATTAATTGTAAAAGTATCAGTACCTACCTTTAGTTATTTTATAACTGTTGTGTTTTCGTTCAATTCTAAACTTGTTTATTTGATGATAATAAGAATTTTGTGACTGTATATATGCTTGCATTTCAAAACTCAAACTGCACCTGCTTTTGGAAATAGTCCTACTTTATTCATTGTACAAAGTATCAGTACTTAACTATACTTAGTTATTTTATAATTTGTGTTTTCTTGTTTTCTTAAACTTGTTTATTTGATGAAAATGAGAATTCTGTGACAATAATTATGCTCTCGTATCAAAACTCACACTGTACCTACTCTTGGAAATATCATTGTATCTTATCCACATGCTTACCCATTTTATTACTAATAAAAACTTCGCCAATTAACTGAAAGCAAACTTTAGTATGAAACCCTATTGATTACTTTTACGCCTTTTGCCGGCGGCCATGATGCGAAACTGATACCTAATCATTAAATGTAACCCGAAAACGATTCAATAAGCTCACCAGCCAGATAGCTCACTGTTTTACGTAAATATATTTGAAGAGAATGGAGCAAGATTTTAAGTCACAAAAATGCAGTCAATAAATAAGTAAAGTTATAAAAAGTAAATAGTAGTAGTTCCTTGACACTGAATACGGTTTATTCAATTAATTACATACAGCTTTGCAAATAAGCGGAATATCACTGAAATCATTTTTTTTACAAACACTGAAAACGTTAATTGAAAATTTATTAGACTGAGCCTTAGTTTCAATCTCTTCCATCAGGTATCTATGCATGGCAACTCATTCCTATCACAAGATGATGGGCGAAGTTTGAAACCTATTTAAAATGCTACACGACGCCTCAAGTCGCGTTCATTAAAACAAACTCAAACATAATTTTGGAACAAAGAAGTTTGGAACATTCGGAACTTTTCCGAGTGAAGGAGACAAGTGGGATTGGCAGACTTTCATTATTAATCCACTGGATCCACGGATAACAAGTTCTCGAAACAATTTTGCGCGTTGAGATACGAAAGTGCTACTGACAACTCGCGAACATTTTACGTCTTTGAATTTTAAGTGCGAGGATTTTGATTGATGTTAAGTAAATAAAGATCATTATGGTTTAACCACAGAATATCAAATTCGAAAGGGTACAAAAAGTTGCAATAACTTATAAAGTAGGTATATCCCCAAATTGATACATTTCGTATTCGATTTGAGTGAATTAAGTAGATACAAAATTTAAGACTCACAACTAGACGTATTCGACAGCTTTTCTTCAGAAAATAGTATATTCTTTATTTTCGGTGAGTTATAAATTTATTTCTTCTTCAGTTTAACCCAAGCAGACGATTACGTACTGTCTTTCAAACTGGCAAGTATTTACTTTTGAAAGTCATCCGTTGGAGTTCGTCGGCTTAAATATCATTTCTAAAGACTTTTCTTTGTTTGCAACTCCATTTACCTCCAGTATTTGCGCAAATACAATGGATGATCGATTGGAAAGTCTTATTATCCTTCAAAGGAGTCGTATCTAAGATTCTTTCACCAGATGACACTTTGATATTTATATAATCAAGCTTTTGTTGGTCTTGCTGCTGATCCATATTCAGTCAGTATTTTTTGAAGTAGGTAATTATTTTTAAAAAAATAAAGAGATTGTTTTGTCAAACCAATGTCGTTGTATGAACTGAGACATAAAAATATCAATCTAACCAATATTTTCGTTACAGTACGAGAGCGTAACCACAAAACAAACAATTTAAGTAAATGGGCCCACAAACTCGATGTTTACAGAGCGAACGTCAACAGGCTTTGTTTTCAGAGTGATTGTACTGAATTATTCGGTAAAGAGCATTCAAAGAGTTCTATGAAATCAGATGTTTTTGTTTCTATAGCAAATTGAGAGCGTCACTTTTTTAGACACTGAATTTCAGGGGTTTGTTTAAAAGCTCAGAATAGTTTTAATTCAGCAGGGTGATAGGTTTACTTGTACCATAGACCACATGCTTAGAAATATTATACAAAAGCCTGAGGAGTATAAATATGTTTCCATGCTTTGATTTAATGGAAACTTGGATGGTGCTCCAGTCTCTTCAACGACGCCACATAGGCTAAAGGTATAAAAACGTGTTAAAATATATGTACAACAACGCCACCATACCGCTCCGAGTATAAAATCAGAACACGAGGACGATTCCACTGCGAAGAGGTGTAAGTCAGGGAGTCGTTATATCTCCAAAACTGTTCACAGCTGTATTAGTAGACAGTTCAAATTCGGCGTCAACGTAAATGGAGAATGTATCACATACCTTCAGTTTGCATTATGCTCGAAGACCCGAACCGAGACTCCCAACAAGGTAGGTTCTAAAATAAAAAACAAAAAGAAAATCAAATTACTTAAAAGTAGGTACCAAATCTGAAACCCAATAGGCAATTCAATGATACCAACCCTCGCACATCACTAGCGAAACACATCTGTGTTCTGCTGCTTCCAACGAGCTTCACATCTCGGAATTATTACGATACTCGCGCTTCTATTCTAAAATGTATTACTTTTTCTGAACGCTAGAATTTATTTTACCTCGCATCCAGCATTCCAGCGATGTTTTATTGACCCAGTAAAGAAATATAGATCCTACGAGTATGTGACAAGAATAAGTGATGCGTTATAATATTGGTAACATTTACGTTATTTAGGAATTATAGCCTTTGGGTGGTACTGAAAAAATGAATGTTGGACAGGATAGATAAATTACATGAAGGTTTTAATAAGCAACATATTATTATGTTGGGCACATACCTACTTATTGGGAGCGTGTTGTAAGTCGATAACTATATTACTTATATAAGATAAGTAAAGGAATTGAGAATACAGGGTGTCTATCACTTGAAGGATCATTCTTAACTACAAATTCATTACATCATGCTCAAACAAAAACGTCATCGATTTATCCATTATTTATACTGAGCCGCACTTCTTTCACTGCTGAGAAAAGGCCTCCCCATTAAAAAAAAGGAAAAAAGGAAAATTTTGTAAAAAAAATTTGGTGCTGAAGAAACGTTTTTTCTTTCTTTCTTTCTTTCCATTAGTTTCCCATTGCTACCGATTGCTAATGGCATCAAATCCGTATTAATCTGTTATATATAGTACCTACTTACCAAGACACAAGAATCGAAAGATTAAACATAAGCACAAAAAGCTTAGTAAAGACATTTCTGACAACGAAATAATACTCAATAGGTATATCTCCCAGTATCGAAAAAGATTGCTATAAAATACCTATAGACTAACCTAATATTAAGTTATTATCAATGTCGCGCTTCCTTTTAACGCCTACACGCAGAAGTTTGCCGATAAAAGGAACATTCTTACAAATTGGACCTCAATGTAGGTTTGTTAACGGTAAAGGAAAACGTGTGTATCGGCTGAGGAGAAAAAATACAGAATAATGATAATATTATTGTTGAATGTACGGTTTTGCGAATGAAAAGTAAGTATTTTAATTACCTATCCTAATCACTTATTTGTACACAGCCCCGATATAATAGGTAGTTTTTTTTTTGGAAACATTCATTTATAATGAAACAAACATAATTTCTCAAAGGTGACGGCGCCCACCCCTAAAGCAACCCCCATAACAAGGGTACAGTTGCATTCTTTCGACCATTTCTTTAAATTATTTAACAATGCCCTATAAAATGTTTTAAATATTTTTTCCATAAAATTGTCTATAAAACTTTGAAACATTATTTAGTTAAATCGGTCAATGAGAACGATATAAAATTAGTGAAAAAAATAAGTAAAATGAGATTAAATAAAGTCAAGTCAAGTCGTCAAGTATGTGTGAACGAGACACAATAGAAATTCCATTATTATGCGACTCCCGGCAGTCGTTTGATACCTGACTGATTACTAGAAAAACTTAATAATATAAATTGCACTTGTAAGAAGACAACTGTGACTTTGTGACAGACGAGGAATTGAACCCCGTGTCTTACGCCTTTCATATAAAAATATGGATTACATTAATATGAACTGGCAAATTACAATAATTTACTTATCAAATGAAAATAGCCAGTATTTGGTAATACGCCTATTTAAAATTGCTTACAAGAATTTTTAATATCAGTAGTGGTTAACACTGACTTTCACCGGCAACAATGACGTTTTCAAAGTGACAAACGTAGTTCCAAAATAAGGGTCCTTAACTTAGGTCCTAAACGTTCCAAGAGCTTTCCAATCTAGATCTGTTACGAGCATAGATGTGCAGAACACATCTTTTCCCGGATCAAAGAGTTATAACTCTTTCCTTCAAAAGAACATAGATGTGCAGAACACATCTTTTCCCGGATCAAAGAGTTATAACTCTTTCCTTCAAAAGAACTACTTTACTCCTTCAACTCTTCAACTCCCAAACATATCCGTGATTGTTAAGACAGTATTTCACTCATAACTCTAAGTTTGACTTTAATGGTAGATTGATTGGAATAACTAAAGGCGTATTGAGCTAAATCGCATCTTTCTATTAAAATAGAATGTTTTTTTGGTACCTATAGTTATAAACAATAGTAATGTGTACAATGGTAATTATGATGAGCACAATTAAATAGTACTACGTTAGGTTGTAAACAAACGAAATTCAACTGAGTATGTTTTCGATTTTATGCTCTAAGGTTATATATATAAGGGACATTTTCCTGTACCAAGTAAACAGTCATAGAGTTGTACGGACTCAATACGCATGCGCCAATGCTGACGTCAACCTTTTATCTCTTTTCGTTCTTTTAGGCATTGCACTTGCCGTCTCAATTCACATCTTTTCGAATCATTCTTAAATCAATCCTAATCACTATTGAGTTAAGGTTGAGTTGGGATGTGTGGAATCAAAGATGTGTGTGGCAAGCATGGGAGTTGTTTAGTATTCAATTCTTTGGCAGGGAATCACTCTTTCCATTCGAGTCACTCCGGAGTTACACACTTCTAGTTACGAGTACTTATATCTATGGTATGTGTTCGCGGCGCGCGAAATTGTTTTTGCGGCGAGTCAAATAATTTCACAAAGTAAAGTATTTCTCACTGATTAGTAAGAGTATTCCTTAATTCTGTTTGTTTTTATCAAGTTTAAAAGCTATCCCAAAAAAGTGTTAACTGTTGTAAGTACACAAGATTCAGTGGAATAGCAAAATTTTCTTTCACTTGATACTCGTAGATGATCACTTACTTATTGTATAGTAATGTAAATATTATGCTTTGGCGCCCCTCTTAGAATATCAAAATATGATTAACAAATAGAATTTTGCATAGAATATGAAAATATTAAATTCTAAATTACTTGCAAGTAAGCGTTAACATCAAATTAGTTTCCTTGTAGCAACTAAAATGTTAGCAATGTTGATTTAAGCGGCAGTGTAGGCGTCTCACCAAATTAGCCAGGGGTACTATTATTTGTTGCTTAGATAATCATTGGGTTACATTATTTCATGGAGTATCATGTTAAAGTTTAAATTATATTATGCCTTGTTAGGTATTTGGTACATATAATGGTAGCTCCTGCCACATTACCTTAAAGTTGTAATAATATTCTATGTGATTGTAGATGAAATGTATCTTAAGTTGTCAATGTTTTAATTTAAAATATGTTGCAAACGAGAGACCACAATCAGTGTCATTAATAGTTGAACACTTACATGAGTCTATAGATAGTGCCATCCACGAAGGCGCGCCTCACTCTTTTTTTGATTGAGGAAGGCGCGGGGTGCGGGGTGAATCACTAACTCACTCAGCCGTCATTGAAAAATTCAGACTCGTCACGAAAGTGGCTCTACTTTAATTATTTTTTAAATGTCAAGGAAAACCCAGTGTGTTGTACAAAAAATAAACCTGGTATAATCTTCTGTCAGTAAATTTACTTTAAAAAATATAATGGTTACAAACTCAGGGAGGAAAATGAACCGAATTTAAGTAAAACGTTTTCTTTCAAAACTAAAAAAAGCTTGAAAGAAATGCATTCAAAAGAGGTTTTCTTTTCTTTTTTCAGAACTCAAAGAAGCCCTACAAACTGCCAGGTCGCAAGAGATCAGGATACCTTTCGGAGTTGGAGTAGCCGGCTTGGCTGCCCAGACAAAACATCCTATCAACATCAGGAATGCTTATTCAGACCCCAGGTATGACCAAACCAAAAGCCATAATTGTTATTGTATTGCTAATGATGCTCATTAGCATATAATTCTACCCTAATGTCAAATCTATACTAATATTATAAAGCTGAAGAGTTTGTTTGTTTGAACGCGCTAATCTCCGAAACTACTGGTTCGAATTGAATAATTCTTTTTGTGTTGGATAGTCCAGTTATCGAGGAAGGCTATAGGCTATTTAACATCACGCTACGACCAATAGGAGCAAAGATATAGTGGTAAATGTGTAAAAAACGGTAGAAAGAAGTCACTATTCCACGCGGACGAAGTCGCCGGCAAAAGCTAGTTACATATAAAAAAGTAGGCATCAATAAATGATGGTCAGACAAAACTGATATTTAATTATTATATATTTTTTTTAAAATGATTTATATTGGTAATTATTATATTATTTACTAGCGGCCCGCCACCGACTTCGTGCGCACGTTTTAGTTTTACTCCGTTCCCATAGATCGTAGCAAAAATATTTATAAGCCTCTAAATATTAAACTAATTAAAAAGCCTACCTCGATAAATTCACTATTTAACAATGTATCTAATATATTTTATAACCGGACCAATAGTTCCTGTGATTAGCGCCTTCAACCAAACAATTTAAATTATAGACAAATGTTATATGTTGTGTAGACTCACACGTAGCCCGGTCTTTAATCTGGTCAAACTTACACGGGGATATTATCTTTTTATTTTACAACGTAATGGAAATACTTTACGCCTTTCGTCAATCGTATATTTCTTTCGGGCGCTAAAAAGGCCAGGCTACTACAGAGTATGTATGCGCACAGGCGCTTACATAACATATCTATCAAGTATTCTCCCGCTACCATAAGAGTTTGAACTTGAGCTTTGTTTGAATTCAAAGGGAAAATTGTATGTAGGGATCTACCCCATCATCATCATCAACACCCAAGGCCGTCCACTGCTTGACATAGGCCCTCACGAAAAATTTGCAAAAAAGTTCCAGGTCGGATACCCATCGACCGCAGGAACAGCGTAGAATGTCCACCAACAATATGAACAAACGATCTGTATACTACACTGGACACAGACCACTTGATACCTACCCTGTTTCAATACAAAAAAACATTATTTACTATTTAAAGGAATAAAATCTCTTGTCGAGAGTAAAATTAATAACAAACATGTGTCAAAACATTGTGTCTCTGATATGTCAAATGATTGTCAAAAATGAAATAAAAATTATTTTAAGCATAAGCACTAAAGAGTTTGTATATTAACTTCGTAGCCAATCATCCCCAAAATTACTTTCTACCCCTTTTTAACCCCGTTACAAGATAAATTTCAATAAAATTTGATACACATTTTTTGTTAATATTTTTTAAGAATGTTTATGCAAAATTTTAAGTAGATCGGACCAAGGAATCACATTTTCCCATACAAACTTTGCACCCCTTTTTCAACCCCTTAGGGGTGAAATTTCAAAAAATCCCTTCTTATCGGATCCCTTCGTCATACCAAGAACACACCCTCCAAGTTTCAGGTCTCTACGATTAGCGGTTTAGGCTGTGCGTTGATCCGTCAGTCATTCAGGACAAAGCCTTTTATATGTATAGATTAATATAACTAAGACTTAGTTATGATGATGGGAAACCGTTGTCTAATCTCAGATGGAATAGAGGGTTGTCTGAAAGATATTGCTGTATGAAAGCAATAAAATAAGACCACCTAAATTGTATAAAACTTGTTATTGAGATCTCTAAAGTGTATGTCTATGTATTTATTTATCTATCATATCCCTGGCAAATCACAAATATATTGTAACGCTTTTCATGGTCACATACAATCATGACCTAGTCTCAATAATTTTATGATAGACTTTCTCAATCAATCAATTAATCATTAGTTTATTGCAAAGACAGAGGTCTGTCATGGATACACCATATTTTTTTTAGATTTAACAGCGAAATTGACGCAAGAACAGGGTACAAGACAGAGCTGATCCTGTGCATGCCGATTTGCAACTACGAGGGCGAAGTTGTCGGCGTCGCGCAGATAATCAACAAGACTGATGGTAACAAACCCTTAAATATTACTGGCATACATACCATCCACAAAACACTAAAACATAATAAATTACTCAGAGTTGTTCTACCTTTTTATGAACTAAACTTATTTTTTCCTTGAAATTAGAAAGAAGAGCACTGGTAATACTGGCAGGTGGCGATTTATTCAAATAATAACGCCAAGTATCTACCAAATGATGTAATAATAACTGTCTGGTTAAAAAGTATGAGCAAAAAATTTTGAATTGTTTCTATTTTCATTTGTCTTTGCAACACTTCACACATTTAAATTTTTTGCTATCACAAATGCTGTTATAAGCATCTCGCTTCTTTGACATTTCGCCTATTAAGGGGTGCGGGCGGCGAGTCGCGAGGGGAGGCGGAAGTGGTTTGCGTATACGGCGCGGGCGGGTGTATCCGCGCCGTCGCGCCGCCCGCACCCCTCACGTAGCCAATTATCGCCTTCCCCGCGCCCCGCAGGCGATATCTCAATTTCGCGGTCTACAAAATAATCTGACCGTTTTGCTACTCATTAAAATATGACACATTTGAAGATGAGTAAAACGCATAAAAAACTAATAAGATTATTTCAAGATACAGCCGATATTTTATTACAGTCTTATCAATCATAAATTGTAATACCACTTTCAAACACCAGGTTCCAAAGAGTTTTCCAACCGCGATGTGGAAGTGTTCCGTCGCTACCTCACTTTCTGCGGCATCGGGATCCAGAATGCCCAGCTCTTCGAGTCCTCAATCCTGGAATACAAGAGGAACCAGATCCTCCTGGCGTTGGCGAGGAGTATATTTGAGGAGCAAAGCAATCTGGAGTGCTTGGTCACCAAGATCATGACTGAGGCCAGGGAACTGTTGAAGTGCGATCGGTGTGCAGTGTTCATTTTGGATACGGATCATTGCGAATCGGTGAGCTATTCTTTTGTTCATATAAATGTATTTTTGAAATGAATTTTATGATAAACATCAATTTTTAGTGCCGTGTAAATTACATGATTGTACAGGGTGCCTGTAATGCAAGCAAACATTTTTATTAATGATTCTACAAAGTATACGTAGTTCCCTAGACCTGTCCTGGTGCACTAAAATACTTTAACTTTGAGATATAGTACTCCAAAAATAATAATCCCTTATTATGCATTAAATATATCAAAATCGCTAACTCGTAGTAAATGACAAGTTCTGTGACTAGACTCATTTGTTTGCAATTCATGATGGTTCAATTGTTTTTGTTAGAATTTAACAATAAATGTATTTTTCATTATAATAAAACAAAACCAATTAGAATTGATTAATAGGTTATTTAAAAGACCTATATTTTAAATTTTTGCTCGTCAGACCACATTCTTTACAGTACTACGAATATTCCGTAGATTTTTCCATATTTCGTGCTGTTATAAGTTAGTAATTTGTGATGCTTATATTTAAACCCTTTTCCATGATCAGCTAAGAGTAGCACCTTGTCACATTATTTATACACCTGTGTTTAAAAACGTTAGTAATCAGTTCCATTATTTTGTACCAATACCATCCTCCTAGGTCACGAAAAGCATTTGCCCCTCAGGAGCTTTGATATCCTGTTTCCTTTACAGAGTCACTTAGAAAGAATAGTTCAGAGGCCGGGTGGTAGGCCTTCCGGCATACCGGCGCTGCCCCCGCCAGCTCCCACGCGGTTCCACACGTTCTTCGAGCTCGGCGCGCAGCAGACCACTACAACCCTCAAGCCGAGACACGACACCCGGTCTACGCTCGCTTCTATTGCGCTGAAGGTAGGATTACCATCTTCATCTTCATTTAGACCGCGAAATTGAGACCTTGCCTGCACCGCGCTCTCGCCTCCCCGCGCCCCGCCGCCCCGCAGGCGAGGTCTCAATGAACCTTTGGCGCAACTGAGTTAGGAAGGCAAAGGAAAGCGCTTCCTACCGACCGGGTGTTATAGCCGGGGACCAAGGTCCGATGTTCACCGTCTTGGTTTATTCATATGTAGTTAGTCCGATCTAAATCTTTAATATCGTGGTTCAGTCTCCATACATCGACTAACAGCGCCATCTAGTCGTATCGAGCCGAGTCAGCGTGTTACGATGATATGTAGTGACATCGGTTGACCATAGATGTCGCTACAAACCGTTTTACCTATTGCATTTATTATTACTAACGACACGACTCCTGGTCTACGCTCGCTTCTATTGCGCTGAAGGTAGGGTTTTAAGCTTCATAGATTTACTTATTGTGGTTAGTCTGGAGACCATAACAGTCCACCGTCTTAACTATAGGGAGAGCGCGGTGCGTGAGGGGTGCGGGCAAAACGCAACGCGCTCTCACCTCCCCGCGCGCCCCACCGCCCCGCAGGCGAGGTCTCATTACTACTAACGACACGCCATAACCAACGGTCTACGATAATTTCTATTGTAGTGAAAGTAGTTACCATTTCAACTCCATGGAATCAAGGGTGTTTTACATGGACGATTTATGTTACGCTGTTGGGCACAAACTATTTCAGTATAATTTTTTTTCAACACAGATCCCTAAACTTTTGATTAAAATTTTATCGGACCAAAAAATTAAATATATTATTGTTTTCTGACTAAACTATTGAAGTTATTGATGAAAAAAGATTTTGGCAACATAGTTCAATTATTCTAAAAATATAGGAAGTAATTCAGTAAAACATTAATTTTCGCAGTCTTCACTAAATATTATCAGTCAATAACATCGTCTCTAGCCAAGCTATACCCATCTAACCAAAACAAAGAAACCTCAATTTAATACACATCTTTTGTTCTTCCCAGGTGGCCCAATCAAACAAATCGCTTAACATCTCCGACCTAGACGAATGGAGGACAGAGAACAAGATGCTAGTACTAGATCCGGCGGCTGACGACGCGGCTGGAGTGAGGACCATGCTGTGCATGCCCATTGTGAACGCGAATAAAGACGTTATCGGCGTGGCACAGCTTATTAATAAGGTTTCTAAAGTTCTCTTCCTTTACATTTTACTTATTACGGTTTGTATAAACCAAACACGGTAAAAAAATGGTTTAAAAATATAATATATAAATAGATATAATATTTATAATATAATAAAATAAATACAATATATTTATTTTTGAGGTGCTCGTAGCGCAGTGGTGGCAGCGCTTTGGTAGTAATACCGAAGTTAAGCAACTTACGGCGCGGTCGGTGTTTGGATGAGTGACCATTCCGACCATATAAGTGACGTATATCACGAGCATCTCCGTGCTTCGGAAGGCACGTTAAGCCGTTGGTCCCGGCTAATATCGATTGTTATTAGTCGTTAAGCCTAGTCAGAGGCCCTATGGGCGGCTTGATAAAATCTGACAGCAAGGTTGGTCGCTTGCCTTGCAAACACCCCTCCGCCAATCCGCACTGAGCCCGCGTGGTGGAGTATGGCTCATACTACCTCACATTTGAGGTAAGGCCTTTGCCCAGCAGTGGGATGCTTACAGGCTAACTTTACTTTTTTTTATATTTATATTATTTTTTTGTTTGTCCCAGTAAGTTCTAGTTAGCGTTATCTGTCCAATACTACATACGAAATGATGTTCTATATTTGAGTTTTTCGTTTTTTAGCGCTTATTTGTCGCAGGTAAAATCCAGCAGTGGAAACGCATAAGGCTAGTGTGTAATTATTTTAAGATTTACTCCTTAAGAAGTATTAGAAAGCTGTTGTTTCCTTAATAAAGAAAAATAAATAAATAAATAAATAAAGGTAAAACAGGCGAACTAGACTTTATCGAACTAGTCTCATCGTATATCCCTTTGCACTTTCACTCTTTCCCCTTCATTTAATCCACCTTATAAGTACAAAAAACTGATTTGTACTTCCTATATTTTCAGGAAAACGGCTCCCAATTCTCGGACGGCGACATTTCGATATTCGAAGCGTTCGCGATCTTCTGTGGACTGGGCATTCATAATACGCAGATGTATGAGAACGCCTGCAAACTGATGGCTAAGCAGAAGGTATGGTTATAGAGCTAAAAGCAGGAGGGAAATAGTCTAGAAACCTTATTTTATTTTGTCTTATGTAGACGTGTCGAGAACTCTGTAATACCTAACCTATATTCACTTCAGTTGATTTTATGATATGTATTTTTGATATGAAATTGTTCATGGAGCTCATTGACGCAGTTCTGGTTCAGAAGGATATCTAAAGATAGTTGATTTAGTATTTTTCCGTTTTGTCAGAAAGATATCAAAGATACTCTCGTCAATGGAGTTTTTTCCATATTACGAGCCGAATCCTAGTTACGTTTGACGTTTGTCAATTTGGCATTACTAGTGATAATTGAGTGAGTAAGACGTCGTCATCTTACTCACTCTTACTTATCACTATAAATAAGTGTGGTGATTTCCCTGTTTCCTTCCACGCCGCAACTCGAGAACCGAAGGGTTTCCCGCTCCTGAATACCCAAGTCTTAGTCGCACTTGGCTTGGTCTGGAGTCAAGTGTAAACCCATACTGAATGAAAAAAAATATATTTTGGCGCAATGAGTCCGGAAGGAAAAGGGAAGCGCTTCCTGCCGACCGAGGTGTTATTGGTCGGGGACTATAGTCCGCAGGAATACCGTCTGGGTGTTCTATATATGTATAGTTAGTCAGATAGAAAATTAACATATCGCGGTTCAGGATTGTATGGAGATTCGGATATTGTATAGAGTTAGGCATTTAGCGCCATCTAGCCAATTGTGTTGTCATGTGCATCGCCACAATATTTTTACACAAAATAATTTCAGGTCGCCCTAGAATGCCTGTCGTACCACGCAACAGCATCGACAGAAGACACCAGCAAGCTATGTCAGGACAACATACCTTCAGCCGAGACTTACAACCTATACAGCTTTCAGTTCCATGGTAAGAATACACGCACTAGATAGTTTTTACTAAGAACAAATCACAATGTTAGTAGTTTCTAGTGATTAATTATGGTTTGGAGATATCCTAAAACCAATTAATTTATTAATTTATTTAGAGGTAAATTAGGATCACATTTAGAGGATGTGACGTCATACCTGTCATTGACAACTCTTCATAGTATTTTGTTTGTTATTTAAAAGACATTTTAACTTCCGTCGTGACGTCATTTAGTACGCCATGACAGTTCAAGCATTTTTGAGACCCATTAATATTTTTTTTTAATCGTAATTAAATCATGTTAGTGTTGATTATTTTTAAAAATATCAAGGTATTACATATTTACTAAGGTAGGGAATTATCTAGTTTTTGAAATTTCGTCAACTAGCCTATTACGAGACGCAGAGGGGAGTTTATTGTTTTCTTCTCATATTTTTTTCTCATCTTAATTTTCTTTAATATCCCAGTTAATTATAGTGGTTAAATATCGATCTACCTTAATCTGACTCATCATAGTTGAATGATCAGAGTTTGATATATCATTATAGTACCTTGATATCTTCGATCTCATTCGATCGTATTCTCGGCTCTGCATATGATAAACAATATCAATGCCTTAGAAATCAAATTTGTTTTATATCTTACTGTACTTTCGCTGACTAAAAAACAAGCTTAGTATTTTAATAAAAACGCGAATAAAAACTTATGAGTTGCTATTACTCACTACTCGACCCGTCATGTCTAATAGTTATTGCAATACAACGCGAAAGTTTAAAATCCTATAATTTGTGTTTGATTTCAGACTTCGATCTATCGGACGAAGACACTTGCAGAGCAACGCTACGAATGTTCCTTCAGTGCAACTTAGTTGAGAAGTTCCACATACCTTACGACGTACGTATTATATCTTAGTATATATTTTTTATAGTATCTAGGCAGACATTTGGCCACAATCTCACCTGATGGTAAGTGGTGATGTGGCCTAGGATGGATCATGCCTGACTAGTAATAGCCTATTCACTCTTTTCTTGAATTCTCCCAAATTATAATGTCTAGGAAACACTTCAGCCGGCAGCGAATTCCACTCTCTAGCCGTGCGCATGAGAAATGTAGATCGAAACCCAGTAATATTATACTTCCTTCTTAACTTCTGTATACGAGAAACATCAAATAAAACTTGAATACAAATTGTTCACGTTTATTTGACCATGTGATAGTGAACTCGTATCTCTCCTTGTATCGGAGAATAGATAACATCTACTACACTAATTGTATACTACATTTATTTATATTTGTATGGTTATAGAAACCTTCGTCTTTTTGACGAAAACTAGGCATAGTACTAAGTTAAAGTATGTAGGTATTCTTGCAGCATAGTTACAATTAGAAAAAAAACTTATAATTTAAAAATAAAGAGATTTTGTAAAATTTGTAAAACAAGAAATAAAAAGGCTTATTTATTTATTTATTTAGTTATTGTATGCAGCCAACTACCCATTTGTGAAAACCTGAGCGATTGAGATGTTTGACGAATGCAATGTTGTTTTATTTCAGGTCCTCTGCAGATGGATACTAAGCGTTAAAAAGAATTACCGACCAGTGAAGTACCACAACTGGCGACACGCCCTCAACGTAGCTCAGACCATGTTTGCAATGTTAAAAACCGGCAAAATGGAAAGGTTTATGTCAGATCTAGAAATACTAGGTCTTCTAGTCGCTTGTCTATGCCACGACCTGGACCATAGAGGGACGAATAACGCGTTCCAAACAAAAACTGAGAGTCCATTGGCCATTTTGTATACGACGTCGACGATGGAACATCATCATTTTGATCAGTGTGTCATGATTTTGAACAGTGAAAGCAATAATATTTTTCAGGTGAGTTCTTTGTTTTAGATTTTTCTACTTATTTATTTTTAACTATTGCAACCACATGCAACAGCACAATACAGTCCATGTTTAATCTTCTTATACCCTAGCGCAAGCCAAGATTACCTTAGTTCGAGATTAATCATCATTCTATCTTTGTCAGTTTCTTTGATGCGTATTGGATTAAAATAGTTGGTATGGTGATCACAATTCAGTCATTTCTTGTGTTGTGCATCAGCGTTGGTCTGGATCACTATTCAGTCATCGCTTGTTGTGGGCATTCATCATCATGGGGTGCCATCTTCAAATTGAAGTTTGGAGGTCAGCATGTAGAAACCGTTGCGGTCTTGAGCCGCTCTTTTTAGCTGGTCATAAGAACGAAGTTTTGTTAGGCATTATGATATCCTATTGCATAGCTCCAGTGTCGTGCGTGACTAAGATCTGGACGTCCATATAAATATGAGTACCAGAATGAATACCAGATTTATCCCATAAATACTTAAATACACAAACTGGTACATATGTACATTTCAGGTACAATTGTTCATGCTCATCACACAAAAATCTGCCCCTTGCGGGATTCAAACCCGTGACTGCTGGTTTCGTAGTCAGAAGTGCTAACCACTACACCAACTGGTCGAATAATGAGCCATTCTCAATAAGTATTTTCTTCATCCCAGGCACTGTCACCCGACGACTACAAAGACGTAATGAGAGTTGTTGAAACAGCGATTCTGTCGACTGACTTAGCAATGTATTTCAAGAAGAAATCAAAGTTCTTGGAGCTGGTCGATAATGGGGAGTTCGATTGGCAGAGCCAGGAGAAGAAAGAATGTAAGTGAAGACTTTCTCAGAGCTTAGCTACTTCCGTGAGGTACTTTCTACGTTTATAGAAGAAAAAGCGCCCGTAAAACTTGAGTAAATATACCTAATTGGTTTCTAAACTTATTTCTGATTTTGAATATCTAAGAAATAATTAATATAAACTCTACGTCCTACGGCTTGGTCAGCAGTACTCTTGCCCATTTACTCTTCAATATGTTTTAAGGTCCACATATTGTAATAGAGCTTGTCTTAATTGAAATGACGCGCCTAACTATCGTATAACGCACACAAGCACACTTAACTAGTAGACTGTGACGTTGGCATACAGATCTTAATTCGCGGAGTAGTCGAAACTCCCACACAGATAGTGTCCATATTAATATTTGCACGTACACATCGAAATCAACTAATTAAGTAGTGGGGCGGCGCGTCATTTCAGCTTAGTCAAGCTCTATCCAGTTATAATATACTTTGAAAACATTGGCAATATTTTAAACTAAGAACCTACTCATGATTTGTAGTCCCTACCGCATATTAAAATGAAATTCTCGATTTGATGAAACTGAGAAAAATTACAAAGTATCACTGCGATTTCCGAAATCCGCTTAGGCAAAATAATATTTTTGATACTTTAATATTATTTTTTAATTTCAGAAAATTTTGAACTGTACTTTATTCATATCAATTCTAAACAGTTTAATATGATTTTTCTCGGTTTCATCAAATTATATTTTTTTATAATTGATTTTAATGTTAATATGTGTAAGGGACTATGATTCATAAGTAGGTTCTTAGTTTAAAATATTGCCCATGTTTTCAAAGTCACACTGCATATAATATGTATATAATATAAGAATGAACCTGTCATGCTTGTCCCACTTACCTGCTCATCTACCCGCGTTCGTCCGTTTCGTGTCAATACAGTTCATTTTTGCCCACTTTTTCACCGCGCATTGACGGTGACTGGACCATACTATAACTTAGATATAGCGATATTTACATGTATCAACTAAACTGGCATCAACGTAGTAATACAGTCTGAATGGTACTAAATACAAAAAAAAACGTAATTTGTGCGTTACTGATTCTTCTTCTTCAATTTAAGAGCCGCGCTCTTGTGGGTGGAGTAATCGCCATTCTTTTCTCCTGCCTGCTTTCATCTTGACTTCCTTATACGACATGACATTAATTTTCTCCTTCACTTGGTCGAAGTAGCTCCCCCTCTTCCCTTCTATTTTTAACTTCTATGATATTATCTATAAATCTGTCATGTCGTATCAAGTGTCCGATTTTCTATTGTTTCCAGAATATTTACTGATTCTAATGTTACAATTTAGTCCAGCCCCAATAATAGCTCCAACTTCATCATTATTTCTCATACCATCCCCCCAGTGCTATGCGGCATGATGATGACAGCATGCGACGTGTCCGCCATCGCGAAGCCCTGGGAGGTGCAGCACAAAGTGGCCAAGCTGGTCGCGGACGAGTTCTTCGACCAGGGGGACTTGGAGAAGCTGCAGCTGAACCAGCAGCCGATTGCTATGATGGACAGGTAACAGTAATATTGAAACTTTCAATATGTAGTAGTATTCGCGTAAACTTCAGAAACAAACTTTGTGTGCCTTTCAATTTGAAAGGCACACAAAGTTTGTTTCTGAAGTTTACGCGAATACTACTCTATATTTACACATCTGCTCTAAGCAAAGTATAGTAATCGCATTCTATGCTAAAAAAAACGGATTTTTGTGCTTGATTGACCAATCAATAAATGAAAATGAAATTCATTTATTTCTATAAAACATGGTCAAGATAATGGTGGTACATTCTATCAGTTCAGCATGTGATTATTGTAATGGTAATAGTTTTTTTTTTGCTTATAATAATGTAATTTTCTAGTGTATTTTTTTGCAAGTTTTAACAACCAAACTTGTCTATTCCAGAGAGAAGAAAGACGAGCTACCTCAAATGCAAGTGGGCTTCATCGACATGATATGCTTACCGCTATACAAGGTGCTCTCTGACACATTTCCCTGGATCCAGCCGCTGTACTGCGGCACCATGGAGAACCGGCAGCGCTGGCAGGACCTCGCGGAGAAGGTGGAGATGGGCCTCACGTGGATCGATCACGACACCATCGACAAGCCTATTGAGGAGTTCACTGGTAAGTCGAGTTGTTGAGAAGTAGATCTGGACCCAGATTCTTGCGTCAGTCGAACTTATTTCGTGTGGTAATTCGATTACGAGTTTCACTGGTTTACTAAAAAAAAAGGGAATATTACAAATTTTAAAAATAATAATTTTTTTCAATGGATTTCCTTGTTTTTTTATCAGTTACATTGTTAGTAAGCAAGTACCGTTATTTTTTTTTTATTACTGTCAAAGATACATCGCAATACGCACCCAGGTTCTCCTTAATCCGCAAAACACGATCTTGCGGGTCAGAACGCTGTATTTTACCAAAACATCTTCAAAACTTTCTTTCACTTTTAAGTTTACCATACTGTGCAAGGTTGTCTGTCCATCTTGTCGGTGGACGTCTTACGCTGCGCTTTTGGTTCAAGGATCTCCAATATAGAACTTTCCTGCCCCAACGGCCATCAGTTTTTCGCGCTATGTGCCCTGCCCGCTGCCACTTGAGCTTACTGATTCGCTGCTTAGGGCTTTGTCCGTTACCTTAGGTTTTTACGTATCTCCTTCTCCTACGATTCTGTGGAAAACCGTGGGGGAGGTAGACGTCCATTGGCTGATAATGATGATGATGGTACTTTAAAAGTTATATCTTCTTTTCAGCATCAAACGAGCCGATCAAAGACGTGGAGTTCACAGTGACCACTCTGAACCCCAAAGCGATCCCTGAGAGCAGCAGCATGGCGCTCGCGAAGCCGATCAAGACGCCCTTCCACTCCTTGCGGCGCGGGAAGAGCGGGACCTTCACCACGAGGCCCGCCAGGAGCAAGCTCACCAGGTACGTTGTAGGTGTATATGTATAATAGATAGTGTGTACTGTAGGTTGGCCAACGAGGTAAGAAGGCAAGGCGTAAATATATAGGACGCTTCTGCTATATACTCGTATTGGTGATATGAAAATTCGTAGTTCACTTGCAAGTGATTATGTATTTGCGCCGTTTGGCGTTGAAACGTTTGGGCTCGTTTGTTTGCTGTTTAGAAAAAAATCCCCCAAATTAAATCCTGTTACTGCCAATAATAAAGCTGTCTGGTTTCTAGCGCAACGGATTAGCATAACTATCCAACGCGGCAACGCAGCCAGCATTATAGCCTCCTTGCCACAAAAAAATGGTTTCATTTTTGAATAGGGTAGTCTTATTTTGTTATGTTGCATGTCTTAGTTTTATTTTTTCCTTGTTTGTTATTAATAAATTACCAGAACTTTTTACTGGTAAACCTTATTTCTGTCTCTGCCAACGTCAAATAAACTGACAGAGACAGAATGATGATTTATTCTAAGATTAGCGTAATCCTGGGTTAAATCATCATGCGCAAGTGGGCCTAGTGGAATAAGCTATAATAGTAGAATAGTATGTAAGGTCGAGGTAACTGCTGCCTTGCCACTTTTAAACCAGAATCACCTGCTCACACGACACATAATCAGGCGTCATTTCAATCAAAAGATGACACGAGATGCAAGCGATTCTTGATCTTATGATCTCGAAAGCACCAGGTACTTTGCAGGTGTACATTACTCATTTATTGGGTTTTGGGCTCAAATTAATCAAGTGGAGCAGTTAACAAAGACAAGAGCGCGACTAAAACTATTTCCTGGGACCATATAGCCTTACTATCATAGATTATGTGAAGCATATGTTCGAGCTCATCGACTTTTCATAGACTGCGAACGCGCGTTTTGAGTTTGCTCACTACTCTTCCGTCGCAGCGTGATATTTTATAGCTTAAAGGCTTCCTCGATAAATAAGCTATTCAACACAAAAATGATTTTTCAAATCGATCCAGTAATTCCTGAGATAAGCGCGTTCAAACAAACAATCTCTTCAGCCATATAATATTAGTATAGGTATACTATACACAAATTGATAGACTTCGGTATTGGTAAACAGAAAATCTAATCTAAAATATACTTTTTTAGTCCAAATCATATACTAAAGACATATTCATAATAATTCAAACAGTTTAATAAACCTATTTTAGCTTTTACACTGTTTTGTCACTTTCTTTTAAATGATGACAGCGCCAAGAGAGAATAAGACAAAACAGTGTAATAGTTAAAACAGGTTTATTAGACTTTATGCGTTTATATGAATAAGAGGGTAAATTTTTATCCGATTGTCTATTGTTTTTATCACCTCCAATCAACTTTCACCACAGCAGTTGTAAAATCAAAGTGAAACCAAAGCCTGTTGCAGATCCCTCTACGTGGTACCAAACAGTCAACGCGACGGCGAGAAAGAGAGGGCGATAGCGAAGAGGCCGGAGGCCAACCACATGACGGTCGTGGAAGAGAGCAAGACGAAGCATAAAGGACGTCTCTGTCATATGTTGTGACGACTAAGTTTCAACTGGTAAGTCTTTTATAGTCAAAATTAGGTTAGAGCTGGCCAATAAGCCCTAGGGGGTGTTTGAACAAAAGTGAGAGAAAGAGAGGGCGTTAGCGGAAAGGCGAGTGGAGGCCAATCACTCGACTGTTGTGAAAGAGAGCAAGACAAAGCATTAAAGACGTCTCTGTCACATGTTGTGACGACTAAGTTTCAACTGGTTAAGTCTTTTACAAGCGTTCCAAAAACTGACTAAGCACTTTGAGAAAAGGTAGGTAGTGCCTTGCGTTTCATTTTACTCGGCTTTAGCGTTCCACTACTGTGGCCCCGGTTAGCCAAAATTGGCTCGAAACTGGCCTATGTACAGGGTGTTAGGACAAAAGTGAGAGAAAGAGTAGGTGTTAGCGGAAAGGCTAGAGGTGGCCAATCACACGAGTGTGAAAGAGAGCAAAACAAAGAAGCTTAAAGGACGTCTCTGTCACATGTTGTGACAACTAAGTTTCAACTGATAAGTATTTTGTAGCCAGAAGATATTCATAGCATGAGTGGGGCAAGTTACTTAAATGTTTCCGTTCCAAAAAAAGCGGGGTTCAGCTTTCACTAGCCAGACTCCAGACATTAGCCCTCTAACCCAAGTGAGAGAAAGAGAAGGCGATAGTTAAGAGGCTAACCACAGGATGGTTTAGTTGAGAGCAAGACGAAGCAAAAAGGACACCCCTGCCAAAATGTTGTGACGACTTAAGCGCGGTTGCAAGATTGATAGTTAACTCAAACTAATAGTTAAATGTCGTAATCAGCTGTTAAATATTTACGATTGAGCGTATTTTGAAGAAAAAATACCATACTAAAATACCATAACCAAATGTTAGAATAGATATTTTTAAGAATGGATGTTATGACCATTGGTACCACTGGTATCGAAATTTGTACCACTGCAAATTCTTTTGGAATCAAGTCCGCCATATGCGTGAACACATCGACATGATAAATAAAAAAATATCTAGTTATTGTTACGCTTTAATCATTGTGAGTAAGGTGGCTTCGATTGATGTAGCAAAAAATTTCTATTATGGTTACGTGTACCCTCTCCTGACATATGGCATAATATTTTGGGGAAATTCTGTCAATGTTCAGAGTACATTTGTGTTACAAAAGAAATGCCTTCGAATAATGTTTAGTATAGATAAATTAGAGACCTTGAGGAATGTATTTAGACAATTTAAATTCCTGACATTGACATGTATTTATATATTAGAAATCAGTGTTTTTATAAAAAATAATAAGGTTAACTTTTGTATGAAAAGTGCAAAGAGACAGAATGTCCGTTCTCAGTATGCTCATGATGTGTGTATTGTTAAATCCTCAAGCTATATCGGCAAAAAGAGCACTGTTATAACAGGAATACGGGTTTTTAATCATTTACCTCTTGGCATTAAATCCCTGGAAAATCCTCTTTTCAAGAGAAAACTAAAAGAATGGTTGCTTCTCAAATGTTTTTATACGCTGGACGAATATTTTAATAATCAATAAATTGACTTTTTATATAATTTAAATGCTTCCTGCTTGACTAATTTTATGATTTATCAATTTAGACTGCATCTTTATAATTATTGTATGCCCGAAATGGGTAAACTGTTGACACATTATTTTATTTTTATAACAACTATTGTACACAGTTTTAAGACAATAAATGATTATCTTATCTTATCTTATCTTATCTGAAGTTTAAAATAAAGACATATCAGTCGCAGAACTTAGCATGCTTATTTTTTCACAGGAGCAGCCAGAATAGTACAGAAAAAGTTGACAAAGTGGACAGAGTAAAGCCGTCCAAATCGATCGACTAGTCCTCACAGGCGCGCTCCTTCCGATGTTTGTTAGAGATCACTTGTACATTTCTACTATTAGACACTTTTTGTATTAGCTAGAACAACGTGAAATTCGAAAAGTTTTATTTCGAACAAAATTAACACACACTACATAACGCCATCCAGAATTGCAAGCAAATTGAAAAACGAATGGCGGCGCAATTCAAATCCGCGCACCTGATTGGTTAGTGAGAGGGTGGATGAGATCATGTCGAAGGTACGACTTTTTAAATTAGTTAATTTTGTTCAATAAAACGAACTTTTAGATGAAACTAAAGTGTAATTGTAGTATTTAATCTCTGCGTCGTCGTTTGACGGTATGGTTTCCTGTAAACTCTAGGTAAATGTTTATTCTAATTAATGTATTATTTACATAGACTGTGATCTAGTATTACTTCACGAGATTCTATTTTAAAACTACTTATTAGGATAACCATAGACTCCGTGACCTATTTAAATAATATTACCCAAGAAAAATAGTTTATGTGTGTGCCGCAGTATTATTCAAACTTAGACTTAAGAAAATCGACACTGGTCTTCGACTAATTGACTTTTTAACTAAACTCTATCATAATGATGATTTCTTTTTCGTCTATGGTCGACTACATTACTTTTAAAATAGAATTTTCGTCTCTTGGCCTGTGAAATAATGTTTATGGAATAAAACCATAAGTAATAAGTATGAATAAGGAGATTTTTAAATAAGTTTACATTATGTCCTCGATCAATTAAATTACGAATTAATTTATTTCAGTTGTATTTTTTGAAGCAGAAAGTATTATGATGCTAGTCGATTAGTTTCAAATAATTCAAGTGTATGACATTACATGAATAAATAATAATAAAATAACGTATTATTTTACTGACGCACGTTGAATAAATACGTCCATACTGCTTATGAAGCCATAGAAGTGCAATATTTAGTTAGTTTTTATATTTAAATGTGCTTATTTATCAAAATGGATGCGAATGGCATGATTTTACTAACTTGTATACATTATGTAAACATACTTCGATCTTCAAGAGACTTTTAGTATCAGAATGAGACGTTAAGGCCCAGTTGCGTGATCGTTTGTAATAGTTAAATGTCGTTACCAGCGGTGGAATATTTACAATTGTGAGTGTTTTGAAGAAACAAATCCTTAACTAAATGTTAAAATGGCATTTTCAATGAACATTGGTTAAGGTAAAGACATTTTACTATTACTATCGAAGAGAAAGTCAGGCCCCTATGACCTAAGAAAATAAACGAGTTTTCTAATTAATTCAGATTCACAGACCTACTGTTATTGAACTTGATATTACAATGTAATATTTTTGTTTTAATGCAAGGATAAAGAGTTTTTAACTTGGAACAACACTTTTAATTAAATGACTTATCCATTTAATTGATTTATTTTTCTAATAGAATCCTGTTGAGTCAATGTTGTAAAAGGCTTTGTCCAACAAAATAGTTGTCAAATAATATTGTGACTAGACTGTTCTGGCAAAAAGTTTTAGCTCGTGATTATGATCAATCTTTCACCGTTATAACTTCATTAGATAAATCCGATTCAATTATCTTTCTAAAAGTTATCAAACCAAAATAAACACATTTTACGGTAACATACGTTTTAGATTCTATTTTGAAAGCCTTTTGAATAAATTACATGTTTTAAAAATGTGCAATTTTGCTGTTGTTATAGAATTTTAAATCGGTATGTTAGGAAAATGACTAGGTTTTTTCAATTTCTAACATAGCTGGTTCTATTCGTAGTCCTAACATGCTGGGTTTTCATAGATTTCAGATGTTGTGAAATAGACTATAAATACACTAAATAGGTACTATTTGTGACTGTATCTAATTTTACGTAATTTTAAATTGTCCAGATATCCATGCTTTTTACGACAGTTTTTTTTTCTTTATTTTTTTCCATGACTTCTGGGTACAGATACCTCAGTGTATTTGAAGATAAATACAATAAAATACATAAATTACTAGCTAAGGTAACTCAATGACAAAATATTTTGTTTAGGTCATAATGTACTAACCTGGCTCTTTGAACGATGAGTTTTATAATTTCATTGAATAAGTGGTCCCTTTTCAATCACGCATTATACTAGTATTGTATAAGGTCAAATCATTTTAAGTGATAATATTTTAACAGTGGCTTTGTATACATCATAGAAACAGGACACTATCATTTTTTTTAATCGTGGTTTTGTTTTTATTATTTTATTTAACATAGACAAAATCATTTTTTAAAACAGCACCCTGACAATTTTAAATGTTATCTACGTCATCGGCTTCGCCTCTCTCAATTCAATGCCCAAACCTTCTTTTTTTCTAATCTTAAAAATATATTACCTTAGTCTCCAATTTTCTCAGATAAAAATCCAAAGTATTTTCTACAAAAAAAAATTGTGCTGAATCGGCCCTTTAAATATTATGACTGAAAACGAGTTGACCTTATATATTTTTTAACAATGTCTTAAACAAATAACATAAAATTCATACCTACTCAGTATCAGAATCGTAATTTCTTTATACAACTTTGGTACCTACCTACCCAGAAGTTTTTTTAGCATTTTCCAAATGGCATTTGTAAAACAATCCAAAGAAGTATTTTCTTTAAGCTTAGTGTAACTAGAGTTAACAAAAACAAAGACAATGATATTTTGTTAAGTTTAAAAGATGTTTTTTAACAAAGTTGTTGTGTTTATTTGTATAGAATTCTATTTTTATTATCTGTCAACTTATTGCTAATGAGAATGTCGGCTGGTTTTCTGACGAGGTTTTATGAAATATTCTTACACTTACACAAAAAAAAAATACCCAAAATAATTACTATCTCAGAGTGAAATATTCCGACTTATTTAAATTGCACCGTAACCTCGTATCTTCTTTTACTTTTTTCTTAAATCATTTAGTTAAAATTTAAGTAGGGTACCATCTTTTCTTCGTTCTTTTATTGGATTAAAATAATTGAAAATTATTTGAATAAAAAAAGTTCATTTAAATATGAAGGAAACACAGTCAGCAAAATCAGCCAAACAATCGGTAAATCTGTAAAAATACTTCTGGATGTTTTTTGACGAATTAAATATTGTGAAGAACGACTTTTTCGTGTATTTTTCATATGCAACTATCCTAATAACCAATAGAAGTTATATACCAAGGTAGTTATTGAAGAAACATTATTTTCTATTCCCGTCCCGCCCAGTCCCGTAATTCTAAAAGTTAAGTGGTCCCAGAGGACACTTTCGCCCCGGCCCCATCCCGCCCCAGCCCCGACCCCGTCGGACGGGATAAAAAATATTCTATGTCCTTCTGGTTCTAAGCTACCTCCCAACCAATTTTCAGCCAAATCGGTTTAGGCGTTCTTGATTTATAAATTGTGTAACTAACACGACTTTCTTTTATGTAATACATAAATATAATAAAAGATATGACGCAGATTTCAAAGGAAATCAATGTTCAATAATGTTTTTGATGAATTTGCTTGATAAATAAACACAGCGTAGCAAAAATCGAGTCAACGATGAAGTGAGGTCACCAAGAAACCATCCATGAAGGCGCGCGCCGTTTATTTTTTAATGAGGAAAGCGTGGGTGGGGTACGGGGTGTGTGGCTAATATTTAAATATTGTAAACATTTAATAATTATAATAAATATTACATTATCCAATATTGGCAAAAGCTTGCAAAAATCTACTATATGTATAAAAATAACTCGGGTCTTCCTCCCTGACGCTATAACTCCAGAACGCACGAACCGATTTCCACGGTTTTGCATTCGTTGGAAAGGTCTCGGGCTCCGTGAGGTTTATAGCAAAGATAATTCCCATAAAACGGAGCCGGGGGTGCAACGAATTCGCTGCAATGGGACTAGAGTAAGATCCCAGGGCCCCCAGACGTTCCTTATTTTTGAAGTAATGAATTTCACAGTATAGACACTCTTATATGTGTTGAAGAGTGTGTGCATGCTCGCTAGCTTGGCTAGGCGGCCCGTTCGCAGGTAGCAGGTAGGAAAGGTAGACAAAAACATAACTAACTTTTGTTAAATTCGAAGCACTGATTTTTATATATGTCACACAGAATATTATTAAAAATAAATATTTCATATTGACAGACCGTTTCTGTGGGCCGTAATTCCTCCCAGACGCTTCAAATTTTATTTGAAAAAATAAAATGAACTTTTCTTACATTCGAAGTCTTCAATTTTAAATATGATCCTTGGGGCACTATTTTAATACCTTTTGTGGACAGCCAGACCAATCCAATGGGCCAAACTTTTTCCGAGACACACTGAAAATTTCATATCTTCAATAATTTTATTGTATTTTCAGAAGATTCAAATAATGATAATAACGATGATGACGACTTGAATATTTAAATCCAGGATTGCTCAGAGAATGAAAGTCGAAACTCATATGAAGCTGACAATGAAGATTAAGACTTAATTAAATACTCATGGAAAAGATAATATTTTTACAAAAGTTCTGTATTTTTTATTACTATAATAATAATAAATTGTCATTTATTCTCAATAATTGTTGTTGAAAATATACTTAATAATTTGTTGTTGAAAACGTACACTTTGTAGGCAAATTTTTTTTTTCTGGGGACTTCTTTACAATTTTCATTGTGTCTCGGAAAAAGTTTGGCCCATTGGATTGGTCTGGCTGTCCACAAAAGGTATTAAAATAGTGCCCCAAGGATCATATTTAAAATTGAAGACTTCGAATGTAAGAAAAGTTCATTTTATTTTTTCAAATAAAATTTAAAGCGTCTGGGAGGAATTACGGCCCACAGAAACGGTCTGTCAATATGAAATATTTATTTTTAATAATATTCTGTGTGACATATATAAAAATCAGTGCTTCGAATTTAACAAAAGTTAGTTATGTTTTTGTCTAACTTTCCTATCTGCTACCTGCGAACGGGCCGCCTAGCCAAGCTAGCGAGCATGCACACACTCTTCAACACATATAAGAGTGTCTATTCTGTGAAATTCATTACTTCAAAAATAAGGAACGTCTGGGGGCCCTGGGATCTTATACTAGACCGCTAGTGTACTATAAACGATTAAGACGAAAGATGGCGCGTGCCTTCGTGGATGGCACTATCTATACGAATTCGAAGATTTTTGGGTTGTGTTATGAATAGGGGTGGTAAAGGGATTAGAGAATGTGTTATGCAACAGTGTAAGTACCTATCAACTGAAGAAATACAATTCACCAACATTAACCAATTAATGAAGCTAGAAAAATCGAGACTCATCGGTTTTTCCACTGCGTACCAGTTAACATGCCTAATGATTACTATTCGTTTCGTTCACGATGTTTCTTAATACACTTTCTTATTCTAGACAGCACGTGAAGTCATCCACGTATATCCACGTGTTTGCAATTACGCGACCCAGTGAGGCGTTCGGTTTCGTGTTATTTAAAACACGATTTTTGTGTAATTTAGATGCCCTTCAGATATCAACACTTGCATAAAAGTTTCCATTAAGACCGAGCTATACATACATTATGCCTGTATAACATAACAGTACTCGTAGCGTGCATGACATATTACCAAAAATATAAGCAAGGAACTAATACCATACGCAGCGGAATTTGTAAATAAAAGGTAATTATTTAAAAAAATGTATATGACAATTTATTTATTTATTTGGTACACACAAGAGAGCTACAAACATAACATAATAAAATTTTGCACACATTCGTATACTCGTAGCTACTATGTAAGTTCAAAAGGTAAATCATGATATATAAGTCATGATAAATTATTCTCAATCGGTAAGACCTGCGATTATTCCAATTCAAAATATACACAAATTATTGCAAATTACTTAATAGTTAGTAGATAACTTCCCTAGGTAATTATACAAAACAAAACGTACAGAACGTAACGTTTCCCTAAGCTGCAATCTTAGTGTCACAAAGAATTCTAAAGGTGCAATTAGAAAAACTATGCAATTAATAAACAGAGCTTATTCAATTATGATACATTTTTGATGAATCCAAGGGCTATTCTGCAAAGTTTTGTTTTACTTGGTAAACAAAGACTATCGATCATTTAAACATTTACGAAAAATTATCTGCATTTACACATCAGCGTGTATTCTAAATTTAAATATCAGTAGGTACAGCTCATGAGCTATAATGGACTTTCATAGAATATTTCGGCCCACGAGCCGAGATGAGTCACTTTGCGTTAATATTACGTGATATGTAAATTGAACGTTGCCGAGTTAGCGTACAAATAAAATATTTCCTTAGAATGGCCCGTTATTCAATATTTGCAATGCGACGTTTAAAACACACTTTGAAGAATGTTTCGAAAACGTTAATTAAATAATCGTGTTTCAATATTCGCAAATATCTCTTCATTTATTTCTTTGAGACAAAAGAAAGATGTCGTCTGCTAAAACAAAAGTCCTGAATCATGTAAGTACCTAATATGTTTTTAGAGTCCTAATTGGAATTAAATTTAATAATTGATCAATTTTAGGTCTACAGCCGTGAAGACTATGACGATACTTACAAAATAATAATGAAATATATATTGTCCATCGCGGGAGTTAGGATTTTGCGACGAGATTCTCCTTTTGCAAGGTATTTTTTAAAAGTCTGTTAATTTTACGAGTTATTAGGAATTAGTTAAATCTGTACGTAAGTATCTCTAGACATACTCTTACTGATCTGTGCTCAAAACATTGAATAGAAGCAAAGAAAACGCCTGTTTTGTTAGTCAATTGGACTACAGTTAAAATAAATAAAAATTGATATAGTCAAGGAAGATTCAAGAAAAGAAGATTAATAAAACTCCACCGACAAGAGCACAGCTCTTAAATACAAGAAGAAGGAAGGAAGATTATTCATTTCTCGCTCTCTTGCCATTAAGATAATGTTAATTAACAGGGTTATGCTTAAGTTACACGAACTTTTCTTAAGTAGGTAACCATTAAGGTCAATATTTATGTCTCTGAATATGGCTGTTAGTAGCAGAAAGTTCATTCTAAACTATACCTACATGCCTAGATGGGATGAAAAAGTTACACAATGGCATGTGGCCGAATTCACATATTCCATATTTTTTTTAAGTCCACAAAATATGATCAGGAAACCCGTACAGCCTTATTTTGCTACTTCTAGCTGAAATTAGCTATAAACCCCGCAAGTTGTGCGCTGGAACTCTGTCAAATTAATCACCACATTTAAAAGAAACATCCCAGAAATGTAATTAGTTTCTTTCTATTTATTTACTATTTTTTTTCTATAGGACAGAGTTAAGTAATATATTATACTTAGTATAGGTAGAAAACAAGATATGTATAAAAAGAAATAGCATTGGTAAAAAAAACGCGCCAGGCGCATTGCGGGGCTTATAACTAAGATCAAAAGCGTATTAAACTGCTTTAATTTATTTACAGACTGTTATGGAATATTTTCTACTGGGTGAACTTCACGAGCCTGTTCTTGCCTTTTTGTCTAGACTGCGTCACTGCTTATAACATTTACATTGGCGTTGTGAGGGACGAAAATGTCGTGTTCATGATTTTACCTTGCATGGGATATTTGATTCTCGGTTAGTACTAAGTACTAGTTAGTATTCTCTTTTAACACGTTCCGGGACACTGTTTCAGACACAAATAGATGTTTTATTGTTTTCACGCCTGTAGGCGGTCACTGTCCCGGAACGTGTTAACAGGTTTTACATATTTGCAACTACTGATGCGCCGTTCCCGGGAATTTTGGACCCTTTGCGTAAATTTGTACAGTAAATTTCCGGGATATTATTTTCCCAAAGTTATGTGCGTAGACTGTTGGAAATATGTTCCACACGTTGATACCAACGATTTCAATGCTATTTTTCTTTACAACCGCAATACACGTACCGTCTTTTTCTCATAGAAACCACACTCTTTTAAATCAAAATTCAATTACGGAAATCAATTTCTCATGACATACTTAACTAGAATAGCATTCTTTGACTTACCACAACAAAAACTAACATAAGATAGGAGGAACTAGTAATAATATGACATGTGGCTTCTATTTATATGCCAGTCATATTATTAATCTTGATAAATCCCCGTCAGCTCTTCTCAAAACATACAAGATGGTGACACAGCGTGACGTATTCGAGAACCTGGTGACTGAGCTGCGAGGCATGTGGCCTGAGGGGTCTGTGTCTGCAGAAGAACATGCTATCATCAGCAAGGCTACGAAAGAACTAAATATTGTTGTCAAAGGTAAATGTACAAAGTAATTTATTCAGCCACAGCGGGCGTAGTTTGAAGCAAAATTTTTGTCATTTTGCGTAGACAATGCTGAGACAAAATTGGTGTTTTAGTGTATTTACTGATTGATAAGAATTTTTGAATGAAGCTTGAAAAATCACAAATATTTTGTAAGATTTATTAATTAAAATAATATTTATTGCAGCAGAAAATTGAAATTTAAAGTTTACTTATTGACCACTTCGGGTTGGAATCTCGGTTTTCGTCCTTATCAATACCTTATTTCTGTATCTTGGAAAAACGGTGGTCCAACATAATCAGAGAAACATCAGCTTTGAATCCGGGCTTTGAACCTACATATATCTCCCATGCTTTTTTGAATCACAGCACGGGTATTCACCAGCGATTTCCTCTTTCGCCAGACAAGTCATCAGCATGATACCCATCGAAATTAAGCAGTAGCCGCACGCTGTGTTGACGGTATCTGCAAATGCCTAAACCTTCGTACTTTTTAGGGTTCCGTAGTCCGCCATTTCCGTCTGTCCGTCCGCAGTTCAGCGCGACCTAAGGTGCTACAAAACTGTAATTTAGCATGGGTGTGTATTCTAATCTCCTCGCTAAATACCTTTTTTACATCAAGTCACCAACGTGTCTCCCCAGGCTACTACTGGTGCAACATGTTCCTCTGCGTCAGCGTGGTGGCCCCATCCTACGTGGATATCATCAGGCGAGCCTTCGGCGCTGATGTTCCTCGAACGCTGCCCTACTTCTACTACCTGCCGTATGATGAGCATAAGCCCGTGGCGGCCGAGATCACGCTGGCTTTGCATACTGCGCAGAGTAAGGAAAACTTATTTTTTTATGAATTTTGAACTTAGTACCTACATGTAGGCGAACCTAGCTACATTACCGAAAATAAACTAATAGTAGAATTCATCCGGGGCGTAAAGTAATGTTTTTCAGCGCCAGCGCCATCTAGAATCACGATCAAAGTATGAGGATTGTAGATTCGAGGCCCGAGCAAAGCAAGGGCGGTAGGTAACTGTTTTACTCCCGAGCGTTATCAAGAGTAATATCAATCCTGAGTGCAGCAAAGGATTTAAGTTCGCCCAGGACAAAGACACTTTTCTCCCGAGGTGAATATTGCTTTTCACACTTCCTGCGATGCAATAAAATGGTGTTGACAAGTAGGGACCGGCGAACTACGCTGAATCAAATATGTGTTCCAAATTCAAATCTTATTACGACCCTTAAAAGCCGAGATGAGTTAACATTACGTGACGTGTAATTGAACGTTGCCGAACAGATAAACTTAAAACCCACCTATGGAAGAACCAAACCGTTTCCTTGAGGCAAGGAGGCAAGGATGTTAGCTGCGTTACCGCCTTGGATAGTTATACTTATTGTTTGAGCAGCCTGCTTTTTGAGCAGCCAGCTTCTTTGCCAAAATTGCTTAATTGAGTTGCAATTTTTAATCTTCAGCCATAGCAACACTGTGGTTCATGCAAGCGGGCGATCTTCTATTCTGCACGTTTCTAAGCCACATCACCACTCAGTTCGAACTTCTCTGCATCAGGATTGAGAAAATGTTTCCTGTGAACGTGGATAAGCAGCTCGTTGAGGAGTATCCTTTGGGTAAGTTATTATTAGTCATAACAGAAAACCCCAGGTACCTTAGAAATTTTCAGGAGTTTGAGTTCTCTCGTAGTTTGGAAGTTGGCGGTGTTTCACCTCCGTGCCTCGAAAAGCACGTAAAGTCGTGGGTCCTGCGCCTGATCTCTCTCCGGTCAAGATTGCTGTCCCATCGGGCTATTAGAGTGAAAGGTATAGAGAGTGCCTGTGTTTGCGTTGCGCGCACACTTGTGCACTAAAATATATCCCGCGCAGTCGGTTAGTCGTTGTGACTGGCCAACGTAGTCGAAATCAGCTAGGGGGACTATTATTATTATTATTGGCATAATGATGTACTTCATATCTGAAGACGTTCTCTAACAGTAAACCATTGGATGAGACAGAAATAATGAAGTAGCTAGTGATTAAGTGTATAAACGTCTAAACCACTTTATTGCTTCCCATTAGCGTAATAAGAAAACACCTCCCCTTTGAATTGAGTGTCTTAAGTTTTTTTTGTGCGTAAAATCACGTGAAATATGCCTAACGCTTACTTAGTAAGCTTATTGCCTGGCGCTTTTGAAAAAAAATACGACACGTTTGGTGCTCCTGACTACTGACCCAGCGGTCCCGGGTTCTAATCCCGCAAGTGACGAGTTTGTGTGATGAGCGCACTGAATAGATAAATCTATGAGGATGAGATGATGAACATTTTTACCTAAGTCATGGATGCTGTATGTTTATGGAAGACGCCCAATCATAATCATTGCCTGGGTTTCGTAGCATAAGGAAGAAAGATCCTTACTTCGAAATCAGACAATTTATTGGTGTGTTGAATGGCTCATATTTATATATTTAATATAAGATATTTTGTGCTACTTGTTCGATAGAAAAGAGAACACTTATCTTTCAGGTCAGCAACACAAGGAAACAACTGAAAACCAAACAGAAACAGCTTTTCCGCTAAACACCGCTGAAACCGCTGCCCAGCAAGAAAATGAGCTCAAAACTGTTATAGCGCGACACAATGACTTGATCCGGTTAGTAAATTCAATTCTTTAATTGTAATTCTCTAATAAAAATACAACTTATTACTATAAGTGCTAAAAATGATACTTATCTTTAAAACATTTTTTTATTGCAGATTGGCAATGGATGTGGAGAGTTTGTTCAGTTTTACTCTATTGGTCAATTTCTTCTACAGCTCCTTTATCATTTGCCTGTGTGGATTTTGCAGTGTTGTAAGGTTTTCTTTATTTTTTACACCTCTAGACATATTAGTGTTTATACAAGCTTCAATTTATTCGGTTTAATTGGCCAATTGCAGGTGATAGAAAAATGGAATTCCTTCATGTACAAGACATTCTTGGCAACATCGCTATCGCAGACGTGGCTTTTGTGCTGGCATGGTCAGAAGTTACTGCAATCGGTAATTGTTTTTTTATAGATTATTTTATTGCGAAGATTTTTCTCATTGAAATAAGTTTTTCTCCTTACAGAGCGAAAAAGTGGCAAATGCTTTGTATAACAGTGGCTGGTATACAGCACCCGATCCGATAAAAAAGTCAGTACTGTTTATGATTTGCAGGTAAGTAAATGAGACTACATTGCTGTGGCTTTGTTGTAAATATTATTTGGGTGCTACTTACTGATTACAAATTTTTCCTACAGATCACAAAAACCAGTTGTAGTGACAACTTACGGATTTTCGGTAATTTCTTTAACAAGTTACACAACAGTAAGTTATCATCCCTACTATCTCTTTTTATTGGATTTCATAATGTCAATAATAAGTACCTAGGTATTTTTTGAAGTAGGTGACGTTTAATTTTTTTCTGTACTTTCAGATTATCAAGACCGCTTGGTCATACTTCACACTTCTCCTGAACGCATACAATTAGTAGCATAATATCCATCGTGGTAGGCACCTATTTAAATAGACATTGTAGGTTTCAACGAAAATGCACTTGAATAAGAAAAGCGCATAGTGTGGTAAATAACTAGTTAGCATAGAGAATGCTTATTTAATTTATCTTTACCTTGTAATAAACTTTAGATCATTAAAATGCCTACCTTTTTATTCGAAAAAACTAATTTATATAAAATGAAACACTTTGTTCTTGGTATAATTTATTTAAATTAATTTATTAACGTTTAGGAATACTTACTATACTTACAATTTATTGTTTTTATAAAACGAATGCCATGACACACTTTTAACACGAACTTACTTTAACGAGATTTTGTATTGAGGTAAATAAAGTACGTAGTTACATTACGTAGTTTGTTCAATACTAAATTGATAATATAGTTATAGGTTTCCACCTTTGTATCATCAAGTATATTTTAGGTCAATAGTGAAGTTACGGCAAAAAGGTCACAATTTTAAAATAAGGTAAGTAATTCACATTTTTATCGTATTACATATCGTATTATATACATGTATATCGTATTTTAGATTCTGATGCTAGTGATGCATGTGTTATTCTTTGAGTACAAAATAGTTTGATTAACTTTTTAAGTGAAAGTAAAGGGGAATAACTTACTGATTCACTAACATTTCCATGACAATACTACCTACGGTTTAATTCTAATGCCTTTTCTCAATACTAACGTAGTACCCAGACGCCGGTTTCAGCATGACGTCAAGTTTTAGCTCCAATTTTGTGTGATCTCCCTTGAAGCGATAATGACGTAGAACGTGAGCTAGGGTGGTCTTCATTGACATCAGTGCGTAGGTTTTACCTGAAAACAAAAAAAAATATCTCATCTAGAATCCAGATCACAAAGTACACAATGCATATTAAGAGAGATGAAGAAAGTAAGTCAAATGATTTTAGAATGCATTAAAAAAATAAAAAAATGCATAAAATATTCAACGACCACCCAATTGCATTTCGGTTTTTAGTCCTTATATAATCCATGTAACAGTGGTTGATTATTGGCAGTCAAATCTCTGTGAGAGCATTAGACAACGTTCAGAAATTGCCACGGCTCATTAGCTCTTTTGAGTATATGCCTGACTCCTGCATACTTACTGCAGCATACTTTTTCGCAGTGCTCACTCTATTGGTAATATTCTATGTTAAACTTTAGCTCACTGATCTAAGTTTGACCTACAAAAACATTAGGGTTGTCCGGTAGCAGGGTTCATCCAAGTACGGCAACGTTCCGGTTTGAATTGCTCTGCGTTTGCCATTTGTCGCAAGCACATGTCAAATTCGGACATTACAGACATGGACATAAAGGCCACTTCTACTCACCGATGCACATTCTTCTGCCCAAACTGAACCCAGCAAAAGCATTGGAGTTATCCGGCAGGGTGGCCGGGTCCATCCATCTATCTGGTTTGAACTGGTCTGCATCAGGGCCCCACATCGGATGCCGATGGATGCCAAATAGGAACGCAAAGCAGGTGCGTCCTGCTGCTAGGGTGTACTTCTCTGTGAGTTAGAGATGGAGAGGAATTACATAATGACACAATCTCAGAAAATGAGCTTTTGAAACTCGCACACTTAGGGCAGGTCAATGCTGTAAGTAAAAAGTTTTTTTTTAAAACCCTAAACCATCAAAATTTTTGTAAAAGCTCGGGAGCATAATTAAGCAAAAACATGACCACATTATTTTATGAAGATAACAGAATAGTAAGGGTTCTACGATGCGTTATTTAAATCACATCTACCTTTATAGTTGTTTTATATTTTATTAAAAATATCACAGCTCTTAGTACAAACAGCCCTGAATCCTGAAGGATCCTCAGGATTCAGATTTACAAACTCGTAAGATGTTTTCTTCAATATTAGGTACTTGGACTATCACGAAATGGATTCTTTAACTGTGACAGACACAGACAAATGACAAAAGTAATTCTTACTCAGAGGAACGTTTCTGTCCAATCGTCTTGCCACCACCGGGACGATGGTGTATATCCGCATGCTCTCCTTCAGACAAGCTTCTAAGTACATCAATTGGGATAGATCATGCTTTTCCACATCTCGGTCTGAGTCCCCGAAGACGTAGCGCAATCTGTAACAAAAAGAAATGTGGTCATTTCACAACTTAAACCACTTGTTAGGCCCGCAGAAGTATTATGCATTCTTTTTCCATGTCAGAAGTACTAATCATGGTAGATAGTTGATTGAGATTGAGAGTCATTCTTGCAGGTTATATAACCTCACAATCTTCGTAGTGTTCACCACTTGTTTACCGCTGAAATTTTATGCATTCTTTTTCCGTGTCATAAATTAGAATCATGGCATATAGTAGATTGAGAGTAATTCCTGCAGGTTATATAACAAGAGCTACGAAGATTGTGCCTAAAATACTCACTCCTGATAAGCTTTCTCCTGCGCCTCAGGGTGTGAGCCTAATAACAGCAGCGTATACATCAGCACGTTAGCAGAGGTGTCGTGTCCGCCCACAATCATGGTGTCTACGTGCTCTCTGATCTCTCTATCGTTGAGTACCCCTTTTTCCACGGACAGCTCGAGCAGCAGGTCCATGAAGGCTTTAAATTTTGTACCTGTAAATGGTAAAGAAAGATATATTTTTACCCCTTCCACATTACAATATCAATCCCTCCACAGTACAATCACGGTCAAATATCTATCTCCTTCGCCATTAATAAATAAAAGCTTTCAAATTTATTGGATCTGTATCCAATCCACTGTAGCTCTGTAGCTACAATGTTATAACATTATTATGTTATTATGGCTTTACCTGAAGTATTTCCAGTTTTTCTTTCAGGGAGTATGTTGTTGCTATCAAATTCTTTCCTTCTTCTTCTGAGCACCTGTAATTAATGGTTCTCTTTAGAAAGCTGAACAGACATTGTTCAAATCTAAAACTATAATAATATCGTTGAAGTAGGTAAATACCTTAAAAAATCATTGCACATGATATAAAGTATCAAATCATTTTACTTCTACTATAGTTGGTAATATAATAATAAATAGAGACTTAAAATTTCCCGCGTTTTCTCAGGTCGCGCTTTCGTTAGACAGTGTATAAAAACCCTGCATCAAAATAATGTCAAACAAATTAGAATCATTCGGCACTTACAGTGTACGACATATTGTGCAATATCTTCAGACACGCATCCTGCTTCTTCTTCACGTCACTCCACCTGAAGGTGTAAGGGCTGTGGAGCCAGAACTTCTGAAACCTGTCCACCATGGTGTTGAAGATCTGCTCCGTCGCCGTCACATACTGGCTGTTCAGAATGGTGTGGTCTGTGAAGTCCACGCCTAGAGCTGTCACTGAAAATTAAAAAAAAAAATGGTGATAAGATTCATTGAAGAGAAGTTGGTTAATTTTTAATAATATGTTTTAGGGCTATTAAATGATTTGTGGCATTCTCTTCCAGTAATTTTTTACACTTCAGTGGACAGTTCGCCTATAGGCGTGATAACATAATATTTTCTTTGGTGTCTGGATTATCGTCCTCTAAAGTGTTGAGAGCTGAACAGGATTGATTATTCATAGACCTTTGCCATCATTTTGCATGCTTTAAGCATTAAGTCCACCTTGGAAACTAGATTCAAGCCAGATTCTTTTAATAAATAACACTGAAAGAAAATACATTTGTAATTTAAATGAAAATAGTAATGCCTAGTGCCCTACTGCATGAACACTAGAGTTTTCTACATTGTATCTCATTTTTAGCTGCATCTTAGAATAGAAGGAGTACACATAACATAGCGCTAGTACCTAATGAAACAATACCCACTTTAACAGCCGTTTACATCATTTAAGTTTGTTGATCAAATAGATAATCCACCGTTAAATTACCATAGATAATTTAGAAATACTGGCTTGCACACTCACAGCAGATAGTCTCCAACGCATTATGCCTAGTATACGTCCAATGATCGAAGGGTCCCTTCCCCACCTCTTTCCTCAGGTCTTTTACCAGCTTCCTAGCCTGATCGTTGAATACTCCGAGAAAGCCATCCAGGACTATTTGGCTGAATGCTGGGTTCAGCAGCTTTCGGTGGTTCTTCCATATTGACACTGGAATCAAGAAAGTTGATTTAGCCCTGAAAGCCTAGCTTATTAATGTTATTTCATACCTAGCGTAGAAAGGAAACGATAGATAGATATCTAGTTTCCAAAATGCTTTAAAAGTAGTTATTTACTTCAACTTTATAGACAGCCGTTTTAAGATGGTTCGTTCCAAAACTAGATCTCGAAAATTAGGGAAATACATAAGTCAGTCAGTAAATACGTGAGGTATGAATTAGGTGGTGATACAAAGTCTATGGCGACAATAAATGCAAACATCAAGATTGTTCATCATAGGCCACACGAAAGAAGAAATTTGATGATTTAGATTTAAGCATAACGTAAACACTTATCATTGTGAACATCCCTCAGTACCGCTAACTAAGGCCCAATTTCTTCAATGATAATAATGGCAATGGTATAGTTACGTTACCAGCGGTTGAATATTTACGATTGTGTGTTTTGAATAAAAACAACCTTATCCAAACGTCAGAATGGCTATTTTAAATGCCATTATTTTGTCTTCAACCCCACACGCAATCGTAAATATTCATCCGCTGGTAACGTAACTTTACCATTAATATTGATGAAGATATTGGGCCTAAGTCATAGTCATTATTTTTGATCTCATAGAGTTATATAGCATTAAGGATGAAATTAGTAAAGTAATAAATCAATATTATTAAATTAGGTACAAAGCAAAATTATCATACTTTTCCCAGTAACAAGTCCTTCTCCCAGCCACGGTTTTGCGAAATCGTAGAAGCCATCTTTCTCAAGGCTCGTATTGGCGACCGTGAAAAAGTCATCTGGGTCAGTTATTACTGAAAAATAACGTTATTGAATCAATTAGCTTAAATTATTTATTTAAATTTTTAATGCACATACATTTCATGGTGATTAATGCATTACTGTTGTCTCATTTTGTTGACTTATGAACTTACAATTAATGCATGTTCGATTTTCGGTATTAATTGAAGAATAAATTAACAACATACGAAATAATCTACAGTACTTTATTACTTAAAGCAAATAGTATATGATAGCTTAAAAGGGTTAATTTTGTAAATATTAAACCATGACCTAAGTACTCAACTACCAAACAAATATTATTTTTTTCAATCTCAAATTGATAACATCCCTGTGGAATTTGGAATGGAAAAAAGGTGTCATATTTATAGAGGGTCAAATTGACAAATTGCCCCAACGTCAATTTAAGGTTTAGGTAACAAATCTTTTACGAATAAAAACAATAATAATACATCTCGCCATGGAGAAAGACAAAGTCTTCAAAAAAAATACTTAAAAATAATAATAGTCCCCCTAGCCAATTTCGACTACGGTGGCCAGTCACAACGACTAACCGACTGCGCGGGACATATTATAGTGCACAAGTGTGTGCGCAATCACAGGTGCACTCTCTATTCCTTTCACTCTCATAGCCCGATGGGACAGCAATCTGACACGACCGGAGAGAGATCAGGCGCAGGACCAACGGCTTTACGTGCTTTCCGAGGCACGGGGGTGAAACACCGCCAACTTCCAAACTCCGGGCTACCCTGAGAATTTCTGAACTGAAAAATCCAGGTATATATTTTTGGCCCGACCCGGCAATCGAACCAGGGACCTCCGGCGCAACCGTCGCTTTAAAAGGCGACCCTCTTACCGCTGCGCCACCGAGGCAGTAAAATATTAAAAATAAGTAGGTACCTACCATAAATCGTCCGTGGTCCGATAGAGGCTGCGACCACTCCTCCAATGTCGTAGCTTTTATTTGCCATGTCGTTCACCGCCCGCCACAAATCTAATAAAATATTTGAATTGTCAAACCCTTTTGGAAAATTAGAACAATTTAGAACCCTAAGAAAATGATTTCACTAACTAATGTACGAAGAAACAATGGTATCATGTGACTATGTGGTAATAATATCCAACGTATGCGAGTACGTATGCTTTTAACCAACTTTGATGAAAAGTTCTAATCCTTCATCGAAATTAACCAACCAATTTATCGAACAATGATTTACAATGAAGTTATATGACGATTAAAATGACACAATTAAATATCATACAGCGTGTGGCCTGTTATAGGAGCAAACATTTTAATCAATGATACAGAGTCAGCGTTGTACCCCTGACCTGTCACATTGCTCTAAAATGCTTTAACTCAGAGATATATGTAGTATGTACCTGCTTAAAATGTAATGTGACTATGAGCAATAAATGATTTAATTTGATTTGTAATCAAAAGTTATAATCCATAATCAACGTATATCAAAATCGCTAACTCGTTGTAGATATTATGACAATGTCAAGTTATCTAGAGCTACTGAATTTCTTAAATGGGATTTACTTTTTACTACAAACTATAAATTCATAGACAGATGCATTAATACCAATTCCGACTAACAAATAGTATTGTTCAATGTGGATGGTAGTATACCTATTATAAGTGTATTATGTTCTGTTCCTTATAATTTAGAGCCTAATTTCTGGAAGATACGAATATAATTAAAACAAAGCTTGCAACACTGTACGGATGCAATTGTTTGTATTACAAAATTATATTTGTATGCACGGATGAGGAAGGGAAGTTGCTAAAATCACTGAATAGATAAATAAGGTTAGAAACGTTCTGACAGTTCGTTTGTATGAGAACCTGTGTCGCCGGTGGGTGGTACGGCGTTGTTGCTGCAGTGCTAAAAGCACCAATCAATGAATCAACGCTTGAGGCGTTGATTCATATCACAAACCAATCACACTTTCCACAAAACCAACTACCAATCACAGAGCTGCTAGCCGTGGAACCAACAAACATCGTACAGCTACGTTCATTCTTTAATGTCAAAATACTAGTGATGTAGTATAAGTCGATAACTTTAATTACCGGTGTAATGTATTTTTGCAATATAAATTGAAAAAAAAAACATAAAATATAAGTTTTTGAGTAGTATTTGGATAATTTTACGGCACATTTGATCGCATCAAAGGGTTTTTATTGCCATATGGTAAAAAAACAATAAGTAGAAGAATGGAGTTGCTATAATTTACTTGAATAAAGAAAATTAATACTTTTACGTATAGCTCAACATCAAAGTAGTATCTAATAATAGTTCTATTAGTAAAATGTAATCTTTCTATCTAAGAAATGGTGATTCTAATGGCAAGAAATTGTATGAACGTTCTTTAAATATATTGGTCTACAATACTATCTATCGTTTCATTCTATTCATTTATTTATATTATTATTTAATAGGCTTATAACTCGAGAACGGGTGGACCGATTTTATAATTTTTACTGTTTTAGATTTGTCTTGGCTTCAAATAGCCCGGCCTGGCCAAATAAAACGGGGTCAGGCGGTGCGATATTGCCGGTGGAAATCCACGCTCTGAAGGTCTGTTGTCGAAGGGTGTTCAATGTGAAACTTTTCTGCAAACATTTTGTGGGAACGGCCTTTAGGTGTTGTTGATTATGAAAGGGTAGAATCTAGCAATAGCCTATTCTTTCTAGCATCCGAAATAATTACATATAATTGACAATAGGCGTAGAAAGTATTTCCATATTGTTGTTTAATAAAAAGATAATATCCCCGTATAAGTTTGAAAAACTTTTTTTTATTAATAGCAAACAAGAAAGAATAAAACTAAGACATGCAACAAAAAAAATTAAAAAAAAATTAGACCTGATTTAAGTCAGGTCTACGTGTTGTGTCAAAAGACGTAAAATACATATGACATTTATCTATAATATATAAGTATACTAATTAAAAAGCTAGATGTTTTTGTTTGTTTGTTTGAACGCGCTTATATCATAAACTATTCGTCTGGTTATAAAATATGTCAGATACATTTTTAGATAGCATATTTATAGGGGAAGACTATAAAAGTACTCGTAGTAATGCGTATGGGCTTATAAAAAATCTATGATTTATGGGAACGGTAAAACTTAGACGCGCGAACGAAGTCGCGGGAGGGCGCTAGTTTGTTATAAATAAATACTAAACAATATTTTTACTATGACGTGAGCTACATCCCTATCGTTGAGTACGCAAGCGAACCAAGCAAATTGGATGCGATACATTGCGCGCTAAGGTAGCAATTTTGTTAGTAATGTGCGTGCACAGTCATCAATGAGTATTTTTTAAATACTTGGTGCAACAAAATCGCTGTTCTTGCAGAATTTTACTGCAACACTCTTGTCACGCGACTGAAGTACTGCTCATGCTCATATGCTCACAACTAGCTCACCTCTCCTGCACTGACCGGGGCATTTCTAACCTTATTTATCTATTCAGTGGCTAAAATTCAACGGTAATATTCCTAAAAGTGCGATAAACTTGCGTACGCACATATAATTAATTATTAGTTTAAAAATACATAAAATAAGGAAAGGGTTGATGAGAAATAAAATCATTGTCATATAATTTGAAAATTATAGACATTGAAAAAATATTTATGAAAGTGCACCCTGGATAATTCAATTTACGAGTAAACATAGAATGATGTTTATTTATTTATTTAAATGTTATTGCACTTAGTTATAGCACTTTACGGATTTATTTCACGCAATTTTATGTGAAATTAAATGTCAGACGTTTTTGAATGCTGTAGTATCCGTGGTCACATCAGACTTTGCCTGTGACTGAGTGCGAGATAAATCTATAAAGTGTTTTAATAAATGAGTTTGAGTTGTATTCGTGTAAACTACAGAACCAAATGTGCACTGTAAGTTGCACAATTGGCAGACCGCATGCCTAGATCGCTACCTAAAATAAACGGATCTTAAAAATTTACCATGTCATGTTGATCATTCCAATCATTCTCAGGCCATTCACCACAATTTTTTTTTTTCAAAACGTGACGTAATTTTCAGAGTCGACTCTTATGTACCAGAATAACCGACTTCATAAAAAGGAGGTTTTTTTCTCAGAATCATATTACTTTTACCATAAACAAATTCACAAATATATCCTGTTTGTCTTTTGATAAATAAATAGAAATAAAAACGAACTCACGGCAGCTATCACCGACTATCAGATGGGCATGTCCTATGATCGGTATTCCGCCAGGGAACTTCGGTGGCTCATTATCTGTATCAGGACAACTCTTCTTCCACAAATAGTACGCGTACAAAAATGAAATCACACACACTAGGATAGGTACCAAAAACGTCATTTTGAATCACACTACTTTTAAGCTTGGATGTAAGATAACCGGTCGTTTCAAGCGGTTTTGTGTCCATTAAGTGTTATCAGAACAAGCTCCGGCTATAACAATTTCATTAATTATTTAACCAACACTTTTCTTTCATTAATCACTTAGAAATAAAAACTAAGACAATATCAATGTTAGTAATCATCAGTACTAATTTAATAAAACCTGAAAATATATCAACAAAATTACAAAAACAATATTAAGAAAGCATAGATTGTGGCTCTTGAACTATAAATTTAAAATAATTGGTTATTAGCGAAACCATCCAATCATAAAGATAATCAAAATAAAAAATGATAATGTCCAAGCGTGTTTGAACTAAATATAATGACGACACTGTTTTTATTGCGATATTAGCACATAACTAAATTAGCAGTAATAAATTCACGAACAATATCACTTCATTATTAAATGAAAAACCATTGAACTTGTCACAGTTTTAACTAAAATTAAATAAACATTTTTTCAAACAGCTGATACTAAGCGATCCAATGCCAGACTGGGCGGGTAACACTAGACGACTAACCGTGGTTAATTATTAGTTAAATATTAACAATAAAACACACAGTCCTGTCTTGAGGAAGGTAGAGCGTAACGGAGTGAGTAGGACATTGCCTAAGTCAGTTTTATATTTGCCAAACGCAGCCCAGTGACGGCACTTGCCTGTAAATGTAGGCCCGGGGATGTGGTGCTAATGTTTTACTGCAACTGGTCCAAAACTTGTTTTAAAGCTGCTCTCAGAAAATTCATAGGAAAATTGACGAATTCAGCTAGTTCGAAATTCTTTCCAAACATTTTGTGTAAAAATTGAAAACGTAAAAAAAGCATTCTCAGAGACGCTAAATAAGTCCATGTGTAGCTATGTAATGCGGACTTGCGAAACAGTAATAATGATGATGATGATGAATATGTAGCTTAGCTATGTAACTTTTCAGTACAAAAAGGTGGAAGGCATAAATAAACATTTTACTGATACATATATTTTTTTCTAGAAGTTTTGAGGTGTTTGAATTGCCTCATTGTTATCTTCCTAACTTTTTTTTGTTTAGTCAACTACTTTTTAGCTCACTCCATAAAGTTATGAATGAATGAAAGTAATTTATTTCAGACCGTGGTCCATATTATTTATGTTAGTTACAAATTTAAAACTTAGCCTATGTGAGTAAAATAACATTTTAAAACAATGGAATACAATTTAAAACAATGAAAGATGCCGCCTAGAGAAACGCCTACGTTATAAAACGTATTTTAGATTTCAATAGTTTTTTTCCACTAGTTATACAATTAGATAATAGAAATAAAAGTTCATTTCTTCGTCATCATAGGTGGTACAGGAGTTGACATTGAAATGTTACCAACATCTCCCCCATCCCCTGGCCTATAGCACTTGCGGCATGTGCGTAGCTGCGTAGTCAATGGCCCTTCAGTTTATTTCAGTGTCCGGTCACAACTACCCGCGTTATCACATATCCGGCTGGTAAGGCTAGCATTCGACACACTTTTCAGTGCATATGCCATCGTTAACCTGTGAGGTGCGTGTACATTTACCCTTAGAGTCGAGACTGGATGTAGGCAATAGGTATCGTCACGTGTTTTCAGGCGTGCACCATGACTTTCAAGATATGATTGAGCCATTCATTCATCTTTTAAAACTCAACGTTTTACAGTATTTTTTGATCAAAAGTTGAAATTGATTATACGTAGTTGATTTTTGTTTTTATAGTGTTTTGTCACTATACAAACTGAATGATATAAATTTCACTTGTAAAAAGCAACCGTGACTCTGTGACAGACGAGGAATTGAACCCCGTGTCTTACGCAATCCGGGCGTATGCCTATACCACTCGGCCACCGTCACATTAACAAGCCTGCTGAATTTTGCAAGTGCTTTTTAACGCGTAGGCTGAAGTTGATTTTTGAAAATACGTCGTGATGAAAGGATTTACAATTTTACATTCCAGTTTCCTATAATAACAGTTATAATAAACCGTATTAAATAACGTGGCTGCAATTCAAAATTAAAATACTTTAATAGTATTTAATTGGACGCCAATAAAAATGTCCCTGAATTGCTTCAGACCAAATTATGCAAATACATAAACGCATGCTGATCATTTGGATCATTCAATAGCTGAGTACTTCAGTATCCACTCAAGAGTCTTAGATTATATTTATTAGGTAGGTGATTAGCCTATCTAGTACCACAGACTATAGCACCACACCACTATATGAACATAGAAAAGTAAGTAACATCAGACATATAATTGCAATAGAAAGATATAAAACAAATCAAAGGGGTTAAATGTTGTTGCCTCCTCAATCAATAGATAAATGCAATAAAGTTTGCCTTTAAACGACTTCTATCAGATTATAGTAAAAGGGCTCAATGTAGTGCCCTGTGGCACTCCAAGCGTAGTCGCTTACTCAAAAATGTTGATGTTATTTAGTTCCTAGTCATAAAAGCGATTACTGTTAACGTTTTGATACATCTGATAGGGACAAAATATTTAAATCACTTCGTAGCGAAATATTTTTTCAATCACACTACCAAGGGTTTAGCGTGTGTGTTAAATTTTGAAACTATTATTACTTTATTATTTACTGTAAATATTTTCACAAACAATAGAATTATGCTAATAAGTTATCTCTCAACATTTCATCAGACATTGAGAATATTAATGAATATACATAGTGACTCACGACTGCCGAAGGTTTTATTACTACACTAGCATTTTCACAAGGATGATATACATACAACCGAGAGAGAGGTACAGTAGGCTCTCTTTTAGATGAAAAAAGGCATATGCATCAAAAAGGTTGTGGCATATAGGTTGCCACAGATGTATTAAGGCACAAAAAACTAACACCCTTATTCATAAAAACGCAAACAGTCTAATAAACCTGTTTTAACCATTACACTGTTTTGTCTCGTTCTTTCTTGGCGCTGTCATTATTTGACAGAAAGCAATAGCTAAAATAGGTTTATAAGTGAATTTCAACAGGTCCCTAAAAATCTTCATTCCGTGTTTTTTTTTTTATCTTAAGCTTTTTTAAAAAACAAAGTCGCGTTTACTAAAGTACTAGATAATGTAAGTATTATGGCCCAATATCTAGCAAATAACTTAAAAAACTAAGGATATATACAAGATTGAAAATTTGGTGCCACGGCGATGAAAACTGCGTGCACGGCGATGAAACAAGCGTCCACGGCAATGAAAGAACTGTGCCACGGGAATGAAGGAATCAATCCACGGCAATGAAAAACCTAATATCTTTACCTAATAAGTAATTTTGATACTTTCATATTATTTGCCAATTTGCCAATGTTGATGATGAATGATGTTTTACTTTACTTTGTAAAAATTATTAGTTGTAAATATATTGTATGGAAGGTTAAAATGGTTTTGTACCGTAAACAACGTATCTCTCCTCATTTAAAAAAATTAGAACCATGCTTAGAACCCTATTAAGGTATTAACCGATCAATTTTTTATTCAGATTTTTAAGAACGATTTCATTTTTAAATTATTTTTTATTTCATGATTTTAGTTATTTACCCATATCTCAAAAACTACTAGACCGATTTTGATAAAACTTACACTGTACCCTAAGCGAAAATATACTTGATTTTACTAAATTATCTTGAAAATATACTTGATTTAATAGAATTATCGCGCTATGACTTCTCGTTTTCGAGAAATCCGTGGACAAACATACAAATATACAAACATACATACACTTACGAAATTTTGCACACGTGTTTGGAAGCCTTAACAGATCAACATACTCAAATTTTATCCAATTCTAACGATATCATATACATACATACATATACAGGTTGAATTGAATACGTCCTTTTTTAAGTCGGTAAAAAAGAATGTTATGATGACAGTATTCAAAAAATAGAGGTATACTTTTTAATTGGTTGGGTAACCTTACTCTTGGCCTAAACCAGCGGCCACAGTCTTATTTTATTTATATATAATATAAGTTATATTATATATTATACAGGGTTACAGGAAAAGTCGTGCTAGATCCGTTAAGGGCGTGGAGTACCCATCATTTGTGACTTATTTCACTATGAAACACCCTACCCTAAACTTAACCCATTTCGAGATATTCGACTTTTAATTTTTTTATTAAAATTTGCCGATTTTTAGGCTTCTAAATCAAATTTTGTTTATTTTTTGGGTCTTATTATTATTATTATTGCATTTTTACATGTGTAATAAGATGCTATAGGACGTCAATTATTAAAATAGTGCATAAGTTAATTGAACAGGCCGTAGTAGACAAGTTAAAGTTAAGAAATGAAAACAAATATTAGAAAGTTCATTTTTCTCTAAGGGATATTACAAAAAAATAGTATGGCAGTTGTTCGGCAGATGTGTTTAAAAATATCTACGTTTCATCAGCTATCCAACGATGTATAACAATCTAGGGTTTTTATTACATTTCGTGGAAAAAAAGTAGTTGGGACGCTCCAGGTAGCAGTTCTAACAGTCCCGCGCCTATTGTCCTTCAAGTTAAGACGCACCGTGCGAACGAGACAAGTGACGATTTATGTAGATGCGAATGAAAGAAAAAAAAACGGTTAGGGCTGGGAATACAAGGGATATTGTTTTGGTTGTCAGTCTGCTTTTGTGCTTCGTACATAGTAGATGTGATATCGTTTTGCTCTTTTTTCTCGACTTGGCTGTGATTCTGGACTATTTCTTCAAATTTGTGACTACTGTGCTTGTTAACCGGACTCTGATTTTTACTTGTGATTCGGAAGTGTTGAAGATGACGTCCTACACGCCTGAGGAATATGCTGATATGCTTATTTGTTACGGATTCTGCGGTTGTGTGTCTGCGCGAGCTCGCAACGAATACATAACTCGCTTCCCCGGACGTCGAGTGCCGGATGTGGCCGTTTTTGATAGAGTGTATCGAAGACTTCGAGAAACTGGCTCTGTTTTGAGACGAAATACAGACATGGGAAGACCACGAATTAATGACGACGAAGAACATGACAATGAAATTGTGCAACGCTTTCGAGCGGATCCGACTACTTCCACTAATATTGTTGCCCGTGATCTGGGACTTTCGCAATGGACAGTGTGGTTTACAGTGCATACTGCTGGCCTGTACCCGTACCATTATACGCCGGTACACGCTATTGAAGAAGGAGACCCGGCGAGAAGGTTGGACTTCTGTAGATTTATGATAAATGCTGACGTAGAAGACCCAGATTTTCTAAGAAATATCTTGTGGACAGATGAATCCAAATTTGACAAAGATGGCATAACGAACTATCACAACGCCCATTACTGGGCCCCCAAAGAACTAAGAAATCCCAATAAGAAAAGAGTGAAGGGATCCCAGCGAAGATTCAGCGTGAATGTGTGGATGGGCATTATCTCCAATCATTTGATTGGACCTTACTTTCTCCCAGACAATCTAAATGGGGAAACGTACGAAAACTTTTTAAGAGAAGACTTGAGTGATTTGCTGGATGATCTGCCACTCAACTTGATCAGGGACATGTGGTTCCAACACGATGGCTGCCCTGCCCATTTCAGGAGAAGTGTCAGAGACTGGCTGGACATGAATTATCCAAACAAATGGATAGGACGAGGTGGGCCGTTGCCATGGCCAGCAAGAAGTCCGGACCTAACCCCCATGGATTTTCATGTGTGGGGGCGCATGAAAAGTCTTGTCTACAGCGAGCCAAATCCAGTTTCGTCTGTGGAAGAACTAAGAGAAAGGATAGTGGATGCAGCAAATCAAATGCGGACAACTTTGACAACTGGAGTAGTGAAGACTGGTCTCCGTAGAAGGATGCGACAATGTATCAGAAACAGAGGCGGCCATGTTGAACATGAACTGTAGAGTAAGAAAAAGTTGTGTCAAAACCTGATTAAATAAATATCATTTCATGCTAACCTATTGTTTTATTTTACTTTTTAGGGCTAAGTATTAATTTTCTTCGCCACTGTCGCCTAATAAGCTAAGTTTTTTAAATGCATTTAATTAAAACCCTAGATTGTTATACCTCGTTGGATAGCTGATGAAACGTAGATATTTTTAAACACATTTGCCGAACAACTGCCATACTATTTTTTTGTAATATCCCTTAGAGAAAAATGAACTTTCTAATATTTGTTTTCATTTCTTAACTTTAACTTGTCTACTACGGCCTGTTCAATTAACTTATGCACTATTTTAATAATTGACGTCCTATAGCATCTTATTACACATTTAAACATGCAATAATAATAAAAGTAAGACCCACAAAACAAACAAAATTTAATTTAGAAGCCTAAAAATCGGCAATTTTCAATAAAAAAATTAAAAGTCGAATATCACGAAATGGGTTAAGTTTAGGGTAGGGTGTTTCATAGTGAAATAAGTCACAAATGATGGGTACTCCACGCCCTTAACGGATCTAGCACCACTTTTCCTGTAACCCTGTATAGTATAAGTTTTATTTTCTGCTACATCAAACATCCTTTTATTTTAGTTACCTAGCAATTTCTTTGAAGAAATAAAAAAACAATCAAGTATTTATCAATAATTGTTTTCGATAAACAAATACATGAAAACTCGAATTTTATGTCAGCGTTTTTCAAGCGTCAACTGATGTTCGTCAGATTACTCTGTGTCAAGACTTCCAAGCCTCCTGCTATCGTTTTTTTAGTAAGTGGGATCAAGTCCATCCATAAGACTTTTATCCTTTTGCAGGTAGGAATGGTTGAATTAAATCATACGTCGTAATAGCATATTATGTCAGTGCGTGTAAAAACTGTATATTTTTTGAAACACGATATTGTTACAAATTAAAGTTATAAATAACACTTTGATAAATTGATTCATCGAAGAAATTACAGTTTAAGAGTTTCTATTATTGACTAAAAATTCTAAAGTATCAAAAATATTTTTCCGCCTAAACGCACCAGCCTGCCAGTACAGTGGCGGTACCCCTTTGACTCCCGCCGCGCTACTTAGTTCCGCATTGGCTAAATAGGTGCGACGACGCATGCCCCTAGTGGTAACTATCATACGCGATAGCCAGATTACTAAAAGTGTAGTTTTAAAAGATTTGCATCTTTTCATGTCTCAGTGCACGTACAAGATCGTAGGTTGGGGTTGATTTGTCACATGTTTTTGTACCGCAAAATACAAACTCAAGTAATTTTCAAGGGGAGTGAGAGTGTTGTTTGTAATATTGTGATAGTGCTTAGGCTTAGAATGAAATACACGTAAAACGTAAGTTAACTCAATTACCTACAATATTGAAAATAATAATATTCAGGGTGATATATTTTTTTGCTACTTGATGAAAAAGTATTGTTTCGATTTAATATTGTGAAATCTGATACACATCGCTCTTGCAGGTCTTGAGGGCTAACTTAAAAAGCTCTGTACTGTCAGTATTCGATACTACCTTTTTTACAGAACCTTATGCCTAATTATACCATGGCGATGAAAACATAAGGCACAGAAATGAAATACTTGGCCTCGGCAATGAAAGTAAATCGTTTTAAAAGGCATGGCAATGAAATTTTTTTCATTGCCATGTCTTTTTTTTCATTTCCATAGCAAATTTTTGCCACGGAAACCACGAAAATGAAAGCATGGCAATGAGAATCGAGGCAAAAACGTAAAATAACAAAAAAGCTTTTGTTTGTGCAAAGTAATAATAACTTCACAAATAAACATCATAGCACTAGCATTTTATCGAATGGCTAATCAAAAGGCAAAACTTATTCAAATAGAAGTTATACCTATGCACGGCGATGAAAGAAAAAATGTCCAGTAACGTGAAAATGGAATACTTAAATTTATGGCGCAAAAACGCAGGCACATGCGGGCGTCCTTCCACGTCGAGCACTTAGGCGGCACTGCTAAGCAACGTTCAGCGGGTAGGGGGCGGGGCACAAGTCGTTAGATAAAACAGTATTCTCTAACTTTTTTAGGACACGGAGATGAAAGGTCGTTCTGGGACAGATGTTTTTTTATTGACAATTCGTTGTCTTATTAATATATTTGAATAAATCTATTCCGTAACAATGCTTTAAATATTCACGTTATTAATAAAAATAGGTTTTAATATAAACCACCAATAGATTTTTATCAGTAAAGTATAATATGCATCAAGGTGTCTTGTGGACAAACATGGCAATGAAAGATTTCGAGGTTTCAAATTTTTTTCTGGAAAACCTATTCATCCAAATAATAAAATACTTAATGCTTCACAAAGGCTACCATTTCAACTAACTGAAAAAAAATGATTGAACATGATTACTATGTTTTTTAGTACCGATTTCATCGATGCCACGCAGTTTTTGCTGTTGGGATATCCACCCTTATTTGACTGTTTGACTTATTATGAATAAGGGGGTTATAGTTTAGCCATTCAGATAATGTTTTTATGAAGTTTTTACACCTATACTTTCCTATAACAAAGTCTGAAATGTTTACATTATTTCCATAACAATTTGTGTCAAAATTGTTAACATCATAATAGCATTCTCCGAGCTGAACAGCTAAATTGTAGAGGATTACCCTCTAGCACAACAACTTTTTTTAAAGAACCGAATCTGATAAAGCGTCAGTCACACCAGAAATAAATTAATATGTTAATAAAAGAAGACTTGGCTATAGATTGTTCTGATACGAGCCCACTGCGTTCTTTACACTGTAACGAGTGTTAACTACACGAACGTCAATACCAAACCTACTTAATAATAATTCAGGACCCAATCATGCGCAACTCCGCCCATTAACCCAGACTGTGTACGAACGAAGTGTGAGCTATTCCAATGATTTATTCGACGATTAATATGAAATCTAACATTTCTAATTGCTAAATCATGTCATCATGACATGATAGATCGAGTAAAAATTAATTACTTGGAAGCAAGCTTACGAAACCTTAGCCATTGACAACTAAAATATGCTTAAACTGTTTGTGAATTGGTAACATAGGAATTCTTCAAATGGATCCCTATTTTTTTATCACTGGCTTGGATATGTCGTGTGGTTTTCGTTCGAAATCGAATAAAATATTCAACGAAAATCACGCGAAATAAAGATTTAAGTACTTACAAAATTGAGCTATCTTATTCAAATCCCTCGTTGATTTCAACTGATTTTCATTCCAAAATATCACACGCCATCTTGACGCGAGTCATTCAAAAAATCCAATCAAGGATCCCAAAAAAAGGATATAATTATTCAAACTCAAAAATAAAATTGCAACAATATATTTCAACTTATAATTTCAGTTTCAAAATAGTTATATTTGGTAAATCCTGAATGTAATAAAAAAAATGTAAAATCCAACGTAAACAAGCAAGAAAATATACTTTTTGACACCATTCACGCACCTGCAACAATGTTAAAGAGTTGTGACATATTATGAGTAGTTCGGCTTACACCCTAATTAACACGTTCCGGGACACTATTCCAGACACAATAGATGTTTTATTGTTTTCACGCTTGTAGGCGTTCACTGTCCCGGAACGTGTTAAGCACACACCACACATATTATTATGCGCTGTGCTTACGCAATTACTGAATGAAAATTAGTTCATGAAAATAATTCAAACGAATCATTGATTTAGTAGCGTTTAGATCGCCTATTCTTTATTAAAATAAACGCTAAACGCTTGTTTCGGGATCGGCTCGTCAAGTGTGATTGGTTATTATTATTATGATTCTTATTGCAATAATGACAAAGGGTCGATTTCAATACTGGCTTTTGTAACGATCCCATGCCGCATGTCATCATAACCATTAGTACTGTATTGAAGTGTTCATATGTGAAAAAGTTCTTTACAGATCCATCACAGTACTATGAAGCTTTTAACACGTTTCGGGACACTATTCCAGACACAATAGATGTTTTATTGTTTTCAAGCCTTTAGACGTTCACTGTCCCGGAACGTGTATACTGTATCCAGAAGAAAAACATCAAAGCAGGGCCGCTATTTAGGAATCTCTCGCCTCAATATTACGAGTGATTTTCATTACAAATTCAATTGAAGTCAAAGAAAATCACTCTAAATATTGAAAACTTTTACAAAATTGAATTATCTTTTTTTGGAACCCTGTGGATTAACTGATTTTCATTCGAAAATCGTAAAATAATCAAAGCAAGACACACGCCCAATTGACGTGACTCAAAAATAGGGCGCCGGGTCTCAACTATCAGCATGCTCTAATGTCAAACAAATACTTACAAGTCCTTTACAGCAGTAAGCAGGCTATCTAAAGGTACTGCAGGCCCAGGGCAGCTGCATGCGCCAATACTGCCTCTGCTGCCTGTCTGGTCTCCAGATGAGACCTGGCTTCTTCGAACCAGGTCGATGCTGCCAACTTAGAAGCTCCTTCCAGGGAATTGACGTAGCGGACTGCCGCTGCTAAGTTGCCACGATCGATCCAGTATCTGAAATTTGTTTATTTGCTTACTTAAGGGCGTACACGCGCCGCTTCAATTTCCCATACAAAATTCATAATAACGGACGAAATCCGACGTTTACCGAGTTATTGAGCACTTTTGAATCGAAATAATATGAATGAAAAAAAACGTATTTTAGCTGTTTTTTGTTTATATTTGTGTTGGAAAAGATATGATTGTATACGATATACCTTTATTTTTCTTTTAAAAGGTCGTGGGTGTGTGTGTGTGGTACGGTGTCGTGGGTGTGTGTGGGCCCAGACCTTAAGAGAGCTATTACATATCAGGCGAAGCCATGGGTGGAATGCTAGTGAAATATTATGTTATAGGTAAACCGCGAAATTGAGACCTCGCCTGCGGGGTACAGGGGCGCAGGGGGAGGCGAGAGCGGGGCTTGTGAGAGGTGCAGGCGGCAGGCACATTCTTTTCAAAATTCAGTACGCTCGCTACACAGGTAGCGATAGCATCTGTTGACAGTTGCGGACGCTTTGACAGAAGTACACAAGATAATACTGTCTGACTGAAGTCTGAAGATGAGTCGCAGTATATTCGGACACAAAATCTATATTATTGTATTTTTGTCGTTTTTTTTAAATTCTATTTTACATCATTCTAGCATTAAGTCCACCGTTTGAACACTGTTAAACAACAGTGTTTAAATAAATGCTCTAAATATATACGAATATTATATAATAAAATATAGATCTAAACTCAGTGGAATATAAAATAGATATGAATATGAACTCGATAATACACTCAAACAAAACAGTCGCAAAAATTACCAGGGAATGTTATTTGAAGTTTTTAATTTTGCCAAAAAATCTGTCTTATTTTAAAATTCCATTTTATTTATTGATAAAATCCACGATTTTGGATAGTAATATTTAGAATCAATTCACTCTTATTAGTGTAATTGTATTGAATCGAATATTTTTTTCCAATATGTTATGTAATGTTTATAAAGTGTCGACACTGACGACCACTATTGTGACCACTGACGTCACATATCTTAAGAACTGTCACGGCAAATTTCGTATCTTGTGTATCACCGCCGCCCGCACCCCTTACATTCCCCGCTCTCGTCTTTCCGCCCGCACCCCTGTACCCCGCAGGCGAAGTCTCAATGAAGCGGTTTACCTATAGTTATTAAATAAGACTATCTCACCTCGCTCTACGCAGTAAATCGAACGTATCTAGATCTTTGGGAGGCTCTTGCGGCATCTTATCTATTTCGGCTTGAGGAATGCACGAAAGCTGTGAATATACATTATTATCAGTAATAGTAAGCACTACTATAAGAATATCAACTCAAGCAAACATTATTAAAGTAACCTAATTTTCTGTTGATTATTAGCATTGAGTCATAAAAAAGACATTTACAAATCAGTAATTACCATAATTTTAAAATCTTATAATACTTAGAAATAAACTTATAAAATGATTTGATTAGATATCAATTATTACACATATAAAACATGTACATACGTAGGAGCTAATCCCACAAAAGACGATAGCATTATGTATTGAAAATTGCAGCAAAAAAACAGGTTATTTGTTGAAACACGACGATAATATTTATTTAACAGATTAGGGAATGCTTTTACAAACCGTTACTTCACTTCCTCAAAATTTGTGGCTTTTGTGACGATCGTCCAACGTACTGACCTTCATGAAAAGCAAAATAGACTGCAGCCAGGATAGGATATAGATCGGCATCGGCGCCCCGTCTTCCTCCACCAGCGCCACACCCAGCGCCGCCTTCTCCATCTGCCACGTACAACTGAACGGCTATTATTAGCGATTTGCATTACGACTAAAGCGCAATTCAAATTACAGACAAGTCAGAAGCAGAGCAGGTGGCTATTTTAACCGTATGTTAATTAAATAGCTGGATTTTGTCAGCTATAATGAGAGCCAAATGTCAAATTGAGCAATCCAGTAACGATTTTCTTACGATTCAAATAGCAATTTTTTGTAATTGAAATAAACGTTTTTTCTTTCTTTCTTTCATAATTGGATGGATGGCCGCGGCACACTGAACGCGTGGTTGTTCAAATCAGTAGCAATACGAGCTTAAGTTAAAAACCGCATTCGGTTGTGAATAGCATCTGAAGTGCACCACATCTGCATTACTTCTACCTGCCTAGTTGGTCGCTGGGTAGTACATAATGGGGCAACGGGCAGCAGTTTGAATTTAGTGTGACGAAGTTAAAGAGCTTCTTGTATTGCTTATATTGCAACATCCGAGGGTCATCAGCTCTGCTAATAATTGGCTTTACGTTTGTTTTGGGCTTGATAAGCTATCAGTACCTATAAAATTTCCAAAAAAAATAGGCAAGTATTCTACAAAAAAACTTAATTTACAAATAGTAAAGAAAATGAGGAGTGAGGAATGAAAATAAAGGCGGAAAACATACGTTTACCGTTTGATCCGATCGATTACGTTCGATCCGTTTTCAGATCTTTAAGAATGGAATAGAATGATGAGTCCATTCATCTTTTCTAGTCCAACATTGTAAACAATATTTTAGTTACTTTTAAAATAATATCAGCAAATAAAATGATTTTACTATTTAATTTTAAAAGATCTCAGTGTTGAACGATGAATTAGCTATGTAAGGTCAGTCGGAGCAAGTGCGTCATATTATTTTCATAGTTGATTTCGATGCAAAATAAATTCTTTAAACGCTGACAATCAAATTTACCAATAATTTAAAGACATTTTAATGGAAATTTGACAAGATGGTTTTAAGCGCACTTGCCCCCGGAAATTAAAAAAAACCGGCCAAGCGCGAGACGGACCCGCACACTGAGGGTTCCGTACCACCCTTAAACTGAATTCGGGGTCCACTTACTACGAAAATATCACAATATTTTATGACAGCAACAATATCTTTGTTTTTCATAGTGTTTGTATGAAAGACAAAGTTATATTTGCGGTTGATGAAAATGTGCTATTTCTCAAAAACTACTGGTTCGATCTAGTCCAAACCAATTTTCGTTGCAAGATTTTGTTAAGATCTACATCATTTTTTTTTAAATTTTCACTTTCTTTGTTCAAAACTTAGATGGGGGGGACGCCCATTTACCGCTTTGGAAGCGTCTATATCTCAAACCTTAGACTTTTAGAAAAATGGTTTCAGAAACCTCAACATAATTTTCAAAGACCTATTCCTAAACACCCCACGCGAATAGGTTAGTTAGGTTTATTCATTTATTTATTCATTTATTCATGCATGCATAAGGTTAGAGTAAAAAAAAAATTAGGTTTTAGTTTCATGTATGGGAGCAAAATTATTTGGTGTTTTTAATACAAACTTTAGACGTTTCTATTTAAAAATAAATTTATTTTTAAATAGAAACGTCTAAAGTTTGTATTAAAAACACCAAATAATTTTAAAGATGCACGCGGATCACTGACACGAGGTCATCTCTGGTAACAGGTCAAAGTGACAGTAAATCTAAAACGGCGGATAAGTCTTGGATATGTGAACAGAGCCATCTGAAATTTTGAAGTGAAACTATTTCTAGTCTGTTGTACGGATGAAAGATGTCGTTAGTTGTATATCATCTGTAGTTTTCGATATTTTTATGGTAGACGCGCTTACCCCTGTAGCGACATCTATGATCTACCGATGTCACTACATATCGTCGTAACACGCTGACCCGGCTCGACACGACTAGATGGCGCTGTTAGTCGATGTATGGAAACTGAACCGCGATATTAAAGATTTAGATCCGATCTAACTACATGTGAATAAACCAAGACGGTGAACATCGGATCTTGGTCCCCGGCCATAACACCCGGTCGGTAGGAAGCGCTTCCCTTTGCCTTCCTAACCCAGTTGCGCCAAACCCCATCCATTGCCGCACTTGCCCCGACTGACCTTATGTTTTAAGTTTTGTGTTCAAGTTGTTTTTCAAGGAATGTCAAGATTGATAACAATGTTGGACTAGCAGGGATGAATGAATGGACTTTAGATGATACGGTAAACACTTACTCTATGATACCGTTCTCTTAACACGCTTTCGGGCACGATGCCGTTAGTCCGAACCGAGTCCGGTATCGCTTTGAGAACTGTTTGCACCAGTTTATCTTCTTCAGCTGTAAAAATAAACTTGTCTATGGCATAATAATTACAACTAATTAGTGGAGTCTAAACAGACCCAGGAAAAAGATTTGGCTCAACCTTTTAAAGAAGATTTAGTTAGCCGGATTTAATAAAATCAAACAAAATTAGTCTATTTGTCTTAATTACTAGCTACTAGACTATTTTGATAGAATTTGTTTTAGGAATAAATAGTTATTTAGTTTTATTTTCTAGTGAACAAAGCGCATGTTCTCATATCACTAGCCTATAGGCACTTTTTTCTATTATAAATTTATGATCGCTTTGCCTTTATACCTATGTAATAAACTATTGCATATTCTGCGTTTTCATCTAATTTCTGTATTGATATTTTACAGTATTAATAACATCTGGCCTTCACGGCAAATACATAGAAAGTACTTACTTGAAGCCTTCTCAATAGCCTTTATCTCCTTGTCGACCTTAACGATAGGGTCTCCCTTCTTGGTGGCAGCGAGCAAGGACGACCCAGCCGCCCACAACTCCTGTGATCGACGAGTCTCACGCTCCGCTTTCAGTCTTGCTAGATATTGCCAGAATCTTTTAATTTAATTGATAAAACCTAAAGAGGTGCTCGTAGCGCAGTGGTGGCAGCGCTTTGGTAGTAATACCGAAGTTAAGCAACTTACGGCGCGGTCGGTGTTTGGATGGATGACCATTCCGACCATATAAGTGGCGTATATCACGAGCATCTCCGTGCTTCGGAAGGCACGTTAAGCCGTTGGTCCCGGCTATTATCGATTGGTATTAGTCGTTAAGCCTAGTCAGAGGCCCTATGGGCGGCTTGATAAAATCTGACAGCAAGGTTGGTCGCTTGCCTTGCAAACACCCCTCCGCCAATCCGCACTGAGCCCGCGTGGTGGAATATGGCTCATACTACCTCACATTTGAGGTAAGGCCTTTGCCCAGCAGTGGGATGCTTACAGGCTAACTTTACTTTACTTTACTGATAAAACCATCGATAAGAAACTCAAGCACATTATGCAGCATATTACGAATCTACAACGAGTTGCTCGTACGTAGTGCAGTGGTGGTAGTGATACCGCAAGTTAAGCGACCTAGTCGTGTTTAGATGGGTGACCATTCCGAGCATATAAGTGACGTATATCACGAGCATCCCCGTGCTTCTCCTTCGGGCTATTACCGGTTGATTTTAGTTCAGGCGTTAAGCCTAGTCACAGGCCTATGGGTGGCTTGAACACTGACAGCAAGGTAGCTTGCCTAGTGTGAACACCTCTCCACCCATCCGCACTGAGCCCGCTTGGTGCAATATGTATGGCTCATACCACCTCGAAATTGAGCCGTTACCCAGTAGTGGGATGCTTACAGGCTAACCTAACATTTTATTACTTTTTTATAAGGTTAAAAGCCCCTAAATCAACAAATTATATGAGAATGTATTACCATTTAGTTTGTCTTCAACGATCTTTAATTTGGTAGCCATATCAGCAAGTAAAGCCGCGAATACTCCCTTCTCATACGCAACCTTTTCAGCCACCATTTTGTTCAGTTTTGCTGTGGTCTAGCAGAATAACAATAATAGTGCAATTAACTAATTGTTTGTACTTGTTTAGAACATGAACACTTTTTTAAGCTACGTAGCATCTCATGAGGGATGTCGTTCATGATCAATTACCTCTTTTTCTTTCTGTGCTAACTTCACTTCTAAAGCCTCTTCGTGCCTTTCCAGTTGCTTCCTCAGTGCGTCCTTCAGAACCTTATCGTTTTCGGCTTTTTGATCATCGGCCTGTCGCAAAATTAAAATAATAAACTTGTTTAGAAAATCTTTCGTACAAAAAACGGTTGCATTGAAAACAATAAATAAAACCAGAACGATAACGCCAGTAAAAATTGTAATATATAAATAACTTTGACTTGGTTAATGATCAATGTCGGTAAAAATAATTTACCACTTTACATTTTGTGAGTATTAAGAAACTATTAGGAGTATTATCTTTTTTCTAATAATAATCTCATGTTTTTGGGACCAACTATTAAATATCGATTAGTGGAAGCGAGACCTCTATGCGCCGCCGCATCCTTACTCCTTTTGCGTAAATACGGCGACAATTTCAGCGGATCGCTATAGAGAAACCGCTTCATTGAGACATCACCTGCGGGGCACAGGGGCGCGGGGGGAGACGAGAGCGGGTGGCATGAGAGGTGCGGGCGGCCCGCGCCGCTCACGCTTCCCGCTGTCACCTCCCCCCGTGCTCCCCCACAGGCGAGGTCTCAATTTTATTTATTTTATTTTTATTTTTATTTGTAAGGATAACCAGGGTTTACAAATAATTAGTAAGCTACAAGTTATACAATTTTTAAACCACTTATTGGTAATCACAAGTAGTTTGCGGTCTACCTTTAACAGAACGTCACGCACATGGCCTCGCTACAACAACTGCAACTACGTCGTGTCCTGCACAGCTTCTGATCTGCCATTGGTGTGTTCTGAGCTTAAGAGATAGAAATTTCAAACTGACCCGTTTCCTATATTCTCTGTCCAGCTCGGCTTTCCTCTTCTTAAACTCCGCTTGAATAGCGTAGTTTCTGTTCTTTACTTCCTTTTCGCATTGCGGGAGAGCTAGAAGCCAATTGTTTTGATGCAATTAGCATGTTACAACGGACTCCAATATGATTTTATTTATTTATGCTATAATTTTTTAGGGCTGAGCTGTACTTAGGCTACTAGCGGGGTACAGGTGGCGGATAGTAAACGGCTCCAACTCCAGATAAGATCCAAACAGCGGCAGGATAACCAGATTGTATTGGGGAGTCTAGTGGGATGGGTTTCTCTGTTAAAAGCAACAATAAATCAATGATGATCCTGTGCCATAGCGAGTAAACGCCGCCATTTAATAAGCGTACCCCTGGAGGCCGATTCTCGCATGATCGAACTTATTTCGTGTGGTAATTCGATTACGAGTATCACTGTTTTACCGAAAAAATCAAGTAATATATCCACGTAAAAAAAACTACCGCACGAAAGAAATCAAAATACATAGAAATTGTGACCTGGATAAAGCAATAACTGTATTTTTTGTGGAAAAGAAAATTCGATCGGTGAACTTTTTTCGTACGAGTGCTGGGTAGCAGCAACATCAGTACTGGCAGGAGGCTGAAGATATTCGTATAGTATATTAAGGCTGCGTTTCCACCAGAGATGTGCGATGGAAATGTGTCGTAAGAGGATGTCTAGCTGTGCTGTGAAAATGTGTGGGTGTTTCCACCAAAGCTGTGCGATGAAAATGTGTCTACGAGGATGTGTAGCGGAGCTGTGAAAATGCGCATTAATGTGTGGTGCGAGGATGCGTTGCGAAGCTGTGAAATGTGTCAACAGGGGTGCGGTGTATGCGCAAACCTATTCAACACACATTCCTCGCACACATTCCTCGCACACATTCCTCGCACACATCCCTCGTACACATCCCTCGCACACATCCCTCGTACACATCCCTCGCACACATTCTTCGCTTGTTTTGTATGCGCAAAAACCTAGCTCCGCTGAGCCGTTTCCACCAGAGCTGTGCTGACCGAGGCGAGGTAAATGAAGCGATTCTATTGGTTCTTTACAAACACATTCCTCGCTACGCATCCTCGCACATCTCTGGTGGAAACGCAGCCTTAGAGAGGCTTTAGACTGGGCATTTAGAGGCGGGAAACCCAACTGCGGTGTGAAAGGCTAGAGGGAAACAACCACACTATCTCCACTAATTTGAACAAAAACTCCAACGAAAGAGCGTATGACTAATATTGTAAGTACAAACAAGAAAAATATTACTACAGTATAGTATTCAGTTCTACATTTTATTGTAAGTACTTACTTTCCAGTGCCCGGTTGATCCTTTCAGTCATACCCGCGGACGCTTCAGCCAATTCAGCTTTCAGTTTTGTAGCCTAAACAAAAATCTTTTTTTAAAGCCACGGGCTATGTCTCAGCAAGTACTAAGATAGTAAAGGAATAAATTAATACTTATTAAACAATAACACATGAATTTCTCTGATCCTAAAGTAAGGAGCCAGAGCACTTTTTCTATGGAAAACGGTGGTATCACAATACCAAGACCCAATAGAGACAATATAGAAAATACTAGTGTCTTATTACTTATGGTCGGGTGCTTGGAGCGTATCAGACACCAAAAGCAACACGATATGCTCTTCTTTGCCTACTAAACGGATCTACAGCGTTCTATCTCACGTTATATGGAGCGAGAGCAAGAGCGTATTTTTTCAGTTTTTCTGACACGAGACGGTGTTGGTCGGTGACGGAACGGTCTAGTGGGAACAGTGTCATAGTATTTTTGTATAGCAAGTACTCACATACATACATACATGTACCCGTGCCTCGGAAAGCGCGTAAAGCCGTTGGTCCTGCGCCTGATCTCTCTCCGGTCGTGTCAGATTGCTGTCGGGCTATGAGAGTGAAAGGAATAGAGAGTGCACCTGTTTTTGCGCACACACTTGAGCACTATAATATGTCCCGCGCAGTCGGTTAGTCGTTGTGACTGGCCACCGTAGTCGAAATCGGCTAGGGGGACTATTATTATTACTCACATATCTAAAAGTATGGTAGATCAGCAAGTCTGGGTCGCCTTGTAAGTTCGGCTTCTTATCATAGCGCACACCAGATATCAGCTTCTGATTCTCTTCAGTGAATTGGGTGACCAACTCTTCAACCTAGGAAAAATAATGGTAATTATTATTGTTATGATTAAAGATGTGGCAACATTTCCGTGGGAGTATGGAAGCAACATTGGCAATTTAAGGGAACATTTACAACTTTTATCATCTTTTGATTATTATTTGAATATTTGATTAATATTATAATAGGAACATGATAAACAGTGTAATGTTACCACAGAATATATAATAGTACTACATACAGAACGGACACTCACCTCCCCTCCCTAGTCTGACTTACCTCACTATCGCGCCGGAATTAGGGTTCTCATTAGGATTTCGCCTAGTGGGCATGGCACGCATGTTTGCGACGTTGACGGAAGAACAAAGTTTTGTGTACGAGAAATACCTTAGTACTGTGCAGTGTACGGGTGTCTTTCATTTCGCTCGCCATGTTTGTTTTGACAGTTTGAGGTGTGCGACGCCGGCATTCTCGGAGCAGCTAAACTATAGTAGTCAAAGATCTATAGTCAATACGTCAACGGTTACCTAAAAGTCCTAATACATCGACCAAACCTTTTCAACTTGCGAGTCCAATGCTATAGCCTTGTCCATTTCCCATTGAAACTGCATGCGAGCCGCCGTGATGCGATCGTCGAAATCCGACAGCATTCCCTTCACAGCATTTATGTGCTCCTTAGGGGCTTTTACTCCGCAGTCCAGGTAGCGGGTTAGGTGTTCTAGAAAACAATTGGGCAGAAGATCAATCGAGCGAAGAAGAGGTAGACCCAAAAAGAGGTGGTGTGACGACGTAGACAGCTTTGCGACCGGTTGGGTGACATTAGCAGCTGACAGGTATCAATGGAAGGTGTTGGAGGAGACCTTTGCCCAGCAATGGGATGATGTAGGTTGATTAAAAAACAATCCAGCATTTTATCAATTGTAGCGGTCCCAGTGAACTTTATTTCGCCCCCGGCCCTGTTGTATGGTTATTATCCTATTCTATTCTGCTATTATGTACTTTATCTATCTATTTTACTATCTGCTGTTATCCTATTCTGGGCCAAGATAAATGCAACAAAGTGAAAATCTTGAAAATCAGTCGCGGTCGAAAAGAATAAAGAGTATCCTATGTCCGTCTCCTGGTTCTAAGCTACCTATCTCCCCACCAATTTTCAGCCGAATCGGTTCAGCCGTTATTGAGTTACTTATAAATAGATAGTGTCACTAAAACGACTTTCTTCTATACAGTAATGTCAGGGATGTAGTAATAAAACTAAAGGGCAATATTACGGAGGCTTTTGCACTAGCTAGAGGTTGAAAATAACAGAAAAAATAACAAGAAGCGCATATCTCACCCCAATCTTGGGTTGCCTTAGAAATGTTATTAGAAGACGTCTCAACGAGCTCACAGCGTTCCGCCTTCGCCTTATGTACTTCCTTCAGCTTCGCCATATCGAAATTCAACATGACTTCTTCTACGACCTGAAATTTTCAAATATTCTGTTTTTCTGGAAACTATTTAAGGAACTCTAACGTAAAATGAAATAGGTACTAGCCGTGATAGAAAAACAACAACTCTCGAATTCATTACAATAAGAATTTGCTGGTTTTGTTAAAGATTTTCACAGACCAGTCTAAGTAGAGTTATCAAATCGTAAAAGGAAACGTAAGTATTAATAGCCTAAGCCTATTCTTTCAGTATTACCGGTCGCTGTGTAAAACCGTGGGGGAGGCCTACGTTCAGCAGTGGACGTCCTTTGGCTGATAATAATGATGATGATCTGATACGTACCCCGTTATAATAAGCACAAGAGTCTCTGGCAGTCATGTAGTTGTGGAGCATCGTCTCTCCTATATCTCTGAGACATTCCTCAATCTCACAAATATTTCTCGTGACCACAGGCGGCTGAACTACGCATATTTTTTGAGTTTCTGAAAAAAAAAACTTGAAAAATAATACTACTAGTCTGAGGCGGGGAATCAAACCCTACGTACCACGCTATCAGGACTAATGCCTACACCACTCGACCATCCAGCCATAAGGAGACACATTGTGCTATCTTTGAACACGTCACTTCATTGATGTTGTCAAATTTGGTACTCTCTCAATAGATGAATACAATACAATAAGTTTGTGTATCTAAATTAAGATGGGATAACGGTTTTGCTATCAAAGAAGGCTCAATTTTTTTTTCATTATTATAATAAGCATACATTCAATATGATATTTCTACAATGGTTAAAAATTATTTACAATATATAATAATAATACATATACAGCATACATTATTATAATAATGTAAGCTTAAGCAAGTTTTTTACGTACCTTCTTGAACTTTTGGGGGAGGCGCTGTAAATAAAATAAATAAATTAGTTAACATTATTATGATACTTATAAATGTGAACAAGTGTTTTACAGAGTAATCGATTCCACAGCATGGCTCTAAGCTTCAATAAATGTGAAGACCTATCTCTCAGTGCCAGTGGTTTTTGTTTGCTCTCTTCCCTCCCGTCGCAGCGCGATGTTTTATAACCAAAATCCTTTCTCGATTAATAAGCTATCCACCGCAAAAGCAATTTCTTAAATCAGTCCAGTACTTTCGGAGATTAGCGCATTGAAACAAACACAAACTCTTCAGTTTTATAATATAAGTATAGATAAATAAACAAACCATAGTTTATTTTTGTTTTTATAGTGTTTTGTCACCATACAAACTTAATAATATAAATTGCACTTGTAAAAAGCAACTGTGAACCTGTGAGATGATTGATTGATTGATTGATGGATTGATTGACAGACGAGGAATTTTCTAAATAAACAAACCTTCAATAGGCTTGATGTTATCTCCATCCAACGAGCACTTCTTCGGTTTAGTATCATCGAAGTATTCGTTTACGTATTTCTTCACATCGCACAACGACTGCTCCGCGAACTCTTTGTACGTCATGTTTTCTTCGTAAAATATGGCTATGAAGTCGTCAAACCATGGTGCGTGGAGCGTTAACCAATCTCGGATTTCAGGGGTTTGTCTGGGAAAATACAAATGGTTAAATATAACCGGTCAAGCAAGTGCGAGTCGTACTCGCGCACTAAGAATTCCGTGCCATTGACTAGCACTAGGTAAATAGGCAAAAAATGCGTTTTTTTATATGGGAAAATAAATATTAATTTTATTTTGTTTTTTAGTATTTGTTGTTCTAGCAACAGAAATACATAATTGTCAACTGTCGAGCTATCGCGGTTCTCGAGATACAGCCTGTTTTTAAAGATGAAATAAGAAACCAAAAATTGCGCATGGGCGGGACTCGAATCAGCATCTTTCTGGCTAACCGGGCCAACAACTCTTCCAATTGAGCTACCGTGCTGTCGAGTCCAGCACATGCGCAATTTTTGGTTTCTTTTCATCTTTAGGAATACAAACAAATATGACACTGTGAGTGTTAAAAAACATTCTACAGCCTGTTTGTCAACAGGATATACGGATAGAAGGATGGACGGATGTACGGTCAGTCGGGCCCTTTTTTACTGGGGTATGGAACCCTAAAAATATTATTTACACGTCAGTTTCGGTGCCTGCGGCCAATCTTGTCTGACATGCTTATGTTCTCTTATTGTATTTGACTGTGAATGTCTATCTCTCTCTTTGAGTATCTTTGTGAGTGCACTTCATCCGCTCCTTATGGCGAGGATGCTTAAGGAGGCTGTGATGATACCCCTATTGCGAGTGTCTATCTTTCTATATCTATCTTTGTCTGACAGTTAGTGACCGTGTCTGATTGTATCTGTGTCTGTGTATGACTATGTATGTCAGTGTCTGCCTATCTATACTAATATTTTAAAGCTGAAAAGTTTGTTTGTTTGTTTGAACGCGCTAATCTCAGGCACTATTGGACCGATTTAAAAAGTTATTTTTGTGTTGAATAGCTTATTTATCGGGGAAGGCTTTAGGCTACAAAACATCACGCTGCGTCGGTAGGGAAGGGAACAAACTCAAAACGCGCGGACGCAGTCGCGGGGGACCGCTAGTGTTGAATACATTGCAAAAAGTTAAACTAACTTGGCATAGAAAGCGAACCCCCCAGCGAGCACTAGCATCGCCAGCGCGCCCCAGAGCAGCTTATCGTCTTTGGGCGGCGGGGGCGGTGGGGGCGGCGGAGCGGGGCACGTCACCCGTTCCTTGGGGTTCGCATACTTGCGAAGAGAACTGCAGCAGCTGACCGACTTTAACTGAATCTGTGTTGCTGGGTGGCAGTACTGGAAAAAGGAGGATTCGATTAGACTCTAAAAGTTTCTTACATACATGTTTCGTTACTTTAACTACACATATTTACTTAGGTATTCTTGAATAATCTACGGCCGTTCGAAGTAGTGAGAGCCTGGTGACCTGTAACACAGGTTTTTACCTAGCATAGGCACCAGTCTCACACATACACTGGCCTTTAGTATTTAGTATTAGGCCCCATGTCCATTAAATTTACTTTGTATGTGTTGAGAAAATAAATGATTATTATTATTTTTACACTATGAGACAATGTTCCATGACACGTGTCAGCGACATATTATGTCAAGCGATTCCACTTATCAAGTTTATTAAGTTATTTTTAAACCTCATGCACAAAATATGGTGGACTTAGTGCCAAAAGCATTATCTACCAGTCAACCATAGGTCATAACAGAGAAAATACGGGCGGTGCGAGGAAAGTATCATGTCTGGCGATATTGCGCAAATTTATTTGAAAACTTTATTGACCAAATAAAAATATAGACCTAAGTATAAATAAAAGTATAAATTATATAGCTACCGAAGCAAAATAATATTTTTTCGCGCCAACTTACCCGACATGCACTGGCGACTGACGAACAATCATGTATTGTGTCGCGTAACATTTGTTGCCTAGTGTATCCCTGCCGTGGGCTTACGACCTAATTCTTTAATTATTTATATGTATTTATTGACCTTACTTGTACGTGGCAGGTAGAAAATGACAAATAGCGTTAAGTCCACCGTTTGTAAAATTAGTTCACTAACCGAAGTCAACTTAAATCTAAACCGTAGGTTCTCATTCCCAATACTGTGGCGCTTCCATTGCTTCAATCAATCAACTTGAATCAATAGCTGGTGACGTATCACGATTTTTTATAACTAATTAATAAAATACAACTTACCAACATAGACCTGCAATTCAAAATGTGTGGGGTAACTCGGTACATTTTTCTATTAAATAATGACTATCTTGGGCTGATTGTGACCATTCTTGTGCAATTTCTTTTGCTATTGTAAAAGGGCGTTGACAGACAAGTTGTAAAAATGATAAAAATATCACGTCACTCAATGTCTATATCGTTTTGGCACCTGTGTCAGCATCTAAGCTGCCAGTACTTACCAAAAAAATATTCTTACTGGCGATCCCGCGACTTCATCCGCGTCCATCGATTTAGCTCCACGATGTTTTATAGCGGTCTTGATAAATAAGCTCTAGCATAATATGTATAAGATCATACTTATATGTAGACCGCGAAATTGAGACCTCGCCTGCGGGGCAAAGGGGTGCGGGGGGAGACGAGAGGTTAGTGAGCGGCGCGGGAGGGTATATCCGTGCCGCCCGAACCTTTCACGCGACCCGCTACCGCCTCCCCCCGCGCCCCGCCGCCCCGCAGGCGAAGTCTCAATGAAGCGGTTTACCATAATATACAAAGATATTTTAAAATCGGATCAACAGTTCCTGAAATCAGCGCGTGTTCATTGCACAGTAGGTATATAACAAAACTAGTACTTACCAATACTTAACAGATTTGTGTATATTGTTAAATTGTTTTATTTTTGCAGTCATCGATGAATAATACACTTCCTAGGAAAATAGTGTCACTAGTTCGCGTAATATAAGCTTTAGCTTTAATAGAGACAAGCAAAACATGTCTCGTATTTAGAGCAACGTCATTGGTCAATTTTCTCTTAGCTCTATTTAGCTCCGCTTCTATGGAATTCCACCCTGGCGTTTTCCCACTGCACTGCACTGCACTGCTGCACTGTACCGTACCATGACCGTGCAAGGAACGTATCGCACGAAAGTAACACTATAACTATACACTCTACCTCGCCCACTTTGATTGACAGCGTTCTGTCTCACCGTTATATGGAGTGAGAGCGAGAGAGAACGTATTTTGCCGGTGCTAGCACGCTCTGTGTATGGCACGTTACGCGACGGTGTTGGTCGGTGACGAAACGGTCTAGTAGGCAAGTGGTTAGTTTTCAATACAAATAATATTTTTTAGCCTGACACGATGCTATAGATAGTGCCATCCACGAAGGCGCGCGCCGTTCATTTTTGATTGAGGAAAGCGGGGGGTGCGGGGTGTGTGGCAAATATTAAAATATGAAATAATATACATTTAATCATTATAATAAATATTATATCATCAAATATTGACAAAAGCTTGTATAAGTGTTCTATAAACGATTAGGACGAAAAGTGGCGCGCGCCTTCGTGGATGGCACAATCTATAGCAGTAATGGGCAAATACATTTAAAAATAACCAAAAACTATGCATAGTCAAGTCATTTATTAATAAATAAAACACGATCATCGAAATAAAAATCATCTTTTAATTTAAATTACATTAATATTTACATAAGTTACTAAAATTAAACCTTCGCATTGTATTGCTGGCACCGTAATTTGATAAATTACTATTTAACCGACTGGACAGGAGTAAATGCGGTCACCTTTGTGCAAAGGAGCAAAACAGGACAAGTATAACAATTTTATATGCATGACTACAGTTTGTGTATTCTCTATTTAGAGTTTTATCTTTACCTCGTTTTTTACACTCCAGATACCCTTTTAACTTACAAAGAACATCGCTAGGAATACAATTTATAAGTTCGTCAAAATAAGACTTTATACAGTTTTAATAAAGCTTAGTTTTGAATGAACAGATAATATGTTGTATACGGTGAGCTCCTTCCTCTAAAGCCTTTTGGATTATAAATAACAATGAATCAAATCCCATCGATTTTTGAAACAAAAATAAATAATATATGCGACCGTAAAAATTTTCAGTTTTTAAGGTTTTAGAGAAAGGAATTGTCAATCCAAGATTCATTTAACAAATCAGTGTTGGTAACGATAACATTCATTATTTTCCGACAGTTAAGACCCATACTGGATTCTGATTGTTGAAGCAATGAGACTTTATAGATATTTTACAATATCTAGATTTAATATAAAACAAACATTCATTTTTAGCTTAGTTTGGTTCTAATCGTTTGACTGTTGAAAAATAAATATTGACTGTTATGATGAGTTAGTGGTGCACAACCTTTTGTCCCATAATCAATGAAACAAACACTGGTTTTACAAAAGGTTGAGGTCCACTAAGAATATACGTACAAAGTACAAAGGCACCCAAATTATATTATAAATACTTTTACGTCTCACATAGATAAACTTCTCACAATGTGGATGCACAATCAGACACCCAGTAGAGCCTAGGATATTACAACTCTGTCGAAATGAAACGGCCTTATTTCACATGGGAATAACTCTACAGCTCATTTAGTTCTTTGTGAAACAGGCCTCATACAATAAGTACTCTAATAAATTAACTATAAACATTTACTTGCAATAGAATTCATTTAGCATCGTTGGTTTTAATTGCGGCAGTGGATTGCACATAAATAGGATAAACATTGTCTTAAAAGCCCTATCTATACTATATTTATATGATGCATAAATCTAAGTTGATTAGTACTTTCATTATCACAATGATTTTATCAACTAACAATTTTAGAATTGAATATCTACAGCGCATTTTTAACAACAAGATTTTTATAATTCGCTATTTTTACATTATTCTATGGATTTAACATAGAAGATAAACATTTAATTGAAAAGGAATCGAATATGACAATCGTATTATTAGATTTTAATAAATAAATACAAAGATGATATTAATAATAATGAAAAACTGTATGTAGTATCTTTCTGATAAGATAAAAAAAAACATCGGAATTCGAAAAAAAAATCTTGTTCATCTTTTCATATGAACGACAAAATTCACACAACTTTATTTTAAGTTGCCAACATAGCGATTACCGGAATCGCGCAACTTAATTGTCCTATTTTGACAAAATATTATCTAGTATAAGTACTAGAAAACATCTT